>CM024546.1:13808674-15217828 GCA_014182365.1 Eucalyptus tenuipes | reverse complement strand
TATTTGCACATCCTTCATCTCCGGGTTGTCTTGTTGATTTCAAATCTCTAGCTGGATGCATGTGTGTTCTCAGCTCCTTTGCTTCTTCATCATCGCTGACAATTTCGAGCATTGTTGATAATGGAATGCAAGGGATTTTGCTCTTTCTTATAGATGGTGGCATAACTGTGCTTAACTGCAACAAGGTATTGTCAATCCAATGTTACTGAACCGTTCACAAACTTTCTGCCTATCCATGTTGCTAAGATCTGCATATCATGTTTCAATTGACTTGGCAGAGGTAAGATTTAGATGATGCATGTCCTCTGTACTAGCTTATGTGCTATGATTCCTGTTATGGATCATACTTCCAGTGTTGTCATGTTTGTTTTCATATTTGAAAGGAGTTTCTACGGCACAAGAAATTTTTGTGGATTATGCAACTGTAGTGCCAACCATAGAATAGGCAGAAAATTGCAGTGAGGAAGGCTATTCTCAACAATGGGGCAGCAATTGAATTTACTAGAGCACTAATGCCAATAGGTTGGCTAGAGAGAATCCAAGTTGTCTGATTCAAAGAACAATATCTGTTGTGGAGCACATCCTATCCGTGATTTAAAATTGTCTGCTCTTTTTGGACACTTCTGTTTTCTTTTGTCATAGTTAAGTCACCATATTTAGGAGATAAGAGTTATCGGGCCTTCGTTGTGGGTTGGCCAGAGAAGAGCGGAACCAGATCGTTTTTCGCTGCTCAAGTAGTGATGGATGCCTTGAGATTGTGGGAAACATGTGGTGCCGAGAGAGCAATAGACTTGATTTTGGCATCTAGACAGCGGCCATATTGTAATTCTTGCTTCATATTGATTATGTGATCTTTTTTTGATCTGTGGGTGAAGTTCACACTGGCCAAACCATATAAATTTTCATGCTTTGTTTATTTACTCATGGATGGTTTAAGAAATGACAAAACAGAAAAATAAACAAGACCTTTCTTATGTAGTTGTCCGAGCCAAATTAGGTCGTGATCTATTATTGCCTTTTGAAAGGATGAGTTCAGATAGTGAATGGTTCCGATATCATTTATTCCAGTCGCTTCAATTTTAGTCATAGAGGATGTTATTCAATTGTCTTTCTTTCGTATGTCAGAATTAACTTCAATGTGGAGTGTCCTTCAATCTGCGATGGTTTTTCCTAGCTGAATATCTGAGGAATGATTTGCTTGGATTGATTCTTTGGCACTTTTATCTGAGTTCATTTGGTTTTGGAATGTCAATGACTATAATTTTCTTCGGTTGTAGGAATTGAAAGTCTGGAAAGCATGACGTCCACATTAGTCCTGGCTTGCTTCTCTTCATAGAATATCTCATGTGTGAACTGCAATCACTAATTGGATCACATGCAAAATATGCGGATAGTTTGTGTAGGTTTTATTCATCACAGTTCTCTTACAATAGATACTTGGAAAATCTTGGTTTTGGTTGGCACTTCTGACTTTTAATTTATTTCTTATGTTAACTGATTTTGGATGGCTCTTTTGAAAGCTCTTCTGTGCTTTGGCAGATTAGAGCTTTTCTCGCGGGATTGGATGAAGAACTTTTCATTGGCATGGTACTATGACTGTATGCTTTCTATTAATGATATTTAGTTTGTCTTACCTTCTTTTCATTCATGGAACTATTGTTAATGCGATTTTTTCACTGATAGGTGCACATTCGCACAAAAATACATTTCTTGTGTATGTATAGATTAGGTGTAAGTCTATTTGAATTTAGTGGTAAATTTGGCTTAATTGAAGAACTTTTGTCTGGTTATTTATGGTGCTTAAATTAGAAGAGATTTGCTGTTGCAAATGTATTGTTCTTGCTATATATTGTTCTTTAATACATTTCTTTCATATTTATTGTTCTGGCTAGATTGTAATTTTTTACGCTGAGGTAGTATGCTGGGGTGGCCTACAGCCACTTTTCCCTCTATTTTATTTAGAACTGTGCAGAATATGTATTTTTCTTTTCCCACAAACTTTTTAGTTTTTCACTCTGTTTTTTGCATTTACCTGAGTATTTTTCTAAATCTTTTACTAAATGTTGTAATATGTAGTGTTTTTCACTTATACTTGATATTGTTTGATGAGTGATCTCTTCGTCGTCTAAGGATGATAAATACAATAAAACTGGTCAGTTTGCATTGAATAATGTGTTTAGGCTTCTTGGAGGAGTGATGACCTATTTTTGCAGTCCTGTTTGGTTGAGTTCCTGCATAGTCTTTGATAACTTCTTCAGGATGGGTTATGGACTGAAATTGTAGAGATTTCTAGGAACTTTTTATCTTTGATTGAAATTAATTTTGGAGGAGTGGTGACCCTTTTTTGCGGTCCTGTTTGGTTGTGTTCCTTCATAGTCTTTGATCACTTCTTCACGATGGGTTTTGGATTGAAATTGTGGAGATTTCTAGGCAGTTTCTAGCTTTGATTGAAATTCATCTTGAGTTTATTATCTTTGAGGAGTGATGACATGATTATTATAAAGTTCTAATCCTTCTACTAGCCAGGTTAGGAATGTGGTGATCTACTGCTTTTTTTCTGTGGGGCTAAGTTGATGATAGTTTGAAATTGGATAAGCAACCACTTCTTGGCTTCTAGGCAGTTATTGGTCTGAATGAAGTTTGTTTTCAGATTGATCAGGTCTCCTTTTCCTTCATGGGTAAGAGTTTGGCCGATGCAAATCTCTCCACATTCGATGTGGAATGTCTTCAATCTGGGATGGTTTTTTCTAGCCTATATATAATCTTTATTCCTTTTGTCATGCTCTTCTTTCTTTGAGCGCTTCTACTGGTTTTTGTTTGTGTTTAATTATTAACTCTCTTTCATTATAAGGATTTTTGCAAGTCAGGAAAACTTGAGGGCCACTAAGTTCTTATGCTACCTTTTTCTGGGGAGAAGTGATTCACCAACCTAGTGTGGGAGAAGCAAGTTGGTACCTTGTATCATTCATTTTTCATATGAATTTTAGTTTGTTGGAGTACCGCCAGTAGGAATTACTGAATGTTTAGTTTTGTTGCCTTATCCTCCTTTTGGATTCAGATTCCAATCTATGTTAAGCCAAAAGTTCTATCAGGAGGCTGCAACTATAGCTGTGCGAGCTGATCATCACAGCTGGCAACCAATGATGCAATTAAACTTCTTTGTTTCACTCCACACTCAATTTCTTTTTTCTGTTTTGGTATGAGGATCTTGGTTGCCTTTTTCCCCATTTTGTTGAGGTGAATGTCATAGCATTCTCTCCTTCTGGATTCAAATTCCAGACCCATGTTGAGCCAAAAGTTCTGTCTGGAGGCTGCAACTTTAGTTGTGCGAGCTGATCATCGCAACTGGTAACCAATGATGCAATTAAATTATTTTTTTCACTCCACACTTGATTTCTTTTTTCGGTTTTGGTATGAGGACCTTGTTTGCTTTTTTCCCCATTTTATTAATGAGGTGAATGTCATAGCACTCTCTCTCGTCAGCCTAGTGGCGGCTTCCTCATTGGTTGCAGAAGGATATGATTCTATTTCTCATTACCCTAACAATCTTCCTCCTGTTAAATGGCTAGCATTACCTTAGTCTTCCCAACTTACAGATTTTTGTTGGTCCATTTCCTGTTATTGAATGGTGCAGAGTCTCTGCAGGTATACTTTTGTCTTCTGTCAGGCATATTCTGAAATTACAGTACTGCATCTAAATAATCCAATATTATCGCTAGTTACCTAGTTCTTTTATGGAAACTCCAATTATTGTACACGTAAGAAGATTTCATGGATTCTCCCTCATTCTTTCGTTGAGAAAAGGAAATAAATCACTAGTTCATGTACTTTGGTTTATAGATTAAAAATTAGGTATAATAGTTAGTCTCCTATTGGCATTTTGACTATGCTACAAACAATGGAAATTGTGCTTTTTCTTCTAAAAATCTTACCCAGAAACATCGATAACGTCTTAATGAAATTTTGTACATTTGTCTATGTAAGTGCTATATCCATTCTTGCTATTATTATCTGTTTTAAACAGGGTATATCAAGTTCCACTAGTGTACAAATCTAGGTGTTTGTTACGTCTCTCTAACTCTATGTTTTACTTTTTTCCTTAGAGGTCAGGAAAGAGGATCTTTGTGCTCCAACTATGGGAAGAGAGAAGGATCTCTTGATTTGGTTTAACTTTGTGCAGCTTGGATATTTTTAAAATAAATGAGGAGGAAGCTCTTTTTTTTTTTAGATCCATTTCCTTTTCACCTTTTCCATATAAGGGTATTGTCTGAATCTATATTTGCTAGCCGTTGGCTAGATGGAATTATAAGCATCCACTTCTCAACACTTCGGTCACATATTCTTTTCACATCTCTTTTTATTCAATTTACATATTTCATTAGTCTTGCGAGTTAAATCTGTTGGGATAGTGTGATCGATCATCATATTAATATTATTATGAGCCCCTTTTATTAGACAACTTCACTAACATGCCTTACATGATCCTTTCTATGGCTTTTTGTTAGAACTTTCAATATTGCTTTCTTCATACATTTCCATTATCAAGCAGTCATTATTCCTTGTTCCTTAAGGTTCTTGCCCATATGGATTTTCTTGAAGAGCATGCCTTTCGACTAGGAAAAGAGCAGTATCTATGGAAATATGGTCACCTAAGGTGCAGTGCCTTTTAACATTTCTCATGAGTGTTGAATACTGATGTCAACTGCATAATCTTTTCCCAGAATAGGATACTAGTGTCTTGAGAAATGTTTTTAATCAGAATGTATGTCTCTTGGTGGGTGCCTGCTGTCCAAATAACAATGCCAATGACTGTGATATGGTGGATTCTACTTGATCAAACCAAATGCTGCCTACACTTGCTCCATCTTGGCTAAGTAAATATTTTTCGCCACATCCTCTAGTTTGTCCTTTTTGATAATTATTGTTGCCTCAATGCTGTGATCTCAATGGTGTAATCAGTAAATGTGCTACATCAGTAGCATACATGAATCAATAGTCACGTTTTATCTGCATGGCCTTTTCCTTTGAAAGTCTATTTAATCAATGGAACTGCAATCACTGTTGGGATATCTTGTAAATCAGCAGAAAATTTGTGTACGTTTTATTCATCATGGTGCTCTTCCAATAGATACTTGGAAAATCTTGGTGTTGGTTGGCACTCCTGACGTTTGATTTATTTCTTCTTCAACTGATTTTTGGATGGCTCTTTTGAATGTTGTCAGATGATAGCTCTTCAGAGCTTTGGCAGATTAGAGCCTTTCTCTATGGGATTGGATGAAGAACTTTTCATTGGCTTGGTACTATGACTGTATGCTTTCTATTAATGATATTTTGTTTGTCTTGCCTTCTTTTTCATTCAAGGAACTTTTGTGAATGTTATTCTTTCACTGAATTTTTGCTTTTGACATACTTAGGCGCACATTTGCACAAAAATACATTTCTTGTGTATGTATTGACTTGGTGTAAGTCTATTGGAATTTAGTGGTAAATTTGGCTTAATTGAAGAATTTCGTTTGGTTATTTAGTGTGCTTAAATTAGATAAGATTTGCTGTTGCAAATGTACTGTTCTGGCTATCTATTGTGCTTAAATACATTTCTTGCATATGTATTGCTCTGGTTAGATTGTAATTTTTTATGCTGAGGTAGTATGCTGGTGTGACCTACCAACATTTTTTCCTCTATATTATTTAGAACCGTGCAGGATAGGGTTTTTTTCCTCCCAAACTTATTAGTTTTTCACACTGTTTTTTGCATTTACCAGAGTATTTTGGGAAATCTTTTACTAAATGTTGTGATATGTAGTGTTTTTCACTTATAGTTAATATTGTTCAATGAGTGATCTCTTCATTGTCTAAGGATGATAAATACAATAAAACTGGTCAGTTTGCATTGAATAATGTGTTTAGGCTTCTTGGAGGAGTGATGACCCTGTTTTGCAGTCTTGTTTGGTTGAGTTATTGCGTAGTCTTTGATCACTTCTTCAGGATGGGTTATGGACTGAAATTGTGGAGATTTCCAGGCATTTTCTAGCTTCGATTGAAATTCATCTTGGAGAAGTGGTGACCTCTTTTTGCAGTCCTGTTCGTGTTGGAGGAGATTTCCTGCGTAGTCTTTGATCACTTTCGTCCGGTTATATATTGTGCTTAAATTAGATGAGATTCAATGTTGCATATATATTGTTCTGGCTATTTAATGTGCTTAACTACATTTCTCGCATATGTATTGTTCTGGCTAGATGATAATTTTTTACACGTAGGTAGTATGCTGGTGTGACCTACTGCCACTTTTTCCTCTATATGATTTAGAACTGTGCAGGATAGGTTTTTTTTCCCAAACTTATTAGTTTTTCACTCTGTTTTTTGCATTTACTTGAGTACTTTTGCCCAATCTTTTACTAAATGTTGCAATATATAGTGTTTTTTACTTATGGTTGATGTTGTTTGATGAGTGGTCTCTTCATCGTCTAAGGATGATAAATACAGTAAAACTGGTCAGTTTGCATGGAATAATGTGTTTAGGTTTCTTGAAGGAGTGATGTCCCTTTTTTGCAGTCCTGTTTGGTTGAGTTGCTGAGTAGTCTCTGATCATTTTTTCAGAATGGACTATGGACTGAAATAATGAAGATTTCTAGGCATTTCTAGCATTGACTGAAATTTGTCTTCAGTTTATTATCTTTGGGGAGTGATGACATGATTATCGTCAAGTTTTGATCCTACAGGGGTCGGATTAGCCAGGTTAGAAATGTGGTGATCTGCTGCTTTTTTACTGTGGGGCACAGTAAATGATGACATGATTATCATCAAGTTCTAATCCTACACAGGTTGGATTGGCCAGGTTAAGAAATGTGGTGATCTACTGCTTTTAACTGTGGGGCTCAGTTAATGATGACATAATTATCATCAAGTTCTAATCCTCCAGGGTTCGGATTAGCCAGGTTAGAAATGTGGTGATCTACTGCTCCTTTTCTGTGGGGCTCAGTTGGTGAACGTTGGAAATTGGATAAGCAACCGCTTCTTGGCTTCTAGGCAGTTATTGGGTTGAATGAAGTTTGTTCTCAGATTGATCAAAGCGCTTTTTCCTTCACTGGGAAGAGTTTGGTCGATGCAAATTGCTTCACATTGAATGTGGAATGTCTTCAATCGGGGATGTTTTTTTCTAGCCTATATGATGTTTAATTCTTTTGTCAAGCTCTTCTTTCTTTGAGCACCTCTTTCTATTGGTTTTTGTTTGTGCTTAATCATTGACTTTCTTCCATTGTAAGGATTTTTTATAAGTCAGGAAAGCTTGAGGGCCACTAAGTTCCAGCCAGTTTTTCTTCATTCTTATATGCATGAGGTAACCACTAAGCGTCTAAATCATGGAGATAGTTTATGTGGGATTTATTCGTCTTACTTTTTTTCGTAGTTCTAGCTCCACACGATACCTAGTTTTCTTAGGCTTTCATTTTATACGACCACCATGTTTTCTTTTGGTACAGAATCTTTGATCGAATTTTAGGGGTTTCTGGCTTGTTGCAGAAACTTAATTTCTTCATTTTCGCATTGCCTCTTTGGAACTCTGTCGTGGTCATGTGCATCATTTGAGTTCACGCTTCTCCTGTTTACTTGTTTCACAAGCTGTTCTGGATTTATAATACAGAAGCAAGTTAGAAGTTACTATTATCTTGGAGGGAGGATGTTGGTCCAAGGGATGCTATATGTGATGCAGTCATCAGTTATTACTTAGAATAACTGAGCTTTTCTTGAATTTGATGATCCCTTCACAGCTACCTTTGGTGGGGTTGGTGGACTGGGAGTATACTTAGATCATCTTCAGGTTTGGGTGAAAAACTGAAATCCCGATAATCTCCTGGTGCATAGGCCCTTGTAGTTTTTGTTGAGTCTCATTCTTGAGTTAGTTTCCTTGGAGTGATTAGATGATAAATGTCTTCTAATTCCTTTATATGTTGGAGTTTTGCCAGATATTTAGAAGCAGCTGAATTGACGAAAGAGTCTGAGCTTTGTTGGAAATTGGACAAGCTCCCACTTCTTGGATATTGGGAAGTTTTTGGTTTGGATGTAACCCATTCTCTGGTTTTTTCATGTCCTTTTTGTTTAAGGCGGGACTGTCATTTTTGAGTTTTATGTCCTTTGTAGGTCAAAATTTGGTCGATGGAACAAGTTTACCTCATTAAGTCTGATGGGAAGTGTCTTTCAACTGGTGATGGTTCTTTCAACGTTGTTGGATTAGAAGAATTATTTCAACGGACAAGCTCTTCATTCTTTGGCACATCTGTCATAGCATGTTAATGTGATCTATCATTCCATTTTCTCTGTCTTTATTCTTTGGCACATCTGTCATAGCATGTTAACGTGATCTATCATTCCGTTTTCTGTCCTATTTAGCATTGTTGTAATAGGATAGGTATTTTCCCCCACATACATATATGAGTTGTTCTAATATTTTCTGTTGTCTGCTTATAATATGACGAAGAATTTCATTATGTCATGAATTGAATGGCTACTGAGTGTGTCCAGAAACATTCATATGTCAAGAAATGTTTGATCATGTTGTCTGCTTATGATATGACTCAAATCTTCGTTACATCATAAATGACATTAGGGTGACAAAATGAAAATTTTATTATTCAAGAATTGTTTATTGTCCATTATCATCATACCTTCTCAATTTGTGTGTATGTGTCTTTTTTTTTTAAAAAATTTATGTGGTCATTCTTCATGCGCATGTATTTGGTTCATCCCTAATCATTTTGGCCATCCTTTTATGATAGGATGTCTAAGGACTAGCTTCACTATGCTTTGAGGGTTTGAAGTTCAACGTAAGATCTCTAGTTGAAATAAGACAAGTGGCTTTGCACCATATTTTTCACAGCAGTATGCTTTCGTTGGTACAGGAACATTGTTTGGGACATTTTAACAAATGGATTTTGTAGGTGAAATAGGTTGTTTTTGAGTATGCAGTGCCAACTTGATTTTAGGTTCTCTTTGATCATTGGAACCATGAAGACTTTTCTGCCAAGACCTGATATTTACTTTGTTGCAAACTGTTGGCATCTCAATCTGAAAAAAGATGAACTGGTACGGGATGATGCAGTGTAGCCATTGAAACATAACTTCTATTGGCATTGCTTTCTCTCTGACCAGCTGCTAATATTCTCTATTTCTAATCCATCACAAAACCGTGTTGTTTCATTATGCTGTGTTTCAGTAGACATGGCTGATCAGGCTGGGAGGATCAGACGCCGGGTGCTTAGTTGACATATTTGGCATATTTTGTAGTTCTCTAAGACAAATGATATTGGAGTGGGAGATGACCATCCTGGAGGGAAAGCTGTGGTTGAGGTTTTTACATATGTGGTAAGCATGAAGTTTAGTCTATTTCCCCTTCTGATTTCTTATGATCTCCTAGTGTACAGTAGGATATCATACGCTTCGGGTACATTAGGATATTTAGTTATTGAGAGTACTTCGTGCCATCTCAGCATCTATCTGACTTTTTTTTTATATTTATTTTGTAATTTATTAATTTCTTAAATTAATAATAGAGAGTCTGAAAATCCACCTTTTTCGGGATAAAAAACTCTTTAGCCGAGATTGAATGCTCTGTATGATGAGAAAGGTTCCTAGTACCATGATAATCATTACTTATTTTAATTTGAAAGCATATTATAATATCGATAAATTTACGTTATAATACAATAATAAGTAAAGTTATTACTAATTATTTGATTACATGCTATATAAGAATATATAAAATTCTCAAAAAGCCTCTTTAAAAGGAGGCAACTAATTTCATATGAAAAAGTAAGGTCAGAACTATAATTAGGGAGGAGAGTAAAAGAAAACAACGTATCATATATAGTTTACAGAAACAATATTTCGGAGGTATATGACTTGTATTTCAAACTCAAAAATTCAAGATACCCCCATGTAAAAAAGACGACCGTTACATTGACCAACAAAAGAACAAAAAGACGACCGTTAAAGCGTCTCCTTCCTATTACAACCTGATCATTGTCCTTCCTCTGCTCCTCATAGGAACAATAATTACACCAAGCTGGTCAGTCTCTCTCTCTCCCCCAATCGTTCTCTCTCGTGTGATGGGCCTCTGCAAAATCCTCTTTGGAGAAGATCGGTCTCTTCTTTCATCTCTGTTTCCGATCAATTGTTTTAATGGTCTGATTTGTGAAGCATCTGGTTGCAGAAACTTATTTTCTCCTGTGCTGCGGAGACCCATGAGGGTTTTGCTGCTTGGCCTCTCTGGGACTATGCCGATTGTCATCAGAATTAGTAGACCATATTCCTGCAGGGGATAAAACTTGGTTTGAGGTTTTCACTCATTTGGTGAGCATGGAGTTCAGTTTTCTTTGTTTTGTAAGTTTCCATTTGCTGCAACTGGGAAAAAAAACCTTCCCATTTACACTTTTGGTTATTATCATATTTTGATCAGATGACCAAACATCTACGTTATTTCTATTTTATTTTATTGATGACAAACATCATACTTGCTCAAGTGGCCGAGCAGGAAGTTTCTACTGTTCCTTCTGATTTCTTATGATATTTTAATATTTTGACGATCCTTTTGTTGTAGATGATTCTGCCAGATAATTTAACTTATGGCTCTAAATGCATCTGTTTCAGTTCATCTGTTGTATTGCCTTTGGAGGCACGGATTTTGTAGTATCCGGGTGGTCTATTGCGAGAACAGAATTGATTCAGGTCCTGATTGAATTTCTCTAAAAGTCTTGAGGTTCATCGACATTATACGGTTCAAGTATCCTCTGATCATTTTAGTTAATAAAATTGCTTGCATGAAATGTATGGACTTATTCAGCATTTGACAGGTGCTTGCTCCAGTTTGAAGCAATCTCCTCAGCTAAGTGTGTCACGTGAAGATGTTATAGGATTCAGTGATCAAAGAATTCAAGTTTGTCAAGTGAGTGAAAACAGGGGTTTCCGATCCATTGCAATCACATTTAGTTGAGTTGCTGAATCATCTTCTTTGTGGATAGGAGCCATGAGCTGACCTTTGGATCCTTCTAATATGGATTGTCTATAGCTGCTTGAGAACCATGGATAGAGATCTGGTTCTATCTTTATTTTTAAGGATTAAAGAGATGCGCAGAATGTGCAGTGTTCTCCTCTTGTAGGTTGGAGTCTTCTTGCTGCAAATCATAATGTGTTTCTCATCTTTGTCTGCAAAATTCATGGGATAAACTAAAATTGAATTATGCGTGTCCAATGCTTTGGGTGCATTTGAATTGTGCTTCCAACCGTAGTTGTTGCTTTCTTGGCCATTAGGTGGCACACATTGTTGGGAGTTTGACTTTGTGGACTAGAGACCAGGTCTGACTATGTTCCTGATCTCTATCAAATGGTTCTACCTTACACTTGCAATATGGGATATTGATTGCAGTTATTCACTAATATTGTGGCAGATCAGATTATCCTTGTCTACACTTGCGATGAGAAACCCTGCATAGATCTGGTTCTATCTTTATTTTAAAGGGTTAAAGCAGATGCACGGAATGTGTAGTGTTCTCCCCATGTAGGTTGGAGTCTTCTTGCTGCAAATCATGTTGTATTTCTCATCTTTGTCTGCAAAACTATGGGTGCTTCTGAATTGCGCTTCCAACTGTAGTTGTTGCTTTCTTGGTCATGAGGCGGCACATGTTGTTGGTTGTTTGACTTTATGGACTATAGACCATGTCTGGCTATGTTCCTTATCTCTATCAGATGGTTCTACCTTACACTTGCGATATGGGATATTGATTGTAGTTATTCACTAATATTATGGCAGATCAGATTATCCATGTCTACATTCAATTTGTTTGGTTCACTCTGTAATCACTATCTCAGGGAGCTCTCTCTTCTGGATGCTCCTATTGTAATCTTCTCCTGATCTAATTTTGCCTCAAAAATGATTTTCTGTTTATTGTTTATTGACATCATGAATTACTTGGCCACAGGTTTCCTCAATCCCTGCACATGGATTCTCCAATTACCCTCAAAAACTTGTCAAGCAGTATCAATTTCTCCTCAGGGAGCTGTCATTGATAAACCTTCAAACTATAAATGCAAGAATCATGAATATGGGAATTCGGATGATGTGGATGATGGTTAGGAGGTTTTCATCACCTTTTTTTTTTTTTTTTTTTTTTTGCCTACTCTTTGATTGAGATGGTATGCTATTGTTTCTTTTGGCAGGCCGTATGATGTTTGAGCTATGCATAAGTTAGTTGATGTTCACATTGAGGATAAACAGTGCTCAGGACCTCACATAGGAATCACGGTTTCTGCACACAATGTGTGGAGCTGTTCCTGTTTATTGTCGGTTTCTTACTTTGTAGAGCAAATTTTTGCGATTTTATATATCCATCGTAAGTATGGTTCCTAGCAGATTTGAGGTCCAGTCTCTTTACATGATTTTGCATCTTGGGACAAACTATAACAGGGGGATGGTGACAGCAAATCCATCATTAGTATGGTTCCTGGCCGATTTGAGGTCCTGTCTCTTTACATGATCTTGCATCTTCCTAGCTCCTCATGTTCTTAGTTGGGTTAAAGTGTTGTTTGTAGTCTTCCCAACTTACAGATTTGTTGGTCTTGTTTCCTTTTTTTGAATGGTGCAGAGTCTCTGCCTGCTATACTTTGGTATTCTGTTGGGCATATTCTGAACTCATGGTACGGCATCTAAATAATCCAATATAATCACATGAAAAGATTTTATGGATGCTCTCTCTCATTCTTTTACACAGAAAAGGAATCAAATCACTAGTTCGTGTACGTTGTTTTATAGATTAGAAATTAGGTATAATTGTTAGTCTCCAATTGGCATTTTGACTATGCTACAAACAATGGAGATTGTGCCTTCTCTTAAAAAAAAAAATCCTACACAGACACCTCGAAAACATCTTAATGAAATTTTGTACATTTGTCTATGTAAGTGCTATATCCATTCTTGCTGCTATGATCTGTTTCGAACAGTGTTTATCAACTTCCACTAGGGTACAAATCTAGGTGTTTGTTATGTCTGTTTTTTATGTCTCTCTAACTCTATGTTTTACTTTTTTCCTTAGAGGTAAGGAAAGAGGATCTTTGTGCTCTAACTATGGGAAGAGGGAAGGATCTCTTGATCTGGTTTAACTTTGAACAGCTTGGATATTTTTAAAATAATGAGGATGAAGCTTTTTTGTATAGATCTATTTCTTTTTCACCTTTTCCATATGAGAGCATTGTCTGATTCTACATTTGTTATGTGCTGGCTGGATGAGGTTGTAAGCATCTGCTCCTCAACACTTTGGTCACATATTCTTTTCACATCGCTTTTTATCCAATTTACATATTTCATTTTTTTTGCAAGTTAATCTCTTGCAATAGTGTCATAGACCGTCATACTAATATTACCATGAGCCCTTTTTTTTTTTGACAACTTCACATTCATGCCTTACATCCTAATCCTTTCTACTGCTTTTTGCTAACACTTTCAATATTGCTTTCTTCATAGAAGCAGTCATTATTCCTTGCTCCTTAAGGTTCTTGTCCATATGGATTTTCTTGAAGAGCATGCCTTTTGATTAGGAAAAGAACAGTATCTATGGAAGTACGGTCACCTAATGTGCAGTGGCTTTTACTATTTCTTATTACTGTTGAATACGGATGTCAACTGCATAATCTTTTCCCAGAATAGAATACTAGTGTCTTGAGAAATGTTTTTAATCAGAATGTATGTCTCTTGGTGGGTCCTGCTGTGCAAATAACAATGCCAATGCCTACGACATGGTGGGCTTTACTTGATCAAACCAAATGCTTCCTTCGCTTGCTCCATCTTGGCTAATTAAATATTTTTCACCACATCCTCTAATTTGTCCTTTCTGATAATTATTGCTGTCTTAATGGTGTGATCTCAATGGAGTAATCAGTAAATGCGCTAGATCAGTAGCATACATGAATCAATAGTCATGTCTATTCTGGATGGCCTTTTCCTTCGAATGTCAATATGGATCTTTATTTAATCACTGGATGATTACCTTATTGGATGAATTTAGAGAAGTGAACCTTGTCTTTTTTGTCCAGTTTACTTTTTGGTAATTTTTTGTTTTCAATTGTGAACAGCACTGTGATTCTTTGCTAGGAACATTGATCTAGCGACTGGACATATTACGCTTCTCCTTGCTTCGGTGTTTTGTCTTTGTGTTGTTCTTTACCAATTTCTAATTGGGAAATTTGTGTCACGTTGAGCATTTCAGGGGAGACAACCTATGTTAGGATCCTGCTCAAAATTGGATGGACTTGGTAGTTTATTTTGACATTTTGCTTCTCATTGGATTAGAGGTGGAGCATTGTCTCATTGGGATTTAGCTGTTTGGCAAAGTGCCTTAGTCATGTTGATCGTCTACGAGGTAATGATAGTTTGCAGCCATCAAATGCTAGGATTGCACTTGCTATAAACATGCATGAATTGTACACTTTGCAGTATCAGTTGGATGATGTTCAAATATTAGAAAAATAGAATCTTGTACATTTGTCTATGCAAGTGCTATATCCTTTCTTGTTGTTATTATCTGTTTTAAACAGTGTATATCAAGTTCCACTAGTGTACAAGTCTAGGTGTTTGTTATGTCTCTCTAACTCTATGATTTACATTTTTCCTTAGAGGTCAGGAAAGAGGATCCTTGTGCTCCAATTATGGGAAGAGGGAAGGATCTCTTGATTTCATTGAACTTTATGCAGCTTGGATTTTTTTAAAATAAATGAGGAGGAACCGTTTTATTGTATAGATCTATTTCCTTTTCAGCTTTTCCACATAAGAGTATTTTCTGAATCTACATTTGTTAGGTGTTGGCTGGATGATGTTATAGGCATCCGCTCCTCAACACTTTGGTCAGATACTCTTTTCACATTTCCTTTTATCCAGTTTACACATTTCGTTAGTTTTGCAAGCTAAATCTGTTGGGATAGTGTGATAGACGACAATATTAATATTATTACGAGCCCTTCTTTTTAGACAACTTCACTAACGTGCATTGCATCCTAATTCTTTCTACTGGCTTTCTTAAAACTTTCAATATTGCTTTCTTCATACATTTCCATTATCAAGCAGTCATTATTCCTTATTCCTTGAGATTCTTGTCCATATGAATTTTCTTGAAGAGCATGCCTTTCGACTGGGAAAAGAGCAGTATCTATGGAAGTACTGTCACCTAAGGTGCAGTGCCATTTACCATTTCTCATGACTGTTCAATACAGATGTCAACTGCATAATCTTTTCCCAGAATAGGATATACTAGTGTCTTTGAGAAATGTTTTTAGTCAGAATGTATGTGTCTTGGTGGGTGCCTGCTGTCCAAATATGGTGGACTTTACTTGATGAAACCAAATGCTGCCTATGCTTGCTCCATCTTGGCTAAGTAGATATTTTTCACCACATCCTCTAGTTTGTCATTTTTGGTAATTATTGCTGCCTCAATGTTGTGATCTCAAAGGTGTAATCAGTAAATGCGCTACATCAGCCAGAATGCATGAATCAGTAGTCATGTTGCACCCTGATGGGCTTTTCTTTTGAAAGTCTATTAAATCAATGGATGATTTTTGGATGAATTTAGAGAAGTGAACTATGTCTTTTTTGTCCAGTTTACTTTTTGGTAATTGTTTGTTTTCAATTGTGGATAGCACTGTGATTCTTCGCTAAGAACATTGATCTGGCAACTGGACATATTATGCTTCTCCTTGCTTCAGTGTTGTGTCTTTGTGTTGTTCTTTACCAATTTCTAATCGGGAAATTTGTGTCACCTACCCTGAACATTTCAGGGGTGACAACCTACTTCAAGATCCAGCCCAGATTGGATGGACTTGGTGGTATATTTTGACATTTTGCTTCTCATTGGATTAGAGGCTGAACCTTGTCTCATTGGGTTCTCAGTTGTTTGGCAAAGTCTGTCACATTAATCATCTATGAGGTGATGATAGTTTGCAGCCATCAAATGCTAGGATTGCACTTGCTATAAACATGCATGAATTGTACACTTTGGTAGTATCAGTTGGATGATGTTCGAATATCATTAAAATAGAATTTTATGGTGGCTTGTTTCTACCCGCAGCTTTTTACATTTTTTTGGAACAAATTCTTTACGTGAGACATGCACATGATGTGTTATTGTCAGTTCGCAGGGTTGAATATTGTTGCCAGATGACTTATATTGGAGGTTTCAGCATAATTGGAATACAGCAACAACTATAGCAAGTGAAGCCCTATTCAGAGCTTCAACTAAGTTCTGTTTGCTGTATGAATCCATCTAATAAGATGATTATCATTTTATATTAAGCTCTCTAGGATCAATTTTTTTAAATAATTTCTTATTGTCTCTTTCCTCATTTTTTTGGGTCTTCCTTCATACACACGCTTCAAAGAAGTTTGTGCTCCGATAAAACTGGTTCAAATTGTTGCCAATCTTTCATGGGGCAGCATCTTTGAATTTTTTACCAAAAGAATAATGCCTGTATGAAATATATTTTTTCTTGCTAAAAATACTTGCAATGCAATAGTTTTATTGTCCTGACATCAGTAAAACTGATGCTAACCTGACGTAGTGTCCAAATTTCTTGCAGAATTCCAACGATTGTGATATATGGTGGACTTTACTTGATCAAATGCAATCTATGCTTGCTCCGTTTATGTTTGAATCAAGAATTTTCATTTTTAACTGTACCCACTAGTTATCCTATATTTATATATTATTCATTGGGGCAATCTTGTTTTCCAGAATGTGCCGCTCAATAAATGTGCTCCAATGGTGGCACATACTTGAAGCAATAGTCCTGGTCTTATCAGAACTGCTGTCTTACTTTGAAAATCTATGTGGATCTACTTGGTCAATGGATGGCTACCTTGTTGGATAAATTTGCAGAAGCGTGAACTAACTTATTTGTCATGTTTAGAGTTTAATATTCTCTTCTTATAAATCCAATTTGCACTTTTTTGATCTTTTCTATCGTTAGAAATTCTTTACGAAGAACATTGAACTGGTGGCTGGGCATATTTCACTCTGTCAATAGATGGCGTATCAGGACTGCTGTCCTACTTTAAAAGTCCATGGGGATCTACTTGGTCAATGGATGGCTACATAGTTCAATAAATTTGCAGAAACGTGAACTAACTTATTTGTCATGTTTAGTGTTTAATATTCTCTTCTTATAAATCCAATTTGCACTTTTGTGATCCTTTCTATTGCTAGAGATTCTTCCCAAGAACATTGAACTGGCAGCTGGACATATTATGCTCCTACTAGAAGGGATTCCCTGAGTCGTTCAGGTCCTAAGCATCCACAATGGCCCCCCCTCTCTGTGCTTCAAATTTTTGTTTTTTCTTTTAAGATTTTTTTTCCAATTTCTACTCCGTGAATTGGTGTCACATATGCAGAATTTTTTCAGGGGAGTGATCCTCATAGAATCATGCTTCAATTGGCTGCACTTGGAAGTATTTTTGATATTATGCTTTTAATTAGTTGACAGCATGGTTATTGGAAATGCCAGAATATTTCCAGGGGAGTGATCCTCCAAATTTTTTTCAGGATGCCAACGATTGGGAGGTATGGTGGACTTTACTTGATCAAATGCTGTCTATGCTTGCTCCGTCTGTGTTTAAATCAAGAATTTTCATTTTCTACTCTCCCGCTAGTTGTCCTATATTTATATATTATTCATTGGTGCAATTTTGTTTCCCAGAATGTGCTGCTCAATAATTGTGCTCCATTGGTGGCACATACTTGAAGCAATGGTCCTGGTCTTATCGGAACTGCTATCTCACTTTGAAAGTCTATGTGGATCTGCTTGGTCAATGGATGGCTACCTTTTTGGATAAATTTGCAGAAACGTGAACTAATTTACCTATCATGTTTAGTGTTTAATATTCTCTTCTTATAAATCCAATTTGCACTTTTGTAATCTTTTCTATTGTTAGAAATTCTTTACGAAGAACATTATTCTTGTGGCTAGACGTATTACACTCTGTCAATAGATGGCGCATTAGGACTGCTGTCCTACTTTGAAATTTCATGTGGATCTACTCGGTCAATGGATGGCTACCTAGTTCAATAAATTTGCAGAAACGTGAACTAATTTATTTGTCATGTTTAGTGCTTAATATTCTCTTCTTATAAATCCAATTTGCACTTTTGTGATCCTTTCTATTTTTAGAGATTCTTCACCAAGAACATTGAACTGGCGGCTGGACATATTACACTACTAGAAGGGATTCCCCAAGTCATTCAGGTTTAAGCACCCACGATGGTCACTCCCTTCTCTGTGCTTCAAGTTTTTGTTTATTTATTTATTTTTATTTTTTTGTGAACTTTTTCCCAATTCTGGCAGTTGGTGTCCCATATGCAGAATTTTTTCAGGGGTGTGATTCTTTGGTAGAATCGTGTTTAGATTGGCTGGAATTTGAAGTATTTTTGATATTATGCTTTTAATTAGTTGACAGCATGGTAATCGGAAATGCCATTGGATCAGGAGGTAAGAACTTATGTGCAGTTTCTGGCACTATTGATGACCTGTAGTAATGCTGAGCGATTCAGAGTTTTCGCTATAGTAACCTAGTTCTTGTTTAAAATGGAATGTTATGGAAGTAAGTACTTTTGTCCAGTTTCTCGTACTGTTGACAACCTGTAGTAATGCCGTGCACTTCTGTGTTTTTGTACAGTAACCTAGTTCTTGTTAAAAAAGTATGTTCTAGGTTAAGTTTGCTTCCTACCTACTTGAGTCATGTAGCTGTATGAAAGCTATCTCTAATTCTGATTTATAAGTATTTGTTCGTATTACTCATTTCCTTCTCTTTGATGCTTACCTTGCAAGGCTATATCATTTGCACCGTCATTAATTAAAACAGGTAATGAAAAAGAAGAACTAACTGAGATGCCAGTCAACTTATGAATATTTGTACCAACGAAGAGGTCCTGGTATATCTCCTTCACCTTTAAGGGACCTGGATTTTTTATTGGGAATTTGTCTGCCTATGGTTTTTGTTGACAGGTTGGCTAAGCACGATAGAATCTTGACTGACTGTGAACTGTTTTTGTGTCCATATGTTACTCTACAGTCTTGAGATTTACTTGAACCTTCAGATTTTGAAACATCTTCAGGACATATGATTATGATGGTGGAGCTATCTGTAGAAGTTTGTTGTCTGTATTTGACTTCTTTCAGAATCCCTCTCTTTAATTTGAAGTCTGAACATAGTTCTGACTTTCTCTCTGGACGATCATCTCTTTCTTTGGATGACAAAGTAGGAGAAGAGGGCTGGCTTGCTGATTCTGACTCTGTTTATTTGAAGAAACTGGGACTTTCTATTTGCACATCCCTCAGCTCCTTCGTTTCTTCTTCATTGCTGACAAATTTCGAGCATTGTTGGTAATGGAATGCGAAGGATTTTGCTTTTTCTTATATATGGTGGCGTAACTGGGCTTGACTGCAGCAAGGTATTGTCAATCCAACGTTACTGAATTGTTCACAAACTTTGTGTATATCCATGTTGCTAAGATTTGGACAGTTTAGTGAGGTCATATTTCAATCTCAAGTTCACTTGACTTCGCAGAGGTGAGATTTAGGATGACGCGTGTCCTCTATACTAGGTTATATGCTTTGATTCCTGTTTTGGATCATAATTCCAGTGTCACTTTTTTTCATATTTGAAACGAGTTTCTATAGCACAAGAAGCTTTTTTCAGATTATGCAACTATAGTGCCAACCTTAGAATAGGTGGAAAATTGCAGCAAGGAAGGCTATTCTCAACAATGGGGCGGCCATTGAATTTATTAGAGCGCTAATGCTGATAGGATGGCTAGAGAGAATCCAAGTTGTCTGATTCAAAGAACAATATCTGTTGCCATGCACATCCCATCTGTTGTTGAAAATTGTCTTCTCTTTTTGAACACTTCTGTTTTCTTTTGTCGTAGTTAAGTCACCAAAACATCTAGAAGATAAGAGTTGCTGGGCCTTCATTATGGTGTGGCTGGAGAAGAGCAGAACCAGATCCTTTTGTTGCTGCTCAATTTTCTGGAGGAACCATGTAAATTTCCGTGCTTTGTTTATATATGTGTGGATGGTTTAGGTTAATGAAATGACAAAGCAGAAAAATAAACAAGACCTTTCTTATGTAGTTGTCCGAACCAAATTAAGTGATGATCTATTGCCCTTTCTGAAAGGTTGAGTTTGGATGGTGAATGGTTCCAATATTTTTTTTTTTTTTTTTTTGGTAAAGGTAAGAATATATTGAGAGCTTTAACCAACTGTACACAAGATCAGCGCCAAAACAAATACTCAAAGAGACAAAGGTCAAAAAGAGTGTAAGGGAGCCGATGTAAAAAGAGAACACCCAAGGAAACCAGGAGACCAACTAAACAACCCAAAACCAGGCAAAAGAGCCAAAAGAAACAGCCACCCGACAAGAGGGAAGAAAACAAGGACCAGCTGTCATCAGGAGATAGAGACAAACACCAGCCAGCTAGCGAGCAGCAGTTGAAAGAGGATAAGCACTCTACCCGGACCGAGAGGAGGCAGCAATGGATTGAGGACTGGCGAAGATGGAAGAATCGAGCCCCCAACTTCGCTGGAGCGTCCTGTTCCTATGGTTGTCCACCACGTTACTGAAAGTGAGAGCCTTATCTTTGACCACTTTGATGAGATGGTTCTTCAAAGCCTCCAACTCCAAGGTCTCCCCATGAAAGATAATGCTGTTTCGCTTCTTCCAAATCAGGTGGCATAAGGCTCCAAAAGAGAAACAGGCGACGCAGTGGAGAAAATCCTTACCAGGAAGGAATTTCAAAGACCAAGAGAGGTTCTCCGACCAGGATCTGTTTCTCCACGGAAGATTACATCTCGCAGCCCAAAAATAAGCGAGGCCGGTCGAGATACGACAATCAAAGAACAGGTGATCAACAGAATCTGGCCTGGAATTACAAAACGCACATAAACCACTGTTAATTCTGCCATAAGAAAGGAGGAGAACCTGCGTGGGTAAGCGTTTTCTAATTATCAACCAAAGATTAAACTGAAATCTTGGAGCGATAGAGTTGTTCCAATATTAATAAGTCTAGTCCCTTCAATTTTCATCAAAGAGGAAGTTATTCAGTTCTCTTTCTTTTGATGGTCAGAATTAACTTCAATGTGAAGTGTCCTTCAATCTGCGATGGTTTTTCCAGTTGGATGGTAGAGGAGCGATTTTCTTGGACAAGATCTTGATTCTTTGGCCCTTTTATCTGAGTTCAGTTGGTTTTGGAAGGTCAATAAGTATAACTATGGACTTTCTTCGGTTGTAGGAATTGTTTTAGGAGTCTGAAAAGCATGAGGTCCACATTAGTTCTGGCTTGCTTCTGACCTCATATGTGAACTGCAATCACTGATTAAATTGCTTGTAAATCATGCAGATAGTTTGTGTGGGCTTTATTCATCATGGTGCTCTCACAATAGATACTTGGAAAATCTTTGTCTTGGTTGGCACTTCTGACTTTTGATTTATTTCTTCTGTTAACTGATTTTGGATGGCTCTTTTGAATGTTTTAAGATGATAGCTCTTCTGTGCTTTGGCTGATTAGAGCCTTTCTCTATGGGATTGGATGAAGAACTTTTCATTGGCTTGGTACTGTGACTGTAAGCTTTCTATTAATGATATTTTGTTTGTCTTACCTTTTTTTCTCTTTCACAGAAATATTGTGAATATTATTCTTTCACTGAATTTTTGCTTTTGGCGTACTTAGGTGCACATTCACTAAGAAATACATTTCTTGCATATGTATTGACTTGGTGTAAGTCTATTTGAACTTGAAGTTTTATGTAAGATCCCTAGTCATCATTGGATGGCCACCTATTTGACGTACATGCAATACATGCAATGAGAGAGTACTCAGTCTTCTTATTGAAATAAGACATGTGGGTTTGCTTAGCCTATATTTTTGACAGCTGTATGTTTTTTTTTTTTTTTGGTACAAGAACATTGTTTGGGACATTTTTACAAATGAGACAATTTTGTAGGTAAAATATGTTGTTTTGAGTTTGTAGTGCCAACTTCATTTTTGGTTCTCTTTGATCGTGGGGATTATGAAGACTTTTCTGCCAGGACCTGATATTTACTTTGTTGCAAACCGTTGGCATCTCACTCTGAAAAAAGCTGAATTGGTATGGGATGATGCAGCATAGCCATTGAAACATAAATTCCATTGGCATTGCTTGCTCTCTGACCAGCTGCTGATATTCTAATCATTTTGGCCATGCTTTTATGATAGGGTGTCTACGGAAGCTTCACTTGCTTTGAGAATTTGAACTTCGATGGCCACCTATTTGACATACATGCAACAGGAGAGTACTTTCTCTTCTTAGTTGAAATAAGACAAGTTGGTCTGCTTAGCCTATATTTTTCACAGCCGTATGCTTTTCTTTTTTTCCTTTTTTTTTTTGGTACAGGAACATTGTTTGGAACATTTTTACAAATAAGATGATTTTGTAAGTGAAATAGGTTGTTGTTTTTGAGTTTGCAGTGCCGACTTGATTTTAGGTTCTCTTGATCATTGGGACCATGAAGACTTTTCTGCCAGGAGCTGATATCTAATTTGTTGCAAACCATTCGCATTTCATTCTGAAAAAAGATGAACTGGTGCAGGATCATGCAGCATAGCCATTGAAACATAAATTCCATTGGCATTGCTTGCTCTCTAACCAGCTGCTGATATTCTAATCATTTCGGTCATGCTTTTATGACAGGCTGTCTAAGGAAGCTTCACTTTGCTTTGATGGTTTGAAGTTTGATGGCCACCTATTTGACATACATGCAACAAGAGAGTACTTAGTGTTCTTGGTTGAAATAAGACAAGTGGGTTTGCTTAGCCTATATTTTTCACAGCTGTATGCTTCTTTTTTTGGTACAGGAACATTCTGTGACATTTTTACAAATGAGATGATTTTCTAGGTGCAATAGGTTGTTTTGAGTTTGCAGTACCAACTTGATTTTAGGTTCTCTTTGATCATTGGGACTATGAAGACTTTTCTGCCAGGGCCTGATATTTGCTTTGTTGCAAACTGTTGGCATCTCATTCTGAAAAATGATTAACTGGTACTGGAAGATGCACCATAGCCATTGAATCATAAATTCCATTGTCATTGCTTGCTCTCTGACCAGCTGCTGAGCATGGAGTTCAGTTTTCTGCTTTTTGTAAGTTTCTATTAGATGCAACTGGAAAAAAAAATGCAACTGGAAAAAAAAAATCCCATTTACCCTTTGGATTCTTATTAAATTTTGATCAGATGATCAACGTCTACGTTATTTCTATATTATTTTATCAATTGTGAACATCATATTTGCTCAAGTGGAAAAGTTGAGCAGGAAGTTTCAACTGTTCTTTCTGATATCTTATGATATTTCAATATTTGGACGATCCTTTTGTTGTAGATGATATGTCTGCTAGCCAATTCAACTTATGGTTCTAAATGCATCTCTTTCTCTTCAGCTATACAGGGGTGGTTTGTGGTCATTTTTCTTCTAGTTGGAATTGTCGAACTGTTTCAGTTCATCTGTTGTATTGCCTTTGAAGACACCGATTTTGTAGTATCCGGGTGGTCTATTGCGATAACAGGATTGATTCAGGTCCTGATTAAATTCGTCTGAATGTCTTGAGGTTCATCACCATTATATGGTTCAAGTTTCCTCTGATCATTTTAATTAATAAAATTGCTTGCATGAAATGTATGGACTTATTCAGCATTTGACAGGTGCTTAGTTTGGAGCGATCTCTTCAGCTAAGTGTGTCACGTGAAGATGGTATTGGATTCCGTGATCAAAGAATTTAAGTTTGTCGAGTGAGTGACAACAGGAGGTTACGATCCATTGCAATCACGTTTAGTTGAGTTGCTGAATCGTCTTCATTGTGGATAGGAGCCATGAGCTGACATTTGGATCCTTCTAATATGGATTGTCTATAGCTGCTTGAGAATCATGGATAGAGATCTGGTTCTATCTTTATCTTCAAGGATTAAAGGAGATGTGTGGAATGCGTAGTGTTCTCCTATTGTAGGTTGGAGTCTTCTTGCTGCAAATCATAATGTGTTCCTCATCTTTGTCTGCAAAATTCACGGGATAAACTACAATTGAATTGTGTGTCCAATGCTTTGGGTGCGTTTGAATTGTGCTTCCAACCTTAGTTGTTGCTTTCTTGGTCATTAGACCCAGATATCGAGCTGGTAGGGCCCGGGAAGCCATGTTCCCCTGGTGACTTACTCGACATCTTACTTGGAGCTGGGTTTGGGTATTAGAGCGAAGGTTGTAGGAGCTTGTGGTAATTGTATAGTTGGATGTTATCCCCGACCTCAACCCTTTTTGTTAGTCGGTCTCCCACGAGTTCACTTTTGGTAGACTCGTAAATATGAACTTGTAGGGTTAACTTGATATATATGTAAAGCATAGTTGTGAAAAATGCTGTGTGTTTTTACTATCCCTATGTTTATTGGCCAGGGTTTACTTTATTCGCTTCCGCATGTGCTTAATTGAAAAGAAAAAAAAAAAAAAGAATGGGTCGGCGACGCGTCCTAGGATGTCGCATTTTTAATCAACCGCCGAGGGATGTGCGCGTACCCGGGGTTCGGGGTGTGACAAGATCAATCTTTGTCTGATCATTATGCTCGGTCCACCACTCTCTGCCAACGATTGGATACTTATCTTCCTACCTCGAACGATCAAAATGTTTTGGCTAAACGCAAACGATTGGATACTTATCTTCCCACCTTGATTTTTGTAACTCCAGCTTAGCTCGAATAAAGTTTCGGTGGTCAATACAGTGAACTCAAAACTCATTAAGTTGGAACTCTAGCTATATTCTTAGGATGCACTATGATTTAAAATTTGATAAGTTTATCCGTTTATTCATATAATAAAGAATATATAAATATAAATACAACATATAAAGATGTTAGGGGTAATGGTATCGCAAGTAATTTCACTTTTATTTTTTTTATGTAATTGAGTACCTAATTCGTTTTTACTCAATCGAAAACCTCAATTTTTGAAATGATGACGCAACATCATTTTTAGGCCAAATACATAAAGTAGCCGTTAAAGTTATATCTCTTCTTTTAGCTCTCTTGGATGCCCTGTTTCATATATTGAGGATTGCCATTTCATAGCCATTGCGTTCCCTATTAAACTTGAATTCAAAATTATTTAAAAGGATTAACTATCCATATCAAGATAGACAAATAAATGAATTTATTAGAGTTATTATATTTATAATGGCTGACGTTGGTGTTGTGGTAAAAATAAGAGGTAATATCACGAAAACCCTAATTGGTATGTCCGTAATAAATTACACGAAACTAATTTTTTGATTACAAAATCATCAAACAGATAAATTTGTGACAATTTTATCCTTCGTTAGTTTCTTTTAGATTTTACTTTCAAATTACTAAGTCGGACAACACGTGACAATTGACCGATATACCAATTTATGATTTTACCCTCCATTTGTTACAATTCTCAAGAAGAATTTGTAAAAATCGCAAGTTCTTGTTAAATTATATATAGTTGAGAGGTCTTGTACGAAAGGATGCAAGTTAGTTGTTGACCTCACAATTAGCGGTTCAAGCATCGTTGCTAAGAAAGTTGAGTAGAATGGAGTTCTGTGGTTGAGCCATATCATCATCTCTCCATTCGTTCTCACTTCTCTTAACATTAATCAAGCACCTTACCCACATTGATCGAAAAAGTAGTTGTATCATTTCATCTAATCTAATTTATCAATATCAATTGATAATGTAATTTGATGTATAAGTCAATAAACTAACCTCAGCAATTAAGAGTTTTTATTTGCTTTTCTCTTACATATTATTGAGATGTATGATGTGTCTATTAATTTCTAAATTATGCCAAGCATGTGCATTTTTCGAGTATATGTAGATGCTAGTGAATGTCGCTATTAATCAAGTGGTCGAATTTATCTGGGATAATGACACAAATGTTCATATATAATGTGGTTCATGAATTTTTAATTTATTTCATGCAATCTCTAAATTTTATCCCAACGCATAATGCCATCCTTAAATTTTTAATTTTATCAATGTGATCCTTAAATTTCGGGTAAATATTCGAATTAGTCTTTGAATTATATGAAAATATCCAATATTATTTTTCATTAATTTTAAATAGTTCATTAATAATATTGTATATCGAATTAAAATTCAAGAATTACATTGAAAAGATTAAAAATTTAGATACCGCGTTATACATTGGATCAAAGTCAAAAAAAAAAATCATTTGGCTCAATATTTCCTAAGTATTTTTTGGTCAGACCGATATTTCCTAAGTTCGTAAACGACAAATTTTAAGGATTGATGATTTTATCCATATTTTAAGGATTGCATTGGATTTATTGATGGTTCACATATCCCAGCTATTGTACCTAAGTATGATCAAATTCGTTTTATTAGTCGAAAAGGAACAACAACTCAAAACGTGTTAGCCATATGTAATTTTAATATGGAATTTGTTTTGTTTATATTTGAGCCAGTTGAGAGGG
This sequence comes from Eucalyptus tenuipes, assembly GCA_014182365.1. Classification (NCBI taxonomy): domain Eukaryota; kingdom Viridiplantae; phylum Streptophyta; class Magnoliopsida; order Myrtales; family Myrtaceae; genus Eucalyptus; species Eucalyptus tenuipes. The sequence continues at coordinate 15,191,276 of CM024546.1, read as the reverse complement.
ACAAGCTCATGATACCCGTATCTTTTATGAAGTTATTAGAAGACATGACACATATTTTCCCCATCCTCCTCCAAGTATGTTATATAACGGTTTAGATACATTCATATATCTAATTGGCATATGTTGATTAAATTTACAATATATTTATATAGGTAAATATTACTTAGTAGATACTGGATATCCAAATCATATTGGTTATTTTGGGCCATATAAAGAAGTTAGATATCATTTGCCAGAGTTTTGAGAAGGTCATTCACCTACGGGATATCGAGAAGTGTTCAACTATGCCAATTCCTCGCTACACTCAACAATTGAGCAAGCCTTTGGTGTATTGGTGGATTTTAACTCATATGCCAAGTTATCCGTATGAAAAGCAAGTGCAAATTGTCGTAGCGGCAATGACTTTGCACAATTATATACGAGTAAATAACGTGACTGATATGAATTTTGAACAAGTAAAATTGGATCCCAATTATGGATAGTCAGTTCACCATGATGATGCAAATGAGGGGGTGGGTGCTTCAAATTCGTATGCATCTCCCAACATGACACATTTACGTGATGAAATAGCCATGAGTTTACAAAGCCGTGGAGGTTTGTAATACTAAATACAACGTACTTCTTTTTTCCAGACATATGCGACTATCATGAAATGACTCTCTTTCTAGTCAAATTTGTATAGAGAAACTTGGTTTTATTTTTCTTAATGAAGAACTCCCTTTTTCATATGCGGTGCTTACTCAAAAAAATCAACACCCACAATCGGTCACTTCACCATCCACTGAATAAGTTCACCTTTTTTTTTCTGTATCATTTTCCTTCTGACAATCAATAGCCTAACTTTTTATTAATACACTAGAATAGTCATTAATTAAAGAAGATAATTAATACTACAATAACTTAAAAAAAAAAAATCATTCAAAGTTGAAAACAAACCTAAAAGAGCCCTAGGTCAAAAGTTGAGCTTTGCATCTAATCTAAATCAAATTCTTTTAATATAATTTTAAAATAAATTTACTAGTATGTATCTTTTACATTACTGTCAATTTGAAAATGTAAAAGATTATAAACATTGTTTCTTTTTTGCAATTTTAAAAATACTAAAACTAAAAAACTTAATTTGGTCACACCAAAGGGCTTCCAAGCATATATATACCAAACAATCTTGCATTTCCCTAAAGCACTTTTCAATTATAGTTTACCAAACAGTTTTGCATTTCCTTAAAACTCTTTGAGCTAAAGGCCTTTGCATTTGGCCAAAGGCTTTTCCCAAATGCCGAATCATACAAGGCGTTTAAGGGATTGGGAATGATGAAAGCCTAATACTAGTAGGGACTAGTATTGGGTTTTCAGCATTTGGCCAAATGCTGAAACTAGATTTCTTCTTCCAAAACTACTTTCACTAATTTTTTTTAATTTTCCAATTTCATCCTTGTTACCGTTCATCTTTTTTTTTAGAAAGGGCAACTAGCGAGAGGCCAGTGAAGTTGTGTGACGGCCACCTAGGTTGCACAACCAAGTGGTCGCCCCTTGGTAACACAACCTCATGCGGCCGTCGCCAAGGTCACACAACCTAGGTGACGGTCACATCGCACAACCCTCGCCGGGGGTTGCACAACCTTGGGTGATGGCCATCGATGCAAACTAGATCTTGTTGACAGCCTTAGCCCTTCGTGGGAGGGTTTTTATTTTGAAAAAACAAATATTAGACCTAGAAGTCCTTTGCAAAAAAAAAATAAAAAAAAAAAATTGCCAAGCGCTATTTAGGACAAAGTAGCTTTGTAAAGGACTTTTTACCATACGCAATTTGCATTTCCCTATGGACTTCAGGTCAAAGGCATTTGCATTTTCCCAAGACTCATTTACAAAGTGGATGAAATGCACCCTGTGTTCCTTATCTATTTCCCCATCCATACTAATCTCTCTTCTGTGCTTACAAGGCTCAAAATTGAGGAAATTAGCTCCACCTTAGCAATGGAGGTTGAAGACCAGATCTGGGCTTTTTGCTACAAAGGAGCACTAAAGATGCTATTAGGTGAATTGCAAGTGCATAATATCTACAAGTAATAAAGTGATGAGTAAGTATTGTTCCGATCAGGATTGTCTCTAATTATCTAATTACATACCGAATTTGATTAATCCAAAGATTTAGCTAACCAAGCAGAAAAGGCAAGTAAAAAATGAACTAAATCAATTAAAGGACTAAAATATAACAGAGCCGAAACTTAAAAAATTCACAAGCAAATTAAATTGCAAAGTAAACATAATCTAAAGCAAACCGAAAATTAATGATGTAAATTTCAAGATTTTAACCAAGATCACAAAGCATTAGCGTATCCAACTTCACTTAACCACTCATAATCAATTCTCTTAACTTGTCAAACAACAAGTTAATTCCCAATTGTGTTAGTGAAATTTCCCTAAGTTAGATTACAAATCAACCTTGTTCTAATAATCCCAAGTCAGGTGTGTTAACTCACACTAATCTTAGGTGAATTTAAACTACCTAAAAGCATTAAACTCTTGTGGGAATTCTTAGATTTAATCTAAGTAGTCCTAACCTAGATTTACTACCGTAACCACACAAACAACCTAGTATTCCTTAACCTAGATTTAATTTATGGTTCAATATCACTAGTGTTCATGCATGCAATCTCTACCCGATATCATGCGTACATCAAAATCCATTTTAAAGTTGGCCAAACTTCTAAAAGCATTAAGATCATGATAGAGAACGGCACAATCAAAACAATTATATTGCATGAACAAATCTTGAAGATGAACCAATCATGGTTAAGATCCATTGTAGCTCTAAGAAAAGAAATTTAGAACATAACTAAAGTTAAACTAACAACAAAATTAAAGAGAACATAATGTTAAATTAAAACAAATTCACCAATTTGAGTCACAAGTAGATCGGGTTTGCCTCCTCCTTCTCTACTTGACATGCGCCAATTCCACTAATAAAAGAGAAGCATAAAAGCTAACTAAGAAAACCTAAAATCTGATGGCGGCATGATATGGGTTTATATAGCCTTCAAAAATTAAAAATCTAGTCCTAGATGGCCTTTTCTTTAAGATAAAATATTCTGAAAAATACTGAAATATTCTTGAAGATATTGAAATATCCTTGAAGAAATTGAAGCCAGGGACTAATTTGCAAATCCAACACAGACATATGGGAAAATTACGCATATGGTCTTGACTTGTTTTGCAAATAACATACACAGTCCCTTAGGAATTCGAAAGTCATATTTCCTACAAAATTCAATAAAATTACATGAGTAGCAAATAAGTTCACCAAAAATTCATCAAAACTTAGTAAATATCAAACTTAAATTAGTAAAAATATTCTATCTAAAATAGAATTATCAGATGCCTTGTCTATAGAGACATGAACCAGTAGGGGTGAGCATGGTCCGGGTTGGTCCGGGCCACCCCCTAACCCTAGGACCAACCCGTACAGTGTCGGTCCTCAATTTTTAAGACCGAGGACCGACCCTATTAAGCCTGGGACCAAGGACCGGACCTACCCAATGGGTTCGGTCTGGTTCCAGGGTTAACCCGAGACCGATCGATAATTTTTTTCGTCTTGTTTTTTATACTCTCTAAAAAAGCAAACCTACAAATTCAAATTACACATCCATCAACAATGCGGCATTATGCAACTAAACTATAAATACCAATACATATTCAGTAAATTTAAGATGACATAATAACAGAAATTTCGTACCTGCCAACCGCTCATCGAGATATGGGACAAGATGGAAAGTTCTTGTAATCATCTATCTTTAATATTCATAACACTATATGCAAAAGCGTTTTCCTGCATTTGATCATGTAGAGTCCACTCAACCAAAAAATGAGCTTCGCACCACTTGACTAGCATTTGATCATGTAGAGTCCAGTTCACACCTTTTTGGATGCCGTCTATTTGTGACTGTGAGCCTAAGGAGTCAACAACTTTAACATCATTTTACTTAGGTTTTATTTTTTTTTAATAGACATTTTACTTAGGTTTGAATATATAAAAGAATTAAATAATATAATATAATATATAGGGTTGGTCCAGGGTTGGACCGACCCAAAACTCTTAGGACCGAGGATCAATCCGCACAGTGTCGGTCCTGGAATTTTAGGATCAAGGACCGACCCAGTCCCCTTGAGAACCGGACCAAGACCGGCAGGGTTGGGCCGGTCTAGGGTCGGTCCGGGGGTCGACCCTAGACCGTTGCTCACCCCTATGAACCAAACTCGTCTCAGGGGTCAAAACAGAACCTATTCGACGGGACTAGAGTGGATATTGGATGAATGGAGCTTTAGGTCAAGCTATCCATAGGGTTTAGGGTTTGGGTAGAACTTGACAAGTGACTGGTTTGATGGAGTTAGAAACTATGGGAACGCATTTAGGGAATGACATTGGGACAGGAAATGGATGAAACACAGAATGTGAGAAGGTGAAGGTTTTGGCGAAACTTCTTCACAGAGCAAGAGCAGAGAGGTAGCAAATGGGTAAAGTAAGACTCAAAACAACCAATGAAAGCTTTGGAAGGGCACGGAGGTGGTGAGATTGGTCGCCACTTGGAACTATATGAGGGAGGAAGGGGCTTAAGGTTTCCATGGGTAGACTATCACCATGGATAGAGAGAACTTTTACATAGCGAAAGGAGCTTGGGACATAGGCGCCCTTGGATTATTATTAATTTCACTTGTAGCAATGCGGGATGATAGTTTGAGAGACCGGGAAGGAATTTTCTTTTGTTGGAGGGACTTATACATCCCTTGTAAACCCATGAAGTCTTGGTCAAGGTTCAAGGGTCATTGCTATGTGGGATCGTACGTAGAAAAATAAATTTGATAGAAAACTCAAATAAATAGGTTGTTGAGGCTAGAGTCCTCCCGTTTTATCTACGAATATTGACACTAGTTCCAAATTGAGTGTAGACACCTAATGTTTTTTCTAGGATTTGATCAAAATCCAACCGAAAGTCAATCTTATCAAAATATCGATCGAAGGGTACAACTAGATCATGCTCAGTGAGAGTTTTCCTTTCGGTACCTAATTTGATTAAACCGAAAATTCAAGTTGCTAGATATCTTATCTTTTTTTTAACATAGTCATTCAACCTCATAGGTGTTGAGAAATTTACAATTAACATAGATTAATTCAAGAGATGACAAATATTTGGTTTTTTTTTTATATCTCGAGAATCACTTCAATCAAAGTTTTCCCAAAAATCCTTGATCACCACATATTATTGGATTGTATTTTAGAAAAATTTGGGTCATAATCATCATTGCCACTATATATGAAGACGAAATTTGTATTTTCATTAGAGAAAATTGTCCATAAAATCTTAAATTTATTACAATTTTGCCAATTTAGTCATAAACTTTTTAATTATATTAATTGAATCCTAAACTTTTTTACGGTTTGTCAATGAAATCCAACCGGCCAATTTTTGCTAATTCGCTAATGTGGATGTAACACTTTTATGTGCGCCTAACCGACATGTAGACAATTTTTAATAATATTTTATTTTTAAAATTTTTATTTATTTTTTATTTTTCCATTTCTTTCTCTTTCCTTTTTTTCCCCTTCCCTTTTCCCTCTACTCAATTGCTCGACCTTGGCAACCAGCCAAAGGCGAGACCTCGCCAACCTCTGGCGAAGCTCACCCCTGTTGACAATGGCAAGCCTCGCCTGCCCCTATTCAGTGGGCGACATCAACCTTGCCTAATGACAGCAAGGGAGGCAAGGTCGAGTGGGCTGACAAGGTCAACCTGCTAGTGGCTAGTGAGGTCGAGCTTCGCTAGTGGCTAGATCTGACAAGTTCAAGCATCGCCAGGTGCAAGTGAGGTCAATCTTGTCGGCCCTCATCTCTAGCCAATCGTTGGCCATCGCGTAGGGCCACCAATGGCTCGAGAAAGAAGGGAAGGGGAAAAAACAGGAAAGAAAAAAAAAAGAATTAAATATTCAGTAAAATATTATTACAAATTGTTGACGTCAGTGTCTATCGTGCCATGTAAGACGATTGGCATCTATGTTGGTAATTTTCGTCCAAAGTTGGTCCTGTGTACATTGAATCTAAGTCGATGGACCATTTGTCTAATTGAACCTACTTTTGCATCAAAACATTTTTTGCTCGAATTTACACCAAGATTACGGCGAAAGGGAAATCATCCATATAGAAGAGCCTTTCAAGACAAAAAGATTATACATTGAACAATGTAATCATCTTTACTATTTACACGTTTCAATATGCATCATGACTCGTATTTGGAGAAAGCACGTAAAAACACAACTGTACTGGCAATGAAACTGTATCAAAATTCCCAAAATGCCCGCAATATCTAATATTTTGACTATTTAAAATAATTACATTACTTGTTATATTATGACTCATATGTAATTATCCAACCTGTCATTAACTATTATTATACAGTTCATATAATACATTACTGATTATTATGATAACAAAATGGTTGTATTAGTTTATATAGAGTTTCCTAGTCGCATATTAGTTTATTCAGCTTTAATATGTTTGGATTATTAAAGGGTTAATACCCTCAAAAACCCCAAACTAATATATATATATATAGAAAATTTACCAAAAATTAATTTTTTTAATGCTAAAAACCTCAAATTGTTACATATGTAATAAATTTATTCTAAATGACCACAAAAACCCTCAAACCGGTACACTTGTAATAAATTTATGTTAGATTAATAAAAATCTAAGTAGCATTGACACCGACATGAGATATGTGACACGACACAACACGATACACCAACACGTTGTTTCTCAAAAAATGAGAATTTCAACACGTTGGAACACGTTATATATTAAATGTATATTTTTATGCATACGTGAATTTTTTATTATTATAATTTGATTCAAATTCACAAATAATTAAATAAATAATGTAAAAAGTCTAGAAATAATTTATACTAAAAACATTAATCTTTCATTTGTTAATATCATCCATTGTTTTAATTTAACAAATTCAACTCCGTTCAAATAATTCACAAAACTTAGAAGAAAAAAACAAGCAATCCACATTCTAAACTCGTGTATTAGAGCGTGTCAAAAGAAAAGAAAAAATAAAGTTGGGGGACAATTTGTATGTCACGGGAAGTGAAAGTTAAAAAAAGAAGACAAAAACTCCGTTTTTTTCTTTCTCCATTTATTATTTTTACTATTATTATTATTTTACATATTTATATTTTGAACTTTCATTTGTTGAAAAGTTACACCTTGCATATCAAAATCAAGTGTCGGAATTCGGACTCGAATATCGAGAGTGTACGAAGAGTTGAACAAGTGTCAAATTTTCCTACACGTATTGACCAAGTGTTGGAAAGTGTCGGAAAGTGTCGAAAACATGTCAAAGTATCTAACATGATACAAAAACTCCCAGAAAGTGTTTGTGCTTCATAGCCAAAAACCACAAACTAGTATATTTGTAACAAATATATCCTCCTTTAAATTGGAATAATACCATAGAAAACCACAAAAATGGTACAATTGTGACAAATAGAGAATAAAATCCTAAACCGATATATCAGTCAATTGTCATGTGTTATCCAACTTAGCAATTTGACATTAAAATTTCACAGAAAACTAACAAAGAATAAATTTGTTATAAGTGTACCAGTTTGGAGTAAATTTATCAAAAGTATACTAGTTTTAGGTTTTTTGTAGTCAAAAAATTAGTTTCAAATAAATTTATTACAAATGTACCAGTTGAGGTTTTTCAAGATACTAACCAAATAGTAAATAATAGTTTATGAATGACATTATGTTTTGACAACCAAAAAAGAATAATGCTGTATCTAATTCTAGATATGTAAATTCCTATCATATTGATAGTCTTATTAATTTTATCAGAATCATAATTGACTGATTATATATTTATTGAATCTTACGATTAAATTCATAGACTATGATTACAATAATTTTATTAAGTAGTAACTTATATAAAATTATGATTACTACAAGATTATAAGCCTTAACTTCGAGCTCATGAAGAATGATATGATAAAAATGATATGCTACGTCGGTGTTTGTCTTGGGGCCATGAAAATGAAAGCACCTAAATATCTGCAAGCAAAAAGAGAGAAAGTAGTTAAATATCTCTCCTTTCTTTAATTGGCGAAAGAAAAAAGCAAGAATTAATACCACGAATATCCTAAACTCAAATTTACCATATGTTAATTTTTTTACTACCAAAAACCCAAAAATTGTACATTTATGACAAATTAGTCTAATTACCATTAATTTGAATTACTATCATAAAATGGAGTGTAAAAACACTAGTACATCCGTCAATTGTAACGTGTCATTCAACTCAACAATTTGATTATAATATTTAACGAATGGTAAATTTATGGATTTTTTTGTGTTAAAAAATTAATTTGAAATAAATTTGTCTGTCGTGATATTAACCTAAAATATAATTGATAAAACCATCGACCCTACCTTTATTTGATTTGGGAAAATGGCTAATCTATAACAAAAATCCCATGCTCTTTTTTTTTTTTTCGTGGAGCTCATTACTTTGTCCTGCCAATAACCCAAATTCGTAATAATGATCCAAATACAAATTTCTTTTGAATTTCGTTATGATTAAAAATTCATTTCGACAGCTTTTTAAAATAACGCCAAATAAAGGAATCCAACGTAATAACGTGCGCACATTGTTATATCAATCCGATGTAACTACACATGTAATTATATCGAAATTTCAGCCGCCGTGTTTACGGGAATTTAACAAAAGGTTATTTTATTGTTACTCGAGTAAGATTGAAGGCATTGGTGAGAGGCGATATTAATATCCACAAAAAATATGTGTAGAATTTTCTTGACATTATCCTTTTACGAAAAAGATCTTCTCCTACCGAAAATAAAATAAAATATATAGAAAAAGAAAAAAACCATGCACAAATAAAACATCCAAGCCCCAATCAAAAGTCAAAAAAATCTCCCCTCCCTCCATCCCTCCCTCCCTCCCCTCCGCCCGCAGCACGCAAGCAAAAGAAGAGAAAACCACACGGAGGTTCGTTCCTCTTCGTCTGGCCATGAACGGAGCTCGCCTCGGTCGGGAACGCCTGCATTAGCCCGTCGCCGGAGAGTCTGAGAGGGGTTTCGGGCGGGTTGCTCAGGCGCCGGCGCCGGCGACGAGGTCGCGAACCGGCGAGGGCGTCGGCGCCGGCCTTTGTAGCCCAAGCCCGTCGCCTTATTCCATCGTGATTTGTTCCTCTCGCGATTCTTTTTTCTCAAATCAGACCCGAGCACCGCCAATACAGCTGAGGTCCCATTTCGTTTAGCGTACGATTTTATCCGACATTGAAGAATTCTGGAGTTCGCTGAGGTTCGAGGACTGCCGGTAGGTTTTTGCCCATAACTATAATCAGATCTTGAGTTCGAGAGTCGTGTTTGTGTAGCTCTTTATTTTGGGCATGAGGGTTGATAGAGTATTCATCTGAAAAGCTGTTTTATTGGGTTTTGTTTTTGCTTTGCACATTGTCTGCAACGGGGTCCGATGGCTGTTACTGGCATTATGGATGTTGTCTGCGACGGTGTCTGATCGCTGTTACCGGCATTATGGATGTTCTATGTGTTGTGAAGGTGAGATTTTTAATCTGGCCACTGTCCTGTTGCACGGTAAAGCGCCGCGATTTAGTTAAATGTACAGTGGTCCCTGCGGACTCGGCATTACTGGGAGTTGCTTGATGGGGTTGGTTTGAGTCTTCATCTGCTAAAGCTCGTTTGCTTTGCTCAGAATCTCAAGTCCTGTATCTCTAATTTCCACTTTTATGCCATAAGTTGACGTGCTTATCGGTTGAAACTTCGAATTTGTCTGTATTCAGTTCTCCTACTTCAGTTTGTCCTGAACCAAACTGTTTTGACAACTTCATTTGTCTTAAATTTCAGGTCCCCTCCATGTTGAAAATGATGACCGAGAGTATCAAACCTGTAGAAACCGACGTGGTTAATTCTAGCAACAGAAAGATATTCGTGCAGGAAAACTCAAAGTTGGCCAGCAAGGCTGTCACTTTTTCGATGAATTTGACTGAGCAACAAGAGAATCCCTTACAAGCAGATTTGATGACACAAAGGTCGCGTTTCAGAAACCTAAAGTTGGAAGAGGGGACAAGGAACAATCCCTTCGAAGTGAGCATCGTGGATAGAAACAAGACAAAACAGTGGAGCATATGCATGAAAACACCCCAAGCAGTGTCAAATAGCTCTACGGCTTATGAACTACTTGGCAATGGCCTTGCTGATCTTAGCCAAGCCAGTCTCCTGCCAAATATTGGTGTGGCTGGTGAAAACTGTGTACTGCGAAATGGTAATAAATTATTTGAATATTCGGTGCATGAAGCAAAGCCAAAGCTACTTGAGCAGCTCTCTGGCAAGGATGAAGCAATGATGGAATATTCCATTAGAAGACAGCATCATGGAATATTCCATTTTTCACCGGCACGGCCACTTTTCCTCCATCGGAGGAAACTTCTAATTCTTGATATAAATGGGCTTCTTGCAGATATAGTTTCTCCTCCTCCCAAGGAGTACAAAGCAGACATAAATATTGCAAGACGAGCAGGTGAATTGCGAACGTTGTCTATCAGTCTCGTGATTTCTCGTCTTTTATGTTCACTGGCTGAGATTATATTTGTGCTGCTTCTTTTTCAGTTTTCAAGAGACCCTTCTGCGTTGATTTTCTGAAGTTCTGCTTTGAAAGATTTGATGTGGGCATATGGTCATCAAGAAACAAGTATTACTAGGCCAATTCAATTCCTGGCCCTCTCTCTCTCTCTCTCTGTGGCAGTTCTGGGTGTACATGCTGATTTGGTTTGTACATCTCTGCAGGAAGAATGTGGAAAGAGTGGTTGATTATCTTCTGGGAGATATGAAGCATAAGCTGCTTTTTTGTTGGGTAGGCATTGTTTTGCTTTTAATGGCACATTTAGTTCCTAGACAGTAGTCCTGCTTGCTGGTTTTCAGATGAGTTATAGCTTTCCATTCTGCATGGTGGTGCTGATCACAATTTCATCTGTAATATTTGATGTGTATTGAATTCTCCTCTTGACTTGAAAATTGTCTTCTGAAACCTTATCCACCAGGATACTTAATTAGATGGTTGTGACTGTTTGGATGCTCTGTTTTTGGCTGTTCCAGGCAACTTCCATAACTAAGTTGAGCAGGATAACAACCCTGGTACCTTCAAGATACTGTAGTTTTGCCTAAAATTTACCTGGATATAGATTAGGTGCACCTAGTGTGTGAATGTGGTCCTTCTTTAATCAATGGGGAATTGTATGGGCCTCTAATTTGAGTGCAATCTCTCTGGTGCACCTAGTCCCACATACATTTAACAAGGTTTCAATGTTCTTTGTCCACTTCAGGTAATTTGGAAGAAAGTTATGGCCATTCTAATTGTTCCAGAGGTCCTGCCCAATTTCTGCATGTCCCAATCATAATGTGATGTACATATTTGTGTTTTGCTTTTGACAAGCACTGATATTTAGACACTAACGACAACATTGTATTCTAATTGTAATTTTATTTCCCCCTTGCCTCATCGCTTATTTTGGTGTGCAATGTGATCTCACATATGGTGAGCATTAGATTTAAGAAATGGTGAAAAAGAGTGCTTCATCAATGTGAAGACTAATTTTAACCAACGGCAATCCTAATTGCATATCAAACTTCAGTTAGCTTTTTATATGAATCAGGTGCAAATTTGAAGTCATTTTTTTCACACTGATGTCCTTATTTTTATGGTAATTCTTATTTGAGAGAAATGGTGCACAATTCAAAGACATTTTTTTATGCTGATGCCCTTGTTTTTGGTTTTAATTTTTATCTGACACTAACCATGCAGAATTGGTACTTAAGTAAACTGATGCTGCGTAATGATCTGGTAGGATCTCTCGCATTGCACTGCTACAAGGTTTAGAACACTAGAAAACAAGCATAAGGCCTTGGTTTTTAAGGAAGTCAGGAGGCTTTGGGAGAAACATGAGTCTAGCCTTCCATGGGAGAAGGGAGATTATGATGAATCAAATACGCTGTTATTGGATGATTCCCCTTATAAGGCCTTGCTCAACCCTGTGAGTTGTCCCCTTTTCCTGATCCTTGTGTTAGGCTGCTCACATGGTCTTGGGTTTGATTTGTACTAATGAAAATTCACTTGCAGCCACACACTGCAGTCTTTCCCAACTCTTACAGGTTTAAGCATGGGAGTGATGTTTCGTTAGGTATGATGCTCAATAGTTTATTTTTCAGAGAAACGGTGCCTACGTTGGGGCATTTGAATAGTTACAGCAATCCTTGTAATTTTTGAATAGGCTGTGTCATCTTTTATCAGACCCTCAATCTCATTCTGCTCTTGCTTTTGGCCAAAACAATGATGGTGGCTGGACCAATCTTACGTTTTGCATGGTTGCATGAATATCCTCTCCTTCCATATCTTGTTGAGAAGTAAATTTAGTTCTGAGGTTATCATTGCAAGTTTTAAAAGAATATCCAATATTGGCTCAATGGAGTTGAGACATTAGTGACATTTGTGTCAGGTAATGGAGGCAACCTCCGTGTTTATCTGGAAGAGCTAGCTGCAGCCACTGATATACGGCAGTATGTGGCGCAACATCCATTTGGTCAAACAGCAATTACTGAAAAAAGTAAATATTGGGGTTTCTACCGCAGAGTCATGAGTACAGTAACGCCTCGAGATCACCCGTACTTCTCATCTCAGGCTCGTCCATGACTCTCTGTTTTGATCAGCTGTGATGCAGATAGATGGGAATCTGTGTCCCGTCATCCAAGTTCTTTGAGAAATTTTCTTATGTGCCAAATCATCAAGTCTCACTTATGCTTCGGGCATGTGCCAATGTGGTCACTCTGAAGTGAAGTGCTCAGGTGGTTTTCTAATTTCAATTTTCTTTTTTGTTCATGCCATAACTATAGACATGTTGATAGAAGAATGTGATGAGTAGAGTTAATTGATTTGCAACAAAGATTGATTTATTCTCGTTGACTGCATGGAGCTCTAATTATTGAAGAATGAAGCAACTACAGAATTTATTTATTATTTTTTTTGTTTAGTTTTGTTTATTTTTCGGTAATAAGAGTAGCCATTTTGATTGGTTTGGCAGGATCATCAGCATGTCGACACCTTATGAACATTTGTATATTATGGCTGCTGGCATTTTTTTTTTTTTTTCACTTGAATATTTCTCTAAATGGAAGTTCTCACTTTGAGTTTGGAATGCCCTCATGATAAAGACGTGTTTTTCATGACGGACTGAACAGGATATGTGGAATAAGTCTGATTTATTAGATAATCCAAAACAGAGGATCTTTAATAGCATTTGAAATTCAGAGGAATTAGGTCGGAAGTCCATTGAACAATTTGACATAGCCTGGCCCGTTTACGGAAATTGGAAATGGAAAGGAGCAGTGTCAAGTGAATCCGAAGAATTCAAACCCCCAGCCCTATACCTGGCGTCTTCCACTGGAGATGTCAATTTTGTACAGTTGTATTCGCACTATTCTTTTCTTGCAATGCTTTATCAATCGTGCACATGGGACACTGTTCTCCTCTAAGGAAGAACCGCCGGTCATTCTCACTACTTCAGGTTCAGTCCCAGCATGCGGGCAAGCGATGTTTTTGTTTTTGACCAACTCCAGTTTTGTGCAGTTCCGTATCTCTTATCAACGAAACTCTCGTCCCAAACGTGAAAAGAACCGGGCGGAATGCACAAATGTCAATACCACCAAATTGAGTGATAGGACATTCCATGGCTCAAACCATAGAATGGACGCTACATTCTTCCTTCAAATATCCCAAAAATACTCGCACCAGTTTAAAAGTCTATGCAAGCGAATCCTCTTTTTTCCTTTTAATGTTATTATACAACAACCTATCTAGGAGACAACTATGACGTTTCAACATTACTCCTGGCCATTCTAATTTTTTCAACCACGAGAAATCTCTTAATTTGTTTCCACGTCATTTCTTAGCAAGAACTAAACATTGGCATTGCAAGGATAATTTTAAACTATTTCCTCTTGCCGTTTCATCCCAACCTCTTTCCGTTTGATGTTAATAAAAGTGCCAGAGGCATCATAAAACTCTTCATAAATTTCTATACGAGTAACACAGGAACAGTATCACCAGAAGCAGTCTAACAAAATCTGAGAGTAACTAATACAATTGCTTGCTCTACAACGGAGAGTGATCACCATTCAACACGACTGTGGAACCATAGCAGGCAGAAAAATAAAATTCAAAGACTGAAACAAATAGATAAAACAACATATAAAGCATTCTTCCTGTGCCATAAATAGATTTATAAGCAGTTAAACCATCCATCTGAAAGTGAGAACCTTTATTTGGAAAGAATCATTGGCTGACAACAGCTAATTGCTCAACTGGTATCATAGAGCTCATGTACTTCTTATACAATCTACCATTTAGCACGTCACCATAATCAGAATCAGGCAATATGTCACACAGAAATTCACTCGCATTAACTAAAATGCAAAATAAAGCCTCTCCTGCTAGATTCTCAGAAATGGTGAAAGTCTAACTGAACAAACATAATGTACAACTAAGCTGCATCAGGTGTGTTTTCCTTGGACCTTTTTTTCTTGTCATCATCAGAGCAACTATTCCTACGCTGAGGGGAACCCCAAATAAAACCGTCATTCTCAAAGCTCAAGTTTGGGTTTGCATTGAAGGACCTTTTGCCGATCCTCATCTTAAACTGCACAGACGGTCTTTGGCTTGGAAGGACCTTTTTCTGACCCTCATCAGAATCTTTCAACCTGCTCTTCATCGAATCAGTGCCTGAGACAAATGCTTCCATTGCAGATATTTCACCATCCATTTCCTGCTTTTGTCCTACGTTGTCGCCAATCACTGCTTCACTGGAGAGCTTAGCAGGAAGAACAGCTGGAGATACTTCTTTCTCACCAAAATTCAGAGGTGCAGCGAGGTATGGATTAGTGACTGCTGCTTCTTTCAGCATAGCAGCATTTCTCTCATCAAACGGCCAAGGACCTTCTAATCCCTTGATAGAATGCAATGGCTGTGCACTCAATGAAGACTGCTGCTCAGGCTTTATATCGTCTTTTGCATGTTCAATGTCTACAAGTTGAGGATCCTTAGCACCATTCTCCTGCACTGGCAACTGAACTTGAGTATCAGGAAATGGAGGCAACCAAGGTGGAATATGTTCATGAGGAGGCTCCACTCCAGCTTGCAAGAAACTTGGAGTCTGCTTTCTATCTCTAACAATAGGTAACTGAGGAAGAGCATAGGCAAATGGTAACTCTTCAGAATCACCAACATACTGCAAAAGTTCACGTACTACACCTGAGTGTGCAAGGCAGTGATCTATATCCGAAGCACCCGCAAAACCAAGCCCCAAACTTAAATCTTCCAGTCCCTGGATAACATCAAAAACATTAACCTCCGCTCTACCTGCCAAATTAGCATACAAGAGTGCAGTCTTTCCTACATCACGTATGAATCTAACTGCTACATCCGAGAACGTCTCGAGGGCCGATTGTTGAAAAGCCTGAAACCCTTCAGTCTGACACACCTGCGCAACAGCAATCTTTGCAATGGCCCGTGCAAAATCGTCAACACTGGATTTTCTGTGACCGCTTGATTTTTCATGTTCCCTTCTGTTCTCCCGACCCCCATCACTCATATTCAATACCTCTCATATCACCTCACCGAAAGCAGTCATAACCCATTATCCACATCGTTTGCCAGTAACGCAATTATTGACCTGCTAGAATGATAACAAAATCAGGAACAAACTTCGGAATTCCATTTCCATCTGTAAAACCGATATTCAGACAAAACAAGAAAATCAACTAATTCAATTAACTGGCGGTTCAAGCACAATTCTGTCAAAACCCTCACGAAGAACGTGAGAATTTCGACAAGAAAGATATATAAGGAAAAAATAGCCCTTCATTTACACGCATATTCTCCAAAATTCTCTTTTCTTTCTTCTCTCATTATTTATTCCACGACTGAATGAAGTCAAACCGAGCTCAGCCCTTGAGGTTCCTACAGACCAAAACCTCAATCTACGCACACCAGCAACCACACAGGACAAGCTCAAATCGCGCGTCATCAATCTTTACCATAAAGCAAGGCAGGAATCACCGAACCAACAACGTCACGACGCAAACCCTAATGTCCCCACACTCCGAAAAAGCGAAATCCGCAAAGCGAGCTTGAAGGAGCTCGAGAAAGTAAAAGCAAAGCCAACCAGTTGCTCTCACCTTCGAACTCCTCAGAACCCTGCGACCCGCGTCCGCAAATTGCTCACGGACTGAGCTCCAACAGCCACCACCAGAAAATGGGGCACCGAGGTCTGGAATTGACCCGCGGAGACTTCATAAAAATGGATGCGTACGCAGAAGAAGCTCGCGAGCTCTGTGTCTTCCAATGGAGGTTCGAAAAAACCCTCTTCTTGGTTAAACCTCCGGATCCAGAAGGTGTTCCCAAGCCTCTGCTCGGAGAGACAGAGATTCGTGACGGTTTTTATTACAACGTTGGGACAAATGGAGGAGCGAGGTATTCTTTTCCTGTTTCTTCTGTTTTTTTTTCTCGTTAGGGAGAGACAACGGTCTAAAAAGGAGGGTCTCTAAATTTTTTTTTTTGTCCTAGAAAAATTTCAAATAAAAACATGAAATACTTCCAATTTCTCGTATAAAAGTCTAAAACAAATCTTATTTCAAATAGAGTTTCAAATTATAATTATTTTCTTAAATAAGGGTCCGAAGTGATAAAGTGATATGTTAATCTAAAAAAGACCTAATTTTACCAACTAGTCAAGGGCATTTTTGTCATTTTTCTTATTTTCTCCCATTTTTCCCTTTTGATTTTACCTTATCTCTTTTCTTTCGAAGAAACAAACTTAAGAAAAGCTCAAACTTAAAAATAAAAAATACATGTAGTTGGAAGCCCTTCCCAACCTATGGTCATCGCCTCTATCACCGCTAAGGGTTGACCATGGCCTGTAGGATCACTAGCATCTTAGCTAGGGCTGACGATACTCACCAGAATCATGAGAGGACCGCGAACCTAGATCTAGGGTTCTCAGTACTCTCTCAATTCTAGCCCTCGCCTCTGGTTGGCAAGGTTGCCAAGCCTCATCAAGGCACCGGCGACCCCACTGGCCATGGTCAATGCCCCACCATTGATGGGGAAGCGACCACAAGCGAGTGAGGTCCCTCTTGGGTTTTTCTAAAATTCTTATTTTCTTTTTTTGTAAGTTTTGGTCTCTCTCTTTTTTTTATGAAAAACATAAAAAAATAAGAAAATATAAAGGATGGAAAAGCTTTTGACTAGTTGGTGAGATTAGGTTATTCTTTGAAACTGATGTATTTACTTCAAGCCCTTATTTGAAATAGGGCTCATTTTAGGTTTTTATTTGAGAAGATAACAACACTTCAACCCCTATTTAAGACAAGGTTCACTTCAGACTTTTATTTGAGAAATTGATGGCACTTCAAACACTTATTTAGAATTTTCCTTTTGTATCAATCATTTCACCTCTAATTAAAGTTCAAATTAGAATTCTTAACTATTAACTTCAAAAATAAGTCCTATACACTTTAAATGGAGTACATATTTGCCCTTAACATTCCACTAAGAGGTAAAATCCCGCTTTACTTTCATTTTGTTACGACCATCAACATTCGATTTATTTTTTCGTTTGCATGCACCAACATGTGATTTTTCAAGGGAAAAATCAGGACTTTTTTTATAAAAAAAAAAAATTAGTCAAATCTCTCTTTTCCCTCAAATATGTTAGAACAAATTAAAATTTGCGAATAAACTCCATAAATCAAAAGATGCTATGATCGCTATAAATATACTAGGACATTATACTGATGATGATGTTGATAGATCGTGTAAAAAAAAAATCAAATTTATTCCAAATTTTTTGAGTAGTCGTTGAAATGTGTAAAATAGTTATTTTATTTTTCATATATCCTTCAGTTAAAAAGATAATGCCTATTCGCGCGGCACAGTTATGCAATCTCATAGTTTTCGGCTTTGTACAACATAATTTATTCAAACTCTCTGAAGCCAAACTGATTAAAGGGTTAAATTAAGCCATCTTTCAATTAGAGAAACAATTTACACAGCCTAAATGAATGGAACAATTTTGGTGTATGCTGAAGGCTCTTAATGGTTACCTACTCCTCTGAACGATCTCTAATGGGAAAATTGAAGATATCTATATAAGAATAGTTAGTTCAAGCGGAAGAGAGTTAGAGATTTATTTAGAACAAGTGAGAAATGTCATGAGTCGTCTTTTGAGCAAATTGTGTTTTACACTTTTATATTTCCAAAGTAATGTTCTTGTTGCCTTGTAATCATGAGAAAATTAAGTGTACACACTTTATAGCAGCATCTAGATCCCAATAGTGTGATCTATCAAATGAAATGATCAATGCTTGTTAGTTATAACTTAGCTAGATGATTACTAGTATAATCTAGCCCATGTTGTGTTTGTTAGTGTAAAGAGTGGACATAAACTTTGTGATTAAGTCGAAACAGTAAACATTAATGTGCTCTTTTACTTCCGCTCTTAACTAATACCTGTAGATGAGCATCCCTTGAAATTCTCAATATCTGCTTCACTTGATTTCTAGTGAATAGTTGCTAATTTCTGTAAATTCGTTAAAACAACTTATTCACCCCCTTTAGGTTGCTTAGTTAGCTGCAACACTGGTTCTCACCCTATAACTAGGAACCATACCTAAAAGGTCAATTCCGCAAATTCGGAACCAGCCCACCGATTCCTGGACCCAGCTAGGAATTGGCCCTCTGATTTTGGTATGGTTCTTGAGTGGGTCCAAGAACTAGCCGTGAGTACTCCCGCTCTACATTATAGCAGCGACTCCAGTTCGTACTCTTTCACCAACAACCATCATCGATCATCATTTGAATACATATAAACTAAAGAACAAAGAAACAGAAGCATATATCACCCCTGCCATAAATACTCTGGTCATATCTTTGCCTCATTTCTTATACTCTTGAGTACTTTAGTCATATCTGTCATATCTTTCTAAAGAATTTGACAAATTCGGATTAAACACTAAAGACGTCCTCAATACGCACTGATATCCTTGCTGATTACGCTCGGTACTAGACCCTTAATAATTATAACTCTCTAGACTCATTTGTAAACTGAAAACTCCATGCTTACCAATTTTCCATGGTCAAGACCTTATCAATAACCAGCACATCCAAGATCTAAACTAAACTTTACCTTTGTCTACTTCCTATTAACTAATGATGCCCGCTAAACATATGAACGATACGACCACAGTTTATGACCAACACACTAAACATAAGAATGACAATTAAGGTTTTGAACTTAATCTGTGTGAGCGTGATTGAGAGGGAAGTGAAGTAAATTAGGGTTTTAACACACACACACACACACACACACACATATATATATATATATATATATATATATATATATATATATATCGGTCTGGTTCAAATGGAGGGATTCACATTAATCAGATCGATATATACTAGTTACAATTTTTGGGAATCGGGAAATAGTCTAGTTCCTGCAAGAACCGCCCAAAACCAGCAATTCCAAGTCCAGGTTGACTCTTTGCTCATCCCTAATCAAATGTGCAAATTTGACTACATGAAAGTTTTAAGTCATATTGTACCACGCGAAAATTCATTATTTTTTGGTTTCATCAACACCCAGGATGAATGTAGCCACAAATTCTTCTTTTAACGTCCACGAAAAAAGGAAAGGCTTATCTCTCTAACAATCTAAAGATGTTGATACCAGGAATTTCTCATCCCAAAAGTTAACATTCACATTTTAGAAATTAGGGACTAAATTCGTCACTATTGTTGGATATTTGACCTCTAACCAAAACCACCTGCAGTATTTGTTTCATTTTGAAATTAGTTAGGGACATCCTACATTTCATACCTGTATTGGATTGGGTTCCGATGACGTCGCAAAAATTCGTGAAGTCCTCGACACATGACCTAACTCAATTCTCGCCTCCCGTGTCTCCCTCGAGCTTTAAATAAGTAGGTCTAAAAGCTAATAGGCCGAGACGGGGGCCTAGGCGAGGACAGACCACGGCATAGGCTCGGCCCATGGCCGATCATGGAAAGTTCATTTATGCCTTTCATTTTGATATCCTTTAGCTAAGTATAGCATGAAATCAATGCCTTTTCGGATGATCATATTCCGAATTTATTGCTTATTGCGTTTGGTACCTACAGATTTTGTCGCCTTTGGAAACATATTATCATCCCGGGCAAATGTAACAAAGCAAACGCAACAAACGATTATAACAAAAGAATCTTATTATCTTTAATAAAGGCGTCGGAAAAAGTTTGTCGCTTTTGTGGTTGAACAGTGGGTAAAGGGATTCGATTGCACCGGATCAAAAATATATAGGACTCAATTGCCCATTCCGGCAAAACATTTAATGATGTTAGTGCAATTTTCTCTTTCACATTAAAATATACATTTTATTTTAACTTTAATTTAGATTGCCTAGCTAATTTTCCATGATAGTTTATATACCATAATGATCTAAAATTACTTGTAATTAACCTACATGTAATATATTTCTTTAGAAAAGTACACATGCGGCATGATAGAAGTGTGAGGCAACATTAACACCAGTCTGCCCGCTGCCTTGTGAAATGGCCCCAGGGTTTTCGTAGGGGAAAATTAGCCCTGACAAGGACGAGTCTTTACAAGAAAGTAAAAGAAAATCAATGTATTTTAGGGTCATTTCATATGATAGAACAGTGATTTTAGTGCCATTTCGTTTTACAGCAAATCAAGATAGATATGTGCTGAGAAAGTAAAAGAAAATAAATGAATTTAAAAGTTAACCAATAAAAGAATACTGAAAGACTTTCATGGGATGCTAATCTTTACCACCATAAAGCATACCCTTGACCTAAAAGACTTCAGATTTCGTGCAAAAAATTGACCTAGGTGCTTCGATATCTTTCCCTAATGCATAGGATATAGGCTACTGGCTGACCTAAGTAGATCAATGACAACTTTGGAAATACATTTAAGAATGTACCATTTTTGTAGATTATGAGGATCCAAAGTACATAAGATTTTAAGAGCATGAGATGCTATAGATTGACCTTAGGTTTGTGAAGCATTAGGTGCTATAGATTACACCTAGCTTCGCTAAATTATTGGTGCTACAAATAATCACGAGAAATGTTGATGCGATCATATCTTGTAGGTTGATTTTAGTTTGTTAGTGAAAACATTGCATATGCATATCTCCTTAGCTATACGTAGGGGTATATGAGATTTGAGCATTGTTTGAGATTATGAGATTTAAAAAGCACTTTAGATGCATATTTCCAATACCATAATTTCTCACATTCAACTGAATTATGAATTTAATGATCGATACTCTATGAGTAAACTCATGTCCCTCTATGAAATCAATTTAAGCAATTAATTTGACTATCTTAATCTAACTAACGTGTTCTTAATGGCACATGCCTTTTGTGGCTCCATTATTTACGGAACAGATTTTTCTGTGTGTTGAACATGACCAACTTACTATTTGTAAATCTAATTGTTTTCTTCGATCTAAGCACATTTTTTTTTATTAATTAATTTGACCCTGCCCCATGCTGAAGAAGCCAAATCATGGGTGTGACCTCATTTTCAAAATGGAACAGTGTATGACCTGACCTGACGTGACCATTTGCATCACCAACAAATGTCCCAACCCAACACCATGAAAATTCCAGAAGGCAATTATGATCTTGTTTAAGCCAATCAGAAAATAAAGGTGGTCAAAGCCTGTCAAATTGGAGCGTTGTATCTTATCTTTCCTCCCTCTATAGTGAGGTTTACTGGAGAAAAGGATGGAAGATTAAAAGCATTATTTCATATATATATTTTTTCAACAAATAACTGTGTTACGAGTCCTATTCTGAAAAGATTTTTATATTTTATTTATAAACATTTCTCTGATTTTTGAATGAACACAAAATATCCGGTATCTTGCAAATGTATTAAACATTGACCGATGTAATTACATATATTTGTCTTTACAACTATTTAGAAAATAAATAACATCTTAAAATTGAATGAGCAAGTCAATAAGTGACTTTTTGTTAGAAAGAATTTGAAACAAACAAGACTCCATCAGTATAGTTTACTAAAAGAAAGATCATTTATGTACTAAATATATGTATTTCCCTAATGTTATATTACAAGTATTGCCACTATTAGTGAATATAATGATAATAATTTCATATCGAGCCTCACTATCCATTTAGATATCTCAGCTATGTTGTCCAGTCATTTTATAAGAAACTTTTGGTAAAAATTTGGATACCCTTAACCTCCTGAAATTCTTAAAATTATAAAGAATTTGCTATATCGCTAATCAATACCTCAAAATCTAATATTTTATACATCAAATGTGAAAATGTCGATAGATGCAAAAAACTTTGGCACTTTTTCAAGTACTTTCTAGCCAAAAAAAGGAACCTAGTAATTTTTCTTTATGTTTTCCTGCTAAGGTAATTTTCCTTTCCAAAGTAAAGCGCTTGAAAATTTTCTAGAGCGCTTGGACATTAGACATCCTAAAAGCAGGTTGGACCTAGAACCGACACACTATTAAATAGAACACTAGACACGCCATAACTTTTAATCTGAGGAAATCGTTTGATCTAAGGAAATTGTGGTGCCTTCAACATCTGTATGAGCAGCTCGTTCCAAGTGCTATATTACCCATAAAAAAAAAATCATCTCGACTTTTGCAAACTTACTAAATTTACCATTCCATATAAATAGATCAAAAAATGTTTATGAACACTTATGTTGTACTTGTGAAGTTCAGTGTTGTGATGTTACAAATTAAGTACGATGCACATACATAGAGTGTGATTGTACGAGCATCACCGCACGACCCAAGCATAAATTATTTTTTAGTACTTCGACTTATTTGGTGATATGAAGTTAAAGCATCATATATTTACAAGTGTTGCGCAAATATATCAAGCAATATCCGCAGAGGCAACGGTGGTTTCGGGACCCGCCAAGCCAAGACCTGGTTAGACCCAGTTACTCAAAGTGCAAAAAAGGGTGCCGTCTAAGCAATTTCGTTCTCGAGTCCGGCTAGACACATTCAATTCATTTTGTCGACTGTTAGATACAAATTAATATTTGGACCCTACTCAGATCTCTCAGTACAAGTTGGATTGCTCCAAGATCGATAAAACTAAGGTCTGGACCGTATATAAAAAGTTCGAAGCAGGTGACCCTTATTGTCTGTCCCCATCCTCCGTTCTTTACCCGGTGGGTGATATCATTTATTCTCCCTCTCTCTCTCACGCGCACATCGAACGGTATCGAGAACACAAACATGCACAGCTGGTAGCAAGTAACGAAGCCAAGTTCATTTGAGCCTCTGCCTCTGCTCAGTCGAAAAGGGCCATTGCTATGGACTGCAGGAGAAAGATGATGGCTTTCATGGCCGCTGCCGTGATAGTCATCTCGAGGCTGAACGCTACGTCCGGTCACGACAGTCGAGAAGCAGCGGCAGCAGAAGAAGCCGACCGCATAGTGTCTCTTCCCGGGCAACCGAAAGTCTCGTTCCGGCAATTCTCCGGGTACGTCACCGTCCACGAAGCCGCCGGTCGAGCCCTCTTCTACTGGCTTACCGAAGCCTACTCCGATCCCTCTTCCAAGCCTCTCGTCGTCTGGCTCAACGGAGGTCTCTCTCTCTCTCTCTCTCTCTCTCTCTCTCTCTTCACTGTTGGATTGCATGGCACACCCTTGTTTTCTCTTCCTTTCCTTTTCTCTAACTGTTGTCAACTGGAACTAGAACTGGGGGTGAGTTCTTTCAACTTGTGAGATTCCATTTTTCTTCCTCAAGTTTCTCCACGAAACCCACCCCAACAGAGAAGAAAAGAAGTAGAGTCCTCCATATTTTGGAAAATCATTGATTAAGCGGGGAGACATCTTTCTCTTTCCTCTTCCCCTTCATCATTTAAGTTGTTCTAATTTTGAACGCTAAGACTCTGGAACTGCAAGAGTGACATACGACTACACGAGTCAAAAAGAAAAGAGAGAGAGAACACCCTCATGTGCTGTGTCCCCCAAAACCGATGATGTTTTACACCTTTTTTTTCTTTGGGGGTGGGCATGGCATGTACCGAAGCAAAAGGAGCCATACATGACCCAACCATCTATCATGTAAATGGAAACCCATAAACGTGGGGAGAGAGGGAGAGAATCAAACCTCTCTCTTTCTCTCTCTCCCGTATTTCTTACTGGTCTCACGCAAGGCAGAAGCTGCAGTGAGAGTTCACAGAAGAAATTCAATGCTTGGAAGCAACCATAAACAGCCTCAGCTTTAATTACTTCCATTCACACAACCCAAACAACTCCCCTCATTCATCATTAATTGCTCTCTCTGTCTCTGTCTCTCTCTCTCTCGCTCTCTCGTCATGAGCAGGGCTTTGTCAGCGAGGTTTGATGCCCCATCAATACCTCTACGGCCGCACAATTTTCAAATCTGCATGTGTAAGGAAACCCTTGAAACTCACTCCACTGTTTGATGGATTGGAATTCACCTAGTCCCTTACGTTCCCTATGCTATCTCTTATCTTCTTTAGTACTGCCCATGGCACTTTTTAAGCATTAATATAAAAAGAAAAAGATTGATTTTTTTTAAGGTATCAATTACACGCATCATCAGAAGAAACTGATTTTCTGGAGATTGAATTATGATAGATCTCTTAAGACACTCGTTAGAGTTTCTCTCTCTCTCTCTGTGGATGTGTTTTGTGGACTTTCTTGACTTAGCTACGGACACGTTCGTTCGTGATGTTGACTAGACGAATTACATTATACAACAGCATTAATCATCACGTGGCCCGCCCATAAGGATACTGTGTTTCTAATTTTAAGAAGATAAAATGATAAACCAAGGCAAGTATTCTTGAGAAGAGATGGGGGGCTTCACCTTGCTATTGATGCTCTTGCTTGTGCATGTCCATCGTAGTTTAGCAAGTACAACACTTCTAGTTTTACCGTACTCTGGATTTACCGTACAACGTTTACGACATGTCGCGATAGTTAAATACAAAAACATCTTGACACATCGTAAAATTGATTTAATAGTTGATGGCTATTGCTTGACTTGGACCGACTGGATGCCCACATTTATTGATCCTCTTCACGGATAGAGATGAGATTTTATGAACCGAAGCTTATATTTACGTGCGTTGTCATGCATAGATGCATTTTGGACCTTTGGTATCCTCCTACAATTTGGAATTTATCTTGACTCATCCAGCAATTCCATTGTGCTATGTGATATAAATCCTAATTGATTTAGAAAACAATAGCTTGATTTGTGCAAGAACTGGGTCTGCTCCACCCAACTCGTTCCCCTACCGAAAACTCCATATATGAATTGGACCTACCAAATGTTTTGCTCAGTGAATAGTGATTATGTGCTCTTGGAACAATGCTCGAACACCTCCACTAGCACACACTACACAAATATCTTCTCACCCAAACAAAAACGAAAATTTATGTCTGAAAAAGATTGTTGCATTCAATGTGCACGACACTCACAATAGAAGCATCACCCAAATAGAATTCAAGAGGCTTTTCATTTATATTTTACCCATGGATAATTGCAAAGTTTTGCACCCACATATCAAATTTCACGCCCACTTTAGAAACCTACGATTTGCATTTTAAGTTTTACTACTTTCATATCGAATTGATCTGGTGATTTATCTATAATACAGTTGGTTTGCTAGTAGACGAACAAGATGGTATATACAAAGATATAAAGATTATGAATTGGATTTGCTTATGCAAAGTGTTTGATACGGTGGCACAATCACACAGGTCCCGGCTGCTCGTCGGTGGCATACGGCGCCTCCGAGGAAATTGGGCCATTCCGGTTAGACAAGACAGCCTCAGGCCTGTACCTCAACAAGTTCTCGTGGAACACTGAGGCCAACCTCCTCTTCTTGGAAACCCCAGCCGGTGTCGGCTTCTCCTACAGCAACCGCTCCTCCGATCTTCTTGACACCGGCGACCGCCGCACCGGTACGGCCACAACCGTTCATTTCCCATTACTAATAGCGTCTTTTGCGTAGTGACTGGCTTAATCGGTCAATTTGACAATTCGAGGAAGCGACGGATGGAGGAGAGATGAGTAGACCTTGTGTAGGACCCGAATTTTCGGAGGGTAGCGGGTTAGCCAGTACTACTAGGACAGTGATGACGTACTGTGGGGCCCGCAAGGTGGTCCAAAATGGAACGTTGACTCTTCGTTTGTATGATCATTGTGGATTTTGATAGAACTTCTGGTCGGGTCCCGCGTTCGACCCGGTTCCATTATCGACCCAACAGCTCTTTTCGTGGGTATGAATGATTGCAATTGAAAAAGGATAGAGAAGGTAACACTCAGCTACTCTTTGTCAGAGGGGCTACATCTTTTACTCGAGATGAAATCGAAATGAAAAAAATCAAGGGAGACATTTCGTCTCGTGAAATTATGGGTATTTCTCATTAGGGCGGTAAATTTCTTTTCATATGTTTATATATATTATATATATTATATATTTTATCTGGGGTAAAATATGTTTTGTCTTTTTGGGTCATGTGGGGTAAAATGTGCTGGGCAGCTGAGGATTCACTGGAGTTCTTGGTGAGATGGATGGAGAGATTCCCAAGGTACAAAGGGAGGGAGGTGTTCCTGACGGGAGAGAGCTACGCAGGCCATTACGTCCCTCAGCTGGCCCGCCAGATCATGGCCCATAACTTGAAGCCCAAACACTCCACCATCAATCTCAGGGGCATTATGGTACTTTCTCAATCGCATCATCAGCAAAACAATATTGAAAAATGTCGTTTTTCTGCTTTGGAGAAGCCAAGCAGAAAAGGATTAACTCAATCCTGATTATGAGATATTAACTTTGCGGACGAAAATAATATTGAAAAATGCAGGTAGGGAATGCAGTGACGGACAACTACTACGACAACATGGGGACGGTGACGTACTGGTGGAGCCACGCGATGATATCGGACCAGACGTACAAGCAGCTGATGAGCACGTGCGACTTTCGTCGACAGAAGGAGTCGAACGAGTGCGAGTCGGTCTACTCCTACGCCATGGACCAAGAGTTCGGCAACATCGACCAGTACAACATCTACGCTCCCCCCTGCAACTCCTCCGACGGCTCCGCCGCCGCCACGCGACGGTCCATTCGCCTCCCTCACCGGCCCCATCACAACATGGTACGCCCCTCTTCCCTTCATTTGTGTGTTGTTTCATTTGCCATGCACCATTTGGTTTTATAATTTGTTCAGTGCATTGAAAGTTGCAGAATAATCTTAATTTTGCTTAACAAGTTCCGGGGAGCCCTCATGGTCCGCGCAGTTGATTGGGGGGTGTGGGAATTTTTGGCTCAAAAACTACTGAATGCATATTTAGACCCCATCAATTACATGTAAATAATTATGTTCTTGACCATTTGCACAAGTTAAAGGCATGAATTTAATTCATTCACACGGCTTAGATTATGTTTCACTGGCTTTTAGATAATCGAGTCTCTATGTTTGTACTCTTGATTGTCCAAAAAACGTAAACAAGTGTGTAGAGAACCAATATCTTCGTATGTGTACTGTCGTATAACTATAATTCACTAACTATAAATTGAGAGTTAAAATTTTTTAGCAATAAGTATGGATTCAATTATTCCTACATTTAACTTATATTTATCAATTATTCAAATTGAAACTATATATTATAATTACCAATTATAATTAAATGTTAATATATAATGATTTTCATCTGCCTTCTCATATCATTAAGTAAAATGGAATATGATATTTGTAGCATGGTACTTGAGTGTTGTTGCGTGGATGCTTTGTGTACTTGCAATGACATATGAAGTTTGTATTGCTTCTTAATTCACGCGTCTGTTCTGTATCTGTTCCAACATTATTATGTATTGTAATAATGTAGTGCTACTAGTACCATCACTTTTTTTTTGGGTCGGTTACTAGTACCATCACTTCACTCTGCAGAAATTGATCAATTTTGTTTTTCCTTTTACTCATTTGGGAATTCCTAATTCATTATTTTTCTGTTGTCCTAAGGTCTAAAATCTCCTTTTATCTATGGTAAAAAAAAAAAAAAAAAACAGATTTTGAGGCAGATATCTGGGTACGATCCCTGTACAGAAAAATATGCAGAGACGTACTACAACAGGCCTGACGTGCAGAGAGCACTCCACGCCAACACCACCAAGATTCCCTACAAGTGGACTGCTTGCAGGTTCAATTCGAAATGCAATTTTTTTTAGCTCCTTTTGCCTAAACAAGTATAATCAAGTGATGGTCAATTCGTCACAGTCCAAAATGGAGAATTATGACAATGTGTTCCCTGTTTCTGATGGCAGTGAAGTATTGAACCGAAATTGGAACGACACCGAGGTGTCCATCCTTCCGATCTACAGGGAGATGATTGCCGGTGGCCTCCGAGTATGGGTGTTCAGGTTGGCCGGTTTATCTCTTCTTCGTTGAATGCATATTTGTGCACCATTTCCTCGCAAGAATTCAAGTTGACATTTTCTTTTGCCCCATTGAAAAAACGAAAATAATCACAGCGGCGATGTGGATTCGGTGGTACCCGTCACGGCCACGAGATATTCGCTCGCGCAGCTCAAACTGGCAACCAAACTCCCGTGGTACCCTTGGTACGTCAAGAAACAGGTCGGTGTCTTCCTTTGATTATTGACTGTTATACCATATATGCGAAATGTTTGATGAATGCTGTGCTATTAATGTTTGTCCATGAGACTGATCAATTTAGGTACTGATGTTGTCATATGTAGGTGGGAGGATGGACAGAGGTATATGAAGGGCTAACATTTGCAACGGTGAGAGGAGCTGGCCATGAAGTCCCTCTTTTCAAGCCCAGAGCCGCTCTTCAGCTTTTCAAGTCCTTCTTAAGAGGAAAGCCCCTCCCAAAGTCATGAACTCTCAGAGAGAGAGAGAGAGAGAGAGAGAGAGAGAGAAGTTGATTATTCAATGTGGTGATTACCAAAATGGAAGGTTTCTTGTCTGCCGTTTCTTTTTCACGTTAGCTTTATCAGTCTGACCCTAATCCTCCTTTTATTCTTTTCCTTTAATCTATTTTGCTAAGTAAACTGAATCCTAACTTAATTATACAACGGTGGCATTAAAACCCAGGTCACAACATAGACACGTTATAGGTCACCTTCATCACAAGGTAGGCGACCGCCATTTAATACAGTTCAGCTTTCCCTTGTATAGTGCCATAAATTTTCGATCTATCATATGAATGCATCATGCCAGTCGCTTGATGATGCAAATACCCTTAGCATTGCCGCATATAAACTTTTCAACATCATCACCCAACCCAACCTTCTGAGTAGACGATGACCTCCCAAACGCATAACTGCGTCACCAAGTCAATTCAACATGAAGATGAACAAAGGACCGGGAATCATATTATTAGCAGACAGAATGACAATTAAAGAAGCCATATCCCCAATTCCGAGAGCCAAGCAAGTCAAAGAAACTAATGTACACGTCAAAATCCCATGACGGCTGAAAACTAACAAAACCATTTCTAGCCTCACCGAAACTCGGCCACCAAGATGACTGGCATCAAGCACAACTCGGGTCAGAGTTGGCAACATTCCTGTTCCTCCTAAAACGAGTGGGCACTGCCATCAGCTGAAAAAGGAAAACCTTCTGTCACAACCTGGTTGCCGTTATAGGATACACATGGAGTAGCGACATGGTCAATCCATCCATTTAACTGTTGAAGACAAACAAATCACACTGCCCAAAATGGTTTTTGAGTTGTCACTGTAGTCAAATTGCTGCTGAGTGATTCTGCACTGCTTTCATCAAGGTCATCATCTTCATCCCCATATTCCATCAATTTGACCAGAGTCTCTGCAGATAATAACGCAAAAACCTCATGGGACGGACCAGATTAAATAAACACAGAGCTAAACCAAATGGAAAAGAATGTAGATAACTTGAACATGGGGGAAGCAATGACGAATTTCATCCTTTTTTATCTTTCTGATAGCAAAACCATCGAAATATGCAATCAAATCAAGGTTTCAGGATGAAACTACTAATTTTGTAGCATACCAGGTATAATCTCGGATCTTGTTTTGTCCAAACTCCCGGCCTTATCATGTACTTCCGGACTAGATTTAGATGCAGTAAATTTTGGAGGGGCTGGGGGCATGCTTTTTGGTGGAGGCGGTGGCATTGCGTTTGATGATGGTGGTATTAACTTCTTTGGAGGTGGCATGGTTGATATATTTCTTGAGCTCATGTCTAACCCTGGCTCTCTCGGCTTTAAATATGCTGATTCCTGTAAAAGGCAAGAAAAAATGGCAACATTAGATTGGACAGAGTAATGAACTTCTATTGAACTCCTATCCCACTGCTCCCTGAACTTCATCCCTAATTTGTGCGTCACTGCTGCATGCATACGCTACCCAAATACAACTAACCATCACAAGGTACCCTCTAAATAAATTATTTGCGCTCACTGCTCAGTCTCTAGCCATATCGACACAGGCACTAACCCAAGGAAAAAGAATCCATAAATTACAATAGTAACTTAGGGAAAATTGTGCTAGCCACCTGCTCTTGCATATTCTAATTTGCATTCAGATGACAATTTCACTCAGGACCATGTAGTCTGAGCGTCCTTGCTGATTCTACGAACCAGCAGACAGCCAACAGTGCTCTCAGCCTATACAAAGATTTATAGCTTTAATCACATGGCTAGCATTAATCAGCAGTGACAACTAGCTCTCCCTTCAAAGATAAACTTAAAAGGGGACGAATTTGGAAGGTCCTAATCTAGTACTAGCCAGCAAGATGTCGTAGCTTAAAGATGAACTAAAAAAAAAAGCAATGCAGAAGGATCTCTAAGTGATTTCTTTGATCAACTCGTCTCTATGTTAAGCAAGAAGAATACCCATTTCAACAGATTAATTGCTTGTTAAAGGAAAGGTCCTTTCTACAAAGCTGTGCGAAACCAGGTGTCATTGACTTGTGGAAGCTAAAATATCAATAAGGTAGCAAAACATGAAATGCATTTCATGAGAAGGTGCAATAAATAAAGGAGATATCAGTTCCAGGCTGGGAATCAGTTTGCAGCTGTCCGTTGAACTCTCCAAAAGTAAATACCCTGTGACACATACAATCCACTGTTCCTACAACAGGAGTCCAGTATCTGGCATTTAGCTTCACAGAAGGTCAGAGAAAATACCTGGAATATCAAACATTAAAAGTCAGAGGAGAAAAATACATAGATCAGTAGGCAAAAACTGTTAGCGCCGCGAGTAAACTCAAAGTGATAAATAACCATCAGAAGAATAACCTGTGCATATAAATGTTAAAAGCAAAGGCATATGGAATGAAGACAAGCATATGCACATTATCAATGATATGAACCCTCCGTACCCATGGCAGTTTAAACCTTCCATCCGTCCAACAAAGTCAAACACTTATGAACATCAAGTAAAAAAATCCTCTCATAATTATAGACAAAGAACCCCCATCTATTATGTAAGGGTTTAAGCTCAGTTTTTGTATTCGATTGAATTCGCATCATGCTGATTTTACCCCATTTTCCCACAGGATTTGGTTTAAAGCTTTCAAGGCACTGATCTCTAGACAGAACGACTAATAAAGGCATCTAGAATCTTCACAGCAAAAAGCAGTCTCAAGAATATGCTCGAACCTGATAATTTGGTGCTGGATCTTTATTACCAACTGGCAACTCCTGAAACTTCCGCCTCGGTGGAGGCCTTTTCTCTTTCTCAGAATCAGGCTTAGTACTCAGCTCAGACGTCACAGTTGCCGATGTGGGTGCAGAGGCGACAGAAGAAGTGACAGAAGTTGACTGTTTAAGAACCAATGCAACTTGTTGCAAAGGTGTGGCTTGAGGATATATTCCTTCATATCCACTATATCTCGTTCCACCAGTTACCAAAGGCTGGGAATGGTGGACCATGTTTGGTGGAGTCTGAACGCAACCTAGCACTCCCCCGGACATTGACACTGCCCCTTGAGTGAAAGCAGAACTTACCCCAGGGACCATTGGTGACGAAAGGAGTGGAGATGTAGTAAAGCTACTAGTAGATGTCAAACCAGCGGCTGGATTTGTACTTTCTGTTACCTCACTTCCAGAACTGTTTGATCCCACCAACTGCTGAGGAGGTGGAACAGCACCATACACCTTAGAGGACGATACCCTGTGCAAAATTAGAGCCAAAATGGTCACCATGACCAATTAAACTGTATATTGCAACATAATTTCAGGAATAAGAAATTGGTTCCATAAAGATCCAGACAATTTTTTTTTTCTAATTTTTAGAAAAAAGAGGTGGGTGGATCGAAGGTTAAAGTAACAAGCAGCATGAAAAAGAATTTTCACTGTGATTGACAGCTGATTAATATTTCTAGTTTGTTAGGTTACAAAGGAAGAAGCCCATCTCTAATTCTTATGAAATGAAGTGAAATTTAAAGCTACTGGAAATGCACTTTTTAATTGACTAATGTTTGTCCATGAGGATACCTATTTGGGAGCAAAATATGGTGAATATTCATTTATATCTGTATAATGAAAAAGAAAAGAACAGAAAAGGAAGAGTGGAAAAAACACATGGTAGAACACAAATGGAGTCTAGCAACAAGAAAAGGAGTTCTTCTAAGTAGTTCTTTCATTATTTGGAAGGAATAAAGCAAAGAAAAGGTGAAGGTGACACCGATTGGCAGCAAATATTGGTCTATGTCAAGCAAATTCTCAACGCAGATTTACAATTTGATGAGACAACATATCATCAAATGCAGCATTCGGTATAAGCATGACAACTACTAAGACACATGCCCAAGAATGGAAAAAAAATCAGCTTAAAATACTTTAACAAGCAACACGGCCATAAAGTGACGGTTATCCAATAAACACAGCATAAATCACCAACTAACAAATCCTCTAACGTTCCAAATCAATTGATCCTTAGGAGGCAAACAAGCTCAAGAAAAGAAACAAATGCTCTCGTTGACTCTCTAATATGTAGAACATCCAAGCTGATGGAATGTCAGGATACTCTAATTCCAGCATAATCAGACCCCTTTTCACCTGGAGGCACCGCATTCTAAACTGATTGTATCCAGAAGATTTTCAGCTAGACTCTTCGCACTTTCAAGGCTCTTTCCATTGTTACTGGACAAGAATAAATGCAATGGCTGCTGTCCTTCTGCAAGTAGTCAGAAAGGGTGTCACTGACAAGAAACACAATCATCACTAAACGTTGAATCAGCATCCCACATGGTAGATGATGCTACCTTCTCCATGCAAGCTCTCAGAAGTCCCAGAACCACGCCCTCTCAGTAAGACAGTTGCTCCTGTTTCATTCATAATGTGATTTATATATTGGTCCTGCACATACAAACGAACCACCACCAGCACAAAAAACAATCTCTCCCATTTGCATGGAGAAGTCAGAGAAAGCTTCAGACATTAGAATCTTTCATCATCAGAATATTCAGTGTAAACTTTAAATCAAAAGATAAAAAAATAATAACCCAGAGCAAAGAGCAACATAAGCACATTAGCAAGAAGACAATGCAGTGGTCTACTCTGAAAAGGCAACAGCATGAGTCAAAATGCTACTACATTGTTGTCGACATTTACCACACCTAAACATGACTATACAACTGTCATTATTCTATTGCACCCTTAATTTAGTTAATATCCTTTTAGTTGTAAAGATTGTTCACTTTTTCCCCTTGGGCTTTCCGGCCTGCATTTGCCTGCTACTGATAATCAACACTAACTTCCAAACACTAATTTCACGCCAAATCTAAAACCAAAGACGCATGGAAGTTAAGAAGCCACAGCCAAATGTCATAGCCTTCTAGAAAGTTCATAATAATGTACACATGTATAAGGTAATTTCAGAGCTCAAACTTAGCTCGATTAAGTGATCCTAACATTCTATTCAGCACAAGTTCATTTTGTAGAGTCATTTTGCGAAAGTTGAGATTAAGCATGAAAGATGAAGTTTCTTCAGGCTCAATTAAAATAAATATCTAGCAATGACTTCTTGAATGAAGAATATTTCAAGTGTTTTGGTACAATTGTAAGTCAAACACTCCTTCCAAAGCCAACTCAATGCGGTGACAGAAAAGATAAGCTAGACAGGAACAGAAAAAAAGTTAATTTGGACTCACATTTGGTCCACGAATGCGGGAAGCAATGTTCCATGATGGGTCCGCGTCAAACCCCAAATACACGCATGTGCTTAAAGCTTGAGAAACCTAAATCAGATAGAGAGTGTACATATTTATAAATCATGTAAATAATGCGCAAGAGACAACAAGGAGATGATGCAATAGATAAACACCTTTACTCCCTTGTCAGTATAGAAGATAGGCTGCGAATTTTGACCCTGTTTCAGCATCTCTTCGATCATGGCTGCTGCACGGTCAACAGCTATAATTCGTTCAACAGTCTCTTTCAACTGTAAGGAGTCAATTTTGGTTAACACAAAGCAGAATTTAACATGCAAAAACAGTAGCCTTGCAGAAAAGTGAAGAATAGGCCACAGACAAACACAAAACCTAGAAGCTAATTATTTTGACAAGCTACAGATTTACCAAGGACTACCACACTAAAGTTCAACAATTCCTCCTGGCACTTCTCAATGAACAATTGTTCCTTCATTATACTCGTGTAATGATTCAATAACGACCAAATTTCTCCCATGGAACTTTTTCTTATCTTCCTGAGAGAAATATGAAACTCTCCCTGATCTACTACACTAACACAGGTATTCAGGTGTGCAAAATTTTCTCAACCAGTAAAAAGAAGATGTCCATCATGTAAGCCAAGGGGTACTACTTGCATGCCATTGTAGTAGTACTACCCCTCAAAAAGCCTACCACACAACTAAAAGAACCAAAAAAATTGAACACTGATGTCCTCGTAGAGAAATAAATGGTTTGACCATCTGAAGTCGATCTTTCATGAAGATATAATTCCAGGTATAGAATACAATCGTTGTTGTGGAAAATAATAGTTTAAATTCAACCTGATTGGATAATAACAAGGTCACTTTTTAGTTCTCAACTTCATCTTTGAACATGCAAGGAATACTCATGAACTTGGAATGTCCAACAACTAAATGTCCTACAAAGTAAATTGTATTCTATAGAAACATGTCGCTATGCAAGAAAATAAAAAAGAATGCATCTTACATGTGCGCCAGCAGAAATGTGGAGATATAATGGCTTTCCACCATCAGGTAAGGCATTTGGTGGCCGGTATTTTCCCCTGCAGAGAGTAATCACCATGTCAATAGTAAGAAAGAAGTAGGAGTTAGCACTAATGTCCTTTTTAAATCTATTGGTGAACTGCATACCTAGTCGTTACCACAGCTCCAGTGCATTTCTGAATCTGCAAGACAGGTAGACATCTTGAATTACTCAAAAAAGTACATAGAAAGAGTGGCAAAACTATAAGGCATGGAAAGAAATTAAATCTTATCACCTCTTCTTGTGTTTGACGCTTTGTGAGCTTGTACCGAACACCAGATTCAGCATCATTTATGACAATTTCCCGAGCAATTACCAAGTCTTCTTGGACCTTTTGCTGGACAGAAAACATGTCATCACCAAACAAGAAATTACCACAGCCAGAAACCAAAAGTGTGGGGGAAAAGAACAGAAGGAAGGAGTGGAGAGATAGTTCAGCCGAACAAAAGTTTCAGGATCATA
This sequence comes from Eucalyptus tenuipes, assembly GCA_014182365.1. Classification (NCBI taxonomy): domain Eukaryota; kingdom Viridiplantae; phylum Streptophyta; class Magnoliopsida; order Myrtales; family Myrtaceae; genus Eucalyptus; species Eucalyptus tenuipes. The sequence goes on along the minus strand of CM024546.1, from coordinate 15,155,359 downwards.
GTCGCACAGCAATAATTATAATCTATGAGCTCATAAATTGTCCATGCATTCTTAGTCATGCAGGAGAAAGAGCATATGAGGTTCTGATGGAAATAAATTCAGAAGGATTGAAGGTATTTCCTATTTTTACTTAATTCTAATTAATCACATGAGCAAACGAAAAGCAGAAAGCGTCATTCCAGCATCACAGGTCTAGGACTAAGTTATTTGATGAACACTTCAAAAAGCAGCTCACTTGGTTTAATTTGGGAACGACTGCAGCACTCTGCTGCATCACCGCAGGCGACTGAAGCGCATGGGACGTCGCCACCCCATTAGCTGGAAGCGAATTCATCAGGAGCCCAGCAGCGACCGGCGCCACCATCGGAGTAGCAGTCCCGGCAAGAAATCCCATGTTGGCCAATGGAAGAACACCAGGCAATGCCAACCCAATCGACGCCGGAGACTCCGCCGGCTGATCCCATTTTCTCTTCTTTCTGCAACACCCAATGGAAGGGAACGTTTCATTTGCCACCACAAAGCCTCGCTCACCAAAATCACTCCTTTGCCTCCCGCACAATCGAGGGCTAAACTAATTTTGATCATCATGCGATTCTCGATCATGACGCGGACAGTCGCATCGGATACTCTTCGGCAAACCGATCGAGAATGAACAGACCGCAACGAAGCCCGCAGTACACAGAGCGACAAATTCCGATCGATCAAGGGAAAAGTACCTTCGCCTCGTTTGGGATTCGTCGGGAGAAACCCTAGCGCCGCCGTCCTCCGTCATCCCCAACTCCGATGGTTAGATCCCAACTGTGCTGACCTCAGTTTTCGTGAATCGCTGCCGTCCCCGGTGCGCGACGTGGCGGTTCGGCTTTCGACTCTTTGGGTTGTATGAAGCCTCCAAAATTAATAGATAAAAATTTAAATGCCGCTACTTTATTAACAAGCTGGAATAGCTCAGTTGGTTAGAGCGTGTGGCTGTTAACCACAAGGTCGGAGGTTCAAGCCCTCCTTCTAGCGAGTTCATTCGTTTTTCGTTTTCCTTTTTGCTCCAGATCTGCCCTGCTTTTTCTTTTTTTTTTTATTAAATAATTTATCCCTCCTTTACTTACTGATAGGTTAAGCGGGTTTATGAAATACCAAGGAAAGTTAGTTACGGAAATTTTATCAATTTACTGCAAATAGGAGACAATAAATATACTGTTAATTTACAGGTATAAACAATAAAACCCTTAAAATTTATGACGACATAATGACAATTACCGCCTTTTAAAGAAATCCACAAATGGGTATTTACGGGTAATTTATTGTTGTTGTGAGGATAATTACGGACAATAAGCAAAGTTATGATTAAAAGGTAACTTTAAGGGAGGTTACATACAATAGGATCTCAAATTGACGAGAACGTGAGGAATATTACTATGAACTTTAGGGGGGCATACCTATCCTTGCAGGAACGGAAAATTACAAACTAGGAAGAAGTGTTAGAACTTAAAAGAAGTAGTTCACTATAAATAAAAGCAATGAAGCTTACCATTATTCGAGGTAGTTCATGAATTCCATAGGAAAGTTAATTGGAAGGTTATGAATTATAGTACCCGTTAAACTTAAGAGCACTGGAAGAACTTTTTTGCTTTTTTTAGTTTTAAGGTGGTGTCAGGTGAGCTTTCGCAGAATCAACCCCCAAGTGATTTTACGGGCGGTACTTTCCTACGTTGACGAGGTAAATTCAAGATTTTAGAGTGCTCCTAGTAACCCTTTAACTCATGACCATATGGAGAGGAACAAATGTTGTCGTCATCTAAATCCATGCCTTGACGGTAAAGAAAAGAACATGACTACCTCTCTCTGAAGGCTATTGAAACTTATTTACAAAGTCGTACATGTAAATTACCATTGGCGAAGACAATGACTAAGTGTAGGTATCATCATTTATGTAATTTGAGGTGATTTGCAATATTAGTAGTTAATTATTAACATTTTCAAGTTACGAATCTGTTAGAAAAGTTACTATCTGAGATTTATATCAATAGCCATTGGTATAACCAATATCACAATGATTTTAGGATATCTACAATCGCCGAACAAGAGAACTTACGGCAAATGAGGACAATTGCTAATAGATCGCAAAACCTTACGAACCACAAAGGAATCATGCACCAATGATTTTAGCCATTTAAGATCTTTGTGCTATGAAATACAACATTTTGAAAATTAAGCCAAATGAGTTCTGATGTTACTTGATAAGGTTAATGCGATAATCAAGAAGAGCTGAATTGCCTGTTTGAACAAATTAAAATTGTTTCGCAGAAGACTAACATATACTCTTTTGTAAAATGAACTTAGTTGTATAGATGTAGATGCTTTTTTCTAACAATAAGAAAGAGTTGAAGAGCTAGAAAATTTTTACAAACACATGTATAGCGATTTGGCTTTTTACTTAGCCTACGTTGACTCTCATACCACCAACCACAATAAGGTGAAAATCCACTAAAAATTTCATAGAAGCTACGGTGAAGAAGGTAAGAAGCTAAACAGATGAATCTATAAAAATAAGCACCTATTACGCTATCAAACACTCTCATTTCACGGATTACAAGAAAAGCACAAACCTCGTGGAGAATACAAGCAGTTTTTACAAGTATAAACACAAGAATATTCAAAGAGAGAGAATAGAGTTCTTATTTCCACTAAAGTCCTCACTCCTCAGCAATCCTTGATCCCTATAGATAGCCTTCCAACCATCAAACTAACTTCCCTGCTCGACAGACCTACAAAATGCACGTCCAGACAATCATCTTGGATGCATTTCATGCATATAATATTCAATTTCCATGTCGTTGACGTATCTTACGATTTAAACACACATCACACGTACATGCACATGATCATTGGATATTCATTCACCATGCTTTTTAAATCTTCTGTTACATGTCTATTTTAGTTGATGTTAACTTTAAAATTTCAGACTGCATTTTGCATGTCCAATTTAGCAAGTATTATTACTCAGCCTTTTCTAAGCTCAAAATATAACCACCCCAAATATTGTACATGTGAAAATTCTTCATGGTATAAACAAAAAGGAGAATAAACATTCTTAAATATTCCATGCAAAACACATGTCGAGCAACTAATTTGTTTTTCGGTCATAATCAGACTCCACTGGAGTTAGCCAACAGAGCCCAAGAGAGGCATCATCACAATGCAGAGCCCAAATGACCAGGGTGAAGAATTCTTGCAATTACAGAGTTAGCCCCCTCCCTCCCACTATAGATACAAAGTAACAATCCTTAAAAAAATCCGAAACACGCTGTACTTTCTCTCTCGCTCTTGTTTCAACTAAGGTAGGAGGGCTCTCTTTAGATGTACTAACGAGGGTACCATAATGTCTTAGCAACGCAAGGGACTCATCATAGTACATATGCATTTAGAATTTGGATTAATACCATGAAAAATTCAAAACTGGTACACTTGTGATAAATTTACCAAAAACTATTTTTTTGACCATGAAAAACCCCAAACTAGTACACCTGTGACAAATTTACCTGCATCGACAATAAAAAAACCATAAACTGGTACATTTATGACAAATTTATCATAAACTAATTTATTTGACCACAAAAAACCCTAAACTGATAAATTTGTGACAAATATATCCTTCGCTAAATTGGATTAATACCACAAAAAAATCACAAAAATTGTAAACTGTGACAAACGACGCGTAAAATCCCAAATCGGTATACCAGTTAACTATCACGTGTCATTTAACTTAATAATTTGATAATAAAATTTAACGAAAACTAATAGAGGGTAAATTTATCATAAGTGAATCAATTTGGGGTAAATTTGTCAAATGTATATCAGTTTGGAGTTTTTGGTGGTCAAAAAAATAGTTTGGGATAAATTTGTCACAAATATATCGATTTGGGGTTTTTCAGGATATTAATCCTTAGAATTTTGAGAACAAACAACTTTGGAATTTTCCTAATGGAATAGAAAGCCTCGTCGAGTCTCCAAAGCCAATTTTGTTACGTGAGTGGACCGCAGGCTCACATGGTCACAAATCTCGTCCGGGTCTTCATGGGCCGACACTCCGTCGTAGAAAAACCCTGGGCCTCTTCACTGGGCCCCAAAGAAAAACAATCTTTTTCTCTCTTCTTCTTCCTCTGGCTTCTCCGCAACATCCACCTCCGTAGTGACGTTCTGAATCTCTCTCTTCGATGAAATCCGGTTGCCCAGTTCGTGCATTTCGATTTCGGCGCCAAGCTCTCACCAACGACGCCCGACGGGTCTTGATCTCGATTGGGTCGCAGGGTTTTCGCCGATTTGAGAGTGAGTCTTGAAAATTGCGAATTTTCTCCCTGATCCGATCTTGGTTTCCTGAATCTACGGTCCATTTGCTTGACTTTTTCGTTTTCTGGGTTAACTTTGTCGATTTCCTCGGTTTTCGTCATCGACCCATTTCGAGATTGGCGGCTATCTTTATTTCCGATAGGATGATTATGATTAGATCAGATCTTAGGTAGTGGGTGATAGCGGTTTCTGGTAACCCTTCGGTCTGAGGCATCTAGGACATTGATGGACGACTGGATTTGTTTGTCTTAGCCGTGTTCTTGTTTTTTTCAGCGGATATGATCTGATAACCATGCCCTTTATGCTGCAGTTGGTGAACGAGCTGCTGCTTTGTTACTGCTGAGATGTCGTCGTATGATGTTATTCTGAAGGCCGTTTTTCCTTTTCTGGATGGCACGGACCTGGCTTCTTGTATGGCTGTGTGTAAGCAATGGAGAGAGATAGCCCAAGATGATTACTTTTGGAAGTGCCTATGTGCCAGAAGATGGCCTTCGATTTGCAAACGGCCAAACTCGTTTCGGGTAACCTATTACAAACTATATCAAACATTCCACAGACGCCAGCAGCGGCAAGCACTCCTTCCCCCGCGGCTTTGCTTCGAGGACTTGGAATTCTTTATTGACATGTGGACTGAGGATAAATTGATCTTCTCAGAAGTGGTCCCAGGCCCTATTCTTGAGGCCGGAATAAAGAACCTACCTCCCGGAGTGAGTGAAGGGACTAGGCTTCACCTAGACTGTCCGCAGTACAAGATGACGCTACCTGTAGAACCAAGATTCACTGTGGCATTAAGCCAAAACCTGACTGTGTCGGTGCTCGCAAGACGCAAGGATTCTGATAGAGTTGCTTGCATCATCAATAACTCGGTTTTTGGCTATACAGATCGAACATCAAATAGGTTCATGGCATATGAATACCTCGACTTTTCTCCTCTCTATCCTTTCATTTCTAATATTCGAGCATGGATTTCCTTGCTCTTTATAGACAAGGATCAAAATGAGGGTCTAATTGATGTTTTTGGTATCGAAGTGGACTTCGGTAATGCTGCAAACTCCAAGGAAGAGGTACTCTGGCTCCTAGACATGCTTGATTGGAAATAAAGGGACCGGTGCATTGAAAGCAGAATCGCGGCTGTAACTTGTTCATTAATATGTATTTCTCTGTATGTCAGCTATTCCTTAGCGGCTGCGACTGGTACTGAGTACGAGGAATATCTATGCGATTTGCCTTCTGTCAATACTACAATTAGCTGGACTGATGTGGAGTTCATGTCAGCTGTTGTACATAGTCTCTGTCCAATTTCAATAAAAATGTGCATTCGTCAATGTCAATGTCCGAATTCTGTTGCTTCTTTACTATTTGGTCTGGCACTGAAAAAGCCAGAGAATATGAATGATTTATGTCTTTCGTGTTAACATTTCAAACATGAAGATTTTACACTAGACTACTCTTCTCAGATGTTTAGTTTTTCTTTGAACAATTTTATCATGTCACATTGGATTTTTTTTCCTTTGTAATCCTTGAATATCGAGATAATTATTAGGACTATAAATAGGGAGCCAACTATTTTGGAGGGTTAAAACAGCAGTTTCCCCTGGCTTCTGGTGTCTTGAATGCCAATATTTCTTAACTGAGCTGAAAGTCTTCTCTTTCATACCTGCTTGCCTACTGTTTTTTTTGTTTTGCTTTGCAATCTGTTTTTTCCACTATCCCTGAGTTTGGAAGAATTGTTGGAAGACAATATATTTTTATGCTTGCCATGTAATTGTATTCCATTTCAATAGGTTCACTTGCCATTGTTCACTTCTTTGTTTGGTCTTCCTTCCTGTGCATTATAGCGTGACACACAGATGCTTGCCATTCCACTTTCCTTGATTGTTTTGTCATGTGGCCTCAGAGTCAAGCCCATAGCATTTGGTCCTGTCTTTCGAGCAATCGATGGTCTTAGATAAATGGATCAACTCTTGGATTGTATATGTCTGTAGTGTCTCTCTCTCTGAGTTTAGTCCAGGGGAAGTTATTCTACTTATGTTAATGTAAAGAAATTGTCTGTTGCTTTGATTATTATGTCAAGTTAATGATGTGTCTTTTATTGATAGTGCACTTTTTATCTGGTTCTCTCAATTTGTTCTTTCTCCAATTGTTTCGTTTTTCTTGTGAAGGTGGGTTTGTAGCTTTGACCTCCTTCCGCATGCTATGCCCTACATCCCTCTATGGCTATATGTAGGCTCTATCCCTTTTGAATGGATCTGGTTTTCTTGGATTCGGAAGTAGCATTAATGACTCTGTAGGCTTTCTTTGAAGATATGTTTTTCTGATGATTACCCTTTCACTGTCTCTTTGAATTTGATAGTTGAACCATGATTGACGGATCGGGAATGGTTTTTGATTTATTTCTAGTTTCCCTTATATCTGCTAGCCGTTAGGCTAATTATCAAGATACTTTCTAGTCTCTCTTTGGGCTGTCATGCCATGAGCGAGTGGTATCCTTAGTCCTTTGTGATATTCAATAATGTACATGTGGCACCGCCATGCTTCATGAATTCTTTTTAGGAAACTTACGATGGCAAGTCAATAATTATTATGGCTTTAAAAAAATGAAACATGAGAAGGTAGCAGTTTTGGATGAGTGTATATGAAGTTTCTCCTGCTGAGCCTCTAGAAAGAAAAACTTCTCTGAATGGCAGGATTTAAGGTTTTTCCACCAAATTTGGCTGCCAACAAGCCTGATTGAGTGAATCTAGCTAAAAAAAAAAATTGCTTGTAGTCCACTCTTAGCTGTCAACCTCCGTTGGATTTTCCTGATTTTTATGTGAATTCAATTATTCCGAATCCTCTCTTTTTCAGAAGACATACCTTGGATTGTCCTGATTCTTCAAATTAAGTTTCAGAATGCACAACTCATTGCTTCAACAGCTATGGATTTCTCACTTTTGTGATGATCATAACCCAAGACTTTGAGGAATCACACTCATTATGTTCTTTCATCTGGTTTAATTTCCCGGAGTCTATGTTATTCTTCTGCTGTGATATCGAATGCTTGTGTGCTTCCTGGATGGAGATATATACTGATATCCCTGTTGCCACTTCTAAACTGTGTTATCTCTGTCCCGAGCTTGGTCATGGGAGGAGGTTTTTGAACTTTCTCAACCAGTGACAAATGAGGGAGTTGAACAATGGGATTCATGTGTTGTTGGACAATTGCTTCGTTGTTGAGTTCATGTTGGTTGGATTCATCCTTAGTAAATTTCTTGTGTAGTCAAGTCAGTCCTTTAGAAGTGATTAACTGGGAAAGTGGTTTGTTATATTTCTAAATTTCCTAGTTCTGCAGTTAGAGATTGGACTTAAACTGTCGATAATTTCCTACTACCACTGGGCAACCTACTTTTGAAACCTACTGGGCTGTTGTAAAATTGTCTCTGTGGATCTTACTGAAGAAAATGCTTATGGGACTGCACCGAGCACTCAGCCTGGTGGTTATGGGTTTGAAGGTATTGGGCCGGGTAGTTTGGGGTCCATGTCATTTATACTGGGAGAAATCAAAAGCAAAATTAAATCTTTCATAGGGCAAGAAAGCCATCATCCACCGAAGCCATAGGACGGCTAGCAGCCTCAATAGCTATTAACTCCCTACCACGCATACCCTCGCTAGGAAAGAGATTCCATTGGCTCTTCTCTCGTATGAAGACCAAGAACAGCAACTTCTTACCCCTCACACGGTCACGAGAACAAACATCTTGTTACCATTTTCCCTTTTCTTTGTTGCCTTAGTACGGCTATGTCATCCCTTTTATGAAAGCGCTATGGAGCCACCGGACTTACCTCAGGAGATCAAACAAAGGGAAGAAAGGAAGAATGGAAGAAAGTCTCACACAAGCATAGAAATCGAATCAAGACCGGGAATTTAAAAGAGGAGAACTCTTAGGGAACATAGAGAGAGAGCTATTCTCTTTCTTACTTTCCCCTCTCAGCATGAATTGACTCTACTCTTCGAGCAGCTAAACGCCTTTGGAATTAGTGAATTTGATTGAATGAAGAGAAGCGGAAGAAGAGACTAAGAATGAGCGGAAGTTGAAATGAGTGAGTCAATTACATCCCGTAGGGCGAGAGAGACTCTTCTCTTCATTTCGAGCAGCTAAACGCCTCATCGAAGAAGGATTTCTCAGTCCTTTGCTCTACTGAGCTCCTTGTTTCCGAAAGTCTATTTTCCTTACTCTAACAAGTAAGCAAGTCAACTACCTTACCGGAAAAGAGGAGGAATAGAAGGATAAGAGATCGAAAGAGCAAGAAATCTCTCCCTCCAGTTGTGCTCCAATCCCCTCACCGATTCTCACTCTTTAGGGAAATCCATCGAATGGAGGTTTCTCTCCCCTTATTGAAATAGACTCTCGACTTGAAATGAAAGAAGCCATGGAATACCGGTCAAAATCCCGGCTTTCAACACATATTGGAAAAGAAATTTAACGAATACGGGTTTGGCCGAGTAAGGCTGGCACCGGCGGAGAACGCGGGTCCTGACTAGACGGGAAAGGAGTTGAGGATAGAGGAAACTGATTTCAACTCCTTTTTTGGATCAAACATAAATAGCTCGCACTACTAAAGTATTTCACTGTGAAATCAAAAGCAAAATTAAATCTTTCATTCAGGACTCCTTTGCATATGGATAGATCCAGGATAGATGCTGCAGTTTTGTGTGCTAAAGAGGTATTTGGATCTAAAATTGTGATAGAATTCCTGTGATTTTGTAAGTGTGGTTCTTCCAATGAAGTCGAATTTCTCTGGAAAGCTTAGCGGAATTTTCTGTACCTCCGACACCTAGGGAAGGTTTCGATTCTCAAACAAAGATTTGATGGTGACGTTTTAAAGCTGAGTATAAATGAACCTCCTTCAGTGTTATGATATACTTGAGGAGATGCTTGATTTAGAGGAGAAATTGTTCAAAATCATAATTTCTCAGTTTCATCCTCATCTAAATTTCTAAAAGGTTTTCTGCACTTGTTTAGTCTTAATATTTCTGGCAATCCTATGGATGAAGCTAATTCTTATGCTACATCATCATTTGGCTTGTTCTTCGCTTGGTCCTCAATCTGGTGATTTTATGTGGAAATCTGTAGCTATTCCTCACTCTCTGAATTCTTCTAAAGCACTAACAGGTACGCTGTTTTATTATTATTATTATTATAAATATTTTGGGAGGCCAAGGGAATATAAGGGGCTGTTTGTTTGTGTTTATGTTTCTTGTTCATGAACACAATTCCTGTTTTTTTTGTTCCGGGAAACAAAAAAAGAACAGAAACGCGTTTGTTTGCGTTTTTGTTCCAAATCTATTTTTTTTGTTCCCGAGAACAAATTTGAAACATAAACAAGAAAAAAAAAAACTTGTTTCTTGTTCCTAAAACACTTTCGAGAAACAAATTTTTTCTCTCCTATTTTTTTCTTCTCTTTCTTTTCTTCTTCTTTTTTCTTTGGCCGATCGCCGGCCTCGGCCATGGTCTTCGACCGGCCGTCGAGGGACGGCGACCTTGCCGGAGCGTTGCCGGCTCCTGGCGAGGCTCGACCTTGCCTTGGTTGGGCGAACTTGAGCTCGCCTAGCCACTGGCGAGGCTCGGCCTTGTTGGGCCATCGCTAGGTGACGTCGACCTGGCAATGGGCCGGCGAGGCCGAGCGTTGCTGGTGGCTGGGGTGAGGTCAGCCTCACCGAATTAGGGCGAGCTCTGACGAGCCTCACTGTGGCTGGGCGAGGCCGCTGGCCGTCGTCGGCTGGTTTGCCGACCATGGCCGACGCCGGTGACTCGGCCAAAAGGAAGGAAAGAGAAAAAGGAAAAAGGAAAAAGAAAAAAAGAAAATATTAAAAGAAACAAAAAAATCATACAAGTTTACCAAACGTGTTTCTGTTCTTTTTCTATTTCAAGAACAAGTTTACCAAATGCGTTTTTCTGTTCAAAAATTGTTCCCCGAAACAGAAATAGTTTTTTCTATTTCTGTTCTCTGGATCAATTTTTTAACAGAAACGTTACCAAACGTACCCCAAGTCTATTGGCTTGAGTGCTCGCTTGCTTGTTCTCCTGCAACAAACTCTGTCCATGTCTCGTGTCTTCGCTTGAAATATCAGGCATTTGATGGTCCGCTGTAACATGATGCTTGGATTGGTTGCTTATGTCTTGTTTTGCATTCTTGCTTTGTTTGAAACTAAAGCAAGAGAATCTAATGCTGCTCCTATACATCTAGCAGTATGGAAAACATCTGATTTATTTTTGGCAACAGAATATTTTTTCCCCTAGATGATCCTGCCTAGTAGCCACCTTCACATTTTGTTTCATTAAAATCAGGACAGTTTGGGGGCGTTTGATTTGAAGGATAATTATCTCTAGGAAATTGTTTTCCATTTTTGGGTGTTTGGTTGACGAAAAATTAATCGATCTTCAGAAAATACTTTTCATGGGTTGAAAATAATAAGTTTAAATTGGTAGAAAACAATTCTTCCTTCTAGTATGTAGGAAATCATTTTTCCTAAACCACCAAACAAATAAAAAATAACCCATTTTTAAAAATAATTTTCATAAAAAATGATTTTTTGTTATTATGAGGTTTTTAGTGACCCTTAATCTTGATTTTATGATGTGGTTGATTTATTCTATATGTGAGTGCTGCTATTGACAGATAAATGCTTAATTAAGAAATCAAAATTCTTTTCTCGACAGACCTCCCCTAGGTAAAATCATCTAATCATCCAATGACAATCTAAAATTGGGTTGCATGGATGTCATAAGACCAACGTGGATTGTATTGAAATAAATGATAACTTCATATGTACGCTTCGAAAAAGTGGGGATTCAATTTCCTTTGCAAAGGGCTGGAGTTTCTATTTATAAGTCAATTTCCAGTCAATTTCCTTTACATTCTCTAAAGGCTCGCTAGCCTCAAAGGGGCTCCAAATGTCCACCACGGCCGGTCCTTCTTATTTGTGGTATGCAAAGTCGTGGAGTCACGAGCAAGTCAAATAAGGAATTCGCACAAGGGAGTTGAGTCGCGGCCTTATCTGAATTCAATTGTCATCCATTGGCATCGTCTGCGGGGAGATTGCCAAAATAAAAATAAAAAATTCCATCTCTTCAATATCAAAATTTTGAGTGAGAAACTCACGAGAATCTATATTTAGGACCAGTGGAAGTACAAAAACACATGACCATTCTACCTCACGACACGTTGCCAACTTGGATCGTCTAAGGGAGGAATAGAACCAGGCACCTCCTGAAGCCAGAAGCCAAGTCCGATGGCGAGAGGACAAATGATAGCATGTAGAGAGATTCGTCAGAATGTAAATCATTGTATAGAGAAACACAAATTTTCCATCAAATAGATTAGAATCAACTTTTAGGCTCAGTTTTTTTTCCCTAAAAGTGTATTATTTTTGGAGAATATTTTCTGAAAAGTCATTTTCCTAAAATGACTTTATTTTTCGATATTTAGCTAAAACCTAAAAAGACCTAGAAAATATTTTCCTCCATCTAATAAGGAAAATCTAACGGGGAAAATTGTCAAAAAAATAATTTTGTTTTTTTTTTTTTTTTTTTTTTTCTACTTCTTCTTTGGCTGTCGTCGAACACAATCGAGCTCAAGCCTCGCCTAAGGTCGGCAACCCACCACAAGCGAGCTCAAGGCTCGCTAACAAAGGCCGCAAGCTCACTTGATTTGGTGAGACTCGAGTTTGGCAGCCTCTAGCAAGGCTTAAGCCTCCTCACTAGAGGTCGTGAGCTTTCTGGCCTCGAGTGAGCTCTCAATGAGCTCAAGCCTCGGCACCACACAAAGTCCATGAGCTCGCACGATCTGGTGAGGCCTAAGCTCATTGACTATCGCCATGGTTGATAACCATATGAGAAAGAGGCAAAAAGAAAAAAAAAATCAAAATAATAAAAAATTCAAAAAAATTAGAAATATTTTTATAAAAACAAACATTTTATTAATGAAGACCCAAACTCTAGCGTTGAGAACCCGCGCACAGCCTTTGTGAACCCGAGCCTGAAGGCATCAAGAACCCAAACACGACCTTTATAAACTCGAGTTTGGGTTCTGGAGCATTAGGTACATGCAACAAAGGTTCGAGCCTAACCTCAATAGACTTGGGTGTGGGCATTAGGGGCCGAGGCCCGAGTACCGAGGTCCTGGGCTTGGCCTTAGTAGACTTGGGATCAGTCACCAAAGACTTGGTCTTGAACGCCGAGACCCAAAAATCAACATTGGAGTTTTCATGTCCAAGAGTCCAAGTACCAATATTTAGTTATCTTCAAAAACGTTTTCTGATTCTTTCAAGGAGAAAATCATTCTTATTAATTAAAAATTTGTAGGAACATATTTTGTTTTTAGTGGACTCATTTTTCTAAATGAACCAAATGCCGGAAAATGAAAAAAAAAATGTTTTTCGCAAACAAATGGACTCTTAACCGTAAAAAAATATTTTCCATTGACTCATTTTTCTAAGTAAATTAAATGCCAAAAAATGAAGAAAATATTTTTCATGAAACATACAGACCAAAAACCGTGTTCCTTTCTATTTTTTTTTTTTGGTTGATAATTAATGAACTCATATTCACTCAGATATTTCAAAAAAAAAAAAAAACTAGTTTTACGAAGAAGTCAACATTCATAACAACTCATACATTCACACAAAAGGCAAATCAAAGCAACTTCGAGCACTACAAACTCGAAAACTTTAAGCCACTTCATAAGTAAACAAAAAAGAAATAACGACAAAGATTGGGAAGACGGTCCCGAATTCGTGCTTAAGCTGATCTCGTCCTTTTTCAGATGCCAAGAGAGGCTCGAATCATCTTGTGAACCGTTCTATTGAATCAGTACTCTTGAATCGAACCAAGCCACAAAAACCACTTTGGTTTGATTCAGTTCGACATCAACAGCTCAGATCACTTTGCTATAATCGGGGAATGCTTGACAAAGTAGAAACAGAATTGATAGTAAGAGAAATGCAGGGCAATCCCTGGACATCATGTTATTCACGGACCTACAATAATGAAGTAGTTCAAAGAATTTTCTGCACATTTCAAATGTTTACTTCGTGATTTGTACAAAATGAATGACCCAAAAACAGCCTAAGAAAAGTTCCCAACAAATTGGAACCTCTACAAAAAATCTCCATGATCTACTTCTAGAATTCGCTGTAATCAAGCAAGTAAAACAAAAGGGAAGGTAACTAATAACACGTAAAAGAACTCATGAAAGTGTGGGAGAGCTGATAGAGAAACCTAACAAAGACCTGGCCCAGAATTTACTCAAACCAGCACCATGAGCATGTCGCCATCGCACTTCTCATCTTATGCCTGATTTCAGACATATGGACCTCCGAATCAGGCAGGACCTCCCATTCAGGACAGATCACAAGGCCATCATCTTTAATAATAAGAAAATCCAATGAATGGCTATGTTACAGAATCAAAAAATTCTCCAGCCTGTGTTGAGTGATGTCCAAACGGGGGGAGGGACAACAAGGAAGCCAGACTTTAGAGGTGCCATATGGCCAACCGCTGCTTGTGATTCACATGGGTCTTGATGAAAAGCTTGAGCTCTAGTGCTATTTATGCGCACCACAATACCACTTACATGTTTTCCACTTGCATCTCTTTAGCTTCTAGATCTTCCAGCTAATAGACTATGATTCCAAGATGTGACAGTTCCTTATAAAATCGTTGGAGTAATTAACATATTTGGTCCAAAACGGGCGTAGATGCTCAAAGCCAATGTGCAGCCAAGGTTTTGACTGACCATTATAGTGGATTACTGCAGCCTTTTTCACACTCTCAATGTCTGTCTTAATTTGATAACCTAAGCCAAGCAAGTGCCATGAAGGGTCAATTGGGTGAACATGGCCTCTGAATGCAATCAAAGCAGGAGGCAATGTTCCTAGTTTCCACATTGTCAAGTTTGACTTCAGATTCTGCACATAAAGCATAATGGGTAATCAACCATTATATCCATGTGATGTAATTATTCAAAAGTATAATCCTCACTCCACTGGTACTCAATAATTTAGAATGAAGTAAGACCTCTCCTTCTGAAGTTCCAAGATGATAGAAGGTATGTCACGTACATGAGACATAACACGTAATTAGGCAAGTCATATCTATAGGTCCTAGCAGGAACTTCGGTGTTCTAACACCCTTGTAATCTTACTGGCCATAGATCTCCCACTAAGGGCAAAGAGAGCATAAATGAAGCACACTTCAAGTGAAACTAAAGCTATTTTATATGAAGCCTTTGTCTAACAGTCATTTATCTCCATCTTCCCTGGCCTAAACAAAGTGAGGTCATAAGCGATAAAAGCCATATGACATGATAACAGTGCAACAGTACAGACATTGTGATCAGTACCTCTTTCAACCAGGCATGGTAAGCTTCCCTTATACCAGTTTGCCTCCATGCACGAAGATCAAATATGTTCATCCCATAGGCCCATGCACATTCCTCTGGATCTAAATTTTCTGCTATGAGGGGATGGGAGAAATTGAAGTAATTCTTGAACCGCTTGGACATAACCCAGTTGTCTTCACCTTTACAGGTTTCTACAGCTCCGTTAACCTTTCCCCCAAGGTCAATCTCCCAAAGTGGAGATAAGTCATGCTGAATTACGACATCATCATCCAAGAACACCACCTTGTCAAGGTTAGGAAAGAGCTGTTCCAACACAAATAATCAGATGAATATCCATAGAGAAGTATCAATCACAAAAGGGGATATACATCCAATATCCAAGAATGTACAACAAAGGTCCATATATAACTCAAGATTCAGCTAAAGTACCAGATTTTGTCATCTGGTATATTTCTCAATCACAGTAAGTAGGAATGCAGATAACAAAATTAGTAAGTGTATTATCTGCAAAGCCCTATTATAACATTAGAGCTTAGAAATCCTACTTTCAGCAACCCTCTGAACCATTTCCTGAGTCTCGTCCGTCTCGCAATGCATAAATCACTGTATCAACTTATGGCCATTGCTTATTGTTTTGAGATGGATTGAGTTCTTTCTGTACTCCACAAGGAATCAAACTTATAGATGTTTTGATACAAAATCCCAACCAAAAATTAGCTCAGAGCATTTAGTTTTTTTTTAAATATTTTTAGCCAAAACATTAATGATATCTCAATCACAGATCAGGATAAAGTCGGACATCATTCGTGTATCAAGCGCCAGGATAGACAGCGCACTGAGTTCCATTTCCACTATTTAGTTTGCACCAAGCAATAGAAAATCTATGAACAATGTACTTTTAATCCTACGCCAATTAATTACCTCAGGAAGATATATTCGGATGTGATTGAGCAAAGAGATATACTTCGGACTTCTAGCCTGTAATTTTGAAGCAAATGTTCTTGGAGTTGTGCTGCTGAGGTTGGCCCCAGCAATGTGATTTCCATGGTAATAATTCCTGATGCTACTGTGGCCCTCCAAAGCTTCTAGTACAGGAACATTCTCTCTTGTTAACCAGTCAAACTGATGAAGGCCTTTCACTTCCACAATAGCAGGGGACACAGAATTAAGTGCAAACCAAGAGTGCATCCCCGCATAAGTTTTCTTGTCAGTGATAACATGGAAGACTACTTTTTCAGGTTTCAGAGATGACTGGACAGTGGAAGCCACAACAACTGAAGCAGCTAAAATGTTATCGGTCGATAACACAAAGTGGTGGTAAGAGTTGTCAGTGAGTAAAGGAAGCAACTCTGGCGAAGGCAATTGTTTGCGTGCGTGAGCATTAGAAGAATATTCATCAGTTAGACGCAAAGAGAGACAATAAATGCCTTTTGGAACAGAACTAGCTGCAAAGTGTTTGTTCATCAGTTCTGCAAACTTTGATTCCCTTATCTCTCTTTCAAATTTCTCCATCTATAGAGAAAAGCAAATAATTCAGTTAGGAAATGTCCTAAAAATATCTTCATAGCTGTCCTACTGTTAAATGCTGATGAATGAGATAAAAGGGACAGATCCTACAGATAACTCAAAAGGCCTATATGAGCACCATATTCTGCATTGACCAAAAAAAAAAAGAACACCACATTTTGCATTACTATAAGCACCATCTCAAGTATTTGACGCCCAAAATAAATCCTACATAATACATAAACTCTATTGATAATTTGGAAGGAACTTAGTTATGAGGAAACGACAAAGGAAAACAGAATACTACAGTAAAAAGGTGCATGGACATCAATAAATTGAACTAAGATCCACCTAGCAACAATGTCTGCTCAAGTGTGAACACTCAGGAGACACCATAAGAAGTTGGTTTCAAGGCAACCAAGATGGCAGACAATGTAAAGTAAGTATATTTACTATTTTTTAAGCAGAATTGTGATAACCAGCAACCTAATTACTACAAGAGTCCACAAGTAATAAGGACAGGTAAGTAAGGCTTAAACCAGGATTAACTGCTTTAAAATCAGGTATCTAAAACTAAGCAATTAAGAATTGTGAAATGATTTACAAAAACTTCAAATACTAAAACGGGCTAATTTTATGCATAGTCACCCTGAGAATATGCCTTGATCAAAAACCAAAACTGGAGATCCATCCTTTTGTAGCATGACACATACCATTGCTCTCAACTTGAGCGCGAAGGTCCTTGCATCATACTGATTGTTTTGGATCTCTAATACAAGTTGATCAAATGAATCTGGAAGCTTCAAATTATCTGGGATGTCTGAACTCTTCACTTCGTTTAGAATCTTCTGAAAGTCTCCAACCAGTCTCTGTTGCACCAACACCACAAAAATTGTAAATGCTTCATCCATTCTCACAAACTTCTAACAGAACATGCAATATGAAAAGATATGCACAGTATAAGAGAGAAGAAGTTACCCCCGAATGATCAACCCTGCGAAGAATTCTAGGTCCAAACCGCCGGCCTAAACAATCTGAAACTTGAGAAGAAGCAAGTCACATCAAAAGTAAGACACTTGCAATGCAATCAACATGAGATATGAAAGGTCACATAAAAAAAAAAAAAAATCTTCTGGAAAACTTATAATGCGTCATTGTAATTCAGCCATCGTCCAAATCCACACTCAATAGGATTTTTCCCCCCTCTTTTGATAGGATGCACTTAGGAGAACAATAGTCAAGAAAGTTTTCCAAACAAACATTAAATAGTATATCAACCAAAACTTAAAGGAACCATAGACGCTAAGGCTAGAATATGTCTTATGCTCAGGAGAGTGGCTCTTCTCGATTGAACCAATGTATTAACATTTGTTCCATACATTACAACTCTCAAGTGTTTGAGAGATCATGAGAGAAGTAGGGTGATGATTGAAGAATGTGTAGTTGTCTCACAACTCAACAAAGAATAAACACCCCACCCCCCTTTTTTTCCTTATATAGCTAATCTCTTTTACTTAATTTCAAGAAACCTAGATGTTCAGGCACTATACATGTCCTCGTACATGTATCTGAATAGTACAATGAACTGAACTGATCTCAGAATTAACCTAACGAATTAAATAAATTCTAGAGAATTCAAGGTAGTCTTTCTTTCAAGAAACTAAGTTGCGGTACTACGTAAAAGCAATTTAAAGTTCAATGGAAGTACTGTCCCAAGGTACAGTGTGTTCATGAAATTTCAAAATTTAATCTCTAATTGACAATATACAATAAGTTCCACGAATAAGGGACAGATACAAACTTATTCATGAGCTACCATAAGTCCTCTCAAAAGACATGTGAAACAGAACAAAATCTGAAGTTAGAAGTAAGTATCATCTTGCATGTGCAATTCCAGGTGCATATAATTTGGGATAGAAGAGGGAGCTGAACAAAACTACACATGCATTTGGCTGAATTGACATTCTGCTCCACAAGCACATCTCAAAGACATGAACAGGAAAAAAAAAAAAAAAAAAAAAAAAAAAAGAGGAAAACTTGATGGATATACAGGACATCAAGAATAAAACAATCATTTCAATGACAACGTCGGCATGGCATCTCTTATTGCAAATTCACGCGCAAGAATATTCAAATCTACCCGCACGAATTCAAACACGTGAAGTGGCTAATCCAAATGTCAAATAATCCAATCCCGGCCGATTCGGATCAATAAAGGCTAGCGATGTCCAGGTCCATCACACATTGCCACACGAAACCCGCGCGAGGAATGAGACAATTACCGAATGAGGAGCACTTGTTGACGCCTTCGAGGGTAACGACAGCCGTGAGTATGAACACGAACGGCAATAAGAAAGCGAGGATGAGAATGGTGTGGAAGAGGGTCCTGTAGGAGATGTGGCGAGCTGCGACCTTGATCTTCATCAAGTCAACAAACCCATTGCTACTCGAGATCGTAATGCTTCTCATGCTAGGCGAGAAGTGAAGCTGCATGGTCTTCGATGCTGCAGCCTCACCTCCCCGGCGACGGGAGCGCGACCGGCGCGGGGATCGCACGACAATCCAGCAGGCCCTCCACTAGCGACCGATGAGGAAACCGACGGCCCCGCGGGGCTCACCATCAGATGCGGCGTCGATCCTCGATCCCGCGATCGAATCTCCCGGTGATGGTTGCGAATGCGAATGCGAATGCTCTGTCGGGGTGATGTCTCCGCTATCTCGAGACCGCATCGGAGATCGAGCACATGCGTTTCACGTCGATTCGATCCGAGAAATGGGAATTCGAAGGATCGCAGAATCAAATTGTGGAGTTCTTGTCGTCGCGGATTTTGGGCATTTCTCGCGCATGAAGAGAGAGAGGGAGGGAGGGAGGGAGGGAGGGAGGAGGAGGCGGAGGAGAGAGAAAATGCGCTTCGCCTGACGGTGGTTTTGTGCAGCTTTATTTTCTTTCGGATTTTTTTTTTTCGATTTTTTGTTTTTGGCTCGTAAATCGCGAATATTCAATTTCTCGTATTGGCGGATCGGCGGATCCACCCGAGTCGGAAAAGTCGATAATTTAATTTTCAAAATGAAAAGGTATTATTTTCGAAAAGAAGAGATCAAAGGGATTTTTAAGAGTCAAAACCGTGTTGCGTTTGGAGGGGAGATAGAGGGAGGGATGTTTGACTTTGACTTTGAGAGGGAATGGGGTAAGGTTGGTGGTGGTGGGGAGTGACTCGGGAGCATGACATGCTCGCACGTGCGCCCGTGCATTTTGCTTTTTCTGAGTTTTTCTAAACTTGGGCATTCTATCCTTTGGACGAAGTCCCCCTCCCAAAAAAAAAAAAAAACACCTTTTTGGAAGATTAAATTTGTGTCTGTCCATATTGTGCATTCTCGTGTGTGCAATAAATATGTGGAATTCACGGAGTCACACTTGATATTCGACTTTTATGAATTTAATTATAAGGAAGAAATTATATCACATACGAACATAACTGTAGATATATGTCAAAATATCATAGAAAAGCTTAGGACTTACGTTGTCTAGAATGAAGTATAATCGAACTTTGAGCCCGTTTAGTTCGGCTTTTGGAAAATGCATTTGCAAAACTGCAAATACCTTTGGGTGAAAGGGGTTTTCCGAAATGCAAATATCGATTGGTAAAATTTGCATTTGTAAAAGAATTTTATTAAATTAAAAAAACAAAATAAATATTTGTACTTTTTTTTAAGTCTGGCCACCGGACCGCCGGATGACCGAATCTGGCCCCTAGACGGTCGTCGGGGTCGCGTGGCCCCAGGTGACGGTCGCCGGGTCTCGCGATTCGAGCCACCGTCGCTGGGTCGCCGACCAGTGTCGCGTCGAATCGTCGGGGTCGGGCGACCCTCAGGCGGCGATCGTCGACCTCCGATCGACTTCTACGTGCGGTGGTTTCTCCGAAGATGAATAGTAACCCGAACTTGCATTCCCAAAATGCAAGTTTCCAAAAGATCTCCAGACTTGCTCTAAACTGAGAGCCCTTATAGTCATTTGGAGATGCAATTGCATCTCACCCAAAGTCGTCCAAAAAATCGAACCAAACGCGTTTGCATTTAATCAAGAGACTTTAGAATCCCAAAGTCAATTCCTAAAGCCGAACAAAACGAGGCCTTTGCCTCCACCAGACCGTCTAACCACCCCAAATGATTTTGCTTGCATCATAATTTGATACTTTCTTAAACAAAACGAGACATTGTGTCGTATGGGCCTCAACTTTGGGAGCACGATCTCCGTACATGAATACATCTGACATGAGGCAAAAAATCAAATATTGATAGGAAATTTTGATGTGACATGAGAAATACATACTATAGGAATATCGCTGGTAAATTAAAATGTTTACATCACGTATGTATTATTTTTTCTAATGTAATCATTCGTCATATAGTTATACATTAAAAAAATCTCAAATTTGAGCCCGTGAACAACATCCAAATCTCTAATTGAATGACGGACCTCTCGATATGTAGATTTTTTTCTCTATACCCTCTGGTAGACTTTTTCTTCATCTAAACCCTCAATTCCTTCACCAATTTCCATCGAATCCTTCGCATCATCACAATTTCCAGGAGCTTTGTTCCCATTTCGCTATGGGTTTCATCCAACCGAGAACCCCATCTCATCATTGTAGTCTCTGCCTCTCATATTCCCACCCATAACCCCCTTACGCATGCCGTGCAATTTTCCCTTTTGTAGCCCATCTTCACCTCTATTGACCGTCTGGGTGATTCCCTTCAATTTTCACCGTTTTGAAGTTATCTTGGTGTTCCCGTCTGAACCCATTCGTGTTACCTTGGTATGGTCCCGGCTGCTGAGCTCTGTTCTGTTTCATTTTCATTGGTGCGTTGCATGCGGAATCCACCTACCTTTTCTACTTCCTCTCTTTGGCATGCTTGCTGATGGATAAAACTGGACACGAAGAGGATGCCCGTCTTGCCGCGCTTTGCAACAGACTTGGTCGACTCTGGTCCGAACAGGAAGTGGACATTTGGGATGAAGAAGTCCCAGCAGAGAAGCTACAAGAATGTAAGCTCATATTAGTGGGTAAAATCCTGTCTAACCCTTCTGTTAACTTTCAAGCACGAACACTTTAAAAAGAGCGTGGCGCAATGACCAAGTCGAAATTTCTCAACGTGAAGTGGGACTCTATGTATTTAAATTCAATTCAGAAAGGGAAAAGCAGCGGATTTTAGATAATGGCCCTTGGTTGTTTGCGAGTCACCTGGTTATTGTGAAGCCTTGGGTACCAAATACACCCCTGCATTGCTATGACTTTACAACTTGCGCATTCTGGGTGCAAGTTTTTGGGCTTCCCCTGGAAAGATGTATAGAGAACATGATCAGTAAAGTTGTGAGACATCTCGGCAAGGTGGAGGAGGTTAAAATTGAGACTAAAGAGGGCTCTACACTTAGGTCAGGGCGGGCTAGAGTGGAACTCAATCTGCAAGAACCGCTTAAATTTGGTAAACTTATCAAATTAGAAGGGAAGAATATATGGCTTGACTTTCGATACGAGCGCCTATCCCACTATTGCTATTCATGTGGCATTCTAGGCCATTACGCAATGTACTGTAAAGACATTCCCTTTGATGAGGCAAAAATGGATGGGAAAGATAAACTATCTTATGGTCAATGGCTAAGGGCAGAAGTCAGAGAACATAGCCCATTTTGGCAAGCATTTTATGAGCAGCAACCAAAACAAGATGATGTAGAAGAGATCATACTGGAAACTCCACAGCATTTGCCTCTCTTGTTCCCTGCTGCACCTCACAGCCCTAATCAGCAACCAACAAACATGAAGGTTAGCACAAAACAACACATTGATCGTACTCCAGCACCAATCCTGCAACATCCTATCCTTGATGATTATCCAAAAGGAAATGTCGAGCCCAAACTGAAGTCCCCTGCAGTGGAACAGTATACAGTACTCTTAGAGATTCAGTTGAAGGTTCTTCCAAAATCAAGAAACTAAGAGTCCCAGAATAAACACCAAAGCGAGCCCTCTTAAGAAAGCTAAGAGATATAATCCTTATGGGGCGCGTTCTACTGTCAACGAAAGCCTTGACGAATCTCATCTTATGGATACCCCAATATTTGCAGCCGAAGGGGTAGGTAGTTGGGCTGTGGTGGCTTGCCCAAACAAGCCACCAAGTGACAAATGAGGATCATTAGTTGGAACTGTAGGGACTGGGCAATCCCCTGACACTTTATGCGTTAAGGACCCTAGTGGCCCATGAAAGGCCCGATGTTGTTTTTTTGATGGAAACCAAAACTAGGACATGGTGATATAGAAAATTAGGAGGAAGTTGAAATTTCCAAGTTGTTTTGTGGTGAGTCCTATGGGATTGGATGGAGGGATGGTGGTTTTCTAGAATGATCAGGTCTCTTTACGTGTGGAGCAACATACTATATATTTCATTGATATGATTTGTACCGATGCACCGAGTGGAAATCCAATGCGACTTACCTGCCTTCATGCGCCTACGATTTATCAACAAAGCAGCAATTGTGGGTAGATTTAAGACAACTTAATTTTTCAAATACTCTACCATGGGTGTGCATTGGTGACTTTAATGAGATTATATATCATTGGGAGAAAGCGGGCAAGAAGATAGCCGAGCCTTATAGGTTGCACTCCTTCAGGGAAAATTTTAAATGACTGTATGCTACTGGAGATTGAAAGCAAGGGTTGTGCCTTCACATGGGTGAACAATAGAGACGGCGATGAGGGGGTCAAGGAAAGACTTGATAGGGCGCTATGTACAATGGACTGGAGATTAACTTACCCGGAAGCTGAAGTCTTTGCTTTTCCTGCACTGGGTTCAGATCATAGTCTACTGAACTCAATCCTTTAAGGCGGAGGAAGGCTTTCATTTTCGAAGCCTTTTGGCTACAAGACAAGGACTACCGCACGGTCATTAGAGATGCTTGGGCCTCTTCATCGCTACCAGATTCCTCTCTATCCCGCAAGCTTCAAGACACTTCTTTGGCACTCACTAGGTGGAGTAAATCAAAATTCTCCAATGGCTAGAAACAAATTCACCTGTTAAAGCAACAAATTCAGAATCATATCAATCAACCTAGTCATCACTATGATAAGGCACTTGTGTCTCGCCTGAAAGATGAAGTACAACACATATGGCAATGGGAGGAACAATATTGGGCGATGAGATCAAGGATTCAATGGCTGCGATGGGGGGATAAAAATACCAAGTTTTTCCATGCGACTACTATACAACGCAGACAACGCAACTAGATTAGCATGTTGCACAATGAACATCTTGGGTGGACCCACGATTCTAATCAATTGAAGAATATGATGCTTACTTATTTTCAAAATCTCTATTGTTCGGTTGGTTACCGTGATTATGGCCCTATACTTACCTAGTGCTCCCAAGTGGTCACAGCAGAAATGAATACAGGTTTAATAGCAGTGGTCTCTCGGGAGGAAATCAAGCAAGCAGCTTTTCAATTAGGGGCTACTAAAGCCCCGGGACCCGATGGCTTGAATGGGCTGTTCTATCAAACCCACTGGGATATTCTCCAGGATAATATCTTTATCTCGGTGCAAGATTTTTTCAACACAGGAGTGCTGCCCCCTGCTTTTAACAGAACACTCATTTCTCGGATCCCAAAGGTACCGCACCCCGAGAGGTTAGAACAATATAGACCCATTAGTCTTTGCAACTTTATCTATAAAATCATTTCAAAAGTGCTAGCGAATCGACTGAAGACTTGGTTACCTGGGTTGATTTCAATGGAACAGAGTGCTTTTGTGATGAGTAGACAAATACAAGATAAAATTCTGGTTAAACAAGAGGTCCTTCACCAACTCAAAATCAGGAAAAGAAAGAAAAAATTTCAGGCAGTGTTAAAATTGGATATGCAGAAAGCATATGATCGGGTTGAGTGGGATTTTCTAGAGGCCTATCTTAAAAAACTGGGATTTCATGATAAATGGGTATAGTGGGTGATGCAATGCATCACCACAGTCTCCTTTGGTGTTAAGTTAAATGGCGAACCATTGCCATATTTTCATCCAACAAGGGGGCTTAGACAGGGAGATCCTCTCTCTCCATATCTGTTCATCCTTATGGCTAACGTCTTATCTACTCTCATTCAGCAAGCTGTCGACATGGGGAACTTAACGGGGATCAAACTTAACAGGTGGTGTCCTACCCCATCTCATCTATTTTTTGCGGATGATGCAATATTTTTCTTAGATGGACGAATCCTAGAATGCTAGAATTTAGCAAATATATTGCACCAATACTGTGTAGCCACGGGCCAAGCTGTGAATAGAAATAAATCAGGACTATTCTTTAGTAGACATTGTCCTATTAATTTAAAACAGAATTTGGCTGGAGAATTGAGAGTACTTGTGATTGAAAAGATAGGGAAATACTTGGGTATACCATCTGATCGGGGGGTTTCCAAAAAAGACATGTTTGCTTGGATTCTGGGGTGAGTCAATGCGAAGCTCGAAGGGTGGAAAGAGAATCTCATTTCTAAAGGAGGAAAGGAAATCCTATGTAAAAACAGTGGTGCGGCACTCCCGCAGTATGCCATGTCCATATTCAAACTTCCTGTTCTATTTGTCAGTCCATTGAACATAAAATAGCAAAGTTTTGGTGGCAAAACAATAGTACCAGGTCCAAAATACATTGGAGGGCTTGGGACCTACTTAAAGAACGGAAGAATAAGGGGGGGCTTGGATTTAGAGACTTACTTTTAACAAAGCCCTTTTGGGAAAACAAGCATGGAGACTCTTCCAAAACCCACTATCCTTATGGGGTCGAGTTTTCATGGGTCTCTATTTTCATTATGGCGATTTTTGGCATGCAGAAAAAGGCACTAGACCATCCGGGGCTGGCAAAGTTTACTTTTAGGCAGAGATTCTATCCTAAACCAGCTTCAATGGTCCGTCGGTGATGGGCAGAAGATACGAATACGTGAGGATAAATGGCTCACGAGAGGAATCATTGGCGGACCAGCGCCTAGAGGAGAGCCTGAGAAGGTAGCCAGTTTTATAATCCCAGAAGTAAACACCTAGAACGCTCCTCTTCTTAGACACAATTTTGACTACCAGACAGTTGAGGAAATTGTCGCCATTCAGTTACGCCCTGCTTCTACCATAGACCAACTTATATGGACAGGGACGCATATAGGTATATAGACAGTGAAAAGTGGCTATAATAACCTCAGATACTCAGCTCACAACAGTGACAAAACTCGTGCATCCTCATCATACCGGCCGTCCCCCCAACTATGGCGATAGATATGGAAATCAAGGACTGCCCCAAAAATTCAAATTTTCCTATGGTCTTTATGTCACACGCCCTCTCTACAAAGGACAACCTTTTTCGGCGACACATCATCCAAGACCAGGTATGCCAGTTAAGATCTACTGAAGGGAACCTCCTATTTTGCGAGGATCTCTCTCTTTTTCTTCAAGATCTATTGAATTACTTATTTACTATCCTTAAATTCGAAACTACACATACTTTAATAACTTAAATAAGAATTATAAAATGGTCATTTAACATAAGAAACCCATTATCTTCATGTTTCTATTCACAATAAAATTCTTGTATAACTAGCACAATTTGGATGGGTAAACTCTGGGCCTATGATCCTATCATCCTCTTAAAATACGTAAGATGCTACTATAAATTCTAATGAACGGCTCAAATGTTAATACTCGGTGATGTAGAGAGTTGAACTTGTGTCGTGTGCTTAATATAATGCATACGTCATATCCTTAACCATGAAACCAATTCCATAGAGTTTCATTATAAATTCATTCTCTAACAATGAAATAAAATTAGTTTGGATTTGCATTTGTAAACATTGCAACACAATTTATGTGTCATGCATGTATGACGAGTGGACTCTAGTATGTTCTTTCAAAGATTGGATGCACTAAAAATAAAATTAAAAACCCCTTTCGCAATAAAAAAAGAAAAGAAGAAGAAACGCTTTCGTTACATCTTGTTTTATTTGCCTTTTTTTTTTTTTCCTTGCTGCTCTCATAATTTGAATATTACTAAATATAAAATGTTTTAAAATCTTTCGAAATATACAAACATTGATATCAATGCACATATAATTTTTTCTCTCATTTTCAAAACTTTTAATTATTTTCTCATCATCAAATTCTGAAGGGTGGAAAGTGAATGCTGTCTCTACATGTTTTTCATTATGTTTCTTAACAAATTAGTAACAAAGTATTGAGAAATAATAGAAAACTTAGGAAATTTATTAATTATTACAAATTACTTTGAAAAATAAAAGTTACTGACAAATAACCAAGATTACTAATTACTAAAAAGAGAAAACTCGCAATATGAAATATTTACGGAATGTGATATTGCAATTTACTTAGAATGTTCGAATATCACTTTGAGTAAGTTTGCATCCAAAGTTCTTAAACGATTTGAATCTTCGCTTCTAATTGGAATAAATTACTTTTACATAGAAAAAGGTTACTAACACCATATTGAAATTACTAACACTAGAAGAACTCCCGTTTTTGAGAAGTTACAAACAAATGTGCACAACTACGACATGTAATACATCCTAATTTATTTAGACATGTTCCTTATTTAAGGAAAAAATTGGCAACTGTTCATTCAAAATTGCTAACAACTAATATTACAAAAATTAGATCTTGTATTGACGAATTACTAAAAGAATTTGGAAATTTACTGAAAATTTTAATAACATATGAAGAATGAATTTTGACATGCAAAATTATTAAACACCAGAAAAGTAGCTAGATTAGTTTAAGTTCTCGTTTAATGTGCCTTTGTTTCGGGGAAAACTCTAGCATAAAGAAAATGATTTATCCAGAAAAATTAAATTTTCTTTATTTGGTGACATGTGACTGAAAATTAAGATTTTATTTAGAAAATATTTTCCCGCTCGTTCAGCATTCAATCTGAGCTCTCGTCTTTGAAGTTCAGCAGAGGTGACGTTGGCTTCTTGTTGCGCCCATCATGGTTCACTCTCCATCCCTATTCCACCCTGGAAACCCACAGATCGCACTTCTCCAAAAGGCAAAAACCCATCGCAAATCCTCCAAATCCATGCCCGACCCGTTTCATCTCCGGTTCCTTCGCACTTCACTGACATCATTGAACACGCCTTGAACACGCCCTCGAGACAGAGCACGTCGTCCTCGACGGCAGCGAAGAACAATAGCAGCCAATGGAGGGAGAGGATCGAGAGGGCGGAAGGAATCGGGCGCCGCTTCAGAGGACGATATTATCGTAGGCCTGACGTCCATGGCTTCGATGCTTACCACGAAGGCGCAATCAACATGGCACGAGCATAGAGAGAAGAGAAGGGCACAGACAAGTCGAATGAGAGAAGAGAAAGAAGAAGCAGTTGAGAGAGAATGCAATTCCAGTAAGTATTTTCACTTCTTTACATCTATGAAGTTTTTCTTTAGTCGAAAGATTTAGGAATTTACTTTCCTAATTTTATACATGCATATTTTAGTTATCAAAAAGTGTTTTTAGTTAACTAATCATTTTTGACAAATTAAATGGGTGAACGTATGGAAAATTAATTTTCGAAAAACACTTTCACTCAAATAAACATATCATTAGGCTCCGTTTATTTTATAAAAGGTGAATGATTTAGAAAATATATTCCTAAATCGATTATTTGTATCATTTGAAATACTTAATCAACGAGAAATGTTTTCATTATCGAGAAGACAACAGTTTAAGTCTCAATATTTTTCATTTGTTTAATTTTTGTATGTCATACAAATGATCACTTTTTAGGAAAATATTCTTTATATTATTTTTTTTACAAAATAAATAGAACCTTCAAGTTAGCAACTTTTAAATGTTTAGTAATCAAAAGTTTCGCTTCATTAGTGGAGGTAACTTTTTTCGCATTTTTTTGAATAAATCTTGCCATCAGAAAAGTAAATGTTATTTGTAATTTGCCATGTTTTTAGTGATTTTATCAAAGGCAAAAACAACTTTTCATCAATCGCGAGTTAGTAGGTACTTTCTACACGATGGAAAGTAAGCTTTTGACACTTGGTGATTATTAATTTTTTTTAAACTTTTATTAACTTTTTGAAGTCAAACCTTGGAACTACGAGATATTCAAAAAATAACTTTTGAACGTTTTCGTAACTTTTTCATATGGGAAACGAGTGTGTTACAAAAAAGAAAGCTTTCCACATTTTCAGCAAATTTCTATAGTGCAATTGTAACTTCTCCCTTATCGGCTATTATTAATTTTTCCACATTTGTAGTGACTTTCAAAAACCAAAAGTGACTTCAAAAGCACCATAAAATGATTTTTATACGTTAGGTATCATATGCTGTATTTAGAAGGAAAGTTTCCTCTTTTTGTGAGAAGAAAAAAAATTATGATTAGTCATAAATTTAAGGATAAAAGCCATTAAAATACTCAAATTATTCCCGTTGTGAAAAATTTGCACAAAATTTTTTTCTGTGATAAAAAAAAATTCCAAACTTGTACTGTGCGACATATTTATTTTCCAATGAGGTTTAGATAATGAATACCATTAAAAATATGAATACATGGACTTTGGAAAGTAAACGGTATTAACATTGCGTTAAAAACGATATTATTTTGGTTGAAAAATCATCTAATGAACTATTAACAAAGAGTAAATGGATCACATAGGTACACATTTTGGGATTTTAATGTCACAAGAAAAAGTTTGAGACAAAAATGTTATAGTGAGTATAATTTGAGATTTTTTTACGTTAAATATGTCACGGTGGGTATAATTGGGGTTTTTTGTGGCATTTTCTCCAAAATCTATGAGAAGTTAGTCCATAGCGGGTCATTTAGAATAATAAATTGTAATATATTATTTATAGTAAGTTTTCCACGTGCGTCAGTAATTTTTCAAATACGAAAGTAATTATTCTCATGAAAGTAGCTGGTAGCTTTCAAAATGGTTATTGACTTTTTTCTCCATGGAATGTCTTAGGAAAGCGCATGATAATGTTTCTACTCCTCCGGATTTCTTTTCTTTTGTTCCCTGGAACAAAAAAAAAAAGTAAATCCATTTTAACGCCAAGTTGTTTTTCTATTCCCGAAATAGAAAGTTAGCTTAGGAATAGATTTGGAGCAGAAACGAGAAACAAAAAAAAAGTTGTTTCTTGTTCCCGGGAACAATTTCTAGAAATAAGTCAATTTTCTTTTTTATTTTTCTTTTGTTCCTCTCTCTTGCCGCGGCCACCTTCATCCGCCTAGAGCCACCGCCGACGCCGCCCGCCGCCCGCCGCCGCCGACCGGCGGCCGGTGATCTGTGAGCAAGAATAAAAAACGAATAAATATAAAAAAGAAAGCATTACGTTACCAAACGCATTTCTATTCTTTTTCTATTCCAAGAGTAGAAATTTTGTGTAGTTACCAAACGCGTTCTTTTGCTTAGAAATTGTTCCCCGGAATAGAAATAGAAAATTACTATTTCTGAAAAAAAAAAACTCATCTCCAGCCAAAAAGCATTGTCATGTGTAGTCTAAGTTGATCAGATGAGCGGTTAAGTGCAACATGGGTACGAGTCATCACAACAAGGTAAGTTTACCGGTTCCACATGAATAAGAGCACATGCATGAATAAGTGAGAATTAATTAAATCGAAAGATTCAGATACTTAATCTTATAAAAATAAAAAGTGGGCGAGTTCGCTACATTTTTTTTTTTGAAACACTTATTCTTACGTAATAAGTGAAAAAAAAAAAAATAGTGAAACTATCAATTGGCCAGTCAATACTCAAACTTGGCTGAAACTTTTCATATATAAAATAATTATTTAAAGAATTCAAATCTTTATATAATTCTAAATAGTTTCGGTAACTGTTGACATTGATATTGATATTTAAAAATAGCCAATCGCAAGTGATTAGTCAATTTTGAAATACTAGCTACATTCACACACATGCGGTAATTTCTACACATGATGGAGGAGTTTCCATGAAGATCCAGAAAACCGTATATATTTTTTTATATTCACACATATTCAGCCGGCGTTTTCTATCGAGCCTATCAACTTCTCCAAGTGCAACTTTTTGTTGTCCTGTCAATATAGAAAGTGCACAGTGTATCATCACATGCCGCTGCGACGCTTCCATGTGGAACGCGAAAGGAAAAGAAAATGTTTTGTTGCAAATGTCGTTTTCCGAAAAGATCTGCGGTGTCACCTGCCAGGCTGCTACGGTCCTAGCTGCACTCGTCACGCCTTCAACCAATAAGATGCCTCCACCGCAATCAGCGAACTGGGAGATTTCCGGCTCAGCCAATGAGAAGCCTCCCGATGGACGGCCCGGCGTCGCGGCGGATCGCGCCTCGATGTTGGAGAGAACTCGTGATCCGATGCACTGTTTAGAGTGGGACTCCATTAATATGATGCGGAGAGCGAGATACTCCAGCGAGTGAACGTAGTCGCTCGACTTCACGTTCTCCTGCAATGGCGACTTCGCGGCTCTCCGCGACGACGCCGCCGCCGCCGCCGGGCGACGAGCGGTTTCCGCGACGCCAGGACCAGCGCAGGTTGCTCGGCTCCGGCCTCGGAGAGAGGAAGTTGGCGCTCTCGTTCGGAACGCGGGACGCGAGGCCGCTCAGGACGAGGAGGCCTTTCGCGGTGAAGATCGTGTCCAGCGAGTCGAAGCAGAGGCTCAAGGATTCGCCACTCGAGGAAGGTCTCGACTTTCGATGTTCCGGCGCTCATGTCTTTTTTTTTTTTTCCCTTCCTTTGGCTCTGATGATCTTCGTTCTCTCGATCGGTCATTCGTAGCTTGAAGCGGCTTGATACGCGTTGCACTCTGTTTTTTTTTTTTTTTTTTTTTTTTTGCCTCTTCTAGTTTTCATTTTGCGATTGTCGTGATTGGGAGAGATTCTGGTTTTCAGTGCGTTCATATGCGCAGTGAGCGCAGTTCCGGATGAGAGTGCTGATTAGACTCGAAGCTAGTTTTTTCTCTCGTTCTGTGAACTCAGGCAGTTGAATATTCGAGCATGCGGAGTTTCTGTTGGTTGTTCTGCTCGACTGCTGATATTTGTTCTCTCATGCTGATTTTGTTTTCTCCCTCTAAAGTTCATCTCGTTGTGCCGAGTGAAATTGCCAAAAAGGGTGCCAAAGTTAAGATCGCCTTTAATTTTCAGTTATCCGATACTCATCACTGTACTAGTTGAGTCGCTTCCGATAGAGTTTTCTGTGAGGATAAGATTAAGTACGACATGTTGCCTTCTCGGCTATGAAAAACGATCACGAGTCACGATCTGATGATTTGGATAAGTGAAGTGACCAGTAGCGATGCTCGCTAAGGAAATATTCGTTCAATCCATTGCTGATCTAACTTGTCTGCGACTTTTGGGGATGCTCAGCAGTAGGATTTGATAGTGAGCTGAATGGCGAAGCTGTTCCTGTTGGTGGTCTGGATCATTTGATGTTCACATGGTAACTTGTGATGGATAGGCGGAGGAAGTATGTGTTCTGGCCAGAGACATATCCTATGGAGATACTTGCCTATACATGTCCTGGGTGAACCACAACGGTTGGATGTTGTGGACCCGTGTGGAATCCAGATGATCAGTGGCTGAGATTTCACGCAGTCCCCATGGACCAGGTTAGGCAAGAATTTGCCCACATCAAGTGAGCGAATAGTCTGGTCTGGTCGGTGTCTCACGTTTTCTGATTAAGTTCATGTAAATTAATTTGAAAAACCTACAATGTCTTACTAATGGCAGAGCAAAGCATCCACATGGGTAAGTCAGAAATAAGATTCACTTATGTCCTTAAAATCTGTTCCGCTCATTGCTTTATCATAGTATTAGTGTCATGAGAGAAAGCAATGAGGTTGTTTCACTGAATTTGTGGGTTTCCATAGGGAGGACTAGTTGGGTCCTTAGCCTTTTAATAATTCACATAAGTGGCAAGAATAAAGCTTGAAGTACACATTAAATCTTTGTGGGGCTCTGAGAATGACTGCAAAACAAGGGTGATATATGGCTTAGCATATCAATATGTAGTTAACCTTCCATTTTCAGTCATTAACTCTATTTCTTGTTTTCATGGCATAAAGAGCCAGGCAGTCCGAGTCCTCTCCAGCCAGATGCTGCATCCATTGCCTCAAGTATCAAATATCATGCGGAATTTACGGCTCCCTTTTCTCCTGATCAATTTGAACTTCCGAAGGCTTTCTTTGCAACTGCTCAAAGCGTCCGAGATGCTCTCATCATTAATTGGAATGCAACATATGATTACTGTGAAAAGTTGAACGTAAAGCAAGCATATTATCTGTCAATGGAGTTTCTACAGGTTTGGCACCGAAATTGCTCCATGTAAAGATAGAGCTCTATGTTCCACTTATCCTTAAAAATTTATAGCTTCATTAGTGTGGTTTCTGTAGGGAAGAGCACTGTTAAATGCGATTGGTAACTTGGAGCTCACAGGTGCATATGCTGAGGCTTTAAGCAAACTTGGGCATGACCTCGAAAATGTTGCAGTCCAGGTATATTGTGCTTGTCGCTTATTTCGGATTAGATACTGTTGCTTCATTTTTGCATAGTGATATCTGCTGCTACAATTGGCTAATCTGTACTGTGCTAACACTACAACAATGATGGTGCAAATATCATGATGATATTGGCTAAAGATCTATCTTTAATCTAGGTAAAACTGTCTACACTTCTTTGCACCATTTGTATCCTTTTTATTTGGGCGAGAGGGTCATTTGTAACTCGACTCCCGTTTTCCTTTGTTGCTAAATCTTGCTGTACAACTTGAAAATGTATATATTGCCCTTAATCCGTCAACTTTCTGATCATGATCTGCTGATCCCTGCTTCCTGATGTTAAGTAAGACATCCCATTTTGTGCTATATCTAGGAATTTGTAAGTCAATAACTTCATGTACTTAATCAACTCTTTCTATTTGACCTCATGTGCATTTTTAATGAAGCGATGATAACCTAACAAGGTGGATGGAGGGTATATTACTCATTTTTTATAGTTATGGGGATTTTTTACCAAAAGAAAAGTCAAGTGGGTCAATTTACAGATGATCCAGGAGGTGTGCAGATTTACGTTTTTCCCTGAGGCTTCATTTCGTTGCCTGAATATAAGCCTTCTTAATCATTGCCTTTTGAAAGCCTGACCTACTAATCTTTGGCTTATACCATGATCTCAATCTGTAGTTGTTTGCTTTATGTCGTATATGAATTGGTACATACTTTTTGGTTATTTTATAGACATCAAAAGTCACTTATATTTGTGGTTAATATTGGTAGGAGGCTGATGCTGCACTTGGAAATGGGGGTCTTGGGCGACTTGCCTCCTGCTTTTTGGACTCCTTGGCAACTTTAAATTATCCAGCTTGGGGTTATGGACTTAGATACAGGTATGGCTTATTTAAGCAACGAATAACCAAAGATGGTCAAGAGGAAGTCGCCGAAAGCTGGCTTGAGGTACGCTGAAATGTTCCTTTTGTTTAATTCCATAATCCACAATAGGTCTAGAATTTCATTTTTCCTTTTTGCTGGAACAACCTCTGCTTAAGTACAACACTAAAATTTGACTACTATGAAATCTAATTTTGGAGTTTAATTGGGGTTTTCTTAACAAATAACCTTTCTGCTTGCATTATTTTTAAATTTCAGCCACACCTGATATTTTTTATGATGTTGCTATATTATTTATTTTTGTTATTTCACTTGGATTCCATATTATCATATTTATTCCCCTCATTATTTATGCTGTCGCGTCTACTCATTTTTCCATTTATATGATGATAATCTGCAGAACATGGTTTTTTTGGATTTTCTTTACATCACTGGTGATCTCATCATGCTTACTCTGTGTAGATGGGAAATCCTTGGGAAGTCGTGAGAAATGATGTATCCTATCCTGTAAAATTCTATGGCAAGGTTGTGTCTGGATCTGATGGTAAAAGACGCTGGATTGGGGGAGAAGATGTACATGCAGTTGCATTTGATGTCCCAATCCCTGGTTATAAGACAAAAAATACCATCAATCTGCGGCTTTGGTCCACTAAAGTTCTTTCTGAAGAATTTGATTTATCTGCTTTTAATGCTGGAGAGCACACCAAAGCAAATGAGGCACTGTCGAATGCTGAAAAGGTTATTCTCCAGGGTTTTTTCTTTTAAATTTTTTGTTTGTGACCTTTCCTCTAATTCTCAAATATAGATTCTTTCTCTGAGATAAATAGAAAGGCTGAATATGGCTGATGGATTACTGAACACATAACTTATTTGTCTACTTGGTCTGAAAATAGTCAATAGTTATGATTATCAGTATCCTCATTATGGCTTTTTTTCCCCTGGGTAAGATTTGCAAGGGAATATAGGAATCTAACCCCAGACCTCTTAGATTTTGGTGAGGTTAGGCCACAGCTAGGCCAAGCCCTTGTGCTTGAGAGGATTGAGATTTTTCTTTGGCGTTGTCTTCTTTTCTGTCCCTGTAGTTGTTGAGATACATTTCAAAGTGGTCCACTGGCATGGCCAAAATAATTGAGTCTCTGACATGATTGTTGGCTAACAATGTAAAGAACTGGTCTTTAGTGTTGCAATAACATTGTTGCATTCTCTATTTAGTTGCCTAGAATAAAGATTCTTTTGGCTTGATGCTAATAATTTTAATTGATGTCAGATTTGCTATATACTCTATCCTGGTGATGAATCCATTGAGGGAAAGATCCTCCGCCTGAAGCAGCAGTATACTTTGTGTTCAGCATCTCTTCAAGATATTATTGCTCATTTTGAAAAGCGATCTGGTAAAGATGTAAAATGGGAAGATTTCCCTGAGAAGGTTGCAGTGCAGATGAATGATACTCACCCAACACTATGCATCCCAGAACTGATGAGGATTTTAATGGATGTTAAAGGTCTAAGTTGGAAAGAAGCTTGGAATATTACTAGGAGGTACCTTTTCTGACATTATGTGTATCCACAGTACAAATTTTATTTCCTCTAGCTTTAAAAGAGCATTTAAAGCAGTGGATTATCTCACTTGTTTCTTCGTTTTCATTTCTATTTGGAATTTGTTGAAGGTACTAAATAGGTGTAATGGCATGCTCAGATATGCATAACTGATCTCACTTTGCCGGAGAAATTTTGTTTGTTACTGTAGTCATTGCTACTTTTATGAGGTTATTATTGATGAACTTAGAGCAGTCTTCTCTTAAAAGCCACATGCTTAAAGACAAATATTGACGGTCATTTTTGTATCCTTAGTGACTTGGAATGCTTTAGATATCTAAAGAATAAGAAATGCATATCTTTGTATTTGACATTATAAGTTATTTCCTTCAAATATAGAAGATAGAACGGCAAAAGAATCATGGTGATTAGGTTTGAAAGTTCCTGTCTCATGACATTAATCTAAAACAAAGCACGGAGAAAAGAGATTGGCCACTCTACAGGGATGTTTTATGCAATTTTAGAGGGGCTTTCGTACTCTAAAGAAATGGAAAAAGTATCAGATGCCATGCCACGAATGATGTAGCTTTCTCACAAAGCAAATCAAAATACCTAAAAGTGAAATGACATGTTAATTTGGAAGTTTACTCCTGAGGTAATAAATTTAAAAGTAAACAGAGATGAGTATCATTTTTTAGGCTAGAACATGGGATGATGGATTTCTATAAGCCTTGTAATTAGTTTAATGTTTGCATTTTCCTCATGTTAATTGTGCAACTTGTGGTCTGTGGAATTCTGTCCTGCGAGAGTTTAATTTTTTTTTCCTTTGGCTGATGGTCTAATCTGCTTAAAGCTGCTCCTTTCTTGTTCTTCTTAGATAATTTGATAGAAATTACCAATATTAGTGATAAATGTGGACTTCCCTTTTGCCGATTCAAGGACTGTGGCGTACACAAACCATACTGTTCTGCCTGAAGCACTCGAAAAATGGAGTTTAGAACTTATGCAAAAGCTTCTTCCTCGGCATGTTGAGATTATAGAGATGATTGATGAAGAGGTATACTGATACCTTTCAGGAAAAATTAGTACCCATATTTTGGACATTCCCCGATTCTATTTACCTGTTTCTGATATCTTTCAAATTCTTTTTGTGTCCTGTTTATATGTTACTTTGCAGCTGGTTAACACAATAATTGCAGAATGTGGTACCAAAAATCCTGGTTTACTGGAGAAAAAATTGAAGGAAATGAGAATACTGGAAAATGTTGATTTGCCGCCTGCTTTTGCTGAGTTGATAAAACCAGAAGAGGATCCTGTTGCTTCTTCTTCTGAGAAGGAACCAGAAACTTCTAAAGAACTTGACCTTAATCTTGAAGATGAACTTCATAATGTACAAGCTCAGGAGAATATTGAAGAATTGCCGGAGCCTGAACCTGAGCCTCCTAAGATGGTTCGGATGGCCAATCTCTGTGTGGTGTGCAGTCATGCTGTTAATGGTGTTGCTGAGATTCACAGTGAAATCGTAAAAAAGGAAGTGTTTCATGAATTCGTTACGGTAAAACTTTTCTTTGGCTTGCCCTTTCTGCTTTAATAGCCCTCAAACTCAAAATAGAATCCACCAAGTATTAGAAGTCCAAGTTCACTGTACAGTATCCTCAATATAATGTCTACTTAATCTGTTCTCTTGATCTTTGGCAGTTATGGCCTGAAAAATTTCAAAACAAAACAAATGGGGTGACACCGAGAAGATGGATTCATTTCTGCAATCCTGAGTTGAGTAAAATTATAACTAATTGGATTGGCACAGAAGACTGGATCCTTCACACAGATAAACTAGCTGAGTTGCGTGAGGTGATTCACCAGCCTTGATTTTCAAATTCTGAGATACCTTCATTTGTTTTGATGTGGTCTCTTCTGACTGAAATTACTCTATTGCCATCACTTTCCTGTGCAAATCACCTTTCTTTTTTGGTTCATTAGAAGTGGGAGGGATGGATTAAAGTTGCAGTTTCTTTCTGAGTAATTGATACTTCACTTGGATGGAGAACTGTTGTTAAGTTTGAACAAGTATGGTTTAGGAAGTAGCATTATTGGTATCCTAGTGACGTGAGGACTTGAGAGGTAAAATCTCACATGATGCCACTTTCCAGTTTGCAGATAATGAGGAACTTCAGACCCAATGGAGGGCAGCAAAGAGGAGCAACAAAATGAAGGTTGTGAGATTCCTTAAGGAGAAAACTGGATATGTCGTTAGCCCTGATGCAATGTTTGATATTCAGGTCATAATCTTGTCTCTGTCCTCCTCATCTTTTATCCCGTATGAGTAATTCGTAGGTAGACATGTACATTCCATATTAGCCCCCTAATGTCAATGCCCAAATTCATATTGTTCAGTATCTTTGCAGTTATCTGAAACCATCAAGCAAACATTTGAAAGAGCATATTTCTTCTCAGTTGCATTTGAAACCAATTTTTAAGTTGGGGAAGTCAGCATTTTGAAACAGAGCCCACCATAAATGCTACCGTTTATGTGCATCCATGTACACTTTGCATAAGAACTAATTTTCTTTTTTAGATTGACAACTGAGCAAGCCAATTCCCAAAAGCTTGCTGTGCGGCAACAATAAACTCTCACAACATGCCCTCTTCAGCACTAATGAGCTGATTCTTCCTAAGCTCCTGATGTTTGGCAATTATTACTCCTGTGGGCATGCACATGAGAATCACTGTTGAGCTTACTCAAGCAAGGATTGCTATGCACATCTAAATTTTAGTTCAAGAGTCACTGCACTGACTCCTGATGACTACTGGTCATCTTGAATGGGCGCCAAGTGAGGACTTATAACAGCAATCATTTGGCCTTAAACTTGTGAATACATTGCCGACATGAGTCACCACTGCCTGCCTATGGATCTATCACATAACCGTAGCGGATTAGCATTACCTGTGCTAGTTTGCTGTTTGCTGGATGCAAAACCTTTTCAAACCCCAAAAAGTTGTGTCCCTTTGATGATTTATCAGTTCCTCCTGTCAGTACAATGTGGACGATCCAAGCCAGGGAACCCCACTTGTTCCGATGTGCCCTCCCAAAATCCTCGGCTAAGTGAAACATAATGAAAGGAAATAGAATGTAATCAACCAAAAGTTAGACAAAGAAGAAAAATTAGCAAATAGTAGCGACCAGCAGATCTGGCTTTAGCTGCGAAATACCATAGCTATATAAAGAGTTTGTTTGAGCGTGGCAATGTGCCTATCATCAGGAGGAATCCAGCATATAGAACTCATGACCGAACCATTCTTATTACTGAAAATTATAAATTCTTCACCAGGCCAATAAAAAAAAAAAAAATCCCAGTATATACACTGGAAGAACAACTGATGACATGTTGGTAATTCCAGCAAGTTCAAGTAATAACAGTCCAGCATACAAAAGGCCATTTGCATTCTTTCTGAGCTATGTCAGTCAAACAATGTTGTAACGCAACACTTTTTTCTTGCGGCAACCTATACACTTTTTTCTTGCAGCGATGCATACACTTTTTCCTGAGAAAACAGATAGCACATCACAATGGTTTTATAGTAGACTGCAAGTTTTGATAACCTTCAGATTCTATGAACGAAGGACATCATTCAGGGTGGCTGCTTTAATTGATGTGTTTTGGGGGAGGAGGTTAAATCGAGGATCATGTAGTGAAAGCAGCTAAAGAGTAAATATTAATTTTGAAAACGATTTCTCAAGTACTTCCATGAACAGTTAAAGAGTCATCCATGGTTCCAATGGTATGTCAAATATGAAAACTGCATATTATAACTTTTCCTCTCATCAGTTGGTTATTTCCTTTCTTGTTAAGAGGATAATTTAGGTTTTGTTTGTCTTTTTCCCAGGTACTATAAGTATTAGTGGTCTCTGAGGATTTGATATCACCCAATTCTTTGTTTACTAACGTAGAACTCATACTACTCCTGATTTGATGATTTAATGAAGTAGGAGGTGGTGAACTCCTAAATTCTTGTTGGTGTCTACATATGTAACTTTTTCCTAATATATTGGAAACCTTGACTTCTATGTTCTCCCCTCACTGGTGATTTGACAGGTGCTGATTCTAGAGCAGTCAACATCCACATTTAATCTGTAGAATAGAATTTGAATGGTAAATAGTTCAGATGCTCTCCATCTCATAATCATGTCTCCTCATTGGAGCATCCAGAAACCTTCCTTTCACATGTCAAACCTCCTAAGTTGCTTCTCATCTGCAGTTGGCATCACCCCCTCCATTCCTGGAATGACTTTATTTTTTATCTTTTCTTGAGTGCCTGCACATTTAAAGAAGCATTGTCGTATTTGCTACGCTCATTTTGTACAATTGTTGGTGTTTAACTACCCGGCACTGTGGGCTATAAGGCATTTTGGCTTCAATGTCTCCCTACAGAATTTTATATTTAGTGGCATTTGAGGGTGCACAAACATAGAACGGTCAATATAGACTAGAGATTCAATAATGTTCAAGATTATGGTTCAAGCTAAAAGGAGCAAAATTGAGAATTTTTGCAATGGAACAGGGGTCTTCTACCACTGTATCTTGCAATATAGTGGGAAATTATATTTGTAGTCATGGTGCTTATGTTGCCACAAGCATGGAAGATTTATTTGCTATGATGGTGCTTATATTGCCACAAGTGCATGACATATATATAAAGGATATAGCGGGATTTGCTTTGCGAAAAAATGGGTTTGGACTTGGTTAGCACTTAGCAGGATTTCTTTCATTAATATGCTATATGTCAATTTTTCCTTTTGGCCAGAGCATTTGTGTCACTTGAGGGAGTAAATATTTCCAGTGGTAGGGCACAGAGTGCAAACGAGTTTTATTTTATTGTTCTCTTACTTAGCTAAGCACTATCCAACATGTCTCCTACTTTCAGGTGAAGCGCATCCATGAGTACAAGAGGCAACTTTTGAACATATTGGGAATTGTTTATCGTTACAAGAAAATGAAAGCTATGAATCCTGCTGAGAGGACTGCTAAGTTTGTGCCGCGAGTTTGTATTTTTGGCGGAAAAGCATTTGCCACATACGTGCAAGCTAAAAGGATTGTAAAATTTATCACAGATGTTGCTGCAACAATTAATCATGATCCTGAAATTGGTAATTTGCTTAAGGTATGACTGTCTCACTATTTGTAATGGATTCACTATTTCTAAACCGTTTTATACTTGTTGAGTACTTTGATTGTTTGCTCTTGGCATGTGTAAATAGGCGCCTCTTAAGTTTATTTTGTGATTAATTTGGGTGCGTAGCAGCTCCTGCATGGCCCAAAGTCGATTGCCTTTTTTGCATGTGCTAATTACTACATTTTGGATAGGCTGTTGTTCATGATCACTGCATTCTAAGGGAATATAGTATGAGAATCTGTGTGCAGCATATTTGTGTGATCTTAGTAGTCAACAACATTTTTATTTTAACCATCATTCATCATTTTTGGTTTTTATTTCGTTTATACAGTTCACTGTACTTGTTTGATTGCAGGTGGTATTTGTTCCTGATTACAATGTCAGTGTTGCTGAATTGCTGATCCCTGCAAGTGAACTCTCACAGCACATCAGGTACTTGACCTCCTGTTTGCTGAAGAAAAAAAGAACTATTTCCTCTGGATTTAGTCCAGTGAGTCTTTTGATTGTCCATCCTTGTCCTTGTGTGATGCAATTGTCGGGGTCACAAGTTCCATTGGCTGCATGTGTAACAAAGACTACAAAAGGCTAGAAAATCTACCACTGTTCAGTGGCACGGATGCTTTACACTGTGAAACAGTCAAATTGATGGCATTTATACCTAATGATATGCATCTATTTTCTATTTCGGATAAATCGCAGTTTGAGTTGGGACCTTGACTGGATTTCCACTCTGAACACACAGCATCTTTGGTGGCTTGGCTGAATATTTGTCTTAAGAAGCACTCTTGATCTCCTTGCCAAGTTGAAATGGGATTGATTAGCCTCTAGGGATCATAGTGCAACCTTCGCATGAGCATAACAAAGACTAGAAAATTCTACCATTGTTCAGTGGCACAGGTGCTTTACACTGTGAAACAAGCAAATTGATGGCAATTATACCTGACGATATGCATCTTTAATCTATTTCGGATAAATCACAGTTTGAGTTGGGACCTTGGATGGAGTTCCACTCTGAAAACACAGTATCTTCATTGGCTTGACTGTATTTATCTTAAGAACCACTCTTGACGGTCTTGCCAAGTTGAAGTGGGAT
Organism: Eucalyptus tenuipes; assembly: GCA_014182365.1. NCBI lineage: Eukaryota > Viridiplantae > Streptophyta > Magnoliopsida > Myrtales > Myrtaceae > Eucalyptus > Eucalyptus tenuipes. The sequence goes on along the minus strand of CM024546.1, from coordinate 15,113,908 downwards.
TGGTTAGCCTCAAGGGATCAAAGTGCAACCTTTGCATGAGCTGAAATTCTCCTACATGCCCATTAAATATAGTTGCTTTCCCCCCTTACTATTAGATCCTTTTGTTGCTGGTTGATCAGAATAATCTCAATACATTTGTTAGTTCAGTTTCTAATTTTTGCTGTGCCTGGAATTTACTCTCTACCATATAAATATACCTATAATCCATGATTTTCTCTTCTTCAGTACTGCCGGGATGGAGGCCAGTGGAACCAGCAATATGAAGTTTGCGATGAATGGTTGTGTCCTAATTGGCACCTTGGATGGTGCCAATGTTGAAATAAGACAGGAGGTTGGAGAAGATAACTTCTTTCTCTTTGGTGCTCAGGCTCACGAAATAGCAGGGCTTAGGAAGGAAAGAGCCGAGGGAAAGGTATGTCTACCTGTCAACTACCTAAAAACCATGAAAGCTGTTAAAAGATTATGCGATTTACCTTGTGACCCATTTGACTTCAGCCTTTGGGGCAAATAGTTGTATACTTCGACATTAGAGCTCACATCAAGATTTCAAATTTTGACACAATGGCTGTTGTTGCTTTTCTCTTAGAATCCCTTTCATTCTATTCGTGTTTGGTTATCTGTTTCATAAAGTGATGTTGATCAATTTGTTCATATGTAAGACTTGACTTACCCTCGAGGGGTAGTGCTAGAGGATATGCTTGATGAAGGCCTGATTTCTTATAGCTTAAGCTTTTTGGACAAACGACTGGGTGGGAGATAAAAATTGTAGCTGGGGTTTCAGTTGAGTTAAATTGCAGGGTGTGCATGTTTTGTCTTTGAGATTTACTGACTGTATCCTCTCCATCTAGTTTGTCCCTGACCCACGATTCGAAGAAGTCAAAGCGTTCGTCAAAAGTGGTGTATTTGGGCCCTACAATTACGATGAGCTGATAGGATCTTTGGAAGGGAATGAAGGTTTTGGTCGAGGAGATTATTTTCTCGTGGGCAAAGACTTTCCTAGTTACATCGAATGTCAAGAAGAAGTTGAAGAGGCATATCGAGACGAAAAGGTGATCATCGCACAAAACCATGTCGATGTACCTGTCTTTGATGTGCATTATGCAAATGATCTCTATGCATATTTACACTTGACTTGTTCGCTTGTCTTGCAGAGATGGACGAGGATGTCGATTCTGAATACTGCAGGATCACACAAGTTCAGCAGCGATAGAACGATCCATGAGTATGCCAGGGACATATGGAACATTGCACCAGTTGGAGTACCGTGAAGAGTTTACTCAGTCATCCACGAGAACTGAGAACTTACCTTGCGATCGCCTTAGCTTCTGGCCATTGTGGTCGAGTATTAGGGCGAACACAATGAATTAGGCAGACCAAACCTGTGTAACACTCAATGATAGTGGTTATTAGTTTGTATCTACAGAATCACCACCCCAAACCGCTGAACAATACGAGTGCTCCAAAGTTAAATGGCAATTATGTCACAGTGTAGAGTTTCGGCAAATAAAAAATAGTATAACAATAAAGGTGGGATTCTTCACTTCCATTTCTTTGATTCTCCAATATCATTTCTCAACATCTTTGTCATCCCTTCGCTTTCTATCGTACTAGTAAATTTCTCCATGGTTCCTATTCATTCAATTGAGAACGGGATAATTTCTAATCCTTGACCTTTGAAAAAAATTCTTAAAAACACTTGGAGCATATTAGCCAACTTTGTCTTGGTTATAAAATGATAGAAGTTTTACGTAAGATTTACATAATTAAATGGTTAAAGCGGAGGGTTATCATGTGTAACAGGTAAAAAAAAAAAGATTTGCTCTTACTTTTGACCCCTTATCAATTCAGGCTCAGTTTTTCTCTTTTAATTTTCTCAGTGAGTAAAATATGCATAGGGAATCTTAATCTTAATCAAAGCCTAATCTGGGTAAAACGTGAGAATATCAACGGAAATTGAGGTAAAAGGCAAGTTCAAAACTGTCAGTAGTTGTTAAGCAACTGGATTAAGGCACCCAAGTAGCAGATTACCGAGAAAGACATAAAATTTCAACCTCAACGGTCCTGAAAATTTCCACATTTGAGAGTTCTCTACATCGCTTTCATGAAGGTCCTGCCTAATACTGATTATTCCAATTTTTCCAGTCGCACTGTGAATTTGTGAACAAAAAAAAAAAAGAAGAAGAAAAGAAAGAAAATACTAAAATCATATCTAACCTTGATTATCGCTTACATATTCCCACTTGTGAAAGTACCAAATACGTACCTGCTTTTAACTCTTGTAGACCATTTTGAATATTCATACGAAATATCCTTATGTCCCTATTTACGAAATTATTATTTTCTTTTCAAAGATGAAATTCTCGTTTAAAAAAATGCCCATCCTGAAATAATAAATTGTCACATCAACCCAAAAAACTCAACTTAACTAAAAGCCAAACCACTCAAACTCTAAACAAGACGCTTGCTTAAACGTCCGCGAATGATATATGCAAAAATAGAGACCCGTTAGTGGTGATTAGGCCAAAATTGACCTATGTTTCAGGTTTAATTATTTAAGGAAAATGGAGAGAAATAGCCATTTTGACGTAAATTCAAGGTTTATGTTTTCGAATTTAAATTTTAGTTTCATCAAGAGTTTAATGATTTATATTAGTTCCACTCTCTTGCCATTTGACTCCATAGTGGGATGTTGATCTCAATCACCTAGGAATTTCTCATATCAATATAAGTACTCACTTATCAAGAAAAATAATCTTGTTTTTGCAATGAACAAGGAATTCACATGAATTCCTATTTTAAGTAATATTATTCGGGCAATGAGGCTTCTTTCAAATTGTTGGGATGACGATATATTTTGAACCTTCTAGAAAAAAAATAGTTCACAGTGGCTATGGCAACAAGAAGTTAGCGACAGTCGACCCTGAGCACGACTGATGACTGACTACTGGCGGCGAGAATCGACTTTTCAAGACAGACGATGGCTGGCAACTAGCAGACGACGGCGGCAACAACCAATGATGATGGCGGTGACAGTGACAAAATATGAATTTTTGATATCTTCGTTGTGGCAGCAATATGGAATTCGAATTTTAGCCTCTCCACGGAAGCAGGATCGAACAACCACCATGAGAGAAAGGTTTTCAGAAGTTCGAAAATTTGAAATTAAAGATCAAAATAAGAGATATAGTCACTACCAATCAATTTAAAAGAAAGCTAGACTAACTGGACAATTAGGGTTTGTTTGGCAAGTTGCCAAACAATGATAATTTCTGTTATTTTGTTTCCGAGAGTAGATTTAGAATAGAAATTCGTCTGGTAAAATTTTTCTTCTCGGGAACAAATTTCTATTTGTTCTCGGAAATAGATTTGGAACAGAATCGAGAAGTAAAAAATAATTGATTCTTTGTTCTCGGGAATAATTCTAGAATGAAGCAACCTATTTTCTCTCTTTTTGTTTTTTTGTTTTTTCTTGTTCTTCCTCCATCTTTCTTATTCTTCATCAACTGTCGCTGCCACCGTTGCCGTCCATCGCCGGTCACCGGCAACCGGTTCGGCGAGCTCGCTAGAGGTGAGCCCAGCCACTGGCGAGGCTCGGCCTCGCTCGGGCCTCCCTTGGCCACCTATGAGGCTCAGCCAAGCCATGGCTGGGCGAGGTTGAGCCTCGCTTGTGGCTAGGTGAGCTCGGCCTCGCCAGATCTGGGTGAGGCCGCTTGCCTAGCCATGGCTCGGCCGAGCCTCGCCCAGTTGCCGATGAGGCTCAGTTGACGAGGCGGCCTCGCCGAGGGTCAGCAACGCTCCGTTGAGGTCACTAGCCCTTGTCTGACCGGTCGCCAGTCATCCCAAGGTCGGCGATCGGCAACTTGAAGAAGAAGAAGAAGAGAAAGAAATAAAAAAGAAAAGAAGAAAAAAGAAAAAAAGGAAAAAGTAATAAAATTATTTAAAAATTAAAAGAAAATGATTTGAAGTAGAAATTTTGAGCACGGTGCTAAACGCAATTCTATTCCGGGAATTAAAATTTTGCACATTTACCAAACGGCTTAAAATGGGAACAAAATAAAAATAATAATTTATGATCATAAATTGTTCATGGGAACAAAAGCGTTACCAAACGCGCCCTTATTGTACATGTGTGAAACAAACTCGTCATTTTACAAATACAAAAGATCTACGGGAAAAGTACCAAAAAAGTCTTAAATCTATTGCATTGGTATCAATTTAATTTTAAACTTTTCAATTAAACCAATTAAATCATAAACCTTTTTATATTGATACTAATTCAGTCCATTCGACTAATTTTAGCCAATCAGTATTAACGTAGAATGCTAACATGATAATTTTTTAATAATTTTTTTAAATTTTTCTAATTTTTTTAATTAATTTTTTGTTTTTTTTCCCTTTCTTTTCTCTCTTCTTCCTTGTTGGACTTTCCCCACAATGTTTGGTGAGGGTTGTGGGCCTCGCCCAATGCCATGAGTAAGCAATTTTGCCCACGGCTGTTAGCGAGGTCAACCTCGACCTGACCTTGCTAGTAGCCTCGCCTAGATCTAAGTGAAGCCACCTCGCTCATAGCCTTAGGCGAGGGCCGCGACCCTCACCGGCCATTAGCGAGGGCTTCATGGCTCTTGCACAATGGTCGGTGAGGCTCTAAAGGAAGAAGAGAGACAAGAAAAGAAAAAAGAAAAAGAAAAAATTACTAAAAAATTCGAAAATATAAAAAAAATTATTAGAAAATTGCCATATTAGTATTAGTCGGACAACTAGCACCGGCCGGCATCCACATCAGCAACGGCCAGTCAAAATTAGCTGGATTGACTGAATTAGTACCTATGTGAAAAGATGTAGAACTGAATTAGTATCAATATAATAGGTTTAAGTTTTTTTTTTTTGGTACTTTTCCCAAAGATCTACATCCGTGGTTAAGTGACATGTAGGTGAGGGTTATTGATCGCAAAACATCTCTTCCATATCACTTTTTTTTTTTCAAATTAATTGCTTGAATTAATTATCAAAGTAATTTCCTAAAATCAAGAATGCAAATTTTTTTATATTTTCCAAAAAACGCAATTAGGTGAAAATTCCTAACATTTTATTCCCTCGCATGTCTTTGTGTTGTATTTGTGCTTCCTATTTTTGAAAATATGCATGACATAGGGTTGATTGGATCCCGGTTTCCAATTTTGGCAAATGGGGACTAGACTGTTTGTTTCTAGGACCGGAACTGGATTGGACCATTGGTTTTGGTCTGGTACAGTCCGGTCCAATGGAACGGCCACTTCTTTTTTTTTTCCCCGCTAAAGAGTGACCATGCACAATGAGAGAGAGAGAGTGATAGATTTTAAGATATTGATGGACGCGACGATGAGTGAAGAGTTATTTTATCATAACTTGTGGTACCATTAGACAATATAATATTTAGTTCACTCATTACTAATTTTTTAGAAGAAATAATAATAATAAAATATATGTAGTCAGTTTGATCTAGTTCATTAGGAATTGGACCGCTAGGACACCGATTTCATTTTTGGAAATCGGGAATTGGATTGATACTCCCAAGAATTAGACCGAACCGATTGGTCCGATCTGTTCCATAAGGTTTCTAGTTTAGGTGATCTATTCTGCACACCCCTAGCATGACGTGCAAAATTATACACGTGTCCTAAATTGTGAATGTACAATTAATCAAATGATATTTATTTGATGATGCATGATTAGTTTTGAAAATGATGGAAATGTTGTAAAATATTGCGTTGCAAATATATAATAGAGAGAATAGAGAGATTGAGTAGAGAAAATCGGACACCAAAGATCGTAGAAAAAGTCAGAGGAGAGAATTTTATTTCTAGTGTATGACTGTTATCTCTATAACAAAAACTAAGCTTCTATTTATAGGAAAACAAGAATGTACTTATCATTAATATCAATGTATTGAATGATACATGTACTGGATAGAAGAGATGATTGTGTTGCAAATATATAATAGAGAGAATAGAGAGATTGAGTAAAGAAAATCAGACACCAGAGATCGTAGAAAAAGTCAGAGGAGAGAATTTTATTTCTAGTGTATGACTGTTATATGACTATTATGACTATTCCGTGACTGTTTTACAATAAAACTAAACTCCTATTTATAGGAAAACAAGAATATACTTATCATTAATATTAATGTATAGAATGATACATGTATTGGATATAGAAATGAACATTTATTGTATAGGGAGATGTACTTAGAATGTATGATACAAATGTACCATAATAAGTACATTAGATAAGATGAATATAATGAATATTCATTCATATATTTCATTCATTCATGTATTTCATAACACTCCCCCTTGAATATTCATTGTATTCATTATGAATGTGTATCGAGTGATACTGCCTCATTAAAAATCTTAAGCCAGAAAAACCCAATGGGACAGAAAATAGGACAAAAGGGAAAAAGAGTGTAAAGCACAATTTTATGATCTCTTCCTTTTATGGATACATTAATTGTCTCGTTAAAAACTTTAAGCCAGAAAAACCCTGCGGGAAAAAGCCGAACAAAAAGAAAAAAGAGTGCAATGCATAGTTCATAATACCTCCCCCTCAATTAAGCCATATAGCCACTGCTAGGGGTAATCAATCTTGCATCTTGTGAACTTGCCGCATACCAATGCTGCAATACATAGTTCATAATATCTCCCCCTTAATTGAGCCATATAATCACTTCTGGGGCTAATCAATCTTGCATCTTAGTTATATAGTTAAATATATAAGATTCATAAGCATTTCATAACCATATGAAAGAACAATAAAAAAGTAATACATTTAAAGCGAAACAACTAAAAAGAAATTATTACAATCATAAAATTCGAAATTCAAATTATCATCCACCAATCTGATGCCTCATTAAAGTAATCAGAGGTCTTCAAAGAAATCAGAAACATCTAGGGATGCATTTGCTACTTCAGGAGCAAGAGGATTAATTTTGTTGGTCTCAACAGTGATTATGGTAGTAGGATTAATTTCAATGGCATGAGATTCACCACGCTTGCTCGTATTTTTTAAAGATACCTGGTAAAGGTCAACAAAGTGCTTTGGCGTACGACAAGTACATGACCAGTGTCCAGTCATGCCACAACGATGACAAATACTTTCATTAATCACTTATTTGGCTTCTTTTTTTTGCCATGATTCTGCACAAAGTTAGATTTTCTAGGGTGGTTGAATTTCCTGCCATCCCTTCTAGGATTATGTTCTTGCCTGCGCTTATAGCCCTTAAAATGGCCAGTATTTTTCTCAAAGTTAGTATGTGCTTTAGGCAATTCATTAGTTTGCTCGGTAGTGAGGAGCACAGAAATTAATTCAAAATATGTGGCAAACTGATGCTACCGATATTGCTGTTGCAATACAATATTTGAAGTATGGAAGGTGGAGAAAAGTTTTCTCTAACAATTCCGCATCAGCGAGTTTGATATCGCATAACTCAAGCTGAGAAATAATATCAAATAAAGCGGAATTATAGTCAGACACTGATTTAAAATCTTGCAATTTGAGATTTTGCTAGTCATATTATGCTTGATGGAGGATAACAATCTTGGTATGATCATACCTATCCTTCAACCTTCTCCACGGATCTAAGGATCTCGAACGGATAAATATTGAGTCTGGAGGCTCTCATGCAAATGGCGGTGAATAAAAATTAGCGCTTTTGTTTTATTCTTTTCATTTGAGATTCCATCATCTGTAATTGCATTAGTGAGACCTTGCCCTTGGAGGTGCATTTCCATGTCAAGGCACGAGGATAGATAATTTTTTCCACTCACTTCTAGGATGTGGAATTTGGGCTTCTCAATATTTGCCATAATCCTTGCAAAAATAAATCCTTAAATTAATTAGAAGGATTTCTAAATATCCATTGCCACTTCAGGAGCAGAAGGATACTTTTTAAGATTTGAAATTTGGCTTCGGGCCAAGAAAAATAAAAATAAAGAATTGATAGAAGAAGATGAAGTACAAGTTGATTAATGAAAAGAATACCCACTTTGCAAAAATTACTTACTCAGTCGGTAGATCTTCGTGCTAATAACGTGTTGTGAAATATTGCGTTGTAAATATATAATAGAGAGAATAGAGAGATTGAGTAGAGAAAATCGGACACGAGATCGTAGAGAAAGTCAGAGGAGAGAATTTTATTTCAGTGTATGACTGTTATCTTTACAACAAAAACTAAGCTCCTATTTATAGGAAAACAAGAATGTACTTATCATTAATATCAATGTATCGGATGATACATATACTGGATAGGGGAGATGAACGTTCATTGTATAGGGAGATGTACTTAGAATATATGATTCAAATGTACCATAATAAGTACATTAGATAAGATGAATATAATGAATATTCATTCATGTATTTCATAACATGAACCATGTTATTATTTGGCCTACTTAGACAAGGGGTGTTTTGTCCTTTCATTCCCATAAGACTGGTTTTGAAAGCTGAAAATAGTTTCATGAAAGTAACCGTAACTTTTCCGACAAATTTTGAGAAAATCGTGACATACGCAGGATTATTCTAATGTAAGAATTAAAGCAAGCAGAATAACCGCACAGAGAAATTATGGAATTTTCAAGATTTTTTTTCGGTAAAATAACGACTACTTTGATATGTAAACTCCATGTTTATCTTGGCCTAACCACAGTGTATTTTATTTTCAAGTTATTACCTCAGCATGATAACCATTATCACATTTATTAAAGGAGTTTCCGCACCTTCATTCCGGATATCGTCGAAATCTCCAACAGAAAATTGAATCAAAGTGAGTATCAAACTGAAAGCGAGAAAATAGAACTCTTCGCGTCAAAATTGTGGACATAGTTTTTTTTTTTTTTTTTTTGGTCGAAAACAAATTGTGGACATAGTTAAAAATGCACAAAAGGGATGGGATGATCTGGGCTTAGTAAACTTGGACCAGAGAAACCCTGGGCCGGATGACCCTGGCCCAAGTCACCCTCAAACGGATAACCCCCGGCCCAGTTGAATCAGGGTGGGTAAAGTGGCACAACCTGATTATTTGTTTTAATTTTTCATGGAATCTTTTTCCTAAAGTCATAACCTTTTGGTCCAATATCAGATTCGCGTCATTCTCATGCTATTGGAAAAATTGCGATTTCTAGTTTTCAAATATATGCTCAAATCAAGTTTTTGATTTCAAGATTTTAAATGAGTATCGGGTTGTTTTTTGATCACTTAAGCAACAAACTTAGATTAGTTGCCGAAGAACTCCAAACAAAGTTACGGAAGTTAATAATCACTTATATATTGACCCATTGCTAGCTTGTTTGGAGTTGATTCTTGCTCTGGGAGATCTGGTCGGATTCTTAAGTTTGTCCGAAGACAATGCCAAATTGGGGAAAATTTGGTACCTTCGAAAAGTTCTCGACAAATTTTATTTAATCACAGTAGCATGATCGAGTTTTCAACAAAATTCGACCGCGGGACAAAGTCGGTCAAACTTGAAAAGTCTTTAAGGTGTCTATGAGAATCTCGATACCATTTATTGTAAGGTAATCGAATTCCGCACTTTTTGAGGAATTTTCTTTCATGGGGACACCAAATCCACATTTGAATTTTTTTTTCCCAAACATGAAATATGTAGAGTTGGATTCCCATCTCTTGAGCAATATTGGATATTTGATGAAGATCTATGACACGAACCATTTCATCAAAGCGATATATGTGTGTTAGTATCAAATTTCTGTTCATATGCCAAAGCAAAAAAGATCAAGGATATGCCCAATAAATGGATCAAGTCAAAAATACATTTTTGTTGGTTAATTAAGAAAATTAATACAATTTGTTTCCTATTGGAAAATACTAAAAGCTCAACTCAAAAGAAAAAAAATAAAGGAGATTAATAAAAAAGTAGTGGACATTATCCATTCCAACATGAAAAGCATAATGTGTATTGGAGTCCCTAAAAAATCCTGGCAAAGTAATCCGAAATTGAAAAAAATATTATGAGAATTCCAGCTAAAACATTTGTATGAGTTTAAAATTGACTATTCTATTAGGAAGTTATGCATTATCTATGTGATGTAAATCTCTTTTCTTTATTATTAGACTAATTTCTATTGAAAATACTCCAAGCTAATTCATCGTTAATAGTATTATCCACAAACATATCTTGAGTTTCGAAGTTGTAAATTTCTTCCATGTAATCAATTTAATCTGTTTCCCAAATAAATTATTTTCCGTGATCTTTTCCTAACGATGTTGTGAATTATTCGGGTGCATAGCACAGGTTACAAACCCAGTATAGGAATGTAAGTTGATAAAGTATTTTATCTAGCAATTGAAGATCACATGAAAAAAGTTTGACTATGGAGGGGGCAAAGGGGGAACAAAAAGAGGAGAGAAGAGGCATAAGCCAGATTTTCTGCATCACCGACTGTTATGCAAATAGCTATATAGCTTGACAAGATATCAAAGTTTAATCAGTGCTCTTTATTATTGTAATATTTTGGTGTATATTGTGATTGAAAACCGTATTACTTGATTAGGAGTGTGATATCATGCTGGCATGTCGTGTGATAAAGAAAGTATACAGAAAGACTTCAAAAACTTCTTCGATTACGTGTCCACTTTCTATCAAAAACTGGAAGGGGCAGGCTGTGTCCTCTCTTTACCAGGTGACTAGAGCAGAAGAATCAGATGAGATGGCCAAGAGGTTCTGCTCTCGACCACATTTTGGAAAATGAGTAAAAGATCAAAAAGAAAAACCACACCGAGGATGATGATCAGCTGTATAATCTTTGAAAATCAAGCCATGGAAACAAGAAGCTAGAATGATAACCAGTCCAGATAATTTCATCCAATAACAATGGCAAAAACATCGACATGAGAATGCCAAAGGAATGTATCCATCTGTATCAACAGAGAAATCAGAATAGAAAATATGGATGGACTAAGCTTCAACAGAGAGAGAGAAGAAAAAAAAAGGGTAGAAGAACCCAAGTCTAGAAAGCTTATTGCCAGAAACAAAATAAATGGACTAAGCATTGAGCTCACAATCATCTGATCTGTGCTTGCCTCTGTCGCACCGATTCATCACTTGAACACAACACTAGCAGCAATATCAAACTTTGTTTTTTTTTTTCCAAACAGTACTGAGAGGCTAAAGATCAACCATGTTAGTTATGTCTGCAAGCCTTTGCTGTGTAGCTGCGCTTGTCGGCATTTCTGCATTGGCTTCGGAATTCTTCACGTAATGAGCCCTCTTGTGACCGCCCAAAGCTTGGCCCGATGAGAAATCCTTGTGGCATATTGAGCATATGTGCCTTTTCACCTTCTCTGAGTAGTTCTTGATGCTCTCAAGTTGCGCACATCCACGATTCCCTTCAATCCCCCAAGAAGCATCGACTGGAGCATCCTGTTTGTATCTCTCTGTGTCTTTGCTTTTATACTTATTTTGCTCACCCAATTCACTGAAAATTGAGGATTCCTCAGCGCAGACCTTATCTCTGCGTGAATTTAACCCTGGTTCAATCCATAGTTCTGCTCTAGCTCTCGAATCAGAACCTGCAATTCGCATCATATCACGATCCATCATCGCCACCTCATGCATTGGCTGTTCGTCTGATCTGGCTGCTTCAGGCTTTTTGTGCTCAACTTCCCAAGCCCCGCAAAGCATCCCGGCAGGAACCTCCAATTCGACCCCTTCCTGCTCCACTCTCGTATAGCCTCTTGAATGGCGTTCATTGTACTCGGATGCTTCAGTTATCCTCAGTTTTTCCATGTCAATGAAATCCAGGGCCGAGCTCTTCCGGAAATGTTCGACGCCCAAACCCGAAGAATTGAAGCCCGCCTCACCTCGGGACATTATCATCAACTCAACTGCTGCTTCGTTTGCCGGGTCTTGCTCGGCCTCGCTACTGAACGAAAACCCATTTGGTACGGAAAACAGAACTCCCTCAGTTCTTTCATCGACATCGCAGCTGACTCGCGGTGTCCTCTTCCTCCTGGTCATGTGCATTGCCGCGTCGTCAAATAAAACGTTAAGCAGGAGATCACCTTTGGTCTTACTCAAGCCCACATAGCGATCTTCACTGGAGAGACTCAAATTCAATCTCTCCCCGTCGTAGATCGGCCTCGTGCAATCCCGGCAAGATTTCATCGACCTGGACCCTTTGCCACGGTCCGCGCACCGGTCCCCGCGCTCGTCGTCCTTCCTCAAGTGAATTTTCATGTGGCCAAACAGAGCCGTCGTCGACCTGAATCGCTTGTGGCAGACCGAGCACGGATTTTCTTGGGCATTTTCCATCAGCCCCAAGAATTTCCACGATTTCTTGGGGTTTTCTCGGAGACAATACCCAAGACGTCTCGCTTTCCCCGAGCCGTCACCGATCGCCAATGATGGCTCTCTCCGCAGCATATTCTTGGCCATGTGACAACTCATGTGTCCTCCCAACACTCGTCCGCTCGAGAAGATCTTGTCGCAGACCTTGCCAGTATACTACTGTTTCGCGGGATTCTCTCCGATAATCACCAGATCACGAAAAAAGCAGAAAAACAGAGCGAAATCGAAGAGAGAAAACGCAAACAGTTGGTCGAAACTCGAAGGGTCGAGACTTTCTCCCTCACCGAGAGAGAGAGAGAGAGAGAGAGAGAGAGAGAGAGAGGAAGCAGAGGAATCAGAAACCAGACGACGAAGAAGGAGGGGTTTTTGAATGTGCAGATACGAGCGTGAGTGGGCTTCTATATGACGATGGATTAGTTGTTCGTTGCGCGCTCTCTCAAACAGGTATTGCCATGTTTGGCAGCTGGAATAGTCCTACGCCTGGAACTTGGAAGCCAAAAAAAAAAAAGGCTCTTCATATTCCAACATAATCATTTTCCTATATTTTTTAATCCTTTGTTCACCTTAATATTTGGGATTCTATGCCAAAAAAAATTATATAAATAATTTCAAGGATTACGAAATTTTATCGGGATTTATCCTTCGAAAAACCAGAGTACTAACAAATATGCTTCTCTTAGCAACATCAATTAAGCAATGATGAACTTCATGCGATTTAGAAAAAGTGCATGTCCAAACACATTGGCCCGGATAGGAGAAAATGAATTTTGAGAAGGTTTTGGTGGCCTACTTAATAAGGAAATATTTTCATTTTCTATGCATTGTTTGCATCTTATCCGAGATAGAAAGCATGGAAAACGACAAATATTCTTTATTCAGGTGCGTAACAAGAAAATCCTTTTGAGAATATAGTAAGTGATCTAGAGAATTTGCTATTTCGAGACTCCATTCTCTATTGGGTAATAAGTATGAGTATGTATATAATCACCTAGCCGTAAATGGTGGATACTAGGCACTGCATGTTGCGGCAATGTAATAATAGGACGAGTCTAGCCAAATTTTTCATTCCTATTGGGCGTTTGAGCACCAAATCTGGCAAAAGTTTACCAAGTATGATAGTTTGAGAACATGAACAAAGTAACTAAGAAGAATAAGGCTAAACAAATTAGACAGCTCATTTTCCAAGTACCAAAAAATCAAAAAACAACAAAATTAGGATGCACTATATGTCAGTCATTGGATTACGGATTTTTGAGAAAAAATTATAGATTAATTTTCAATTAGGTGTTCGAGCATGCACAAAGCATCGTAATGGCAGGACCATTTGATGCATGAATGTAAATCTACATTGATGGTTTCCATCATAACTGCTAATTATATGAGCCCTGTATATGAAGGCCACATGATTAACGGCCTGGGTCAAGTAAGAGTATCTCCAAGGATACAGGAATCATAAGAAGTTTGTGGCACTCAATTCGAAAAAAGAGGTGGGAAGGACTTAATCTTCACAAAGATCTATTTAACATTTGAATCTATTAAAAGTGTGTGCTACATAGTAAATGGTTCAGTTTATTCAACCATGATACAATACTTTTAAAATAATGTTAGAAAGGCCTTGATGGATTACAAGGTGACAAATTAAATTCCACGTCATTATTTACTTTTATGATAAATGGTTTATAAACTATGACCTCGTGGAATATTTTGATCATAGTCCGGTGAAATTGAAAGTCAAGACCCCTTTTCTGGGGCAGATTTTTTTTCCTTTTAATTTCTACTCGTGACTTTTCCTTCAAAATTTGAAAAGATAAAAAGTCATTTTCAATAAAAAAAAAATTACATGTCTAAATATTTTGAAATGTCTCAAGTGCTTTGTGTTAAATAAAAATTCAAGTCTGAGCTCCATAAAACTTAGAAATCAAATAATATAGGATAGGAATCACAAGTCACCCTAAACAAGAAAACTAATCAACCATAGAATCAACGTCTAGTGTGCTGATGAGATCAGATGGGAGGATCAAGAAGAGAACTCGCTTCCGTTGTTAATAAGTCCGGCACGGTCTGCAATGCGTTACTTTTGCTCCTTTCATACGCAAGTTCAATGAAAAGTGTTGGTGCAACTTAACATACGAATTGGTATTTGAAGTCGATTTCCCCGCTTACACGATAGCCATTATCCTTAATAGAGTTTGACCCAACAACAGTTCACCACTTATAAAATGTAGATACATATTGAAAAACAAGGTAGTTAATTGATCTACAACACCAAGAGAGTCTATTTCTTAGAGTTGCTAATCAATTATAAACATATTGACCCGACAAAAAATGCAATGAAAATATTCCAGAAAAACAGCAACAGACAAAGGGCTAGTACTATTGAATACGATGTAGAATGAAAGAGAGAATCCGCTGACTTCACCATGGGGACCGATTACCCTGACTATTCCGGGGAAGTAGGAGAACAATCGAAACCATCAAAAGAACGAACAAGGAGGGGGCTGCCTTAGAGATAGAGTCCTTGGCCGGCGTCAAACGCCAATATTGGGTGCAGCTCTGTTATCCGATCTCACGCAACTCGTCGAGCATACCTGCTTGTTCAACTTCTCCGAGTCGTCCTTGATGCTCTTGAGTTCTGTGCAGCCCCGACTCCCTTCAATCACCTGAGAAGCATCGACTGGAGCCTCCTGTTTGTAGCTCTCAGCGTTGTTTTTCTCAATCGGTTCACCAAGAAATTGGGATTCCTCAGCGCAGACCTTATCTTTGTACGAGTTTAGCCCCGGTTCCATCCATATTTCTGCCCTTTCTCTTGACCTAGAATCTCCCATTACATCACCATCCATCATCGCCGCCTCATACATCGGGTCTTCGCCTGATCTGGCTACTTTAGGCTTCTTGAGCCCAACTTCCCTAGCCCCGCAAAGTATGCCGGCGGGAACCTCCATTTTCACCCCTTTCTGCTTCATTCTCAAATAGCCACTTGAATGGCTTTCATTGCACTCGGATGTTTCATTTACCCCCGCTTTCTCTTTCTCCATGTCAAAGAAATCCGCGGTCAAGCTCTTCCCGAAAGGTTTGACGCCCAAACCTGGAGAACTAAAGTCCGCCTTACCTTGGGACAGCATCATCAAAGAAACTGCTCCTACGGTTCCCGGGTCTTGTTCGGCCTTGCTACTGTACGAAGACCCATTTGGTGCAGAAAACAGAATTCCATCAGTTCTTTTATCGACATGATACTCGATTCGCGGTGTTCTCTTTCTCCTGGTCACGCGCATTGTCTCGTCGTCAGATAAAACGATGAGCAGGAGATCACTCTTGATCTTGCTCGAGCCCACAAAGTGATCTTCATTCAAGAGACTCAAATTCAATCTCTCCCTGTCGTGAATCGGCCTTGTGTGATCCTGGCAAAATTTCATTGACCTGGACCCTTTGCCGCGGTCTTTGCACCGGTCACCGCTCTCGTCATCCTTTCCCGAGTGAATCTTCATGTGGCAAAATAGGGCCCTCATCGACCTGAACCGCTTGTTACAGACTGGGCACGGCTTTTCCTGGGCACTTTCCTTCAGCTTTGAGAATTTCCACGTCTTTTTGGGGTTTTCTCGGAGATAATACCCAAGACGTCGCTCATCTGCCGAGCTGTTATCGATCACCAACGGCGGCTCTCTCTCCGGTAGATTCATGTCCATGTGACACCTCATGTGACCTCCCGACATTGGTCCGCTAGAAAAGATCCTATCGCAGAGCTTGCACGGATATACTCTCTCCGGATTCTCTCCGGTCGCAATCAAATCACAAAAACAGCAAAAAAAAAAAAAAAAAACAGGGGGATATCGAAGAGAGAAGATGCAAACAGTTTGTCGAGACTCCGAAAGGTCAAGACTCTTTCTCACCAGAGAGCGAGCGAACGCGCGCGAGAGAGAAGGCTACAGAGGAAGAAGAGGAATCATAAAGCTCACGAAGGAGTAGGGGCTTTGAACATCTCTCTCTGGAGTTTTTAAATGTGCAAATACGAGTGAGTATGAGTGAGTTTGTATATGATGACTGATTTGTTGGTTGTCATTCCTTTGTTGTTGCTCGCTCTCTCAAACGGGTAATGCCATGTTTGGCAGCTGAAATAGCCTAAATCCAACATATCTTTTTTCTTTGGATACTAGATGTGTCAAAAGTTGTATACGGTACTTATTTTAGTGTCAAAAGTTTTCATCGGCTCATTTAAGTGTCTAATTGGAATTGCCTCTGGCGATAACTTGCTAGAGAAATTATGTGGTTTTATAATTAAAAATTCATCTAAGGTGGAATTATTTTGATACTAAAGTGATTATTTTTTAACAATGATTGCACTGCACCGATCATTTTTTAACACCAACTAGAATCTAAAGTGGCATGCCGGCGAGTAATGTAGGATTGAGAAATTAATAAAATATGACAACATTGAATTTCTAGTGACTCAGATTGGAGTTAGCACTTCAATGATTGTTTTTTCTAACAAGTGGTACTTAAGTGATCCAATTTTTTTTTTAATACTAAAGTGAATGTTGTACATAACCTTTGGTATTTCTATTGTTCTTATCTCATTTTTCTTTTGTTTTCCCATGTTGTCCCTTATATTTGGGAGTTGGGAGAAGTTTATATAGATAATTTCAAGGATCATAAAATTTTATCAGGATTTAGCCTTTTAAAAATGCAAAGGTACTAACAAATATGCTCCTCTACTTGTGCCATAAATTAAGTAATGAACAGGTTGATCTAAACTGCTTGTTGTAGACAAGGCGCAAATTTTGTTGGGCATTTAAATCATGCCTTCATACTCTAACAGATTACTATCAACTGTTCTAAAAGTTTAAACTGTTAGATGAAAGTGTGATTTATTATTTAATTGTCCTAACATTTTCCTTTAGGCCCAAGAATTTCCACCATTTCTTGGGGTTTTCTCATGGAGAATACCCAAGATGTAGCGATTCCTCCGAGTTATTATTGATCGCCAATGGTGACTCTCTCTCCAGTCTCTTCTTGGCCGTGTCACACCTCATGTGACCTCACACCAATCGTCCGCTCCAGAAGGTCCTACTGCAAAGATTGCACTAATACTCTCTCTCGGGATAAAGTGTGCCCAAACACATTGCCTCGGATAGGATAAAATGAATTTTGAGAAAGTTTTTCTTAAGGAGTGCCCCACTTAATAATGAAATATTTTTATTTTCTATGCATAAATTGCATCTGATCTGAGATAGAAAGTGCATGGATAACAACAAATTTTCTTTATTCAGGTGCTTAACAGGAAAATCCTTTTGAGAATATAGTAAGTGATTAGGAGAATTTACTATTTGGAGACTCCATTATCTATTGGGTTGTAATTATGAGTATGTACATAATCACCTTGTCGTAAATGGTGGATACTAGGCATTGTGTGTAGCGGCAATGTAATAATAAGACGAGTCCAGCCAAATCTGTCATTCCTATCAAGCGTTTGAACACCAAATCTGGCAAAAGTTTACCAAGTACGATAGTTTGAGGACATGAACAAAACAACTAAGAAGGATAAGGCTAAAGAAATTACACTACTCATTTTCCAAGTAATGTAACAAACAAAAAATTTAAGGTATACTATATCTCAGTCATTCGATTATGGATTTTTGACAAAAAAGATTATAGATTAATTTTCAATTAGGTGTCATTGCATGCACAAAGCATCGTAATGGTGGGAACATTTGATGCATGGACGTAAGTCCACATATGAGCCATGTATATAAATCCCACATGATTAGCGGCCTAGGCTCAGGTAAGATTAGGGGTGTGCAAAAGAACTGGGACCTGCCCAGACCGCCCGGAACCAGACCAGAACCGCCCGGAACCGGTGGTTCTTGAGAGAACCGGTTCGGTTCCTAGTTCCAATTTGTGGGAACCGATGGGTACCGGTCCGGTTCCCGGTTCCATGGGCGGATCCGTCTATCCGCCCATCCGGACCGGACCGATTATATTATGATAGTATATTAATTTTTAATATTAAAAAAATTTGAAATTACTAATTAACAAACCCAAATCAAAATAATTAAAAAAATTAATTAAAGTGGGTAATCTAATATCATGCTAGTCAAACCAGATGGAGAGGTCCTAATCCTGAAGCTGAAAAGTCCAAAGCGCACACCTTGACAAAATGTCGAGCAGTTAGTGGGCAAAAAGCAAGCGCACGAAGAAGCAGGAGGAGGAGGAGAAGAAGAATAGGTCTGGCGAAGAACCAGCAATTTCGGTTGAAAACCAAAGTTGTTTTGCGTCAAGATCGGAGCTTTCGAGAAACCCAGGAATCCCCTCGGGCTAGGGGTCGCGGGGAAGAGTACTCACGACGGGATTTAGAAAATGATGTTATTATTGGTGAGACCGGTTCCATGGATCCACTCGGAAATCGGACTGCCGCGGGCGGATCCCTGTTCCTATTTTTCGGAACCGGTCCTTAGCGGGCGGTTTCCGGTTCTAGGTCGGGAATCACGCGCCCGGACCATGCACACCCCTAGGTAAGACTATGTCCAAGGATAGAGGAACAATAAGAAGCCTTTTTTTTTTTTTTTTTTTTTTTTGGTAAGAAAGTAAGAGATTATATTGAGCTTAAACCAACTATACAAGAGAAGGTCTTGGCATAAAAAAAATTGCACTCAAAACGAATAGACCTCGTAGTGAGTGGAAGGGTGCTGAGATAGAAAAGGAAAAGCCAAACAACGGCAAAACAGACAGCCAACAAGAGGCAGCAAGACCAACGGGAAAGCCTAAACAGCGGCAGACCAGTAACAACGAACAAAGGGACAAGAAGGACAAGGACGACACCCAGAGCACACCGAAGCAACCTCCGACATCCTCATAGCCTTCAAACACTAAAACATCTAGCCCTCCGAAGGAAGCATCAAGGAAACGAAGGGCCGAACAGACTCCTAAAATCCAGCCTATTCTAAGGAGTCGAGCCAAAAACCAAGAAAACCAAGTCCCAGCAGAGCAGTACGGTGCGAACACAGTAGCAAGGGACACCATCAAGTACGTGGAATAGCTACAGTTGAAGAAGGTGGATAGGCTTGGTGAGAAGAAAAAATAACTGGGTCAATACCCCAAGCACGCTGGAATCTCCTGTTCCTTGCATTATCCTCAACATTCCTGAAAGTCACAGCCTTGTCTTTGACAACTTTGAGGAGGTGGTTCTTCAAGGCCGGGATCGACAGAGTTTCCTCTCTAAATAGAATATCATTCATGTTCTTCTATATGATATGACAAAGGGCCCTAAGGGAGAACCGGCCCATGCACTTATAAAAGTCTTTTCCCGATAGAAGCGTCATAGCCCACTGAAGATTATCTGCCCATGATCTATTGCGCCATGGAAGATTACACCTAGCCACCCAAAGGAAATCAAGGTCGGCAGTGATATGACAGCTAAAAAACAAGTGGTCAATGGAATCCGGAGTATCATTCTAGAAAGCACACAAGCCGCTATCAATCCTACCATATGATAATAATAGGGCTTGGGTAGGAAGTCTGTGCTTAGTAATAACCCAAAGGAAGAATTGGTACCGAGGTGAGATAGAGGGATTCCAAATGAATGCGTGCCAGGAGACTCGGTCCCTCTTCCTCCTAATGGCTTCCCAAGCCGAAGCAACCATAAACTGCCCAGAGGAGCTCTCGGTCCATCGGAATAGGTTTGGAACCTGAGATAGGAAGGGGAGAGGGATCTGCCACGAATCCAAAATAGCCTTTAAGGCTTAGCCCGAGGGGGAAAATAGATCAACGACGGTTGCTTGTCTAGTCAACTCGGATCTGTAGATGGAGTCCGAAAACAATAGGTTTAGAGGGCCCTTGGGGTGCCAGTGGTGGAACTAGAGAGAAGTAGCCAAGCCGTCCCCTATACTCCAAAGGAAAGACTTCCGGAAATCCCTCCTAAGTTGAAGGATCTTCTTCCAAGCCCGGGGAATAGTAGGTTGGCTTACTGGCAACCCAGAAGTTTTTCCTTTTTAAGAAGGTCGAATGGATCCACCTACACCATAAGGCCTCCTTGTTAGAAAACAAGATCCAAATATGCTTGAGCATGGGAGCCTTATTATAATCCTGCAACCTCCGAATGCCAAGGCCTCCTTCCTCTTTTGGAAGGCAAATATCCTCCTAGGACACTTTTGCATCTCCTTTTCCCAGGTGTGGGCCTTTCCAAAGAAACTGTCGCAAGATTTGTTCAGTTTGATCCAGCACGGCAATAGGTAGAATAAATACACTGGTCCAAAAAGCTTGAATTGCATGGAGGACTGATCTAATCAATTGCAAACGACAAGCAAAGGATAAGAAGCGATGAGTCCAGGATTATACCCTTGTCGTAACACATTTGATGAGGACACGACAATATGCCTTAAAGAGCCTTGAGGTGATGATTGGAACCCCCAAATAGCGAACCGGGAGACACCTTTCATTAAACCCAAGAGCTTGCAAGATTTCATTCCTTGACCACTCCGACCCTCCTGCCAAAAAACCACACTTTTGAGGGTTTGGGAGTAGACCACTCCACGAAGAAAAGATGTCAAGGCCTTCCTTAAGAATACACACCGAAGGTAAGTCAGCTTCACAGAAAAGGAAGATTTCATCCGCAAAGAATAAATGCGATAAGCTTGTTGCTTTGCACCTCCAATAGAAATTGAACTTCGGCCTCAACGAGCGAGTATAGAGAATTCCGGAGAATACCTCCATGACCAAGGTAAACGGGTATGGGAGATAGGGTCACCCTGCCTAAGGCTTTGGCCACTAGCAAAGAAACCATGTAATTCCCCATTTAAAGCAATTGAGAATTTAGGGGTGCGAACACATACCATGATGAGGCAATTAAATGCTCGGGGAAGCCAAATCCAAGGAGAACAAGCTCGAGAAAATCCCAATCTACTATGTCATAAGCTTTCCTGAAGTCCACTTTAATTGCACACTTAGTAGAATAAGGCTCGAGGTGAAAACCAGTGAAAAGTTCTTGAGCCAAAAAGATGTGATCTCTGATCTGCCGGCCCTTTACAAAAGCACTTTGAAATGAGCTTATCACATCTTGGAGGACCGCAGCAACCCGGTTGGCCAGGACTTTGGTGATGCACTTATAAATAGTATTACAACAGGCTAGAGCCTGTAATTAGCGACCGTAGTGGCATTAGGGACCTTTGGTACCAAGACCAAAATGGTGTTGTTAATCTCCCGTAAGAGTCTACCGATGGTGAAGAAGTCCTTCACTGCATCAGTGACCACCTAGCCAACAATCTCTGAGTTGTGCTTGAAGAACTCGACACTAAATCCATTAGGTCCAGGAGCCTTCCCCTAAGCTAAGGAAACAGGGTATCCCCAATCTCTAACTCAGTAATAGGATGAGAGAGAGAACTCACCTACTCCTCATTTAGGGGATGGCGAATAGCTCCCGAATATCCCGAGTTGAAGGTCTACCCTGCTCGTCTCGCGGTGCCAAGAGGTCCTGGAAATAAGTGATGAAATTTTGCTGCACCTCCCCTGGATCTGTGACAAGTCTTCCAGAACTATCCATGATCGAGATTATTCTATTTCTCATCTGTCTATTATTAACATAGTGATGAAAAAAAATTAGTATTTTGGTCTCCTTCAGAAAGCCATCTGATCTTGAACTTTGCCTAAAGAAGGACTCTTCTTGCCGACGTAGGTCCACGAAGATTCTTCGCCGCATCTTCTCCATCTCTACGATAGTAGCATTGGTTGGGTCTTGCTGGAGGCCAACCTGGGTAACCCGAAGCATACTCCTTGCCTTTGCTGTTTTGGATGAGATATTAGAGAAAGACTCATTGTTAAGCCGCTTGAGACGAGCTTTAAGGGCCTTATGCACACTAGGCTATACATGGGAACACCATCTCCCGGTTCCTCCCAAACTTGTGAAACAATTGTATTGAAATCCAGATGCTCCATCCAATAATCGAAGAACTTGAAAGGTTTCATCCGGACCACAGGGTTCAAGACCTTAATTGTCATAGGGGAGTGATCCGAGATACCCGGGGCAAGGAAGGTAGCTTCCGAGTAGGAGAAAATCTGACTCCACTTAGAATTCACTAGGACTTTGTCAATCTTCCTCTGCTTTCGCCTAGCACCAAAAGAAGTTGCCCATGTGAATCTAAAGCCAACATACCTCAGATCGTCAAGCTCAGCCTAGGATAAACACTGCCCAAACTCATCACAGTAAGGAATCTAGATGTCTGTGCCCCCCAG
Organism: Eucalyptus tenuipes; assembly: GCA_014182365.1. NCBI lineage: Eukaryota > Viridiplantae > Streptophyta > Magnoliopsida > Myrtales > Myrtaceae > Eucalyptus > Eucalyptus tenuipes. The sequence continues at coordinate 15,091,350 of CM024546.1, read as the reverse complement.
TCTATCGGATGTGTCTTTGATAGCATTAAAATCACCTGCCACTAGCCAAGGTGAGTCCTGAAAAGCTACACTCTTGAAAATAAGGTCCTCCCACAACGGTCTCCGGGACGGGAAGGTGTGTTCAGCATAGACCACCGAGATACAACAGTCTGCGCCTGAAATCACAATCTTAAGATTCCCATGGATCACCTAAGCGTGGACTGAGGAGACTTCAAAACTAACAACAGCAGGGTCCCAGCCAATCCAGATCCTGCCTCTAGGTGAGCAGCTATAGTTTGCTAGCTAGCACCAATCCCTCATTAAACTCAGAGAAATGGATGAGAAGAGAGCCTCCAGGACTTTAGTCTCCAGAAGATCAACCAAGCACAGATTGTTCGAGGAAATCAGGCTACGGACCTCTACTTGCCTAACTAGGTCAACAAGACCCCTAATGTTCCAAAAACCTATGTACATGTAACAAAATATAATATATAGTAAGGGGAGAGAGGAGCAGCTTACCTTCGCTTAGTAGGCTTCCGTCGACTAGCCGCCGAAGTAGTAGGGGTTGTAGCAGGAGGCGGGTCCAGAGCAAGGGTCAGCAGCTTATCTTGCATGGTATCGACCATTCTACCAGCAAGAGGTGCCTTCGGGGACGGGCAAGGAGAGAGCAGGTCCTCATCCGAGCTGCTGATTAGGCTGGCTGAGACATCCGATTCGGCGCCAGGATTGAGTAGAGCCAGGGTAGAGGCTTCGAGGGGGCTGATCCTAACCGTCGTAGGGCTGGAGAGGGAGATCACCACGTTCGAAGGAATGCTAATTCCCCTCAAAGGCTTGCGAGAGTAAATAGAGGGCAGACCTTGCTCAGAGGCGGGCTCTTTCAGCATCAGGTTTTGGCCCTCATCGTGGTACAAACTGGACGGGATGGGGGGCCTTCTTTCGGCAGGAGGGGCTTCTTCTTCCTCCCTTTAACCTGTTTCCACACTTGCTCAGGCTCTTGAGGGACTTCCACCACCGCCAGAGCAGGGACGGGGTTCTGGACATGCACCGAAGAAGTGGAGTTGGGCTGGACTTGCTGCAAAGCATTGTCCGAGCTGATATTGGCTAGGATATCCGCACACTTGTGCCCAAAAGTGCCGCACCTAGGGCATTCCACCGGCCTCCATTCGTACTCAATAGAGACCGAGCGCGGCACCCAATTCAAGACCACATCAACCGAAGTACACCTTTGGTTGCCCTGCATGGATCTCCACACACACCCTAGCAAAGGAAATCGTTTTCATTTGCTCTGTTCGCTGATCAACATAGAAGGGCTTTCCCACAACACTTGCGATGGCATTTATCCCTGGCATCGACCAAAGATCGAAGGGAAGGTTTTTCAATCTAATCCAAACCGGCACTGAGGATTGATTGTCTTTCGTTAACTCCAATAGTGGCTGCCATTGTTGTAAGATGAGGGCACCCTTGCAACCGTTAGGGGCCATCTTCAATGATCTTTCTACTGAAGACGGGGTCAGGGATATGAAAGAAGAAGAATCCCTAATCATTAGCCATCACTTCAATAAGCTTCTGACCCCAAGCATGCTTCAAGGATTGTTTCATGAGCTTGAACGGAAGCTTCTTCCCTACATAATACCCCAAGCATGCCACTTGGGATCCGTTGCCTCCAGTACATCCACAGTCAAGTTAACAACCGGTTTATTGTCCACAAAGGAAGGAGCAACATAGGATATGTCATATCCTCTTGCAGCAAGCCGCGCAACATTAGCCCATGAGCGGGCAGGGGGGCTTCGAGCTCCCTAGATTCTGGCCAAGCGCTTGCAGTCATTTGGAAGGAGACCGGGCGTGACTACGGCCCCGGGAGCGGGCCACTCGGCTTGGAGTCTTAGGAGGCACTTGCTGGTTGTCCAGCGACGCAACAGGGGTCGCTTCTATAGAGTCGGCCTGACCCGGGCGCACAGAGGGCTAGACAGAGGAGATAAGTGGAGAGGAGCTACACCCCTTTAATCTACCAACTCCAAGCTGGGCCTCACTTAAGGGGCCACCCACATCAGCGGAGGAGGAAGTCATAAATGCAGTAATAGACCTTCAACCAGCCCTAAATACAGCCCTCAAGCCTACCACAATAAACCATTACAGGGTTTGTGGGACATACCAGGTACCACTTCGGAGAGGTGAGGAAAGAGAGGAAACGAGATCAGTCTCCACCGTTGAGGTCCACCGTGCAGCTCCTTCGCCCAACACGAGCAGACTTGGACAGTAAGAACAGTGCTACGAACTCGATCTAGAAAGGAGTAGTGGGCTTGCAGCCTAAATCAAAGGAAATGGGACGGTGAGGATTAGGAGGGAGGTCAGGCGAGCCTATCCTCCAAAGCTTGGCCCAAACGACCGGCCTTATCCTCTGGGATGAGCAGAACACCAGTTGGGAAGAAGTAGGAACAGTACCGAGCCATAAAACGGACCAGATCCGGACGAGCAGGCCAACACAGGAGAAACGGCTCGGTGGGAAGAAGGAGGGAGCTCAGACGACCCTACCTTCCAATTCTTGGCCCAAATGAACGGCTAGAAGATCCGGGGCGAGCAGAACACCAGGTGCCGTGAACAGGAGCCTAATCTCACCCTTGAGAGAACCTGTGAACAGTATAGCGAGAAGGTGCAAATGGCAAAGCTCGAGGAACAATAAGAAGTTTGTGGCACTCAATTCAAACAAAGAGGAGGGAAGGACTTAATCTCCGCATAGATCTATGTAACATTTGAATCTATTAAAAATATATGTTTCATGGTAAATTGTTAAATTTATACCGTCATGTTATGATACTTTTGAAATATTGTCAGAAAGGCCCTTGATGGAGTACTAGGTGAGAAGTTAAATTCCACATCATTATTTAGTTTTATGATGAATGTTGTATAAACTGATATTTCATAAAATATTTTTTTCAGAGTCCAGTGAAATTGAAACTTAAGACCCCTTTTGTGAGGCAAATATTTTTGTTTTCCTTTTAATTCCTACTCGAACTTTCCCTTCACAATTCCAAAAGGTAAAAAAGCCCTTTTTGATTTAAAAAAGAATTACGTCAAAATATCTTGAAAAGTCTCAAGTGCTTTGTATTAAGGGATAAGTGCTACAGAAGTCCTAAAACTTGTCACGAAAATGCAATTGAGTCCTAAAAGTTGCAAAAATGGCAATCAAGTCCTAAAACTTATCAACTTGTTTCAATCGAGTCTTAAAGTTAACACCGTCGACATTTTTAACGGAAAATGCTGATGTGGCATTTAAAATTAATTTTTATTTTCCATGTGGATTTTTTTTTTTAATTTTTTTAAATTAAATTAGATTTAAAAATTAGAAAAGAAAAGTTAAAATTTATTTAAAAAATAAAACAATTCAAAAAAAAAAAAAAAAATGGCAGCTGCCGCCCATCGCCGAAGGGGCTGGCGACTGTTGTCACCCCTAGGTGGGGGTGGCCGGCCCTCGCCAAGCTCGGGAGAGGGTGCCCGGATCCGGGCACGCCGGTCCTCGAGGGGGGGCCAGAACCGTTGCCCGCCCGGGTGAGGCTTTGTCGGCCCTCGCTTGGGGCCGGCGAGGCTCACCAGATCTCAGCGAGGCAGATCTGGGCTCCCTCGCCTGAGCTTGGCGAGGGTCACCAGCCCTCGCCTGGGGCTGGTGAGGCCTCGCTTGGGGCCGGGTGAGGGCAGACCACCCTTGCCCAGGGCTGGCGATCGTCGCCGCCCCTCCGGCGATCGGCGGCGGCGGCGGCGGGGGAGGAGTCTCTAGTTTTATTTTATTTTTTTAAAACAATTTTAAAAAATAAATTTTAACTTTTTTTTAGTTTTTTTAAAATTGAATAAAAAATAATTAAAAAAAGCCATTTGAAAAAAGAAAAATTATTTAAAAAGCCATGTCGGCACCATGTAAGCATTTTCCGTTAAAAGGCTTACGGTGTTAACTTTAGGACTCGATTGAAAAAAAATTGACAAGTTTTAGAACTTAATTGTACTTTTTGCAAGTTTTAAGACTCAATTGCATTTTCGTGACAAGTTTTAGGACTTCTACAGCACTTATCCCTTGTATAAAATAAAAATGAAAGTCCAAGTCCGAGCTCCATACAAGTTACAAGAAATCAAAAAATATATGATAAGAGTCACAAGTCACCTCGAAGAGGGAAATTAATCAACCCTAAAATCAAGGTCGAGTCTGCTGACGAGATTAGATGGGAAGATCAAGAGGAGAACTCGCTTCAATTGTTAATAAGTCCAGAATTGTTTGCACTACGTTAATACTATTATGTTCATATACAAGTTTAATGAAAAGTGTAGGTGCAAATTAACATATGAATTGGTATTATAAGTCAATTTCATCATCCTAAATAGAGTTCAACCCAACAATAGTTCGCCACTTACAAAATGCAAACATAAAAACGAGGAAGATAACTATTCTAGAACACTAAGAGAGTCTATTTCTCAGAGTTGCTAATCAATCATAAACATATTGACTCGACAAAAAACATAACGAAAATATACCCAAAAAGTAGCAATAGACAGATGGTGATATTATTGAATATAATGTATAATAGGGTGCATTTGTTCAGCGGAAAATGAATGATTTGAAAAATGCTATTTTAAGAATGACTTCATACTTGTTCTGTGGAATCATTATAGCCTTGCACCAGAAACCAAAGAAGCACTCGAGGAATTCAAAAGAGTATATGACAAAGTAATGACACCTCCATCACAAGAGCAAGAAATGGCAGACACATACGATCTTGCATAGTCATTTCAAGACCCCTATGAGGATCTTGCACAGTCATCTCAATGCCCCTATGAGGCATCCTATACCCAATGGGGAGACCCTCACAAAAATAGATGAACGAAAACATTTTCATCGTCTACGAAGATATTTAGTCATATATTGTGGTTGATGATTGAAATATTCTAAATTGAGTGGTTACTTCAAGTGATACAACCTATCATTTTTAGGAAAATATTTTTTAAATCATTTATTCTTTGCAAAACAAATAGAGCAAGAGTGAATCAGTTGACTTTACCATGTAGACCAATTATCCTAACTACTATGGAGATTAGGATACCACTCGAAACCATCAAAAGAACAAACATGGAGGGATAAAAGCGGTTGCTTTAGAAATATATAATCCTTGGCCGGCGTTGAATGTTGATATCGGCTACATTTCCGTTATTTGATCTTATGCAGCTTATCGAGCATACTACTTGTTCACCTTCTCTGAGTCGTCCTTTGATGCTCTCGAGGTCGGTGCAACCACAACTCCCTTCAATCCCTTGAGAAGCATTGATTGGAGCCTCCTGTTTGTAGCTCTCGGCGTCCCTACTTTAATACTTGTTTTCCTCAACCGGTTCATCAAAAACTCGGGATTCCTCAACGCAGACCTCATCTCTGTACGAATTTAGCCCCAGTTCAATCCGTATTTCTGGCCTTTCTCTCAAATCAGGACCTGCAGTTCCTGTAGTTCCCATCGTGCCATGATCCATCATTGCCGCCTCATCCATCGGCTCATCACCTGATCTAGCTACTTGAGGCTTCTTGAGCTCGACTTCCCTAGCCCCGCAAAGCATGTCGGCGAGAACCTCCAATTCGACCCCTTTCTGCCCCATTCTCAAATAGCCACTTGAATGGCTTTCATTCCACTAAGATGCTTCAATTATTAGCCCTTTCCCCAAGTCAAAGAATCCAGGCCAGCTCTTCGTGAAAGGTTTGACACCTAAACCCGGAGAATTGAAGTCTGCCTCACCTTGGTTCATGATCAAAGTGTTGGCCGTCGAAACGGCTTCTCAAGATTGACATAGCTAGGAACTCGAACATATTGAAGGAGAAGATGAAGATTTGAGTACCCGATTTAAAAATCCATGATTCCAGGAGCAGAACAACGGCAATATGATACTTTGATTGTCACGCCCCGATCCTCCGAGCACGTGCCCATCTCGGCTTGGTTGATTAAATAGCGACGTCCCAGGACGCATTGTCGACCCATTCATTTTAATACACATGCGGAAGCATATATATATAATCCCCAGACAATAATACAATGGGATAGAAAAGTAGGGCCATAAATTTTCGAACTAAAAACCCAACCACACTTATATATACAAAGCAAACCATATTGTATATTCTAAACTATAAAAGTCAGGTCCTACAAAAAACTAGTTCATAAAACAGGGTCTGCAAACAGGGGTGGGGTTTCCAATCAACTATGGGTCCTCGTCCTCCCCGTCATCTCCTTCCACACTGTAGCTGGAGCCTACAGCAGAATACATAGGAGATCCTGGATTTTCAAGCTCAGGGTCCACCGGGTCTACCACCGATCCACCTTTAGGGTCTGCAGTGCCCTTTCCAAAAGCAACCTCCATCACATACAGAGGTATCTTCGATTTCGGTATGGGGCATTCTCTCAGTCTGTTACGATCCTGGCGGTACCACGATCTGTATTGATGGGGCACCTTTTTAGGTAGGCCCGCATCAACCCAGATTATGGACTTCACCAGTTTATATTTCAACCCATTAGGGTGCCCATGAATTAGAATGTAATACTTCTGTTCTGTGATCTTCCTTGGTTGTCCAAAATGCTCAGGCGGAGCTGCCATCTATGGACCTGAAAGGTTATCCCACAATGGGGTGAGACGACGTCTCAGCTAGTTCAACCCCTAAGACTCGACTAGGAAGAAAATACGCCCTGAGGGCTGCTTAAGCACAATCATGAGTCAGATGACTTACCTTGGCCTTAGTTCCTTCCTATTAGTCAATATAATTCACAATTTTATCAAGTCATATCAACAAGTCAAATCATCCGATCAGATCGAATCATTGATCAATCGACTTAGCCGATTCCATGTCATCAAGACCATTCCCCCGATCATCTCAAACAAAACTATCTATAAGTCCGATTATAATCCAGGATCGCTCACCCTAAGCTGATATATAAACAGTATAGCTCACCAGAAGCTGCCAGATACACTGATATAGTATACTATTTATGCTCACTAGAAGCTGCCTCAAATACCAATATAGTATACTATTTATGCTCACCAGAAGCTGCCTCAAATACCAATATAGTATACTATTTATGCTCACCAAAAGCTGCCTCAAATACCAATATAGTATACTATTTATGCTCACTAGAAGCTGTCTCAAATATTGATAAGATCATATGACTATTTCTCCATTTTTATCATACCCGATAAAAATAATCGTGTGTGGGTATACGGTCAGCCTTAACCAAAATACCATTTTCTGCCTCTTGAAAATCCCACCAATTTATATGGACCACCAAAATACTTTTGGCATTGTAAACCGACGCTCGGTTAATTTCTAATTAATTATTGAAATTAATCTATTTTGGGATAATTACCCACCATCACAAATCACGATCAATTTGCACAAAATAACAGTCAATTAAATAAACAGATCATACCACTGCAATCAACATAAAATTCTGGTCGTCGACTATCCCGGTTTAATTTCCAGAAAATAAATAAATAATTAAATAATTACGGAAAATAATTAATAAATGCTAATAAATAGAACTTAGGCTCGTAAAGCCTAATTAAAAGTTGAGACGAGCCCGGAAAATTTCCGAACGACTCTAGATAAATACTAGAATGTGTCTAGGCCCTAATGCACTAAACTATCCACCTAACATGCATCAATAATTAACTAATTCACTAATCCATTCTAACTAACCACTAAACCAAGCTTAATCTAAACTAATCAATCCTTAAATGTTATTAACTTACTAAGCGAGGATTAGTGAGTTAAACTCACTTGTTTAATGATCCGCTCGGATCAAAACGATGGGGACGAGGCAAGGCTCGGGATACTCCAAAGCGGGACCACCAAATGGGCTCGGGAAAGCCTTGAAAACGGGCCAAATAGCGGCCTAGAGACCCACACTGCTCAGTCTCTATTCGGTGGCTGCCGAAGTTGCTCCGGTGGCTGGTTGGGGCCGAAATAGGAAGGGAAGACTAGCAGAGGCTTGGACAGGTGGAGGCGGCACTTCACGGCTGCAGAGGAAGCTTCGGTGGTGGCCCGAGTTGGTTTGGCGAGCTGCTGGACCCGCTAACGGTAGGAACGAAGTAGCTGGGACGCGGCTTACACGGAGGACCCGCGGGGGTGTGCGACGGCGAATGGCGATGGCTTCGGCTTCGGACGGTGGTGTGGCGGTTTGGGCTGATTGGTTTGGTTTGTTTGGGCTAGTGAAGCTCTCTCTCACACGTTGAAATGGAGACCAACGGGCTGAGGGAGAGGAAGGAGACCGGGGGCAACAAGGAGGGGCCACTTGGTCTCTATCTCATCTCTTTGGTCCCCTAGCTTGGCCCACCAACCCAGCTGTCTTCCTCAGCTGATTTCCAGACCAAAAAGCCCTCTTCTAGAAGCTTGAGTTGGTCCACAAGTTGGGTCCATGGGGTGGCTACGAATTTTGAATGAATTTTCCCCAAATTGGACTTCATCCCATCATGAATCAACTCAATTTGGCTTCTATAAATTCCAATATCAAGTTCTTGATCAAATTGGTACTTTTCCTCGCCAATTGATCCCACTTGCATCCCAATTTCACGATAAAAACGGTCATATGAATTTTCTGGATAAAAACAACCCTACCTTGACTTTTTTTCCAAAAAGTCTCGGTTTGTAGAAAAATCTTCCGAGGCTGAGTCGACGTTCCTAAAATGACTTGTGACATGACAGAACTTTCAATTTCTGAAATTGGATTCAAATTCGCGGTTAATTTCAATTCGGCGTGATTTTAGCGTGGCCTAGGCTATCGGGTAGCTTTTAGAAATTTCTAGTGCAAATGACGCGTGGTCGATTTTCTTTGAGCCACAATGAACCCATTCGACACACTGACGACTCTCGGTTGTCGTGAAAATATCGAGGATTCATTTACGGACATAGGGTACCAAAACGATAGAAAAATCAGTCTAGTGCCGGTCGACGAGAATTTTGTAATTTAGTGGAATCACCCATGTTTAGCCACACATATCTATCGAACCGACCTATCTCTTATCCCTAATCGACTTTTAACTGTGCCATAATGATCTCTACAGATGAGCACGGTCGAGTAATCAATTTCTGGTCGAATTCTCCAATCTATTGCATTAAAATCCCTTAGTGACTTACCAAGATAGTCTAGTTATCTTAGGAGTGATAAGCTCTGAGAAAAACACTTATAAGCGCATCGATGAAAGGCCCGATTAATTTTATTGAAAGCAGAATTGCAAAATCTAGGATGTCACATCGATGCTGAAGATCTTCTCCTTAATCACCCTTCATACCCTAGTTCAATGAGAGTGCCTCTCACAAACATTCCTTATGTGAGGTAGTGGGTGCATATGTTTCAAAATGGCAAAAAGTGAAGGTTAAAGGAGGGATCTTAACCTATTTATAGAGTTGTGGCCGGGCGTTCTCATCTTGAGCAAGCCCAACTTAGCCTACATAAGCTAGACCTATATTCAACCGCTAAGAAACTTTATATATTACTTTATTAGACCAACTCCGTAAAAACAGTAAATTGCAATCTTAATTAATGTAATCCACATTAAGAAAACTCTTACATTCTCCCACTTTGGCTATATTAATTGAGATTGCACTGTATGTGCGCACTTTTATATTAGTCTAGAGATACTTCTCAACAATCAATCCGATCCCATAAAGTATCAAACATCGGATCATGGAGGTAAATGCATATACATATACGGAGCTTTCCATAATCGCAAGTGCTTTCAACTTTACTAAATATGGATTCATATGGTTGTGTGCCAAATAGATAACACCTCATTAAGAATAATATCTTATGTGTTATCCTTTTGTTTGTCATTATTCTCTTACCTTAGGTATCATAGAAAACTGGATGTGTCATTAGAGAATATCTTCATGGTTCTAATAAACCCACATATATTTTATATTTATGGTTAACCTTTATTTATGTGTAATTAGACATATGTATAATGCTAATAACTGGATGCCTTTAACCTTCACACAAGGTTTACACAATAATTAGAGATTTTCATTAGATATATGCATACAACTCAATAATAATCCATACCAAAAGAGTTGCCATATATCAAAATGTTACCAAATGTAACAAAACATGTAAACTTTATTAGAGCAAATCTGAAGTAGCTCCCAATTAATGATAGTATCCAATGATTCTCCCAAGCCCATGTTCATGACATGTCGCTTAAATACACAAAAGCGAAAGCCTTTTCTCAGTGGATCTGCTAACATATCGTTTGTGGGAATATTCTCTACTGTAATGTCACAATTCTATATCATTTCCTTTATGGTAAAAAACTTGACCTCCATATGTTTAGACCCTTTGAGACTTCTGTTGTCAGTGACAAATAACACTACAGGGCTATTATCACAATATAATTGTATGGGTTTATCCATAAAATCAAATACGATCAATTCTCTAATGAGGTTCCGAAGCCAAACAACTTGAGTAGCAATTGAAAAGCATGCTATAAACTTCGCTTGTATGGTAGAGGATGATATAGAGTTCTGTTTCTCGCTTTTCCACAATATTGCACCTTCGACTAACATGAAGAGATATCATATTGTCGAATTTCTATCATCTTGACAGCTAGCAAAGTCTGCATCCGAATATGTTACCAGTCACAAATCATGGACATATTAGTGAATCAGCATATGGTCTTTTGTTCCTTTTAAGTATCTCAAAATCTTTTTGGTAGTAACTTAGTGATCGTATCCTAGATTTGATTGATATCTACCTAGAAGTCCTGTCACAAAGGCGATATCTGGTCTGGTGCAAACTTGAGCATACATGATACTTCCAAGTGCACTAGCATAAAGTATATCCTTCATTTTGTTTTTCTCAAAATCTGATTAAGGATATTGTGAGAGACTCAATTTGTCACCCTTAACAATAGGAACAGTGCCTAGTTTATAATGCTGCATGTTGAATCTTTCCAAAATACGATCAACATATGCCCTTTCAGATAAACATAACATATAGCGAGAATGATCCCTGTGGATCTTAATGCCAAGAACGAAGGATGCCTCACCAATGTCCTTCATGTCAAAATTCTTCGACAACATTTGTTTTGTCTCATGCAGTATTCCAATATCGCTACTTGCAAGCAAGATGTCATCCACATAAAGTATAAGAAAAATAAATCTCATCTCACTAACCTTGCAATATATGCATTGATCTACTTTCTTCTCGACAAAACCGAAAGAAGTGATGACCTTGTGAAACTTCAAGTACCATTATCTAGAAGCTTTATTGAGACCATAAATAGTCTTCTTCAATTTATATACAAGCTTACCTAAATTATCTACCGCAAAACCTTCGGTTTGCACCATATAAACTTCCTCATCAAGGTCTCAATTTAGAAAACCATTTTTAACGTCCATCTAGTGTAACTCCATGTCAAAATGAGCTATCAGCACCATGATCACTCTAAAAGAGTCTTTAGAAGAGATTAGAGAAAAAGTTGCTTCATAGTCTATCCCTTCTTTTTGAATGAAGCCCTTAGCCACCAATCTAGCTTTAGATTTCTCAAATTTTCCTTTAGAATATCTTTTGGTCTTATAAATTCATTTGCAACCTATGGGTTTGCAACCTTCCAATAATTCAACAAGCTCCCAAATATCATCATGTTTCATAGATTGCATCTCGTCTTTTATTGCATTCAACCACAAATCTGATTGAGGACAAGAAACAACATTTGTATAAATCACAGGATCTACAACACAACCAATATCATAGCCATGCTCTCCTAAATAGACTATGTAGTCCGGTGGTATAGCTGAACGTCTTTCCCTAGTAGACCTTCTAAGTGGAGCTACTACAGACTCATTTTGAGTCTGAGGAACATGAAAAACTTCATCAGGGGCTATCTGAACAACATGATCCAGAGTGTTAACAGGTTCATTTTGTGGCATAGTAGGCTCCATAATCATTTGTACGGGTAGGGAAAAGGACATAGTGGGTCCTATCATATTATTATCCTCATTAATTTGCCAGCACCCATGCTCTTTGGCCACATCAAATTCCAGAAACTTCGCCGTTTGTAATTCCACAATCCTTGTGCCTCCACCAAAAATATAAAACCAATATCTCTTTGAATAATCTGAGTAAGATACAAAGTAGCACTGAGAGATTTTAAAGTCCAGTTTACCTAATGTTGGATTGTATAGCCTCACTTATGCAAGACATCCCCAAATTTTGAGATGGTTTAAACTCGGTTTGCGTCCAATCCATAACTTAAAAGAAATCAATGGAATGGCCTTGGTAAAAGCATGATTCAATATGCAAAGGGCTGTTTTTAAAGCTTCACCCCATAAGAAACTAGACAAATTAGTCCTACTCATCATACACCTTACCATATCTATAAGAGTACGATTATGTCTTTTGGCCACACCATTTTGTTCAGGACTCCCACGCATAGTGAACTGAGCCACTATCTCGGAATGCTCTAAGCACTTGGCAAATGACCCTTTAATCTGCTCAGCATTGCCATACCAACCAAAATATTCTTCACCTTGATCGATCTGACAATCTTTATTACCTTTCCTAATTGCTTCTCGACTTCAGTTCGAAAAATTTTGAACTTGTCAAGCGATTCAAACTTTTCCTTGACCAATTATAGATAACTATATCAAGAATAATCATCCATAAATGTGATGAAATAAAAATTTCTATACAAAGTTGTGGTATAGGGTCTACCAATATCAGTGTGAATGATTTCCAACAAGTTAGAACTTCAAATTGCGGCTTTCTTCTTCATCTTATTCATCTTTCCCCTACAACAGTCTACGCAAGTTTCTAGGTCACTTTTGAGAGTAGGCAATAGCCTTTCTACTCTATTTTTAAAGATGTGACCAAGACGTTTATACCGAAATGCTAAGATTGTTCCTTCGATAGAGATCTTTTGGAAACAACATTTTCAACTGTATTAGCGATGTATATATCATCAAGATAAACACAATTTGTACAATCCTTGATCATATTGCAGTACCCAACCTTATTTAAATTAAAGAACATAGATATAATATTGTTCTTTATTTCAAAAGAGTAGCCACACATGTTTAAACATGATACATAAACTAAGTTTCATTTAAAAGAAGGTACATAAAAGGTGTTTCTTAATGTCATATTGAAACCATAATCTAAAATCAAAATGACATCTCCCACAAACTCGATGTTGATTTTATCGTTGTTTCCCACAGTGAGCTTTGATTCATCATGATTTAGCATCCTTCTATTGTTAATCCCTGCATGGTAAATGCAACATGATTAGTTGCACCACCATTTAGCCACCAAGAATTGGATGGAGCTTTAAATAGGTTGGATTCACATATAAATGTTAAAGAATCATTACCTTTAGGCTCACTCTTGGACAACCTAGTTTTATATTTATCACAATGTTTCTTTATGTGTCATCTCTTCCTACAAAAGTAGTAAATGACACCCTTCCTCTTAAAGAGTGTTTTTCTAAGGCCCATTCTGTCGGAAGGACCTGCAGCTTCAAGATTTCTTTTCCTTGGATCTATACTGTTAGAAGGGTCTACGACTTTAGGATTTCCTTTATAATAATGATGTACAATCCCTTTACCCTTCCTGCTGGTAGAATTGGAGGCATACAAGGTGAGATATCCTCTTTCTTTCTTCAGTTTCTCTTCCTCTGCAACCACTCTAACTATCAGGTCATTAATTGACCAAGTCTCATCTTGCGAACTATAATTGGTTTTGATAATTTCAAAATTAGAAGGAAGAGTATTTAATACTCGATGCACAATGCAAGTTTCAAGAATATCAACATGAAGAATTCAGAGTTTTGTCTGTAGGTCTACCATCCTAAGCACACAATCTCTTACCCCACTTGAACCATCATATCTCATATTAAAGAAAGTTCGTATAAGTGTACCAATTTCAGCATTAAAAGAGACATGATACCTGGCCTCTAAGGCTTCCATCATTTACTGAGTAGTACAGTTAACTGATAAGCCACTCGTCAAATGTTCCTAATTGGATCGTTTCATAATGAGCAAACAAATCCTATTGCTCTTTTCCCAAACAACAAATTGTACTTTCTGTTGGAGAAAACTCCTTTAATGTTTTGAAGTCGACAAAACTCATCCAATGTCTATTATGAAGAATTCCAGACTTTTGTGTCAAAGTCTGAAGACTCCCAGACTTTGTGTCAAAGTCCGCCCACTTTGACAAATTCCGGGCGAACGAAAGTGAAGGATGAAGACTTTTCCAGATAAGGGATTATCTTTATCTTTTTTTTTAAGAGTTATGTTCGTATGGATTATATGGTCTTTTGGTTGGAAATATCACCTACGAGATTGGATATCTTTATTGGAATCAATTCGGATACACCAAATCTTTTTGAAGGGCAAGAATTTTTGGTAAGAATTTACTTATGGAAACCAAAATTCTGATTGTATGGGCGAACATGATTGACGGGCTTTCATTATAATCTTCAAACAACTCGAGATCTTCTTGATTGATTTTGTCCAACGGGTTGATTGGAAGAATTCCTTTGGAAAGTGCTAACGGTCGAGAAGGCATGAAAGAGTTTTTAAGGAGGACTCTCCAGTTGTTCGATAGAGTGCGTAAAAGAGAAATTCCAAAGTCTGAAGCTTCCCAGTGTCTTGTTACTTCTTACTCTATGCTCTAAACTGTACTCAAAAGAGAGAAAATTATAATGCGACTTCGTGAGAGAGTAGTATACACTCTTCACTATGAAGTTGAGATCACAAGATTGTAAATTCTCTTTTGATTCATAGTGGAATCTAGCCAGTAGGCTATCAGCGTGGTAGAGTAGATGTAGGCTCGATCTAAGCCGAACCACTATAAATTCTGTGTTCATATTCTCTTCCCTGAACTTCTTTATTTTGTTCGTAGTTCTATTTAACTGCTAAAGTCTGAACTAGCTCAAAGTCTGTTGTTTTTTAGACTCAGTTTTAAAAGCAAAATATTTTCACCGTTCTTTGCGAAAAATTGTCTTCACACCTATTCACCCCCTCTAGGTGTTCATACTAGCACTAATACTTTCTAGGCTTCTATACCGACATTAGTAACATCTGCCGGACTATCCTCAGCAAGAGCAATATGAACATCTGCTAGCTCCATTCGATTTAGTAAGAACTTCAATCGCAATGGAATTACCATTTATAGAGAAGGTGATTGATTTCACAAGCAATGTATATAATTAGCATCATGTGAGTACTATGTACTTTGAAAATCATATAAGTACACATCCTGAGAGTTACATAAATCATCATATAAACACCTTTGGGTGGAATGCATGACATGCAATTATATACTCTTCACATGACAACGGTCCATGAGAATATATTCCAACCTTTTATGAATTCACCACCTTTGAGTTATGGACCACTAGGGCCAGTTACTCCTCAGTCATATGCTGTACATGTATCCTTCCATAAACTAATATATAATCATCTCATTTGAAAGTATGATCACGCATTAGTAAAGAAGACATTCTATTACAATATGAGATTGATATTTCTCAAATCCAATTAAGTGTGTCACTTTCATGGTTACAACCCAATTGAATATTTGAAAACCTCTCATATCAAGGATATAAACTTTACGTCTCATATTTACCTTATACATGTAATTTTAGACTTGATGATAGGGGCAATTTGTCACTAAAATCATATGTCATGCCAATTATATTACTTATTCATTAATACATGTTGGACCCTATACATGTTATTAATAAATCAATACTATACACATTCTTCATGTGATGATAAACTCCCGAGTGTGCAATTGTATTTCCAAAACCATAAAGAAATACATGAAAAATATGTCAAAAATACCCCAAAATACACACATTTAGTCTTTGCCATGTATTTTCACACCCTTAAAAGCATCAAACATGTAAAATAAATACATCATAATGTAGAAAATTCCCATATGAGCACGCTGGTACTAAGCATGCGCAAATCGGACCCTCCATGTGCCCTCACGCGTCGTCGGAGTTGGCCACATGTGAGCTACACATAATGGCGTGCTTAAACCGGTCTGAAAGTCGGTTCGATTATGTCCGACTTGTCAACGATCCAACCGATCAACGGTTTGACCAACCAGGGGTGTGACTGGTCAACGGTCCATCCAGGTCGAGTCACCTGGTCAAATCAAGTCGAGTCAACCCGGTCAACACGGGTTGGGTCAACTCAGTCAAACTAGATCAAGTCAACCCGATTGGGGAATGACGTCATCTATCGCCAAATGATGTCATCCGTGATGTCATCACCATCAAGGCGGTGGCAAGTCGACTAGGTGACCTTTTTTATGACGCCAGCTCCCGCCTAAGGTAGTTCACGCGCCCGCTTGTGTGAGCGCATGAAAGTGCTTAGCGGTGCATGCAGGCACGTGTGGGAGCGTTCGGCCTCTTCTGGAGGCGTGCTACCTATCAAAATCTTCGTTTTAACGAGAGAAATCCAAATACGTAATCAAAATTCAGTTTTAACGGACTAAAAATCACGAACGAAAATGAGAAAACAGTACACAATCGAGCTAAATCCGAAATGCTCAAGGAGGCACCTATGGCCTTCACCACAGGCATGCCAACCACCAAGACGAGTCCGAATATGTGCTCAAA
Organism: Eucalyptus tenuipes; assembly: GCA_014182365.1. NCBI lineage: Eukaryota > Viridiplantae > Streptophyta > Magnoliopsida > Myrtales > Myrtaceae > Eucalyptus > Eucalyptus tenuipes. The sequence goes on along the minus strand of CM024546.1, from coordinate 15,074,736 downwards.
AAATCGAGTTTCAATGGATAAAATTACTGAAAACAGGCAAAATGCAACGGTTTGAGTTCTATATTATATAGGCTCTGATACCAAATGTTGGCCGTCGAAACGGCTTCCTAAGATCGACATAACTGGAAACTTGAACATATTGAAGGAGAAGACGAAGATTTGTGTACTTGATTTGGAATCCATAATTCTAGGAGCAGAACAATGGCAATCCGATACTTCGATGTTGAAGATCTTCTCCTCTATCACCCTCGATACCTTGGCTCGATAATATTGCCCCTCATGAACGTTCCTTATGTGAGGTAGTGGCTGTGTGCGTTTCAAAATGGCAAAGAGTGAGAGTTAGAGGAGGGACCTGAGTCTATTTATAGAGTTTTGGCCGGGCCCTCTCATCATGGGCTGGGTCCAACTCGGCCCACACAAGCTAGGCCCATATTCCTCTATTAAGAAACTTTATATCTCACCTTATTAGATCAACTCCGTGAAAACGGTAAATTACAATTTTAATTAATGTAGTCTACATCAAGAAAATTCTTACGCAAAGAAGCTGCTCCTTCGCTTCCTAGGTCTTTTTCCGCCTTGCTACCGTCTGTAGACCCATTTGGTGTGGAAAACAGAACCCCTCTAGTTCTTTCATCAATGTCATATGTGATTCGTCGCGTTCTCTTCCTCTTGTTCTAGCGCATCATCTCATCATCAAATAAAACAATGAGCAGGAGATCACTCTTGGTCTTGCTTGATCCCACAAAGCAATCTTCATTCAAGAGACTCAAATTCAATCTCTCCCTGCTGTGAATCGGCCTCGTGTGATCCCGGCAAGATTTCATCAACCTGGACTGTTTGCGGTGGTCTTCGCACTGGTCACCCCTCTCGTCGTCCTGCCTAGTGAATCTTCATGTGGCAAAATAGAACCCTCATTGACATAGCTGGAAACTTGAACATATTGAAGGAGAAGACGAAGGTTTGTGTACTTGATTTGGAATCCATGATTCTAGGAGCAGAACAACGGCAATCCGATACTTCAATGCTGAAGATCTTCTCCTCTATCACCCTCGATACCTTGGCTTGATAATACCGCCCCTCATGAACGTTCCTTATGTGAGGTAGTGGGTGTGTGCGTTTCAAAATGGCAAAAAGTAAGGGTTAGAGGAGGGACCTGAGTCTATTTATAGAGTTTTGGCCGGGCCCTCTCATCATGGGCCGGGTCCAACTTGGCCCACACAAGCTATGCCCATATTCCACTATTAAGAAACTTTATATCTCACCTTATTAGATCAACTCCGTGAAAACGGTAAATTACAATTTTAATTAATGTAGTCTACATCAAGAAAATTCTTACGCAAAGAAGCTACTCCTTTGCTTCCTAGGTCTTTTTCCACCTTGCTACCATCCGTAGACCCATTTGGTGTGGAAACAGAACCCCTCCAGTTCTTTCATCGACATCATATGTGATTCGTCGTGTTCTCTTCCTCTTGTTCAAGCGCATCATCTCATCATCAAATAAAACAATGAGCAGGAGATCACTCTTGGTCTTGCTTGATCCCACAAAGCAATCTTCATTCAAGAGACTCAAATTCAATCTCTCCCTGCTGTGAATCGGCCTTGTGTGATCCCAGCAATATTTCATTGACTTGGACTGTTTGCCGCGGTCTTTGCACTGGTCACCCCTCTCGTCGTCCTGCCTAGTGAATCTTCATGTGGCAAAAGAGTGCCCTTATTGACCTAAACCGTTTGTCGCAGTCCGGGCACATTCTTTCTTAGGCATTTTCCTTGAGCTCCGAGAATTTCCACATTTTTTGGGGGTCTTTTCTAAGACAATACCCAAGACGTCGCTCATCTGCCGAGTTGTTATCGATCACCAATGGTAGCTCTCTCTCTGATAGATTCTTTTTCATGTGGCACCTCATGTGACCTCCCAACATTGGTCCGCTAGAGAAGATCCTATCGCAGAGCTTGCACGGATATACTCTCCAAATTCTCTCCGGTCGCCATCTAATCACGAAAACAACAAAAGAAACAGAGGGAAATCGAAGAGAGAAAATGCAAACAGCTTGTCGAGACTTCGAAAGGTCGAGACTCTTTCTCACTAGAAAGCGGGCGAGCGCGCGGGAGAGAGAAGGCTACAGAGGAAGCAAAGGAATCATAAAGGCCTCGAAGAAGGAGCGGGGGTTTTGGACTTCTCTCTCTTGGGTTCTGAAATGTGCAAATACGAGTGAGCGTGATTGGGTTTGTATATGATGATTGATGTGTTGGTTGTCATTCCTCTGTTGTTGCTCGCTCTCTCAAACGGGTAATGCCACGTTTGGTAGGTGGAATAGTCAATGCATAGAACCCAACAAAATTAAATAATGATAGAATCAGGCTTCCTAAATCCAACATATCATTTTCTTTTGTTTTTCCGGGTTCTCCCTAATATTTGGGATGTAGTGAGAGAAGATCACCTAAATAATTTCAAGGATCACAAAAATTTATCAGAATTTAGCCTTTAATGAAGCAGAGTACCAACAAATATGCTCCTCTAGTGCCATAAATTAAGTAAAGAGCTAATTCCATGGGATCTGGAAAAGGCACCTGCGCAAACACAATGGGCAAGCTAGGGAGAAAACTAAGTTTAGAAAGATGTATCTCTGGAGCACTGGTTATCCTTGCTTAATGGTAAAATGGTTTCATTTACAATACCCAAATTATACATAATACGAGAGAACCGATGCTTTAAAAATGACAAAAATCTATCGGTGTGTTGAAACGGAAAATTCTTTTGAGAAAATGGTAAATTATCAAGAGAATTTGCTATTTTGAGACTCTATTCTCTTTTAGGTAATAAGAATGAGTACGCATACAATCCAAGACGGCAATGTAATAATGCGATGAGTTCAGTCAATATTAAGCCATTAAGCACCAAATCAAGTAATTTACCAAGTAAGATATCAAGTATGATACAAGTACGAGAGTGTGAAAAATTAAATATGCAACTAAGATAGATAAGGCTAGACAAATTATACAACTTATTTTCCAAGTAGGAAAAAAAATCAACAAATAACAAAATTATGATATGTAATATAGCGGTTGCGGAGTCTCTACCGCCATGGTAGTTTGCCCAGAGCAACCCTAAATTGACGATGTTTTTGCACTCCCTTTCCTCTTTTCTGCCATCTCTTAGCCAAATTCCCCCCTAATTCTCTCGTTCAACTTCCCTTCGAGCTCTGGCACCTAACCACCACAGTTTTTGTTTGTTCTTTTCCTTAGCGTTTATTGACCTTGCAATTGGGGTCGACTTCGCATCCCTCATGTCTGGGCACTCCCGATTGTTTTTCTTTATCTCTATTTCACTGCATGCAGCAGAGATTCCTTATGTGTCCCCTTCGTACCTTGTCCAGCGTTTTAATCTATGGAAGCAAGTGACTTGGAGGAAGATTCTCGTCTAGCCGCTCTTTGTTCCAGGTTGGGCCGACTTTGCTCGGCTCACGAACTTGAAGTGTGGGATGACTTGCCGCCACGGGAGAAGATCGAGGAATGTAAGCTCACTATAGTAGGTAAAATCCCCTCAAACCCTTTGATTAACTTCCAGGCATTCCAAAATACTCTTAAACGTGCATGGAGGATAGAACAAGTAGAATTTACTCAACGAGATGCCGGATTATACGTAGCTACATTTAAATCTGAAGGAGATAAGTAGAGAATCCTAGAGGGAGGACCGTGGTTATTCTCTAGTCACCTGGTTATATTCAAGCCTTGGATACCTAATACGCCCTTACACTGTTACGATTTTTCGACATGCTCTTTTTGGGTCCAAATTTTCGGTCTACCGCTTGAGTGGTCTTCTGACCAGATGCTAAGAAAGGCTGTTAAGCATGTGGGGCGAGTACTAGAGGTCAAAATGGATTCAAAGGAAGGTTCCAACCTCAGATCAGGTAGAGCTAGGGTGGAAATTGACTTGCAGACGCCTTTAAAGACAGGATACCTAATCCGCATTGATGAAAAAACTATATGGTTAGATTTCAGATATGAAAGACTCCCACATTTCTGCTATTCATGTGGTAGGCTATGCCACTATGCCGTGTACTGTCCGGAAATACCTTTCACAGAAGCAAAAATGGCTCGCAAGGAAAAAATGGCCTACGGCCAATGGTTGCGTGCATAAGTGAAAGAACACAGTCCTCATTGGCTTACCTTTTATGGTGACCAGGAAAAACCCACCGAGACAGAGGAAACGGTCCCAGAAACTCCTCCTTTTCTGACCATTAAGGCTCCAGCACTTCCCCCCAATGAGAATAGAGAGGCGGAAGTTTCCCATTTCCCTACAATGCAGTTTGAGCTTGAAGGCAGGACAGCTGGACATCTATCTAAAAATGATACAACCTCTGTAAAACCCAAACAGAAAGGCATCCTGGTTCCTTACCTGACTAACAAAGAGAAGAAAGACGGGACTACATAGGAACCAGTTATTCCTCAGTTAGCACTTGAGGTTCAGTAGCACACGTAATACCAGCAACAGCAAAGGCATCTTCACCCGAGCTCTGTGTCCCCAACAGCCTCCATGGGGGATCTGATCGCTGCCCCTTCACAGACGAAAGGGATTCAAGAGCAGCACATGGATATACCTATACCTATAGGAAAGCGAAGCACTCAAGAGTCTCAACAAAAGTAGGTATCGCAAAGAAGCTGAAGCGTTATAACCCGTACGAATCACGAATTAATATTATAGAGGATCTGGATGAGACTCAATTACTGGATACTCCGGTACTTATGGCTGAAGAGAACAGTAAAAGGCTGAGGTGGCTTGCCCTCAAAAGCCACCAATAGTAAAATGAAGCTACTGAGTTGGAACTGTCAGGGTCTGGGGTCTTCCCTGACAGTTCAAGCCCTCAAGGCCCTCGTGGTCAAAGAAAGACCGGATCTAGTGTTTTTTATGGAGACTAAAAACGGCTCAGAAAAGATCACAAAAATTCAGCATTGGCTCAAACACACAAATTCCTTTTAGGTTAATCCTATTGGCTTAGCGGGGGCTTTGGCTATATTCTGCACACATCTCTCTCAGAGTGGTTCAATCACATCAGGACTTCATAGACACGATATGTACTGACTCGGGAAATAACATACCTACATGTGTGACCTGTGTCCATTCACCGCCGGTGCTTCGGCTTCGACAGCAGCTCTGGAATGTCCTTCGACAAATTGCTACGTCTCAATCTTCACCGTGGATATGTGTTGGTGACTACAACGAGGTAACCTATCACTGGGAGAAAGTAGGGAAGAAGTTAGCTGATTTTCATCGTATGAATTCATTCAAAGAAGTGTTACACGACTGTTCTTTAATTGACATGGAGAGTAAAGGATGCGCATTTACCTGGATGAATAACCACGAGGGGGAAGAAATAATCAAAGAGCGTTTAGATAGGGTTCTGTGCAATCTGGATTGGAGAATCGCCTTCCCGGAAGCCGAGGTGTGTGCCTTACCTGCAGTGGGATCGGATCATAGTCCTCTTCTCTTAAATACCGAAGCTTTTATAACCAGAAGACGCAGACCTTTCACCTTTGAAGCATTCTGGTTACAACACTCGGACTGCAGGAGGATTATCTCCAATTCTTGGAAATAGGCTACTAGAGTTGGTTTCGATCTGCCACATCAATTAAAACATGTCAGCTCAGCACTTACCTTGTGGAGTCGCCAGACTTTCTCCAACACAAATAAAAGAATTGGCGAGCTGCAGTATTTGCTTCAACAGATCACAAATCAAACGGACATACCCTACGACAAAGAGACAGCAACAAATATCAAGTTAGAGATTCAGCAGCTTTGGCAGCAAGAGGAGCAGTTTTGGGCTATGAGATCACGGATCAGTTGGTTAAAATGGGGCGACAAAAACACCAAATTCCTCCACGCAACCACCATCCAAAGAAGACAACAGAATCGCATTACGATGCTTCTGGACGCCGACCAGAGATGGGTAAGAGATGAGGCCACACTTAAAGAGATGACTCAGGCTTTCTTTTCCAACCTATACAAAACAGTGGGCTATCGCGACTTCGACCCTATACTTGCTCAATGCACTTGCATTGTAACTTCCGACATGAATGCCTCCCTCACAGCCATGGTAACAAAGGATGAGATCCGCACTGCTACCTTTCAGCTAGGCACGAATAAGGCCCTGGGGCCTGATGGATTGAACGGCCTATTTTATCAATCAAATTGGGACACTTTACAGGATGAGTTAGTTCTTTCGGTTCAAAACTTTTTTCATTCAGGTTTGATGCCTCTAGATCTTAACAAGATTGCTGTTACTTTGATACCGAAGATACCTCTTCCTGAAAGTTTGGACCACTACCATCCTATCAGCCTCTGCAATTACGCCTATAAAATCATTTCTAGAGTTCTTGCTAATCGATTGAAACCTTTACTACCTCAACTGATTTCAACTGAACAAACGGCATTTGTGAGTGGGCGACAAATCCAAGACAATATCCTGATCGTCCAGGAGATTCTCCATCAGATAAAAATTAGGAAACGACGACGAAACTTCCCGGCAATCTTAAAAATGGACATGCAAAAGGCATACGACAGGGTGGAATGGGACTTTTTAACGGCTTACCTACTCAAGCTCAGCTTCCATCCCAGATGGGTTCAGTGGATTTCTCAATGCATATCAACATTATCTATTAGTATAAAGTTCAATGGCCAGCAAATGGAATATTTTCACCCGATGCGAGGACTTCGTCAGGGAGACCCTTTATCCCCTTATTTATTCATTCTAGTGGCTAATCTCCTTTCAACTCTCATTCATCAAGCCGTCAACATAGGGCAACTGAAAGGCATTAAAATTAACAGGTGGAGTCCTACTCTCTCTCATCTATTCTTCGCCGACGATGCTATATTCTTTCTAAATGGTACAATCATAGAATGTCAGAACCTGGCCGATATTCTGAATCAATATTGCCTAGCTACAGGTAAGTCTATCAACAGGATAAGTCGGGTATTTTCCTCTGTAAGGACTGTCCGAGGTGTCTCAAGGAAAACCTAGCTAGTGAACTAAGAATTCCGGTGCTGGAAAGAACAGGCAAATACCTAGGCATTCCTTCTAATTGGGGGCGTTCGAAAGGAGAGATGTTTGCTTGGCTTTTGGGTAGAGTGAATTCGAAAATGGAAGGTTGGAAGGAGAATCTAATCTCTAAGGGTGGTAAGGAGGTCCTAATTAAGATTGTTGTGCAAGCCATTCCTCAGTATGCAATGTCTGTTTTTAAAATTCCTATATCCATATGCAAATCTATTGAGAAAAAGATTGCCCGATTCTGGTGGCAGAATGATTGTCGGAAAGCAGGAATTCATTGGAAACAACGGGATGTTTTAAAAAGCACAAAGGCGTCGGGAGGATTGGGTTTTCGAGACCTTGTGGCTTTCAACAAGGCCATGCTTGGAAAACAAGCATGGCTACTAGTCCAACAACTTTCCTCACTGTGGAGTAAACTGTTCAAGGCCATTTATTTTCCTTCACAAGACTTTATTATGCCCATAGAGGTGTCGCCCTTCATGGGGTTGGCAGAGCCTTCTGTCAGGAAGGGATGTTATACTACCTAATCTTCTGTGGTTGGTTGGCAACGGATAAAATATTAAAATCCGTGAGGATAGGTGGCTTCCTAGGGGAATTCTTGGCGATCCCGCTCAAAGAAAAGAACCAAAATTGGTGGTTGATCTACTGGTACAGAATTCAAACAACTGGAATGTCGCTACTCTGAATAAATTTTATGATGAACAAACAACAGAAGAGATTCTTAGAATTCCAGTGTGAGCTAACTTTATTGCAGACAAACTGGTATGGATAGCAACAACCAATGGACAGTATACAGTTAGAAGTGGTTATCACTCAATCAGGAAAGCAGAAACAAGCAAACTCACGCAGCAAGCTTCATCCTCCTACCAATAGCCTCCACAACTTTGGAAGAGCATATGGAAGCTTAAACTAGCACCAAAGGTCAGGGTTTTTTTTTTTTTTTTTTTTGGACTATTTGTCACAATGCATTGCCCACGAAAGAAAATCTATTTCGACGCCGAATTAGTACTGATCCCATCTGTCCTATATGCCTAACTCAACAACCTGAGTCAATTGAACACCTCTTTCTGTTCTGCCCTTGGACCAACAAAATATGGTCACACCCTAACATAGGCATTTAGATTAACGCCACAGCTGTTCGACGCATAGACGAATGGATAGCAGATCGTATAATGCAAAAGAGAACAACACTTGATCTGGAGATGGTTGTAGCAGTTTTCTGGCAGGTCTGGAAGGCCCGAAATAGGGCCATCTTCTCCCAACAGCAACCGAATCCGAACTTTGTTGTCCAAGTTGCACTTGCCCAAGTTAAATCTGCTCAGAACTGGGCTCTGACGAGAACAGGGAAGAACCGCGAAAATCTTGGCCATTTTTGGAAATCCCTCGATCCGGGCACTCTGAAAATCAATATTGATGGGGCTTATATTTCAAGTCATACAGAGGGATCTATCTATCACTTTTATCTGCAGGGATCACTCCGGACATTTGAAAGAAGGCTTTACCAGAACTGTGCAGGCGTCGTCGTCGCTGCAGACGGAATCTCAGGCACTGATCGTTGCTCTACGCCACCTTTTGCAGCAAGGAAAGAATGAAATGCCTCTGGAGATCGAATCGGACAGTCTACTCTTGGTAGATTCCTTAAACAGCCAGCAAGAACCCCCATGGGAGATCCGCCCTCTTGTTCATGAAGCCGTCGCTTTGTGTCGTTTTTTTCCCATCCTGCATCTTAGGTTTTGTAGGAGGGAAGCCAACTTCGCAGCTGACTAGGCCGCAAGAACCCACAGCAAGGGTTCCCTTCCCCCGTCTTGGGCCGAATCCCCTTCCCCTCCTCTCCTTGACCTGCTTCTTTCGGACGCTATCGCAGCGGAATGTAATTTGCCCTTCTATTAATAATATTTCCTTTCTGACCAAAAAAATAAAAAAAAAAAAAATATATATATATATATATATATATATATATATAGCGGTTGCGCCATTCAATTATGATTAACTTTCAGTTAGGTCATGGCAATCGCAAAGCACCCTAAGGACTAGATAAATTGTTGCATGGGTTGAGTCTACATGGATCGTGTCGATCTTAACTGTTAATTGTATGGCATCACATACAAATTCACGTAAACGATGGCTTTGATCGTCTTTAAACCATCGATAAGGTTCGAATAAGAGTTTCTCCAAAGACCGAGAAATTTGGTCACGTCACTAACCTGAAGAGGAGGAAGAAAAGACTCAATCTTCACATAGATCTATTTAACATATGAATGTATTAAAAATTGATTGTAACAATTACGCAAGTATGGTTCTTATTAAATTGTAATTTTTTCAATCACGTTACGATACTTTTGAAGTAATTTCAGAAATATCGCTTGATAGAGTTTTAGGTGACAAGTCAAATTTCATATCATTATTTATTCCTTTAATGAATGGTTCATAGAATTCGGCCTCCTGGATTATTTTTTCAGAGTTTAGTGAAATTGAAACTTACGACCCCACCTTCTTTTTTGCGGAATTTTTTTTTTTATTTCTCTCTAATTTCTACTCATGACTTTTCCTTTAAAATTCGAAAATGTAAAAGAATTATTTTCAATTACAAAAGATTATAAAAATTTGGACATTTTATATGTCAACCTGCAAATATTGTAAAAAGTCCCGAGCGCTTTGTGTTATACAAAAATTGAATACGCAAAATGTACGATAAATCAAATCAAATGTAGGAGTCACAAGTCGTACCAAATGAGAAAACTAACCCTAGTAACGAGGTCGTGGGGGCTGACGAGATTAAATGGAAGGATCAATAAGAGAACTCGCTTCCCGGAATCATTCTCATGGTGAATTGTTAATAAGTCCGTGATTGTCGGCACCGCAATACTGATGTTTTGTTTACACGCAAGTTCATTGAAAAATGTTAGCGCAATTTAACATACGAACGAACTGGCATAAGAAGACGATCCCCCGCTTACTCAACAGTCATCATCCTGAATAGAGTCGACCCAACAGCAGTTGGTCAGTTAATGAAGACAAATAGAAAACAAGGTAGTTAAGGGTTCTAGAACACCAAGGGAGTTTATTTCTCAGAGTTGCTAACCAATCAAAAACATATCGAACCGACAAAAATGTAATCAAAATATACCCGAAAAGCAGTAACAGACAGATGGGTAATATAATTGAATACAATGTGGAATAAAAGAGTGAATCCGCTGACTTCACCGTGTGGACCAATTACCCTGACTACTCTGGGGAAGCAGAACATTCGAAACCATCAAAAGGCGAACATGGAGGGATAAAAAAGGCTGCTTTAAAAATATAGGATCTTGGATGGCGACAAACGCCAATATCAGGTGGGTCTCCATTATGCCACGGCGGGCATGTCCTTGAGCCAGGGATTCAGCGGCTTGCCGATGGAGTAGACAATGAATCCGATCTCACGCAGCTTGTCAATCCATAGTTCTGCTTTAGCTCTCGAATCAGAACCTGCAATTCCCATCATGTCACGATCCATCATCGCCACCTCATAGATTTGCTGTTCGTCTGATCTGGCTGCTTCAGGCTTTTTGTGCTCAGCTTCCCAAGCCCCACCAAGCATTCCGGCAGGAACCTCCAATTCGACCCCTTCCCGCTCCAGTCTCGTATAGCCTCTTGAATGGCGTTCACTGTACTCGGATGCTTCAGTTATCCTCAGTTTTTCCATGTCTATGAAATCCAGGGCCGAGCTCTTCCGGAAATGTTCGACGCCCAAACCGGAAGAATTGAAGCCCGCCTCACCTCGGGACATTATCATCAACTCAACTGCTGCTTCGTTTGCCGGGTCTTGCTCGGCCTCGCTACTGAGCGAAAACCCATTTGGTACGGAAAACAGAACTCCCTCAGTTCTTTCATCGACATCGCAGCTGACTCGCGGTGTCCTCTTCCTCCTGGTCATGTGCATTGCCTCCTCGTCAAATAAAACGCTAAGCAGGAGATCACCTTTGGTCTTACTCAAGCCCACATAGCGATCTTCACTGGAGAGACTCAAATTCAATCTCTCCCCGTCGTGGATCGGCCTCGCACAATCGCGGCAAGATTTCATTGACCCGGACCCTTTGCAACGGTCCGCGCACCGGTTGCCGCGCTCGTCGTTCTTCCTCAAGTGAATTTTTATGTGGCCAAACAGAGCCGTCGTCGACCTGAATCGCTTGTGGCAGACCGAGCACGAATTTTCTTGGGCATTTTCCATCAGCCCCAAGAATTTCCACTATTTCTTGGGGTTTTCTCGGAGACAATACCCAAGACGTCTCTCTTTCCCCGAGCCGTCACCGATCGCCAATGATGGCTCTCTCCGCAGTATATTCTTGGCCATGTGACAACTCATGTGTCCTCCCAACACTCGTCCGCTCGAGAAAATCTTGTCGCAGACCTTGCCAGTATACTACTGTTTCACGGGATTCTCTCAGATAATCACCAGATCACGAAAAAAGCAGAAAAACAGAGCGAAATCGAAGAGAGAAAACGCAAACAGTTGGTCGAAACTCAGAAAGGTCGAGACTATCTCCCTCACCGAGAGAGAGAGAGAGAGAGAAGGGCACAGAGGAAGCACAGGAATCAGAAAGCAGACGACGAAGAAGCAGGGTTTTTGAACGTGCAGATACGAGCGTGAGTGGGCTTCTATGACGATGGATTAGTTGCTCGTTGCGCGCTCTCTCAAACGGGTATTGCCATGTTTGGCAGCTGGAATAGTCCTACGCCTGGAACTTGGAAGCCAAAAAAAAAAAAAAATGCTCTTCATATTCCAACAAAATCATTTTCCTCTTTTTTTTTTTAATCCTTTGTTCACCTTAATATTTGGGATTCTATGAGAAAAAAATTATACAAATAATTTCAAGGATCACGACATTTTATCAGGATTTATCCTTCGAAAAAACCAGAGTACTAACAAGTATGCTTCTCTTAACAACATCAATTAAGCAATGATGAACTTCATGCGATTAAGAAAAAGTGCATGTCCAAACCCATTGGCCTGGATAGGAGAAAACGAATTTTGAGAAGGTTTTGGTGGCCTACTTAATAAGGAAATATTTTCATTTTCATTGCATTGTTTGCATCTTATCCGAGATAGAAAGTGCATGGAAAACAACAAATATTATTTATTCAGGTGCTTAAAAGGAAAATCCTTTTGAGATATAGTAAGTGATAAGGAGAATTTGCCATTTCGAGACTCCATTCTCTATTGGGTAATAAGTATGAGTATGTATATAATCACCTAGCCGTAAATGGTGGATACTAGGCACCGCGTGTTGCGGCAATGTAATAATAGGACGAGTCTAGCCAAATTTTTCATTCCTATTGGGTGTTTGAGCATGAAATCTAGCAAAAGTTTACCAAGTATGATAGTTTGAGAACATGAACAAAGCAACTAAGAAGGATAAGGCTAAACAAATTAGACAGCTCATTTTCCAAGTACCAAAAAATAAAATTAAAAAACAACAAAATTAGATGCACTATATGTCAATCATTGGATTACGGATTTTTGAGAAAAAAATTATAGATTAATTTTCAATTGGGTGTTCGAGCATGCACAAAGCATTGTAATGGCACGACCATTTGATGCATGTGTCACAGCCAAGAGGTTTTTGCAGCTAAAGGGCTGTGCCTTCCTGAGGAGGACCTCCTGCGATCGCTAGGATTTCCAACAAGCGCTCTTCCGGAACGTTCCGGGGGCAGGCGATACGGTCACTACGACAAATTCTAGAAGTCTCCTGCCGTTAGTGTTGGTAGTTGGTAGATGGGGCGGTGGGATCTCGTCGACCGGATGAAAACTCGATCAATGGATGTAATCCGAGGAACTCTAGTATAAGAAGGGGTGCCCTCCTCCTCATTTGTATCCATCCAACCATTTAGTAATACAAAGGCTCTTTTCTTTCCAGAGCTTCTCTCCCTAGAGACTTTCTCTCTCTATGATTCCGGTGAGCGAGCGAGTGTAATCAAGCAAGGCTTGGCTTAGGAATCCTGACGATCCAAGCTGATCCAAAAGTGCCTGAGTCGTCGCACGGTCACGATCCCAATCGATCAGCCAGTGACACATGGATGTAAATCTACATCGATCGTATCTATCATAATTGCCAATTATATGAGCCTTGTATATGAATGCCACATGATTAACGGCCTGGGTTCAAGTAAGAGTATCTCCAAGGATACAGGAACCATAAGAAGTTTGTGGCACTCAAGTCAAAAAACGAGGTGGGAAGGACTTAATCTTCACATAGATCTATTTAGCATTTGAATCTATTAAAAGTGTAGGCTTCATAGTAAATGGTTCAGTTTATTCAACCATGATACAATACTTTTAAAATAATGTTAGAAAGGCCCCTTGATGGAGTACTAGGCGACAAATTAAATTCCACGTCATCATTTACTTTTATGATAAATGGTTTATAAATTATGACTTTGTGGAATATTTTTGTCATAGTCCGGTGAAAAATTGAAAGTCAAGACCAAATTTCTGGGGCATATTTTTTTTTTCTTTTAATTTCTACTCGTGACTTTTCCTTCAGAATTTGAACAGATAAAAACGTCATTTTCAATTTTTTTTAAAATTATATATCTAAATATTTTGAAATGTCTCAAGTGCTTTGTGTTAAATAAAAATTAAAATCTGAGCTCCATAAAACTTAGAAATCAACTAATATATGATAGGAATCACAAGTCACCCTAAACAGGAAAACTAATCAACCCTAGAATCAAGGTCAAGTGTGCTGATGAGATTAGATGGGAAGATCAAGAAGAGAACTCGCTTCCGTTGTTATTAAGTCCGGAACTATCCGCAATGTGTTACTTTTGCTCTTTTTTCTGTTGTTATTAAGTCCGGAACTATCTGTAATGTGTTACTTTTGCTCTTTTCATACGCAAGTTCAATGAAAAGTGTCGGTGCAACTTAACATACGAATTGGTATTTGAAGTCAATTTCCCCGCTTACACGATAGCCATTATCCTTGATAGAGTTTGACCCAATAATAGTTCACCACTTATAAAATATAGATACATATAGAAAAACAAGGTAGTTAATTGATCTAGAACACCAAGAGAGTCTTTTTCTAGAGTTGCTAATCAATCATAAACATATTGACCCGACAAAAAAGTGCAATGAAAATATTCCAGAAAAACAGCAACAGACAAAGGGGCTACACTATTGAATACAATGTAGAATGAGAGAGAGACTCCGCTGACTTCACCATGGGGATCGATTACCTTGACTACTCCGGTGAAGTAGGAGAACAATCGAAACCATCAAAAGAACGGACAAGGAGGGAAAAAAACGGCTGCTTCAGAAATAGTCCTTGGCCGGCGTCAAACGCCAATATTGGGTGCAGCTCTGTTATCCGATCTCACGCAACTCGTCGAGAATGCCTGCCTGTTCAACTTTTCCGAGTCGTCCTTGATGCTCTTGAGTTCTGTGCAGCCACGACTCCCTTCAATCCCCTGAGAAGCATCGACTGGAGCCTCCTGTTTGTAGCTCTCGGCGTTGTTTTTCTCAACCGGTCCACCAAGAACTTGGGATTCCTCAGCGCAGACCTTATCATTGTGCGAGTTTAGCCCCGGTTCCATCCATATTTCTGCCCTTTCTCTTGACCTAGAATCTCCCATTACGTCACCATCCATCGTCGCCGCCTCATACATCGGGTCTTCGCCTGATCTGGCTACTTTAGGCTTCTTGAGCCCAACTTCCCTAGCCCCGCAAAGTATGCCGGCAGGAACCTCCATTTCGACCCGTTTCTGCTTCATTCTCAAATAGCCACTTGAATGACTTTCATTCCACTCGGATGTTTCATTTACCCCCGCTTTCTCTTTCTCCATGTCAAAGAAATCCGCGGTCAAGCTCTTCCCGAAAGGTTTGATGCCCAAACCTGGAGAATTAAAGTCCGTCTTACCTTGGGACAGCATCATCAAAGAAACTGCTCCTACGGTTCCCGGGTCTTGTTCGGCCTTGCTACTGTACGAAGACCCATTCGGTGCGGAAAACAGAATTTCCTCAGTTCTTTCATCCACATGATACTCGATTCGCGGTGTTCTCTTTCTCCTGGTCACGCGCATTGTCTCGTCGTCAGATAAAACGATGAGCAGGAGATCACTCTTGGTCTTGCTCGAGTCCACAAAGTGATCTTCATTCAAGAGATTCAAATTCAATCTCTCCCTGTCGTGAATCGGCCTTGTGTGATCCTGGCAAAATTTCATTGACCTGGACCCTTTGCCGCGGCCTTTGCACCGGTCACCGCTCTCGTCATCCGAGTGAATCTTCATGTGGCAAAATAGTGCCCTCATCGACCTGAACCGCTCGTCACAGACCGGGCACGGCTTTTCCTGGGCACTTTCCTTCAGCTTTGAGAATTTCCACGTCTTTTTGGGGTTTTCTCGGAGATAATACCCAAGACGTCGCTCATCTGCCGAGCTGTTATCGATCACCAACGGCGGCTCTCTCTCCGGTAGATTCATGTCCATGTGACACCTCATGTGACCTCCCAACATTGGTCCGCTAGAAAAGATCCTATCGCAGAGCTTGCACGGATATACTCTCTCCAGATTCTCTCCGGTCGCAATCAAATCACGAAAACAGCAAAGAAAAAAAAAACAGGGGGATATCGAAGAGAGAAGATGCAAACAGTTCGTCGAGACTCCGAAGCTCAAGACTATTTCTCACCAGAGAGCGAGCGAACGCGCGAGAGAGAGAAGGCTACAGAGGAAGAAGAGGAATCATAAAGCTCACGAAGGACTAGGGGCTTTGAACATCTCTCTCTGGAGTTTTTAAATGTGCAAATACGAGTGAGCATGAGTGAGTTTGTATATGATGACCGATTTGTTGGTTGTCATTCCTTTGTTGTTGCTCGCTCTCTCAAACGGGTAATGCCATGTTTGGCAGCTGAAATAGCCTAAATCCAACATATCCTTTTTCTTTGGATACTAGATGTGTTAAAAGTTGTATACGGTGCTCACTTTAATATCAAAAGTTTTCGTCAGCTCATTTAAGTGTCTAATTGGAGGACCACTAAATTGCCTCCGGCGATAACTTGCTAGCGAAATTATGTGTTTCATCTGAGGTGGCATTATTTTGATACTAAAGTGATTATTTTTTAACAATGATTGCATTGCAGCGATCATTTTTTAACACCAACTAGCACTAAAGTGGCACGCCAGCGAGTAATGTAAGATTGAGAAATTAATAAAATATGACCACATCGAATTTCTAGTGACTCAGATTGGAGTTAGCACTTTAATGATCGTTTTTTCAAAAAAGTGGTGCTTAAGTGATCCGAATTTTTTTAATACTAAAGTGAGTGTTGTACATAACTTTTGGTACTTCTATTGTTCTTATCTCATTTTTCTTTTGTTTTCCCATGTTGTCCCTTATATTTGGGACTTGGGAGAAGTTTATAAAGATAATTTCAAGGATCATAAAATATTATCAGGATTTAGCCTTTTAAAAATGCAAAGGTACTAACAAATAAGCTCCTCTACTTGTGCCATAAATTTAGTAATAAACAGGTTGATCTAAGCTGCTTGTTGTAGACAAGGCGCAAATTTTGCTGGGCATTTAAATCACGCCTTCATACTCTAACAGATCACTATCAACTGTTTTAAAAGTTTAAACTGTTAGATGAAAATGTGATTTATTATTTAATTGCTCTAACATTTTCCTTTAGGCCCAAGAATTTCCACCATTTCTTGGGGTTTTCTCATGGGGAATACCCAAGATGTAGCGATTCCTCCGAGTTATTATTGATCGCCAATGGTGACTCTCTCTCCAGTCTCTTCTTGGCCGTGTCACACCTCATGCGACCTCACCAATCGTCCGCTCCAGAAGGTCCTACTGCAAAGATTGCACTAATACTCTCTCTCGGGAAAAAGTGTGCCCAAACACATTGCCTCGGATAGGAGAAAATGAATTTTGGGAAAGTTTTTCTTAAGGAGTGCCCCATTTAATAATGAAATATTTTCATTTTCTATGCATAAATTGCATTTGATTTGAGATAGAAAGTGCATGGATAACAACAAATTTTCTTTATTCAGGTGCTTAACAGGAAATACCTTTTGAGAATATAGTAAGTGATTAGGAGAATTTACTATTTGGAAACTCCATTATCTATTGGGGTATAGTTATGAGTATGTACATAAACACCTTGTCGTAAATGGTGGATACTAGGCGCTGAGTGTAGCGGCAATGTAATAATAGGACGAGTCCGGCCAAATCTGTCATTCCTATCAAGCGTTTGAACTCCAAATCTGGCAGAAGTTTACCAAGTATGATAGTTTGAGGACATGAACAAAACAACTAAGAAGGATAAGGCTAAAGAAATTACACAACTTATTTTGATATACTATATGTCAGTCATTGGATTATGAATTTTTGAAAAAAAAGTTACAGATTAATTTTCAACTAGGTGTCATTGCATGCACAAAGCACCGTAATGGTGGGAACATTTGATGCATGGACGTAAGTCCACATGTGAGCCGTGTATATAAATCCCACATGATTAGCGGCCTGGGCTCAGGTAAGACTATGTCCAAGGATAGAGGAACAATAAGAAGTTTGTGGCACTCAATTCGAAAAAAAGAGGAGCGAAGGATTTAATCTCCGCATAGATCTATGTAACATTTGAATCTATTAAAAGTATATGTTTCATAGTAAATTGTTAAATTTATTCCATCATGTTATAATACTTTTGAAATATTGTCAGAAAGGCCCTTGATGGAGTATTAGGTGAGAAGTTAAATTCCACATCATCATGATGAATGTTTTATAAACCGTGATTTCATAAAATATTTTTTTCAGAGTCCAGTGAAATTGAAACTTAAGACCGCTTTTGCGAGGCAATATTTTTTGTTTTCCCTTTAATTCCTACTCGAACTTTTCCTTCACAATTCGAAAAGGTAAAAAAGCCCTTTTTGATTTAAAAAAAATTACGTCAAAATATCTTGAAAAGTCTCAAGTGCTTTGTATTAAATAAAATTAAAGTCCAAGCTCCATAAAAGTCACAAAAAATAAAAAAAAATATATGATAGGAGTCACAAGTCACCCCGAAGAAGGAAATTAATCGACCCTAAAATCAAGGTCGAGTCTGCTGACGAGATTAGATGGGAGGAATTACCAAAAAAGTCTTAAACCTATTGCAATTGTGCCAATTCAGTCCTAAACTTTTTTTTTGTGGCCAATTTAGTCCTAAACCATTTATAATTGTGCCAATTCAGTCTATCTGGCCAAAATTGGCCAGTCGGCGTTAACGTGGATGTCGTCTGGGGATAGCCAGCCGGCGAACGCTGATGTGTCAATTTTTAAATATTTTTTTTGAATTTTTTAAATATTTTTTTCCAACCTTCTCATTCCTCTGGCCAGTGAGGCTCACCCCCGCCGGCTGGAGGCGAGGGCGAGGCCCCGCTAGATTCGGCGAGCTCGGCCCTCGCCAGATTCGGCAGGGCCTCGCCCAGCTAGGCTCAGTGGCGGCGGCGGCGAAGCAATGGAGGGGAGATCAACACACGGGAAGCAAGGCGAATTGAAGAGCTCGACGAGTCCTCCTTTGCGTTCGTGGTCGGAGAGCAGAGCAGGCCGAATGAGGAGATGAGACGAGTCGTTGGATGGAGGAGACGAGACGAGACGAGCCTGGCGAGGGTTGACCTCACTAGTGGCCAGCGAGGCTGCCGCCGCCAGATCTAGCGAGGAGCCTCGCCGGCCACTAGCGAGATCGACCCTCGCTTAAGCTGGGCGAGGCCTTGTCGGATCTGGTGACGGCTGAGCTCACCGGATCTGGCGAGGCCTCGCCCTCGCCAGTGGCCGGCGCTGGTCGGCCAGAGGAAGGAGAAGGTGGGGGAAAAAAAAATTAAAAAATTCGAAAAAAAAAAAAAAAATTGCCATATCAGCGTTTGCCGGCCGGCGTTCACGTCAGCGCCGGCCAGCCAATTTTGGCCGGATGGACTGAATTTGCACAATTATAAAAGGTTTATGACTAAATTGGCAAAAACGAAAAAAAGTTTAGAATTGAATCGGTACAATTGCAATACGTTTAGGACTTTTTTTTGGTAATTCTCCCGATTAGATGGGAAGATCAAGAAGAGAACTCGCTTCAATTGTTAATAAGTCCATAATTGATTACACTACATTACTACTGTTCTGTTCATATGCAAGTTTAATGAAAAGTGTAGGTGCAAATTAACATATGATTTGGTATTATAAGTCGATTTTATCATCCTAAATAGAGTTCGACCCAACAATAGTTCGCCACTTACAAAATGCAAACATAAAAACGAGGAAGATAATTGTTCTAGAACACCAAGAGAGTCTATTTCTTAGAGTTGCTAATCAATCATAAACATATTGACCCGACAAAAAACATAATGAAAATATACCCAAAAAGTAGCAATAGACAGATGGTGATATTATTAAATATAATGTATAATAGGGTGCATTTGTTCAGCGGAAAATGAATGATTTGAAAATTGCATTTTTAAGAATGACGGTCATACCTGATCCGTGGAATCATTATAGCCTTGCACTAGAAACCAAAGAAGTACTCAAGGAATTCAAACAAGCATAGGACAAAGCAAGGACACCTCCATAACAAGAGCTTGAAATGGCAGACACAGACGATCTTGCACAGTCATCTCAAGACCCCTATGAGGATCCTGCACAATCATCTCAATACCCCTATGAGGCATCCTATACCCAATGGGGAGAGCCTCACAAAAATAGATGAATGAAAAACATTTCCATCGTCTACGAAGATATTTACTCATATATTGTGGTTGACGATGAAAATATTTTAAATTGACTAGTTACTTCAAGTGATACAAACTATCATTTTTAGGAAAATATTTTTTAAATCATTTATTCTTCGCAAAACAAATAGAGCTAGAGTGAATCAGTTGACTTTACCATGTAGACCAATTATCCTAACTACTATGGGGTTAGGAGACCACTTGAAACCATCAAAAGAACGAACATGGAGGGATAAAAACGGTTGCTTTAGAAATATATAATCCTTGGCCGGCGTCGAATGCTGATATTAACTGCATCTTCGTTATCTGATCTTATGCAGCTTATCGAGCATACTGCTTGTTCACCTTCTCTGAGTCATCCTTTGATGCTCTCGAGGTCAATGCAGCCACAACTCCTGTCAATCCCTCGAGAAGAATTGACTGGAGCCTCCTGTTTGTAGCTCTCGGCGTCCCTGCTTTTATACTTGTTTTCCTCAACCGGTTCACCGAAAACTCGGGATTCCTCAGTGCAGACCTTATCTTTGTACAAATTTAGCCCCAATTCGATCCGTATATCTGGCCTTTCTCTCAAATCAGAGCTTGCAGTTCTTGCAGTTCCCATCATGCCACGATCCATTATTGCCACCTCATCCATCGACTCATCACTTGATCTAGCTTCTTGAGGCTTCTTGAACCCGACTTCCCTAGCCCCAAAAAGCATGTCGGTGAGAACCTCCAATTCGACCCCTTCCACCCCATTCTCAAATAGCCACTTGAATGGCTTTCATTCCACTTGGATGCTTCAATTATCAGCCCTTTCCCCACGTCAAAGAAATCCAGGCCAGCTCTTTGTGAAAGGTTTGACACCTAAACCCGGAGAATTGAAGTCTGCCTCACCTTGGTTCATGATCAAAGTGTTGGCCGTCGAAACAACTTCTCAAGATTGACATAACTAGGAACTCGAACATATTGAAGGAGAAGATGAAGATTTGTGTACCTGATTTGGAATCCATGATTCTAGGAGCAGAACAATGACAATATGATACTTCGATGCTGAAGATCTTCTCCCCTATCACCCTCCATACCCTAGCTCAATGAGAGTGCCTCTCACAAACGTTCCTTATGTGAGGTAGTGGGTGCATACATTTCAAAATGGCAAAAAGTGAGGGTTAAAGGAGGGATCTTAGCCTATTTATAGAGTTGTGGCCGGGCCTTCTCATCTTGAGCCAGCCCAACTCAGCCTACATAAGCTAGACCCACATTCGACTGCTAAGAAACTTTATATATTACTTTATTAGACCAACTTCATAAATTACAATCTTGATTAATGTAGCCAACATTAGGAAAACTCTTACATTCTCCTACTTTGGCAATATTAATTGAGATTGCACTGTATGTATGCACTTTTATGTTAGTCTAGAGATAATTCTCAACAATCAATCCGATCCCATAAAGTATCAAACATCGGATCATGGAGGTAACTACATATACATACACAGAGCCTTCCATGATCATAAGTGCTTTCAACTTTACTGATATGGAGTCATATGGTTGTGTGGCAAGTATATAACACCTCATGAAAAATAATATCTTATGTGTTATTCTCTTTGTCTGTCACTATTCTCTTACCTTAGGTATCACAGAAAATCGGATGTGCCACTAGAGAATATCTTCGTGGTTCTAATGAACCCACATATTTTTTATTTTTATGGTTAACCTTTCTTTATGTGTAATTAGACATATGTACAACGCTAATAACTGGATGCCTCTAGCCTTCACTCAAGGTTTACACAATACTCTGATATTTTCATTAGATATATGTATACAACTCAATAATAATCCATACCAAAAGAGTTGCCATATATCAAAATGTTACCAAATGTAACAAAACACAGATGTAAGCTTTATTAGAGCAAATCTGAAGTAGCTCCAACTAAATGATGGTAGCCAATGATTCTCCCAAGCCCATGCTCATGATATGTCGCTTAAATATATAAGGGCGAAAGCCTTTTCTCAGTGGATTTGCTAACATATCGTTTGTGGGAATATGCTCTACTATGATGTCACAATTCTGTATCATTTTCTTTATGGTAAAAAACTTGACCTCCATATGTTTAGACCCCTTGAGACTTCTGTTGTCATTGACAAATAACACTACAAGGCTATTATCACAGTATAATTGTATGGGTCTATCCATAAAATCAAATACGATCAATTCTCTAATGAGCTTCCAAAGCCAAACAGCTTGAGTAGCAATTGAAAAGCATGCTATAAACTTCACTTGTATGGTAAATGACGATATAGATTTTCGTTTCTTATTTTTCCATAATACTGCACCTCCTACCAACATGAAGAGATATCATATTGCCACTTTCTAAATGTGATATTTGGTTTGGTGCAAACTTGAGCACACATGATACTTCCAAGTGTACTAGCATAAGGTATATCCTTCATTTGGTTTTTCTCAAAATCTGATTAAGGATATTGTGAGAGACTCAATTTGTCACCCTTAACAATAGTAACAGTGCCTAGTTTGCAATGCTACATGTTGAATCTTTCCAAAATACGATCAACATATGCCCTATGAGATAAACATAACATACAGCGAGAACGATCCCTATGGATCTTAATGCCAAGAACGAGAGATGCCTCACCAATGTTCTTCATGTCAAAATTCTTCGACAACATTTGTTTTGTCTCATGCAGTATTCCAATATCACTACTTGCAAGCAAGATGTCATCCGCATAAAGTATAAGAAAAATAAATCTCATCTCACTAACCTTGCAATATATGCATTGATCTACTTTGTTCTCAACAAAACTGAAAGAAGTGATGACATTGTGAAACTTCAACTACCATTATCTAGAAGCTTGTTTGAGACCATAAATAGATTTCTTCAATTTATATACAAGCTTACTTGAATTATCTGTTGCAAAATCTTCGGTTTGCACCATATAAACTTCCTCATCAAGGTCTCAATTTAGAAAAGCAATTTTAACGTCTATCTAGTGTAACTTCATGTCAAAATGAGCCATCAGCACCATGATCACTCTAAAAGAGTCTTTAGAAGATATTAGAGAAAAGGTTGCTTCATAGTCTATCCCTTCTCTTTGAATAAAGCCCTTAGCCACCAATCTAGCTTTAAATTTCTCAATTTTTCCTTTAGAATCTCTTTCGGTCTTATAAATTCATTTGCAACCTATGGGTTTGCAACCTTCCAATAATTCAACAAGCTCCCAAATACCATTGTGTTTCATTTGCATATCCTCTGTCATTGCATTCAACCACAAATCTAATTGAGGACAGGAAACAACATTTGTATAAGTCACAGGATTTACAACAAATCCAATATCGTAGTCATGCTCTCCTAAATAGACTATGTAGTCAGGTGGTACAGCTGAACGTCTTTCCCTAGTAGACCTCCTAAGTGGAGCTACTGCATACTCATTCTGAGTCTGAGGAACACAAAAAACTTCATCAGGGGCTATCTCAATAATATGGTCCAGAGTGTTAACAGGTTCATTTTGTGGCACAATAGGCTCCATAATCGTTTGTACGGGTAGGGAAAAGGACATAGTGTGTCCCATCATATTATTATCCTCACTAATTTGCCAGCACCCATGCTCTTCGGCCACATCAAATTCTAGAAATTTTGTCGTTTGTAATTCCACAATCCTTATGCCTCCACTAGAATTATAAAACCGATATCTTTTCGAATAATCTAAGTAAGATACAAAGTAGTACCGAGTGATTTTAAAGTCTAGTTTACCTAATATTGGATTGTACAGCCTCACTTATGCATGACATCCCCAAATGTTGAGATGGTTCAAACTCGGTTTATGTCCAATCCATAACTCAAAAGAAGTCAATGGAATGGCGTTGGTAAGAGCATGATTCAGTATGCAAAGGGCTGTTTTTGAAGCCTCACCCCATAAGAAACCAGGCAAATTGGTCTTACTCATCATACACCTTACCATATCTATAAGAGTACGATTGTGTCTTTCGGCCACACTATTCTGTTCAGGACTCCCACGCATAGTGAACTGAGCCACTATCCCATAATCCTCTAAGTACTTGGCAAATTGCCCTTTAATCTGCCCGGCATTACCATACCTACCAAAATATTCTTCACCTTGATCGGATCTGACAATCTTTATTACCTTTCCTAATTGCTTCTCGACTTCAGTTCGAAAAAATTTGAACTTGTCAAGAGATTCAGACTTTTCCTTAACCAACTATAGATAACTATATCGAGAATAATCATCCATAAATGTGATGAAATAAAAATTTTTATACAAAGTTGCGGTATAGGGTCTACCAATATCAGTGTGAATGATTTCCAACAAGTCAAAACTTCATACTACGCCTTTCTTCTTCATCTTATTCATCTTTCCTCTACAACAGTCTATGCAAGTTACTAGGTCACTTTTGAGAGTAGGCAATAGCCTTTCTACTATCTTTTTAAAGATGTGACCAAGACGTTTATGCCACAATGCTAAAACTGTTCCTTAGATAGAGATCTTTTAGAAACAACATTTTCAACTGTATCAGCAATGTATATATCATTGGGAAATAAACGCAATTTGTACAATCCATTGACCATATTACAATACCCAACCTTATTTGAATTAAAGAACATAGATATAATATTGTTCTTTATTTCAAAAGAGTAGCCACACATGTCCAAACATGATACGGTTACTAAGTTCCATTTAAAAGAAGGTACATAAAAGGTGTTTCTTATTGTCATATTGAAATCGTAATCTAAAATCAAAATGTCATCTCCCATAAACTCGATGTCGATTTTATCGTTGTTTCCTACAGTGAGCTTTGATTCATCATGATTTAGCATCCTTCTATTTGTGAATCCCTTTATGGTAAATGCAACATGATTAGTTGCACCACCATTTAGCCACCAAGAACTGGACGAGGCTTCAAATAGGTTGGATTCACATACAAATGCTAAATAATTATTACCTTCAGGCTCATTCTTGGACAATCAAGTTTTATATTTATCACAATGTTTCTTTATGTGTCATCTCTTCCTACAAAAGTAATAACACCCTTCTTCTTAAAGGGTGCTTTTCTAAAGCCCATACTGTTGGAAGGACCTGCAACTTCAAGATTTCTTTTCTTTGGATCTATACTATTAGAAGGGTCTACAACTTTAGGATTTCCTTTATAATAATGATGTACAATTCCTTTACCCTTCTTGTTGGTAGAATTGGAGGCATACAAGGTGAGATGTCCTCTTTCTTTTTTCAGTTTCTCTTCCTCTGCCACCACTCTAACTATCAGATCATTAATTGACCAAGTCTCATCTTGCGCACTATAATTGATTTTGATAATTCCAAAATCAGGAGGAAGAGTATTTAACACTTGATGCACAATGCAAGTTTCAAGAATATCAACATGAAGAATTCTAAGTTTTATCTGTAGGTCTACCATCCTAAGTACATAATCTCTTACCCCACTTGAACCATCATACCTCATATCGAAGAGTGTTCGTATAAGTGTATCAATTTCAACATTAGAAGAGACAGGATACCTAGCCTCTAAGGCTTCCATCATTCACTTAGTAGTACAGTTAGCTGGCGAGCCACTCATCAAATGTTCCTAAATGGACCGTTTCAAAATGAGCAAGCAAATCCTATTACTATTTTCCTAGGCAGCAGATTGTACTTTCTAGGCTTCTATACTAACATCAGTAACATCTGCTGGACAATCCTCAGCAAGAGCAATATGAACATCTGCAATGGAATTGCCATTTATAGAGAAGGTGATTGATTTCACAAGCAATGCATATAATTAGCATCATGTGTATAAGTACACATCCTGAGAGTTACATACATCATCATATAAACACCTTTAGGCAGAATACATGACATGCAATTGTATACTCTCCACATGACTGTGGTCCATGAGAATATATTCCAACTTTTTATGAATTCATCACCTTTGGGTTATAGAGCACTAGGGCCAGTTACTCCTCAGCCATATGCTGTACTTGTATCATTCCATAAACTAATATATAATCATCTTCTTTGAAAGTATGACCACGCATTAGTAAAGAAGACATTCTATCACAATATGATATCGATATCTCTCAAATCCAATTAAGTGTGCCACTTTCGCGTTTACAACCCAATTGAATCTTTGAAAACCTCTCATATCAAGGATATAAATTTTATGTCTTACTTACCTTATACATGTGATTTTAGACTTGATGATAGGGGCAACTTGTCACTAAAATCACATGTCATGCCAATTATATTGCTTACTCATTAATACATGTTGGACCTTATACATGTTATTAATAAATCAATACTATACACATTCTTCAAGTGATGATAAACTCGTGAGTGTGTAATTGTATTTCCGAAACCATAAACAAATACATGAAAAGTACGTCAAAAATACCCCAAAATACACACATTTAGTCTTTGCCATGTATTTTCACACCCTTAAAAGCATCAAACATGTAAAATAAATACATCATAATGTAGAAAATTCTCATACGAGCATGCTGGTACCAAGCATGCACCAATCAGACCCTCCACGCGCCCTCACGCGCCATCAAAGTTGGCGACGTGTGAGCTACACGCAATGGCGTGCTTAAATCGGTCTAAAAGTCGGTTCAATTATGTCCGACTTGTTAATAGTCCAACTGATCAACGGTTTGACCAGCCAGGGGTGCGACCGGTCAATGGTCCATTCAGGTTGAGTCACCTAGTCAAATCAAGTCAAGTCAATCCGGTCAACACGAGTTGGGTCAACTTAGTCAAACTAGGTCAGGTCAACCCGGTCGGGGAATGACGTCATCTATCGCCATATGATGTCATCCGTGATGTCATCACCAACAAGGCGGTGGCAAGTCGACCGAGTGACGTTTTTGATGACGCCAGCTCCCACCTAAGGTAGTTCACATGCCCGCTTGTGCAAGTGTGTGCAAGTGCTCAACGGTGCATGCAGGCACATGTGGGAGTGTTTGGCCTCTTCTGGAGACGTGCCATCTATCAAAATCTCATTTTGACGAGAGAAATCCAAATACATCATCAAAATTCACTTTTAACGGACCAAAAATCACGAAAACGAGCAAAATAGTACATAATCGAGCCAAATCCGAAATGCTCAAGGAGGCACCTACGGCCTTCGCCACGGGCACGCCAACGACCAAGACGCTTGTCTCGCCAAGACGAGTCCGAATATATGCTCAAAAAATCAAATTTCAATGGATAAAATTACTGAAAACATGCCAAATGCAACAGTTGGAATTCTAGATTATATAGGCTTTAATACCAAATGTTGGCCATCGAAATGGCTTCTTAAGATCAACATAGCTAGAAACTTGAACATATTGAAGGAGAAGATGAAGATTTGTGTACCTAATTTGGAATCCATGATTCTAGGAGCAGAACACTGACAATCCGATACTTTGATGCTGAAGATCTTCTCCACTATCACCCTCGATACCTTGGCTCAATAATACTGCCCCTCGTGAATATTCCTTATGTGAGGTAGTGGGTGTGTTGCGTTTGAAAATGGCAAAAAGTGAGGGTTAGAGGAGGGACCTGAGTCTATTTATAGAGTTTTCGTTGGGCCCTCTCATCATGGGTCGAGCCCAACTCGGCCCACACAAGCTAGGCCCATATTCCACTATTAAGAAACTTTATATCTTACCTTATTAGATCAATTCCGTGAAAACGGCAAATTACAATTTTAATTAATGTAGTCTACATCAGGAAAACTCTTATGCAAAGAAGCCGCTCCTTTGCTTCTTTGGTCATTTTCCGCCTTGCTACCGTCCGTAGACCCATTTGGTGTGGAAAATAGAACCCCTCTAGTTCTTTCATCGACGTCATATGTGATTTGTCGCGTTCTCTTCCTCTTGTTCAAGCGCATCATCTCATCATCAGATAAAGCAATGAGCAGGAGATCACTCTTGGTCTTGCTTGATCCCACAAAGTAATCTTCACTCAAGAGACTCAAATTCAATCTCTCCCTACTATCAATCGGCCTCGTGTGATCCCGGCAAGATTTCATTGACCTGGACTGTTTGCCGCGGTCTTCGCACTGGTCACCCCTCTCGTCGTCCTTTGCCTATTGAATCTTCATGTGTCAAAACAGTGCCCTCATTGACCTGAACCGTTTGTCGCAGTCCGGGCACATTCTTTCTTAGGCATTTTCCTTGAGCTTCGAGAATTTCCATGTTTTTTGGGGGTTTTCTCGAAGACAATACCCAAGACGTGGCTCTTCTGCCGAGCTGTTATCGATCACCAATGGCAGCTCTCTCTCCGGTAGATTCTTTTTCATGTGGCACCTCATGTGACCTCCCAACATTGGTCCGCTAGAGAAGATCCTGTCGCAGAGCTTGCACGGATATACTCTCCAAATTCTCTCCGGTCGCCATCTAATCACGAAAACAGCAAAAGAAACAGAGGGAAATCGAAGAGAGAAAATGCAAACAGCTTGTCGAGACTTCGAAAGGTCGAGACTCTTTCTCACCAGAATGTAGGCAAGCGCGCGGGAGAGAGAAGGCTACAGAGGAAGCAGAGGAATCATAAAGGCCTCCGAAGGAGCGGGGATTTTGGACTTCTCTCTCTGGGGTTCTGAAATGTGCAAATATGAGTGAGCGTGATTGGATTTGTTTATGATGATTGATGTGTCGGTTGTCATTCCACTATTGTTGCTCGCTCTCTCAAACGGGTAATGCCACGTTTGGCAGGTGGAATAGTCAATGCATAGTTACCAACAAAATTAAATAATGATAGAATCAGGCTTCCTAAATCCAACATAACATTTTGTTTTGTTTTTCTGGGTTCTCCCTAATATTTGGGATTTAGTAAGAGAAGATCACCTAAATAATTTCAAGGATCACAGAATTTTATCAGAATTTTGCCTTTAAAAAAGTAGAGTACCAACAAATATGCTCCTCTAGTGCCATAAATTAAGTAAAGAGCTAATTCCATGGGATCTAGTAAAGGCACCTGCGCAAACACGATGGGTAGGCTAGGTCGATTTGACTAAGATATGTGATCAGAGTGTGGGTGATTCCACCTGATTGCAAAATACTCGTCGATCGGCAGTAGACCGATTTTTCTATTGTTTTGATACCCGGTGCCCGTAATTGAAATCTTGAGATTTTCACAACAACCAAGAGTCGCCAATGAGTCGAAGATGCACTATGTGACTCGAGATAAATCGATCACGGGTCAATTGCACCAAAAATTCCTAAAAACTACCCGGTAGACTAAGTCACGCTAAAATCGCATCGGATTGAAATTAACTATGAATTTGAACCCGATTTCAAATATTGAAAGTTCTGTGGTGTCACGATCTGTTTTAGGAACATCGGCTCATCCTCTGAAGAATTTTCGGAGATTCCGAGATTTTTACGGAAAATTGATTTGGACGTCGCGGAAAATTAGTGGAAATTCGAACGGGCCAAATTAAAGGAAATTTGGACTTCCAAGCCGAGCCTTTGAGTGTCAGGGAATTATAGAAAATTGTTCGGAATTTTCTCCATCAAAATCAGACCTCAATTTGGGAAATTGAGTGATAAAATTGAAGACCAATAATTGTGAAATTCGGAATTGGTTCTTAGGGCAGCAAAATTGGTTTCAAAATTTGATTATTTTGGAAATTCTAATTAAGAAAATAATTGGAGGACACCATAGGATAAACTTGAAGACTTTTGGGCAAGCCAATGATGATATAGATATTTTGGCCTTGACTATTAAGCTTGGTTTTCTCTCTCTCCTCCTTCTCCCTTTGTGCGACAACCTCGCTCTTCCGCTTCACTTTCATTTTCATTTTCCAGCTTCTTCATTTCGGTCTCCTTCTCTGCAACGGCATCCCCCACCGAAAATGCTTTTGGCCGCGTATCCTTCAGCCCATGCCATCATCATCATCTTTCATCATTCTCTGCAACGGCATCCCCCACCGAAAATGCTTTTGGCCGCGTATCCTTCAGCCCATGCCATCATCATCATCTTTCACCATCAATATCACCATCCACCATCCCCGTTTCCCTCTCTCCCTCTGCCTCGTGTCTTCATCTCCACTGCTGTGTCTTCTTCGGTCAGTCTTCAGCAAACGAAGCCACAAACCACCGAATTTCTACCGCCAGCTCACGTCCGCGTCTTCAGCTCCATCAGTCAACCCTTCGCCCGCTGAGCCCCGTTGTTGACTCCTCCTCCACGCGGCCTTCAACGCCGCACGTCAGCCCCACTCACGAAGCCAGCGAACAAACCCTGCCGCTCCATTGTTGTTTGTCTTCTGCCACACGTCTGTAGCCCACGCCCTTGAAGCCCACCTTCGGCCCGTTAAGTCCAGCTTTCAAGCCCAAACAAGTTGCAGTTCAGCCCAGCAAATTCAGCAACCCAGCACACGCCGTAGCAAGCCCAGTCCGCATCTTCAAGGCCCATGCCCTCCAAGCCCATTAGTTGGGTTTAGTTCAGCCCATCTTGGGCCCGCGAAGCAGGCCCAGCCCGCAGCCAAGCCCAGCTTTTGTTGTGGGCTTGCAAGGCATTTGGGCCCGGTCCGAGTGTCCATTGACGTCGCCGAAAATTCAGATTTCGGCCGCCGTTGCGTCGTCATCGCGGTGAACCGGTTTCCGCAATTAGCCAGTGAGTTTATACTCTAAACTCTTCTTAGTAGGCTAATAATGTTTAAGGGTGTTTAGATTTATTTAATTAGGAATTAGGTGGTTAGTTAGATTAAATTAGAACTTTAATTATTTAATTGAGCATGTTAGGTGGTTAGCATGGTTTAGCTAAGGCCTAAATAAATTACATGTCCAAACACATTGGCCCGGATAGGAGAAAATGAATTTTGAGAAGGTTTTGGTGGCCTACTTAATAAGGAAATATTTTCATTTTCTATGTATTGTTTGCATCTTATCCGAGATAGAAGGTGCATGGAAAACGACAAATATTCTTTATTCTGGTGCTTAACAGGAAAATCTTTTTGAGAATATAGTAAGTGATCTAGAGAATTTGCTATTTCGAGACTCCATTCTCTGTTGGGTAATAAGTATGAGTATGTATATAATCACCTAGTCGTAAATGGTGGATACTAGGCACCGCGTGTTGCGGCAATGTAATAATAGGACGAGTCTAGCCAAATTTTTCATTCCTATTGGGCGTTGGAGCACCAAATCTGGCAAAAGTTTACCAAGTATGATAGTTTGAGAACATGAACAAAGCAATTAAGAAGGATAAGGCTAAACAAATTAGACAACTCATTTTCCAAGTACCAAAAAAATCAAAAAACAACAAAATTAGGATGCACTACATGTCAGTCATTGGATTACGGATTTTTGAGAAAAAATTATAGATTAATTTTCAATTAGGTGTTCGAGCATGCACAAAGCATCGTAATGGCAGGACCATTTGATGCATGGATGTAAATCTACATCGATAGTATCTATCATAACTGCTAATTATATGAGCCCTGCATATGAAGGCCACATGATTAATGGCCTGGGTTCAAGTAAGAGTATCTCTAAGGATACAGGAACCATAAGAAGTTTGTGGCACTCAATTCGAAAAAAGAGGTGGGAAGGACTTAATCTTCACTTAGATCTATTTAACATTTGAATCTATTAAAAGTGTGTGCTGCATAGTAAATGGTTCAGTTTATTCAACCATGATACAATACTTTTAAAATAATGTTAGAAAGGCCCCTTGGTGGATTACTAGGTGACAAATTAAATTCCACATCATCATTTACTTTTATGATAAATGGTTTATAAACTATGACCTCGTGGAATTTTTTTATCATAGTCCGGTGAAATTGAAAGTCAAGACCCCTTTTTCTGGGGTAGATTTTTTTTTTTCCTTTTAATTTCTACTCGTGACTTTTCCTTCAAAATTTGAAAAGATAAAAAAGTCATTTTCAATTTTTTTAAAAAAAAAAACATTACATGTCTAAATATTTTGAAATGTCTCAAGTGCTTTGTGTTAAATAAAAATTAAAGTCTGAGCTCCATAAAACTTAGAAATCAAATAATATATGATAGGAATCACAAGTCACCCTAAACAAGAAAACTAATCAACCATAGAATCAAGGTCAAGTGTGCTGATGAGATTAGATTGGAAGATCAAGAAGAGAACTTGCTTCCGTTGTTAATAAGTCCGGAACGGTCTGCAATGCGTTACTTTTGCTCTGTTCATACGCAAGTTCAATGAAAAGTGTCGGTGCAACTTAACATACGAATTGGTATTTGAAGTCGATTTCCCCACTTACACGATAGCCATTATCCTTAATAGAGTTTGACCCAACAACAGTTCAACACTTATAAAAGGTAGATACATATAGAAAAACAAGGTAGTTAATTGTTCTAGAACACCGAGAGAGTCTATTTCTTAGAGTTGCTAATCAATCATAAACATATTGACCCGACAAAAAGTGCAATGAAAATATTCCAAAAAAACAGCAACAGACAAAGGGGTAATACTATTGAATACGATGTAGAATGAAAGAGAATCCGCTGACTTCACCATGGGGACCGATTACGCTGACTACTCCGGGGAAGTAGCAGAACAATCGAAATCATCAAAAGAACGAACAAGGAGGGATACGAGAGTGAGTGGTTTCTGAATGTGCAGATACGAGAGTGAGTGGGCTTCTATATGACGATGGATTAGTTGTTCGTTGCGCGCTATCTCAAACGGGTATTGCCATGTTTGGCAGCTGGAATAGTCATACACCTGGAACTTGGAAGCCAAAAAAAAAAATTGCTCTTCATATTCCAACATAATCATTTTCCTCTTTTTTTTAATCCTTTGTTCACCTTAATATTTGGGATTCTATGAGAAAAAAATTATACAAATAATTTCGAGGATCACGAAATTTTATCAGGATTTATCCTTCAGAAAAACCAAGAGTACTAACAAGTATGCTTCTCTTAGCAACATCAATTAATCAATGATGAACTTCATGCGATTTAGAAAAACTGCGTGTCCAAACACATTGGCTTGGATAGGAAAAAACGAATTTTGAAAAGGTTTTGGTGGCCTACTTAATAAGGAAATATTTTCATTTTCTATGCATTGTTTGCATCTTATCCAAGATAGAAGGTGCATGGAAAACAACAAATATTCTTTATTCAGGTGCTTAACAGGGAAATCCTTTTGAGAATATAGTAAGTGATCTAGAGAATTTGCTATTTCGAGACTCCATTCTCTATTGGGTAATAAGTATGAGTATGTATATAATCACCTAGCCGTAAATGGTGGATACTAGGCACCGCGTGTTGCGGCAATGTAATAATAGGACGAGTCTAGCCAAATTTTTCATTCCTATTGGGCGTTTGAGCACCAAATCTGACAAAAGTTTACCAAGTATGATAGTTTGAGAACGTGAACAAAGCAACTAAGAAGGATAAGGCTAAACAAATTAGACAACTCATTTTCCAAGTACCAAAAAATAAAAATAAAAACAACAAAATTAGGATGCTTTATATGTCAATCATTCAATTACGGATTTTTGAGAAAAAAATTAGACTAATTTTCAATTAGGTGTTTGAGCATGCACAAAGCATCGTAATGGCAAAGCATCGTAATGGCAGGACCATTTGATGCATGGATGTAAATCTACATCGATCGTATCTATCATAACCGTTAATCATATGAGTCCCATATATGAATGCCACATGATTAACGGCCTAGGTTCAAGTAGGAGTATCTCCAAGGATACAGGAATCATAAGAAGTTTGTGGCACTCAATTCGAAAAAAGAGGTGGGAAGGACTTAATCTTCACATACATCTATTTAACATTTGAATTTATTAGAAGTGTATGCTTCATAGTAAATGGTTCAGTTTATTCAACCATGTTACAATACTTTTAAAATAATGTAAGAAAGGTCCCTTGATGGAGTACTAGGTGACAAATTAAGTTCCACGTCATTATTTACTTTTATGATAAATGGTTTATAAATTATGACATCGTGAAATATTTTTTATTTTTTCATAGTCCGGTGAAATTGAAACTCAAGACCCCTTTTCGGGGCAGATTTTTTTCCCCTTTTAATTTCTACTCGTGACTTTTCCTTCAAAATTTGAAAAGATAAAAAAAGTCATTTTCAATTTCAAAAAAAAAAAAGCATTATATGCCTAAATATTTTGAAATGTCTCAATTTTTTTGTGTTAAATAAAAATTAAAGTCTGAGCTCCATAAAACTTAGAAATCAAACAATATATGATAGGAATCACAAGTCACCCTTGTTGGAGAAAACTTCCTTATTTGTTTTGATGTCGACAAAACGTTTTTATCAGTCTAGTCTGAAGACTTGCAGATTCACTTGACAAAGTTTGAAGACTTGCAGACTCACTCGACAAAGTCTGAAGACTCGCAGATTCTTTCGTCAAAGTCTGAAGATCACCGGACCACCAGACGCAAGATGTAAAGTCTGCCCTCTTTGATAGTTTCTAAACCGACGAAGAAAGATTTATACAAATTCAAGTATTTCTTTATGGATTTGATTCGAGCGGTTGTAGAAGATCTCACGGCTGGAGAAAGCATCTCAAGATCGATTATTCGTTTTGATTTTGGTAATTCGGATCCGTTGATTGGCGAAGTATACTTGGAAGGTTCTACTTATGGAAACCTAGATCCTGATTGTATGGGCGAGCAGGATTGGTGGGCTATCTTCACATTCCTTAAGTAACTCGAGATCTCCCTAATTGATTTTGTCCAACGGGTAGATTGGAAGAACTCCTTTGGAAGGTGCCAACGGTTATGAAGGCATGAAGGAGTATATAAGGAAGATGCTCTGGTTATTTGAGTGTGCGCGAGATAGAAAAATTCCAAAGTCGAAGCTTCTTGTTCTTTGTCAATTCAATTGTTGAGCGTAAACTTGTACTCAAAAGAGAGTTTATATTTTTGTGAAGCCTTGAGGAAGTGTAGCGAGTCTCTACACTGTGGAATCAAGGAAGTGATACTGTAACGACTCTTTTGATTCATAGTGGAATCCAGCCGGTCGGCTGTCAGAGCGGGAGAGTGGACGTAGACTTGGATTAAGCCGAACCACTATAAATCTTGTTTTCTTATTCTCTTCCCTAAACTCTTTTACCTTGATCGTAACTCTATTTAATTGTTAAAGTCTAATTTCTATTCCAAAGTCTACTGCTGAACAGACGTGAGCTAAAATCATAATTTCTATTTTACTTAGCAAAAATTTGTTTTCGCACCTATTCACCTCCTCTAGGTGCTCATACTAGCGTTTACAACCCTAAACAGGAAAACTAATCAACCCTAGAATCAAGGTCAACTGTGCTGATGAGATTAGATGGGAAGATCAAGAAGAGAACTCGCTTCTGTTGTGAATAAGTCTGGGACGGTCTGCAATGCGTTACTTTTGCTCTGTTCATACGCAAGTTCAATGAAAAGTGTCGGTGCAACTTAACATACGAATTGGTATTTGATGTCAATTTCCCTGCTTACACGATAGCCATTATCCTTAATAGAGTTTGACCCAACAACAGTTCACCACTTATAAAATGTAGATACATATAGAAAAACAAGGTAGTTAATTGTTCAAGAACACCAAGAGAGTCTATTTCTTAGAGTTGCTAATCAATCATAAACATATTGACCCGACAAAAAGTGCAATGAAAATATTCCAGAAAAACAGCAACAGACAAGGGGGTAATACTATTGAATATGATGTAGAATGAGAGAGAGAATCCGCTGACTTCACCATGGTGACCGATTTCCTTGAATACTCCGGTGAAGTAGGAGAACAATCGAAACCATCAAAAGAACGAACAGGGAGGGATAAAAACGGCTGCTTTAGAAATAGAGTCCTTGGCCGGAGTCAGACGCCAATATTGGGTGCAGCTCTGTTATCCGATCTCACGCAACTCGTCGAGCATACCTGCCTGTTCAACTTCTCCGAGTCGTCCTTGATGCTCTTGAGTTCTGGGCAGCCACGACTCCCTTCAATCCCCTGAAAAGCATCGACTAGAGCCTCCTGTTTGTAGCTCTCGGCGTTGTTTTTCTCAACCGGTTCACCAAGAACTTGGGATTCCTCAGCGCAGACCTTGTCTTTGTACGACTTTAGCCCCGGTTCCATCCATAATTCTGCCCTTTCTCTTGACCTAGAATCTCCCATTACGTCACCATCCATCATCGCCGCCTCATACATTGGGTCTTCGCCTGATCTGGCTACTTTAGGCTTCTTGAGCCCAACTTCCCTAGCCCCGCAAAGTATGCCGGCGGGAACCTCCATTTGGACCCCTTTCTGCTCCATTCTCAAATAGCCACTTGAATGGCTTTCATTGCACTCGGATGTTTCATTTACCCCCGCTTTCTCTTTCTCCATGTCAAAGAAATCCTCGGTCAAGCTCTTCCCGAAAGGTTTGACGCCCAAACCTGGAGAATTAAAGTCCGTCTTACCTTGGGACAGCATCATCAAAGAAACTGCTCCTACGGTTCCCGGGTCTTGTTCGGCCTTGCTACTGTACGAAGACCCATTTGGTGCGGAAAACAGAATTCCATCAGTTCTTTCATCGACATGATACTCGATTCGCGGTGTTCTCTTTCTCCTGGTCACGCGCATTGTCTCGTCGTCAGATAAAACGATGAGCAGGAGATCACTCTTGGTCTTGCTCGAGCCCACAAAGTGATCTTCATTCAAGAGACTCAAATTCAATCTCTCCCTGTCGTGAATCGGCCTTGTGTGATCCTGGCAAAATTTCATTGACCTGGACCCTTTGCCGCGGCCTTTGCACCGGTCACCATTCTCGTCATCCGAGTGAATCTTCATGTGGCAAAATAGTGCCCTCATCGACCTGAACCGCTCGTCACAGACCGGGCACGGCTTTTCCTGGGCACTTTCCTTCAGCTTTGAGAATTTCCACGTCTTTTTGGGGTTTTCTCGGAGATAATACGCAAGACGTCGCTCATCTGCCGAGCTTTTATCGATCACCAACGGCGGCTCTCTCTCCGGTAGATTCATGTCCATGTGACACCTCATGTGACCTCCCAACATTGGTCCGCTAGAAAAGATCCTATCGCAGAGCTTGCACGGATATACTCTCTCCAGATTCTCTCCGGTCGCAATCAAATCACGAAAACAGCAAAGAAAAAAAAAACGAGGATATCGAAGAGAGAAGATGCAAACAGTTTGTCGAGACTCCGAAAGGTCAAGACTCTTTCTCACCAGAGAGCGAGCGAACGCGAGAGAGAGAGAAAGGCTAGAGAGGAAGAAGAGGAATCATAAGGCTCACGAAGGAGTAGGGGCTTTGAACATCTCTCGCTGGAGTTTGTAAATGTGCAAATACGAGTGAGCATGAGTGAATTTGTATATGATGACTGATTTGTTGGTTGTCATTCCTTTGTTGTTGCTCGCTCTCTCAAACGGGTAATGCCATGTTTGGCAGCTGAATTAGCCTAAATCCAACATATCCTTTTTCTTTGGATACTAGATGTGTCAAAAGTTGTATACGGTGCTCACTTTAGTGTCAAAAGTTTTCGTCGGCTCATTTAAGTGTCTAATTGGATGATCACTTAATTGCCTCCGACGATAACTTGCTAGAGAAATTATGTAGTTTTATAATTAAAAATTTCATCTGAGGTGGCATTATTTTGATACTGAAGTTATTATTTTTTAACAACGATTGCACTGTAGCGATCATTTTTTAACACCAACTAGCACTAAAGTGGCATGCCAGCGAGTAATGTAGGATTGAGAAATTAATAAAATATGACCACATCGAATTTCTAGTGACTCAGATTGGAGTTAGCACTTTAATGATCGTTTCTTCAAAAAAGTGGTACTTAAGTGATCCGAAATTTTTTTTATTACTAAAGTGGGTGTTGTACATAACTTTTGATACTTCTAAAATTCTTATCTCATTTTTCTTTTGTTTTCCCATGTTGTCCCTTATATTTGGGAGTTGGGAGAAGTTTATATAGATTATTTCAAGGATCATAAAATTTCATCAGGATTTAGCCTTTTAAAAATGCAAAGGTACTAACAAATATGCTCCTCTACTTGTGCCATAAATTAAGTAATGAACAAGTCGATCTAAACTGCTTGTTGTAGATAAGGCGCAAATTTTGTTGGGCATTTAAATCACGCCTTCATACTCTAACAGATCACTATCAACTATTCTAAAAGTTTAAACTGTTAGATGAAAATGTGATTTATTATTTAATTGCTCTAACATTTTCCTTTAGCCCCAAGAATTTCCACCATTTCTTGGGGTTTCTCATGGAGAATACCCAAGATGTCGCGATTCCTCCGGGTTATTATCAATCGCCAATGGTGACTCTCTCTCCAGTCTCTTCTTGGCCGTGTCACACCTCATGTGACCTCACACCAATCGTCCGCTCCAGAAGGTCCTACTGCAAATATTGCACTAACACTCTCTCTAGGGAAAAAGTGTGCCCAAACACATTGCCTCGGATAGGAGAAAATGAATTTTGAGAAAGTTTTTCTTAAGGAGTGCCCCACTTAATAATGAAATATTTTCATTTTCTATGCATAAATTGCATTTGATCCGAGATAGAAAGTGCATGGATAACAACAAATTTTCTTATTCAGGTGATTAACAGGAAAATCCTTTTGAGAATATAGTAAGTGATTAGGAGAATTTTCTATTTGGAGACTCCATAATCTATTGGGTTGTAATTATGAGTATGTACATAATCACCTTATCGTAAATGGTGGATACTAGGCGCTGTGTGTAGCGGCAATGTAATAATAGGATGGGTCCAGCCAAATCTGTAATTCCTATCAAGCGTTTGAACACCGAATCTAGCAGAAGTTTACCAAGTATGATAGTTTGAGGACATGAACAAAAGAACTAAGAAGGATAAGGCTAAAGAAATTACACAACTCATTTTCCAAGTACCGCAACGAACAAAAAAATTAGGGTATACTATATCTCAGTCATTCGATTGTGGATTTTTGACAAAAAAAATTACAGATTAATTTTCAATTAGATTTCATTGCATGCACAAAGCACCGTAATGATGGGAACATTTGATGCATGGACGTAAGTCCACATATGAGCCCTGTATATAAATCCCACGTGATTAGCGGCCTGGGCTCAGGTAAGACTATGTCCAAGGATAGAGGAACAATAAGAAATTTGTGGCACTCAATTCGAAAAAAGAGGAGGGAAGGACTTAATCTCCACATAGATCTATGTAACATTTGAATCTATTAAAAGTATATGTTTCATAGTAAATTGTTAAATTTATACCATCATGTTATGATACTTTTGAAATATTGTCAAAAAGGCCCTTGATGGAGTACTAGGTGAGAAGTTAAATTCCACATCATTATTTAGTTTTATGATGAATGTTTTATAAACTGTGATTTTATTAAATTTTTTTTTTCAGAGTCCAGTGAAATTGAAACTTAAGACCCCTTTTGTGAGGCAATTTTTTTTTGTTTTCTTTTTAATTCTTACTCGAACTTTTCCTTCACAATTCGAAAAGGTAAAAAAGCCCTTTTTGATTTCAAAAAGAATTACATCAAAACATCTTGAAAAGTCTCAAGTGCTTTGTATTAAATAAAATTAAATTCCGAGCTCCATACAAGTTACAAGAAATCAAAAAAAAAAAAAAAATGATAGGAGTCACAAGTCACCCCGAAGAGGGAAATTAATCAACCCTAAAATCAAGGTCGAGTCTGCTGACGAGATTAGATGGAAAGATCAAGAGAGAACTCGCTTCAATTGTTAATAAGTCCAGAATTGTTTGCACTACGTTACTACTGTTTTGTTCATATGCAAGTTTAATGAAAAGTGTAGGTACAAATTAACATATAAATTGGTATTATAAGTCAAAATTCATCATCCTAAATAGAGTTCAACCCAACAATAGTTCGCCACATACAAAATGCAAGCATAAAAACGAGGAAGATAACTGTTCTAGAACACCAAGAGAGTCTACTTCCCAGAGTTGCTAATCAATCATAAACATATTGACCCAACAAAAAACATAATGAAAATATACCCAAAAAGTAGCAATAGACAAATGGTGATATTATTGAATATAATGTATAATAGGGTGCATTTGTTCAGCGGAAAATGACTGATTTGAAAAATGCTTTTTTTAAGAATGACTTCATACCTGTTCCGTGGAATCATTATAGCCTCGTACCAGAAACCAAAGAAGCACTTGAGGAATTCAAACAAGTATATGACAAAGCAAGGACACCTCCATCACAAGAGCAGGAAATGACAGACACAGACGATCTTGCACAGTCATTTCAAGACCCCTATGAGGATCCTGCACAATCATCTCAATGCCCCTATGAGGCATCCTATACCCAATGGGGAGACCCTCACAAAAATAGATGAACGAAAAACATTTTCATTGTCTACGAAGATATTTAGTCATATATTGTGGTTGATGATGAAAATATTTTAAATTGACCGGTAAATTCAAGTGATACAAACTATCATTTTTAGGAAAATATTTTTTAAATCATTTATTCTTCGCAAAACAAACAGAGCCAGAGTGAATCAATTGACTTTACCATGTAGACCAATTATCCTAACAACTATGGGGATTAGGAGACCACTCGAAACCATCAAAAGAACAAACATGGAGGGATAAAAGTGGTTGCTTTAGAAATATATAATCCTTGGCCGGCATCGAAAGCTAATATCGACTGCATTTCCATTATCTGATCTTATGAGGTTTATCGAGCATACTGCTTGTTCACCTTCTCTGAGTCGTCCTTAGATGCTCTTGGGGTCGGTGCAGCCACAACTCCCTTCAATCCCTTGAGAAGCATTGATTGGAGCCTCCTGTATGTAGCTCTCGATGTCCCTGCTTTTATACTTGTTTTCCTCAACCGGTTCACTGAAAACTCGGGATTCCTCAACGCAGACCTCATCTCTATACGAATTTAGCCCTAGTTTCGTATTTCTAGCCTTTCTCTCAAATCAGGACTTGCAGTTCCTGCATTTCCCATCGTGCCACGATCCATCATTGCCGCCTCATCCATCGGCTCATCACCTGATCTAGCTGCTTGAGGCTTCTTGAGCTCGACTTCCCTAGCCCCGCAAAGCATGTTGGCGAAAACCTCCAACTCGGGCCCTTTCCGCCCCATTCTTAAATAGCCACTTGAGTGGCTTTCATTCCACTTAGATGCTTCAATTATTAGCCATTTCCCCACATCAAAGAAGTCCAAGCCAGCTCTTCGTGAAAGGTTTGACACCTAAACCCGGAGAATTGAAGTTTGCCTCACCTTGGTTCATGATCAAAGTGTTGACTGTCGAAACGACTTCTCAAGATCGACATAACTAGGAACTTGAACATATCGAAGGAGAAGATGAAAATTTGCATACCTAATTTGGAATCCATGATTCTAGGAGCAGAACAACGGCAATCTGATACTTCGATGCTAAAGATCTTCTCCTCTATCACCCTCCATACCCTAGTTCAATGAGAGTGCCTCTCACAAACGTTCCTTATGCAAGGTAGTGGGTGCATACATTTCAAAATGGCAAAAAGTGAGGGTTAGAGGAGGGATCTTAGCCTAGTTATAGAGTTGTGGCCGGGCCTTCTCTTATTGAGCCAACCCAACTTAGCCTACATAAGCTAGACCCATATTCGACCGCTAAGAAACTTTATATATTACTTTATTAGACCAACTCCGTAAAAACGGTAAATTACAATCTTAATTAATGTAACCCACATTAGGAAAACTCTTACATTCTCCCACTTTGGCTATATTAATTGAGATTGCACTATATGTGCGCACTTTTATGTTAGTCTAGAGATAATTCTCAACGATCAATTCGATCCCATAAAGTATCAAACATCGCATCATGGAGGTAAATGCATACATATACGCAGAGCTTTCTATGATCACAAGTGCTTTCAACTTTACTGATATGGATTCATATGGTTGTGTGGCAAATAGATAACACCTCATGAAGAATAATATCTTATGTGTTATCCTCTTTGTCTATCACTATTCTCTTACCTTAGGTATAACAGAAAACCGGATGTGCTACTAGATAATATCTTCATGATTCTAATGAACCAACATATATTTTATATTTATGGTTAACTTTTATTTATGTGTAATTACACAATACTCTGAGATTTTCATTAGATATATGTATACAACTTAATAATAATCCATACCCAAAGAGTTGCCATATATCAAAATGTTACCAAATATAATAAAACACAAATGTAAACTTTATTAGAGCAAATCTGAAGTAACTCCCAATAAATGAGAGTATACAGTGATTCTCCCAAGCCCATGTTCATGACATGTTGCTTAAATACACAAGGGCAAAAGCCTTTTCTCAATTCTATATCATTTCCTTTATGGTAAAAAAACTTGACCTTCATATGTTTAGACCCCTTGAGACTTCTGTTGTCATTGACAAATAACACTACATGGCTATTATCACAATATAATTGTATAGGTCTATCCATAAAATCATATACGATCAATTCTCTAATGAGGTTCCGGAGCCAAACAGCTTGAGTAGCAATTGAAAAGCATGCTATAAACTTCGCTTGTATGATAGAGGATAATATAGATTTCCGTTTGTCGCTTTTCCACAATACTACTCCTCCTACTAACATGAAGAGATATCATATTGTTGACTTTCTATCATCTTGATAGTTAGCAAAATCTACATCCGAATATGCTACCAGTTGCAAATCATGGACATATTAGTAAATCAGCATATGGTCTCTTGTTCCTTTTAAGTATCTCAAAATCTTTTTGGCAGTAACCTAGTGATCGCATCCTAGATTTGATTGATATCTACCTAGAAGTCATGTCACAAAGGCAATATCTGGTCTAGTGCAAACTTGAGCATACATGATACTTCCAAGTGCACTAGCATAAGGTATATCCTTTATTTTGTTTTTCTCAAAATCTAATTAAGGATATTGTGAGAGACTCAATTTGTCACCCTTAACAATAGGAATAGTGCCTAGTTTGTAATGTTGCATGTTGAATCTTTCCAAAATACAATCAACATATGCCCTCTGAGATAAACATAACATATAGTGAGAACGATCCCTTTGGATCTTAATGTCAAGAACGAATGATGCCTCACCAATGTCCTTTATGTGAAAATTCTTCGACAACATTTGTTTTGTCTCATGCAGTATTCCAATATCGCTACTTGCAAGCAAGATGTCATCCACATAAAGTATAAGAAAAATAAATCTCATCTCACTAACGTTGCAATATATGCATTGATCTACTTTGTTCTCGACAAGACCGAAAGAAGTGATGACATTGTGAAACTTCAAGTACCATTATCTAGAAGCTTTATTGAGACCATAAATAGTCTTCTTCAATTTATATACAAGCTTACCTGAATTATCTGTTGCAAAACCTTC
The DNA here is from genome assembly GCA_014182365.1 of Eucalyptus tenuipes. Classification (NCBI taxonomy): domain Eukaryota; kingdom Viridiplantae; phylum Streptophyta; class Magnoliopsida; order Myrtales; family Myrtaceae; genus Eucalyptus; species Eucalyptus tenuipes. Next base: position 15,031,634 of record CM024546.1, on the reverse strand, counting down.
GGTTTGCACCATATAAACTTCCTCATCGAGGTCTCAATTTAGAAAAGCAATTTTAAAGTCTATCTGGTGTAACTCGATGTCAAAATGAGCTATCGGCACCATGATCACTCTAAAAGAGTCCTTAGAAGAGATTAGAGAAAAGGTTGCTTCATAGTCTATCCTTTCTTTTTGAATGAAGCCCTTAGCCACCAATCTAGCTTTAAATTTCTCAATTTTTCCTTTAGAATCTCTTTTGGTCTTATAAATTCATTTGCAACCTATGGGTTTGCAACCTTCCAATAATTCAACAAACTCCAAAATACCATTATGTTTCATAGATTGCATCTCGTCTTTCATTGCATACAACCATAAATCTGATTGAGGACATGAAACAACATTTGTATAAGTCACAAGATCTACAACACAACCAATATCGTAGTCAAGCTCTCCTAAATAGACTATGTAGTCTGGTGGTACAGCTAAACATCTTTCCCTAGTAGACCTCCTAAGTGGAGCTACTACAGACTCATTCTGAGTCTAAGGAACATGAAAAACTTCATCAGGGGTTGTATGAACAACAGGATCTAGAGTGTTAACGGGTTCATTTTGTGGCATATTAGGCTCCATAATCGTTTGTACGGGTAGGGAAAAGGACATAATTGGTCCCATCATATTATTATCCTCATTAATCTGCCAGCACCCATGCTCTTCGGCCATATCAAATTCTAGAAACTTTGCCGTTTGTAATTCCACAATCCTTGTGCCTCCACTAGAATAATCTGAGTAAGATACAAAGTAGCACCGAGTGATTTTAAAGTCCAGTTTACCTAATGTTGGATTGTATAGCCTCACTTATGCAGGACATCCCCAAATGTTGAGATGGTTAAAACTCAGTTTACGTCCAATCCATAACTCAAAAGAAATCAATGGAATGACCTTGGTAAGAGCATGATTCAGTATGCAAAGGGCTATTTTTAAAGCCTCACCACATAAGAAACCAGACAAATTGGTCTTACTTATCATACACCTTACAATATCTATAAGAGTATGATCGTGTCTTTCGGTCACCATTTTGTTTAGGACTCCCACGCATAGTCAACTGAGCCACTGTCCCAAAATCCTCTAAGTACTTGGCAAATGGCCCTTTAATCTACCTGGCATTGCCATACCTACCAAAATATTCTTCACCTTGATCAGATCCGATAATCTTTATTACCTTTCCTATTTGCTTCTCAATTTCAGCTCGAAAAATTTTGAACTTGTCAAGAGATTCAAACTTTTCCTTGACCAACTATAGATAACTATATCGAGAATAATCATCCATAAATGTGATGAAATAAAAATTTCTACACAAAGTTGCGGTATAGGGTCTACCAATATCAGTGTGAATGATTTCCAACAAGTCAGAACTTCAGATTGCGGCTTTCTTCTTCATCTTATTCATCTTTCCTCTACAATAGTTTACGCAAGTTTGTAGGTCACTTTTGAGAGTAGGCAATAGCCTTTCTACTCTCTTTTTAAAGATGTGACCAAGACGATTATACCACAATGCTAAGACTGTTCTTTGGATAGAGATATTTTGGAAACAACATTTTCAACTGTATTAGCGACGTATATATCATCGGGAGATAAACACAATTTGTACAATACTTGATCATATTGCAATACCCAACCTTATTTGAATTATAGAACATAGATATAATATTGTTCTTTATTTCAAAAGAGTAGCCACACATGTCTAAACATGATACAGAAACTAAGTTCCATTTAAAAGAAGGAACATAAAAGGTGTTTCCTAATGTTATATTGAAATCATAATCTAAATTCAAAATGATATCTCCCACAAACTCGATGTCGATTTTATCGTTGTTTCCCACAATGAGCTTTGATTCATCATGATTTAGCATCCTTCTATTGTGAATCCATGTATGGTAAATGCAACATGATTAGTTGCACCACCATTTAGCCACCAAGAACTGGACGGGGCTTTAAATAGGTTGGATTCACATATAAATGCTAAAGAATCATTACCTTTAGGCTCACTCACAGACAACCAAGTTTTATATTTGTCACAATGTTTCTTTATGTGTCATCTCTTCCTACAAAAGTAGTAAATGACACCCTTCCTCCTGAAGGGTGTTTTTTTGAAGCCCATACTGTTGGAAGGACTTGCAACTTCAAGATTTCTTTTCTTTGGATCTATACTGTTAGAAGGGTCTACTATCACGCCCCGAACCTCGAGCACGCGCCCATCTCTCGATGGTTGATAAAATTGCGACATCCCAGGACACGTCACTGACCCATTCATTTTAATGCGCATACGGAAGCAAAATAAAACCCCTAACAACAACCAACACTGGATAGAAAAGCAGGAAGCATATTGACAAACCAAAACACTTTTATGAACACCCTAGTTTATATACAAGACTAGTCAAAAGCCTACTCAAACAGAAAAGCCTACAAGCCCACTAGGCTGACGAATCCCCAACTGAAAACTCCGAGGTCTCCTGGAGATTTGGGTCCACCATTGCACCACCAGGAGGGTCAGCTGTACCCTCACCAAAAGCAACTTCTAACATCAATACTGGGACCTCAAAATCCTGCAGGGGACCCTCTCTGTGTCCATTGAGCCTGCGACGATACCACGCTCTGAATTGATGGGGTATCCTCTGAGGTAGGCCCGCATCAACCCAGACGGTGGTCGTCACGAGTTCACAGACCCAGACTCCATGGCCCCCGGGAACAAGGATATCGGTGACCTGCTCGGTGACCCACTTGGGCTGACCAAAACGTTCCGGAGGAACCGCCATCTAAGGACCTGAAAAGGTTGAGCCCACGACGGGGTGAGACAATGTCTCAGCAAGTTTACCCCATAAACTCCGACTAGGAAGGAAATACGCCTAGAGGTAGCTATACACACAAGTCAGAAGACTTACATTGCCTCAGTTCCCTCCTGCACGTCAGTACAATTCGTAATCTCAACCAATCAATTCAATCCAATCGATCATTCAATCCATTCAATTCGATACAATTGATATGATCAATACCATCTATCAATTCAATCAATTCTATTACTACTCACACAAGCTGAGGTATATTTATGCTCACACAAGCTGATATAGATAGTTGCTCGCACAAGACGATATATATAATATAGCTCACACAAGATGATCTATATTATTGCTCTCACAAGCTAACATATCAATGCTCACACAATCTGAGGATCATTGCTCACACAAGCTGACGATTCAATACTCTCACAAGCTGATGACTAGGAAGGAAATACGCCTAGAGGTAGCTATACACACAAGTCAGAAGACTTACATTGCCTCAGTTCCCTCCTGCATGTCAGTACAATTCATTATCTCAACCAATCAATTCAATCCAATCGATCATTCAATCCATTCAATTCGATACAATTGATAAGATCAATACCATCTATCAATTCGATTACTGCTCACACAAGCTGAGGTATATTTATGCTCACACAAGCTGATATAGATGGTTGCTCGCACAAGACGATATATATAATATAGCTCACACAAGCTGATATATATTATTGCTCTCACAAGCTAACATATCAGTGCTCACACAATCTGAGGATTATTGCTCACACAAGCTGACGATTCAATGCTCTTACAAGCTGACGATCATTGCTCTCGCAAGCTGACGATTCAATGCTCTCACAAGTTGATGATTCAATTTGAACCAGAAAAATTGATATCCACACTTTTAAAATCCCACGATTCGATCTAGTCTTTAAAACCATTTTCAGTGTCAAAACCCGATACCTAGGATTTTTCCAATCAAATATCAAAATTTCACAATTTTGGAATAAATACCTAAAATTATAATTTCCACTCAATTTACATAATTTAGCATTCAATTGTATAAACTAAGCACACCATTGCAATCAGCACGAAATTCCAGTCACCGGTTATCCCGGTATAATTTCCTAAAAATAATAAATAATTAAATAAATACCAAAAATAATTAAATAAATACAATTAATTACCAAAAAATACCAACCTAGGTTGGAAATGCTTAATTAACCGCCCGAACGGGCTGGGAAAATTTCCAAACCTATCTAGATAAATAGCACGATCTATCTAGTCCTTGATTACACCGTTCTAACCACCTAACATGCACAAACGAATAATTAAATTACTAATCCGTTCTAACTAACCACCTAAACCTTAATTAGCCTAAAATAATCACCCCTAAACATCATCAACTCCCTAAGCATAGTTTAGCAAGTAAACTCACCGTTTTTGCGATCCGGTGAGTCCACGACGACGGCGACGCAGAGACGGGCGACAAACAATCTTGTGGCGACACCAAGCAGAGATGGAACGGGCTTGAAAATGGGCCCTGAAGTCCAAGACTCCTTGCTGGCTTTCGGTTCTGCTTGGGCCAAGAAGGACTGGAACCAACGGCTAAAAAGGCTCGGGATGGTTAGCGGAGCTGCTACGGGCAACGGCAGGCGACGGTGGCGGTTCCGGCGGCTTGGATGGCGGCCAGAGGGCTTCAACGGTGGCTTGGGCAGCTCGGGGGACGGCGAGGTGGCTCGAGATAGGCGGGACGACAAGCAAGAGGCGCGGACTGGTAGGACGACATGCGACGGGCCTAGGCGGCGAGAGTGGCGGCTCCAGTGGCTCGGCAGACGTGCACGGGCTAGGGGGAGGGCCTGGCTGGTTTCTATGCAAATTTTGAGCTTCTAAACACTCACTAATAGAGAAAGTAAGTCCAAGGTAGAAGAAGAAGTGGGCTGAATAGAAGGGGGGGTCCCATATGGCCAATAAAGTCTTCCGTTCTATCCAATTTCACTCATTGCATGCCCCCACCACTTGGGCTGTCATCCTTGGCCAATTTGTAGCCCTCAATCTTCCCTAGCAAGCCAACCAAGTGGTCCAAAAGTTGTGGCACCGTTGGCCTACGAATTTTGGGCCATTTTCCCCCAAATTGAACCAAATCCCCTCCAATTAGACCAATTTGATGTCCATAAATCCAACCAATGTGTCCTCATCAAAATTAACATTTTTCCTCATCAATCGAACCAACTTGATCCCAGAAACGTGACCAAAAACAGCCCTTGGATTTTCCCGGTCCAAATTACCCTTACTTTGAATTTTTCGCCGAAAATCCCGGTTTGCAGAAAAAATTTTGGAGGATGAGTCGACATTCCTAAAATGAACCGTGACATGATAGAAATTTCAATTTCTAAATTTGAGTTTAAATTCGCGGTTAATTTCAATCTAACGCGATTTTAGCATGACCTAACCTACTTGGTAGCTTTTAGGAATTTTTAGTGCAATTGACCCGTGGTCGATTATCTTCGAGCCACATTGTACATATTCGACACATTGGCGATTCTCAGTTGTCGTGAAAATCTCGAGGTTTCAAATACAGATAGAGGGTACCAAAACGACAGAAAAATCGGTTTAGTGCCAATCCACGAGAATTTTGCAATTAGGTGAAATCACCCACACTGAATCACATGACTCAGTCGAAATGACCTATCTCCGGTCTCTAATCAATTTTCAACTGTGCCATAATGACCATTGCAGACTAGCACGGTCAAGCAAGCGATTTTTGGTCGAATTTTCAAATCTATTGCGTTAAAATCCTTTAACGGCTTCCCTCGATAGACTAGTTATCTCGTGAGTGATCAACTCAGAGAATAGAACTATATGCGCGTCGATGAAAAGCCCGATTTATTCAATTGAAAACAGAATTGGAAATTCAGGATGTCACATTTACGACTTTAGGATTTCCTTTATAATAATGATGCACAATCCCTTTACCCTTCCTACTGGTAGAATTTTCTCTTCCTCTGCCACCACTCTAACTATCAAGTCATTAATTGACCAAGTCTTGTCTTGTGAGCTATAATTGATTTTGATAATTCAAAAATTAGGAGGAAGAGTATTTAATACTTGATGCACAATGCAAGTTTCAAGAATATCAACATGAAGAATTCGAAGTTTTGTCTGTAGGTCTACCATTCTAAGCACATAATCTCTGACCCCACTTGAACCATCATAGCTCATATTGAAGAATGTTCGTATAAGTGTACCAATTTCAGCATTAGAAGAGACATGATACTTGGCCTCCAAGGCTTCCATCATTTACTTAGCAGTATAGTTAACTGACAAGCCACTCATAAAATGTTCCTAAATGGATCGTTTCATAATGAGCAAGCAAATCATATTGCTCTTTTCCCACGCAGCAAATTGTACTTTCTAGGCTTCTATACCGACATCAGTAACATTTGCCGGACTATCCTCAGCAAGAGCAATATGAACATCTGCTAGCTCCATTCGATTTAGTAAGAACCTCAATCTCAATGGAATTGCCATTTATAGAGAAGGCAATTGATTTCACAAGCAATGCATATAATTAGCATCATGTGAGTACTGTGTACTTTGAAAATCATATAAGTACACATCTTGAGAATTACATATATCATCATATAAACTTCTTGGGCAAAATATACGACATGCAATTGTATACTCTCCACATGGCAACGGTCCATGAGAATATATTCCAACCTTTTATAAATTCACCACCTTTGGGTTATGGACCACTAGGGCTAGTTACTCCTCAACCATATGTTGTACATGTATCCTTCCATAAACTAATATATAATCATCTCCTTTGAAAGTATGACCATGCATTAGTAAAGAAGACATTCTATCACAATATGAGATCGATATTTCTCAAATCAAATTAAGTGTGCCACTTTCGTGATGAGAACCCAATTGAATATTTGAAAACCTCTCATACCAAGGATATAAACTTTATGTCTCATATTTACCTTATACATGTGATTTTAGACTTGATGATATGGGCAATTTGTCACTAAAATCACATGTCATGCCAATTGTATTGCTTATTCATTAATACATGTTGGACCCTATACATGTTATTAATAAATTAATACTATACACATTCTTCATCTAATGATAGACTTGTGGGTGTGTAATTGTATTTCCAAAACCATAAAGAAATACATGAAAAATACGTCAAAAATACCCCAAAATACACACAGTTACTCTTTGCCATGTATTTTCACACCCTTAAAAGCATCAAACATGTAAAATAAATACATCATAATGTAGAAAATTCTCATACGAGCACGCTGGTACCAAGCATGAGCCAATCGGACCCTCCACGTGCCCTCACGCGCTGTAGAAGTTAGCGACGTGTGAGCTACACGCGATGGTGTGCTTAAACCAATTTGAAAGTTGGTTCGATTACATCCAACTTGTCAACGGTCCAACCGATCAACGGTTTGACTAGCTAGGGATGCGACCGGTCAACGGTCCATCCAGGTCGAATCACCTGGTCAAATCAAATCGAGTCAACTCGATCAACACGGGTTGGGTCAACTCAGTCAAACTAGGTCAAGTCAACCCGGTTGGGGAATGACGTCATCTATTGCCAAATGACGTCATCTGTGATGTCATCACCATCAAGGCAGTGGCAAGTCGACCAGGTGCCGTTTTTTATGACGCCAGATCCTGCCTAAGGTAGTTCACATGCTCGCACAAGCGAGCGCGTGAAAGTGCTCAACGGTGCATGCAGGCACATGTGGGAGCGTTCGGCCTCTTTTGGAGGCATGCCACCTATCAAAATCTTCATTTTGACAAGAGAAATCCAAATATATAATCAAAATTCACTTTTAACGGACTAAAAATCACCAAAATGAGCAAAATAGTACACAATCGAACCAAATCCAAAATGCTCAAGGAGGCACCCACGGCCTTCGCCACAGGCACGCCAACCACCAAGACACTTGTCTCACCAAGACAAGTCCGAATATGTGCTCAAAAATCAAGTTTCAATGGATAAAATTACTGAAAATAGGCCAAATGCAACAGTTCGAGTTCTAGATTATACATGTTCTAATACCAAATGTTAGCTGTCGAAACGGCTTGTTAAGATCAACATAGCTGGAAACTTGAACATATTGAAGGAGAAGACGAAGATTTGTGTACCTGATTTGGAATCCATGATTCTAGGAGTAGAACAACGGCAATCCGATACTTCGATGCTGAAGATCTTCCCCTCTATCACCCTCGATACCTTGGCTCGATAATACTGCCCCTCATGAATGTTCCTTATGTGAGGTAGTGGGTGTGTGCGTTTCAAAATGGCAAAAAGTGAGGGTTAAAGGAGGGACCTGAGTCTATTTATAGAGTTTTGGCCGAGCCCTCTCATCATGGGCCGGCCCCAACTCGGCCCACACAAGCTAGGCCCATATTCCACTATTAAGAAACTTTATATCTTACATTATTAGATCAATTCCGTGAAAACGGTAAACTACAATTTTAATTGATGTAGTCTACATCAGGAAAACTCTTATGCAAAGAAGCCGCTCCTTCGCTTCCTAGGTCTTTTTCTGCCTTGCTACCGTCCGTAGACCCATTTGGTGTGGAAAACAGAACACCTCCGGTTCTTTCATCAACATCATATGTGATTCATCTCGTTCTCTTCCTCTCGTTCAAGCGCATCATCTCATCATCAGATAAAAAAATGAGCAAGAGATCACTCTTGGTCTTGCTTGATCCCACGAAGCAATCTTCATTCAAGAGACTCAAATTCAAAATCTCCCTGCTGTGAATCGGCCTCGTGTGATCCCGGCAAGATTTCATCGACCTGGACTGTTTGTCGCGGTCTTCGCATTGGTCACCCCTCTCGTCGTCCATTTGCCTATTGAATCTTCATGTGGCAAAACAGTGCCCTCATTGACCTGAACCGTTTGTCGCAGTCCGGGCACATTCTTTATTAGGCATTTTCCTTAAGCTCCGAGAATTTCCATGTTTTTTGGGGGTTTTCTCGAAGACAATACCCAAGACGTGGCTCTTCTGCCGAGCTGTTATCGATCACCAATGGCAGCTCTCTCTCCGGTAGATTCTTTTTCATGTGGCACCTCATGTGACCTCCCAACATTGGTCCACTAGAGAAGATCCTGTCGCGGAGCTTGCACGGATATACTCTCCAAATTCTCTCCGATCGCCATCTAATCACGAAAACAGCAAAAGAAACAGAGGGAAATCGAAGAGAGAAAATGCAAACAGCTTGTCGAGACTTCGAAAGGTCGAGACTCTTTCTCACCAGAATGCAAGCGAGCATGCGGGGGAGAGAAGGCTACAGAGGAAGCGGAGGAATCATAAAGGCCTCCGAAGAAGGAGCGGGGGTTTTGGACTTCTCTCTCTGGGGTTCTGAAATGTGCAAATACGAGTGAGCGTGATTGGGTTTGTATATGATGATTGATGAGTTGGTTGTCATTCCTCTGTTGCTACTCGCTCTCTCAAACAGGTAATGCCACGTTTGGCAGGTGGAATAGTCAATGCATAGAACCCAAGAAAATTAAATAATGATAGAATCAGGCTTCCTAAATCCAACATATTATTTTCTTTTGTTTTTCTGGGTTCTCCCTAATATTTGGGATTTAGTAAGAGAAGATCACCTAAATAATTTCAAGGATCACAAAATTTTATCAAAATTTAGCCTTTAAAAAAGCAGAGTACCAACAAATATGCTCCTCTAGTGCCATAAATTAAGTAAAGAGCTAATTCCATGGGATCTGGAAAAGGCACCTACGCAAACACGATGGGCAGGCTAGGGAGAAAACTAAGTTTTAGAAAGATGTATCTTTGGAGCACTAGTTATCCTTGCTTAATGGTAGAATGGTTTCATTTATAATACCCAAATTATACATAATACGAGAGAACTGATGCTTTAAAAATGACAAAAATCTATCGGTGTGTTGAAATGGAAAATTCTTTTGAGAAAATGGTAAATTATCAAGAGAATTTGCTATTTTGAGACTATTCTCTTTTAGGTAATAAGAACGAGTACGCATACAATCCAAGACGACAATGTAATAATGCGATGAGTCCAGTCAATATCAAGCCATTAAGCACCAAATCAAGCAATTTACCAAGTAAGATACCAAGTACGAGACCAAGTACGATAGTGTGAAAAATTAAAGATGCAACTAAGATAGATAAGGCTAGACAAATTATACAACTTATTTTCCAAGTAGGAAAAAAAAATCAATAAATAACAAAATTAGGATATGTAATATAGCGGTAGCGCCATTCAATTATGATTAACTTTCAGTTAGGTCATGGCAATCGCAAAGCACCCTAAGGACTAGATAAATTGTTGCATGAGTTGAGTCTACATGGATCGTGTCTTATCTTAACGGTTAATTGTATGGCATCACATACAAATTCACGTACTCGATTGCTTTTATTGTCTTTGAATTATCGATAAGGTTCGAACAAGAGTTTCTCCAAAGACTGAGAAATTTGTTCACGTCACTCACCTGAAAGAGGAGGAAGAAAAGACTCAGTCTTCACATAGATCTATTCAACATATGAATGTATTAAAAATTGATCGTAACAATTACGTAAGTATGGTTCTTATTAAATTGTAATTTTTTCAATCACGTTACGATACTTTTGAAGTAATTTCAGAAATATCGCTTGATAGAGTTTTAGGTGACAAGTCAAATTTCACATCATTGTTTATTCCTTTAATGAATGGTTCATAGAATACGACCTCATGGATTATTTTTTCAGAGTTTAGTGAAATTGAAACTTACGACCCCCTTCTTTTTTGGGGCAATTTTTTTTTATTTCTCTCTAATTTCTACTCATGACTTTTCCTTCAAAATTCAAAAATGTAAAAGAATTACTTTCCATTACAAAAGATTATAAAAGTTTGGACATTTTATATGTCAACCTGCAAATATTATAAAAAGTCTCAAGCGCTTTGTGTTAAATAAAAATTGAATCCGCAAAATGTACTATAAATCAAATCAAATGTAGGAGTCACAAGTCGTCCCAAATGGGAAAACTAACTAACCCTAGTAACGAGGTCGTGGGTGCTGACGAGATTAAATGGAAGGATCAATAAGAGAACTCGTTTCCCCGAATCATTCTCATGGTGAATTGTTAATAAGTCCGTGATGGTCGGCACTGCGTTACTGATGTTTTGTTTACATGCAAGTTAATTGAAAAATGTTAGCGCAATTTAACATACGAACGAACTGGCATAAGAAGACGATTCCCCGCTTACTCAACAGTCATCATCCTGAATAGAGTCGACCCAACAGCAGTTGGCCAGCTAATGAAGACAAATAGAAAACAAGGTAGTTAAGGGTTCCAGAACACCAAGAGAGTTTATTTCTCAGAGTTGCTAACCAATCATAAACATGTTGAACCGACAAAAATGTAATCAAAATATACCCGAAAAGCAGTAACAGAAAGATGGGTAATATAATTGAATACAATGTAGAATAAAAGAGTGAATCCGCTGACTTCACCATGTGGACCAATTACCCTGACTATTCTGGGGAAGCAGGAGAACATTCGAAACCATCAAAAGGCGAACATGGAGGGATAAAAAAAGGCTGCTTTAAAAATATAGGATCTCGGCTGGCGACAAACGCCAATATCAGGTGGGTCTCCATTATGCCACGGCCGGCATGTCCTTGAGCCAGGGATCCAGCGGCTTGCCAATGGAGTAGACAATGAATCCGATCTCACGCAGCTTGTCAACGTTGACGACGTTCCTGCCATCAAAGACATAAGCCGGTTTCTGCATGTTGTCGTATATCCTCTGGTAATCAAGAGTCTTGAACTCATCCCACTCGGTGAGGATGCAGAGGCCATGGGCATCCTTGACAGCATCGTAGGCGTCCCAGACTACAGAAACCTGCTTCACAGTGGTGGGACTCATCGGCTGAAGGTGGACTGGGTGGTCCCAATCAAACTTGTTCATGGTAAGGTCCCTCTGGATCTGCTCCTCAGTTACCTGAGGATCATAAATGCTTAGCCTGGCCTTGTCTCCCAAGAGACCCTTGCAGACGTCGATTGCGGGAGTCTCACGCGTGTCCCCAGTATCTTTCTTAAAGGCAAATCCAAGAATGGCGATCTTCTTGTTTGAAACTGTGTTGAACATGGAGGAAACCACACGGTTCACAAAGCGGGCCTTCTGATAGTCGTTGATCTTAATCACTTGTTTCCAGTACTCAGCCACTTCAGGAAGGCCATTGCACTCACAGATGTACACCAGGTTGAGAATATCCTTTTGGAAGCAGGATCCACCAAAGCCAACACTAGCATTAAGGAACTTGGGACCAATTCTTGAGTCCTTACCCACAGCATAAGACACTTGAGTAACATCTGCACCAGTGGCCTCGCAAAGTGAGGACATGGCATTCACAGAAGAGATCCTTTGTGCCAAGAAAGCATTAGCAGCCAATTTAGAGAGCTCTGCAGACCAAAGGTTGGTCGTTAAAATGCGCTCTTCGGGAACCCAATGAGCATATACGTCCTTCAAGGCTTGGATGGCTTTCTGGCCTTCTGGAGTTTCCCTGCCACCAATAAGGACACGATCTGGACTAAACAGATCTTGGATTGCCGTTCCCTCAGCAAGGAACTCTGGGTTCGACAGAATCTGGAATTTGATTCCCTTGCTGTTATGGGTCAGAATCTTCTCTATCGCCTCGGCAGTCTTAACCGGGACAGTCGATTTCTCCACAACAATTTTATTAGATTTTGAGACATCAGCAATCATACGGGCTGCACTTTCCCAGTAGGTCAGATCTGCAGCTTTGCCTGCACCCAGACCTCGAGTCTTGGTAGGGGTGTTGACAGACACGAAGACGATGTCAGCCTCAAACACATGTTTCTCCACATCGGTGCTGAAGAAGAGGTTCTTCCCTCGGCGTTGCTTCACCACCTCATCAAGGCCTGGTTCATAGATTGGGAGCTGGTCGCTGTTCCAGGCTTGTATACGAGAGACAGAAATATCAACGACCGCAACTTCTATTGACGGGCACTTGAGAGCAATCACAGCCATAGTAGGCCCACCGACATAGCCAGCACCAATGCAGCAGATCTTCACCATCTCTCCGCACCAATTTAGAACCTGAGAGAGGTGAAACATATTAGGAAATAGTTCTAAAATAACTCTGCTAATTTCGGATTCACAGGTCAAATCGACAGACCAATCGCAAATCACACTTAATATATGTACAAAATTGCACATATTCCCCTCGGCTTCCTGAAATAAACTAGCAACTTATCATGGCCTATGCATGCCGGTGAGGTGCACAAACAGTGTACTGCATGCAAGTATCCACCTAACTCTGCTTCATTCAGACTCTCATCTTAGATCTAATAATTAAGAGCTCTAATTTGCCTGAAGAATGAACATAGGTCTGCATTCTTTAGCCAAACTCTTCCCTCTCTTTCACCAGCCAGGTAAGCCCCGCGAGATTGAATCCAGCATCAAATTAGTAAAGCACCCCCCAGCAAGCCAGAGGACAAAACGTAGTCAAAATTGAGAGAAAAGCTATCAACAAGAGCAATTTGGCAAATAAAAACCCAGTAACAGACGGAGATCGAGATCACACCGAATTATAGAAAGGCGAATACTCGCCAATAAGAAAAGGTACGTCCTCGATTCATTCATAAAAGAAGTATGCTTTCTTGGTTCAAATAAGTACACAAATATACACAAAGAACATCCGAACTCGCATATAATGCCACAAGCGATGGGGTCAACCTATCAGATCCGATAGTCCAATGCTAATTCACGACACAAACCAAGATCGCCAGACCTTAAGCTTTAAACCCAAGCCCGAACCATGCAGCGAACACGAGAAGAGCACAGATCTGAGAAGGAGAACGCCTACAAAACCCAAACAGCCACCAGATCCGACCAGCTCATCAAACTCCTCCACCACGCGCGCGTCTCAAAGGAAGCGAAGCGACCCGAAAACTTCCGGATCGAATGCCCGCGACATGCGACACGCATTAGATCTAAACGATCCAAGACCCGCACAGCCCGATCGGCCGCCAGGGGGGACACGGGATCGGGCGGTCGATCGAACGAATTCAAGGATGAGCAATCGGGATTTACCTTCGACAAGAGGAGCTGCTCCCTGCGTCCGGAAATTAGGAAGATCGCTGGGATCGACCGAGGGGCAGAGAGGGAGAGAGAGAGAGAGAGAGTTGAAATGGACAAGGAAGAACGAGGAAGCGGGGCGGGTTTAAATACGCGAATTGAGCTCGTTCAATTCAAGATCTACCCACACCTCTCTCTCTCTCTCTCTCTCCTTATTATCAATCGGACAATACTTCCTCCTCCTTCTTCTTTTTTTTTTTTTCCTTTTTTTTGGGCCTTTTACGGTTCGTGTGGAGCTTTCCACGCGCAAATCAACGCGCCACGTGGCGTTGCACCGGACGGTGAGGATTTTATTCTTCCGCGAAGCTGAGTGGAGGAGGCCGTGAGACGAAATTGGCCCCCACCGTTTCGGGGTTACAGTGCAGGTTCACGCGGTTAATGGGAGGATACAATCTGTAAAGAAAGAAGCGCCGACGACGCGACGCCATATGCGAAATCCCGAAAATCCCCCTAACATGGCATGTATTCTCCAAATCTGATTTTGTTCTAAAATTCTCTCTCTCTCTCAATTTGATCACTTTGACTCGAGACCCTTTCAAAGCGACGCGCGTTTCTCGAAATTCCTCCTGAATATATATATATATATATATATATATATATATATATATAATATTTTTGAACCGCCTCATAACAAGCGCCATGCGCTTCGGTATAAACCTTCAAGGAGCACTGGCGCGGGGACTCACCTCCCACGGTGCTCCACTTAAGTCGCGCTATATGCGCACGGGGTAACTCGAACTTCCCCACTTTCGCAATTAGAGGAGGAAAGGCCCAAACAAAAGCGTTCATAGCGAGATGGGTCTCCTGAATTTATATTTGTCTCCGAATTTTCAGAAATATTTCATTATGACGTAATAATTATATATGAATCCATCGCGGCTCTTATTACTGCTAAACAATGAAAATTTACGCATTTCACCCCCTTTTCCAAGGCAATTAGAAAAAAAGACGCAATTCTTCCACGCCACTCACGTGCTCATAAAAACTGTTAAATACTTCCATTTCTCAAGTATAGATTGAAAAATTGGAGATGGAAAATTATTGTAACCGTAAGAGGAAAACGGTTTTTGGGTATGCGGAGGACTACAACCAAGCTAGGCGCTTTATCACTTGCGAGAAGCATGGGGTGAGATCAATCGAGAGTTTTTTAATTTCAATTTAGGTTAGGATTATGCTGGTTTTTTCTTTAACAAAAGTGACTTGGCGAAAATTGTATTTTATCTTTATTTTTTATCGAAAGAAAATTTTATTTATTATTCCAAATGATGTATAAGAAGTACATAGATTTCATAGTAAAACAAGTCGAAGTGGAGTAAAGCCTAGAATATTATAAAATAAAGTCAAATTCCAATAACAAGATGTTAAAGCACACTCTCATTCCACAAAAACGGATATTTTAAATAAAATAATTGATGATCGATCATTGTATCTCATATTTTCATTGGTAATGAGCACATATTTGTTAGCTGGTCATTACTTTCGAAGGCATTGGGTTCAGCGGTTATTGAATCAAAATGATCAAATTCAAAGAATAAAAATTAGAACAAAGTCAAATCAAGGGGAACTTCGAGATTCAAAGCCACTTTAGGTTATTAAGTTCGGGATATTTTGAAACAAAGTCATACGCGAGGGAACCTTAGAAAAAGGATCCTACTTCATAAAGTTTTTTGGAATCTTGCCTCGTGTCATGAACTTCCCTTCGTGTACTTGTCCCCATGCATTACATGTTCACTAGATGATTTACCTGCCCAATGCGCGGGTCAAATTAAAGCACTCGCAAAACATAGTAAAGGAAAACTGAAAAATAATTGCGGATTTATATTATTCTCTCATACAAGTATTAATTTTACTAATTAAAGTTGTCAGTTCAATATATTGCAAAATTATTGGCAATTGAAAGAATTAATTCTTTCATTAAATTTATTCTTCATGACAGAAATTATAACACAATAATAGGAAAAATCATATTGCATGAAAAATTTATAGATAATCTATTTGGTTAATAAAAAATAATGCATATAAATCTTATTACCATATATGGTGAACATTCTCCTAAAACTCCTCAAAAACAAGAATTAGTAGTATTTTACAAGATAAAGATGTTATAATTATATTCACTTGGTAAATGAAGAGCTCTTTTCTTAAATCTCATCAATCCACGTGACATCACTTAAATTTAACTAATTTTTCCACATATCATTTTCCATTTTTTTCCCAATCAAGTCATTTGTTTATTTTTTCTTTCAAGCATCTAGTCAAAGATCCACCAAATTAATTCTTAGTGGTCCTTTATCTATCAATTCTTGAGCGAATTACTTGACCCTGTACCTATCACAAGAAAAGTCGACGGAGAAGGTGCAGCTATTAGCGGCGACATAAATGACGTTTTACCTCACGTCATACTAAACCAAAAACAGAAACATCCACATAGAAGAACAAAAGGATGAGAAGGGAATTGAATCCATATATCCACAATATGTCACATTAATTGCATAGGAAGCCAAAAAAAAAAAAAACAAAATTGGATGTTTTGAATTACAATCTACATTCGACCAAAAAAAAAATACAATCTACATAATAATTATGTGTGATATCTTGTGCCTAAAAAAAGGCGTGACTGTGGAGATATAACTTCAGACTTCTTATATATTTACATGGAGTTTAAATTGGAATTATTACAAAAATCAGTAAAGTGAAATGTTTCAATAAAGTAAATAGAAATCTCTTAGTATATGGTAGAGGAAGGAGCCTTATTATGAGTTTTGCCCAAAAAAGAAAAAGAAGATTGTGGATTAAAAATAAACATGACAATATTCTTTTTCTTCTTATATAGTAAAATAAAAGTTTCATTTATTAATACGGTCTTATCAATTGAAACAAAAAATGAAGTCGCATATTCACATCTTAGTAAAAATCTCATGAAAAGTTGGGGGACACGCAATAAAGAGAATTGTAGTTTCGACTTTAAATTTCGAAAGAGGTTAAAGGTAAAAGTAGAAATAAATGAAATTCATGGAGAACAATTAATTCGTAGCATTACAAATTTTGCTTTGGTGGTGTTGCGAAAAGGCGAGCGATCGAACAATAATATAGACAGAAGAAGAAAATAAATCGGACACCGGATTTATGTAGTTCAGTCGTAAAGACCTACGTCCACGGGAAGAGCAGCAGCGAATTTCACTATAAATCAAGCGATACAAGGAGATTACACACTCAAGTTACTCAAACACTCTCTCGGTGTTTTCCAAGCCCCAATTATACCCAACAACGCACAGTGTTTACTCCCGAAATTCCTCAAGAAATAATCTTTCAATCTCACGAAGGAATTACACGCAAATCTTACCACAAGATTTAAATCAGCTACAAACACTAATCTTTCTTGGATGTAATTCACGAACAAGAATGACAAAGAAAATCACTCCCAAGCACTCGACGACTAGATGGCGCTTCAAGACCAATTCTTCATGATCAATGGTGGAACACCAAGCACTCACGCGGCGCTTCAAGACAACTTCTCATAGGATTATGTTTCCTATCTAAAACGATTTTATCCAAAACATATCTCTGTATATTTTAAACAAAATCCAAATCCAAGTCAAAGTTGAACTTTCCTATTTTAGTGGCCAAATTCTCCAATGCATATTCAAACTTTGGGAAGTTGATCTTCGGATCTTCTTTGCTCAATTTCGAACGTCCGCAACATATCCAATTTGGAATATTCGGAATTTCACATTGGATTCAAACTCGAGACATATTTTAATAGGTGGTACCTTTTCGGAAGTCCTTTTTTTCTGGAGAGTGCAACAAAACCACTACATGCGACGAGGAGAAGGTAACAATAGCTAGTTAGAATCCTAGGAGTTATTAAGGAAAATGTTGTATAAAGAGGATTTTTAGATGCTTGTTTTTCTTACTTACTTCTATAGGGAAAATTATCCCATTAGTCTTAAACCTAGCCAGTATTAATTTAATCATAAAATTTATCAATTTTCTCAATTCAACTATTAGCCTTTGTGTGAAATTATAATGTAGTCATTCCGGTCAATTTTCGTAAAAAATTATTGATTTGTCGATCCTGTCACCATAACTGTCCTACGTGGCACATGATGACATTAGCAATTTTTTGTAAAAAGTGATTGGAAGAATTACATTGTAATTTTGCACAAAAAGACAAAAGGCACGCATGACAAAATTTCTTTTTCTTTATTTTTTTATTTCTCTATTCCTTGAAACAAGTTTAAGATAGAAATCCATTTAATAATGTAATTTTATTTTTCTATTTCAAGAACATATTTCTATTCCAGAAATGAATTTGAAGCAAAAATCAAAAATAAATTTTTTTAGCTTTTCTATTTATGGAACAAAAATGAGAAATGGAAACACTTTTCATCATTCACTCTTGTTACCGCTTGTCGCTCACCTATTGCTTGTGGGATGCCAGACGCTTGTCACTAACTACCGGTTGCTCATTGTTGGGCTACCTATCTGTCGCTGGTTGGCAGCCACTGGATGTCGGCCACTAGCCATAGGTTGTCGAATGTCGCCACCGATTGCTGGCCGATTGCCGCCATACGCCAGATGCCACCCGCTTGCCCATTGTTGGTTGTCGGGTGCCAGCCACTCTCCACCAAACGCCGGACTCTAAACAATCATTGTCGGACACTGCCGGCCATCGGACACCGCCCACTAGCCATTAAACACCGCCCTTCAAGAGATAGAAATTTTATTCTGTTATCAAACGAATTTCTATTCCAAAAATAGAAATTTTAAATCATTAGCAAACACGTTTCTTTACTCAGAAACTCGTTTTGGGAATAGAAATTAGAAAATCAATTTCTGGCTAGAAATTAATTTTTGTTCCAGAAATTTTTTCATGCACTCCCTAAATTGACAAAATTAAAAAGATAACATACATACAATACCTTTAGGACTGATTGGAAAATTTCACCACTACTCTAACATGAGAAAAATTACGAAAATGTCTCAAACATATTGCACTTATGCTTATTTAGTCATAAATCTTTAATTTATTCCTAAACATTTAACAGGTTTGTCAATGCAGTCTATTCAGCCAATTTTGGCCGAAAATTAATGATATGGACACTAGTTGTCCTATGTGACATGGTCGATGCTAATGTGAAAATTTTTTCAAAATTTTAATTTTATAACTTTTTTCTTTTTTTAATTGTTAAGGGTCGGAAAGGGGCCCCTGCCATCGGCCGAGGCCTAGCTACCCCCGTTGGCCTTAGGGCAAGGGCCTAAGAGCCCTTGCCGGGCCTTGGCCGGAGATCGATAGCCCTTGTTGGGCCCTTGATAATAAAAAAGGAAAAAAAATAAAAATGAAAATATTTTGCCTGTTACATAAGATGGTCGACATCAATGCCATATATTTCCGGCCAAAATTAGCGGAATAGACTATATTTGCAAATTTTTAAAAGATTTATAATTAAATTCACCGAATTAAAAAGTTTAGGGCTGAAGGTGCAAATGTAATAGATTTACGGTTTTTTTTGGGTAATTTTCCCCCCTATCATTTTTTGTTTGTCGAACTCTAACCTGTTAATTGAAAAGTCCTCTTTTGTTCTCTCATGCGGCACGTGAAATATACGTGAGGCCCGCTCAAACTCTTCCTTTCAGCAAATTCAATGATAATCCTGGACGCCATAATGTTTAGACCTCCCTGGCGTTGCTCTTAAATCGCGCTTGCCATCCCGAGTTTTCAGCCCGTGTTTATCGGCTAGCCGTTCATCAATTGCGCAGCTTCTGCATGGAGCTCTAATTAAATATTAGTCATTCCTTCATTCTGTGGTACGGTACACTGAAAACAGCACCACGAGGTGCTTTCTTTTACTCTGGGAGCCCCTTCTCATTTCAATTAGGGCGGACCTACTGCACTTTTTGAAGAGTCAGCCTCCAAGACGGTGTCTGAATGCCTTCAACGTTCTCGATTTCTACGGTTGTTTGTTTTTCTCGAAATTTTACGATAAAGTTATACTACTTTACATATTAAGGAGGGCAGTTTGGATTTGGGACGCTAAGATTTGAAGAAAACCTTCTTACTTATGCTGTTTCTCTTAAGATGCAAAGTAGTATTGCTTCAATATAGATAGGGCAATGTGATATTGATGTGAATGACCTCATTGAGGTAGCCAATGTCCTCGACAAGTGGCTTGTAAAATTGAGGTCGCGAGCGGCCATGGTCGACCTCAAATGGAGGTTTAATATGGTTGACCTGCGAAATCTCACTACGACGACCTCGTTTGAAATCGCGAGAGAGAGAGAACCAAGGGGCATCGGTGGTCGTGGGGACTGGGACCAAGATCCTCAACTTCAAGATGACTAGTGACTGGGCATTTACTGGTGGCTGAGTCAGGGTTGAAACTGGCAACTTCGTGTGCAAATCCATATTGGTAATCGATGGTGTCAAAAGCCAAAAACTTTATGTGAGAAGTATATCCTTTTTTGAGAAAATAAGGGGCGCAACCGTGGCGCAAAAAGTGAGACTGATTTTTGATACTTTTCATTTATATTATATTTTTAGTCTAGAAATATGTTATAAACTACTCTCGATTATGATATTTTTTAAATTAAATTCTCCAATTTCTTTTGTTTGTTTTCCTGTTGGTCATTGAAAGTTTTTGTTTTGCAAAATCATTTTTTTCTAACTTCCATTTTTAACAATTGAGTTCAGCCCTGTAAATTATTTATGTGACATGTCTAGATATTGGATATTCTTAAGTGAACTGAGCGTATGATGTTCTTGTCCACTTAGACCAAGCCAACCGTTGAATGTGAAGTTTCATCAATTTGGAAGAAAGTAAAGAAACTTTGATGATTGATTTGGGTAAATGAGAAGTTGTAGTCATCAAGCCAACGTAGCATCTTTCTTTTTGGCATCCGGTGTTAATGCCGGAACGGCTGCCTCAATTCTCATCAAAGAAGGGCAATTGAAAAAAATATTGGATTTCGATGTGCGGGACAGAGGCCTATATTAGAAATCAAATAAAGATTTTTGAAAAGTATTTTCTTATTATTAAGAAGAATTTCCCTAAGGGATAGGGTCGCAAGAAAAGATGATGCGTATAATATTCTGAATTTCTTGCAATTTTTTCTTTATTAGGATGGTCCAATTAAATCAAGACAGTTGACTTTACGCCATTTCTCGCTCAACTATTTGTTTGGTGCAAATTCCACTTCCCCGAAGTTGGTGGAACTCGTGGCTAGAACGTGGACAGAGACAGGTCGGCCTGCAGAAACTGCGGAACGAGGGATTAATAGATAAAAGGGCTAATGCAATCATGCATCGTGGAGTCGAGCCATATGAAACTAGACAAGAAAGGTTTCTTTCTAAAATAATAAATAATTTTTTCTGGATTTAATCATCTTCGGGCAAAATCATATTCAAAAAATGTGTTTCATCCCCCCACCGTTGTAGATCATGGGCAATAGAATAAGCACTCACGTCTCGCCCTGCTCTAGTTTGTTGACGCCTAGCTTGCAGAATAAGCAATCATGGCTCTCTTTGATATTCTGGCTACCAAACAACGAAATGTTTTTTCTTTTATCATATTGCGGTTTTTTTTGTTTCTCTGAATGATTGAACGAAAAAGACAATTACGTTCTATCAGAATTATGACATAAAATTTAAGAAAATTCTACGGAAAAAAAAGCCCAAAAGGTCATAAATTTATTATACTTTTGTCAATTCGATCTTAAACATTTAATTGTGCTGATTGAATTCTAAATATTTTTATGTTTTGACAATTAAGTGCATTCGGCCAAATTTGGCCGGAAATCGATGATGTGGACATTGATCATTTTACGTGGTACGATCAACGCTGGCGTAAATGATTTTTAATAATAATTTTTTTTTCTTCCCCTCTTCTTCTAGCCGATCGTCGGACTTCGACAATGGTTGATGACCGGCCAAAGGTGAGGTTTCGCGAGGTCGACCTCACCATGGTTGGGGGAGGCTTGTCGTCGCCATCCTTGAGCGAGTTCGAGGTTGACCTCTCCAATTTGATGATGGTGAGCATCGCTCGCCCTTAGTAAGGCTCATCCTCGTCAATGTTAGGGGAGGTTGGCCTTACCAGCGGCAAGGCGAGGCTCACTCTCGCCGGATCTAGTGAGATTCGAGCTTGCTAGTGGTAGGGTGAGGTTGACCTTGTTGGCCCTCACCTATGGCTAGTTGTTGAGGCCTAGCAATAGCTACAAAAAGAAGGGAAGAGAAAAAAGAAAGATAAAGAAAAGGAAAAAGGAAAAATAAAGAGCAAGTAAAAAAAAAATCAATCATTATTAAAAATCAGCCATCTTAGCATTAGTCGCACCAGGTAGAATGATCAACATCCACATAAGAGATTTTCTATCAAAATTGATCGAATGGACTCAATTGGTAAAAGCTAAAAATGTTTCGAACTCTATTGCCACAAATAAAAAGTTTAAGACTAGATTGACAAAAGAGCAATAGTTTTAGGGTTTTTCGGACAATTTTTTCAAGTTCTACAACTCTTTGAAACTTTCACCTTTATTTTTGAAAAGCGATTATTAGAAGGGGAGATCCTGTTAAAAATCCATTGTTTTTTTCTGTGGGACACCAATATCCCGAGCTTTCTTTCGTCTCGCTAAATCTCCCAAACCTGTCTTAGTGGCCTAAAAATACCATCCATTGCACTTCTATCCATAAGGGCCCTTGGCCATTGTGGACAAAATGCAATTTTGGGTCATCGGTACGATTTTGGAGAATTGATTAGACGGAGAAAGGGTTTGCGATATTTGTTGTCCCACGAGGCAAATGTGTAAACTTCATGTGGGGATTAACTTTATTGGACATACAAAAGAAGGAGATCTAATTGTTGATGTCAAACGTTATTGTAGTTTAGGACGAAATGACCCTTCGTTAACTACTCATAAAAAAACCTAGAAGCAATATAAAAGGTCACTGGGTTTGTTATCTTGATTAGGTATGGAAAAATATTAAAACCAAACCAATAATTATTGATGTACTTGTTAAGTAACCAAATCAAATCAATAAAACAATAATAATGAAGATATTGCACCGATTTATCGACTATTTTAGTTTTCTTAAAGACCCTCCTTAGTTTATATGGACATGCCTCGAATAGAACGGCGTACTTGTGTTAATCCACGTTATATATGTACGTATTGACCGAACTTCCCAAAAATGTGTCACTTCAAAGGTGACAAACGATCATTACATAACAGTTAATGGAGCTACCATCTTTTAAATTTTCCTTTTAGGGGTTTTACTTTTGCAAAAATTACTTTTCACATAAAAAAGAATACGCCAATATAACATTAATTAGTTAGGAATAGTTCAAATAATTGTTTATGTACAACTTTTATTGGACTTGTCTTGTTCATATCGTCTATATTTTTGGTATTAAAAAAAGGTTAAAGACCTATACAAAAATTTAACTCATAAATCTACAATCTCTAGTTTATCATATAATAAAATACGAAGTAACTCAATAAAAGGCAATAAAAAAATTAGTGTTCAAGTGCTTATTGATTTCAAGATAAGCATTTTCTACCATGGGATCACAACATGCTATATTCAGTTCAATAGATGAAGGTGTCATTTTTTTAGCTTTGGCTGAATTGGACTCACTTAATCTTTTCTTCCATGAGATCGCCATTGGTTACAAATCTCTAAAGTCACAATTAATGGACAAAATGGTAATTTTCTTCTAACTAAAGTTCAAGGATCATCATGAAATTTCACAATATTTGGAGGGTCAGATCTTGTGCCCCGTCAATTAGATCCTTGATTGGTAGTCGAGATCAATCAGAATAAACTGAACTAACTCCTTCATATGAAGAGTGTAAGAATTATACATGCACACGGCAGGAAAAAGGGAAAAGTTGAAATTCAGTCCTCTAACTCAGAGTAGTTTTTGTGAGGAAAAGTTACACAAAACTCTCTCAAACTTTGGGATAGTGCATGTTTGCTCTCTCCGAATGTTTGCTCTCTCCCTAAAATTCCATTTTGTTAAGGCCATTAACCCCTCTGTTATATTTTCTGTTAGCTTGTGTAATACATGTAACTTATAAGAGTGGTAAACGTGTATTTTCATCATTTTATGTCATCAAAGAAATGAGATGAAAATATACTTTTATTAACTAGAAATCATTTATATTACTTGTGTCAACAGATAAATTCACAGGGGTTTATAAATCTAACAAAATTTTGGACTTGCTCCTAGAGAAAATGGCTGCGCCTAGAAGGAAAATATATTCTCATGTACTAATTTTTATTGCTCGCTATGATGATTGCATTATTCTGGTAAAGGGGAAGGAGAAGCTTTAAAATCAAGAAATCAGATTGCTTTAGATTTCAGGGAAGGTTGAGTGGGGTTGAAGCCATGTTGAAAACCTTTGACTGAACTGAAAGGCACAAGCAGCTGGAAAAAGGTCGCTTGATTATGACTCATGATTAGACCAACAAGCCCACCAGCTAACACACAATTATAATAGTATTGCCAAAAAAAAATGGGACAATGATGTAGCATCTAATTAGATGACATTTGGGAACTTCGTTTGGTTATTTTTTTCTATATAATATAGTAAAAAGAGGCATAAACACGAAGTAATCAAAGAAGAGATTTTTAATGTATTTATCAACGTACTATATAATATTACACATTATAAAAATTTCTCGGGCACATTTAAGTTTTTTCGATCAAATATACCGATAATTTTTTAATTATAAAAGTAGATGTTATATATATATATATATATATATAAATATATATCACATAAAGCAAGGAAGACCTCTTACTTTTAAGTAGGACTAATCGATTCCCAGTCTGATCCAATCGGGAATAGGACTGAAAGGGTCGGTTCCTAGATTCTGGGATTGGGATTCGGACCAACTGATCCCAGGTTCAAGAACTGGACCAATCAACAGGTGCGGTGGAACCAGTAAATTTGCTGTTTTTCGCCAAAAATAAAATGAAAGATGGGAGAAATTGTGAGGAATTATGGTTTGTTTCTTAAGAAATTTAAAAATATATTATTTATATAGTTAATCAGTCCAATCTGGTCTGTCTAGTCAGTCTGATTCCCACCTTGGAATCGGGAACTAGACCGATCAACCACCGGTTCCAAGGGGAATCGAGAATCAGAATGCTCTTGGGAACCGCCGAAAGCCGGCCAGTCCAATCCAGTCCAAGCAGTTCCCAATTTGGGTGGTTCCCGTTGCACACCCCTATTTTTAAGAGTTCGTGGTCCTTTTTTCTTCCCCAAGATGCACTCTATTAGTTATTTTGTAAATATTCTATCCATGGACATATGTGTAAATTAATAATTTTATTTAATAAACCTTTCAATCTTGAAATTTGAACAATTTCTCTATCTGATGAACAACCTTGCCAAAATTTCAGATCTTGAAATATTTTCCGTTCAGTATATATGTATGTACAATTTCTCAATATTCTGATGATAATTTCCTTCCATAAATAATAATATTCATAACGAATCAATTGTACAACATTTTTAAATGTTAATTTGTTGTATAGACAAAATGTATGTGCAAGTTTTAGTAATAATGGAAAGATTAAGTAACGACACAGTTATTTTCGTAGAATTTATTCTTTTCCACTTCGCTCTCCCTTCTGAAATGATGGAGCGCTCTAGTTGGCACTACTAAAAATATTTTGGGTTGAGAATAAAATCCTTCTAGAATTTTATAATGTAATATTTATTTGATGTTATATTATTTTTGGATGTTTATCATAATTTTATCGGTCTATGTTATAAAGCATTAGCTTCAGCATCAAACTTTTCTAATATATGTTGTGAAAAGTCCATTGCGAAAATTTATCAAGATAAAGACACAGGTTTCAAGAAATTAGTCTGAGTTACCTTTACACATTAAGATTGTGTTTGTTTTGAGAAAAACTTCACAATAAAGAAAATTGTTTTAAATCATTTTTTAAGAAAATATTTTCTCATTTTTAAGTTAGGGAGTTCATTTTCCTAATTAAGCATACACATTTTTTTTATTATCATGAATAGTTTTCAATGACTATTAATTTCAAGCAAATCAATCATATAAAAGTTTATAGAATGAATTTGTGGAAAATTGTTTCAATCACACTCAAACTCAATTTCCAAAATGATAAGGGATAACAAAAAAAAAAAAAAAAAAAGACGCAGCGGATTGGAGATGGGAATTTCTTGTTCTTCAGTCGTCATTTTCTTCTTTTTTTTTTTTTTTTTTTTTTTGGGGGTCCTTTTTCCCTTAAAGCCAAACTTATAACCCACGGAGGAACGAGAGAGAAAGATAAAACTATGTCTAGACAAGTCCATTGGATTTCTCCTTTCGATGGATTGTTGGGTTAATATCATGAAAAATCCCAAACGTATATACATGCGACAAATTTACTTCAAATTAATTTTTTAGCCATGAAAAATCTCAAATTGGTACACTTGTAACAAATTTACTCCAAACTAAATTTTTAATTATGAAATCCATAATTGAGCTGCTATGATCACTTGTTCTCGCCTTGCTCACGGAACTTGCCAGCCAAAATGAATAATTCAAAATAAATGAAAAAAGGAAAGAAAATGATTAAAAAATAAGAATATTTTTTTGAAAGTGATAAAAGATAAGAATAAATTTTTAGAAAATTATAAAAAAAATTGTTCACGTCAATGTCGATGATGCCACATTAGCAATTTCTGGCTAATATTGACAAAATCGACTAAATTGATCAATTAGGGCTAAATTAGCATAATTTTAATATGTTTAGAACTTATTTGGTAATTCACATGGATTCCAAGAGATAGGCTTACATCGGCTAAATAGACAAATCAATAGGATTGAAATTGAATTACACGTCTTGCTTGTCTTGTCGGCCGAACACCAACTTATGCACATCTCCATCATGTACTATTCAATTATTGAAGGCAAGGACTAACAACGTTTTGGTAGATGAAGATTTTGCACGTCTTCCATGATGGATCTAATGGGAACATGCTTCCCACGTGATGTTTATCATGTTTTAACTTACGTAAATTTAATGGAATTCCCTTTAGAGGACAAGAAAGAAGGAAGGTGAGAGAACCCGTGAAATGGGTTATGGCTCGTAAGGATGAAGGCTCTTGGCTTACAACTCGGAGCACGCAATCGCTGAAAAAGTATGCTGGGGAGAAACACGGGCAACGGCGAAACACCAATGGAGCAGATCGAGGGCGACAATGGGAGCTAAATCGGTATGAACTTCACAGACGATGAAAAATTAATGAGCTATGAGGAACAACAATATTTCTCAAGCGGACGAAAGCAACCCTACATCGACGATTCAAAGGAACCATTTGATGGATTTTGACGTGGTTGAAGACGATGAAGACTTGAGGAAGATAGAACATCACATCTGTTTTGTCTACTTTTTTTATTTTCCTCTCTCTGCTTTAAGTTTAGTTTGATTCTTAATTCTTATTATGATGGCTCGGTTTTTTCAAATCACAAGGCAAGAGCCACATAAGTCGTCAACTAATTTAATAAAGTATAGAGGCTTGTTTGATAAATATGAAAAATAATTGTTGAAATTCTAACCACAAAATATCAAGTATTGACAATTTTAAGTGATGATACTGACCTAATTTCAACGACTGAATATTGTTAATTTCTTACCATTCGTGGAATTTGGATCATTCGCACTATTATGAATCAGACAGGATCATTTTTCAAAATGATATTATCAGCCCTTATCAAAATGCTTTCCTCAAGGGCAGGCGAATTAGAGACAACATTCTTCTTACCCATGAGTTATTTGCTGGTTTCCATATTGATCCATACGAGCCCAAGTGTGCGGTCAAGGTGGACTTTCAGAAAGCTTATGACACGGTGAACTGGGACTTTCTTGAGCTGGTTCTTCGTGCTTTTGGCTTCCTGGATCATTTTGTTCGGATTATTATGGTATGTGTTCGCACTCCTAAGTTTTCGATTTCTTTGAATGGAGAACTTCATGGGTTCTTCCCTAGTGGCCGTGGCCTTCGCCAAGGGGATCTGATCTCTCCTTACCTTTTCACCTTAGTTATGGAGGTCTTTTCTGGGATCCTTAGTGCTCGGGCCAGGCAACCAGGTTTCAAGTTCTTCTAGATATGCAAGGCTTTGAGTCTTTCACATCTCTTCTTTGCGGATGACGTTTTCCTTTGCTGCGGAGCTGATCACGATTCCATCTCACTCTTAAAGGATGGTTTGGATACCTTCTTTGCTTGGAGGGTCGGCAAACTTGCGTAGGGAGATTCTCCTTGCTTTTGGTTTTCTGGAGGGGACTTTGCCGGTGCGTTATCTTGGAGTTTCTATTATCTTTTCCCGGCTCGGCAAGGCGGATTGCATCTCTCTTGTTGATCGCATAACCAATAGAGTCCAGTCGTGGACCCAGCGCTTCCTCTCCTTTGCTGGTCGTCTTCAGCTTATAAGGTCAATTCTTCACGTAATCCAAGCTTACTGGGCAAGTGTCTTTACTATCCCTGTTGTAGTGTTGGATCGTATTGAGCAGATCTTGAGACAATTCCTCTGGAAAGGCCCTGACCTAGGGAGGGGTGGTGCTAAGGTTTCCTAGGATGATGTTTGCCTTCCAAAGGAGGAAGGAGGGCTTGGCATTCACAGACTGAGGGATTGTAATAAGGCAGCAATGCTGAAACACATATGGATCTTGTTTACGGACAAGGAGTCCTTGTGGTGTAGGTGGATCCATTCGACCAACCTGAAAAGGAAGAGTTTCTAGGTGGTTAAACAACCCACCTTCTGCTCTTGGGCGTGGAAGCGAATCCTCCATCTTAGGACTGAATTTCGGCTATCTTTTCTCTGGAGGATGGGAGACGACTGTTCTGTTTCCTTTTGGTTCGACCACTAGGGGCCCCCTCAACCTTTTATTTTCTGACTCTTTCATTTATTGCTCTGGTTTACCCAGACATGCTACGGTGGCTGATCTTTATTTACCTGCTGGTCAGCCCATGCGAGCAATGTTAGAGTCCTGGGAGCAACCCCTTCCTTTTCTATCTCAGGTACCATATCGCTTTACTTGGCAAAAAAGCGCATCCAGTTTATTCACGGTTGCTTCGGCGTGGCACTTTATTAGAAAGAAGAAGCCTCGGGTTAATTAGGCTTCCTTCATCTAGAACAATGCTAGAGCTCCTAGGTATCAGTTCAATCTTTGGCTTATTACTAAGAAGCGTCTTCCTACTCGGGCCTTGCTCTTATCTTATGGTAGGATTGGGGATGTGGTTTGCACCTTTTGCAAATTAACGCTGGATTCTATTGATCATCTGTTTTTTGGATGTAGCATCACAGCTAGTTTTGCCTTCCTTTGGGCTGCTAGATGCAACCTCCCTTGGCGGAACAGTACTTGGACGGACAAACTTTGCTGGGCTATGAAGTTCCTTTCCGGTAAGGACTTCTATCACTCCATTGCCCGATTCTCGTTTGGTGCTCTTTGCCACCTTATTTGGAAATACATGAATGAGATTCTGTTTAGAAACCATACCTTGACGGTTTCGGCTATGAAGAATCACCTTATTAAGGTGGTTAAGGATAAGGCGTTGACCTTCACAAATGTAGAGGACAATCCAAGAAACAGGAGGCTTCAACATAGCTGGGGGATTGACCCCTACATCTTCCTTTCTACTCCGGCGCTTCCGTAGTATTCTCGTTAGTGGGAGTTGTGCTGCAGGATGGTCCGCTGCTGTGCTTCGATGCTAGCCTCGTTCCTGCCGTTTTTGTCTTGTTTGTTGCTGTTTTTGGGCAGCGACACTTTTGTATGGGGCTTTTGGGCTTGGGTTGCCATTATTTGGCTGGCTTGTCGCCTTCTTTTGTTTGGTCCTTCTTCTGGATGTGGCGGTCGTTGTGATGACTGTGCCGTGTAGCTTCTGCCTTGTTGGCTCACCATTTACTTCTTTCAGCACCCTTCCACTAACTATGCCTTTGCTCATTATGAGTGTATGCTTTGGTGCCGTTTGTTTGTAAATATTGGTTAAAGCTTAATATAATTACCTTACACCAACAAAAAAAAAAATGGGGATTGTTCTATGAAAATTTTTTACTATCAAGATACATCGATGCTAGTTAGATTTTAAGTGTGGGTGATATCATTACACATTTTGTTCCAAATCTATTTTTTTCGTTCCCGGGAACAAATTTTGAACAGAAACAAGAAACAAGAAAACTTGTTTCTTGTTTCTAGAACACTTCCGATAAACAATTTTTCTCTCTCCTATTTTTTTCTCTTTCTTTTCTTTCTTCCTTTCTTCTTCTTTTTTCTTTGGCCGGTCGTCGGCCTCGGCCATGGCCAGCGACCGGCCATCGAGGGCCGGCGACCTCGCCGGAGCTTCGCCGGCCCCCAGCGAGGCCGAGCATTGCTGGCCCCTGGCGAGGCTCGGCCTCGCCTTGGCTGGGCGAGCTCGGGCTCGCCTAGATCCGGTGAGGCCGAGCCTCGCCGGTGGCCGGGCGAGCTCGGGCTTGCCGGATCCGGGCGAGCCCGAGCTCCCTAGCTAAGGCGAGGCCGACCTCGCGACGCCGAGCCTCGCCGTGGCTAGGCGAGGCCGCAGCCTCGTCGGCCGGCCGCCGACCATGGCCGAGGCCGGCGACCGGCCAAAAGGAAGAAAAAAATAAAAAATAAAGAAAAATAAAAAAAATTATTTAAAAATTAAAAGAAACAAAAAAAGAACACAAATTTACCAAACGTGTTTCTGTTCTTTTTTTATTCCAGGAACAAGTTTACCAAACGCGTTCTTCTGTTAAAAAATTGTTCCCCGGAACAAAAATAGTCCCTAGAACAATTTTTGAACAGAAACGTTACCAAACACACCCTTAGTAGCAATTAGGAAAGAGGTCGAATGGATTAGAAATTTATTGTTAGATATCAAATTATGGCCTAGTCCTATGCATCCCTACTTCTATCCATTGTGATAGTCAAGCTATTTTGGCAAAAGCTTCTAGTAGCACTTATAATGATAAGTTTAGACATATCAGTGTCAAACATGAGTGCATGGAACAATTAATTCATGATGGTACCATAATAATTGTCTATGTGAGGTCAAGTAAGAATTTTACTGATCTGCTTACAAAGACTTTATCAAGAAACATGTTAAAGATGACCTCGAAAGAAATGGGGCCGAACCTCATTAAGTAAAATCACTAGTAATGGTAATCCAACCTAAAACTAGAATTACTTGTTAGAAGGTTTAATGAGCATATACAAATCTTTGAAAGTGATTCTTTGTTACTGACATTAACCTGGACATGAGAAGTTAGCTTGGTCTATTATGTTTTGTAGGCAAAATTATATTCTTAATGAAATATAATACAAATTAGTCATATGTTTCTTAGTAAGAGAAACACATGTCGAAATGATATAATCGGTAGTGACAAAAAATTAATAGGTGCCTTGTCTCATATTAAATAGCTATGAGTGACGGTTACAAATAACGAGATGTCTTATCCCATAACGAAAAAATTTGATTATACATCTATTCAATTAACCAAAAGACATGAGTGTATATCTATTCAATCCATGATTAAGTTTTATCTATTCAATTGACGAAAAAGATATAAGAATGTATCCTTTCAATCATCGGTTATATCTTTTTAGAAGCTATAAAATTTGGAATAAAAAATTGAAAAAAATAAAAAATTGTTTTTTTCCCGCAGTTCAGTTACTCTTTCGAAAGGTTGCATCTGTTCACACAGCATTGTTGCAAATTTGACGTGCAACGTTTTAGTCTCACACTTTTTCATTTCCGTCGTTTTTCTTTCCTAAAAAAAACAATCATAGTTTTCAACCGTTTCCCTTTGATAGTTTCTAGATAAATACCATAATTGTTAGATGGTATTCTCACTTTAGACTTTGATGTCACAAAAGACTTTTGCCAATAACCATTAGTATCGTTTGTGAGGCAAATAATTCATTAAAGATATTGTTTTCATATCTCAAAGTCTGATTCCATTCTTTTCGATGAACTGCTATTTTCCCAACATGCATCATACCATAAGAACATGTTTTCATCCCTAATCGCACGTTATAGTCACAAATTTTGTTGTTCCATGACCAAACAAATGAATTTTTCTCTGTGTTGGTAAGATTCAAGAAATGTCAATAAGTGTCGAGAGTTACTGTTAAAAAAAACGAATTGTTGCTTCTTTTTTCTCTAGTAAACTAGTTATTAGTGGTTATCAATACTTTCGAACTTACTGACTAATGTAAAGTGCCAACTTTGGAAGAAAGACACCCTAGGTGCCAAAATTTATAGGGATTGACACATACGTATCAAAACTCTTAAAAGGTACAGTTAAGTGCTAAAATCGGAAAATAAAGGAACATGTAAGTATCAACGGCAAGAATTTTAGGCCAAATAACTGACGTAACTCTTTACTACAAGATTTTCAACTTATGTGGCATTTCTTTAATATATATATATATATATATATATATATATATATATATATATGTGGCATCCAAAATTTTAGACAATCCTCGGATAGGTGACAGTCACCGAACTGTGACTTTATTTTTATTTTTTACAGGCATTGATTTGTATTTGTTCATTTGGAATAGTATTTCAATTTTATCCTTTGAACCAAAAGGATGGGATTTGATCTTGCATAAGAATTATATGCGCTAAAAATTAGAGAATTAGAACTTGAGGATATTGAGCGGGCCGCAAGAATTTGGAGTATATATATATATATATGTGTGTGTGTGTGTGTGTGTATACTTGTATATATAAGACAATTTAAGTTTTTCTTATTTAAGTAAATTTGATAAAAAAATAAAATGCTAAGTTATATAAAAGGGATTAGGGCCTTATTTTAAGGACTCTTGGGCCCAAGATTTCGGGCCCAAGCAGGCCCAAGAAACACCCCAAGGGTGTCGCACGAACCAAAAGGGGAGGGGAGAGAGCATGCCTTTCACTACCAACACTTGTCCTTGTTGTACCTACACTTGTCCTTCCTCTTTGACCACTTGTCCTTTGTTCAATTTCCTACATGCAAAATGGAGATAATTAATTAATAAAAGAACAAAACAAAGGGGGAGGGGGGCTTCGCACGCAGAGGAGGAGAGACCGAGAGAGAGTTTGAGAGTGAAACTGAGCAGAGAGAGAAGGAGAGTTCGTGCGTGTGAGCGAGCGAGCAAGCGAGCGAGAGGAGAAGAGGAAGAAGGAGTCTGCGCATCCACCGTCGTTCGCCGCCTCGCCCCGCCTTGTCTTGCTGTTTTTCCTTCGAATTTGAGGCAAGTAGAGTCCTAAAACCTACCCTTTGCTTGCTGTGATGTGTGTGTAGAAGATGGTGCATTTTGGTTGTCGTAGATGTGATGAAAGGTCGAAGCTATGGGGAGAAATTCGTTGGTCATGCATGCTGTTTCTGGAAAGACCAGCCCGACGGTCCTTGAGTCTGTGTGTTGCATGTGACTTTTTAGTCGGAATCTTGTTTCAATTTCTTCATGAAAGTTGTAGAGAACAACTTGAAGAACAACATACTAAAATTTGAGGCAAAATGAACAAGTATTGGTTAGTGAAACGATTTTTATTTGGAGAAGTTAGATCTGGAATCTGTTGTGCTGACCTTTAGAGATTTCGTGGTCTGTAAAGTAACTTTTTAGTGAAAATCTCACTTTGATCTCTTAATGAAAGTTGTAGTATACTTCTTGAGATAGAACATATCAAAAGTTTAGAGGAAATGAACAAAAATAGGTCGGTGAAATCGTTGTCTTTTGAAGAGACTGGATCTGGGAAAAACGTTACTTCGACACAGTGTGATTTCGTGATTTTTATAAAATCATACAGTTAAAATTTGTTCGTGTGTTCTTGATAAAAATTGTAGTTAATATTCTGAGGAATAACATATTAAAAATTTAGAAGAAATGAACATATGTAGGTCGGTGAAATGAGTTTCTTTTGAAAGATGATGATCTGGGTAAAGATGACACCGAGAACAGAGGAAATAATCGTCTATATATATTAACCTAGAACGATTTGGGTTTCTATTCCTTCATGAGATATTTACCTCTAGGACTTTTCTATAACATGTTAAAATTTCAGAATTTTTGGAGTTCATTTGGGTATTTAATTTAAATTCCTTCCGAAACTGTGCAAGTTGAAATATTGAAGTTTTGTAAACTGTGATGCATGGACCGTGCTGTTTTGTGTGAGGTTCTTTTGGTATGATGTTATTCATGAGATATCTGCCTTTAGGTCTTGTCTATAATGTGCCAAGTTTTCATAATTTATTAATGTCATTTACTAATTTTTCTGGAGTTTTAATTAGAGGAATGCGTTCTGAATTGCCCGAAAAAAAATTGATGTGTTTTGAAAAAAATAAATGAATTTATCCATGTGATGAAATACTTTGAGTGGTTGATTTTGCTGCATATGTGATGGCATATGGTATGTTATATGGCATGAAAAGTTGGTTGAGACCCTTGATATTGTTGCATCAAATGCCATGTTGAAATTGAGATACATGTATAAATGTAAATGGAGATAGTAACAAGACCGTCGGAGGTGTGAGCCGACGATGCCCCGGGAGTGTCGGGATGCCTGGAATGTGGGGGTGCCGGATGCCCGGTTGTATTACGATACATGCCCAGATGTCCTCGGGAGTTTCGAGATGCCCGGTGGTATACGGTACGTAATTCCAAGGGGAATGCCTGGTGGTATGTCGGTACATAATCCCGGAAGCCTCGGAGGTGTGTGCCGAGGGGATACCTCGTGATGCCAGTTGGGATACGAGATGCCCGGAATGTGGGGGTGCCGGATGCCCGGTTGTATTTTGAATACATGCCCGGAGGTTCCTCGTGATGCCTGGTTGGATGCGAGCGATAAATTGTGGGCTGCAAACATTGGTCCCTGGAAAGAAAAAACTGATGAGATCCTTGTGAAAGATAAGAATTGAAAATGAATCATGTGCATGGGTGTATGCATATGGCATGATGCATGATCTGCTTATGAAAGTAAATTAATGCTATTTGATATTGAAAATGCGATCATGAAGGCATGAATGAATCTCATGGCGATGTATGCTTGATATGCATGACTGCATGGTGGTATATGCACATATGGCATGGATATGCATGAATGCTTGATGATGAGTGCATGGTGGTATATGCACATATGGTATGATGACATATGCATGGCTGCAAGGTAAGTTATGCTTGAATGCATGAATGATATGTGCTTTGTTATGATGCCTTGATTGTTCGTTTGACGCAATGAGTAGTTTGGTGGATCTTTACTTGCTAAGTGGTTGTACTCACCCCTTTTGGGGATTAACATTTCAGACTAGATAAGATTCCTCCGCCGCCACTTGTCACCAGTAGATGGATCAAGTGGTTGGATATGACCGCGAGGAGGAGGATAGCAAAGGAAGGAACTTTTGGACACCGACACTGATCGATGAACTTTAAGTATACAACTGTTGGAGGAGATGTCGGTCATCTTTTGAAGTATAGCCAAGTATAGAAAACCATGGCATGTTGATTTACCGATGAATGATGTCCATCTGGTTTAAGTAAATAAAAGTGTTCGGCTTTTACCTATAAATGTTTAGTTGGTGTGCATCGTTTTCTGAATATAGGGAAGGGAGTTGATGGATGTGCTTCCGCTAGATGAATTGCGCCAGGGACCGATAAAAAAAAAATGTAGACCCCGAGGTTGTATGGACCCGCTGCAATTGAAATTGTATCAGAGTGACATGTTATTAGGGAAAGTAAAAGGTAAGCGAACTGTGGCGACCCTAACGGATCGGGGGCCGTCGAGGGGTGCCACAATATATTTATATATAAATATATATATATATATATATATATATATATATATATCCACATGGCATTGACATGGTTAGATAAGCCCAAAACAACGTCGTTTTCGGCCAATTTCGATTTTGTATAAATATTAATTAAATTAAATTTATAATAAAAAATGTAGCAAATTAGCAAGGGCTTCCATGGCCCTGCCATCGTTGCCCCACCATCGTCGACCCTACCATCCCTGAAAAGAATCGACGGCAGTAGGGCGAGGGTTGGCCAGCCAATGGCTGGCGACCCTAGCCAATCATAAGCGAAGGCCTGCAAGCCATTGCCCATGTCTAGAGCAAGGGGTCACAGTCCTCTCCCAAATCAGGCGAGGGTCGTTGAACCTCGCCCGAAGGGGCCAAGGGCCGCCGCTGGCTGTGGTGACCTTTGCCCGGTCTAGGCAAGGACTTGCAAGCCCTCGCCTACAGTCGGCCAGGGTCGTCGGCCACTACTCGAGGCTTGGCAACCTTGGCCAACCTTCACCCCATTGGCGTCAACCCTTTCCGGCAATGGTGGGGTGGCGATGGCAAGGGTCGTGGAGGCTTTCACTGATTTGCTACCTTTTTAAAAAAATAATTAATTAATATTTGTATCAAAAATTAAATTTGGGGGCAAACTGACATTGTTTTGGGTTAAAAATTGTTTGAGTGGATATTCCAACAAGCCATGTAAACCGGTCTTATTAACAAAATAACTCCACTTCAAATTTTCAATAAGTATTGTCAGAGGTGGCACTTAATGTACCTTTTGAAAGTTTTAGCATTTATGTGTCCACTCGTTCCAAACTTTGGTACTTGGGATGTCCTTTTTGCTGCTAACTTTTATCCGAGTGACCTATCAACTTTTCTCTAACTAACTTACCAACTATTTTTAATTATTCAACTTTCCCTTGAGTTATTTTTTTGGCTGAATCCCTTGAGTTATTTATTAACTTTTATTATCAACTTCTCTAGGAAGTTACCAACTTTTAATTGTCTTATTTACCAATGTTTTGTATATAAATTCTTCTAGAAAAATATCAACTTTGTTAATCGATTTACCATTTTATCACCGATTTTTTACCGACCACTTTTAGGTAACAAACTTTTTATTGAGGGGGTTGTGCCTCGACTTCTCGTAAGTCAAAAGTAACTTGTTATTTACCTGTCAAAATCTAATAGATTATTTAAATATTCAAAACTATATGTGATCCACATATCAATATCAACAATTTTATATAATGGAAGTCTAAGGTACTTAAGGCTTAAAAAACGTCAAAATGAGTGCGTTACAAGATTTGCATAAAAAAAGAGTCAAAGGTACATATCAGTCTGAAGAAGCTCGCATACTAACCTTTAAACATTTTTTAAACCACATACTTTTCTCGTAAGATACCAGTTTTAGTCGACTTACTTATCAGTGTCTTTAATAATTCACCATTCACCAACTCTCAAAAAGAATTACCCACTTTTTTGAACTATTTTACAACTCTCTATAATTAACTTATCACTTACTTTAACAATTCTTTTGAGTTACTTACCAATGTTTATTTTTTTAAATTACCAACTTTTATTGTAGGTTAATAACTATTATTTGCCTTACATTATCGACCTTTTTATTTTTTAAGGATTACCAACTCTCCCAGAAAATTCCCAACTCTCATTTGAGTTTCTTATCAACTTTTATTTATTTTTTAAAATTCCAAATTTTTCGTAATTTACCATCTTTTGTTTACCATTTACTATTATGTTACTAACTTTGCCTTGAATTACTTACCAACTTTTTTGTTGATTTTTTTTTTAATTACCTACTATTTTTTTAAGTTTGCTAACTTTATTCGAGTTACTTACCAACGTTTCTTGAAAGTTATTAATTGTATAAGTTGCTAGCTTATTTGACTTACTGACATTTCTTATAAGTTACCATACTAGAAAATTACCAACTTATTTTTTGAGTAACTTACCACTTTTTTAAGGATGAACTTACCTATTATCTTTAGGTTACCAACTTTTCTTTGAGTTACTTACCATTTTTTATTTGATTTGGTAATCGAATTTTCTCATGAACTACCATTGTTATCAGTCTTACTTGCCGACGTACTTGAGTTACTAGCTGTCCTTTAAAATTACTATTTTCTCTTAGTGACCTACCGACTTTTTGATTATTAACTTATATAAAACTTTGGCATTACGAATTCTCCTTTTGAATAACTTAGGGTGCGTTTGGTAACGTTTCTGTTCTGGGGAATAATTTTTGAACAAAAATAGTTTTTTTTGTTTCTGTTTTCGGAAACAATTTCTAAGTATAAGAACACGCTTAACAATTTCTAAGTATAAGAACACGCTTGGTAACTGCAAAAAATTTCTACTCTAGGAATAGAAATGCATTTGGTAAACTTGTATAATTTTGTTGTTTCTTTTAGTTTTTCAATATTTTTTATTATATTTTTCCTTTTTTTTTTTTGGTAGAAAGGGTAATTATATTGAGGATAGGCAGATGTAAAGAAAAAACCCCGGCACCAAAACTTACACTCAAGAAGAAAAAACAACCTGAGTGGAAGGGTACCGGGACGTAAAAGGAACAACTGCGGCTAAAACAAGGCCGCACAACTACAAAACGAGCCCGGCAAACAGAAAGCCGGTAATACAGCTAGGGCCGTAGAAAGCCACACTAGAAAAACAAGCAAAAAACAACCCCTAGCCAGGCAGGAAGGTCGGGGAAACTAACGCCAAACGTGACGGAGTAGCGACTGCAACCACCACGCCCAAAAATCAACCAGCCGGCAAGAGGTCCCCAAAAGAGAAAATGATGGGGTCGATATCCCAAGAACGCCGAAGCCTCCTATTCCTAATGGAATCCTCCACACCCCTGAAGGAAAGGGCCTTATCTTTCACGGCTCTAAGTAGATGCTTCTTCATGGCCAAAATAGAAATCGGCTCTCCCCTGAATAGGATATTGTTCCTGTTCTTCCAAATGATGTGGCAAACCGCACCGAAGGAGAAACGGGCAATACACTTACAAAATTCTTTCCCCGAGAGTAAGGAAATGGCCCAACTCAGGTTGTCCTCCCAAGATCTGTTACGCCAAGGAAGATTACATCTAGTCGCCCAAAAAAAAGCAAGCCTAGAAGTAATACGACATCCGAAAAAGAGATGATCAACTAAGTCAGGCATATCATTGCAAAAAGGGCAAGAAGCAGCATCAATTCTACCATAAGATAAAAGGAGAGCTTGGGTAGGGAGCCTACGCCTAGTAATGAGCCAAAGGTTAAATTGATATTGAGGCAAGATGGCATTGTTCCAAATAAAGGAATGCCATCTGACACGGGATTTCCTCCGCTGAATAGCTTCCCATGCCGAAGCAACCGAGAACAAGCCCGACAACTCCCCTCCCCAACAAAAACGATCATGGCACCGAGATAGGGTGGGAAGAGGCGACCCCCATGTCTTAATCTCCGTCCTGAGTGCATGGCCATCGTCAGAAAAAAGGTCAGCCACCGTAGCCAATCTGAAAGCCCGGAACTATAAATGAACACGTTTGAGAAGAACAAGTTTAAAGACCCCTAAGCGTGCCAGTTGTCAAACCATAGTGACACAAATGAACCATCTCCTATCTCCCATGCAAAGCTTAGCCTGACTTCCTCCCTAATCTGCAAGATTTTCTTCCAAGCCCAAGAGCAAGAGGTCGGCTGCTTTACCACCCAGAAGTTATTCTTTAAGAACATCGAATGAATCCATTTGCACCACAGTGACTCCTTATATGAGAACAAATTCCTGATGTGTTTGAGCATAGCCGCCTTATTATACTCACAGAGTCTATGAATACCCAGACCTCCCTTAGCTTTTGAGAGGCACACTTCATCCCAGGAGACCTTAGCTCCTCCTCTCCCCAACTCGGGACCTCTCCATAGGAATTGTCTCAGAACACGCTCAATCTGGTCAAGCACCGAAGTAGGCAATATAAACACACAGGCCCAATAAGCCTGAATTTTTATAAGAGTATTTTCCTTTTTCCTTTTTTTTCCTTCTTTCTCTTTGTGGTCGATTGCCGGCCATGGCAACGACTGGCGATCGGCTGGGCAAGCTCCGGCGAGCTCACTGGAGCCTCGCTAGGCCACCGCAAGGCTCGGCCTCGCTAGATCTAGGCAACCTCGCTCGGCCACCGGCGAGGCCGAGCTCGCCCAACCATCGGCGAGGCTCGGCCTCACTAGGCCACCGCTAGGTGGCTCGAGCTCGCCCAGATCTGGCAAAGCCCAGCTCGCCCAGCCACCAGCGACGCTCCAGCAAGGTCGTCAACCCTCGTCTGGCCAGTCGCCAGCTCCGGCCATGGCTAAGGCCGGTGATTGGCAAAAGGAGAAAAATTGAAGAAAAAAGAGGAGAGAGAAAATTTATTTCTCGGAATTGTTCTGGAACAAGAAACAACATTTTTCTACTTGTTTCTATTCAAAATCTATTCTTTGGAACAAAAAAATATATTTTTTATTCCCGGGAACAAAAATTTTACCAAACACATTTTTGTTCTTCTTTTGTTCCCCGGAACAAAAGAACAAAAATTTTTGTTTCGGGGAACAGAAACAAAAATAAACAAACAAGCCCTTACTAACTTTTATTCTATTTTTTTTGTTTAAAATTACCAAATTTTCTCATATATTGCGAAGTCTCCCCTAAATCTTTTAAGTGCTTATATTTCATGGAAAACTCAAGATTTTGAAAATATTTTCCAAAAATAATTGATTATATCACTTAAAAAAATTAATCAATGAAAAATATTTTTATTACCCACAACAGTTTATGCCTAACTATTTCCGTGGGTAATAAAAATTTCTTTTAATTATTTTTGTAAGTAAAATAAACGATCATTTTTTCAAAAAATATTTTTCAAATTTTAAATTTTCTGTAAAATAAACAGAGCCTTAATGTTTTAAAGTGGCCAATAAATTTTCTATTTTTGAAGATATGTTTGCTTCTAATAGTCCTATTTATCGCTTGTCTTAGAATATTCAGTAAGGGCATTCTAATTTGTTCAAGTCATTTTTTTGTCGATAATATTTTGTGTAATAGTAGTATATTTAACTTGAACCAGAATTACAACGAGGAAACCATCAAAGGTTAGAAAACTTTACAGTCTATTTGAACAAGGAAATGTGGTCGGTGGTAAATCCGATGGTGGCTGCAGTAGCCCTCTCGGCCCAACTAGGTCCGGTCAAGTTAACAAAGCCCATATCATCTTCGATCAAATCCGGACGAACAATTCTTCTCTTGCGTTGGGCCTCCTAGGGCCCACTTAGGAAGTCTCCCTATGGAAATAGAATATGCTGAAAAGACAACTATAGTCGACTCAATCTCATCCTGTCAGCGATTATCACCAGCTTCGCTAAGGTTTCCACGGCATCCCAAGCTGAAACCCTAGCAATACTTGAAGCACTCCAAATAGCAGCGTTTCGCAAAGACAAAACTGATAACTTAACTATGGAATCCTATCGTGAGAATCTTGTGGAAGCTCTAATAAGCGGGTTTGCAGATCAGGTTAAATGAGAGGAACGATTTCTTATTAATGACTATCTTCAATTTTTCAAGATTGACCCCTCACTTAACGTAGCCTATTGTCTGCGAGCCTCAAATACAGTGACACATTAAATTGCAAAGAACAAACGTCGTGGTTCTCTTCTCCATAACTGGTTTTCATTTCCCCTACAAGTCCTTAGGCTCTCTTATATTTAGATTCACCTTAGTTGGGACATTTCAGACTATCTACTTAAATGAATAAATTATTCTTCTGACCAAAAAAAAAAAAAAGAAAAAACCACATCCTGTCATTTGGAATTGAAAAAAGGCCGGTTACTTCATAATAGAATTTAATAATTTTTAAATTATGACTGAGATGGATAAAAACACTTAGTTCGATACTAGCTGAAAGTTTAGATCATTCTGTTCATCAGTTCTAACTAATGATATACTCCCTCCTAGAGGGAAAATTACTCGTAGCATCGAATTCACATAAATGGGCGGCTATTTTGCAGATTAATTGTGAGATCAAAACTAATGTTTTGGCCATCAATCAATAAAGAACTTAAAATTTTATTTTGGTCAATTGAGGAGAAAAGCACTA
This sequence comes from Eucalyptus tenuipes, assembly GCA_014182365.1. Classification (NCBI taxonomy): domain Eukaryota; kingdom Viridiplantae; phylum Streptophyta; class Magnoliopsida; order Myrtales; family Myrtaceae; genus Eucalyptus; species Eucalyptus tenuipes. The sequence goes on along the minus strand of CM024546.1, from coordinate 14,989,761 downwards.
TTAAAATGTTGAGCTCGTTGAATCAATTAAGAACTTAAAATTTTATTTTGGTCAATTGAGGAGAAAAAGCACTATTAAAATGTTGAGCTCGTTGTCGACAGAAATTAGAATGTCTGAGATTCCACGTGGAATATTTGGTCATTTGCGGTGCGTCAATTGCAACACCTGAATTCCACTTATGGCGAGATTGAGATTGCTTGGTAACTTTCTCTTTTTTTAAAAAAAACATCAAGTCCTCAATCAACCAAAATGAAATCCTAAGTACACAGTTGACCAATAGCCGGAATTTAGTCTTGATGATGCCCTTATTCGGGCGATTTGCAATGTTGAAGTTCGCGAGGGACACTCACTCAATTTTCAATCGATCAAGGAACCAGTTAGACAAGAATGTTTCCTCCTTTGAAAGAGTATGGAATTTCCCCAATTGGGATTTTTAGCCCAAAACAGAAAACGGGACGAAATATTCGGCCGGTTGGATTTGGACGTACCCACGTCGTTGAAGACGGAACACGTCTGCGTCGTAGTTGTTGGGGAGCGTTCAGCTGATCTTTGACGGTCGTTCATCATCGTTGTCATCGAAATCGCAATCTTCATCGCCATCGAATCATTAAGTAAAATCCGCCCCCTCTCTCAGCATTCACCCACGAAGCTGTTGCACTTCACTCATTGGAATCACCGCCAAAAAAAGGAAAGAAAAACCTCTTCGGTCGCATTGCCTTCCTCCCAAGACATTGCCTCCGCAAAGATCTTTCCCAAATCTATCGGAAATCTCCCACATTTCGAGTGAACACCGGCATCCCCAATAGCCCGAGTCGGCATTTCGTTCCAATGGCATCGTACGCAGCTCCGTGCCCGAAATCTGCCTCGGTAGCTCGTTTGGGGACGACCCGTCAGACTCCGAGGCAAAATGTGGAGAAGATCTCGTTTCCTCTATACTCTTTCGGGTTTCAGGTGATTCAATTTGTTCCCAGAGGCGTACCACTTTAGTAATTTGTTTGGATTTAATTTGGTCTAGCGGTGGAGTTTCGAGTTTTCTGCATGAAGTTTGGGTTTTGTGGAGTTTACTTCATGACCGTGTGGGGGTGGCGAGCATTTGAACCTGTGTTCGTCTCTTATTTGCCTCATCTTTGATACTTGGATCACTATTGCATCGTCAAACTTATTTGCTCTTTATTCAAATTGTAGACCTTGCTTTAGTTGCAGTCTTAATTATCTAAGAAACTTGCGATCGCAAGCTGAACTTCATGGACTGCTGATCCTAGCTGGCATTATGTACATAGGAGCGCATTCGAATGGTTATATAGTTCAGGATAGAATTGACAAGTTTCTCAAAATGCAATGGCTTTTCAGGTAAATTCATTGTAATTTTACTTACCCTTTTGAGGAAATTACCCTTGGGGCTTTCAAGAACAAAGAGGATACTGTCAACTTTTGTATTTTGTATAAGTTAGATCGTTCAATTTTTGAGTTTTGGTTCACAGAAAGGTCATTAAGTCACCCTGTTTCTTTGTTAGATTTGGTAGACTGTTGCTTTTTTGAACTGTATCTGGTTTGCTAACTCTTTGTCAATTTAATGTTCAGCTCTTTAAGGTCCCCAAAATAAGTCTTTCAAACACCAATGTGCTTCCTAAAAGCTCATTTTCCAATGTAGTTACTTATACAGTGTTTTGGCCTTGATGTGCTACCGGACAACTTAAGAGAGCTAAAGGAGCTCTCAAAGAGCAAAAACTGATGTCACACTGCACTTGCAAATTCTATAACCCACTTAGTTATTTCTGTGTTCATAGAATGTATCAGCTGATCATGTCGTTTAGTTATTCTCTCTCTCAAGGGACTACGTGTCATAAGACTTTTCGCAATATACACTTTCTGATATTCTGTTTTTAAAATGGTACTGTTATGCCTTCATTTATCTATTGCAAAAGTTTTGATCTGACGAAAATATAGGCAAGACTATTCAGCTTCTGACCCCATGACTCATCTTCCGTCCACTGTTTAAAATTTGCAGTGGCCTAACGGGAAGCGTTTAACTGCTTTAAAAGTGAAGGCAAAGCTGAATGAGGTGAGCTTATTACAGTAAGATGTAACATTCAAAACACATTTAATTTTTAGTGCCCTTACTCTACTTTCTGGAATTAAGGTAACCGCTGAGAAATCCTCTAACTCTGGGCTTGATACAAAGTCTGGAGCCACTATATCACAAGAAAGCAATGGTTCTGCAGCAGAACTTGACAGAGAAAAAATTGTTCCAGATGCATCATCATTATCAGCATTCATGTCTCAAGTATCTGATCTTGTCAAGTACGTAAAAATGAATTATTTGGGCCCAAATGAACTGCTATGTTACTTAACAATCAGGATCATGAAGCACCTAATATATATTTAGACTTGATTACTATTGATCAGGCTTGTGGATACAAAGGATATTATGGAATTGCAGCTGAAGCAAATGGATTGTGAGATCACTATAAGGAAGAAGGAAGCAATACAGCAGCCAATGGCAGCTGCTTCAGTGGTAGCACAACCCACACCTGTTTCCCATGCCATGCTTTCACCTCCACCTTCAGCAGCTCCAGTTCATGCTCCTTCAGCCACTCCAGCTGGTTCTGGACCTGCAACGCCCGCATTACCCGCCCCTGTAAAACAAAGCAGCTCTGCTCATCCCCCTCTCAAATGTCCCATGGCTGGAACTTTTTACCGGTCTCCTGCTCCTGGTGAACCTCAGTTTGTCAAGGTAACTCTGGCTACATCGTAGATATATCTGGTTTTTGAGGAGCAGTCAAAAGCTTATTTTTAATTTTTTTCTCAAAAGTAGATAGGTTATTTGGATACTTCCCTTTTTGTAATTTTAAAGCTTCCTTCAACGCTGTGCAAGCGAAGTCTACTTCTGATCCAACTTCGTTTGGCCAAATAAATTAGAAATGAAGAAATCTCCTCTGAAATCAATTCTCTTTTCAGGTAGGAGATAAAGTACAGAAAGGCCAGGTGATTTGCATTATTGAAGCCATGAAGTTGATGAACGAAATTGAGGTATGTAGACATCTATTTTTTATCCTTTTCCCATTCAAATTATGAAGGTCATTTCCCCCTCTAGCACTAAAAGAAATTACTTCCAAAAAAATAAGTGACCTGTTTTTTTGGTTCAGCCTTCTTTGGTCTAGTCAATTGTGTTTTCGAATATAAAAATGTAGTGATGTCCACACAAACTCAACCTTAAGCTATGATTTCTTTCCTGGTTATATGAGAAACTATTAATTTCCAATGAAAATGACCTCTTCTGAAGTGTAAATTGGCGTTTTGGGAGAGTTGAACCTACAGTCACCTCTTCTTAGGTCGTGTTGACTATGCAAATTCATGTCCATGTGTCATTTACCTACATAATAATGTTTAACATGATCACATCCCTTTAAACGAATGTGGCTCCGACGGTTGAACGGCGATATGCCAACTTTAGCATTTTTTGTGCCCGGTCAGTTTAAGAGCACTGGCCTGTACCCACCAAGTGGACTGGCCATATATAAACAAAGTAAATGTAACATGCAAGATGCTTGATCAATCCCCACAGTTCCCTATCTACGAAGATTTTTGCCAACTCAGAAAAACATTATCTTTTGCATGAGTAACTAAGTTTATTATGCTCTTGTATACATACAAGTACACACATACATATATACATATGTGTGTGTGTGTGTGTGTGTGTGTGTGTAGAGAGAGAGAGAGAGAGAGGGAGAGCATATTGCTCAAAATCAATATTGCGACATAGTAATGCGATCTCATAGCACAATGTGATCTCACTGCACGTGCTATTTTCATTTTTTTTTTTTTTTTTTTTTGTGTTCTCAAGCTCTTTGGTGTCATGACACCTGACTGTTCCAGCAAAGGATTATAATTTTGCTTCATAGTTTCACTAATCTCTGGTCCTATGGATCCTCAGGCTGATCAGACTGGAACAGTAGCTGAAATATTGGTAGAGGACGGTAAACCAGTCGGTGTGGACATGGTAAGTTCTCTCTTTCCAGCACTTGTTCGTGCAGTAGATATGCTACAGGACTCGGTCTTAACATATGTTTCGCGATATGCAGCCTCTTTTTGTCATTGTACCATGAACTTGACAAGCCACATGGCGCTCTTCTCAACTTGGCCGCAGCCATGATTTCCTCTGATGTGGAAACCACTGGGTTGTCATCTCTTCCGTAATTGCTATAAAGCGCTCCTTGCCTTGGTCTTTTTGTTTAGTAGACGCATAGGTCAGAGATGTACCCTTCTCAAAGATTGTTGCTTTAAATTTTCTTTCGGACGGTTAAAAATAAGATGTCCTTGCTTCGCTTCCTTTACATGAGCACTTTGCTTCCTTTTCATAAGACACATGGCGCTCTTCTCAAATTGGCCGCAACCTCGATTTCCTTTGATGTGGAAACCACTGGGTCGTCATCCCCTCAGCAATTGCTGTAAAGCGTTCCTTGTCCTTGGTCTTTTTGTTTAGTAGACGCATAGATCAGAGATGTACCCTTTTCAAAAATTGTTGCTTTAATTTTTTTCAGACAGTTAACAATAAGATGTTCTTTCTTCGCTTCCTTTTCATAAGCGCTTTCTTCAGTTACCTTTGTTCTTTCTTGTGCAATCTCGACCACCAACTCCATTCTTTTTCCCGACCGCTGTATAACGTGGTGATGTACTAACCAATTATATCACAAGGCAGGTCAACTATTCTGCAAACCATAACCCTTTCAGCAGATTGGCACTAGACAATAAAGCGTCAGCGCAAAAAGTACAAATTGCAAATACAGTAAGCTATCACCAACGATTTGAATGATTTTCGCCCCAAGCCAAAGGAGGAAAAAGAACAAACTCAGATGTCCATTCAGAACAACATATTGGGTGAGTGAACCCGCTGGCAAGCAGAAAATCGACTTTGACTATACATTGTGTTCCAATACAGCATGGAGTTGAATTTTAGTAACTGATATAAAATGTGCTACAAGACATCTATTTCCCCACAAACAGAAATTTACAACGACAACAAAATTGCTCGAGACTACTCTAGCAAATTTCAATTTTGTTAACATAAAGAATAATCGCCTGCCACTGTAATGCCTAAAACTGGAAATTGGACAATTGAACAGAGTACCTTCAAGAGCCAGAAGAACCCCAGGCTCTTTTGGCACTTCTATTTTCCTTTTCCAGAATTCTATCAATTTCTACTTTTGTCATATCCTAATTATTTTTCCTACTAAATTTACATGTCAGCCTACCTGTTATTTACAAGTCTTACCTCAACCTGCTCCTTGTAACTCTCCTTCCACTATTGGTTAGACGGACCCTGCCTCCTGACCAGTTGTCATCATCCTCGTCATCATCGTCATCCCCACCGCCCACACGTCTGGAACCTCTTCTAGAGGCAGGCCGCTTTGGTTTGATGTTCGCTGTGTAAGCAGAGTAATCGATGGTGTCTTCCCTCAAAGCACTCTTAAATTCCTGCAGCATCAAAGCCGATTTAGATGTCCAAAAATTAGGTCATAAGATCAGTAATTGCACTAAGGCATACATGAAAAAGGCAAAGAGAGAAGGCTCTGAACCTCTATGATAGTTTAAAGTACCTGATATCTTTCCATGACTTCTTGAGAAGTGGAAGGCAAGTTGGTATGTATTCCACTAATATTAAATGGAATATTCTGCTTGGAGAGAACTTCGCCGGGTTTTAGCGTCTCATTTGGAGAAAATGACTGATTTGCAAAGCAAAAAATTGCACCAAATTAAGTTAATAATCCCGTTTCATCTCAGTTGCACTTTCATAAAGATCACAATCCATCTAATTGAAAGATTACCTGGCACCGAGCATCGTTGAGGCCATAAATAATTTTTAGGTGCCTCTTTAGTTTCAACAGAAGCTGCAATGCTATAGCAGCTAGACAGTCAACCTGCACACCACAAAGAAATATTAGACAAAAGTCTCCTCACTTATATGTAATCAAACATAACAATGAATCCAAGAAAGGGCAACAAGTGGGTGCTACCAGAAGCATTGTAGGTGTAGGTAGATAGATGTACTAAAAAAGAAGGGAAAGTAATTGCTTTATTTCATTTATTTAGAGATCAATAGTTCTTTTAGGAGGTCATTGGATGAGCCTAGCCAAGCTGCCCAAGCCTGTCCATTATCCAAAATGTGCATTGAGATACTAGGGGCCAGGCCAGGCCGGGGCCGGGCCCCTGGGACAAAGTGGGCAGGCCGGGCCTTTTACTGCGAAGCCATTGCCGAGCCAACCATTTGTCCTTTGAGCCTCTTAGACCTGAACCACCCTGTGGACTGCACAGCCCGTTGATTAGGTCTAGTGGTTATCAAGATCATAGAGCGGGCCTTTCAATGTAAGGCCATTGCTCAAACACAATATTTATCTTCAGTCCTCTCAAACCTGGGCCAGCCTTACAGGCTGCCCACCCATTCATCGGGTCTAGTAATCATCAGGATCATAGAGGAGAGGGTACGCGTCTACCTATTTGCTCTTCCAGGTTACAATAATAGAAAGCCACGACTAGAATTTTCATAATTACCTGGATTTTCTGCATATCATCCTCAGAGCTGCCAGAAAATTCACCGGACCCACCAAAATGGGGCTTTGCCTCCACAAAATTAGAATTGTGCAGATCAAACTGATTTGCTAGCTGTTGTGGGATACTGCCATTCAAGTTGACTGATGCTGTATGATTGAAAAATGGTTGATAAGCCAACTCTTGGTATGTGCCATTCAAATCCAGTGATCGTACATTACTGAAGAAAGGTTGAGAAGCTGGCCCTTGACTAATCCCACTCCCATGAACCACATCCTGGCCGTCTCTTGGAAACGATCTTGAACAAAATGCCTTTAAATTTGCCTCAATGGCCCCAGTCCGAACTTGTATTACTCGATTTATCGTATAAATCAAATAGAGTGGCTCATCAGGCATTGTAAACGGCAATGAAGCAAGAATCTCTGTGCAGTGCCTGTGGAATTAAATCAACATTCATGTTATATACTCCTCGCCACAAACAAACTCAGTGCAAGCATCAGTAATGAACTCACATCAGAAAAGGAATGACTGTATCATTCCATATTGGATTATCAAATTTGCGCACAATTGAGGACATAAATTTGTTCCTGGAAACCCGATTTCCGCGAATTAGTTTGTAGATCCTTGAAACTCCAAGCCTTGCTTGAGCAAATGAGATACCATCAGATTTCCCCTTCATGCTCCCTGGACCCTTATGAGGGACATTCTCACTCCCACCATTAGAGGAACCATCGCTAATAATTTGTATAAATATAAAGGACATTTGCAGCCCATCCCCTAAACGACTTTCGAAAAAAGCAGGATACCTGAAAAGTACATATTAGTCAAAAGGCCTACATATCAAACCATCAAAATCATTCTCATTGTTACCACTTACTTCTCATTCATGTTCATCAGCAAATGATGAGCCAACTTTGCATTTGTCTCCTGTGGATCAGTTTCAAGTGCTATAAGGTATGGAACACATGTAATGGGATGCACAAGACCTTGACGTAAAACCACTTCCACAATCTGCATTAAACAGGGATGAGGCTCAAAATTCAAGTGCGCAAAAATAGCTGTGAAAAACACAAAACTCACATAAGGTAAATCATGGTTACAGTAATGGAAAAGAAAGAAATCAAGCTTATAATGAGCACCACAACATGTTCTCTCTCACTCATATCAATCAGCTATTAAAATTTCCAAACAAAGTCAACTTGAAAGCATTTCCACAGTGAAGTGCTGATTCCAAGTTCTCACCTTGAGGGCACTCTGACGAACTTGTGCATTTTGGTCTAAGCATCTCTCCAGTATCCTATCCCAGTAGAGTTGAACTATACCCCCACACATGTTAGTATCTCCTGCACCAGCAGCAACAGGAACGCTCTGACTGCTTTCATTGGTGTAATTTGCCTCATTAGTTGTAACCTCTGTTCCCATTTGAGCTTCAGCATCAAGAAGATACTCATACACATTCTGGAGAGCTTGCATCTGGTTCAAAGGACAACTTAATATTATATACCATGAGAGAGAAGAGGCGGCAAACTAGCACAGCATACCTTAATTCGAGCATCAGAATCAGAAGACAATGTGGCTTCTATTATTTTGCCTACATCCTTGTCCAACATAAATTCAGGCCTTGCGATTAAAACAAATCCCAGAGCCTACAAGAATTGTCTTATTATGAGTAACCCTTTCAAAGCTAATTGAAAAATTCAATAATCATGAACTAGGAATGTAATTACCTGCAGAGATCTAATTTTTAAAACAAAATCCTCCATAAGCAGATACCGTTTGAACAAGCTCAGACTGCTTGCGACATCAATATTCCTGTTACTTGAATAACCCAGCAAAGAATTGCCATAGCGGATGAGCAATCCAAGACAAAAAAGAGAACGACCCATTTGCTGAAGTTTGAAAAACAAAATACAATTAGTAAAAGCCCATCAAAGGAAGTAGAAAACACATACAACATGAATGTTAACCTATGCCAAATGAAATCATCTTGCGAGTGTTTAAATTGAGTTGAAGAACTACACTCATGAAACTCAATAAATGACTTGAACTTTGCAGAGAACTATAAAAAAATTCACGGCAAATTAAGTTAGGCTATGGTGAGAAAAAATTCATTGATCTTCTCACAAACAAGAAATTCCTTCGAAGATTCCCTCTGAATATCACATTCACCACATATGCTTCCACCTATATGGGCTCAACGAGAAAAGTCCACAGATCAATTATTTGGTGACTATCAAGTAGGAAACTTAGATAGCTCGACTGATAACTAGTTGGCTGACGAGCCAGTGAAAGGCATTTACAGATAGTGCTCCTAAGCTGATTAAAACACGTAACCTCTAATAGGAACCTCAGTCCTGACATAAGATCCTCATTTGACACACTAATGTCAATGAATTCAACTTCCCACGTCCACATCAACCAATTGGGAAAAGGATGAAGCGATCGAAAAAAAAGAAAAAAAGCAGGGATCTAAGCCCTGCACCATTGTCATTCAAGTATATTCAGAAACCAAATGAATAAGTAGAAGTATAAATGCTAATTAGGAGCCGGCAAGCTTTTGATATTAGTGGGGCATTAGTATTCAAACTGTCCCTATAAATCCATGATATCTCAACTCCAAGCTGGATTTCTGGAGTTCTTGGAAAAAGCAGGAAATCTGTGAATTTGCCAGTGCCAGCAAATTGAGAAAAAAGTAGTGTCTCAGCAAGAAAGAAAACAAAAAATAAAAGAGGAAACAAAGGAGTTGAATCCAATGACAATGCCTAATATCACAACCATCAGAGACGGAAAATGCAAAAAAAAAACTTCAGACCACATATTGGAACTGGAATGAAAAAGGACTGCTCCAAGAGCTTTATGGGGAACCAGAAACAAGAAATTGACTCATTGAACTTTTAATCAAGTTCCACCTTGCTAAGTAATGGCAGCAGAGTAGAGCGAAGAAAACAAATCTCATTTTACAAAATGATGCGACAAATGCTAAGTGGGTATTCAAACAAGCGAACTATGTTCAAGCACCAATCCAGAGCTTCCCACATTGCTTTGTGAACAAATATGGCACATCACTCTTTCTTTATAGCCATTGCATTCTTCACGGTAGACATATTTGCAACAAATTTAAAATTTAATTTTCTTGATTCAAGCTACTGACCTGCTTGTTCTCAAAGCCTTGTGAGTCCAAATGTTTAAAGAACACCTGTATAAGATACTCAACAACACTAGAACCTTTTCCAGCTACTTTACTCACAGAGCACAGGCACCTGCATCAATTAAACACATTTATGTAAAATTCATTCACCACACTATTTTGAAGAATAAAATAGTAGCTGAACTCCAAAACTTAGAATCAAGGTGCACACATGACCACTCATATGCAACAGTTAGAATGTTTTAAATGACCCATCTATTATGAACCAAACACACCCTCCCACCCATTCCCAAGGAAAGGGCAGCATATGAGAGAGAGAGAGAGAGAGAGAGAGAGTCCACCACCCACCACAAAAGGATGTTTGGGTGAGTATTGCTTCCTACCTAGAATAACTTGTGGAGACCGCTGTATAAGAACAATTCAAACTGGCATATAGAAAAAGTTTTAAAAAGCTCCTAATCTTTCTGTTGGATGGGTTTTTCCTTTTCTTTCTTGGATTTCTATTTGGTTTCCATATCACATCAGGAAGAACCAAAATATCCAAATTAAACTGACTCACAATAACTACTGTTGAAAAGAGGTATGGATATCCATTTAAGATAGGAATTGACTGCATCATAAATCATTATGCCTAAAGATACTCTCTAAAGAGGCAAAGTCTGATCAAAGAAAGAAACAAGAACAAGAAGAAACTGACTCATCGAAAACTGGTTTTCCTGATTCAGTTCAAGTTAAGACAATTTGGGGCTTCGTTCAATTCAGGCCATAAAAGTAAAACATTGATTCAGTTCATTCCAATTTATGTGCAAAGCCAAACCACTCGGCCATTTATATCCTTAACATCTATTTGTGGCAGTAGAGAGAAAATTACCCAAATGGGCAGGAATTTGAAACTTACTTGATGCACGCATGGACAACAGTTAAAAAAGAATGTCGTACAATCATATGCTTCAAATCTTGCTCTAGTTCTTCAATAACACTTTGAGGTAACTTCCGAAGCAAAGGCAGAACAGCATCAATAATGAAGATGATACTTTCCAGCAATTGTGCCACCACTCTATTGTCACCCTAAAAGTAAACAAAACCAATCACATGTCAGTAATGCTTCTTTTGGCTCTCTTCTTCAAGAACTCAGTTTCTACAGAGATTAAAAGACAAAGAAGTATTAAGCACACAAAGAGGAACAGAGAGACGTTTCAGTTCGATTCTGAATGTAAAGTAGAATCAATATTAGTAAGTCAAACGGACACATAATTTCAAACCAATTGGACGAGTCTCTATTGAAATACTGAGCAGTTCTACCAATAAAAAGGTTTTTCAAAATGTAACAATCAGCAAAGAAGGTAAGTGTCTTCTGGCAAATGATGACTTATTGATTTCAGTGCAGTGTTTCAGTTTCAGCACCACGTTCTCAGAATAGAACTAATTGAGCATTCTGATCTTGATGGTAGCAACCCATACATTCTCATGGTATGAGAAGATACGAAATGTGAAATAAAAATTAATGACCATAAACTTGTTTCTATAACCTGACTCTTGAGATACGGGTGCAAAGTCACCACAAATTGTGAAGGATCAGATGCTGGAGCAAGGAGTGTTGGATCCACAACGCAGAATGCATGCAGAACCATCACGTAAGGAAGTGACCGCACCTCTGCTTCCTCAGTGCTTGATTCCTCCACCTGAAAACGGTAGAATTCCGAACACAGCTTCAGATCCAATAAAAAGACAGCCACTGCACGCAAAAATATACACAAGGAAGAGATACCTGCAAAATCTTTTCCAGCAAGCTTTTGCACATTAATTCACAGCGCTTTCGAACTGATGCTAGTAGAACAGGGTTGATTCCAGCAGCTTTTGATGATTGTGGAAGAAAATCAAGTGCTAGATTGCGCTTAATAACAGTGACAAGAAGTTGGAAATTTGGCATCCTCCTTAACATTTGGACAATTTGCTCAGTCTTTTTAGCAACCTCTGATGGAACAGAACTACCATCACTGTAAATCTGAGTCTGGGAACTGGGTGGTTCCTCAAACCAAAATTCATAAAAAGTCTTGCAGACAAGATCCTGTAAATAAGAGAAGCAAAAAAATAAAGAGAGAGAGAGAGAGAGAGAGAGAGAGATCATATAGTGTACTTTCGACAAGATCTTTGGGTGTAAGGCTCAACTGAATTATGACCATTGTAAACTATATCCTTTAAGAACTACCATCATGTAACTATATAATTTGTATAATCCATAAGGAAACGCAAGAAGACTTGTTGCTGATGAATGCAAGGTACTAACAAAGAATTGGAAAAGACAAATATCATCTATAAAAGAATAGTTTAAGAAGAAAGCATGATTTAAACAAAACATAAGAGGAAACTACCTCTCAACAATAGTCATCTCAGATACTATGTAAGAAAATATAAATAATTCAAATTTTCACTACAATTTAAGAACAGAAACTGAAGTTTTTATGTTTAACAATAAATATACTTTCAAATTAAGAGACAAGCAAGGAAATTACATTCAGACCAGTAGCTCGAATAAGCAAGCCAAACTAAGCATATTTCCTTATTACCTGAATACTAGACTCATCATCACTAACGCGAGCAATGATTTCAATGCAAGCACTAGTGAATTCAGAGAAATTAGCATTTGAAGTGCACATGTCCCGGATGATTTTGATAGCTCGTTTTCTGACACTAACTCCAGTGTCTTTGATTCTCTCTGCAACCTTCTCAAAATACTGAAAAGCAAAATGTAATGAGAGATAGATATAACTGCCAGAAGGGTCTTCACAAAAGAATTGCATGGATAACTATGATGATTAACCTGTGATCCAACATCAGGATGTGAAGCAATATGCCGACTGACAAGTTCCAATGCTGCTTCTCTCACAGATATAGCGGAATCACAAAACCTCCCTTCAACAGCAAGCTGCACCCGTTTGTCACGCAATACCTCTGGGTCGGTCTCCACAATAATACTTACCTGTTCTTGTCAAACAAAATCACATGCAACATGCTATCAAAAACTATGTACCCATAAGTCAGTTTGCAATAGACTTTTGACTTACCGCTTTTAGAGCCTTTGCCCTTATAATAGGAGAGTTTTCCCTCAGACTTGCCTGAAATCAATCACATTGTGAAAAATCAGACTCATTTGACAAGCTCGCTAAACCTGAAGAGCAGACAGGATTACTGACCAAAAGCATGTGAAGGATCTTATCGAACCCTCTGGAAAAGGAATTTTTTTGTCCCATAGCTAAAGTGATCTTCTTGATACAATCTCTTGTCAAAGTTGAGGAAACAGTACCAGAATCACGCACTACAGTCTTTGACTTCAGTCTAGCAAGATAGTAATAGAAATTTTCCTGAAATTTTGGATCATCCTTGTACCATAGGCATAAATAGAACCTGCATGCAAGTATTTCTTACGTCAAGGTTAAAAAAAAAAAAAAATCAAATGATTGAAAAGGAAAAGACAAGAATTAAAGATGAACACCCACCAACGAATAAAGACATGCACATCGTCAGTGGAACTGGAATCCTGGAGGAAATTAAGAAGAAGCTGCTGCACAACTTCAATATTAGTAATTGAACCAAAAGATTCTGGATTTTTATCAACGCAATTTCTTTTGGTGTCCTTGCAATGGGATTTGCAAAATGATTGCAATACAAGAAGTTGCTTTCTGCAGATGCAAAATTGACAGCTCCAGCTATGATCAGAAACTTCTTGCTCTCTCGCGCCCATGCATTCAGCATGGAACAATCTTCGACAGCTTTGACAGGTAAACAATGATCTCTCTACCCTCCCATCACCACAGGCAGAGCAAACATCCTTTGGATAACTTTGCTCGACATTATCACCATCAACTAATTCTCGTAGTAACAGAAACTTGTCCCTCCTGTAAATAACAGCATCATGCTTTAAGCGGGCGGCAATCGTCCCAAGAAGGTCGATGGCCATGGATCGCGCAGCTATATCTTTGGATTTCAGCCCAGCGTTCTGTAGCAGGAGGACACAAAAGACCTGCAAGTAGATCACTGCATGAGAAGAGGAGAAAAGTACTTTCAACAACAAAAGAAATAACAATTATTCAAAGTTAGGGCTGACTTGTGATGAACAATGCGGAAGATCATGCTAAAAACTAACAGAAACAAATAGCAGTAGTGCTTTGACAACAGCTCTCTTAAACAAACCATTTCTCCAATAGCCTAATAATTAGAATATGGGTGGTTCACAATGTATGCATAGCATATTTCTCAACAAACTCTTCAAATAATTTAAGACTCTTCTTGAACAAAGAAAACGTATCACTCAATTATTGGATTGTTTGCTATGTTTTTGCCTTTCCTTTTCCTTGATAACCAAAGAGAAATTAACTAAGAGTACCAAGGGCATGCCAACCCATTTATACAATCGAGCTCAAAGCCAAAAGAGAGCTCAAGACAACACAATATGTATGTTTTTGTTAATTTAGAATCCAGACATTCTACGAGAGAGTCAATTGCTTAATGATGTAATTACTTTTTTTAGCAGCATCTAATCGCAGTTGTCTCTATATCCTCACCCTACAGGTGAATAACACATGAGGAAAAGCTTTGCAGCTTCCCTATTTTTATAAGGTTCTGAGAGGATCTTCTTACATTCATTAATCTCCAAACTGAAATAGCTGCAATAAATGCTTTTAAAATGTAGATTGTCCCAATTTTACAAACCAAGAAGACTGAGTATTTATACGCACTTTACCTCCAGGATAGGAGCTGACGCAGGATACTCAGGTAAATTTAATGTGGTCAGCAAATCCATAACAAGATTTTCCATCATTACTTTTATCTCAGATGCATCCTGAGTCTTTACGCTAGTAAATCGCTGCAGAACACGGGACCAGAAAAGACAACAAGCCTCTGTGATTGCTTCATGACACTTTGTGAGATAAGTACCATCATGTGAGACTTCCATGATGGAAGAAACGTCGGATGCCTGCCTTAAAAGTTCAGGAATGTTAGCACCACACTGAACTAACTGAATCAGCAGGGCAGTAATCATCTGAATTTGCCTCTGATCTTCATCAGGCAGGTGATAGGCTCGTGTTGCACGCTTAGAGAAGGGCAACTTCCAAAGCAAAAGAAGCATTTCATCAATGACATAAGTGCGATGCTGTGCATACCAATAGAATATCTGCTCCAACAATGAGAATGCTTAGAAGAAGCAAAGGTATACTTTCAACAAAATACACATGTAACTTTGAGACAAAAAGTCATACCCCACTAATTAAGGCAATGGCCTTCAGCTGGAGAAGCTGGATATTATCCACCAAAAACGTTGTAAAGTTTGTTTTCACCAGCTGTAGAATGCAACTGTCCGAAAGCTTCTCTATTAACAGTAGATCCTTAAGTAAACCAAGAATAGTACACAACTTCTGAAGTACTGTACTAGCAGCAGCTGAGACCCTAGAGGACAACAAACAGAGGGGAAAAAAAACAGAATCAGAATATCTCAATTGCGATAGGTGAAAAGAATCTCTTAAATTAATGGTATAAAAAGCAGACTTGTTCACTGCTGATTTCTTTGCTTTTATACTCTTTACAACACGGCGTTTCTTACTGGGACCAATATCTGCATCTGCTTCATCATCTTCATCCACTGGAATTTAAAACCAAATAAAACATTTCATCAGATAATACAAGTCATCAAGCCCAAATGTCAAAGAAATAGTTCTAGGGTTCCACAGCATTTCAAGGTAAAGTACATCTCTACTTGAAAGATACACAACAAATCATTCACGAAAAGGCTAACCTTCAGGAGCCCCTTGTTCAACAGGTTTATGCAAAGCACGGTATGATGGATCATAGATACACATTATGTCCATTATTTGACGTCGAGAGAATTCAAGAATCCTCTCAATGATCTGCCACAAATAACATACAATGAGTTTCCATGAACTACTCATGACTGGAGATGGATAAAGTACACTAGGCATAAAGAGAAAACAGTCAAAGGCTAAGAAACTAGAATCTAAGGCAAAACTACCTCTTCACTATAAAGATGCTTCGGCATCTGATTATGAGCCATTACTGCCAGAGCTGCATGTATGGATTCCAAAGCACAGAGGAGGGAGCAAATTGCATCCGGGTCTGACTGGAAACACAAAATACTGTTAGTAACGGTAAATTTATAGAATTACACTATTATTGTTTATGTGTTTTAGTTAAAAGATAAGAATGGAGCTTATCCCAACCAAGCAGAAGTCAAACATAATTGAATCAGTTCATATACTGATATTGCTGGAAGCATAATGAATTTTTGTCATCAACAACAAAGATTGCATAGAACATACATGATCACACTGATCGATGGACAGGCCTTCTGCTCGATGGATCTGATGATCTAGAACCCTTAATAGTTTAACAAGTGTATCTGCAGGAACTAAATGTAGAAGCTTCTTCGCACGAACCGACATTATTTCATTAACAAGTATCCTAAGATCGGCAATAGGCATTAAGATCCACTCTGCTTCATCTCTATCATCTCCAGAAATCTCAGCTTTGCTACAGATGTCCTCCAACATGTCAGAAAACCTTCCAACCGTATCATCTAAGAAGAGACCTAATGAATTAGTTGCTTTGTAATAGAATGAATGTCAGACGTTAGATAACTAAATATCAAATGTCAGACCTTGGGATTCAACAGGACTAGGTCCAACATCTCTAGGGATTTCATCACGTACTTTTTTCTTAACCTTTGGTTTTCGAGAAGATGTAGAGACCTCCTGCAAAATCAAAAACATGAATTTGCGAACAAAACATCTGTCATGCACATTGAAGCAGCATGAACACTTACATTAGCAAGAGCATTATCAAGCAGATTATTTCGATAAGGAGGCAATTCTTTTTGTGCTTGACTTGCAAGAGTAACATTAAGTTGAAGAGGCTTCTCAACATGTGCTGTACTTTGAAATATATGCTCTTTGGTATGACCTGAGAAACTTGAACAATGCAATGAACATTAAGAACAGAAAAAGTACATATATTTAGAAAGATAATCATAACCACATCCAATAACACTGTTTAACGCTAACAAGAAACATAAATTCAGGGACCTTGTCATAATGGTTAAAAGGCTGAAGATTAAAAAAAGGAAAAGAATTGAAAAGCTTGCAACCCGATCAAGTCTTGCAAGAAACAGATTTGGTGACACAAATTGATTCTTCTAAATATGAGCTTTGCCAAAAATAAGAAGACCACAAAGAAAAATGGCCAAACAAGAAAACAAAGCTTTGAGGTACATGCCACTAAAATAATAGATGTCAGCTAAAATTAACAATAATCTCTTAAGGCAATAACAGCAACAGAATATACTGCATTACCTGGAGAAAAGCACTCAAAGGCCTCGGGACTTTGATAAAGAACTTCTTCATAAAGTTTTATCGGCTCCACACAGCTGTGCGGTATCACCATCAAATCCTCCCTAAGCTTTCTGGAATAAGGTAACAGGATAAGTCAATATCAAGCTGAATAGATCATATACTCCAATAAGTAAAGGAAATCCAGGACCATAAATTCATGAACAAGAGATACAGCTAAAAAAAAAAAATTGAGTTAGAATTTTTAACAGCAGCAAGTTAAATTTCACTGAGGCAGTTGCACCTATGATATAGGGACAAAGATCCTCATTCTGCAATAGACCAATAGTCAAACAAAAGCCTATAAAATGCCCTCAAGTAGAAAAGTCACCTCGTGTAATTGACCAAACTATCTAACATGGTGTATCACAGTATCACTTCACAAATGGCGGCAAATTTTAGCATCTTATCTAAAGATTCTCTTACAAACCTCCTTGACTCTTGTTGAGCATCCTTAAATGCTTGCTTCCTAAAAAACACACTGCTTTACATAAATATATCCAGAAAGCTCACAGAGCCAGTAGGTGCATCGCCGAGAACTATAAAATAATTCATCATCCATTCCATTCAAACTCAGCATGTTTGGTTAAGGGCCATGTGAGGAAATGAGAGTAAGTATTTACCTAGAAACTTACATTTGTTGCCTAGGTGGATAAAATGAGAGGTAAATGGGTGGAAATCAAAGGGAGTATTTCCTTGGGCCCACCGTCAATTTTCGTCCAAGACGAAAATGCTACAACACAGGTTTTTTTTTTTTTTTTTTGCAATTTTTCTTTCACTCCTATTTTGAAATAGAATAAGATAAAGGACCCTTTCATCAATCATTAATTCTTTTTCCCTCCACAGCATCCACTCAATGTGCATCCAAACAAGAAAAAGAAAATTAAAATCTCCTTTCTCTTCCTTTCTTTCCTTACATCCTTGATTTAGATAATAATTTAGATAAAACAGCTTATGCAAAGAAAGTATGTTTTAGACTAATGTTCTTCGATGTGAAAACTCCTAAGCTCCTAAGCATGAAAAGCACAATAAGAACTACTAATCATAGGGCTCGTACGGCAGATATAAATCACTGATTCCACCAGCAGAGAGATCCTGGGAAAAGCCATAACCGCATAACATATCCCCAAAAGAACTAGCACGACCCAAAATAATCGGTATTGCCATGCTTCCAATAGAACAATCCTCAAAAAGCCATCATCCTTTAGAATAATCTAGATATTAACTAAGTCACCACATATCCATGCCTAATCAGACATATAAACAAAATCCACATTGCCAAGGTGCATCATGAGGTAACAAAAAGCAATGACGAAACTCGAGATAAGATACTAAAAGCTGCAGAGGAATCACCATCTGCGCACCGCTCAACAAATTAGAATTTAGATTCATAAAATATAGCATTCGTCTGTTACATTGCAAACACCAGCAAATCATGATCTCCAAATTTAAGGGGAAAATCCACAAAACAACAAATTTCCAACATTCGCTCGGCTGTTCTAACTGCAAAATTCCAACGTTATGAAGTCATAAAATTACCATGTCTGCCCATATTAACCCACACTCAGCGAAGCAAATTAGAAGAGAAGCAGAATACGATCATAAAAAGAACTATGCCAACTGCTGAAGCTGAAAAATAAGTAGAAGCTGAGTGGTCTGGTAATTTCGATTTCCTAAATAAGAAGGAAGACGGATAAAAAAAAAAAAAAAAAAAAAACCTCTGGAACACAACTTCAGCTCAAAGACAGTCGATAAAAGGCCGAGCAAAGGGAAATGCGAGCACTCACAAGTAAGAGACATCAGTGTCGCGAAGCAGATCAGCGATTCTACTCGACTGAGCGAGGATTTCAGCGCGATTTAAAATCCTCCGGGGAAACGGACCGGCGGCGCCCTGCTCGTCAAACAGCCTCAGCTCCTGATCGGACGCGCCGAAGAACACCGGCAGCGAAGGCAACGGCAAGCACGAGGCCACATCGGAGTGCACGGTGTTCGATAGCCCTATGCCTCGGTAGCTCCAACCCGGACCCGGACCCTGGCCCGAACTCGAACCGACCGGATTGCTCATCGACGGTTGACGAATCTGCGATTCCGCGACCGTCGCAGCTCCAGAAGAATGGCCAATGCGTTTCCACCGGCGGTCGAATGCAATCCGAAGGGGGATCCGAGAGCGATTTCGAGTTGGATTTTGGCTCCGTATGTTGAGTTGCGGAGAGTGATTCGGAGCCCTAGAAACGAGAGAAAATTGGATGATGTAAATGGCGGGGAAAATGAATTAAGGGCAAAATGCTTGTCTGCGATGCCTGAAAAAAGAAAAAGGAAAAAGATGGAGTTGTATTTAAGCGTGGAAAAAGGGGTGTAACGAAGTTACGTATTTGCCCTTCATTCCGTTAGCCAAGTCTATTAGCTCGTGATACGCGAGAGAGAGATCACTAGCTTTGTTTTCTCGGGCCAATTCTTTTTATTTAATAAGTTTGATAGAGTCTTGACTTGAATAGAGGTTTGGCCGGTCAAGTCGAGTCGGAAAAAGAGATGGTTGATCGAAAATAAATTTCCAAACAAGCGTATGTTTTAAAAACTCAATATTAGAAAATAACTACAAATTGTACAACTGGAATAAAATAAAGAAATTAAATTTTTGCTAGAGCTCGATCCTAATAGAAAATCAAGATATAATTGGAGTATCAATGAACTTGAGCTCAAACATAGTAAGATTAATTATTTCCTTGCAATTATAAATTAGTTAGTAGGGGCGAGCATAGTTTGGGTGGGCGGTTCCCACTCTAGAATTCAGAATCGCCCATTAAGAATCAATTCCAAAAAATTAGAATCGGAAACCACTTGTTGGTTCCTGAGAACCGGATCTATGGAACCAGTCCAATGAAACTTCACTCACTTAGGGTCCGTTTCGCGGATAATGGGCCATTTCTAGAAAATATTTTCCCAGAAATCATTTTCCAGGAAAATGACAATATTTTCTAGTGTTTGGCTAAAACACGAAAATGTTTCGAAAAATATTTTCCGATGTTCGGTATGGAAAATATTTTCCGCTCCCCAGATTGGCGAGCACGAGTATCAAGCTCGAGGCTTGCCAGATCGCCAAGCGCGAGCTTGAGATCGACGAGCTTGAGGTTCACCTGATGACGACCGACAACTAGCCAAGAAAGAAGAAGATGAGAAACAAAGAAAAGGAAAGGAAATTAAAAAGAATTCGAATAAAAAAAAGAAAGATACAATTTAAAAATAATTCGAATAAAAAAAGAAAATAATAAGAAGAAATGGGAGGAGGAAGTGATGATTTGTAGAAGTATGAGATAAGAAAGATCAAGTGAGGAAAATGTTTTCCACTTTTCAAAAGTGGAAAACATTTTCCCCCAATTTAGAAAACTTTTTCCCTTCCATGGAAAACATTTTCCCCTAGGAATTCATTTTCCGTGAAATGAACGTCGGAAAATCCGGAAAATGTTTTCCCGGAAAACATTTTCCGCGAAACGAACGGAGCCTTAGTAGTAATATCAGTAAAAAAAATGAACTCATATTAAAAGTTGAGAGTTGAGGCCGTGAGTCAATAGATATTGAGCTTGCGAGTAGATGCCGTGAGTTAGAGTTAGATAAACAACTTAGATGATGTGAGAGTGAGATGAGACGATCGCTCAGTTAATGGGTATTGAGCTCCAAATTAAGGATTTTAAAGTTTTCATTTTTCTTAAACTGTTTTTGATTGAAAATTTCTCTTAAAAATTAAATAAATATATTTATATATTATCGGTCTGGTCCGATGGGGCAAGTGGACAATTCCATACCTAGAAATGAGAATCGGACCAATACCCACTAGTTCCAATAAAATTGGAATCGAGATTTGGACAGGCTCCCTTGGGAACCCCGCACTCCGGTCCAATTCTAGGTGGTCCGGGTAGTTCCTGGTTCTTTTGCACACATCCTTATGAGCTGGTGTGTGTAATTTTAAGAAATTATGTCCCCATTTTTATAGTTATTAAATATTTTTAAGCAAAAAAATGAAACTCGATTGGATTCAATCAGGTTATGAGGTTGCAGAGCTTCGCATTGGCAAGCTCAAACTCGATTTAACTGGCAAGATCAAGTTCAGCTTCGCTCAAAATCAAGCAAGTTGATGTTGAATAATCATCAAATCGAGTTGGAGCAATTCGTGAGTAATTCGGCGAAACTTCATCTCTAATCGTGGTGATTTTTCCCGTTGGTCAGAGGACCTGGAGACTAAAATCAAATGAAATTTGAACTGTTAATTGACTTTAGGATTCCATGGAGGTGTTAATTTCGTGAAGGCGCCTTTAAGAGAGGCTCTCCCTTTAGTGTTTGGAGCCGATTTCAAGCATTGATATCCACGAAGTAACGATCTGGAAAAGATTAGATGAGGTCAGCCATTTTTGGCTAAGTATAGGAAGTGTCTGGTGAGTTCTTAAGGCGAGTGAACTAAGTCCATTAATTAGCTCTAAGTGAACTTTTTGAGCTGCGAATAATCATTACAGTGACTATTTTGACTCTGAGAAAAATTTCAGCGTGCAAATCAAATTTGGAGGACTATATAAATACATTCGTCAAAATAAGAGTTGAAAGGGGACAGGAGTGATTAAAATGCTCTCAAACTTGTTCTTACTTCTCTTGCTTACTCTCCGAGAAAAATTGAGAGAAAACTCTTTAACATCTCAAATTTTCCTCCATTTTTAAAAATCTTTGCATTTGACCATGGTTTAATGAGGATTTGACCAAGACTTGATCGATGACATACAAGACGCCGGACACATTTTAATTTTAGAAAAATGGGTTGTCAACACGTATATTGCCACTCAAATCCAACGATCAATCTTTTACTCTCTGAGATCGATCACTCGCTTTTTGTAGGGTCGGGAAGTTTACAATTTCGAAATTTCTATTGCTCATCAAGAAACTAGAGATTGCAACCATTCCAACGCAATAAAACCCCGAGTCGGCCACGGGACGGGAGTTATCATTTGTCAAGCTTCGATGAAACTTTTCAATATGCAAAAGAGGTATCAGAGCCAAAACATATTAAGAGGCCTTGAAATCAAAATTAGGTTGTGTGACGTTATGCTATCATTTTAGAAAATTAATAATAAATGTCTTTTAAGTCGTCGTAATGTCGAAACGACTTCTCAAAACATGAAATACGTGGTAATGCTGCAAAATTCTACTAGAAATAAAGAATGCTTCTTGGCTGTCGTGATGATTATTTTGAATCTCAGCTACAAAATTAGGTTGTGTGATGTTGTGCTGAAAATGCGCCAGAACGAATGATGCTTTGTTAATTATATAAGATGTACATTTTTTTAACGGATATAAGGTGGTGAATATATTCAAGTGCTTGCAGTAGAATACATCCCTTCATTTGTGAGCCAACCCGAAGGTTATATACCAAAGCGAATGGGTGCTAGGCAGGCTATGGCAACGTGACCAGAGAGCAAAAGGCAATAAACGTCGTGATTCAAACCTATGAATTGAGGTCTCGTCATGTGATTATTCAATTTCATGATTTTGAATTAAATAATGATTCTAAATTAAGTTATGAGTAGGACTTGGCCTTGTCAAAAGAAAAATGTGTGTTTTTACGTAAATGTTATCATGTCTAGTAAAGCCACAAATTAAATGAAAATGGCTCCTTAAGTAGAATGATGTACATAACTCACATCATCATAATTTGAAAGTGATTTATCGTGTCATATTACATGTAAATATTACTATATCATGTTATTTCGCCATCATGTTTTGAACTTAGTATATCACATCATATTACATATGGATAATATCATGTCATGTCTATGAACATTGCCATATCATATCATTTCATTATCTTATTTTGAATTCGATTTGTCATGTTAGGTTATGTGTCAATATTGCCATGTCATGTGGCTGGCACCTCAAATTATCCCTATGGTCTAGGTAAATTTAAAGTTGACTTAGGGTTGACTAAAAGTTAAAACAATGTTTGATTAACAAATTAGGAGGCTCAAAACACCTTCTCGACTTCAAGAATGGGTTGTGCTTGTTAACGAGGCTTTTTTCATATTCCCATCAAAATCCAATAACCAACTTTTCACCTTTTGAGGCCAGTTGCCCATTCGCGCAGTGTCACGAAGTTTTCAAATTTTAGATTTGATTTGCACATCATGGAAGTTAAATTATTCCAATGTAACAAAAATCAGGCTAATCGAATGTGGGATGAGAAAGTAATTGCTGGTCAAACTGTGGTCAAACTTCGTGGGAAGTGAAAAGGGTCTCAGAGCTTAAAATCATACTAGAGGTCTCAAAATCGAATGATACCTTCCATATAACTAAGTTATTGTAAATAATGATTTTTTAAATTGTTAACTTGCCGAAACGATGTACAATTTGTAAATTTGAACATTAGGCATCGTATAGGACACTAGGTGTAGAAGTCACAGGCTAGGGAATTGCCAAGCTTTAGGTCGAGGTGTGCATGCCTACAAGTGGGACAGCAACACCTCGACAAGAGGCGACAGCCTCAGGCTACATAGGGTGCGCCTAGGAGAATTTTTGGGCCAAAGCCTTTGCATATTTACAAAAGATTTTACGTTAAAAGGCTTTCATGAAAAACAAATAATATTTGGTAAACTATAATTGAAAAATACATTGAAAATCCACTTTAAGAGAAAGATAGTTGGGAAAAGACTCAGCAAAAAACCTTTGATGTTCTATGTGACCAATTTAGGTTTCTTTATATATATGTTTTTTAAATTGGAAAAAACAATCATCGCAATGTATACAATTTGAATATTGAATTAATGAACAAGTCCACGCATGGTCGCAAGCCCTCCAGTAGACTATTGTTCTTTTAATCCATTTAAAAAAGGTAAAAGCAGCAAAGATGGTCACCATGTTCCTGAAGCATGTCGCATCGTTTGTGGGTTGAATTACTCCAGCGTACAAGATCAAGGAGTTTAGTAAAGGACTAACGGTTTAGCAAAGTCTCTAGAAAAGTTCCAGAAGACTACAGTAACCAATTTCCAATGCACTTAATGAGAGCCCAAGAATCAGCGTCTTCACAGCTGCAGAAAGACCAGATTGTCTCCCTTGAATAAAGCAGGACATCTTCCCCTTGGCAGCAAAAGTGATGGAATAAGACAATTTATCAGGCTGAGGAGCGAACTCACTATGGATGACCTCATTTCTTTTAGATGGTAAATAGTACCATTTTGCGCAAGCTTTAATAAGGCTACTTTTGGTCATTTAGATTTTTAATCAAAATAAGACTAAATAAAATATGATATAAAATCTAGGGGTTTTGTTATGTCCTATTTATTATTTGGTGATCCCAATAATAAAATCGGATATATTGATATTATCATATATATTATTTAGTATGAATGGCATATCAATATAAATAATCCTAAAAATTTACAAGCAGAGATAGTAAAAATCTTTAGTAGTATTCTTGCCTACTTTATTTTTATTTTATTTTTCCTCTCTTTTTTTAACTAATTCTTTTTATTTCTTTTTTCCCATTCCATCATTCTTTAATAAAGTTTTATTAAATAGTAAATTGTAGTAATATACCTAAAATAATGAAATACCTAAAATATGTAAATAACTATATATTTATATTTATATATTAAATTTATACTCTAAGGTAGAATTAAATTCGAATAAATAAATAAAAATAAGATTAAATAAAAAACTAAATTGTTATTTTTGTTATTTTGAATTTCTTAAATTATAATTCAAATATTATTTAAGATGAAATATAATTGTAATTTTTTTGATTTAAGAAGTTTATTATTCAAGAAAAATAACTTTCTTATTATAAAATTTAGAAATCCCATCCACTTTTATTCTACATCTCTTATGAGATAATTTTATCCTGCATATATCTCTTTTATATCTAACTTTATTATATTTTGAGTAAGTGCCAAATGCAGAATAAGATGAATTTTATCCTATCTTGAATTTTTTCCTTACTTCTAAGTGCAGCCTAAGAGTTTAGTAAAGAAAAGCAAAGGACTTCCCTTTACAATGTTATAATGCCTAATGTAGCTCACTATCCCATTCACCAACTAATTGTGGATCCCCTTGAGATTTAAGATCCAAATCCAAACATTCTTTGAAAAGGTGTAGTGCAAAATAGACGGAGGCATGATTTAGGGGAGACACCACAAAGTAGACAAGTGTCATGGGTTGGTGCTTGAGATTTTGAACCATGCTGCACTTAGGCTCCCTTTTGGCTCGTGGTTGGACGCCTAAGTTTAGCTCACTCGCTGGCTAGTCTCACTTGAATCGAGAAGAAGTGTTTAGAGAGAAGTTTTGGGAAAGATTGTAATTCTATTGTTCAAATGTTGATGATTCCAATGAGAGGAGAGTGCCGCAATTTATGTATGTCTTCCAAATACTACTGCTCCAACCAGTATTTATCCTATTAAATACAAGATTACCATCTATCCCATTAAATACAAAAATATATTTCCCATATCGTCCTTAGTAGTATTCTAGAATCCTTATGAAACCCTAGAGACCAGGACACTTCAAGTCTTGTCAATCATCTAGGTTATCTCTTTGGTTAGTTGGATCACGAAACCTCCGGTCTATGACACAAGTCTCATTAATACGCTTCACTTCTCAACTATATCAAATATTTGGAGCTTGTTCAGAATTACCCGTGGGAGATGCGGTTCCTTTTCCTAGAGTGATTGAGCACATCAGTTTAGTTGGGACTAAAATCATATACAATTAGAAAAGTATCTTTTCTATATCTTTTCCTTTATTGTGTTCATATATTGTACTATAAATAGTCTTATACATAGAAGATCTTTATCAAAAAGTAACACACTTTTTGCAAAATTTCCTAAATCCATCGTTTCTTCTCTATTTCGTGGCATTACCAACTGGCATATGAAGCCAAATTTGGGGAATATTTGGGTGAAATCGCACTAGTCTATGCCGAGCTACTTTACGTTTCTCTCCCTTATCAGCTTCCAATAGTCGGTAGAAGTAAAAGAATTGAGTTTTGTACATTGAACTCCTACAACACTGAAGCATTTTAGTAGTGATCAAGCAGGCTAGGAATAGGGAAAATGTCTAACAGGTCATCGTGGCTCTGAACAGAAAGCAAATTAAAACAAATCAATCCGAGCAAACTTATCAGTTGATCTAAGTTAACTGATTCAACTACCACCAACTATGGTTCGCTAAAAAAGGTTTATATATTTCATTAAAAATGGCGAAAATGGCACGCTTAACATGTGCAAAATAAGGAAAACACTGTATTGGGGGGATGAAAAATGTGACTTGAGTTATTTTAGAAAATAAATCAAAAAATTTTGCAGGATATGGAAATTTACTTATATTTAGAGTTCCACCTAAAAGAAATTTATTGAATTATATGATAATTTCTTATTCGTGGGATTACTATTTTGTCTATTAATTAGTATTACACAACCATCATTTATTTTTTAGCTAGCATGGATTTTTTTTTTTTTAAAATGTCATGTAATACGGCATTATGGATCAAATCCTTCACAATACAAGTGCCCTGTGTAATTTTTTTTTTCTTTGACAATTTTTTCTTCTATTTGCTGTTTCTCTTGGCGATATCTCCAGCCGACAAAGTGTCTAAAACCATTTCGCATTTAATTTAATCAATACATATTTATACAAAGTTTTTAAAGATCAAACGATTCCATATTAAAAAATAATAAACTCTCTACTATTAAAAGGCAAAATAAGAATCAAAAGTTGAGACCCGCCAAAACAAGAACCTCTCATCGTGGCGAGAAACCCGGCGAATCTGCATTATACGATATTTACAATGCTTCTAGAAAACTTCCGGGGGACCTTTTTCCACAGTCTAAAAGGCTGGAAACACAGATTTTTCCGTTCGATCCAAGCGCAATCAATCACTATCTACGTTTCGCCGATTAAATCAAAATCTCAAGGGAAAAGCCGCCACTTCCTGCCTTAAAGGGAGGGTGACCTAGAACGACTATTTAAGTGGTTATCTCCACGGTATTAATTTGCCCGGTGACGCTTGCGTCGTCCTCATCGTCTGTCCCACGCCCCTCCTTCGCTGCACCACGAAGCTCCAGGAGGGCCTCGCCAATCAAACGGTGTTTTAAATGACGGTTGCATCACCGGTAGTAATGATACGATACAACTAGGCAATCGGTATTGTCTACATGTTGAAAATAGGCCTGTCAAACTGATGGGTTGAGTTGAAAATGGTCTGATTTAGAAGACCCTCTCAATACAAATTTAGTGGCCTACATCCGACTTTTTCTTGACCTGAGATTCATTTTTAGTTTTTTTTTTCTCCTTAAATTGTTGCTTTTAAAGATCTTTGATTTCATGAAAGACAAAGAACCAATCAATTGTCTCATTATCACTGGCTATATCGGAATATCAAGTTATGGTAAAAATAGTTTGTGATAGATTGGATATGGGGTTTACTTTCGAACCTTGAGGTACAAATTGATGGAGCAAGCGAACTATTTTGTGACAATGATGCCACATTCAAACTATCGGCAAATCCAGTCTTTTATGGAAGAAGAAAACAAATAAAAGTTGATAGCTACTTTCAAGAAAAAAATCAAGAAGGGTTATCATAACTTGAGAAATTGGAACTGTGGAATAGTTAGTAGACATCTTCACTAAGTCATTGTGCTAGATATAACATGCGTATCTACTAAGTAAGCTAGGTGTATTTGATATATATAAGCCACCAACTCAAGAGGGAGTGTTGGAGAAAGGATTTGAAATGATTATTGACTTCGATTCTAATCACATATATTGCGGACTAATTAATTCATACAATCAGCGAGAAGGACTAATTCATTCAATCAATATGCGAGAAGGAGTGTTCTTAGATATTCAAAAGATACAAGACAAAAGCTCCTGCATCATCAATGTCAAAATTAATGGGCATAAGATCTCATTTTACTTTTAGCACCTATCAAAGTAGACATGAATCTTGACATAACAATAATATTTTTGACATAATGCTAAATCCTATATTTTCTTTCACTTCCATACCTTCACAATCAATTCATATCTTGTCCAAAATATGTCATTGCCTTAATTATCTTCTCTGTTATTTTGTCTCTCTTCTGACCTTCCCTTTCATTTTATCTTAAAGCCTATAAGTACCACCTACATTGGTGAAATTTAAAGAGATCTATCTCACTCTGCAAATATTACCTCCTCGGGACTTTCTCACGCCGTTAGGACTCTCTGTAAAAGCTTTCTTCTATTGGCTATGGCAATGGTAGTCTCTGCAGTAGACAGTTGTAAGTGGCACGATGCACGTGCTACTTTTTATAGTGACATGGAAGGCGGAGAAACCATGTGTAAGTACTCTTCAAACTCTCACATGGAGATATGGATTTTAGGTTTGCTTCTTTATATATAAAATCATGTAATCTCTCCTCTCTTCTTCAAATGTCCTGCACGGAAAGTTGGAAAAATTACCATAAAAGGTCTTAAACCTATTGTCATTTTAATCATAACTTTTTTTTGGTTAATTGAGTCATAAATCTTTTGCATTTGTGTCAATTTAGTCTATCCGACCAATTTTAGTTGGAAATTGCTAACATGGATGTTGTCCGTCATATGTGGCATGATCGGCGCTGTTGTGAACATTTTTAATAATATTTCCAATTATCTATATATTTATCTTTATTATTATTATTATTATTATTATTATTTTCTCCATCATTTGTTTTTATTTTCTTTCCTTCTTTCTTCCTCTAGTCGGTCATCGGACCTTGGCAACTAGCGAGGGTCAGCAAGGTTGATCTCACCGACCCTTGGCGAAGTTCGTCTTGCCCCTATCGAGGCTCAACCTTATCGTCGCTAGGTGAGGCTTGTCCTTGTTAATGGCTGGCGAAGCTCACCCTTGGTGAAGGTGAGCCTCGCCTTTCCTCGCTGGGAGTGAGGGTTGCTCGGCCTTTGCCCAATCCATATTTGAGCGAGGCTGCCTCTCCTATTGCTGTTATGGCCTCACCTAGATAGATCTAGGTGAGGTCAATGACCACAAGCACTACGCAGCCTTCGTCTGCAGTTGGAGAGGGCATCTTGGCTCTCATGTCGCTTGTAGTCGGTGAGGGCATGGTCGCTCTCACCAACGTCAACCTTACCATATAGGATGACTAGCTTTGACATTAGCAAATTTCAATCAAAATTAGCCGGATAGACTCAATTGACAAAATGCGAAAAGATTTATGACTCAATTAATAAAATTAAAAGATTTAAGATTGAATTGACAAGAATACAATAAGTTTAAGACTTTTAGACAATTTTTCCCAATATGTATGCCAACCATTTTAGTTAGAATATATCCGAGGTGCATAGGTTATCTATGCTACCTGGATTGGATTCGTCTTGCATTGTTTGCCTATCATTTGAATGTTTGATTGATCTCAATGAATTTTTTTTAGACATATTGTACACTCTTGAAAAGATACCAATCACACGTGGCAGATTAACTCAATTCGTTATCTCTTACATTATGCGGCAATTTCAACTAAGGGCAATTGATGAAGTTTTAAGCTTTCCAAACCTCAAAATAAACTACACATATATATTAAAATTAGGAAATTCTATAATATTGCATGAAAAGAAATTTGACAAAGGAATGTGGTACCAAAATGGCGACGTGAGAACCGTTAACTCTCTCATCATGCATGACTGAACCCTCAAACCTAGATATTTAGGCCCTGTTTGTTTGTATTTCTTTTTTTGTTTATGAACATATTTTCTGTTTTTTTGTTCCAGGGGAACAAAATTGGAACGAAACAAGAAAAACTTGTTTCTTGTTTCTGGAACAATTTTTAAGAACAAATTTTCTCTCTCCTTTCTTTTCGTTTCTTTTTTTTTCTTCTTCTTCTTTTCTTCTTCTTTTTCCTTTGGTCGGTCGCCAGCCTCGGCCATGGCCGGCGACTGGCTGTCGAGGGCTGGCGACCTCGCTGGAGTGTTGCCGGCCCCTGGCGAGGCTCGGCCTCGCCGAATCTGGGGGAGCCCGAGCTCGCCTAGCCAAGGTGAGGCCGAGCCTTGAGCGTCACCGGCCGGCGCGAGGCTCGGCCTTGCCTTGGCTAGGCGAGCTCGGGCTCCCCTAGATTCGACAAGGCCGAGCTCACCTAGCCACCGGCGAGGCTCGGCCTCGCCGGTGGCGGGCAAGCTTAGCCTTCTGCCGGGGGTCGGCGAGCCTCGCCGTGGCCGGGTGAGGCTGCCGGCCCTCGTCGGCCGGTCGCCGACCATGGCCAAGTCGGCGATCGGCCACAAGGAAGAAAAAAAGAAAAAAGAAAAAGAAAGAAAAAAAAAAAATTAAAAAATTAAAAAAATTAAAAAAAAAAGAGCACAAATTTACTAAACATGTTTCTATTCTTTTTTTTTTTTTTTATTCTCGGAACAAGTTTACCAAACACGTTTTTGGTCAAAAATTGTTCCAGGAACAAAAATAGTTTTTTCTATTTTCGTTCCCTAGAACAATTTTTGAACGTAAAAAACACAAACAAACGCACCCTTAGTTTTCACATATCATTTAACCTATCGACATCTGAAATTTTGCCAGCAAATCAGATATTCATTTTTTATAGAAAGTAAAAAATATATAAATTAGAATAATATAAAATAAAATAAATGATAAAAGCTCCAATTCGGCCATAATTGCAAAGGCTTGGTCCGGTCCGTTGGGCCTGGTCCAATTCGTACAAGCACAGCAGACCTCCAGTCAAGCCCATCAAGCACATGGTCCAAGTCGTTCCAAGTTTCCAACCAGTTAGCCCGTTTCGTGTCGGTTTAATAAAACTTGGTTCTCCTATACCCGTCAGTCTAGAAAATCCAGTCCCTCAGCCTAGTTTAGGAGCCTATCAAGCGGCCCTCAAGCCCCCCCTTCTCTCTGTCTAAAAGTTCAAATCAGGTGCGCGTGGATGAGGGGGACCGAGCACAGGAATCCGGACGAAGGTTGATACACGCGAATTAGGACGTCAGTAACAGAAGTCTCTCTCTGTCTCGCTCTCCCATCTTGGATTAGCTCCTGCGCATGCAACGAGAAAGAGAGCGAATGCACAAGTAGTAGAAGCTCTAGAAAATAAAATTGAAAAATATTCTCTCGGACTTTCCCTCTAGTTTCACGGCCGCTCCATCTCCAATCGCCACCAACTTCGGGCTCATCCTTATCGTCATGGTGCCATCTCATCGGCTGCGACTCAATTTACTCATTCGGTTATGATTCCAACACTCTTCAGTCATGTTTCTAATTGTGTCCTGTTCTTAATGCAAAGCCAATTCTCCAATTCGTCACTCGTCTTTGCTCAATCATGTTTCTGATTGTGCCATGTTCTTAACGCAAAGCTAACTCTCGGATTCGTCACTTGTATGTAACATCCTCAATCCGACCCCAATCTACAGAATGGGATTACAATGGCGATCAATAGACTGTAGAAAAGTTCAGAAGGCCACTTTGGAATGAAAACTCAATTTTTCATCGGTGGATCGCAAAATTTCGAAAAAGTGTTCGAGTCACAAATGAGGAACCACAAGGGCCCAAGTCCACGGACGGCCCCATTGAGCCACATGCCTACCCATGGCCAGCCCAAGGAGGCCCATTAGGACAATTAGGCTCATTTTTTTTTTTTGTAAGCTTGCACATTAATAAGTCCATGTGCATGAATAGTGAAGTGGGACCATGGTTTAGTGTAATTACTATTTTGCCCCTTCTAGAAGATGACTAGTCTAATGGGACAAAAATGGTGGGCACGAGGAAGGGGATTGACGCCCAAGGAAGAAGGAGGTGAGAGAGAGAAAGTCTAGCCTAGGTAGTCTACCTAGCCTATCTTCCTATTTCAAGCATGTGTAAGCCAATCATTTATGAGGTTGGATATGCAATCTTCATGAAGCTTGCATGGCCATGTAAAGGACTTGGTTGTAGGAGAATTAAGGAAAAAAAGTACTTGGGCCATGTTCACTCTCTCCCTCAATTACGCTCTCTCTTTCTGTCACGCTTGCAGTTGAACCCTATCTTTTTCTCAATCTCACCTCACACCCATCTCTCTCTTTCCTTCTTTATTCTCACCACCGCCCCTTGCCGTCCACCATCCAGCTCGTTGATCTGTGTGCCGCTGTCCTCACCGCCACGCCATCCTCACCATTGAGCCACCACCAAGCACTGTCGTTCTTTTTGGCCATTCATAGCTGTGAGCATTCAACTCACCACCCTCACGCCACTTTTGCTGTGAGATCTTGCTGTTGAACCGCTGTCCTCGTGCTCGCCATTGCCACATCACTAAGCTACGCCCTGTCAAGCCGCTATTTCTCTGTCCCCTATTGCCTCATCCTGACGCCTCATAGCCACCTTCGCCAACTATCCAACTCACCATTGTTGCCACTGAGAGCCCTTCACCCCGTCACCGCTTGTTGTTTGGCCAAGATCCCAAAGTGAGTAACTTCCTAAGCCTTGTTTAGGGTTGTGATTGTGCTTGGAAGTAGGATTATGATTAGATTTAGGTTGATGGTGTTAGATTAGGGGATAAGTGGATTAAGGTGATAAGCTATCATGATAAGCGATGAGTAGAGGTGATAAGTTATCATGATAAGAGATAAGTAAAAATGATAAATTATCATGATAGGTTATAATGGGATGCGATAAGTTATCACGATAAGTGAAAATTACATGTGATAAGCTGTCGTGATAGGCTATAATTGGATGCGGTAAACAATCATGATAAGTGAAAATTGGATGTGATAAGCTATAGTGATAGGCTTAAATTGGATGCGATAAGCTATCCCGATATATGATAATTGGATGTGTTAAGCTATCATGATAGGTTATAATTGGATGCGATGAAGTATCGTGATTGTGATAAGTGCTTATTATGTTGTAATTTTTAAAGTGGTAAGTGCTCATTAACTGCTAATTTTAAATATAGCATATACTTATGCAATTTCCATTTTGAAAATGATAAGTGCTCTCGGCATTCTAATTTTATAAATGATAATGAATGCTTATGAAAGGCTATTTTGAAAAGTGAGGTGTTCATTTGTTAAATGAAATCATATATATATTGTGAGATGTTTAATCAAAGGGTGATCATATAACATTATTTTATGACATCTTTGTATGCGAATATTACTAATCTATGATGTATGAGCATTAAATATTCTTGTATTGGCTAATGAGAAAGATAAAATTTGCTTGAGTGGTGACATGCTCGTGTGATCATATAATGGTTTCATACTCTTATGATTATGAGGACGATTCCTGATCGATTTCGGATGCCCCCACGTCAACGAGAGGTCATTCATGGATGGATTTCGGACGAAGTTTCTTCATTGAAATGCCGTCTTCGAGTGAGGTTGAGACGTTACCGTGCCTGATGGGGGAGATTATGTCCAGTTAAGTCGGAAGACTACCAACGCGAGTGTCAGTCGTAGCCGAAAGTGATCGTAATAATCTGGACTCATGTGATGCATTGTGCATGGAAGTATTAGTATCAATGTCTAGATTATTGAATTGTGATTATCTTATGCTTGTTGGAATGGTGCAATCATGTAGTGATTTATTATGCAATAACTGGACATGTGGTAAAGTACCGTACATAGAGTTGCCTATTCCTTATTTATAGATAATGCAAAGTAAATACTTTACTATAGATTTGCCATCGGTAGATAAGTTATATGTTTAGGGCAACTCTGAGGTGAAGTACCTCCCTACTTAAGGATTAGGGAGCTTACTTATTGAGTTTATCTCATTATTGTTGTTTAAATGTTTTAAGCCTAAGCATGCCTGAACCTTTCTGCCATATATGTTGTGGAGTGCTGGTGGACTAGGATACAAAGGTAACCTTATATCCCATCGCGGGAATCGACACTCGTTACGAGAGATATGTAACCACCATTTGGGTGTATAAAGGGTTAATGAATTTAGTACCTCATTGGTTTATGGCTTGGTACATTTGGGTATAGGAAGATTTATTTGGCCATCTCTGGTGATTCGATGGGCCTTTGGCAGGAGACCTGAGAATGTTAGCTAGGATCCCATGGACCTAGATGTCCCTAATGGTCCTGTTACCAACTTGGATTAGGACCCCAACCTAGAGCCATAGTACTTTGAGCCGATAGGCTGCTAAGAGTGTGTGGGGTGCATCACTTTTTGAGGTCACCCTCATAGTAATAGTGGTGCTTGGCTAACCCTAGCCCTTTTTTTGGACGAGTATGAAGGGATTTGCTCCATGGACATGTGTATTGGCCAAGCTTTTGATGTAAAAAGTTAGTATGTAATGGTTAGTGTGTGTGTGTGTGTGTGTGTGTGTGTGACATGTGTATTGGCCAAGCTTTTGATGTAAAAAGTTAGTATGTAATGGTTAGTGTGTGTGTTGCTTTTGATGTAAAAAGTTAGTATGGAATGGTTAGTGTGTGTGCGCGTGCGTGTGTGTGTGTGTGTGTGTTCTAATATATGTCTTATGCTATCCTTGTTTATGAATGGTTGGGTGGTTTTACATTTACGTATAATTGAAAGATAAAATGAATGGGTTAGTGACGCCTCCTAGAATGTCGCAATTAAATGATTGAAGAAAAAGATGATTGTCGTGTGTTTGAGGGTCGGGACGTGACATACTTGGTTTGTTTCTATTAGAGCATGGTCATAACTTGAAATGATAATGTGTGTTAAGACCTCAGGATAGTTAGCTAGGAACACGCACTATGCTTGTGATCGCCGATTGTTTTGCTGATTTGTGGTTTTGAATTCCTGACTGTATTATTGGGATTGTGGAATTTGTCGTTCTTAGAACTTTGAGAGAAGAATAACCCAGACCTGATAATGTATAGAAGAAAGGTAACTTCGGGCCAAGCGAGTGCCACAAGAAAGGCACAAGGGCATCCTAGAGTCGATGAGATTCTGCAAACCTCATAGGCTATTGGAAATTTGATGAAACAACAAGCTTAGAATTAGGCTGATGCTGCTGTTGCTACCATTGTTACTGCTTCCAATGATGCCCTGTTAACAAGAGACGAGATGCATAAGCTTGTAGAGTAGTTCATAAAGCTAGAGTCGCCACAGTTCACTAGAAATGGTGATCCTAAAGCTGTTGCCTCATGGGTTTAGGAGTTAGAGAAGGCATTTGCATTGCTGAGGTGCATTGAGGAAGACAAGGTAAACCTAGCGATATACCAATTGCAATGTAACGCTAATGACTAGTAGGAAGCCACTCGAGGAATGGTCTTTCCTGAGGGCACAATCCTTGCTTGGGGTGTCTTCGTGGAGGCATTCAACATAAAGTACTTTTCTAAGTGTGTGCGACGGCAGAAGATGACTGAATTTCTGCAACTCTACTAGAATTACTTGTTCATCGACTAATATGAGGCCAAATTTGTTGAGCTGTCAAAGTACGCACCATGGATGATCGAGGATTCGGTGGACATAGTGAAGAGATTACAGGATGGTTTGAAATCAGATATCCATAGCTAGCTGGTGCCCTTGAATTTGACGGACTACGACGAGCTATATGAAAGGGCCTAGCTGATTGAAAAAGATATGTCTAAATGAGCAACCACATATGGATCATGGTTTACTTTTAACAGGGACAACCATTGGTTTGAGAAGAGGCTTATGACAGGAGGAAATCACCCTATCCTTCTCAATAGAAAAAGTGGCGTTGGGAAGTTAGCGCATCATCTGAATAATGGGTGTCGCTTTTGTGGTAGGGATCACGGGATTGCACCGTGCCCTACCAAGATGAGAGCATGCTTTAGGTGTGGCCAGTATGGCCATCAGGTACGAAATTGCCCACATCGACTAGCTAGAACGCAATCTCAACAATTGCTCAATGGGACAACAATTTGGAGCCATACCACATATCAACCATGATCAACCCCTTGCTTAGGGAAAGGTGTATGTAGTAACTAGAGAGGAAGTGAAAGACTTTTGGGGCATAATCATAGGTACGGTCTCCTTACAGTAGCATGCTGTTTACGCCTTGTTTGATACAGGAGCTACGCATTCATTTGTAGCCAAGCAGTTTGTTAGATTAGCCAGATTAGAATTGAGGCTGTTGGAAATGGTCCTTAACATCTCCACCCCTATGAAGGATGAGGTGTTATCTATTTTAAACTATTAATGGTGTAAGATAGTTGTTAATGGGCGAAAAGAGTTGATAGATATAGCTATTTTATATGACTTTAATGTCATAATTGGGATAGATTGGCTAAAAAAGCAACGAGTCACGGTTAATCGCTATAGTAAGATTATACAGTTTAACCTGATTGGTAGTTCTTGTTACGAATTCGTAGGGAACAGAGGAGGACCCTCTATACCCTTGATTATATCGCTCAAGGTAGAACGATTGTTAGAGGAAGGTTGTTAGGGCTATTTGGCAATGGTAGTGGATGTGACGATGGAAGAGCCAAAGTTGGAGGATATCGCTGTGGTGCAAGACTTTGCAGACATCTTTCCAAAGGAATTGCTAGGATTGCCTTTGGAAAGGGAGATGGAGTTCGTTATTGAGTTGGCCTCTACAACGGAACCAATTCCCAAGGCACTGTATCGAATGTCGTTATTAGAACTGAAGGAATTGAATGTGCAAATGCAAGAATTGCTTGATAAGGGATTCATTTGCTCTAGCGCATCGCCATGGGGAGCACTTGTCTTGTTCGTGAAGAAGAAAGAGAGGTCGTTACAACTATGCATAGACTACTGACAACTGAACCTAGTGACGATCAAGAACAAGTATCCATTGCTGAGGATCGACAACTTGTTTGATCAACTTTAGGGAGTTTTAGTATTCTCTAAGATAGACTTGAGGGCAAGCTATCATCAACTGAGAATCAAGAAGGAGGATATCTCGAAGATCGCATTTCGAATGCGATACGACCACTACGAGTTAAAGGTGATGCCGCTTGGGATAATCGATGCCCTACCACTTTTATGGACTTAATGGACCGAGTGTTCAAGGCATAATTGGATCAATTGGTCATAATTTCATTAACAATATACTAGTGTACTCAAAGAGCCTAGAGGAGCATGAATAGCATTTAAGGATGGTATTTCTGACCCTCCGAGAACACGTAGTTTTTGCCAAGTTTGGTAAGTATGAGTTCTAGCTCACTTGAGAGCTTTTCTAGGACACGTAATATTTGGCGAAGGAATTTCAATGGACCTGACAAAGATTGAGGCAATCATGAACTGGCCAAAACCAGTGACGGTGACGGAAGTTTGGAGTTTTTTTGGGATTGGCTAGTTATTACCAACGATTTGTGGAAAGGTTCTCTGGAATAGCTATGCTCCCGAGCAACTACTAAAGAAGGAAGTGAAGTTCGAGTGGATGAATAAGTCCGAAAAGTGTTTCCAAGAGCTCAAGCACAAGTTGGTTATTGCCTCAATTTTGACGATATTGTCTGATCTTGGAGGGTACGAGATCTACAATGACGTTTCATATAAAGAACTAGCCTACGTCTTGATGCAACATGGACGAGTAGTAGCCTATGCATCTAGACAACTAAAGCCCCATGAGTAGAATTATCCGACACACGACTTGGAATTGGCAGCAATTATCTTCACTTTGAAGATTTGGAGGCACTACTTATATGGGGAAACATACACAATCTACACCAACCATCAAAGCCTGAAATATTTGTTTTCTTAAAAGAAGTTGAACATGAGACAATGATGCTGAATGGAACTTTTCAAGGATTATGACTGGACATCCTGTATCATCCTAAAAAAGGCCAACAAAGTAATGGATGTGTTCAGTCGAAAGTTGACGATTATGCAAATGATGGTTCAAGAATGGATCCTTCTCAAGGGAGTACACGATTTGGATTTCAGATTCGAGGTAAGCCACCTCTCTAGTCTTATGGCTACCCTATGAATTGAACCTGAAGTGTAAATCGAAATTAAAGCATTGCAGTCAACAAATCCATCAATCCAAAGGGTTTTTGCAAGAGAGTGCGGAGAAAAGGAAACAAGACTTTCAAGAAGTGGAGGATGGGATATTGAAATTTCAAGGATAGTTATGTGTGCCCAAGAATGCAGAACTCAAGGAAGAGATTCTGGTAGAAACTCACTGAAGTAACTATAGCATACATCCAGGTAGCACGAAATTGTATATGAATCTTCGACAGTATTATTAGTGGAATGACATGAAAACTGATGTCGCTAAGCACGTGGCTAAGTGCTTGACATGCCAATGAGTGAAAGCACAACACTGCAAACCTAGTGGACTACTACAACCCCTGGAAATCCCAGAGTGGAAATGGAAGCATATCACAATGAATTTTGTTATGGGACCACCGAGGAGCTAGAGAGGTAATTAGTCCATTTGAGTCGTAGCCGACAAACTGACCAAGTTAGCAAACTTTATCACTGTATGAAAAGACTTTGCCATGGATAGGTATGCTGAGTTGTTTGTGCGGCAAATAATTTGGTTGCATGGAGTACCTGTGATGATCAATTCAGATTAAGACCCCAAGTTCATCGGCGCATTTTGGAAAAGCCTATAAACTGCCATGGGAACGAGGCTACAGTTTAGCATGGCTTATCATCTATACACTGATGGTCAATCTGAGAGGACCATTCATACATTGGAAAACATGTTGCGAGCTTGCATCGTGGATTTCAAAGGAGGATGGGAAGATCAACTACATCTTCGAGTTCGCAAGCTACTAGTAGAGGATCAGAATGGCACCGTTTGAGGCACTATACGGTTGTGCTTGCAGAACACCTGTTTATGGGGATGAAGTTAAGGAAAGGAAGATTACTTGTCCCGAGCTAGTTTAACAATCCACAAATATGGTTAAGCTTATTAGGGACAAGCTAAAAACAGCTTAGAACCGTCGGAAGAGCTATGTGGATAAACGATGAAGGCGTTTGAAGTTTCAAGTAGGTGACCACGTATTCCTTAAAGTGTCGCCAATGAGAAGGATGTCACATTTTGGCAAGAAAGGAAAGTTGAGCCACAAGGTTGTTGGACCCTTGAAGATTCTAGAATGAATAGGGACTTTGGCCTATCGATTAATGTTGCTGCCTAGCCTTGCTTAGATTCATAATATGTTCCATGTATCCATGCTAAGGAAATATAAACCAGACCTAACACACGTGCTCGATTATGAAGAGATTGAAGTTGACAACAGGGAGTCGTATGTTGAGCAATTGGTGTAGGTCTTTGATAGAAAAGAGTGAGTGCTATGCAACAAGGTTATTCCCTTAGTCAAGGTTGTGGGCAACATCATGGTACCGAGAGAGCAACCTGGGAAATTGAGGACATAGTGAGATGTCAACATCCTCATTTGTTTGAAGAAATAAATAATTTTGTAAATTTCAATGATGAAATTTCTTTAAGACCCTTACCACAAAAAAAAAAAAAATTCTTTAAGAGGGGAGGAGTTGTAACATTTTCAATCCGACCCCAGTCTACTAAACAGGATTACGACGGGGATCGGCAGACTATGAAAAAGCTTCACTTTGAAACAAAAACCCAATTTTCCATCAATGGATCGTGAAATTTCAGAAAAGAGGAAACAGGTCGCGAATGAGGAACCATGAGGACCTAACGCCCACGAATTGGTCCATTGGGCTACACGCCCACCCATGGCCAGCCTAAGGGGTCCCATTAAGACAATTTGGGTCATTTTGGATTTTTGTAAGCTTGCACATTAATAAGTCCATATGCATGAATAGTGAAATGAGACAAGTGTTTAGTGCAATTACTATTTTGCCCTTTTCTGAAGATGACTAACCTAATGAACAAAAATGGTGGGCATGAGGAAAGGGGATTGGTGCCTAAGGAAGAAGAAGGGGAGAGAGAGAGAGAGAGAGAAAGTCTAGCCTAGCTACTCTACCTAGCCCACCTTCCTGTTTCAAGCATGTGCAAAATCCAAGCATTTACGAGATTGGATATGAAATCATCATGAAGCTTGCATGGCCAGGTAAAGGACTTGGTTGTGAGGGAATTAAGGAAAAAGTGTACTTGAGGCTTGTTCATTCACTCTCTCATCTCTCTCATTCCTATCATTCTTTCTCTTTCCCTCACAATCTCCATTGGTCACATCTCTCTCTCCTTTACTCTTGTAGCTAAACCCCCTCTCTTTCTCAATTTAACCTTATGCCCATCTCTCTCTTTCCCTCTTGGTTCTCACCATTGCCTCTTGCCGTCCACTATTTGCCAACTAGCTCACCAAGCCGTGCGCCACCATTCTTGCCGCTGTGCCACCCTCACCATTGAGTCGATACCAAGCACCACCATTCCTTTTGGCCATTCACAGTCGTCAGCCGTCCGACTCACCACCCTCATGCCACCCTTACTGTGAGATCTCACTATTGAACTGTTGTATTCATCCTCACCATTGCTACTTTATCAAGCGACGTAGTGCCAAGCCGCCACTCCGCCATCTCTTACTGCCTCATCCTGAGGCCTCATTGCCACCCTCACCGACCGTCCAACTCACTGTTTAGAGACCTTCACCACCGCTACTCGTTTTTTAGCCAAGATCTACAAGTGAGTAACTTCCTCACCCTTATTTAAGGTTGTAATTGTGCTTAGGAGAATGATTAGGATTAGATTAAGGTTGATGGTGGTTAGATTAGGGGATAAGTGGATTAAGGTGATAAGCTATCATGATAAGTGATAAGTAAAGGTGATAAACTATCATGATACGTGATAAGTAGATGTGATAAGCTATCGTGATAGGCCATAATTGGATGTGATAAGCTATCGTGATAGGCCATAATTGGATGTGGTAAGCTATCGCAATAAGTGATAATTGGATGTGATAAGCTATCGTGATAGGCTATAATTGGATATGACAAGCTATTGAGATAAGTGATAATTGGATGTGATAAGTTATCATGATAAGCTATAATTGGATGTGATAAACTATCACGATAAATGATAATTGGATGTGTTAAGCTATCATGATAGATTATAATTGGATGCGATAAACTATCATGATTGTGATAATTGATTATTATATTGTAATTTTTACAGTGGTAAGTGCTCATTAAATGCTAATTTTAAAGGTAGTATATGCTTATGCAATTCCCAATTTGAAAATGATAAGTGTTCTTGGCATTCTTTTTTTTTTTTTTTAATAAATGATGATGATGAATGCTTATGAAAGGCTATTTTGAAAAGTGAGGTGTTCATTTGTTAAATGAAATCATGGTGTGATGTTATATATACATATACATATATATATATATATATATATATATCATGAGGTGGATGCATGATTACTTTGGTAGATGTTTAATCAAGGGGTGATCATATAACATTATTTTATGACATCTTTGTATGCGAATATTGCTAATGTATGATGTATGAGCATTTAAACACTCTTGGATTGGCTAATGAGAAAGATAAAATTTGCTTGAGTGGTGATATACTCATGTGATTACATAATGGTTTTGTACTCGTATGATTTCGAGGGCGATGCCCAACCGATTTCAGATGCCCCCACGTCAACGGGATGCCGTTTGCGGGTGAATTTTGGGACAAAACTTCCGAATTGGAATGTCATCTTCAAGTGAGGTTGAGACATTGCCGTGTTCGATGGGGCGGGATGATGTCCGATTAAGTCAGAAAACCATTGACGCGAGTGTCAGTCGTGGCCGAGAGCAATTGTAATAATCTGGACTTATGTGATGCATCGTGCATGGAAGTATTAGTATTAATGTTTGGATTATTAAATTGTGATCGTTGTGTGCTTATCGAAATGGTGCACCCATGCAGTGATTTATTATACAATAATTAGACACATGATAAGTACCGCATGTTGAGTCGCCTATTCCCTGTTTATAGATAATGCAAAGCAAATGTTTTGCTATTGGTTTGCCATCGATAAATAAGTTGCATGTTTAGGGTGACTACAAGGCGAAGTGCCTTCCTACATGAGGATTAAGGAGCTTACTTACTGAGTTTATCACTTGTTGTTGTTTAAATGTTTCGGCCCTAAGCATGCTTGAACCTTTCCGCCATATGCATTTTGCAGTGCTGGTGGACCAGGATATAGAGGTGACCTCATATCCCATCGCGAGGACCGAGACTCGTTACGAGATATATGTAACCATCATTCGGATGGATGAGGAGTTAATGAACTTAGTACCCCACTAGTTTGTGGCTTGGTATGTCTGGGTAAGGGAGGATCTATTTGACCCTCTGCAGGGATTTGATGGGCCTCCAAGCATGTCACGACCCTAACTAAATCTCCAGAGTCTTGAGCGGCAAGAGTTATATTTGCGACGTCCCAGACTTGTCACCGTCCCAATTCTTTTTAATCTTATTATCATGCACATGTGAAAACGTGAATAAACAACTCCCTAGACAAACAACAGCTAGAAGACTGTGACATATATCATACAGAATGTCACAACCTCAACTCCATCCCCAGGGTAACGTCCCAATCATCGTCCCATATATTTTTATCTTTTCATTAAGCACATGCGGAAACATACATACAACACTCGAACAACAACAAGCAGTTATGAAAATAACTATTTAAAAATATACAATCACATCAGTTATATTTATAAGCCATTTTTGTCATGAGTTGTTATATTTACAACCATTACATCTTCAAAAGGCTAGGGTAAACTTTAACTCCTCTAGCAAGACTGCAACCCCTCCATACCTACGATCTGAAAAACAACGGGGTGAGTCATGGACTCAGTAAATAAAACTCCTAATTTTCTACTAGGTAGATATTTCATCATCAAAATCTAGTAGGTATAACACTCGCAATGCAATATTGATGGCAGATCATTAGCAAATTTATTGCTACATCTCAACTACATGCGGATGTCCATTGCAACCTGCTTCGATGCATGCTTACCTTCA
Source organism: Eucalyptus tenuipes (assembly GCA_014182365.1). NCBI lineage: Eukaryota > Viridiplantae > Streptophyta > Magnoliopsida > Myrtales > Myrtaceae > Eucalyptus > Eucalyptus tenuipes. The sequence goes on along the minus strand of CM024546.1, from coordinate 14,946,844 downwards.
GCTTGTCGATGAACATATCATACTTATGCATATATCGGCACTCATGCAAATTCATTTATCATCGTCCTGGCTCAACCAGGCCCTCACAGCTCAATCGAGGCATCTAGCTTCAAGTTAGGCATCTTGGCTCAACCAAGGCATCCCGGCTCAATCGAGGCATCCTGGCGCTAGCTCACCAAGTCATCCGAGCTCAACCCAGGTATCCTCGCTCAACCAAGGCATCCCGGGGCTAGCTTACTCGAGGCATCCAGGCTTAAACCCAAGCATCTTGGCTCAATCAAGGCATCCCGTTCAATGAACGAGGCATCTTTGTCAACGCTATGTGACGACGGATGCTTTTTCCTCTTTAAGTACATACACAAGTGCATCACACAAGCCAGTTTTTCATCTCTTATCTTAGCCAACGTATGTAAGGCCCGAGGGCGTGCTCATTCAAGTGAGTGTACCATGATCCTCAACATCATATTATAAAATATGCCGGGAACGATTTTTGGTTCGTGGCTTGGGTCGCATGCTTAGGCCATCGCGACTTGACGTCAATTCCAAGCCAAGCAAACCTTGACCTCGTCCCGGGGCGTGAACACACTCAAATATGCAAACATGAGCAAACACACAAAAGAACATTACAATATACACACAGCTCACACAGGTGAGCACACCACTAAACTCGACGATGTAGGCTATCGCCCTAGCCAAGAGTTAGAGATTCTACTTACCTTCGATGAACCTTGATGAACTATAGATAGTTTTACCCATAGAGGGTTGTTTGATGAGGCAATGGGCGAGCAAGGCCGATAGAGGGAGAGAGGGCGACGATGAGAAGGCTTGAGAGAAAGAGAGAGAGAGGGAGAGCAAGTGAGAGAGAAAAGATTGGGTGGCGTGTGAGGTATTGGGGGGATGCCTCTATTTATAGGTAAATCTCTCATGATTACCATTCCAAATGGACCAATAGGATTTCTTTGGGTGGCAAGCCTAGATTGGTAAGGTAGCAAGACTAAGGAGGAGGATGTGGCTAGCCTAATCCCTAAGGCCACACTTGGTCCTTCTCTTATTGGGCCATTTGGGGTTTGAGTCGTCTTTGTAATGATGACTATATTAATTAGGGGACACCTAAGCCTTATGACTCAACCTAGCATTAATGCACTATGGTCCAAGAGCATTTAATATATCTTTATCCCAATCCAAGAAGACTCTAGATGGCTTGCTCCTCAAGTTAGGCATGCGGCCCTGTTGCAATCAAAATTTCAGGTGCACCACCTAAAATTAGGCTAATGGATTACTAAGTCTCACTTAGCTCGAGCTCTCCCAAGTCCATACCAATTCGTGACTTGGGTTCAAATATTTAGCATGCAATTGATTTTGCAATCAAGAGTCGCCACTAATCAGTTTACGGTAGGTCGATTAGACACCTAAGTAAAGTAACGGGAAGTTTACTTTACTCCCACGAACTAGAAATTTATCAGTTCGGGGACTTGATTACGCTAGATTTCTCTAACGTTCTTTCAGTACCTTTCTCTTTTATTTTGAAAAAAATGTTTGGCAAGCAGCTCAAATTGATTTTAATTTACATTCCCTAACATGTGAGGTGACCATGCGGCTGGCGTTCTGGTGCGGCAGATCGGGCAGTGGCGGAGGTACAGATGCGGGCGTCGGGTCGTCGCGAGGAGTCGAGCAGCGATTGCTGGTGCAGGCGCGGTGAGCTTCGGCTACGGGGACGCCGAGGCGGAGGTGCAGGCGTGAGATCTATTGCCGAGGGGTGTTGGCGTCGGCGCGGTAGAGTAGGTAAGCTGAGGTGCAGGCAGGGGCCAACGGTGGGCGTGGTGGGCTATTAGTCGGCGCTCGGGAGGAGACGGTGCAGAGCTCAGGTGGGGCGGAGTTTCAGACGGTTGCAGGGCTGTGCGGCGAGGCACGATGTGGTGCCCGGGCAGCAAGCAGTGCCGTGCGACGGTTGGCCCAACGGGGAAGATAAACAGTCCTCTGTTCTCTGCTCTACTTTTCTTTTTTTGCTTTTGCTTTCTCTTCTCCCTCTGCACGTCTCTTCCCTCTGTCTCTTCTCTGTTCTGCCCTCTGCTGCTCCCTTTTTCTCTGACCTGTTCTCTCTTCTTTTTGTGTTTCAAAAGAAAGAAAAACCCAAGGAAAAAGCTTTTCTTTTTCGGTTGTTCTCTTTGAATGAACGAACGGAAAGCCCCTATCCAAGAACCCTAAAAAAACTGAAGAAAACAAATTTTCTTTTGTCTTCAATTTTCAACAAAGAAAACCTAGAGAAACCCCCTCAATGTGGCCGTGTATTTTATGTGTGCCCCCTCTGGGAAAACCCTATGCGTTTTACCTTTTTATAGGCCACCGATTAGGTTTTTTTTTTTTAAAAGAATTCCAAATCGATATCCACGAAGATTCTTTTTTCAAACGCAATATTAACTTTTCCGAACGCAATATTTGTTTTTCACATCTGCCATATCCAAAAAAATTCATCATATCCTGGAAAAATTTCAAATCCCTATTTTCCACCAGATAATTTTTTTATCATTACTAAAAACGGGCTTGGGCCAATTTGCTTGCTTCGTAGGCTTAGTTCAGCCTGCCAAGTCAAAACTCAAAATCACTAATTCAAACCCATCCGACGCCGGTCCAATGCACAAAATGTAAATTAAAAACAAATGCACCTAAATTTATATGCTATGCAATTAATATTTTTTTAGGGATAAAATTAACCCCTAATTTTCTATGCAATAAATAAACGATTGGATCGCCAAAATTTAGGTGTCAACAAGCCCCTTCCTCTCCAAGTTTGGCGTGTGACCTTCCATTCTAAGTTGAAGAACAGTTTCGATTAAATTTTGAAATTAGTGTCATTACCTTATCAAATGGGCTCGAAAAATTATAAAATTTTAATATGTTGTCAAGAAGATCTTAAGAAACATTTTTTATGAGGGAAACTTAGCCAAAATTGTGCTGTGGAAAGAGCATAAATTCACTGAACACAACCCAAAAATTTGTCCATCGAGCAGACTTAACGGTCCGAGAGAGAGACTCATTTCGAAATCTAGATCTTCACAAAACTCTTTAAAATTTAAATATGTTGTAGATATGAATGTCCTTTAAAACCTTTGTGAAGGAAGTATGTCCAAATTCGAAATGGAAGATTTTATAAGAATTCGAGAAAGCAACTTGGTTACCGTTTTCACTATACTGGGTAGGTTCTCCATGGTAATTGATTGGGCCTTCATTCCAACCATTTCACCTCAAAAATATGAAATTTAACTGTGTTATAGAATCAGATGTTTTGAACAGATTTTATGAAGGAAGTTTTTCCAAATTCGAAGCACAAAGAGCTCTATAAAATTAGAAAATAGAAAAGGTCCAGTAGTTTCGAAAAACTGGGAAGTCAAAACCTATGAAACTCAAGGTGGCAAGCCTATGGAGGAGAGATGGCGCCCCTAACGGTTTTCCAAGACCATCCTTCATTAATTACTTGGCTGATGATTCATCAAGTATTTAAAGTTGGAAATGACTTGTCTTCGAAGTCTCAAAGTAGAGGAAATGATGACCCTAATATAATAGGGACACATGGACATGTGATTCACCTCATTCATTAATGGCTTGTCATGATGACCATACACCTAAGCTTATGAGTCATTTTATCTCATTAATTACTTAGGACACATAAGCCTCCACACTCATCATCCTCATTTAATACTTTTCACACTTGTTCACACTTTTTTTCTAGGAAGGTTTGACTAATCCAATGCCTATCTAGCTTAGCCTCCTAGTTGGAACTAAAGTAAGAGTCAAAATCGAGGATATCACATGGAACACACTAATTTATATTATCACATTACTTTTACAAGCCATTTCTCCATGTGCCATCTTTTCTTTTTACATCACACTAAAGTTTCCACATAGGCCAGGGGAATTTTCTGTCTCCTTTAGCATGACTGCAACTTTCAAAACTAACGTGGGCTTCCATGCTTATAAGACTGAAGGATGAGGGAGTGAGTTTTGGGAACTCAATAAGTAAAATTCCTAACTCTTTACTAGGAAAGTATCTCATCATCAAAGCTTAACAAGTACAACACTCGCAAACATTGTCGATGGTAGATCAATAGCAAACTTATTACTACATCTCAAATCCATGTAAATATCCATAACAACATACTTCAATGCATGCTTACCTTCGGCTTAACAATGAACACCTTAACATATCATGCTTATGCATAACCGGCACTCATGCAAATTCATTTAACGTTGTCCTGGCTCGACTAGGCTCTCCTGGCTTGACTGGAGCTCCCAGCTTCTTGTTGGGCTTCTTGGCTCAACCAAGGCATCTCAGCTCGATCGAGGCTTCTCGGGGTTAGCTTCCCGAGGCTTTCGAGTTCTAAACCTAGGCATCCTGCCTCAACTAGGGCATCCCCGCTCAACCGATGCATCCCATTTAACGAATGAGGCATCGTCGCCAACATTATGTGACAACATATACTTTTTCCTCTTTAAGTGCATGCATATATGCATCATACAAGCCAATTCTTATCTTTTTTCTTAGCCAACACATGCATGGCCTAAAGGTGTGCTCATTTGTTCGTGTGTGTCATGAATATTCTTGTACTTCACTAATAAATAGGTCGGGAACAATCCTTGGTCCATGACTTGAATCAATCACTTGATGTCAATATGCGCCCTAGACAAGGTTCGAAAATGGCACGCTCAATGCCGGTCCTAGACCCTGAGGTTTGATTACACCTCGCTTTAGTGAAGACCTTGAGCTCGACAGGCCTTGGTTTCGACCCAGCGTGAACATACTTCGTGCCATAAATGACCTTTGGTTCGTGGCTTGATTCAAACAGTAAGCACAAAATCCCCACACCAACCAATGCATAAAACCAACACACTTTAGTGCCTTATCAAGACCTCGTGGGCTTGGGTGATCCCCGTATCAATCAAGACTTAGAACCGGCAAGCCTCAATGCTGATTCAAGAGCTTGCGGCCTTGGGCGATCCTCGTGTCGAACAAGACTTAGAACTAGCATGCTTGAATGTTGATCCAAAGCCTTGTGGCCTTAAGCCACTTTGCCTTGCGTTGAACTCAACCCGAGCGAACACCAACCTCATTCCGGGCGTGAACAACTCAAGTACAATCATGAGCAAAATCATATAAAAGATCAAATATCATACCTATGGCTTGACGGGCGAGCACCTAACCTTCACAAGGGGCCCATGGTTAGTCCACAACTGGTCCATGGCCGAGTATACTTGGTTCGTGGTTGGCTCTCGGTTATCATGTGGTTGCGTGGGAACAGTTGATTCGTGACCAATGCACAGTCGCACTGGATCGACTCATGGTCATCCAAGGTTAGTACATGACCAAACGGAATCACCCGCGACTGGAACATGATAATTTCGGATTGATTCATGATCATCCATCGATCTGCGGTGGTATGTGACCATCCAACGACTAACTCTTATGGTTGAGTAGCTGCTTTATGGCCAAATGGCTCAAGTCTACTTGCTTTATAGTCGATCCCTTGATCAATCCATGACCAATCCTTTGCCTCCCTTCTAGTCAGTCTGATCGGTCCATGACCGACTTTGGGAATGATCCATGGCCGATCCTTGCCACTAGCACATCGGACTCATATCCATTTCTCATAGGGTAAAAAATCGGGATGTTACAAGGCGGGGGACCTATGAATGCTAGCCGGGATGGACTTGGACGTCCTTGATGGTGCTGTTATCAACTCGGAAACTGACCCAGATCAGGACCCCGACTTTGAGCCATAGTACCTTGAGCTGATAGGGTACTAGGAGCGTGTGGGGGTGCATCACTTTTTGAGGTCACCCTCATAATAATAGAGGTGCTAAGCTTAACCCAAACTCCTTTTTTAGACGAGTATGAAGGGATTTGCTCTGCGGACATGTGTATTGGCTGAACTGTTGATGTAAAAAGTTAATCTGTAATGGTTAATATATATATATATATATATATATATTTATATATATATATATGAAAGTGTGTTCGATATGTGTCTTATGCTATCCCTATTTATGAATGGTTGGGCGGTTTTATCTTTGCTTTTGTTTGCGTATAATCGAAAGATAAAATGAATGGATCAGCAATGTCTCTTGTGATGTCACAATTAAATGACCAAAGAGAAATAGGGCTGTTGTGCGTTTGAGGGTCGGGCATGACATTGTCTCTATGATCGATGAAAGATAATAATCTTTTATAAATGTTCTGACATTTCTGACACGACAGTAAAATTGATAGAAAGCATTATATTTTATATTGTGATTAGCTTTGTCCTATCACGTTATTTGTGACACCTTAAATTTTCCAATCCTAGAATTATGAACGGATCAGTATGGGCTTAGAATATTAGATTGGTTCAGGTGACAAGCCTAATGGGCCGTAAGGGAGACACAAACTTAAAGGCTTAGTGGGCTATGTGGAGGCCATGGGCATGGCTTTGATGGGCCAAATAACGAGCCAAGAGTTGAGCTCGACATGGAATGGGTTGAGTAAAGGGCCCGATGGGCCGAGATTTGGGGCCAGTGAGCCATGATTAGGGCCAATAGAGCTGGGGATGTATGGATGAGGCTCAGTTTGGGCGAAAAAGATTTTTTTGTCAATGGAAAGTTTTGATTGACCATGTTTAATTTAATTTAGGAATTTATGCGCAAACATAGGATTAACTTTAATATTTTCTTATGATTCCTTTTAATCCTTGACCTTAGGCTTAAATTGTGACATCAATGCCACTCTAATTATATGCCAATTAACAAAGCATAATTTTCTCTTGTAGGGCCAATGAGTAGGGGTAAAAATGGAATGAAATAAAATAAACTAGGACTAAGCACGTATGTAGGGGAAAGGGCTACTCACGTCGTCTTTCTTCTTTCTTTAGCATCTCTGCCCATCCCTTCGGTCATCATGGTCTTGGGATTGAAAATTTTTCAATCATAAGCTACCCAGGGACTCATGAAGATTTAGGGAACATTTTCAAGGCAAAAAATCATCATTGTTCTCACTCTCTTTCCGGTCTCCCCTTCGACTAATTTCTCTCTCACTCTCTCGTTTCTTCTCTCATTTTCTTCTCTCTCAGCTCAATAGAATATTTCTCTTCTTCTTCTGCAATTTTGCTATGGTTTCAAGTTCGAGAGGGGGAAGACCCTAAGGAGTCAGCAAGTGAGGAAGGCGAGGTCTGATCGAGGAAGGCGAGGGTGGGATTCTAAGTTGAGATTATCCACGTGTTTCTGAGCGATGTGCGAGACACGCGGGTTTGGGGGAAGAAATGGTCTTTGATGGTTCTGTTTTGAGGTCTAGCTCGCTGGTCGTAAGGCTAGATGGTCTTGTAGTGGCTTGTATGTGGGTTTCAAGGCGGTTTTAGGAAGTGTATGCATGGGAGAGGAGCTGAGGTGTTGCCGTTGGTTTGGCAGGTGGTCAGGTGTGCGGCAATGAGGGTCTTGCAAGTCGATGTAGGTAGGTGAGTAGTTCGTTTGCGGGTTGCAAGCTTCGTCCTAGTTTGGGTGGTCGTTTGGTGTTTGGTGTGGGCTCTAGTTGCTGTATTGTGTGTGTCTGAGGTTGGGACAAGGCTAGTTTAAGGAGGTGTAGTGCAATAGAGGCTGAGTTGGGGGAGTTTTAGCGATATATGGGGTGTGTCCAGAATTGGGTGCGCCCAGAATTGGGTGCTTCTAGTCTTGAGATTTTGTGAATTTTGTATCGAAGAATTTACCATGAATTTAGGTTTATGTTCTTCATAGAAGTTGCAATAAATTGTTTGTTCTATGTCACACATTTTTCTTTGATTTTTCTGGAAGTGGTACAAGAAGTGAAAAGGTAAATTCTATCTAGCGTAGTAATCTGCGAATCGGTGAAAACGGGGGATATCAATTGGTCGTTTGATTTTTGTCATTTTTGGGATAGAATCAGGTCTTACACTCCTCATGAAAGTTGTAGGGTTGGTTCTTATGTATAATATACTGAAATTTGGTGGTGATTGGTTAAGTTTTGAGCAGCAAAATGCCCATTCTTATTGTGCGACAGATTCTGAAATTTTTTACAGGTTTTAGGGGTTAATTTAACGACTTATTGCTCTCTGTACAGTGAGAAATAGGACTGGATTCCCTCACGGAAAATGTTTATCAATATCTTTTCTAAAACATATTAAAATTTCACAATTTTTCGAAATGATTTATTGTAGTTTTGACCCGTGTTGCAAACTGCTCAAAACTGCCTATTTTCTACTCTAATCCGAATTTTTACAAACATCTGTAGACAACTTGTTTGTACTTTTTGGCGACCCCTTGGGAGTCTTGTGGCCTTATATATATCCCTTATTTGTGACAAGATGACTTTGAATTGTGGATGGTTGAGTCTCTTGTGTGTGATGAATGAAGTATACCATGAGGTAGTGTATGTGAGCATTGAGTCTTGGCTTTGGAATGGTTTTGTGCACTGAGTTGGTAAACATGCTGTTATGGTGTGATTATTCTAAGGTGTGATGCATATAATGTGTGGAATAAACTAAATTTAAAAGATTTTCATCGACTTCATGGTACCGGTGATGCCTTGAGGAATGGGATGCCTATGCTGTGTAATCTTGGATGTTTCGGTTGTGTGATACCGGGATGTCTCGGAGTGAGATGCCCTTACTGTGTCATTAGGGCTTCCTTGATTGTGTGATACCGGGATGTCTCGGAGTGAGATGCCCTTATTGTGGGATTAGGGATGCCTCGGTTGTGTGATACCGGGATGTTTTAGAGTGAGATGCCTCTACTGTGTGATCATGAGATGACTCAGCTATGTGATACTGAGATGCCTTGGAGTGAGATATCCATGTTAAGGTTTCATGGAAGTCCAAATGAGGGATTCCGGAAGTGACTCAATTGGACTGATCAATCCGGCGAAAATCCAATTCAAGGATGGGTGGATTTTGAAATACATGATGAATTAAATACGCTCGGCGTTACTCGGCGTGTCTATTCGTGTGTGTTCGTAAGTGGTTTGTATCATATCTTGGCTTGGTCAATTGCAAAAGAATTGTGTGTTGATATTACTGTGCTTTGTTTGTAGTGAATATAAATGTGAATAAGGATGACAATGGATTGGTCAATATGATAGTTTGTCTATGTGTGCTGCCTATTGTTGAATCTTGCATTTTCTTTAGCGACTAATGAATCACCTAGTTTAGGGCCCTATTGTTTCTTTACTAGGCATTGCTCACTCCTTCATCTTTTTCTGATGTTAGAATGGATGTTCCACTTGTGACACGGTATGGGATCATTGCTTATATCGACGTGTCCTTCCACAATGTTTACAACCCTGACATTGAAATGACCTTCATCTTTTTCTGATGTTAGAATGGATATTCCACTTGTGACACGGTATGGGATCATTGCTTATATCGACGTGTCCTTCCACAATGTTTACAACCCCGACATTGAAATGACCTACACCCGATACGAAGCCACTCTATAGATGGATAATGAACGTGTGACTGAATCCCTACGTGGTTTGAGGCTTGGTTCATTAACCATGAAGGGTGAAGCTGTTCAGACCTCTTCGGTTTAGTGATCGTGGGTTGGAATTGGAGCAGGTGCTACTTAGAGTGCCTAGTTCGTGTGGAAATTGAGTATGTTTTATTTGTTTGAGCGACATGAGTTAGCTTAATGAGTAGTGAAGATAGGCTCCTTTTGACCCCTTCCCAAGCTTGACATATATATATTTTTGGTTAATGTCATGTAAATATTTCCCTATGTATGCCCAGTATATGTAAGTCCCATGTTTATGTATGTAAGAAACATGTGACGTTTACTAAAAGGAAATGAGATGGTGCCACTTCTATGATGGATCGTGTATGTCTATAAACGGATTGTTAATATTAACGACAAGACAGGACAATCATGCCTTAGAAGATTCCAAGACCCTGTAACATTAATGTTATACACGCTAATCATTTAGGTTGGAATTACTTAGCATAATTATTGATTAAGACAAGTCATTTTAATGTATTGATAATTACTTTCCGCTTGCATTTAGTATGTGATGCTGCCGGTTATCTATAGAACAAGTCTATCAATATTTTTCTCCTTTTTTTAGTAACTCTTATGTTCAATTGGAAAAGAAAAAACATAATTCAGATTTTCACAAACATCACAACTACCGCTGGCTAAAATGAACTCAAAATTCCTCCCTAGAAAAGATGTTTTACCCAGAGAAAGCTCAAAGATTATGAAAGAAGAGCTAATGGAAATGGAATCTTATTACAGGATGCAAAGCTAGGATTCAGGGTAATCAAATGCCACCCCAAATGTACTAATTTATTGGGTCAGGCTTCCAATAAACAGAAACACTCTTACCGTTATTCAAGGTGGTCATGAGGCCTGAGGGACATGAACATAGCTGCATACTGCCTTAGCCTGTGCTCAGCATCTCCATTTTCAATCACAACCCTCACTTGGCCCCTAGTCCTCATCTTGTACCGGTGCCATGCTAACTGTATATTCACAGCCGCCCACGTCCGCCAATTTGACGAGAAATATCTGGCCGTCCTCTTTAGCCCTCCCTCCATGAACTTGTACCGAAAATGTTCGGTCACATACTTGAGATCTTTCACATCCAGACCAAACCCTTCGGTGTGTTCCATGCATGAGAACGTCGCTGATGAGGCTGGAAGTCTGTCCATGAAGGGTCGGCGGAGGCACCAAGAGAGAAGCTCGTCACCTAAGAAGCAACCAGGCTCAAGCACATTTGCGGCCACTCTGCCTTTACTAAGGCTCTGGCGCCGTCCTACAAGCCCATGGATGATGAACATTATTCTATGCACAGGGTCTCCTTCTCTAATGATCTGTTTTTTGTTTTTTTTTTTGGACAATGGGAAACTTCAGTGAACAAACTTGCGAAAACCAATTCTGCTTATTGTCACAAGGTACGTAGCATCTTACTTTTTCTCCCTTGGAGAAGAGAAGGGGCTTGACACGATCACAAATATGGTCGAGAATGAGGTCATCCAAGTCATGGAAGAGAGGTACCTGCAAACGGAATTTGAACGCCCAACTTTCATGTATAGGTCAATTCATTTTGCAGCAGAGACTGATGAAAACAGTTCTTCAAGTTCATGTTGTCCCATTTCCTTTACCCTTTGGAAAAACCATCAGCATGTTTATGGAAGGGTAACAGTGAAACACCATATTACTTTTACATATCAATTAGGTTCATCTGCAAACAAGGACGATTCAGTTACCAAAGAGAGCAATCTATGGATAGTATGGGTCGTGATCATCCCTCATTATCAATAACTCATTATCAATTTGTTGGCCAATCACCAAAAGGTTCAAGGTCATGGCATCACATTATGCCTATAGATCGCTTTAGCCCACTAATGTAACAATCATTGGAGGGCTGTCGGATTTTACCTTCTTGATGAGGTCTAGGCAAAGATGCCGCTTGATGTCGCGGCGGAGGCCGTCTGGCAAGTCTTCGATTAGCTCCATTTCATCTTCTCCTCCCGTGATTGTCAACCTTTGGCTTTCAAAATGGAAAACTCTCTGCCTCAAATGAGACGGCAGCTGCCTTCGCCTCATCCACCACTCAATGTCCCGGAACCTCAGCAGAATCTTTTTCTTCTTGACCATGACTGCATGAAGAAATATCTAAAGAAACAAATAGTAAATCTCATTTTCCATCATAAAATTTGACCTGATGGATGAGTACATGTAATGCAATTCGGCATTTTATAATACCTGGATATTTCCTACAAGCAAAGTAAAGAGCAGTAAGCCACTCAAGACAATGCAGATGCTGAATATCACCTCAAGCCAGTTACTTGTAGGTTCAAGCTCATTGCCAAAGGTGCTGGAAATAGCAGATCTAGAAATGAGTCGTCTCTTTTAACCAGTCGCTATAACATTCTGAGAGAGCAAAATTGGTATCTACAGAAATATTCTTGAAGGCTAGATGCCGAGTCAACATTGCTAGAAAAAAAAAACTTTCTAATAGTCCATGAAAGGACTCAGAACATAACAATCTTCAAGGTTTTTTATCTCTCCAAAAAATTTCTAGAAAAATGTAATTTATTAAGTCAGTTCTCTTTCGTTTCCATTTCGTCAGCAAGTCCAGATTGAAGGAGTACCTCAGGTTCAGTAAACCCCAAAATATGGGATAAAGGACCCTCACAGAGAGGGATTCACTGGAAATGACCGGAAGCGCATCACCATATATTCCATAGTTGAACGGACCATCATTGTCAAAGCATGGTGAAGACCAGTTCCCTCTCGGTAGATTCCCCAATGATTCAGCTGGTGATGGAAACTGATAACTAATAACTTTGGAACAAGAAATAGAGAAATTGCATTTTGCGCTCACATCACATTGCTTCTGGAGGCACATCACCACTCGCTGTGTTGCAAGGACATACCAGCAACCTCCGACAACCTATAAATGAGCTTGCACCAAAGATGTCAGTTGTTATATAACTGAAGGGGGGAAAAAAAGAAACAACTCAGTTTTGGCAAAAAGAGAACACAGATTAAAGTGTTAATTGGGCTTGTAGAGGATAGGGATGTTGTCTATACTTACATGAGATGCAATGAAATAGGTGATAAGATTGATGCCGAAGCCCCACCAGATTGTGCCAAATACATATCCAGTAACCTTTCGTATTCTTCTCATCAAGCAAATGCTGTGGTAAACCTTGGGAAGGAATTGGAATAAGAAAATCAGTAAAAGAATCGGTATCATCTTGACCCGCTCTTCTCTGATCAACTTTGGCACTGCTAACCACAAAATGATCTGCATTTTAAGTAAAAAGAAATGGGAGCATGTCAGTTAAGCATGGCCTATCTTAATTTTTGGTCGTATCGAAAAAGATTATCTGCCTTTTTTTCCACTCTTATTTACTTTATAATTCAATTAGCTGCTTCAACAATGCGATGAGCTTCTTTCAGGAAATCTGCTCCTCTACAAACTTTAGCAAATGCATGAGAAACTTCTTCTGGTTTTGTGAGGATATGGCTTTGTGGGGCGCGCAATAAAAAATTAGAGCCACAGTATCAGTTTGTTGATTTTTTGTCTTCGATTTAAGTTCATGAGATTATAATGGTTGAAGAGCACATTAGGTAACAGCATAATAGGAAGAGAACTTGGAACAACCTCAAGTTCAGGTCTGAAACAGTCTTATGAATGGCGAGAACAGAGAAGACACACCTGTTTGAGGGTTGACAAAAATCTATATCTATGTCCTCACTTCAATTTACTTCCGCTCTGCTATTTCCTGTTAGACTCTTTGGTTACTCCTCATATTTTGCTAAATAGTTTCTCCCCTCGAAATTTCTTTTGTTTACCAGAAATTCATATTGTTTTCCATTGGAGATATGCTCAGGATTTAAGCTGATGGAAGTTACTTTCAAATTGTCAGTTGTGAAACAACATGAGTTCATCATGGAATCTTTCCTCATCACCACACCAGGAATGCCCGCCTGCAAGTGATCTTCTAACTACCGAGTTAATTACTTCCAAACTCACTTAAGGTATCACTCTTTCAACTGGACATTTATGAGTGCTAAATTGCCATAATGATTTTCCATCATTGGATGCACAACAAGTTTGAGAAGAGGAGCAACAGGCTCCCATTTTTGAGGAGCATAATCCACATTTGTGTATCACACTGACTGAAGATGTCCTGAAGTATATATGATTCCCCAAATTAGTTGAATAATTAAATATTAAATGAATAGTGTTACAACATACTTCTCTTTGATTACTTACTAGCACAAACTAAGTAGTTAGGAGCTTAATTTATTGTCGGATTTAATTGTTTTGTCCACATTCCACCTTCCACATTAGGATTTTCAAGCTATTTGCCAAAATTCCATTAATCCAAATGGCTTTGTAGTTATGTTTAATTTAACTTCCTAATCACCAACCAACCGGAATACAAGAACTGTAAGAAACTACCATCTAACGTTAAAGACTGTTGGTATGATTTGAGTCGATCATGCGATACTTTTCTTATTCATCATTGCAATAATACCAAGCAATCTTATCCGGTCCACTAGAAAATGAGAATATTTTATGGCAAAGCACGCCTTATTAGAAGGGACGTAAGTTCAGCATTTTATTAATATAACTTATACCCACAAAATGCAAAAATTGAATGCTTATTTTGAAAATTCTCTCTGCTAATTAATCATTCTAATCTATAAGTCAAGTGTTTTGAAGGTGGCAAAAGATGTTAAAGGCAGCAAGATCGCACCCAAAATAGGATGCTTGTGTCGTAATTATTAATTTTTCCAACAAAAACCCAGCAAAAAATGCTCAAATTCAGGCTGAAATGAGATCAGTTTTAAAGAGAGAGATCACCTGAGGAACAGGAAGCACTACAAACACGTCGAACAAGAACCCCTCGAGCGACCGCACGTAGTGGGACGCGATGGCACGTGCGTCCCACACGAGCTTCCCGCACCCAATCACCATGGACTCCCTTGACACGTGCGCCAACCTCAGTTGCAGCCACATGTGGAGGACGTGAACCCCGTCGACGCACGTGCGGACTATCGCCAGGGTAGCTGCCAGCCCGCCGTCCATGTAGAGGCACGGCGATGCTCCCGTCCCCACCAATATTGTGTAGAAGAAGAGGGGATCCACCGCCAGGGCGACCCCGCGCGCCATAAGCAAGGCCCGGTTCCATTTCTTCACCTCCGGGCTGCGGGGGTCGAGGATGGACCCAAATGGCCCTGCTGGCCTGCGCCTGGAGGCTCCATCACCCGGGCCAGGCCAGGCCTGGATGGGGACGAGGGAGGATCCGGCGAAGGCGACCCAACGCGGCTGGTGATGGGCACCGTCGCAGGTGGTGGAGTGGAAGGCAGGGACGCCCACCTGAGTGCTGCATGCATGGCATTCGACGGCTGCTGCCATGGCGGTGGCGCTTTCTATGCCGAAGCCATTTTCGGCTGACATTCGGGGCTTGAAGAATTCACTAATCCACCTGCGATCATACCAAGTCCCACATTCTAAGAGGGTTGTCTATGTATAAGAACATTTCAAACTTAAAAAAATGTCTGCATTCGTATGTACGTACCTTGGGAGGGAGAAGCCTGCATTGGGATGATATGGCATGTGTGTGAAAGATTAAAAAAGTGAAAAGCTTCTGGATGGGGAGAGGGAGAGAGAGAGAGAGAGAGAGCGCGAAATATTCGAGAGTGTGTCATGTGCAATGCATGCAGGAGGAGTGTTGTAAAGGGGCGAACGGAGAGGGTGCCACCTAGCGGAACGTTGAAGGTGATGGTTGGTGAGTTCGGAATATCCATTTCCCTATCACGACAAATAAGTGAATGGAAAAAAAGAAAAACGGTTCGAAAGAAAATTAGTAAAGGGTCCATCCACCATTCGATTTTGGTCACGCTACTTTATCTAGTACGATATTTGATTTTAAAACTAATTTCGACCCCGATTTCAAGGTAAATTTATATTTCCACCCGAACGGAAAACGCGAACTAGGCACCAAATCAAATAATTAGCATCTGGCGCTTCCGTAGAATCAGAAAATGAGAAAAAGCTACCAAAAAAATACCCCAAATTATGTCATATTCTAAATTTTTATTTATGTAACAAAGAATCCCAAACTTGTTTCGTATGACACATTTTCCTTCCCTTACTTTTCAATCAATGAGTCCCGTTAAAAATTTTGTGCGGCAACTAACATGGTCGAAGAAATGCAGACGGGGCTGACATAGGAAGGACTCGCGAACGGGAAAAAAGATTAGTTTCTCTTGGATATTAACAAAACGGTGCCGTACTTTCATTTCTCTCGTTGTTCTTCGTGTTTCTCGTTTTGGGGATATGGTTCTTCCCGGAGACAGACAATGATGAGCCAACAAAGTAGCACAAAAAAAGATGACAAAGAGAGATGAGAAAAAAGAGAAAAAGGACCCAATTTGGGGTTTTTCTCTTTTCAATCGCGAGCAAGTAATTTTGAGGGGATGATGGTGATATATAGAGAGTTTGAAGCTGTGGGAGTTTTGGGGATGTGCTCAAATGAGATAAGTTTGATTTTGGCTTCTAGTTTTGATGCGTGGGTGGACGAGTGATTCCGACAACAAGGACTTATAGGGGTTAAGTGTTTAGGATATGGTGTATATAAGGAAAACTATCAAAGGATACAACGCATAATAAAAAATAGATTACAATTGCCACCGAGGTATAAAGGATGTGCCACTAACCAAGGATGAGGATTGGGATTTACGAAGTTTACCACCAAGGCTTGAAGGACGAACCACCTGCCAAGGATAAAGGATTTCGGGATAAAAGAAGCTCACCACTAGGACCTAAAGGAAAATCCACCAAATGAGGATAAATGGCTTCTTGGCTCACCACCACTCTCTATGGATAAAGAGATTGAAATATGAGTTATTTACTCTCCGAAGATATTCACTCATGCAGAGAAAATCTCAAGTATTTTCATTCATCAAATCTAGTTTGTATTATAATGGAGAGGCTTCCTTTATTTATAGGAGGAATTCAACTTAGAAAATAGAAAAGTAATAAATAGATATGGGAACTAGCCTAACATTGAAGACCTAGGAACTTAGGACCTTGTCTCTTGAAACTTTACATAACAATAAAGACTCCAATGAAAATAGAGATGCATTTAATGACTTGGGAACTTGCATTCTTAATTCTTTAGCCTTGTAAAATTCGTGCTCCCATCTTGACTAAAAGATAAGTACCCCAAGACTTCATCAAATAACTAAGGAAGTTGTTCAAAATGATCTCCCATTGATATGTTGTTGAGAAACTTCGAGATCAGCAACTACTAAATCATACCAAGAAATCAGCGACTAATATATCATACTGATAACTTTGGTAAGAATTGTTCGGTATCATTTTAATTGGAAATTTCAGCCTTGACCCAATGAAGCACGTTATGCCTATATTCTATCTTAGCTAGAATGAGTAGTGATGATGCTAAGTGGGTTGATGGAGTCGAGTCAATTGCTCCTGCATCATCCTTCCGGGCTATTTGAGATTTGTCCTCAAATCTGAGAAATCTTCACCTTCCAAGTAAGGAGAAATGTCTCCCACGTTAAAAGTCGCCGAGACTCCAAACTTTTCAAGAAGATCAATCTTATACGCATTGTCACCGATTCGCTTGATAACTTTAAATGGACCATTAGCTCTAGGCATGGGCTTGTTCTTGCAACGAGATGGAAATCTCTACTTCCTCAAGTGAACCCATACAAGATCACCTGGTTGAAATCGAGCCTTCTTTCGATGTTGATTAGCTTTCTTCTTGTAAGACTTGTTGGCCTTTCCCATCTTGGATTGAATTTGCTCTGATGCATGGCAGGGCGAGTGATTCCGGGATGAAAGGATTTTCGTGGTTAAGTGTATGGGAATGGTGTGTGTGGGTATGCATGTAGAAGGATGAAATGCAAATGCAAGGATAGAGAACGGTCCACACCGAGGTATAAAGGATGCGCCACCAACCAAAGACGAGGATTGGGATCGAAGAACTTCACCACCAAGGCTTAAAGGATGAACCGCTTGCCAAGGATGAAGGACTTCAAGGTAGGAGAAGCTCGTCACCAGGGTCCAAAAGAAAAATCCACCAGCTGAGGTTAAAGGGCTTCGTGGCCCGTCATCGAGGAGTAATGCACTCTCCAAGGATAAAGAGACCGAAATAGGAGTTATCCACTTTCCAAAAATATTCGCTCACACAGAGGAAATCTCAAGTATTTTCATTCATCAAATCATCTGCATTACGATGGAGAGGCTTTCTCTATTTATAGGACGAAGACCACCTAGGAAATAGAAAAGTAATGAATAGACTTGGGAACTAGTCTAAGATTAAAGACCTAGGAACTCATAATTTTGACTCTTGAAAATTACATTACATTAAAGACTCCTAGGAAAATAGAAATGTATTAAATGACTTGGGAACTTGCATTCTTCATTCTTTAGCCTCGCAAAGTCCGTGTTCCCTCCTTGACTAGAAGATAAACACCCCAAGACTTCAACAAATATCCAAGAAAGTTGTTCAGGATGGCCTCTCATTGATATGTTGCTAATAAACTTCGAGATCAACAACTAATAAAGCATACCGAGAAAGTAGTGACTAATATACCATATCGATAACTTCGGTAACTCCTTAATTGTTGGTATTGATAACTCAGTAAGGATGGTTTGCTACCGTATTAGTTGGAAATTTCAGTCTCAACCCATTGAAGCACATTATGCCCAAATTCTATCTTACCTTGAATGAACAATGATGGTATTGAGTGGGCTAATGGAGCTAAATCAGATGCTCTCGCATCATCCTCCTCAGGTTGTTTGAGATTTGTCCTCAAATATAAGAAATCTTCATCTTCCAAGTAAGGAAAAAGGTCTCCCACATTAAAAGTCACCAGAACTCCAAACTCTCCAGGAAGATCAATCTTGTATGCGTTGTCACTGATTCACTTGATAATTTTAAATGGACCATTAGCTCTAAGCATAAGCTTGTTCTTGCGATGATATGGAAATCTCTCATTCCTCAAGTGAATGCATACAAGATCCCTTGGTTGAAATTGAGCCTTCTTCCAATGCTGATTAGTGTTCTTGTAAGATTCATTGACCTATTCATTCTTAGATCGAATATGCTCATAAAGCTTCTTCATTGATTCAGCTCTTTCTTTACCATCAAAGTTCACTTGCGAGTTGGATGGAATTGGAATCAAATTGGACCGATTTGGTCTGTCGCGAAGAAGAAGGGTCACCAAAGCTCTTCTTGTGGCTATTTTGCCAAGTCTCGACCACCAGGGGGTTGGGAACTCCTCTTGGAGTTGATCAGAGGTGGTTGGACCACCGCTGGACAGCCGTCGATGGCCAATCAGCGAGGAAGAGATCACTGAGCACAACACCAGCGAGGATGCTAGCCATCGAACCGTGAATAGGAGGTGGCCAGACTAGAAGCCGTGGCCACTTTTGTGGTGACCTGGACTTACAACTAATGAGAGAGAGAGAGAGAGAGAGAGAGAGAGAGCCGAGGAAGGTGTTGGGTGGTGGTGTCGGTTGAAGGATTGCCAACGAGGGGACGTAACCCGTAGCCGATGATAGATGGCAGTTGTGTAAGGAGAGAGGGAGAGAGAAAATTGAGCAAGAAAAGAGAGGAAAGAGAGAGATTTTTTTTTCTAAACTTTGATATGAGGATTAGCAAAATGAGCCCCCTTGACATTTTGGAGGGAAATGCCTTTTATACTATGGTCTAATAACCAAATCTTGGCCATCGGTTTGATATGATGATCAACATTTTAATTTAATGATCAAATTAAGTCCACTAAAGTCTAATCATGTTCTATGACTGTTTGGGTGGCTTTGATTCGCAAAAATTAAGAATTAAAATGGGAATCGCAATTAGGGCCTACTTAAGGAGAAAATTGTAAATTCGCAAAATTCAAGGGTTGTTTTGCAAAATTTGGAAATGTAAGGGCATGAGAGTAAAATACATACAACGGGGATCCAAGAACCAGTCATCAGTGATCTTACCAACCGGCAAGGGGTCGAATCGGCCTGCATTGCCGATGATTGGTCAGACTAGTTCACATAGGTTTGATCAGTTCTTGATTGGTTCAAACTAGCTAGTCCTTGGGAATAGAAATTTATGCAATTTGGTCCTTTCGAGAACCAAATTGAAAAGAAATTTGAACCAATTTGAGGAGAAACAGTCATATTTTAACCAAATTAAGCCAATTAAATCACTTGAATGTGATTTATTTGTTTTTTTTTTTTTTTTTAACTTAATTGAATGATTATTGTGAAAAATGGTGGACCTAGACCGTGGGTACACGTAATTGAACGCTATTAGGCTAAAACGAGTAATTTTGCAATTTCTCACTCAAAATCACAAATTAATTGAAATCGAATTCAATTAATATTACGATAAACCTATTCGACTAATTACCCATGCTTAGGATAACCTATTACATCCAAATTGACCTTAAATTGAAGTCATGAGACTTAGGCCAAAAATGAATTGAGGCCTCATATTGAAATTGGAACTTGATAGATGAAATTAAATCTTAATTTTGAATGGGTCAACGTGAATTTCTTCAATTGAAGCTCAATAGCTTGATTTTCTTACATTCAAGAGGGCGAAATTCTTTAAATTGGGAAGTTCTCAAGTATATTTCCTAAAACGGACCCCAGATTTAGACTTATCTCAAGAAAATGAGTGAAATACAATTGTTCGTTCGCAACACGCAAAAGATCGATTCAGACCCCCTTAATCAAGGCTTACAATGGTAATTCACCTTTCGACATGACAATTCTCAAAGTTGAGTGAACAAGTGGATTAGAAATAGTTCATAGACCAAATGTCGTAAAAGGAACTAAATCTAACAATGACAAAAATGAGAGTAATTTTTTGGTCAATTTTGAACTTAAAATCGAAAAATTCCGAAAACAAGGTTTTTAATCGAATTTTGTAAAATTTTCGACATCAAAGTCAAATTGACACTAGAATGAAGTGTTTTTGTGAATTTTTTTTAGAAATTTTTTGGTCAAAGGTTTGACTAAAAGTTAATCTTTAGTTGACTTTTCCTAAAACATTGATTTTTGAGTCAAATCTTTGAAATTTTTGAAAATTGACTTGACTAAAGTGAACTTAAAGCTATTTGACATCTTTTTGGGCAAAAATTCAACTTTTGACTTGGGGTTGCCTTTTAGTTAAGGAGTTGATTAAAAAGTCAACACAAAAAAACAACCATCTGACTTTTCAGATTTTTGTTGAAAATGAATAGGAAATCACTAAAAAATGACAATGCAAAAGAAAGAAATGAAAAAAGACACTTTTTAGTTTAGAATTGGGCTTCATCGCGATCAAAAACCTTAATATCGAGTTTTACCATTTTATGAAACGTTGATTAAAAATTAGGTGTCAACAAACCTACCGCTTGGCCTTGCCACCTAGACTTGCTTAGGTTCACAATGTTTTTCATGTCTCGATACTGAGGAAATATGAGCTTGATTCTGCACATGTGTTTAACTTCAAAGAGATCGATGTTGACAATAAAGTGTCATATGTGGAGAGGCCGATGTCAATCGTGGATGGGAAAGAGCAAATGCTATAGAACCAGGTGATTCCCCTAGTTAAGGTGATTTGGCAATATCACAGGACAAAAGGAATGACCTAGGAAAGTGATGAGACAATGAAGCATCGGTACCCCCATCTATTTGAGGAACCAGGTACTTCTTTAAAATTTCGAGGACGAATTTTTTTAATGGGAGAAATGTTGTGACATCCTCAAATTTGACCCCTATCCTAGACTCAAGGAATGGTCAAAGCTTCAGTATGCCCTTAATGGGAATAGACTATGGATTGATTTAAGTATCATTCATAAGTCAACTATCCATTTGGGAAAGGTAATTGTGGTTGTGGATCGAGAAATGCATTTAACTAGAGTACTTGATTATGGAACGATAGCCCGACCATAAGGACCGATGTGAGACGACTTTACACCAATACGGATTAATGAATGAACGATTATAGATCGATTCGGCCTAAGTATATATATAGTTGGATTGCAGGTGATTCCCATGGTCATTCTACTAATCCTAAACGACCTTAAATCGATTCTAAGTGACCGCAGACCAAAGTAAGTAAATCGATTCCTGCTCGGTTACATGACAACCGAGGATCATCTATGAACTGATTAAGCTCAAACATGGATTGGTTTGAAATCAAAACATGGGTTGTGCAAGCAATACCCCAAGAGACCCTCCAATTCATATAGGCGTCGTTATAGCCATTTCCAATCGAATTTAGCCATGAACCTCGGTCTAGTTACATGTATCTTTTGTGGATAAGTAGGAAACATTCCTAATTGATTTATCCAACGTTTAATCCTACGAATAGTCTTGAGCCCCTAAATCTTTGGTCTTGGAAAAGTGGGTCAACCATCGGAAGCCCAATGGGCCTCACACTCAATTAAAGGCCCAAATTGGATGAGTTAAACCCAAGTTTGTCAAGTCCAAGTAAAGGCCCATCAAGGATACTAAGGCCTATTAGGTTTGTTAGGCCCAAATTGGATGAGTTAAACTCAAATTTGTCAAGCCCAAATAAAGGCCCATTATGTTTATTAAGGCACATTCGGCTTGTTAAGCCCCAAATTGGATGAGTTAAGCCCAAGCCCAAGCCCAAGTTCATCAACTCCAAACCCAAGACTTATGTATGTGAATAGTTACCTACATGAATATTATCCTATGTGAATAATAACTCACATGAATGGTACCTAGCCTCTACAAGCTTAATTTTAGGCTTGTCTTCAAAGTCTTACATTCATTAATGCCCTCTAGAAGCCATGATTACAATAGACAAAGATTTTGGTTTTGCAAGAGGAGAGATTGGCACCAATTGAGGGGAAAAGTGAAGAAGCAATCTTCGCCCTTGATCTTGGATGATGATATTGGCAAATGATGGGTTAGAATCTCTTCTTGTCACTCAAGTTTGGAGATATCATGAAGAAAGCACAATAATACAAGATTGTCATTAAAGCTTGGAAGACCCATTTTTCTCTGCTTTTTACTCCTTCCTCAAGTTTCTCTCATTTCTCTCATTCTCTTTCTCTTTCTCTCTCTCACCACCAAACCCCTCCCACACCCATTTCTCTCCCTCATGCCATCTCTTTTTCTCTCTCGGTTGGTTGTCCACCTTGAGTCACCGTCCACCGCCGCTTGCCATGCCATCGTTGTTGTGCCATGTTGTGCCGTCCTCACCGCCGTGACACTGTCACCATTACTGCCGTGAGCCATCCCCTTAGTTGTGTACCCACATTGCCGCCCTTGCCTTACCGTTGTTGTGCCCTCACTGTCGTGTTGCCATTGCCATTGCCATCGCTTGTCGCCAAGCCTAGATCCGAGCTGTGAGTAGCTATCTAACCCTTGTTTGAGGTGGTAATTACGCTTAGCATTTGGATTAGGATTAGATTAAGGTTGATGATAGTTAGATTATGTAATAAGTGGATAAGGGTGATAAGTTATAATGATAAGCGATAATTGGATGCAATAAGCTATCATGATTGTGATAAGTGCAGATTATATTAAAATTTTAAATTGGCATGTGCTCACTAAATTATAAATTTGAAGGTGATATGTGCTTATGAAATCCTCATTTTAAAAAATGATATGTGCTTTCAAAATAGTATTTTGAAAAGTGATGTGCTAAGTTGGTAATTGAACAATGTTATTTTGAAAGTGATGTGCTAAGTTGATAATTGAAATTATGGTGTGATATTATATGTTATGAGGTTGATGCATGATTATTTTGGTGGATAAGTACTCATTGAGTGATCACGTGAGAATATTGCATGGCATTTTTGTGTGCAAGGACTGCTAGTGTATGACGTGTGAGCACTAAATACTCTTGCATTGGCTAATGAGAAAGATAAAAACTGGCTTGATTGGTTGATGTGCTTGTGTGATCACATAATGATTTCATTCTTGTATGATTACAAGAAACAATACTCAATGGATTTCGGATGCGGCACTTCTTGGTAGCATTAGCAATTATTGTAATCATAATGCAATTATCTTGTCCTTGTGGCGAAGAAACCGGCTTGACTTATCATCATCTACTATCTTCCATCCGAAGATAATAGTCAAGAAAATTCAGCAGAAGCTAATACTGTATTTGCAAGCATCACCAATTCATGCAACTGATAGAGGGATGTCTTTGATCGTTGCCAAGGTTGTTGCGCAAGGTTCAATAAATTTCTACTGTTGTCTTCACTTTCTTTTTCTTTAATATAGTTGGCCCGATAATTTTTTTGAGTGAAAATCTTTTTTACGTGGCCATATCTTTTACAAAAGTGGGATTGTGGTCTATTTCTAAAGCAACACTTTTTCTCCAAATGATTAGTTTTTTTGCAAATATCACAAGGTGGATATTTTTCATTTTGAGTAGTTTCTGCTCCTCTTATTTTTTCTTTGAGCTCCTTCCATCATTTTTAGATTGAAGAGCACATATGCTTATTTTAGACTAAGAGGTACTTTCAACTAAATTTTCGTCTTGTGCCACAGCCTTTTTTCATGTGCTTCTAGAGAGCCAAGTAATTCACTTACTGACAAGGTCGTTAGATCTTAGTTCCTTCTATAGTCGTGACAATAAAATTATATTTTCCATTAGCATTTTTTCTACAACCCTTTTGATTAGTGATTTCATTTTCATGGGCTCTAATTTGATTAACTAGTTCTCTTGATCTTTCACAATATTCTTGAATGGTCTAATAATTTTTCATTTTAGAATTATCAAATTCTCTTCTTAGAGTTTGAAGTCAAATAGTGTGTACCTTAACTGAGCCTTGGAAGTTTTCTTGTAATATCTTCCATGCCTTGCCGTATTTCCTCCAATCATTCTTGAAAATACCGTTTCCAAGAGTGTTTACTAAATGACACATAATGACCTTGCATCCTTTTATAGTTGTTCCTTCAGAATGGTTGCACCTTCTTGTGGAGCCACATAATCTTTTTCCATGAGTTCCCATTAATGTTGGGCCAGCAAGAAATTAGTCATCTTAATACTCCACTAGTTGTTTTTATTCTCATTGAAAATAGGAATATGAAATAAGGATGAGGTAGTGTTGGCATGAATTGGTGTCGGAAAATTTGAATGGGTGATTTAAGTAGGGGGTGGTTAGGATAAACGGCCCATACCAACCGATCGAGGTTCTGATACCCTTGTTAGTATGCAGAATGGATGTGCAAGTGTGCGTAGACTGTTGGCTATTCACGGCAAGAAACAAGGACCAGGAGACCAGGGAAGAAGATAGTTTTCATTGAGTGAGAAATGAATACAAGGTTACGCTATTTGTTCTTAGGCTGAAGGGTGTAGCTGTCTTTTAGTTGGTGTCTTCTGTACTCTTAAGCGAGCACCTTCAAGCCTATCTATAGGCAGATTTCACCATGGTACTCTTTGCCCAAGAGGTAAAGACACAGGTTACATAACTTCTTTTTAACCTATTCACTCTTTTATATCCAAGATTTTTTTTTTTAACAAAAGCTCTAGACAACTTTACACACTTCAACTTCAGCCTGAAGACTAGATATTTTGTAGAATTCTTCTAGATTTCTCTTGTAAATGGATGACTTCTTGACAATTATGATCGCCAGAACGAAAGATGAGTGTAAGAAGACTGATGGAAACACGGGCTCTAGGGGGATCAGCTCTTATCCTATCAAATCATTCAAAAGCGACTTTCAATAGTTGAGCTCTTGGTCATGTGCTTTTCTTTGATTTCACCTCATTTTAGCATTTTTGACTTCTTCTGCAATCAAACTAGGAACAATGGCATTGGGAAGTGAATGGTCACATGAATTAACTACTACTTCAGGGATATATCAAAATTGATCAAGCAGAGCCAAATGCAGTGCACTGAGAAACATTTTGCATCTCCCATTTCGAGCCCCTAAATTTTGCACCGTGATGGTTCCGAAAAACAGACAAGGCCCACCTTTTTTTTTCTGAGTTTCGCAATGTTTTTCTAGTTGTCAGACTCTAAAACGTGGTTTTTTTTTTTTTTTTCTTTTTTTGTCCCAATGTTAGGGTGTAAATTATAGGTTACCAGAAGGTGCAAAGTGTAAAGTAAAGGGGAATTTAGACGATAATTCTTGTTAGCTAGCTGTGATGAATTCATGAGCTTACTAAAAATGAAAGGGAACCGCAAGGTACATAAGAAACAGAATCCTCATCTTCTGCTGAGATGTTTGGACAATCTACTATACAAAACTTGTCCCTGATGCTCCGCCTTGTGGCCATGTAAAACCCGTGGGCAAGGCAGCCAATTAATCAGGTCGAACCCTTCTGAAGCACTCTACAGGCTCTGTTCACAAATGGCCACTATCTTGAGAAGGCCTGTCGAGGATCTTTTGAATGGAGTAACCGTGGCAATAACTCCCAATGGAGTTGTCTTAAGAAATCAAAAGGAGTTGTCGCTCGAATCATTGTCGCTTGGAGACATCAACAAGGACTTGGCATTTGCAGGACCAAATAGCAACTCCAGGCAAAACGCATTGCCACATATTGATCTGCCTTTGCTTGCAACTTTGTCCAAATCTCGCAAAGAGAACTGCAATGACCGTGTTGCAACATTAGCAAATCTGTTCAGCACCTTAAAACAACCCAAACAATGTCATCAACGAAAAATAACTGAGTTGATGCTATCCAAGTTGAGAAAAAAGCTGCATAATTGACTCATATTTCTCATGATGGATTGTCATTGAAGGAAGACGATCAAACCTGGAGTAAAATGACAAAGTACCTGGAGCAAGCTCTTTCTGATGAAAGCAGTATTGAAGCAGGCATAGAAGAGACGCCCTCCTTTCATTTTCTGGTAGAATATGACCCTAATATCGCCGGTGACCTGTCCAGTCAAGTGCAATTCATTTCAAGACTTCACTGATAGATATGAGAATGGTTAATGGACTTTAAGAAAAACAAAATGCAATCAACGAGACTAAGTAAACCATCAAAATCAAATGAGCACGTACAATGATGGGTTCGTTCATGGTAGATAACTCACATGTAAGGGCTTATCGAAATAGTAGTCAAGACAGGTCTTTTGATAAAGTACGGGGATTTCGGTATCCATTTGGACTACAACATGAGGCTCCTCAGACTCTGATTCGCCTACAATTTTGTCTCTATTGAAGGAAAGATAATACCGAGGGCTATTGTTTCTTTGAAATCCTTTCTTTATCGGCCGGCAGCAACCCTTAGTAACTTCCATAGATGGTCGGTATAGCTGATTAGGTATCTGGAAAAGAAGGTGGACTTTCCGTCATCGACAATAAAACTGGACTCCAGGCTTTCCTTTACTACATTCAGATCAAGCCTGACATACTTAGATAGAGATGCACTAACATCAAGTAAGAAAAAAAGGAATTGTATGCTGAAACAAAGAAATGGAGAAACAGTTTGAAGTAGATAAAGCCCACGATGCCAAACTGGTTCATCTTAATATTGAATCCATCCTCTGGAGGTCCATTTTTGAAGAGTATGAACAAGGTCATACAGTTATTGGCAGGAACAAATATATTGCAGGCAAGTAATTTAACTCTCTGGAGATCCCACTATGTCGGTGACTCGTTAAGAATGAGCGGACATTTACTATGCTCCTGTGGCTGTTGTAAATTAAGCCATACCTACATCATGGACATTTGCTTCCATCGAGGCTTGCAATTAAGGGGGGCTTACCTCTTGTAGCTCTGAAATTACAAAGAAAATCGATTCAGTGTTGACAGTGTCATAGAGTCTGATTCGCCGCAATTCCCTACTACATGGATGAGGCAACTTCACATCTCGAGGTCTAGCACTGGCTCCTTTGGGAAACGAGAGTGTATTCGCCCAGTAACCGACATATCTACGCTGGCTAGGTATTGATACCTGCTTAGGAAATGTAACGTTAAGCTTTTACTCTTTCATACAGATACTCATCTGAAGGCTAAGCAATTGTTTAGACTCGAAGTCCCATGTCAATTATGTAATTATGATGTGGCGTTCTTCGTATTTCGTACAAGTAGCCCAAAAATGATAGGAAAGGTAGAACAAAAGCAGCGACCATTTCACTTGCAATATTTCCTTATTGTTTTCATGGATTAACATTCCACAATCTGAAGACACCATTATGTAAACTGAACACATGGCACAAGGACACTGAATCCTTTCCTGTTGCATTTTCTTCCTTGTGTCATTCGGGAGTGAGCAACTTCATTAGATCTAGCATAGATGACATGAGTTTTCTTACAAAAATGTGGACTTACTCCTTCATTGTTGGTCGTTCGTTTTTGCGCGTACAACTGAAGGGCTTCCTCAGCAGACAGCCCACTGTAAACAAGGTAGGTGCACACCATTAAACCTGTCCGACCCTTACCTGCCTGCAAAATGCAACCAAGAGAGAGCAACTCTCAGTCGCATCAAATCCCAAAGTTTTTAATCAGATTTGTAAAGAGACATAAGATGAAATGAGAGACTGGTTTGTCTGGCAAGTTGTCGTCCATAAGGCATACACTAATTTATTCTGTCTAGTCATTGCAATTGCATCTTGGAGAAAGATCGCATGCAGAGATTCATGAAACATAATTGTTGCAATGAAAGGCAGAGATCCATTAGAACAGAAGTGACCAGATGAACACAGAAAAAAACGGAAGAAAGAATTGCATGAAGAGATTTCTTAGACCTTTGAATACCTTATATTCTGACTTATGCATCATATGAACTCATGTGACTAGCATAATCTGCACAACTGCAGTGTGTATAAGAGTGATAATGATTTAGAGTAAAGAATCTTGAAAATTTGTCATTTAATTCTCTGGCCGTCAAACTAATAAAGTTTTACATAGAACACCTAGAAAGTTTTCCTAAATAGTCAGCGTAGGTTTTACATGACAGCTTATGACGGTAAACACTACCATGCAATGCACCACCGCAACATTTTTTGGGTCGCGAGATAGCCATGTATGCACGCTCTCGCAGAACTGTTTGACCATTTGAAGTGGGGGAACATGGTTGTCGTCGAATGGATATGTCTCCACGCGACCATAAAAATGCAACGGATCGTAAGTTTCTTCAATGCAAAGGTTATAGATCTGCATGGAAATTAAACAACATCATTTTAGATAGAGGCTTCAGAAATTTGTGTTATATGTTCGTCACACAACTATACAATGGGTAAAGAAGGGTTAAATACACTAAATGGCGGTTTATGCCTACATATCGACACACGTGCAGTAAAACCTACTGTAATATAATCTTGCCATAGAATGTAGAGATGCAAAGTTCAGTTGTCGAAGGAAGTGTAACATCCCTTACTGACTATCAAGGAAGCGAATACACACGAACAGAGATATATTGTGATTGGTCCCAACTTTGTTTCAATCATTTAAACATAAAGAGGTGAAAACTTATGCCTACCAAATATACCTTGTAGTGTCCTTGGTGTCGCATGTCCAGAACTGACTTGACCTGCCAGAGAGGATTTCGGTACACTGCCCGCATACGTTCTGCAGGGAATGACATTGCCAATATGCGATCCGTAATGTATGACATGTCAAGATCATAGCCTCCAACAAGTAGTCGCCTTCTTTTCTTGGACACCAAGTTACGTACAAAGAAGTTTGTGATGAGATAGTGGATCACTTGCTGGTGGGCATGAGCTAAGCTCATATTGTCGGCCCTCCCATGGCTCTGCTTTGAAAACTTCAGCCCCATTTGTCTGATATGATCTCCAAACAAATGGTAAAATTCCTGCAAAAGAGTAAGTAGGGATATGCGGATCAATTAGAGAGTTCCTTTATGTCCTCTGGGATGTTCTGTTTCCATTATTTATATAAGTTGCAATTTTATGGAGCTTTAACTATATCCTAAGATGTAAATTCAAGTTGAGCACCACTATTGTTTCCAATGCATCTTGTGAAAAAATCTGTTAAAGTTGAATCTGATATCGAGGGTTTAAATTGCAGAGTGGTCTGTAGCATGCTCTTGTGAATTGGTGGCCATTGATGCATGTGTTCTTATTCCTCCTAAGCTTAGCTTTTACAATAGACTTATTCAGAAGGAAGAAGCTTGTGGTCTGTGAGCTACGCATGGAATTTACTAAGAGGATCAATGAAGTGTTGTGGCGTACACTTTGTTTGGTTTATATAAGAAACATACCAAAATCTGTCTCCATTACTCGGTTACATGCTTGACCGTATTTGTTAAGAGCAGTTGACCGCAGTCACAAGATTATGAAAAAGTTGTCCCCAAATGCTGTATTCTGCTTGTTCTCTCAGTGCTCAGAGTGTGTTAAGCCAAATTACTTCTGAAAAAGATTGATTTCTTCTGTTAAGAGCAGGCAGAGATTTTAACTTGGCATGACACAAAACTTTTCTAAAAAGTTATGGCACTCGAAAATAGAATTACTGGCCTCAACTTCACGGAAGGAGGCTTATCAAATCTACCCTGTGGGTGACTTCTACGTGTATTACTCGAAATCACACAACTGATACACTGGTCAACATGGCACAACAAGCAGTACCGACATGGTACGGAGATCCCATCTTTCTGGTGGATAGATCATGGTTATCTAGGCGGGTATCGAAGGGTTCAACATTTAACATATCTTTCACATTCTTCATGTTTTGAAGGAATATGCCCAACAATAAAGAATTGCCATGACCTGGATTTAGCATTGACATGTTTCCTTTCCAGAATACATGCAGAATGTTGCCTATTAGAAATTAATCCAGAAACCGAATTATAAATCTCTATTCATAACTAGGAGAAAAAGCATCAAGTTACAAAATTTGATGGGACTGTTTTGCACAGCGAAATTCCTTATACATTCTTCATTTAAAGGAATGGGGGCGACAAGGAAACGAATAAACGCAATGCAAAATCTTTACCTGAGCGAAACATGAAGCTCTGGTTCGCTTTGTTTTTCATTCAATTTGAAGAATGCAAGCAAACCATAACGACATGCGAAGCGATTTCGAGGGCCTCGAAGGATCAAGAACCCTGGAAACACTTCCAGATAAATTGTGTATATGGAACCAAATTAAAATTTGAGTGCATTAGAAAGGAAATAAGGAATTCAATGGATATGGACATTTATGCTAAATTTGGGTGGTTTTAACCACAGCTATCTTATCAGCCCCTAACGTGGAGAAAAAAGGGCCTTGACATTAGGAGGAGTGATGGTTTGCCGTGCTTGAAAAAACACGACGACAGTTCCCGACGTTGTCATCTCACATATCACTTAAAAAATTGGCGGCACTTTGGACCTTTTCAGATCTCCGAGGTATGGAGTTCATGTCATGTATAATGTCTTGAAGATCCTCGACAAAACTTTTGCAATCTAAACTTCATCGTGTATTGAAAATGCAAATTTATATTCTCTTATAAAAAAATCAAATATCTTTAAAAACATCAAAATGGTGTATCAAGAGAAAAGCTCCCGAACCTATTTCATAGAATATCGCGTGTCGAGGATCATTGGTTGTCTAGCCTAGTGTTCGTGTTACAAACTTCTAAGGGCCCGGTTGAAGGTTCAACTCCTAAACTCTATGCCTCCATTTATTTTTGGCTCGTCATTTGTTGAAAATATATTATATTTCTTTTTGTTCCCAAAAAAACATATGGTTTATATAGTATAGGTTTTTCCCCCTCAATCCATTTTATTTGGTTACTTTGTAAATCTAAGGGATTTGTTCACTAAAAGTCTTAAAAATTATCACGAATATGCAATTGAGTCCTAAAACATACAAAAAGTGTAATCAAGTCTTAAAATTTGTCAAACTGATTCAATCAAGTCCTAAAGTTAACACCATCCATTTAAACTAACAAAAAATGCCGACTTGGCTTTTCTTAATATTTTCTCTCTCTTATGTGGCAATGACGTGGCTTAGATTATAATTTATTAAACCAAAATATTAATTAAATAAATAAATAAAGAAAAAAGTGAAACTATGGGCAAGGGTGGTAGGCCCTTGCCGCCGTCGCCTCCGTTGCCAAAAAGGGCTAGTGGGGGTTGGCTAGGGTTGGCGACCCTCACCAATGGCAAGCAAGTGCTTGGTGACCACCACCTAGATCTAGGCGAGGACCGGTGTCCCTCAGTCAACTATGGTGGCCCTTGACGAGGTCGCTGGCACTTGGCGAGGATCGCTAGCCCTTGGCATGGTCTAGTGACCCTCACCGAGGGTCATTATAGCAGGGTGAGGACCGGCGACCCTCGCTCAGATCTGGATGGAGGGTTGCAACCCTTGCTTGCTATTAGCAAGGGTCATTGGACCTAACCGAGGCCTCGACGAACCGCGGTCGATCCTAATTGACCTCTGTCGGCCATTTCCAGTAACAGGAGCGACAACAAGAAGGGGAGCCACAATCCTTGCAACTTTTTTTTTTCTTTTTTCATTTAGAAAAATATTTAGCTTTTTTTAGTTTTTCCCTATTATTTGAATAAGATTTAGAGCAAAAAGTGAATAAAAAATGTCATGTAGGAAAATAAATTAATTTAAAAGTGTCATGTTGGCATTTTCCATTAGACAAATTGACGATATTAATTTTAGGACTTAATTGAACCAATTTGATAAGTTTTAAAACTTGATTGCGCTTTTCATAAATTTTAAGACTCAATTACACTTTTGCGATAAATTTTAAAACTTAAAGTGGACATATCCCTAAATCTAATCAATGAAAATTGATATTGATTTTCAACCACTCTTTTAAGCATAGTCTTGTACTTTAAATTATTTCTTTTAAAAAAAAATCAATTAATCAATGTACCGTTAATGGTTTTCATTTTAAAATTATTATGAGAAATTAGAGTAGTATTATTGACATTAAATATCCATTTATTTTGAAAAAATATAAAAAAACTTATAAAAAGGTAAAAAAAAAAAAAGCAATATATTTATAATGATAATGAATGAAATGAAAAAAAAAAAAAACATGAAATCGAACGGGCTGGCATGTCCGGCCCACTTGGCTAAACTTTCGACTCACCCCTCCCTTGGCCCATCTTTTTATTTATTCTTAGTCAGCCCTTTCTTTCATCTGGCCCATTAATGGCTTTCATTTTAAAATTACTATGAGAAATTATTGGTTTTCATTTTGAAAATTATTATGAGAAATTAGACTAGTATTGTTGACATTAAATGTCCATTTATTTTGAAAAAATATAATATTTTTATGATTTTTTTAAAAAGCAATATATATACAATGATAACGAATGAAATGACAAAAAAATAACATGAAATCGAATGAGCCGGCATGTCTAGCCCATTTGGCTAAACTTTCGACTCAACCCTCCCTTGGCCCATCTTCTTTTTGTTTCTTTTCAGTCAGCCATTTCTTTCATCTGGCCCATCATCTGGTTTCTCCTTTGAGCCCATTTCCTTTATATTCTTTGAGCCCATCCAAAACAATTCTTTAAAAAAAAAAAAAAAAAAAAAAAAAAAAAAGGCCCGGCCTATGTGTTGTTTTCTCTTTGACGAGGAAATATTGAGTGGTTGACAATTACAACGTCATTCTCCTACGTAGTGCGCACGAGCCTAGATGGCTCCATTGATAGGTTGACATGTGTCCCTTGACTTGGACTGGCTGAAAAATAAGAAAATGCTAAAATCAATGGATTTCTTTTTCTCTCTCCTTTTGGCTACCGATTGAAAAAGAGCCTCAGTACAAGCAACAATTAATGCTCTTGCCACTCAAAAACCTCTTTCCTCTTTTCAATTTGCAAGCATTTTTTGTCTTATCCTTCGTCGAGTTCAGAAGAAAAAATGAAGGCACCTTTTCTCTCTTTCTCAAGCACACCCGACCGCGACCGCCTCCGCCGCTGCCTCTACCTCCCCCAAAGCCCTCGTTGGTTGCAAGCACTTTTTAGATCTGCCTCTAGCACGTCGCCTCCCCCAAGACCTTCGCTCAGTCGCGACTGTTGGTTCCCGAGCCCCCTTCACCTCCACCGTTGTCTTCGGAGCCTCATCAACGGCTATGATTCATCAGTTGACTCCTCTCTCTCTCCCACGCACGCTCGCGCTGGTCTCTTACGAACCCCAACGGCATCTACTGTGGCCGCACTATCTCTCTCAACCTCAGCAACTTATGGGCCTTGGTCCAATTGCATCCCTCGGACGAGCTCATCATCACGCCTCATCCCATCAGCAATCTCGTCCACTTTACGTCTCTCGATCATTTGGTAACATTTCGAGTATCGGTGGTTGACGACGTCGTTTGGGTGTTCTTCCTCAATTGAGCTACAAAATTCCCTGGAACATCATAGTCGAGGAGGAAACTTCGAAATCTAAGATTCATTTCATCGAGATCACTGCACCTAGAGTCCCTGTAGAAATTGGATAGAAGAAGACGTCGATCATGTATGTGGCGGAGCCATTGACGAAGGAAAAGGTAGTGTTGAACACGATGCATGGCCCACTCGACATCGAGCTCTGGCCAGAAGAAGCGCCCAAGGCTGTGAGGAACTTCTTTCAGCTTTGCATCAAACTACGACGGCACCATCTTTCACCGCATCGTCAAGGACTTCCTTATTGAAGGTGGCAATCCTATTGGCTCCGGCACAGTCCCCCCCTCCCGCCCCACCAATTGGTTATGTCTATTAGCATAAAGGGTTTTGTTGTTAATTATTGTTGCTCGTGATGGCAGACGTGTTAGTGATGTTCCATTGCATTAGTTCATGTGATTGGAGATTGCATTAATTCTTGCTTCAATGTAGGATTTGCACAAGTCAATAGTGTATTCTTGGGTGTTGGGGGGCGGGCCGGGGGGGGGGGAGGAGAACAAAAGATTGACTTTTGGCTGGGTTTTGCACAAATAAATGAGAGATTGTGCTCTAAAGATGGTTCTCTGAAAAGGAAATTATGAATATAGAAGTTTGTAATGTACAAATTCTTCAATGTAGGTTAGGTTCTGCTCTTTGCTCTATGTCATCCCCGCTTTTGCTTTCTCTTAGTGCCATAGATGTTGTGAGCTAGTAATAAGGTTGCTTATTATTTTATTTCTTATGACAACGTATGGCAAGTGCAAATCTTCTTTTCTCACATTTAATTGTATTTAATCATTGTTTTTAGATAACTAGAGTGTGAAGGCAATTTGAAGGAAGACCATAGAATCTAGTAGGATGAGATATCTCCGCAATGCCCTTTGCAGGTTCAAGAAACTCTTGTGTTCCGATTTATTTATTATTCGAAGATTATGAAGTTTTTATTGTATCTTCAGTTTGGAGTGCACTCGCATTGAAAAGATGGTTAGATTTTTCACTTGGTTTGTGCTGAAGATAGATTTTGTCGTGAGAAGAGGAAATTTCCAACTTGTTTTGTCACTTTGGTCTTTCGGTGACGGGGATATTGAATGAGTGGTGAATTCATGTAGAATTGAATTGTTGTATGGACAATAATTGAGCTTAATCCGCATTAAGTGAAGTCCTTGATCTTAAGACTACCAACTGCACCAGCATATAGAACATGCTTCATTACTTCTTTTTCAACATCATTCTTAGGGCATTATTCTATGCTTAATTTGTCTCCTTTCACAATAGGAGCTTCACCAAACTTGTAGGTTTGCATATTGAATATTTTCAAAACACAATCTATATAACTTTTTTGAGATAACCTCATAATCTTCTTAGACCTGTCACGATAAATCTCAATACCTAGAATAAAAGAGGCTTCTTCAAGGTCTTTCATATCAAGCTTTGTAGATAGAAAACTTCTTGTGACATTTTAATAGATCAACATGTCTACTAGTAAGCAAAATGCCATATGCATAAAATACTAACAAAATATATTTACTCCCACTTATTTTCCTGTAGATGCATTGATCAAACTTGTTTTCTTCAAAGTCAAATAATCTCACAACCTTGTGAAATTTCAAGTACCACTGACATGATACTAGACCATAGATAGACCTCTAAAGTTTGCACATCATATGCTCATTTCCAACTTCTTTAAACCCTTTAGGTTGCTATATATATACTTCTTCATCCAGATCTCCATTTAAAAAGGCTGTTTTAACATCCATTTGGTGAAGCTCTAAGTCAAAATGAGCCACCAATACCATGATTATCTGAAAGGAGTCTTTAGTAGACACTAGGAAAAAGATTTCAGTATACTCAATACCTTCTCTCTATCTGTATCCCTTTGCAACTAACCTTGCCTTGAACCTCTTTATGTTGCCTTTATTATCTTTCTTGGTTTTGAATATCCATTTGCAACCAATCGGTTTATGCCCACAAGGTAAATCAATAAGTTTCCATACTTGATTATTTGACATGGAAATCATCTCATCCGTCATCGCTACTAACCTTTCATCTGCCTGATTACTATTAAGAGCTTCTTTGAAGGTCGTCGGATCAACAATATGTCCAATGTCAAAATCAGTTTCTTCAAGATAGACATGATAATCATTTAGAGACATTGGTATTCTTTGTCACTGTGATCTTCGCACAGGCATTTCTAGAGCTGCATCATTCATCTAGGAAATTTCATTTGCAATAGGAAGATCTACCGGCGTATCTCTAGTATCTACTTCTTGCTGAATTTCCATTTTGCAAGGCTCTCGCATAGAATCATCATTCAAAATGGGCAATAGAATAGAGGCCATTTTGTTTGGTTCTTCCCTTACAAAAGATTGAGAAAAACTCTCTTCAACAACATTTAATTCCAAGAATTTGGCAATTTGGGATTTAACAATTCTAGTGTCACGAGGAGGACAATAGAACCTATACCCTTTGGAATGGTCAAGGTATCTAATAAAGTAACATCTAGTAGTCCTGAAATTCGATCTTCTTTTGAGAATGATCATAAATTTTCACTTCTATAGGATGATGATGCTAGTACAAACACCTAAAAGGGGTGAATAGGTGTTTAAAATAAACCTTGACAAATAAATGCGGAATAAAATAAGTTGTGAGCAAAGTCTGAATAAGGATCAGAGTTTGACAAACGAGCCACCAAACTTTTGGTAGGTGTTCATAATTTGTTATGCGATGGAACATACTTCTGAAATAACCTGTAAGTATGCAACAGACTTAAATAAGAAGAGTTAAGGGAAGAAAACGTTGCACACGAAATTTATAGTAGTTCGGCTTAGATCAAGCCTACGTTCACTCTCCCATGCTAATAGCCTTCTAGCTAGATTCCACAATATAATCAACAAGAGATTACAACTTTGAGTGCAAACACTCAGTGGTAGATCGCACTATCTTACTAAGTCAGTCTTTTGGTATTTCTCTCTTGATCACAAAAGTTTAAGCTCACGAAAGACAAGTGTATGATTGAAGTTAGCTTAGACTTTGGAATTATAAATTCTACGCTCTGTCTCTTACTTACTCTTTGGTCATTGGTCTCCTTAAATACTCATCCACTTCTAAACTAGCTGTTGGACAATATCTAGATGATCGTCCCATTGGACAGATTTGTATCAAGAAGATTTAGTAGCCGTTGAATGACAGAAACATAATCTCGAGTTGATTATGATCGCTCATACAAATAGAATCTTGGTTTCCATAAGTAGAGCTTCTCCATTTAGAAATTTATTGTTTTCAAGATCCAATTATCAATCAATTAGATTGAGTCAATCAAATTTATCTTGATGTAGAATGCAAACTAGATCACTAGCCGTTATATGTTTGGGGCTTGTATTACGTTCTGTTGAGTTATCTCGTTCTGAACATGTTTCGTTCTGAACTTTCACGTTCTAGATGTGTATCTCATTCTTGACCTTGTCACGTTTTAGACATGTGTCTCGTTTTGGACCTTGAGTCTGAGTGTTTTCCGTCTGAAATAGAGTCTGAGCGTCTTCTGTCTAAAACAGGCTTTATAATCTGGATGTAAGTATGAACATATTTAGACTTGAGGTTTAGTCATAGTTTGAATAAGTCCAGCTTCAGATCTTCTGGTTCTTTTAAGTATAGACTTCGACCAATATCATTTACATGTTCTATCATCTGCATAGTTTATTACTCAACCATTAAACATGTTAGTAGGCTTTGATTTATTTTGTCATCTTCAAAACATCATAAAGGATTTCCCTAACACAGAACACCCCCAAACTCGAAAATGATTCAAGCTTGGTTTCCTCCTAGTCCACAATTCAAAAGGTGTTTTCGACACTGATTTACTAGGTACACGATTAAATATATAAGTTGCTGTTTTAATTGCATCACTCCATAAGTATTCAAGCAAATTAAAACTGTCCATCATACTTCGTTTCATCTCCATGAGTGTACGATTGTGCTGTTCAGCTACACCATTCTATTCAAGACTCCTAGGCATTGTATACTGAGCAACAATACTATAGTCTTGCAAATATTTAGCAAACGGTCTCATTTGTTGTCCAATCTCGATAGATCGTCCATAAACTCACCACCGAAATCAAATATGATAATATTGATAATTTTTCCCAATTGTTTCTAAACTTCAGTGCGAAACACTTTGAACATGTCAAGATCTTTGTTCTCCTTAATTAAATAAACATAATAATAACGGGAGAAATCATCAATGAATGTGATGAAGTATTGATTTCCACACAAGATGATTGAGTATGGCCCACTAATATCCATATGAATTATCTCCAATAGATTTTGACTACGAGTAGCACCTTTTTTCTTGGTTTTAGTCAATTTTCCCATCACACAATCAATATAAGTCTCAGTATCATCTAAGTTAAGAGGAGGAAGAATATTAGCTTTGATGAGTCGCTTTACCCTTTCTTTGGAGATATGCCCTAATCGTTTATGACATAGCAATGAAGATCTTTCTTTGATTAAGGATCTCTTAGCAACATGATTCTCGACGTTAAAAGAACAATATGGTCTATCGAAAGATAATGATAATCGATATAATCCATCACACATAACACAATTCCCAATAATTCTGAAATCATAACTCAAATCCACTCTTTTATTTGCAAAATAAAGACAATATCCAGCTTTATCAAGCAAAGAAAGAGATATCACGTTTCTCCTAAAACCAGGAACATAAAAGACAATATTCAAAATAAGCCGAAAATTAGAGTCTAAATTCGAAACAATTGTGCCTATGCGCTCCATATCAACTCCAATATCGTTTCCAGCTTTAAACTTTGACTCCCTCAAACTTGGATTCTTTACATTTGTAAGACCCTGTAAGGTAGTAGTTACATGAACAGTAGCACCGGAATCAAGCCACCAAAAATCCAAAGGAACATCAAACCAACTAGATTTGATTCAAAATAAACCAACAACTCACCTTGGTGACTATCTCTTCTTGCTTTTAGCCAAGCTTTGAACTTGTAGCAATTGGCTCTCTTGTGACCTTGCTTCTTGCAATGAAAACACTTGAAATCCTTATCTCCTTTCTCCCAAGATTCCCATTTTTCTTGAAATCTTAGCTTTTTTTTGGACCATGAGTATTTGATCATTTAGACTTCCATTTTCCTCTAGATGAACTCAACTTGGCATAAGCAATTAAGTGGGCGGTCTCATATTTCTCATTCTTTAATTTCTCCTCCTCAGTCACACATTTGGTTATCAAGGCATTGACGCTCTATGTCTCATTCTGAGCGCTATAAGCAGTCTTAATTTGGTTAAATTCAACTGGTAGAACATTTAAGGCATGATGCACAATATAATTTTCAGAAAGGACAATATTATGGGCTTTAAGTTCAGACTGAATATGGACCACCTTCAGTATAAATTCTCTAAAACCCATAGCAGCATCATATTTCATGTTCGTTAACTCACTCAGCAAGTTCACAGCTTCAGCCTTATTTGAGACTCTATATCTTTCTCCCACCGCTTCAAGGAACTGTCTTGCATTCGTATATTCCAGCAAACCACTAATGAGATGCTCAGTAAAGGACCTCTTTATAGCAATGATGCTTAGTCGGTTGGATTTTTCTCATCTAGCATAATGGGCCTTTTGATCTGCAATACTTTGATCATTGGGCTTGGAAGGTTCATTCTCACGTAGAGCCAAGTCCATATCCACAATTTCCATAGCAAACTCTATAGCTTGCTTCCATCTCTTGCAGTTTGATCCAGCTAACATTTCAATCGTGGTATTAATGTTGTTTATAGTAAAGGTAACTGTTTGTCACACATAATGCAATCAGATCAATTGTGGGCAATAATCAATTCAACAAAAATAATTTATACTTTATAAACTTCCCTTTGGGCAGAGTGTACAATGCACAATTATTTTTTCACGGGATGAAGTTTGTAAAGCGACAATAAGGAGAATTACATATAATTATCTAGGATCCATCCATTTTGGGTAGACAAATAGTTTAAATTATACATCTCCATGATATTAATATATATATATATATATATATATATATAGACGATAAGAAGAATTATATATGATCATCAAGGGCTTATTCGCTTTGTGCAAAGAAAACCTTTAAATTATACATCTCCATTATCACAACATAAAGGAGAATTGCACATAACTCTAAAAAAAAATTATCCCCTTTAAGAAGATAAAAATTTTGAGTCATACATCCCCATTAATGATTTCTATTATATCAATATAGATGGAAATTACATATAATTTTCAAAAAACTTATCTCTTTGGGCAGATAATTTTTTTTTTCAATCATACATCCCCATATCTTAAATTGAGAATTTATCTTCATGCAATTTTTTAAATGAATATACACAATAACCCCCTTTGGGCGGGTAATTGTATATTCTAATTTATTTATTTTAATCAATAGGGAACTTAAAAAGAAATTTATATATAATGTTTCATTTAATGAACACCCAAAATTCATCCAACAATATAAAGCACTTTATGACATGTGCTTCTCAAGATCATATTGCATTTATCAAACAAAAATTTTTGGCCACAATTTTTTAAATTTTTAATTAATTAAAATTTATTTTATTTCATTATGTTCCTATGAAATCAGCCTCACGCGATGCTCTCCACTTTAGGATACACATGTCCCGAGTCTTCGCTCGAACCACATGGATCAGCTCTCTACTTTGAACAGCAAGCCAGTAAAGAGCCACGCCAGACCTAACCCAATGAATTCGAGCCCATGTCCCACCACCTTAGTGCCCCAGCTCGGGCTACAGGCCAGCCGGGTCACGAAATATGCAAACTAGGTTACACGACCCGGTTTCGACCTGAACCTCAAAAACACTTATTAAGATTGATTTTTGATAAAAAAAAAATTCATGGGTCTTACTTCTAACATTATTATAAATTGATTAGAGTGAATTAAATGAAGAACAAATGAAAAAATCATCTATATTCAAGCTTCAAAATTTTGGATTTAACACCTATGGCTGAAATTCGGTTTTCTCAAGTTTAAGCCCAAAAACTCACCTTAATGCAACCAAAAGATTCTAATATATATATAACAATACTCATGCAACAATTTATAACAAACATCATTCAATTGCAAGTAATTTAAAAATTCTAGAACTTTTTCAATGTATAAACTCTAGAATTTCCAATTCGAAAATCTTACTGAATTCTTAACGAAACTATACAAATTGTATATGGTTGGAAATATCTTGACATGTAGAATAAAAACCCTAAGGTTTTAGAATTAATCGATCAAAAATCCACATGAAAAAATATTCGACAATATTCGGTTAAAAAATAATCGAATTTGTTCATAAAAAAAAAAAAATTTAGGTTCTACAATCATATATGACCCGATTTGATACCACATATAGAAAATTATCCATATAAATAACTAATTCATCAAGAACATATATAACGATGAAATACCAAAAACGATATGCGTAGCAGAATTAAAATATATATGTTTGAGCAATTCCTTCACTTGAAGAAAAATAGATTAATCTGTTTATAATCAGAAATCTATTAGAATGCCAGATTTTCTTCTTTATGACCTATTTCAATATAGCAGTTTTTAATGGAATTAAGCGACTAATAGGCATAACCTACCATTTTATAGGCTAGAGATGGGACCTAGCAAACCCTAA
Organism: Eucalyptus tenuipes; assembly: GCA_014182365.1. Lineage (NCBI taxonomy): Eukaryota > Viridiplantae > Streptophyta > Magnoliopsida > Myrtales > Myrtaceae > Eucalyptus > Eucalyptus tenuipes. The sequence continues at coordinate 14,905,384 of CM024546.1, read as the reverse complement.
TCAATAGTGTGTCAACTGGATTTCTTCCATTGCAAGCTTCAATTAAAACATAATTGTCTACACTTTATTGTTCAATTAGGCCCGTCATTAATAGATGCCAAAACCCAATGGATTTAACATAAATTGGAATATCCATTAACCCGATTATTCAAAATAAGAAAGGAATTAATTAATATAAGCCCATATTATAATAAATTTTAAACGGATACTACTTCGCCCAAGCAATCCATTAAGACCCAAATTCCACAAGCAAAAACAATATAAACTTTTCATGGCTGATGCCTTATTCCAGTGGTACAACTTCTTAATGCTCAAATCACCATCTCCCTCTCGGCAAGTGCATCTTTGCACACCTGACCATAGCTGCCTTGGCCCTGAATGGCCCGTACATCAGACCCTGACCCAAGGAAAGCAGAGCAACACTTCTCGATTCTCTAATGATCTTCGGGAGAATGAACGAACCACGCCATTAGTTAGTCACAGTACTTATTAAGAGACACCTGATGCATTGATGTCAGTCTTTTGAGGGCTGAATATTGAGTCAGACATCACATAGAAATTCTGGAAAATGCCGAGCCCTTGCTCCAACCCTCCAACAGTCGCATCACTCAGCGTGACAATCAAGCCTTTTCCTATTAAGCGTTTAGGGACGTGACTGATTTTAGAATGTTGCATTAGCCTTTCTGTGGAAACTCTGCAAATTTAACATTTGCTATTGAAAACAATGGTCCTTTCTGGTGCTGACAACCCGTTGATAAATGGATTAACGTTGAAGTGGAAGATCCAGAAGGAAAATTGGAATCGAACTTTGCCTTTTGTCATCAATCAACCAATAAACATCCAAAACGCGCACGTCAGTCTTCCACTACGGGTCTTTCTGTGTCAGAAACATTCTCCGCTTCACAATGTTCAAGTTTGCACCAGAAAAATCACAAGATTACATTAAACTGCATACGCAGAGGCCTGCAAGCAGAGTAACATCAAAAACATATTTGATAGCTTCAGCAGCAATAGATTGACATTTGGAGGCATGCTACCAAATCAACTATAGCGGAGGGAGAACTCTGGAGACAGATGAGTTCCGCTCCTCAGAGGGCCACTGGATACGAGCGACAGCAAAGCCGGAGATAGGCGGTGGGGTGATGATGCAGCCGACGTTGTGAATAAAGAGGAGGGAGAAGTCACGAGTTAGATCTGTGGAATTGAAGAGAAAGACGAGAGTCAGATGGTCTAGCAAAAAATATATGTATAGAACTAGTGAATATATATATTGTCATTAGCGAAACCTATTCATTGAGTGGAAAATAGATTAGTAACCTGAGTAACACCAACACTGACACATAACACGCAACACGACACGACATAACCCGATATACCGACATGTCGTTTCTAATAAAATAGATAATTCCGACATATTGAAACACGTTGTATATTAAATGTATATTTTTATATATACATAATAAATTATCATTTTTATAATTATTTTAATCAAATTAATTTGATTCAAATTCACAAATAAATAAATAATAAAAAAATATCTTAGAATGAATTTACACTAAGAAATTATTAATCTATCATTTATTAATATCATTTATGGAATAAAACGTGAAGGAAAAAAAAACAAGGAATTCAAATTCTGAACTTGCATATTAAAGCGTGTCGAAAGAGGAGAAAAAAACCTTAGGGGTGAATTGTATATTACAGAAAATGAAAGTCAGAAGAAAATAGAAGATTAGAATTTTCTTCTTTCCTCATTTATAATTTTTATTATTTTACATATTTACATTTTGACCTCTCATTTATTGAAATTTATTAAAATTGAGCCCTCTCCATTGAAATTAAATGTCAAGATTCCGAATTTGCATGTCATAATTCCAGACTCGAGTATCACGAAAATTGATCAGGTATTGAATTTTTTATTACATGTTGACCGAATGTCAACGAGTGTCGGAAAACGTCGAACACTCCGACACAATGCAAAAGCTCCTAAAGAGTGTCAATACTTCATAATTCATAACAAATCCATTTAAATCCATTTGTTATGAACCTTTCTAGAACTCATTATGCCCTACATTTCAAATTTGAGGCGGGCCATATATACAACCCATTTCGACAAATTTGGATTAAAATATGAATTTTGGACCTATTTTACAAGTTTTAGTCATATCTACATAATACCTGTAATCGAACTTTTAAATTTGACAGTTATAAGAAATAATAAAGTAAAAACATCAGTCACAGATTATACCGGTAAACGAAGAAAGTGTTGGGAGGAAAAAGTTAAACAGAGCACGAAAATATTGACCAATGTCCGAGGATAATAGATAATGCACGAACAATATTTGCTTTACGTAGCCTTTAGATCCTCTGTAGAGATCAGCTCCTAACGTTTGAAGAAGAAGAAGATTCCCCAATTTGTAAAAGAAGGAACTTCTTATAATAGCTCGGTTAATTAGGAAAACTTGTTCTGCACATTTTGAACATACTCAACTATCACAAAATACAGAGAAAGGAGTCCTTTTATTCAGTAAGAAGATTAAGAGCACTCACCAAGCCGTGGAAAATTTAGGGCATATATCACAGAGCGTAATGAAGATTGAATAATGAGACACACCAAATACGCTCCAAAATAACAAATTATGAAGGTTGTTAAATGATAAATTGTCCGTGCAGCACAAGTTAGCCATTACGATCAAAATCATGCATCTCAATCAATAAATTTGACAGCTCAAAGATGAAGGCAACATCACAAGCAACTAAAAGGACAGTAAAATATTGGAAACTGTGGATAATTTGCTTTAGTGAGCTTTCCTGTTATACTAGAAAAGCCTCATAAAGTGGTAATGATGAGAATCAGCTCCTGTTAAGCATGTGCGGCACTCTTTGAAATGACATCAAATGATATCCCATTCTTCTCAAGTCGTTCTTGGAGATCTGTAGGGCCAAAAACAATTCCTGGCGGATATGATCCACCCTTGGGTAGGTTTTCCCGGTCACTCAGAAGAATAAGAGCACACTGAAGCAAAATTATGGGTGTGGTCAAATAGCCAATCTCAGGTCCTGTCACCCTCGTTATTATCTCCATGTCTGGTTTAACATTACTCTGTGAAGCCGCATCTCTGCTGCTGTAACCGTGTCCAATGAACCACATCTTAAATGAAGCACATTCCACCTCATCTTCAGTTGGACCTTTCTCTCTGAACCACCCCAAGCTGAAAACTGAGGGAAATTTTAGGAGAAGCCATCTCCCAAAAGCAGTTCTACCCAGGACCCCTATAAACATCCCAACGATTATTAATCTAAATATACCCAACAAGGACTTTAAGCCCATTTTCACCCCAAAATGTGCAGGTTTTATGGTGGACCAAAAGGCCTTCCTCTTTTCAATATGCCCAGCATCTTCATTAGCACCAGGAAGACCATGAGGATTTTCGGTCAAGATGGATAGCGTTTTGCGAACCACCACCGAATCTGCTGAGGGTAGCTTTACAGCCCAAAGACCAATCTTATCCTGGTGCTCTATAATCGATCCTTTTGAAGGAGCAGGTCCGGGAATCTGCAGACAAAAAAACAAAAAATACCAAGAATTTCAGAAAATTCTCATGATCAATCATGGTTCTTAAATGACAACTTCAGCTGCCACCAAATAAAAATATAGAAGTTGATGATCATGGCAGACACTGGCCAAAGCGTCTTCCCCTACCACAGGCCTAGCTCTTCTGGGTCTGGATCGCCTCAGTTCCTGCAATTTTTCCACGTTGGCCACACCTAAAACTGCTGATTGATATGTTCCAAAGTTCCCAACAATTCTCCTTTCAGACTCCAGACTCAGGTATGCTTCGACCTGGTTCACAACAGCTGGTTCTGTCCACTGCCTGGAGTTAAACATTAAGCCCAATTCAGCTGGAACAGAGTCAAAGCCACACGCTGAAATAACCAAAGAACCTTTCTCCACTGCTCTTTGATGGTACTTAGCCTCCATCCTCTCTATGAACTCAGGCTCCCCACAAATATCCAAGTAATCACAACTGAAATAAGAATCACAGAGGTCAAGGACTAAACTTAATTCATAACAAATGCTCAATCAAATAAAGCATAGCCACAAAGAGGCGCAATTTCATTTCCTTCACTGTAAAATGTGCATAATAGTCAATATCTTAAACAAACGGAACAGATACTTGGAAAAAGGGCCTGATTTCTCCAAACGACATCTCATTTAATTCGAGTTGCCATCGGGTCAAAGACCAGAAACACACGAAAAATTTCACATTTCATGGATCATAACAAACACCACATGCCGATTTCCCCAATTGCCAATACAAAGAGCTCTTAATAACTCTGCTCATTAGACTCGCTTCCATCTATCTAAGTCTAATCAAAAGCAATTTTTCAATCTTTTCCGTTCCTCTCCAAAGTTACAGATAACGCACAAACAATCCTTAGCTTGACCCGAGAGAGAGAGAGAGAGAGAGAGAGAGAGAGAGAGAGAGAGAGAGAGAGAGAGAGTCGTTAAAACAATCAGCCTACCCAGAGTCCACGCAGGCGGCGACGACAGGCTCACCATAGAGGCGAAAGGGGCCGACGCAGTTGAGAACAAGCCGCGTCTGGGCGCAAATGCGGCGGAGGGAAGCGGGGTCGCCGACGTCGGCCGCGAGGAGGGCGACATCGGGGAGGGGATCGGGGTGTGCGGCCCACCGGAGAGCGTCGGCGAGCCTGGTCGGGTTGCGGCCGGCTAGGGCAATGGATTTGAAAGGAGAGGAGGGAGTGTTGAGGGCGAGGAACTTGAGGGATTCTCTCACGACGTACTTGCCAGTGAATCCAGATGCTCCCAGTATGATCAGGTCGTATCGCGGAGACCCACCGACCACTTGTCGGTCCTCTGCAGCTTCGTCCATGCCTGAACCTCCACTGCGAGAGAGAGAGAGAGAGAGAGAGAGAGGGCGAGCGCCAAGGACGATCAGTTGATTATTGATGCTGCTGCTGCTTCTTCTTGGAAATGCGTGCCGCTTATTAAATAAAGAAAAAGGACGCGTGCTCTACAAATTCGAAAACTTCCAAAAAAAAATCAATTAAGTGTTAAAATTTATCAAAATAATGTAATCAAGTTCTTCTATTAATATCGTCGATTTTTCGAAATTCATTCCTCTTTTTTACGTGATATTTTTAATTAATTTTCCTTTAAATAATATTCAAATAATATTAAAAACTGAAATAATTATGAAAAAAAAAAAACAAAAAGGGGTAGGAACTCGTTGGTGCCATGAGCGCGCCATCGCCGCTCATCGCCGGGTGGGCTGGCGAGGTGTCGCCCGGATCCGGCAAGCCTTGCTAGCCCTAAGAGAGGCCTTGCCGCCCTTCCCTAGGACCAGGAGGCCTCGCCTGAGGTGGGTGATGGTTGTCAGCCCTAGGGGAGGGCTGTCATCGCCGAATTTGGGCGCCCTTAACCCAATCTAGACTTCGGGCAAGTCTCGCCAGCCCTTGCCTGGGATTGGTGAGGCCTCGCTCGAGAGACGTCAAGGGCTAGCCAACCTTGCCGGAGGGTCCAGCGACCCCGAGGGCTAGCAAAGGTCTCCGACAATGGGCGACGATGGCAGCACCCATTGGGCATTGCAAGTGCCTGCCCATTCTTCTTTTCTAGTTTTGTTTTTTGTTTTTTCTTTAATTATTTTATCTTTTTTATATTTTAATATTATCTAAATAAAATTTAAAGGAAAATTTAATAAAAACGCTCGAAATAAATTTAAAAATGTCACGTTAGCATTTTCCATTAAATAAATTAATGGTGTTAACGGAATGGTTTGATTGCATAAATAAGTTTTAGAACTTGTAGTGCATATAATCGAAATAGAATATCGAAAAATTAAAAAACAAAATAAATCTTGTTGTATTCCTCATTTAAAATAAATCTTGCAAAAATTAAAAAAAAAAAAAAAAACAATTGCATCTACTTTCATATTAAAATAAAATGAAAAATTAAACATTCTTTTGAGTATCGACACATGGATTTACATTGCAATCCATTTAACGCAATAATAAAATTATTTAAAATAAATCTTGTTGTGATCCTAAGTTTAATTTATAATGGTGCTCACAATAATCGAAAAACGCCTGATTGACCAACGTAATCATTCCTATTGGAATTCAATTTCTTTATCAAAAGACTCGTCTTTGGATAAATATTAGATTTAACATTATCAAATTTGTATTTCATATTCTTCCCTAAAATTTATTCTGTTTTAGTCTTTTCATTTAATCCTTACTATGTATAGTTTGATTGTTTATTATACGTCCAGCGAAAGTTATCATTAGTGATTGCATATTATGAATTAACCGTATGCATTTCATTATGAAAAAATAAACTAGTATATATAGTGTTACCATAATTGGCCATCTTTGCTTTGTCACTTAATATAATTTATCTTTTACATTAAGTGTATTATGGTGTAAATTTTCACTGTAGATCTTACCCCAACATAATTATTATCAATATGTTATTTTTAGACTCAAAAAATAAATTAAGTATCTAAGATAAATTAATTTTAGAATAATAAAGGTTGTGCAATATGTTAAAAATTATATTAATGACTAGAGAAAGAAGGGAGGAGGGGGATGTTAAAAGTGACTAGGACTAGAAAAGTGATTACTAAACTATCTTAAAGTGGGACAAGTTTATGAATAATTTGGAAAATCAATTTTAGAGTGTTGAAAATTACTTTTGGAAAATAAATTTGAAGTAAAAGTGACGAGAGGGTGATTTTTCTTTTTGTTGGTCTAATACACACTAGCGGGTGATGACTAGACATTCTTACGTGCATCGGATAATTATAAGTTGAGTGTATTCTAATTCTTACATCATGTGGATCTCATATAAAACAAGTTAAAATAAAAGATTCAAATATTATAGATTCACATGCACTTGAATTATTTAAAAAATGAAAATAACAATTGATGACTTACTCAACTTTACTTGCCCTCTTTCTAATTGCAACCATAAAGATGCGTATGCATCATAACTAGCACAATTGACCCATTTCCACTCAATCTTCTAGCAAGTTTATAGTCACGTTCGAGAAATTTTCACGATGACAAGAAATAATCATAATCAATAACAAAAACATGACCAATCAAAATGGTCGTCATCCTTGCTCCCCTTCGAACAAAGCTGGGCTATCATGACGAAAAGACTTTGATAGCCTTATATTATGCCATATCATGATGGAGTTTCAAAAGGTACCTACATCAATTGAGAAGAAATGAATCCTTTGCGGCAGGTGGTCACATTGGCCGTAAAGCTTCTATAAGTGGCTTTTTTATTCCACCTTTTAGAGGAGGGGATTGAGGTGTGTAAGGCTTGGGTTAATGTTTTGGGTGACAGGCTTTCAACATTAAATGGTTTTCAATTGATAAGCAAGACAAAGTTGAAAGAAAAACAACTCATAAATAGGATCAAAACTAAAACTAATATCAGATAAAACTTCAAATGAAATCGCAAAAGCAAGGATGTTAATTGTAGGTTGTAAAAATAAAGTTGATAAACATTTCAATTCAAAGTTAAACGTCAAATTATATCTCGAGTTTGAGATGTGTACACAATCCGATTTATTGGAAGATTTTTGATTTGTTCAAAATCTAAACATCTGGTGGTGCATCTTTTAATCCTAATCAGATTTGGATTTTCTTGGGCGATGATATTTTCATAATTATCCCAAGAGTGATTGTTGAAGATAATCTTCCGAGATTGACCGCGTAGGAAATTATATTAGAAAAATTGTTGCTCACTGGTATTCTTTGTGTTTCAAGGCCACACAAGAGCTCATGCCGCACAGTGACGTCCGGGAAAGCTGAACAAAGCTTCAGGACGCACGAAAAAGAGGGAACTCCTGGATACACGGTGATTTTGGGTGGCGTCAGCTTCGTTTCAACATCCTTTCAGTTCACACTATGGAACGGATTTTTTTTATAAAAAAAATTTCTGAAATCCTCCCATTTAATTGCTCAATAAAATTACATTTTTATCACGTCTGGTAACAATTGTTGTGCATTCTGATAATAGTACAAGAGTTTCTCAATAAGGTAAACCGCTTACATCCGCAGATTTACCTCAGTTGGAGAGAATCTCTAACATTATTGGATATTAAGACAGCATAAACACCCGCTTATGTCGCAATATCGCTAAAGCAAAACGTTCAGCTTTGTTTTTGTTTTGTTTTGTTTTTGTTTTTGTTTTTTTTTTTTTTTTTGAGCTTTTTGAACAAGTTTTGAAATATATAAAATGCACGAGCATGACATAAAGGTTGCTTTCGTGACTGGATTTGCCCTAAACTTGATAAGGGTGAAATAACTCTCACAAGACCCTCACTCTTGGGGTTTCATATGCATTCTTCTATATCGATCGAATTTTGTGCCTTCATAGCCAGAAAGAGTGTTTTCTAAGGGCACATTCTCAATAAGTTAATAGTAAGTGTGTCTGAGACATAGGCCACTAGAATTGCCACGGTTGATTTTGCAAAACTTCTACTTTGTCAAAAATTAAACTTAATTTCTAAGAGAAGACATTTTTATTGTCTCTTTTGGTTGGTAGAATTTATTGTCTGAAAAGTTTAGTGAGACCAAGGGTCACTTAGTGTGTGTGTATATATAATAATGGAGACATTAAATTTGGCCTTACTCAAATTTACATGATACGATTCCTGAATGAGTCAATATAAACTCAGTTTGAAAAAATGGACAGGATAAAATACGCAAAATGTAAATTTAATGGGGGCAAAGCCATCCTCTTTATCTTTGTGCCCTCGCCATTTCATGTGACAAGGACACGTGTAAATACAAATCTAAAGAAGCAAGGGTTTGAAAGCTCGAAAGGACCTTTTGAGATTAAATATCTTATTTGGTAATAATGTGAGGGGTCGACTATGTTACATCAGTCGCTTAACCGTTGTATGAGATTTATGTCTTTTTCCATGCAAAGTCCTCTTACTTCACAAGGATTTTGCTGAAACGGGGACGCACATCAGCATAAAATCCTGACCGGTTACGTTCACGTTTCTACTCTTCAAGCTGTCACATTAATTAACATGTGCCCGAGTGTTGGTATACTTAGTGCGACCACTAGTTCACCAGTCATCACTTCATTTAATGCAAACCACTACGCACATCAAAACAAAAAGTCGATTCCCTCTTCCTCGTTTGAAACTGGGTTGATCGTGGGTGCTTGAGCATGGAGAGCTTCTGGATGAGACTGGGTTCAGCAGTGACGTTGATTGTGATGCTGACGCTGGCGACCGTGGTAGATCCTGCCGAGGGAGCGTTACACAAGGTCGGAGGCAGGTCCGGTTGGATCGAGCACGTTAACTATACCGAATGGTCCAGCCGCGAGCGCTTCTCCGTCGGAGATTGGCTCTGTACGGTTTTCTTTCACTTTTTATTCGTAATTTTGAATACTTTCTTTTTATACTAAATGAGTTTTGTCGTCAGTGGTTAGTTCGACGGAGTTGTGGATGCAGAATTCTTCTACCCTTTTTTTTTTTTTTTTTTTTTTTTTTTTTTAGGTTGGAACACCGACTTAAAAGCTTAATTTGCTTGGGCTCGATGGCAGACTTTGTCTTCAATAAGCAAATGTACGATGTACTAGAAGTGAATGAGACGAGCTATGAGAGCTGTAATGGCCAAGGCTCCATCTCCAACGTCACGCGCGGGGGACGAGATGAGTTTGAACTCAAGGAAGCCAAGACTTACTACTTCATATGTAGCAGAGGCTACTGCTGGGGCGGCATGAAAGTCTCCGTCGACGCCGTGGTTGCCTCACCAGCACCAGCTGCATCTCCATCCGGAGCCGCCCCTCTATCACTGGTTAGCTCGTTGCTCGTGATCTTCCTTTTGATTGTAACGGGCTTGTTGAGCCTCGAACCACCGAAATGTTTGTAAGCTCCGAATATTTAGTCGATAGCTAGAGTCACTGAGAAATTACAACCCTTTGTTAAGTTTCTCAACCTTGAAAAATAAATATGTGGAAAGTGAAATTTGGTGGGGTTCGTTAAACCCAGCGGTCAAGATTCACTTCAGTACATGTAACTTACTTCACCGAATACCTCCTCGTTATGCAACTAGGAAGAGGCTTGTTAAAATGGGACATTGACGATGCTGCAAAACCATGTGGTATCCACATTTCACCATTGTTTTGCTTCCTGGTGAGATGATAGCCCTTCATGCAGTGCAACAAAGATAGAACTAAAACTTACTCTCTTACGTGGGACACATGCATAACATATCCTACAACAATCAAATTTTGAAGCCATCAAATGATGCATATCAAGTTGTGGAACTCATTCAACCAGCACGATCAATAATATTAATTAACTCCAATTTGAACAAAGAAAAATACTTATGTGAATCATCTTTTATATTTTTGGAGAACACATAGCACTGATGTGTTGCCGCAGGAAGGTCAAAATACAATAGCAACAAAGCCAGAAATTAAAAATAGAAATATAGAAAGAGGATTGCGTGCGAAAGAAGGTGAGGAAATTGCCCACTGGCCTTAGGGGTTAAAGCCGCCCCGACTTTGTCAACGAGAGAGGTCGACCCCCAGTGGAGCCTCAAAGGTGGCGTTGCAGCCAGTCTCCCTTTAATTTCCACCTTTTTCTTTGTTTTTCATTTTAATTTATTTAGTGAACATCGTAATTGCATTATGCGCCTTTGAAAAATAGTAAAACATCACATCAGTATTTTCTTTGTTTAAATTAAATGGAACTAATGAAAGTATTTAATTACACTGTTGGACAGGCTTTATAATTTAATTGAACTATTTGAAAGGTTTAAAACTTAGAATCGCATTATCCCAATCGGTTTTTCGGTTTTACAATTTTTAGTATGCTCATCCCTCCTATGTCATACAAAGATGTGATACTATCCAGCACGCTTATATAGGAGGCATTTGAATAAGACCTGCTGAGTTGATTATTACACATTATTTGTTTAATCAAAATTGTATGGCTCGCACGCTTTAAATTTTATTAATCCGAAGAACTTGAAACTTTTATTAAATGCATATATTAATATGACGCTTCAATTAATTCTCAATAATTTTTTTGAATTTTAAATTAGGGGGCCTTTAGCTTAAACCATCAGGCCCTAATTCAAGAGTGAGCCTATTTTTTTTTGGCGAGAGCTGATTTTCGCTTGCTTTTAAAAACAACATAGACAAGTAAAGATATTATAAAGCCAGCAACAAAGCATCATGTCAAAACGACAGGACATGACTTCCCAAAAAATAAAATCCTTCTGAGATTTTAGCAAATATTTTCACACGACTTGCACTGAACTTCCTACACTTGCTAAGTTAGCTGACGAGAGTATAGAACGCCTCCCCCGTGTATGCAACCCGAAGGCAAAAGCCCTCTTTCAAGTGTAAATAAAGATCACTTTCGATTAAGTACAAACCATCTGAAACGACCTCGTTAGTTGGTAAAAAACTGTATTTTCCATTTTTTTTAACATTTTATTTTTGATATAGAACAAAAAGCTTGATATCAATTTCCTGATGAATGTTGAACGCCTAAAATCCTGCAAAAACATGAAAACGAATAACTCGTGATTCCAACCTTTTCTTTTACTATTCCAGATATGATGCTCGGCATGAAGCTGTCTGTGTTTGCGAAAATAAAAATAAAAAAGTGATATCTGGGGTTAATAAAAGGAAGCATCATCGGATCAGATGGACTCTGGGAAACCATCTAAGATACTAGTAAAAAGTAGACTAACCAAAAGATAGAAAATGCACTCCGATGACAACAAAAATTTTCTGATTTGACAGAACATCGAACTACATACTTTTCATCTTGGCAAAAGGGGGAAGAAGAAACTACATATAACATAACCCTCGGGAATAATCTAAACGCCGCTTGCATGACGAGGTACCAGTCTTAGGGATGGTCAATTCTTTCACCATAAGTAGTAAATATCCACCTCAGTTGCGCAGAGACATAGGCCAACTAGACATTCCCCGAGTTGAACTCCAATTTGAAAAGGTCTACCCAATACAAAGAACAGAGAAGCTTAGGGACAAAGTTATATGTACACACCTCCAATGGTTATTCACAAGTTTTATTGGCAGGATTTTTCGTGGATATCTTCACCCTTCTCTTCCTAAAGGACCCGGAGTTGGGCAAGAAAAGCAGCACAGAGGTCCAAAAAAAGAAACTGGGGCCCCTGCACCCTCTGCAAATCGAGTAGATATTTCTCCTCCGTCGTTTTGTAAAGCTGTCCATGGGCATATGCGGGTATTAGCCATATGTATAAGAAGTTCAAACGAAACAACCAAAAAAAAAAAAAAAAGGTCAAAAAAATCAAACCAAAAGATTAATGTTAGGCATGATCTAGTAAATTGTACTCTGTATGGCATTGACCACGACCTACTTATTTAAAGACAACAACAATCTGCCATATTACTAGGATATTAATTTAGTTAAACTCATCTTCGCATATCAATATAACCGGTAAAAATCAACGACAACTACGCATCTACCACATCATGTTTTAGTATTTTAGAAGCTCGATCATATGGTGGTAAAGGTGGCAAAATGGGTCGTAGACCCATATATGACCTATTTAAATCATAAATAGGTCATATATGAGTCACTTGTTTTTCACAAAACGTAGTTAAATGAGTTTAACAATGAAAAACTTTGATAGGTGGGGTGGGTCTTAAAGGGGTTGGATTTAAATCCCATTTTCACCCAAAACCTCACAATCTCTCTCTTCTCTCTTTAACTTTACAAATTTATTTTTTTATAAAAAACCGAAATTATAATTATTTTTTTTATTTTAATTTTTTTCTTTTCTTTTCTTTTTTTTTTTTTTTCCTTCTTCCTCCGGTCGCCGGCACAGCGATGACCGCCGACCGGCCAGGCGACCCTCGAGCTCGCCGGTGTCGGGCGAGCTCGAGCTCACCGAATCGAGCCAAGCGAAGGCCTCGGCGACGCCCGACAAGGCTTGAGCCTTGCCAATCTAGCGAGACTCGAACTCACCGGCGTCGAGCGAGGCTCAAGCCTCGCTAGATCCGGCGAGGGACGAGCTCGAGCTCGCTCGATGCCGACGAGCCTCGAGCTCGCCAAATCTGGGGAGGCGGAGGCCTCTCCGCCTCGCCGACGTCCGATGAGGCTCTCAAGCCTCGCCGGATCGGCAAGGGGCGAGCTCGAGCTCGCTCGACGCCGCCGAGCCTCAAGCTTGTCGAATCTAGCGAGGCGCCGACATTCGGCGAGCCTCAAGCTCGCTGGCGTCGTCGGCGAGCCGAGCAAGCTCGAGGCTCGCCTGTGGCTAGCCGCCAGCCAAAGAAGAAGAAGAGCAAACAAGAAAAAAAGAAAATTAAGAATTATATTTAAAAAATAAAAATAATTAAAAAAATTAATTTCAAGAAATAAAAATAATTAAAAAAATCGATTTTTTTAAAATAATTATTTTAAAAATTATAAAAATTATCCATTAAATTGGTGTTGTATAAAACTATTTTAGCAATACCATTTTTTTTTTAATTAATATATATATATATATATATATATGAGAAATAAGCTTTTTTAAATTTAGTTAAATGGATCGGGTATGGGTCGAGTCGGGTATGGATAAAAAATTTTGCATTGCAATAAATGGGTCATAAACGGGTTAAATTGGTCGATTTGGGTTGGACCATTTATGACCTGACCCACGCGTTTAACGGGTCTAACGGTGGGATAGGAACAGCACTTAAACCACTCAACTTACTCTAGAAAGGATAAAGAGATTCTTATTGTTTACTGGACTTTACCTGCACCTCAAACTTGACCACATTTCTGGACTTGGTTGCACCATCATTCTCGATTATTGTAGATTCATCACCAAAATAATTACCCTGGACAGGATTGCTAATCATGCTTTCATGACTGGGAACACCAGGATTCCACATGCACTTCATGTTATAGTGCCCAATCTTCTTCCAGCACACATTTAGTTCTCGCAGTGCCTTAAGAACTTCAGTCATTATTTCCCGTGGATGGGCTCGAGACTGCATCAAATGAAGTTATGAAATTTTTATCATGCAGATAAGCATCAATAAGAACTCAATTAAGATAAGCAAGGGGCCATTCATCTAAGAGCAAACTGACATGATCGTTAGATGAGCTCTTTCCATCAAACACAAAGCACCAACAAGCACCCAAATAAGACAAAGGTATGGTGACAAAGCAAATTAGCTCCACAAATAGTCACACTAATACTTCTCTCAACTCGACATTCGGTCAGCTACATTTGTTGCAAGGTCTATTCTCTATACTCCTACACCAAGGTGGAGTCATCCCCATCTCTGTTTTCAAGTTCTCTCTTCATTCTAACTCATTGCTTTAAAAAGTAAAAAATAAAACCTTCACCATTATACTTCTAAACCCAGGTGGAGTCATCCCCATCTCCTACATCCGATAAGTTGAAAGCTTATAATAGGATAAAATCAAATGTCCTAGACCAGATTCCAAGCAATGGCTATCACAAGCAATTTTGCCAGAGTGAACAGACACATCTCATCAGGAAATAAACCCCACTGCTGGATGGAAGATAGTAACCATCCCACAAGAAGATCACAATAAGGCTGATAAGTTGAAGCTTAAGATAGCATGGAATGGAGTGTTGAGTTTCGAATTGGTGATCAGATGATGAGTAGAGTTCTTTTCTTGTTTAAATTAGGAGATAAGTTTCCTTCCCTATGAAGTATGATATTCCCATGTGAATTATGTGTCTCATTTGGAAGTTTTCTCTTTCATCTAAGAGTAAACAGACAATTTTGCCAGAGTGAACAGACACATAACCATACTACTGAATGGAAGATGGTACCACAACTCCCATGAGGAGATCACGTTAAGGCCAATAAGTTGAAGCTTATGATAGAATGGAATGGAATGTTGAGTTAAAAATTGGTGATTAGATGATGAGTAGAGTTCTTTTCTTTGTTGAATTAGGAGATAACTTTCCTTTCCCTATTAAGTATGATATTGGAGGTTTCCCATGTGAATTATGTGTCACATTTAGAATTTTCCTCTTTCATCTTGGAGTAGGCTTTTTTTAGATTACTCTGTGTATCAGATTCTAATCTTTTCTTTCCAATAAAACTAGCAAACATTATTGAATTTCACCAACTTTTGCTACAAAACTGTGATGCAATTCTTCTTTTAAGTGTTAGTGATGGTGCTTAAGAAACCATGAGGTGTGATGCTTAGGAAGTTTTTAGCTACAATCCCTAAACAAATAAACTAGCTTCGCATTATCATTCCTCATGATTTCCCTTCAAGTTGTCTATCAAGCAGCCTTTCTGCAATGCAACTAATTGTCCTACATTAGGTCTTTGCTTATCCATCAAAATGGGGATTTTAGTCAAGGAATTCTAGTCCTAGAGAGGGGGTCTGACTATGTGATGTTCACACGCCAATTTGTAGTTGCACTTCTTTTTGCTGTAGTTATTAGAAATTATGGGTTGGAAGGGAGAGAAGCGGGGAAGGTGCAATTAATTTAGACATGTACAGTCCATACCATGTCATCTGAAAAGGATAAATTGAATGATGAATCAAAATATCCAGTATGACTTGAATTTAATAATGAGTAGATGTCCGTTCCACAGTATTTGACTGTAGCGCATCGACAAAAGCTATGCACACTGAACCATAACAACAATATCATACACATGTGCCTACCATGTATAAATCTAAAAAGTCCTTATGGCAACTATCGGCTTGTCTAGATCTTTCAAGGGTCCTACACCTCCTCATGTAAACCATAGAATTTTCGCATGAGAAAAAAAAAGAAGAAAAAGAAGGAGGAGCCTGTTGGCAGATTCAATTACTCAAACAATATCACCACAGAGGTGTATTTAAGCAAATTTATGGCGCAATGTAATGAATTTAACATTAAAAAAGATATTGGAGAGTGTCTTCACCTGGAGACCAAGAGCCCATTTCTTCTCAGCACCATAATAACCTGGTTTTGAATTCACTCCCTGGTAATCCATATATGCAGGTAGTGGGTAGCGAGGCCCAACAGTTGGAACGGTGAGCTCCCCTGGATTTCCACGATTGAAGGTGCACTCCTACAGAGGAATTTTGAGATCTAACATTTTAGAGGGCCTCAAACACTTGTTCCAGATGGCAGTTCCTGAATACCAAACTCTCTACTCAAAAAGAAAAGCAAGCATATATGCAGCCCAAAAGTCAGCCTCACTGATTAAAGTCGCGCTCCCCGAGCGACACAGTTTAAAAGCTAGTTTAGAGGCGTCATTCATAGCACAAAAGTCAGTCTCACTGATCAAAGTCCAGAATATAATTTTGTGCTATGGACTGAAAGGGCAAGTATATATGCAGCCAAAAAACCAGAACTCGGTCCATTTAGATGTTGCGAATAGAGCACACTAGAATAGATTGATAAAATGATTTTCATCTCATTAATGTCTCCAAAACATTTTCTTCTCATAAACCATAAATCACTAATGGTATTTCTCACTACCAAAGAGAAAAACCAACAACCACATAAAGAGCTAGAGCCAACAAACAATTCTAAAGGCAAATAATATTGACGCACCATCGTTTCTTGAAACTCGTCTCCGAGGTAGCCATTGGAAGGTCGGAAACGGTTATCCAATAACAAGTAGTATGCAACGGTAGCCTGAAAAATCCAGCAATCAACATTTTTCCCGAACGAAGCACAAAGTCGAATACAAGAGGTAGAAGATAAGAAGATCTAACCTCATTTTGAATCCGGTTGCGAAGTGATTCGACAAGTTGATTGCGCTCAAAACCCATGTTGACCACTTCCTGGAGTATTTCCTCATCAATCTACAAGATGAACTCTAAGAGTAAGGCGGAAAGCATTATTAAGACATAATAAGTGGAACAAAACTGAAATGCCGAGGTTTTAATATGCAAAACCAATACAAGCATCTGCAAACTTGCAGCTCACATGAAACAGGATTAAATATCATCTAATCCATATTAAACATATGCAGCCATGAGCTTCATTTAACAGAGAAGCAAATAAAAGACCCGTAACTGAAATAGGAATTCTGTCAGCAGCCCCTCAGATGTCAGCAACAACACAGAGAACAAGTATTTCCTATTAAGTGATTATCTTATGGAGACATACACACGGAAATTTGAATAAATCTACTCCAGGAACAACTCTCCAAAATTTTGGCATTTTATTCGCTCTATTGAAGTAAGCACTGCTTTTCCTTTCTCTTAATTTTGGCTTTTCCCTGCATGTCTACCCGAGAACCGAATCATTTCCTTCAAATGTACTACAAAGACAAAAAAAAGAACCCAATAAATAAGGAAACATCAGATTCATCCAGAGTTGGGCATCACTTAGCAAACGATACACAAATAGAAAGAGCACTTAACAAGTGGTCAAACTCGTATCATATGGGAAGGAAAATTGCAGAAACCCATGAATGAGCGGCCATGCAAACATGAAATGATTAGGCTCCGATCGAACATCATCTTGCTCTCTTATAAGACATTGTTCTTTCTTAAGCGGAGAATTTCCTCATAAATTTTCTTATTTCTATTTATATATCTGTTTTAATATCTCCTTTCTTTATTTATTATCCTCCTGTGAGGAGGAAGGGGGAACAAACCACACAGATCAAACCAAGGAATATCGATAATCCTTTTTTTTTTTTTTTTTTTTTTGGTTGAAGATAACCCATTGAGAAAGTCAGAATTAAGGATACTCAACAATAAACATGTAACTTCAATTGCCACATTTACAAAACATCATCTCATGTGAAAGTATCTTTCAAGTGATCTGGATGAGGCATTTCCTGAAAGTTATATGTCAAACCTCCGTAAGACATTGCCTCATTAATAATGGAGGCAATTTTCACCTAATGCAAGTTATCAGAAAACTCCACACGACAATCTTCAAGCAATGGCACATTGACATATCTACAGTTCACATAGGAGAGTCCAAATGTTATCCAAGACAATCAAAGCTGATCTCCAATCATCATTTTACCAACCATACCTTTTTCGCTTGCTGCATTGTATCAGGTGGAGGCACGGCCAAATAACGTGGAAGATGAGCTTGAAACCAAGGATGCTGACGGATCTCTGGAATGGTGATTCGTTTCATTGGATTAACTATAAGCATCCTTGGGATCAAGTCCTTTGAACCTGCCGATAAGTGACTTGGAAGAGTGTACATCCCACCCTAGAGTACAATGTCAAATGTACAAGCTAAGGTTCAAAATTCAAGTTGCAAGATAAATAACATGATTAATCTCTTCAATGTCCTATGATCAAAAGAAAATTTGATTTGTCTGAAGCACTCAATGGGTTCAGAGAGATGTCATTTAAAATTATAAAGAGATGAGATCCCCCAACCCCCAAGCAAATTGCTGTGCCTTTGGAGGGTATTAGCTCACTCTACATCAAAGTATCTATTGTTCAAATATGACCACTTCCCTAATCCAACATGTCATGCAGCCCAAGAGAATAAGACTTGTATATATCTCATGTCTGAGATATTGGATATCATCAATCATAGGAGCATTATTACTAGATTTAATCTAGAACTCTTTAAATATTAGTTTTCAAATGATGTTGAATTACTTCTAAATAAATTAGGTGTATAATAAACCAAAGATCCTTTGCACGCATGGTTTAAAGAGGTGCGAAACCTATTTGTATCACCTATAAATATCTGACGTGGCAGTCTGATAAATCTAAGAAAGTACCTTGATTTTCTTGAAAAGGTTAGGTATGTTTTCATCATCGAAAGGGAGGGTGCCACAAAGAAGAGCGTATAATATAACTCCACAGCTCCATACATCTACTTCAGGCCCCGCATAAAGTTTACCAGAGATAACCTGCAGGGCAAGCAAAGAAATACTGTTCATAAACAGAGCCTGTAATAGCTATATATCATCCTATCATGAATACAAGCCAAAGAGTTTCATCAGAACAATATTGAATTAGAAAACCCATCCATATCTCATAAGTTTGAAACTTTCACAGGGGGTAAAGAAGACAAATATTGAACCTCCGGAGCGGCATAGTTGGGGCTCCCACAACTTGTCTTTAAGAAATGACCGTCACGCATTATATTGCTCAGACCGAAATCTGCGATCTTCACATTCCATTTAGAATCCAACAGCAAGTTTTCAGGCTTTAGATCTCTATGAACGACCATATTCCTATGGCAGTATTCCACACCGGAAATAATCTGAAGAAGAGCAGGAGAAGAAAAGTGGCGTTAAAGCAAAAACTGTCGCCCAAGGTAGAACTCCTTGTACATCATTCACCAATCCTACCTGCTGAAAAAAGTTGCGAGCTTCATTCTCCTGCAACCTGCCCTTCTCGACAATGTAATCAAACAGCTCCCCAGACTTCACATACTCCATCACGACATAAATGTCCGAAGGCGTCTCAATGACTTCATAAAGTCGGATGATGTGCGGATGCATAAAGAGTCTCAAGATTTTTATTTCTCTCCTCACTGCACCACAAGGGGAAACAATATGCAAATAAATAACATGATCGACTTCAGAAGGCTCCCACAAAGTCAAGCCACAAGCCGACACGCGTCCATGGCCATGCTTAAGAGTAGAATTGGCAAATCCAACAGAAGGCGGTGCAGAAACAACAATCAAAATTCACATAAAACGACATGCCCGAAAACTTTGCGAAAACAGATTTCAGACACTCAGCACTATATCCCACTATCCATACGGAAACTCAAACAAAATTCTCATTACCTTTCTCTTCCATCTCCATGTTCTTTATCTTGCGCCGGTTGAGGATCTTGATGGCGACCTTGTGCCCCGTCAACACGTGTTCCGCTATTTTCACCTTACCGAACGAACCGATGCCCAGAGTCTTCCCGAGCTTATAATTCGGCAGATACATGTCCGCATTGCTGCCCCCTCGAGTCGTCCCATCCATCTCTCCTCTCCTATTTCAACCGAGCAGAAAACAATCTCAGCCGACCTCTTCATCAAGATCTCACAAACACTCGAGCAGGCACCGTTACCAGAAATCACCGAGTCGCCCGGCAATCTCCGATCTGGATCGGAAGTCCCAGATCGCGGCTGCGGATAGCCGCGACCTGGAATGCTAATAACCAAGGCGTCCCGAACGTTCCGGCATAAATCAAAAGGGAAGGAAAAAGAACGGTCACTAAAAACGATCGTGCACGCCGTACGTACGAAACGCACCTGGATTCTCCCATGGCTGCCAAACGAGAGAGGTATTAACAGCTCAGAAGAGTCGCGCCCGCCTGCAAACCCTAGGTAAGAGAACCACGACCACGAAGGAGAAACGTGCAAAGAACCTACTTTACTCGTCCTGTAGCTCGGGCTTTTAAACTCGGGCCTTGATATAGATAGGCCTCGGCCGTATCATACCTTTGCCGCAGAAATAGATAGACCTCTGCCGTATCGCACCTTTGCCGCGGAAAAATATTTAGTTAGGCTTACCCTTTGCCGTAGAAAATGTAGAGTTGCCGAATTTCAAAAGCGTGTGCAGCGTGCTAGGTAGCAAACCTTTGCGGTAGAAAATCTTTAGTTAGGCATGAAATATTTCCGTATCTTTTTGGTTTCAATTTTTGTAACGGATAAATCTACCCATCTTCCTCTTAAACAACAAGGACTACAAGTGGGGCATACTCCTAATTTAAAATTCGTTCTTACTTTTGTTTTCTTCTCTTCTATCTTTGTTTGTTTTTTCCCATCTCGGACCAAAGTAGGGTCCCCCTTTTCCCAAAAAAAAAAAATTTTAATTTGGCAGATAACTCCCAGTTATTTTGTAATAACTTAAAAACAAGTAAAAGTCAAAAGAATCATCTATTAATCAAAATAAATGCATTCAATTTAATTATAACTTTAATTTGTGTTATTATGTTTAGATACGTGTATTTTAACTGCTCAACGTTCGTTTTGTTTCATGGATCCGATAGTCCAATTTTCATTTATTTTTCTTGCCATTACTACATGATTTTTTAAAGATATCTCAAAAACATTAAAATCAATTGCATTATAAGTTCTAAAGATCCATTCAAAAAAATTATATTTAATATTATCCTTGCTTTAATTTCATGAAATAATTACTTGTTAACAAGATAAATATGACAATTGTAATTATATTAGAAGGCAACACATTCAAACCATTAACATGTTTTTTGGTCAATTCTAAATGCAACAAAATTTCCATAGAGCCATTCAAGATAAGAAAAGTAATCTTCGAAGTACTAATTTATTGCAATAATCACGGGATGGATATAAAGGCTACTCTCGGAACAAATTATTTTACCCAAATGAGAATTAAATTTTTCAATCATATCAATAAGATTCATCATTTACTTAAAAACAAATGAATGAATATGAATATGAGGGAATTATTTTCAATGTTATAGTGTGCGAAGCTCCAACCTCAGAATATTTCTTTCAGGTTGAATTTTTGCATGCATGAGTCTTCTCTAACTATATGATTTCACCACCATGAATTTCAATGATCCTAGAATGTGTTAATCCGAGAACTTTGCCTTTTGCTTTACACATCCAACTATTATTTATGGCCATAACATTTGCAAGTATCGCATCTCTTCCTCTTTTCAACAATCTCAAATGCAGAAGAATCACATCATGTAGAAGTTAATTATCCTTTAGCTTTTGAACTAAAACAGTGACTTTTATGCAATGTAGCTAGGGGTTCATATAAGAAAAGTTTACTTGCTCATGCAAATTGCTCAATTTCCTTTCAAACAACTTCCATTTTGGAAAGGGACCACTTCCTTTCCAACTCATGAAATACTTGCACAAATGAACTTCTTCGTTATTTTGAGTAATATCACAATCAAGAAACCTTATATCAATTACGGATTAATTATATCAGGAGGCAAATCATCGAAATACCTAAATTTTATCTCATGTGCACAAGGAAGGCCCGTGGATTACATAAAATGCCCAGCATAAGTAGGTAGCTCAACCCAACTTTTAGCAATCTCATATTCAAGAGCTTGTTTAAACCAAATATTGATACGCGAATAATCATGTTCATGAGAAAAAAAAAAAGTATTAAGAGGAAGAGGAGCCCTTTACCTTTTTATTTGACAATTTGGTTTTGATTTCTAAAACCAATTCTCAACTGCAAGGCATATTATCTTTTTCAAGTAGATTAAATTCCCAATTGAAACTTGTAATTGTGCTTTCAAAGTTGAATGTGCTCCTTTAGCTCTTGAAAGAACACGATTCCCGAAAATGTATGTGCAAGTTTGTTTGAGCACACACAAATAACTCTTTGAAGGAAGCCATGTCTTTTGAACGTAATTAAGAAGCAATGGCGTTTCCTATAACGATTGTCAAATTGCTGAATATTTTCGTCATATTCCACTTCACTCATGGAGCTCAAAACCTTGGACCAATCATACATAAAAGAGTTTCAATCCATTCATTCTTCAAACTGAGATTTACATTTTATCACGATATTCTTCTCAATGTGCCAAATGCACAACAAGTTTGCACTTTTAGAAAGAAAAAAAAATGAATGGAGGCGGCATTCATCAATGCCAACTCTCAATTAGTGACAATAGCTTAAGGTTGACAATTGGCACCCGCTATGTTGCCAATATTGTCAAAGCCCAAACATAATATTTCTCTTCTTCTTTTCTCAAAAAAATATAAAGCATGACTAGAAGAAGTATTAAAGTTGGAAACTCCAATAATATCCAACGAAGGCCTTTTTTTATCTATTGGTCTTGTAAGTACCATCCATTACAAAACGCTTCAGAAGCTCTTCATTAGTGCCATGAAGCTGGGATAACAGAAAAATAGATGCATTAAGTGAGCCCTCAGCAACATGTTTAAAATTGTAGATAGATTTGCCTCCACTAAGCTCATCCAATAAAAAGCTCGGACCATAGAGCAACCGTTGAAATATTCATGACAGATTTCGCTTTCATGTCATAAACAGTTTCAACAATAGCCTGAATGTTGGAATTTCTTCGTCTCAAGGTGAAAAGAATTTGCAAGGAGACATACCAACTTTACACATCTCTTTCACATGCAAAGCTTCAACTTCGGAAAAGCAACAAGAAGTAGGATGTCCGAATATATCACTCAAAAGATCATGTCTGTGATTCCTTTAATATTTTGAGTGACCATGATCTGTTCTTTTTATAGCAATGAACTTCCAAAGAACAAATAATCAAAAGAGATACAATCTTTCTTCTCTAATGCAATAGAAATATTATGTTGATCACAATAATTCAATCATCCATCACAACCAAGAAAAACATATTTGTCTCTTTTGACCTTTTATTGGAGACAACATAGCCTTGAATAAGAAGATGCCATGACACGCTACTTAGAAGATCCTCTCAAGTTAAAAAATTACTAATAAAGTTTCAAATAAACTTGTTGACATGATTGATTACTCTTCTCCATTCGCATTTTCATCATGATAATAGATACATTGATCCAATTTGGGTCCCCTTAAATATTGCCTTTCATAGAGACTATACTTCAAAATATAATACATTGAAATATGAGTACATTCTACGAAATGCATACATTCGCCACAATATTCAATCTTTGAGCAAATCATTGTAAATTTGTAGTGGAAATCAAAGTTGGAAATTCACAATTATGAGGAGAATCTAGGGGAAATAATGTAAATAATGTGCATATAAAATTAACATTACTTAACTCCAATATATGAGTAGTGCTTGCTCAAATTACATCTATTGGTTAAACTCTTACGCAAGTGGACAATGAGAATAAGTTAAGAAGAAGACGAACATGAAGGAAACATTGAAATATAGTGGATGCGGAAGAAGTAGTGAGGGTGAAAAAAAGTTGTTTGAGAAGAGCATAGATAGTTTTGTCTTTTAAAAAAATTGAAACAAAAAAAAAAAGAGAAGAAAAAAGGCAAGAAATAATTTTAAATTAAGAGTGAGATCTGAAGGAATATTATACGATCAATTCTAAATAATAGATAGTGTCAGGAGTCAAAAAAAGGAATGGAAAAAGCTCGGGTCTTTTTTATTATATAGCTTGCACATGCCTTGGGCCAAAACTTTCCAGCCGAAGGCAAGCCCCTGGTGCTTTATGAGCTGAAAAACATGGTCGGCCTTCACTCGATATATCGTTCTCGAAGACGGTAAAGCCAATCACATCCTCATTATTCACCATAGCACAACCAATTTTTTTTTTTATATATAATTTTCAATACAATTGAGTACTTTTTTTATATCTTCTTGTAGAACCTCAGAAGTTTAGCCTCCACATGTCATGAGCCAAGACCTTTTTGACCCGAGATGACCCTATGTAGCCCTCGATGAGCCAGAACACTCGGTCTTCCCTCAACGTATCATTTTCAGAGGCCTTATGGTGAATCACTTCTTCATCATTCACATACCACTCAGTAAATAGGGGTGCCAAAATTTTTGGATGGCAATGTGGGTGTCGAAAAATATGCTGTGATGAGCAAAACCCACTTTTTATATATAAAAATCGTTTTGTGCTTTGTACGTCATCGCTCAAATCTTGGTCATTTTATGGTCGACCCCAAGTCAATTTAAGGATTTTCGAAAATAAAGACAATTTTTGTGAGACTGATTTTCCTTTGGTGCAATTAGTGTCATCATGGACGATCAATTAATATGTGTCAGACAATCACTCTACAGGAACAATATGTAAAGATAAAATCGATCCAACTTTTAATGTATTTACATTCTATCGAGGAGATGATTATTCTAATATCAAACTTTTGCCCAGTCCTAATTAACACGTCAGGAATTGATGGAGTGATTTGAGTGGAAAAACTTATGCAAGTTCATATACTTGATTGCATTACAATCAAAATTATTAGAATCATGGTATCTGGACATACATCTTAGAATCCCATTGTCTACCTTTTAAAATGATTCAAAATTCCAGGTGAAGCTTCAATTTCGAGCATGCAAAAAAAGTGAAAAAAAAAAAGGCTTCCTTAATTATTATATACAAATTGATGAAAAAGCATCATCTGAAGCAAAACAAATATAATTAAACTTTTCCTGAAAAAGGTATCTATTTACACCCAAAATTATCCATGTTGTCATGTGCTGGTCACGAGGGGAATAATAAGTGTGAAACACCCCATTTTATTCATCAGAGTTGACGGCAGCCAGCGTTTGTGACGGGTATTTGAGCAAAGAATCAACAGGATTCTAAACATAAATACTAGAGTCGATAGCAAGGTAATTAATTACCACGTGTCAAGCTATGAAAGCAATGCATCAGACTTGGAATTTAAGTGGAACTAGCATTGAAGCCCAGCCAAGAATAACTGTTGCATAAAATGCACATAAAAATGGGGAAGCCGTTATTTACTTGATGTTTAAGTCACGCGAGCATCGTCAACAAGTTAGGAAACAGTTGATCATGGATATGGTTGCCAAGAAGAAAAGGAAAACGTGCAGAATGCTAAGAGTGGTGCCCAAGGAGAAGTAGCCAACTGATGGCTATTTGTTCACGCTATAAATAATGCAACCTGCTCAATGAGAACCTTACTTTATCTTTACTTTATCGCATTTTAGTTGTAGTTTTCAAGATTCCCATCAAAGATTAAATTCCGGCGTGTGTCTTTATCCAGTTCAACATTGTCGATTAAATTCCGGTGTTGTCCCACGAGTTCAATGTTATTGATTAAATTCTAGCGTTGTATTTCCTATCCAAGGGTATTATTGTTGATTAGATTCCAACTATATGCCTAAAACAAGCTGTGTCATAAATTAAATTCCAACATAGTTTGAGTTCGAAGTGTAGCCTATCTAACTATTTGTGTTCAGATTACATCGTTGATGAAGTTCGGTGTAATTTGTACTCGGAAGCTACTGGTCTTTGAGTCATTTAAGTATCAATGGTCAAGATTGTACATAAAAGTTGAGAATTAAATTTACTCTTGCATTTGAAATTCTCTTTCCAAATTCAACACAAAACCTAAGTCTCCTATAATAAAGCCAAAATGCAACATTTGGTGAAAAAAATTTCGTAGGAAACAAAACCGATGAAACATCTGTGGAACAACTAGTGGAACTATGGTGTTGAGTCAAGAGAGTGTTATGCCACGGACCTGAAGCCAAATCAACTTGAATAGGGCCACTAATGAACAAATACTGATGGCTAAGAACAATGCATGAGATGAGTCATTATTAGCCTAGCCTCCTCAGCATGGGACCACAAATCGAGTGGAAGGAGTTGATGTTTCAAGGCAACGTGTAGAAGAAAGAAGACGGGCAATCCTCACACCAATTATGCTCACTACTATGAGGCGAACAATTGAAGAAATTTTAAATGAGTTTGTTGATTATATGGTCAGACGAATGACTAATTTGGTTAGGCCTTTAATCATTAATACTTATCATGAATGTGCCCACGGACAACATAGAGTCTCAACAGGACCAGCTCAACCTCAAACAGGGCAAGTCCCTGTTTCAACTAGGTACGTTCTTGTATCGCTAGCTTCTTAAGTGACATTAAGTAATGCAGGACAAGCTGCGTCGACTTGGCCCCTTTTAGAATCTTGCAAAGTGAAGAAGTTCTCATGGCTATGCAAGTTGATGGGTTTGTTAATTCATATGTCCCTGCCAACATTGATCGAGGTCTTGCAGTATTTATTTCACCAATGACTCCACAAAATACATCATTTGAGAATGCTCTAGGGTAGGCTAATTTAGTTGAAACCCATTCCGGTGCTTCAGACGAATGTATTACTTGTCATAGTGGAGGTCCCCAAAGTCGTAATGACTCTAGCTAGGGGGTATGACCAATTGTAACAGTTGAACACTTAGCAACAGGTACCCTAGATGGGGCTTCTAATATCCAACAACAAGTTCTTAAAATCCAGCCCCAATTACCTCTAAATGTTCAACCTCAAATATTGCAGCAACCTCTTCCCCTTACTCAAGTGAATATTTCCAACCCATAAATAAACCCAACATTTGTAATCCAACCATAGCATTAGTTTGATGGGCTTCAATTGTAAACACAACAAAATGCAAACCTGACATTGTAGCCTAATTATGCTTACAACAAGTTGCTAGGTTCCTTCATATGACTCCGATTCAAAATCAACCAATAGTTGAACTGGCATTAAGGGGATATGGCAATAACATTGTTTGCTTGCCCAATGTTTACAAAAAACCATATCCAAATTAGATGGATACCATACCATATCTGAAAGGTTTCAAAATGCCCAAGTTTACTCTATTCATTGGTAAAGAGGATCAGTCAACGTTTGAGCTTGTTAACCGGTTCTTAGCATAATGTGGAAATGCTGCACATGTAAACTGTTGGAAGCTAAGGTTATTCCATTTATCATTATCAAAAACTGTCTTTACTTGGTATACGACATTTCTACCAAACTTGGTTAATTCATGGGAACAAATGGAAAGATTATTCCATACCAAGTTCCAAAGAGCCGTCCTAAATCTGTCAATGGCTGACTTGTTAACCATGAAACAGCTGCATAATGAGTCAGTTGACCAATTATTTTCTAGGTTTAAGAGAGCCATAAATAAATGTCTGATCCCCTTACCTAAAAAAAAAAAAAAAAAAAAAAAAAAAGAAACTTTGGGGATCTTACTTCTAACGGCTTGAAGTTCAATCGAGAAAGAATGGTTGGGCAGCCCTATTCTAATTTATTTTAGTTGTCCACCATAACCACCAATCATGAGAGCTTGCTCAAGGAAAAAGACAAGAGGCATGGTAGACAAACAGATATTAATTGGACTAATTCTATAGAATTAGATGAAGAACTAGAGCAGGAATATTACAAGTGGTATCATTCATGAAGTCACAATACCAATGATTGCGTGGTCTACAAAAGAAACATTGAAGACGCGATCAAGTAGGGGAAAATAAAGTTTGCTAATGGCAAAAGTAAAGTTCCTATGGAAGTCAATGTGAGCCCATTCCCTGTTATGATTGAAATGATATCACCAAGGGTCAAACCTAAACCCGAGAACTACCAGCATCTTCGATTCTGTGCAAGATGTAAGTGGGTAATTAGATAGGAAGAAGATAATCCCAAGTGCCAGAATCATCAATTTAGCCAAAGGGTCACTGGCAGGATATATAACTCAGGCTCGACTACCCAATTCCGAAAAGAATAAATTCCAAATGAGCTAGCTTACCCTAGAAATCATCGTGCTTATTGAAAAAAGAAGAGTTGCTCTGTGAGACTCTGAATCTAAGAAATTTCAAGTTCCTAAATTGTGTTTAAGGTGTAGCCAGCTGGTCTAGCGGCAGAATTACTACTCCAAGCGGCATTATAATCAACGTGATGCTATGGTCATTAGTGAGGTACATAATTCAGGTAACTTTAATCAAAGAGAGCCTATTTTATATGAAACGAGGCAATATGAGAAATTTCATATTCGTTGAGTGACTGATAAGTCATTCAAACGGAGATATGATGAGAGAGATCCTAACATCGGAACTTTGGAAGAACATAGTGGAAAGTATGACTATTATGTTGGTTATAGTCCACTCGCTACTCACCCTTAAGTATTTAGTCCATCTGGATGAGGATTAGAGTTCGACAAGGAAAATATGAAGTCAAAAACTAGTTTTACCGTCGACAAACTTTATAGATACCCTATCATGCCCTGAACTCCAAGCGCGTGCCCATCCCTCTCTAGTCGATAAAATTTGCAACTTCCTAGGATGAGTTGCCGACCCTTTTTTGTTTTATTGCACATGCGAAAGCGAAAATAAATCCCCTGACAGTAATCATCTCGGGATAAAAAAGCAGGACAACAAATTCACCAATCAAATACACCTTTATTTTAACACTAAGTCATGTACAAGGTCTATGACCAAAAGACTACAAAAACTGGCTTTCCAAAAAGAAGCGGTCCTAACTGACCTACACTTTATATCACCTTCTCTCAGCTCCAAGTCCTCCACTCGACGACCCTGGAAATGGTTATATAATAACCGGTGAGACAATGTCTTAGCAAGTTCCCCCATTAAACCCTGATTAGGAGGGTAATACGCTCCAGGGTGCTCTAATCACACAACCACACAATTAGAACAGGGAACTTACCTCGCCTCAGTTCCTTTCTGCAGGTCAGCACAATTCATATCTCAAATGCATTCAATTAATGCATACGACAATTGAAACGCCTTACTTTTCTCAATCAACTACAGGGGTCTCAGCCCAATCAATCACAGGAGTCCCGATTATAAGACCAAACCGTTATGACACGTCACATACCAGGTCACACAGTTTTGTCTCATAATCAGGCACATCAAACTTAGATAATCATGCATTCCAATTGTTAATTAAGCCACTCAAGGCACTATTAAATTCCATGTTCGGCAGTCTACTGGCGTAGCCAAACATCTTCTCTTCCCCATAGAGCACGGTTACGTCACAATGACGGTTATCCCGAAGGAGCTTAGGTCCAGAATTTACTGCGACCCACTACCCTAATGCATGGGTAACCCGAAAGTGGGATTTAGTAACGTCCAGCTTAAACACTAGGACAGTTTCTCTTTAACCAACACACGATCAATCAATTTCGGCCTAGGACACCGTGCATTGCATTCAAATGCCTCCATTAAAATGGTGATCCTGGCCTAGTTTCTTCATATTAAAAACATCCTGAAAATAGTCGTGTGTGGGTACACAGTCAATTCGAACCAGAAAACTGATACCTTTCTTTTTCAAACCCCACTATTTGATATAGTACTTAAAATCCATTTTCGGTGTTAAAACCGGACACCTAGGATTTTCTGAATAAATATCAAAATTCACAAATTTTGAAGTAATTGACCAAATTTCCAATCAGCACTCAATTTGAACAAATTAACACTCAATTGCAGAATTTAATCACACCATTGCAATCCACGAAATTCCGGTCACCGACTATTTCGGTCTAATTTCTAAGAATTATTTAATAATTAAATAATTTCTAAAATTAATTAAATAAATACATTACATACTAAAAATGCTAACTTAGGCTAAATAATTCTAATCTAACCACCTATTGAGTTAATTAAATTATTCTAAACGTCCTAGCTAAATAACAACATACTAACCTAATTAACTAAAATCTTTAACCACCTAATTAAATAATCTAACTAACCTAATTTAACTAACTAAACTAATAATTAAACTAATTACACTTAAATAAATCTAAACACCTCTTAAATGTCATTAGCCTACTAAGAAGAGTTTAGTGCATAAACTCACCGGTTTATTGAGGAAACTGGTTCACCGCGACGACGACGCGACGGCGGCCGAAATTCGAATTTTCGGCGGCGTCGACGGACACATGGGCTGGGCCAAAAAGCCTTGCAAACCCACAGCAAAAGATGGGCATGGGCCTACTTAAAATAGAAACTTGCTGGGCTAAAACAAGCTTCGAATGGGCTGGAACTTGGGCTAAACTGCAATTCACGTGGGCTTGGAGGAGATAGGCCGACTTCTTGGGCTAAGCTTCACGTGGACTTGTCTTTGGATGGGTTGGAATTACAAGAACTAGGCTGTTGAGCTTGGGAAAATAACGAACTGGGCTAGGCTTCGCTGGAGATGCGGTTTCGGTGGATTGTAAGCTGAGACGCTGGGCTTCGAGGGACGTGAAGGCAGCTGCAACTTCGAAGGTAGAGAGCTGCTTCGGCCGGTGGTGTCGTGGACGACCGAACGTAGAAATCGCGGTCAACAAACTAACCGAGAAGATGCAGCGTGGACTGGAACGTGGGGTTTCGGTTGGGAAGAGGATTCGGTGGGAAGTTGCTCGGTCTTCTTTGGGTGAAAGTTGACCGAAAAAGATGGGGCTTGGACGCGTGGGTGCAAGATGCTGGAGGTGCAGAAGCTACTTCGGTCAACATTGGTGGTGGAGGACTGGATGGTTGACCGATGGGGGAAAAACAAAACTTGGTGGAGGACGTGGCTTGCAGAGGAGAATTCGGTGATGGAGGTAGGAAAGATGATGGGCAGCAGCAGGCGGTCTTCTTGGCAGCTATAGAAGTCCAAAGGAGGTTGGACTCTTCGAAGGAACAATTGAATAAAAAGCAGGGACCACAAGGGAAAAATGAAATGATGAGGCAGCGAAGGAGGAGTGCTCGGTTGGAGTAGCTTGAGAAGAGGGACAGCGACGGGAGGCCAACTAGTTTTTGCTTGGTCAAAGAGATTGGAACAAGGGCTTAAAGTCCAATTATCTCCTCCGTTAACTTCCTGTCCCCCTCTAATACTTTCTTGAATTAGATTTTCCATAATTGCTCAAATTGATGCCAAAATGCAGCCCTCCTCCTTTGATCCGAATTTCACTAAATTTAGACTTCAATTTCATCCTCAATTTTTCCAATTCGAAGTCCAATCTCAACGAAGATAAATCTCGTTCAATTTTATGTTAGTCCTTGACACCCAAAGGCTTGGCTTGGAAGTCCAAATTTCCTTCGACTTAGCCCAATCAAATTTCCGTTAATTTTCTGCGATGTCCGAGTCGATTTTCTGTAAAAATCCCGAAATCTCCGAAAAATCTTCGGAGGATGAGTCGACGTTCCTAAAATGAATCGTGACATGAAAAAACTTTAATTTCTGAAATCGGGTTCAAATTCGCAGTTAATTTCAATCCGATGCGATTTTAACGTGACATAGTCTACCGGGTAGTTTTTATGAATTTTTAGTGCAATTGATCTGTGATCAATTTATCTCGAGTCACAACGTACATCTTCGACACATTGGTGACTCTCGGTTGTCGTGAAAATCTCAAGGTTTCAATTACGGACACAAGGTACCCAAAACGACAGAAAATCAATTTAGTGCCGATTGATGAGAATTTTGCAATTAGGTGGAATCACCCACACTTTGATCACATATCTCAATCGAATCAACCTATCTCTGATCTCTGATCGATTTTGACAATGCTGTAATGACCCTTGCAGATCAACACGGTCGAGCAATCGATTTATGGTCGAATTCTCAAGTCCATTGTGTTAAAATCCCTTAATGGCTTCCCATGATAGTCTAGTTATCTCGTGAGTATCAGCTCAGAGAATGACACTATCGGCGCGTCGATGAAATGCCCGCTTTATTTAATCGAAAACGAAATCTTAAAATTCATGCTGTCACAACTCTTCCCCTCTTATAAAAATTTCATCCTCAAAATTTAAACCTATTACAATCTTTAAACAAAAAGGTGAGGGTACAGTTGTCTCATCGACTCCTCAGTCTCCCAGGTTGCTCCTTCTTTGCCGTGGTGTTGCTAGACCACTTTCACCAACAGGATGGTCTTGGTGCGCAGAACCTGTTCCTTGCGATCCACAATCTGAATCGGGCTTTTCACGTACGACACTCTGTCGTGCACGTCCAATTCCTCAAAATTGAGCACGTGGGTCGGGTCAGGCTCATACTTCCTCAACATCGACATGTGAAAGACGTCATGCACTTGCGCTAGTCTCGGTGGTAATGCAAGACGATACGCTAGGATCCCGATTCTTTCAAGTATCTCAAATGGACCTACGTACCTCGGACTCAGTTTTCCTTTCTTGCCAAAGCGCGAAGTATCTCTTATTGGTGACACTTTCCAAAAAACATGATCACCAACTTGAAATTCCAATGGCCTTCAACGCTTATCGGCGTAGCTTTTCTAGCGACTCTAAGCGGTCTTTAATCTGTCTCTGATGATGACAACTACATCCACTGACTGCCGAACCAACTCTGGGCCTGTGATTTTTCCGTTCTCTGACCTCATCTCAACATATCGGTGTTCTACACGCTCTACCATACAACGCTTCAAAAGGAGCCATATGAATGCTCTGTTGGTAACTATTGTTGTAGGCGAACTCGACAAGGTGAAGTTGTTCCTCCCAACTTCCCTTGAAATCCAACATGCAAACTTGCAACATATTTTCGAGGGTTTGAATCGTCCTCTCCGACTGGCCATCCGTTTGAGGATGATAGGTCGTATTGTACTGCAGCTTCGTTCCTAATGCACTCTGCAGACTTTTCCAAAATGCAGTTGTAAACCTCGGGTCTCGGTCTGATGTAATCATCACCAGCACTCCATGTAGACAAACTATCTGACGCACGTACAGCTGTGCATGCCTGTCCAAATCAAGATCCTTTCGTATTGCAATGAAGTGAGTCGACTTCGTCAGTCTGTCGACCACTACCCAAATAGAGTCATTACCTCTCTAACTCCTCGGTAAGCCTATCACAAAATCCATTGTGATATGTTCCCATTTCCATTTCGGGATCTCAAGAGTTGCAGAAATCTTCCCGGTTTATAGTGCTGCGCTTTTACTTGCTGACACGTTAGACACTTGGCAACATGCTTGGCAATGTCCACCTTCATGCCAAACCACCAATAGCTTTGACGCAGATTCTGATACATCTTTGTACTACCAGGATGAATGTTGTAATTGCTACGATGAGCTTCTAATAAGATCTCCTCTCTAAGCTCTACATCGTCAGGTACAACCAATCATCCTCGGAACCTTAGGGTTCCATCCTTAGAAGTCTGAAAGTCAGCCTTTCTCTTCTCGGTATCCTCCCGAAGAATCTTCTGTACATCTGGGTCCGTCGGTTGGAGTAGCTTGATTCTGATCTGGACATCCAGTTCAATTATGAAGGTGGCCATAAGACTTGAAAGGTGGCCTACCTCGAATTTGAATACCGAATCTCGAGCTCTCTCAATCAAGTTCCATTCCTTAATCAGTATATGAGCTACTGAAGACTTTCGACTCAAAGCATCGGCGACCTTATTCGCCTTTCTTGGGTGATATAGAATATCATAGTCGTAGTCTTTCAGCAATTCCATCCATTTGCGTTGTCTCATGTTCAACTCCTTTTGGGAGAACAGGTACTTGAGACTTTGATGGTCCATGAAAATCTAGAATTGTTCTCACACAAATAATGTCTCCAAATCTTCGGAGCGAAAATGATTGTTGCGAGTTCTAAGTCATGCGTCGGGTAATTCAGTTCATGAGGCCTCAACTGACGGGACACGTATGCAACAACTCTGCCATGCTGCATCAACACGTAACCCAGTCCTCTGAATGACGCATCACTATAGATCTCGAATCCTTTAGGACCATATGGTATAGTCATCATAGGTGCGGTAGTTAGCTTTTCCTTAAGCTCTTGAAAACTATAGCTTTTCCTTAAGCTCTTGAAAACTACGTTCGCATTTGTCTGTCCACATAAACTTTTCTTCCTTCTTCAAGAGTCGAGTCGACGACGACGCTAATGTTGAAAACCCTTCCACAAACCTTCTGTAATACCCTGCTAAACCTAGAAAACTTTTGATCTCTGTTACTGTTGTCGGTCTTGGCCAACTAATAACTGCTTCAATCTTAGATGGGTCCACGGAGATTCCTTCTCCTGAAATCACGTGACCTAGAAAAGCAACATGAGTCAACCAAAACTCGCACTTACTAAACTTAGCGTACAGCTCATGAGTCCTTAGAGTCTGTAGAACCAATCTCAAATGCCCTTCATGCTTCTCTGGACTTCTTGAGTACACTAGGATATCATTGATAAACACGATCACAAACTGATCCAAATATTCCTTGAACACTCGGTTCATCAGATCCATAAAAGTAGATGGAGTGTTCGTCAGTCCAAACGGCATTACAGTGAACTCATAATGGCTGTATTCGAGTACGAAACGCTGACTTCGGTATATCCTCCTTTCTGATTCTCAGCTGATGATATCCCGTCCTAAAGTTCATTTTAGAAAATATCGACGCTCTTTGTAATTGGTTAAACAAGTCGTCGATCCTTGGCAATGGATACTTGTTCTTGATTGTCACCTGATTGAGTTAATGATAGTCGATGCACAAGCACAACGAACCATCCTTCTTCTTCACAAACAGAACTGGTGCTCCTCAAGGTGATGCACTGGGACGTATGAATCCCTTATCCAACAATTCTTGCATTTGCACCTTCAGTTCTTTCAATTTAGATAAAGCCATATGGTAAGGAGCCTTAGAGATTGGCTCTGTCCCAGGGCTAACTCAATCACAAATTCAATCTCTCTTTCTGGCGACAGACCTGGCAATTCTTTTAGAAACACGTTTGGAAACTCTTACACTACAGCGGTGTCCTCAATCTTCAGTTCCTCAACTGTCGTGCCCACGACTATTGCCAAGTGACCCTGACAACCCCCGTCTAACAAACGGGTTGCCTCGAACAATGAGATTTAGGTAATCGAGGGTCCCCCTCGACTTCTGATAGATTCGAAATTTTCATCCGTCAATGGGTCGAACTGTATTATATTACGACAATAAGTCATCACAACAAAAAGCTCCTCAAGCCAAACCTTTTCATATGTGATAACAAGGTTATACATAAGCAAAATCATCAAGTACAACTTTAGTTAGTGATTCTCATTTCCATAACTTTATCTTAACAATCTAAAATTCTACCAACTTAACTCAAAACTCTGCTGTGCTACTCTGATAAAATCACCCCAAAAACATTATTCCTCTGATCGGTGCATGGTTGGTTCAACTCCTGTCCCTTTCGCTATCCTAATGGCGTCTTGTCTGCGGTAACGGTGCCTGAGTTCCTTCAAACCTACATGAACAGTTCCTCACTCAATGGTCGTGCTGGCCACCTTCAAAGCACGCTCCCATGATAACGGGATACTGGATTGATCCATGCTTCATTCTACAAACTCGGCACATAACTGGTGAATCCTCTGTCTCCCACCGGATAACAACATGCACCCTTACTTGCATTTGGGGTCTATTCCAAATACCCCTATGTGCTTTCTGCGGCGCACTCACTCTGATCTATCCTATCGACGGAGATGGCACTTGCGATCCCATTGGCTTTCTAGAACAGTTTCTAGCTAGGCAACCCTATTGGTCGCACTCAAAACAAGCACCCGTCCTAGCAGGACACGAGGCTGATCTAAGTCGTCTTCCACAAGCATGACACACTCCATTCTGATTCGGTGTTGACTTGTCTATCCCACCTTTCTTATTGGGCGGGCTAGAATACCTTTCTCCGGTCATAAGCTACTTCCCAAACCGGTTTCTATCTCTGCTTGAATTGAACCTTGACTCAGATGTGGTAGCTTGCTCCCCGATCACAATTACAGGTTGGACCTCGGTAGGTGCAGCAACAACAACGGTTACGGCATTGGCAACGGCAGTAACAGCGGCAACAGCGGTGGCTTGGTCCTGAGCTTACTTGCTCGACAATTCCCAAGTAGCGCTTGAACGATCCCGTTGAACCTAGGATTGCTCAATGCTGCTACACTCTCAATACCGGTCTATGGCGGTTCTCTCTCACTCGCGCTGGCCTAAGCCGGCGCTCTACCACCACCATGACCTCCTCGAATACTGACCCATGTCAGCATTCCACCACGAGCAACAGGTCCGATGGTACGCCTCTTAGGAGTCCCTGACTCCTGATCACTCAAGCTACAGGATCTTTATAGAAACCTATTTTCTAATTCCAATACTAGATTAGAATTTGAGTGACCACTAAACAAGCTACCAAACAGCTATCACTCACATGCATCAGCATAAAATAGAGGTCATTCCTACTAATTATCCCAAGAACCCATCGCACCTTATCACTCCAAACACAAACTTCGCACTAATACCATAAAATGGGGATGTCACGCCCCGAACCCTGAGCGAGTGCCCATCCCTCTCTGGTCGATAAAATTTGCGACTTCCTAGGACGAGTCGCCGACCCTTTTTGTTTTATTGCACGTGTGGAAGCGAAAATAAATCCCCTAATAGTAATCATCTCGGGATAGAAAAGTAGGACAACAAATTCACTAATCAAACACACATTTATATAAACACTAAGTCATGTACTAGGTCTATGACCAAAAGACTACAAAAACTGGTTTTCCAAAAAGAAGCGGTCCTAACTGACCTACACTTCATATCACCTTCTCTCAGCTCCAGGTCCTCCACTCGACGACCGTGAAAATGGTTAAACAATAACCGGTGAGACAATGTCTCAGCAAGTTCACCCACTAAACCCCGATTAGGAGGGTAATACGCTTCAGGGTGCTCTAGTCACACAACCACACAATTAGAATAGGGAATTTAGCTCGCCTCAGTTCCTTTCTGCAAGTCAGCACAGTTCATATCTCAAATGCATTCAATTAATGCATACGACAATTGAAACGCCTTACTTTTCTCAATCAACTACAGGGGTCTCAGCCCAATCAATCACAGGAGTCTTGATTATAAGACCAAGCCGTTATGACACATCACAAACCATGCCACACAGTTTTGTCTCATAATCAAGCACATCAAACTCAGACAATCATGCGTTCCAATTGTTAATTAAGCAACTCAAGGCACCGTTGAATTCCTTGTTCGGCAGTCTACTGGCGTAGCCAGGCATCATCTCTTCCCCATAGAGCATGGCTACATCATAAAGACAGCTATTTTGAAGGAGCTCAGGTCCAAAATCTACTGCGACCCGCTACCCTAATGCATGGGTAACCCGAAAGTGGGATTTAGTGACGTCCAGCTTAAACGCTAAGACGGTTTCTCTTTAACCAACACACGATCAATCAATTTCGGCCCAAGACACCGTGCATTGCATTCAAATGCCTTTTAAAATAGTCGTGTGTGGGTACATGGTCAAATCCATTTTCGGTGTTAAAACTGGACACCCGGGATTTTCTGAATAAATATCAAAATTCACAAATTTTGAAGTAATTGACCAAATTTCCAATCAGCACTCAATTTGCACAAATTAACACTCAATTGCAGAATTTAACCACACCATTGCAATCAGCACGAAATTCCGATCACCGGCTATTCTGGTCTAATTTACGGAGAATTATTTAATAATTAAATAATTTCTAAAGTTAATTAAATACTAAAAATGCTAACTTAGGCTAAATAATTCTAATCTAAACACCTATTGAGATAATTAAATTATTCTAAACGTCTTAGCAAAATAACATCATACTAATCTAATTAACTAAAATCTCTAACCACAAAATAAAAAATCTAACTAACCTAATTTAACTAACTAAACTAATAATTAAACTAATTACACATAAATAAATCTAAACACCCCTTAAACGTCATTAGCCTACTAAGAAGAGTTTAGTGCATAAACTCACCGGTTTATTGTGGAAACCGGTTCACCGCGACGATGATGCGACGGCGGTCGAAATTTGAATTTTCGGCAGCGTCAACGGACACTTGGACCGGGCCAAAAAGCCTTGCAAACCCACAGCAAAAGATGGGCTTGGGCCTGCTTAAAACAGAAACTTGCTGGGCTGAAACAGGCTTCGAATGGGCTGGAACTTGGGCTGAACTACAATTCACGTGTGCTTGGAGGAGATGGGCCAACTTCTTGGGCTGAGCCTCATGTGGACTTGTCTTCGGATGGGCTGGAATTACACGAACTGGGTTGTGGAGCTTGGGAAAATAACGAACTAGGCTGGGCTTCGCTGGAAATGCTACTTCAGTGGATTGTAGGCTGAGACGCTGGGCTTTGAAGGACGTGAATGCAACTATAACTTCAAAGGTAGAGAGTTGCTTCGGCCGGTGGCGTCATGGACAACCGAACGTGGAAATCGCAATCATCAAACCGACCGAAAAGATGCAGCGTGGACTGGAACGTGAGGTTTCGGTTGGGAAGAGGATTTGGTGGGAAGTTGCTCGGTCTTCTTTGGGTGAAAGTTGACCTGAAAAAGATGGGGCTTGGACGCGTGGGTGCAAGATGCTAGAGGTGCAGAAGCTACTTCGGTCAACATTGGTGGTGGAGGATCGGATGGTTGACCGATGGGGAAAAACAAAACTTGGTGAAGGACGTGGCTTGCGAGAGGAGAATTCGGTGATGGAGGTAGGAGAGATGATGGGCAACAGCAGGCGGTCTTCTCGGCAGCTATAGAAGTCCAAAGGAGGCTGGACTCTTCGAAGGAACAATTGAATAAAAAGCGGAGACCACAAAGGAAATATTAAATGATGAGGCAGAGAAGGAGGAGTGCTCGGTTGGGGCAGTTGGAGAAGAGGGACAGTGACGGGAGGCTAGCTAGTTTTTGCTTGGTCAAATAGATTGGAACAAGGGCTTAAAGTCCTCAATTATCCCCTCCATTAACTTCTTGTCCCCCTTTAATGCTTTCTTGAATTAGATTTTCCATAATTGCTCAAATTGATGCCAAAATGCAACCCTCCTCCTTTGATCCAAATTTCACTAAATTTAGACTTCAATTTCATCCTCAATTTTTCCAATTCAAAGTCCAATCTCAATGAAGATAAATCTCGTACAATTTTATGTAAGTCCTCGACACCCAAAGGCTCAGCTTGGAAGTCCAAATTTCCTTCGACTTAGCCCAAACGAATTTCCGTTAATTTTCCCTGATGTCCGAGTCTATTTTCTGTAAAAATCTCGGAATCTCCGAAAAATCTTCGGAGGATGAGTCGACGTTCCTAAAATGAATCGTGAGACGATAGAACTTTCAATTTCTGAAATCGGGTTCAAATTTGCGATTAATTTCAATCGAATGCGATTTTTGCGTGACCTAGTCTACCAGGTGGCTTTCAGGAATTTTTAGTGCAATTGACCCGTGATCAATTTATCTCGAGTCACAACGTACATCTTCGACACATTGGCAACTCTAGGTTGTTGTGAAAATCTCAAGGTTTCAATTACAGACACAGGGTACCCAAAAACGACAGAAAATCAATTTAGTGCCGATCGATGAGAATTTTGCAATTAGGTGGAATCACCCACACTTTGATCACATATCTTAGTCGAATCGACCTATCTCTGGTCTCTGATCGATTCTAACAATGCCGTAATGACCCTTGCAGGTCGACACGGTCGAGCAATCGATTTATGGTCGAATTCTCAAGTCCATTGCGTTAAAATTCCTTAATGGCTTCCCCGATAGTCTAGTTATCTCGTGAGTGATCAGCTCAGAGAATGGCACTATCGGTGCGTCGATGAAATGCCCGATTTATTTAATCGAAAACAAAATCTGAAAATTTAGGCTGTCGCATACCCCATGATGCGCTTTCTGACAAATCATATAAGGTTAATAGGGTCCAACCCATGAAGAATAGCTTGGCATGAACACAGAGGAGAAGGATGCACAGAAAGAAGAAGATACATTTGCTCCAAAAGCAACTTAACTAGGTTCACATTATTCAGGTCAAGCCTACTTCGATGGCGGCCCAAGAATCGAAGGAAACCAAGCCTAATAACCTAATATGGAGGAGAAAGCCACATGGTGAGTATACAACTTCCAACAAAAGTGAAAGATTGGCCACAAAAGCAGTTGTTCAATCACTAGAGCAAAAGGAGAGGCTGTTGTCAAGATTTGTATCATCATTGAACTCATGCATGGTGCAAGCAAAACTTCCTAATGAATTTCGCATAGTCCTGCTTGGTACGAAATCATGTGAGGAAATCATTGCATATAGACTTCTGGAGCTTCTTTTTGCGTGGTCAATGCTGACGGATCATACAATTTTTTAGGAAAGGGATTGGATTCATGATAACCAATGTGTACCATCAACTCTTGATCAGATGTTAGCATTCTAGAATGGTGACAGGGTAGAGTATGTTAAAGCAAATACTAAGCCGTAAGTGGTTTGATCACAAGCGTCATAAACAATGGGATGTCAGGGGCCATCAGAGGACAATATCTATTTGAGCAGACCCCCACTTATAGATCTCAACAGTATTGCATTCTGCTGTTTTGACAAAGAAGTAGTTGAGTGGGTTCCAAAGAATCAACTAGCGGAGCAATTTGATAAAGTTGTTTGTGAAGAACCTTATGTTATCAAAAGACCTTATTATAAGGTACTCGGCCTATAGAACCAAACTAGCAAGTAAGACATCGAAACTGTTGAAGGATGATGATAAAGTGATTGAAGCTCAAGACCCATTGGAAGAGGTCAATCTTGGCATAGACACTGATCAACGCCTTATTTATATAAGTGCCTTACTTGAGAATGAACTCAAAGTTCAATTAGTTGACTTTTTGAAGAAGTACAAAGACTCCTTTATTTGAGACTATCATGAAATGCCTAAATTGGGTGGAAATGTATTTAAGCATCAACTATCGATAAAAAGGGTTTTAGGCCACATAAACAGCCTTTAAGACAATTTACACCGAAAGTTATGCAAAAAGTCAAAGAAGAAATTGAAAAATTGCTTGCTGTAGACTTTATAAGAACAGCATGGTACGTTGAGTGGCTGTCAAATATTATTCCAGTAAAAAAGAATAACGGAAAACTTAGGGTGTGTATAAATTTCCACGATCTAAATGCGACCACACCCAAAGATTAGTACCATATGCTAATAGCTGACATGCTAGTCGACTCAACCTCTGGTAATAAGATTATGTCACTAATGGACGGCCATTCAGGCTACAACCAGATATTCATAATAGAGGAGGATGTCCATATGATTGCGTTTAGATGTCTAGGAGCAATTGGCACTTTTGAATGGTTAGTCATGCCTTTCGGACTGAAGAATGCAAGCACTACATACTAAAAGGTGATGAATTTCATTTTCCAACATGATTGGTGACTTCATGGAGGTTTATATTGATGATGTTATCGTTAAATCGGACCTAGTAAGTCACTTGCTTTATTTAACGTAGACATTTGTTAGGATGTAGAAATTTAAATTAAAGATCAACCCTTTGTAATGTGCTTTCAGAGTTAGGGCTGGTAATGTTTTAGGATTCTTGGTTAATCAAAGAGGAATCAAAATACATAAAGTAAGGT
The DNA here is from genome assembly GCA_014182365.1 of Eucalyptus tenuipes. Taxonomy (NCBI): domain Eukaryota; kingdom Viridiplantae; phylum Streptophyta; class Magnoliopsida; order Myrtales; family Myrtaceae; genus Eucalyptus; species Eucalyptus tenuipes. The sequence continues at coordinate 14,863,650 of CM024546.1, read as the reverse complement.
TAAAATAATTCTAGACTTAACACCACCGGTTGTTAAGAAGTAGCTTCAAATGATATTCGGGAAGATAAATTTCTTGCGTCGATTTATTGCTAACTTGTTAGGAAAGATCGAAGTATTTTCCCCATTATTGAAGTTTAAAAATCAAGAGTTCGTGTGGGAAGACAAACATCAACATGCATTCGATTGAATAAAAGAGTATCTCAACAACCCTTCAATTTTGATGCCACCCAAAGTGGGTAGACAGTTGAAGCTGTATTTGTCGATCACCAATATTAGAATCAGGTGCATGCTAGCACAAGAAAATAACGAGGGGAAAGAGCAAGCAATTTATTATTTGAGTCGAATACTGAATGATGTGGAGACAAGATACACAACTATTGAGAAATTGTGCTTATTATTATATCATGCTTGTACTAAGTTACGTCATTATATGCTGCCAATTACGGTACATGTAATATGTAAAATAGACGTATCAAAAACATGTTAACTCAACCAATAGTAAAAGGTCGAATTGCCAAATTGGCATTTACACTCTCAGAAATTAGCCAAGTATACATCCCACTTAAGGCGGTAAAGGCACAAATAGTAGCATATTTTATTACAGAATCTAGGCATCCAAAATGAAGATCGTGTAGAAGGGTATATCCAAGTAGTTCCTTGGACCTTGTATTTTGCTAGGTTAGAAGAAGTTGGAATTTTAATAGTTTCTCCTCATGCGCATATAACCAAAATGATATTTAAGCTTGACTTTAGTTGTTCAAACAATCAAGTTGAATATGAGGCATTAATTGTTGGTTTAAATATTTTGGCTAACATGAAGGCACAATTTGTCACGCCCCGAACCTTGAGCGCGCACACATCCCTCGGTGGTCGATAGAAATTGTGACGTCCCAAGGACGCATCGCCGACCCATTCCTTTTATTGCACATGCAGAAGCGAATTAACTAATCCCCTGACAACAACATATATAGGATAGAAAAGCAAGACAACAATTTCCCAAATCAAAACACACTTTCAAAACACCTAAGGTTCATATACATAAGGTTTATCTCAAAAAGAACTATTGAGCCACCTATACTCCTGACCCTTCTGCTTCAAGCTCCTTATCCTTCACACTAGGGACCTGAAAATAGTTATACAATAACCAGTGAGATATAAATCTCAATGAGTCCTCCCCTAAGCCCCGGTTAGTACACCAACTCGACTTAGGGTATCTCTTCATAACCATGCCATAAACAAACCCTGACTAACAACCAACAATCAACAGTCAATTCGCATGCAACCTTACCTGGCATGCCATACCCTGCATGTTATATCTCAGCACAATACACGCAATGCACATGGCCATTAGATGGTGCAGTTCATCAATCACATACAAGTCGCATCACAAGCGATCTCCCCTGGCCATTGCCACACCCTGCACATTATGGATTCATGCGCGCGTGCTATAAACGATGTGATTCACTCATGCATATAATTAATGCATATAACAATTTCACACATCAATACATCAATTCAAATCAAGTCATCGATTCATCAAGTCATCGATCAATCGACTCAGTCGATTCCATGTCATCTAGACCCTTCCTTGGTCATCTAAAACAATACTATCTATAAAGTCCGACCCTTTCTAGGATTGCTCGCTCTAAGCTACTATATAGATAGTATAGCTCGCACTAAGCTGATAAGGTTAAGGTATAGTGCTCGCGCTAAGCTGGCATATCAGAGCCCGTAGGTTGATAAAGTATACCGGTATACTGCTCTCGCTAAGCTGACATATCACCCACAGGCTGATATAGTATACCCCTTATGCTCACTCTAAGCTGATAAAGTGTACTATTCGCGCTAAGCTGACATATCACCCGCAGGTTGATATAGTATACCCCTTATGCTCACTCTAAGTTGAGAAAGTATATTGCTCGCGCTAAGTTGACATATCAGAGCCCATAGGATGATATAGTACACCAATATATTGCTCTTGCTAAGCTGACATATCAAGGCCCGTAGGCTGATATAGTATACTGATAATGCTCACCAGAAGCTGCTAAGGTATACTACTCGCGCTAAGCTGATATATTAAGGCCCTCAGGCTGATATAATATATGATGCTCACTCTAAGCTGATAAATAGTATATTGCTCGCGCTAAGCTGACATATCAAGGCCCGTAGGCTGATATAGCATATTGTTCTCACCATCTGAGAATGCCATCATTTTTATCATTCTTGATAAAAATAATCGTGTGTGGGTACACGGTCGTCGGCATTAGCCAAAATACAATATTTTCCCTTTTGAAAATCCCACTAATTTCAATGATCCATAAACACATTTTTGGCATTGTAAACTGACGCTGGGTATTTTCTAATTAAAATACCTATATTTCACAATCATCACATAATTACATAAATCATCACTCAATTCATGTGGATGCCCATGCATTTACACATCCATTCTCTTCATAAAATCAACCCATATGAAATTAGACCACTTTTCGCATTCTGGATGAACAGTGCACGTGAACAGTAAATGGTGAATAGTATTGCGTGAACAATAAATTTCCAGAATTAAATAAGTAATAAATTAAATTCATAAATTAACCAAAACATTAATTATAGCAAACAATCAATCAATTAAAGCTAAACATACTTAATTAAGCACATAAGCATCATTAAGGAAATAAAGCAAGATTAAGCTAAACTAATCTAATCCATCCATCTAACCACCTATCTTAGGGCTAATACAACTTAATTAAATCTCCTAAACTAGAATTAACCCTAAGTAAACCAACCCTAAGCTAGTTTAGGCACTAATTGAAGGATTAGGATCTAAACTCACCTGTTAAGCGGGCCGAAGACACCGATGTGGCGGCGGCGACGGTGGCTACGCACCGGGACCTCCATCACGACGATCCAATGTAGTCCCAAGCTCAGCACAGCAACCACAGCTTAGACTCCCTCTGAAATTTTGGAAAACAGCATTGCCGGAGAAGAAAACAAGTTGAACGGCTTGGCCGGAGCTCCGGCAAGGGGGTGGCTAGCAACCGGCGGCACTTGGGGGTCAAGGAGGACCTGCTGGTGGTTGGGTTGGGCGAAAGCTCGGTCAAAATGGGAGAAAATGGGCCGAAATCGTGAACCAGGTGGAACTGGGCGGAACCGGGTGGTCCGGCGTCCAGTTCCTTCTCTCCGGATTTCGGGACGGCCGGAGGCTCCGTTCGGGGTGCAGTCAGGCTCGTTGGAACAGGGTGTCTCTCCTGGTCGCGGTGGTCAATGGAGCATTGGATGATTCCCACGGAAAGACTACTTTTAACTCGAGTTTTTGACCAAAGGTCAGCTGGAATAGGATAGGGCTAGGCGAACTAGCGACCGATGACTTCTGGCCGGCCGACGGGTCATTCGGAGGATCCGAGCGACGAACGGCTAGGTCCAGGCGGATGGTCTGGGTGTCCTGAAGACAATGGTGGGTGGCACGGGAGTTGATTCGTCCGGGAAGTCAACAATCAACTTGGATCTTTGGAGGAAGGTCTGCTGGAACAAAAGCAAGAAGAGAGGGAGAACGAGGGAGAGAGGGCTTCGTCGAGAGAGAGCCGAAGGAGGGTAGAGAGAGAGTGATGTGAGAGATGTCAAGGCCTCATCAAAGCCATTGAAGGCTTGCTTCAAGTCCCTATGCAAGTCCCCTCATCTTCTCTCTCTTCCTTTGCCCTTATTCACTTACTTTTGGGGGCAATTTGGTAATTTTCACCTTGCACCAATTACCAATCTACCCTTGGGTAGAAATTGATGGGCGGGTCTAAGAAATGGGCTTGGAAATGAATAGTAATGGGCTCGGGAATTGGTTGGGCTCAAATGGACTTAAGGTTAAGTAATGGGCTTAGAAAATGGATAATGGTTTTGGGCCCAATGGGCTCACTTTCTTGCCTTAGGCCCACCATGATGGCTATCCCACCTTGGGCCTAGGGCCCACACTGGCTTGGCCCGACCCACGTCCTCATGAGTTTGCTTTCTCGGTCTGAAAATCCCTTTTCTAAGTACTCGGCTTAACTGGCGCTGTTGACTGATGAAGTAGCTTCATCCAAAGTCCGTCCTAGACATTCCCGAACATTTGAAGTCCAATCATGGACTCTCATGCCATTTTGGTACAACTCAGACTGACAGGCGGCTTCGAGGATTCACGCGTAACTGACTCGTGCCAAACCACGTTCAAGACATCTTGACACATGGACGTCCTTGACTACATGAATTTGTGGAGGATAGATTCTTATTTGAAAGTACACAATTACTAAGGATCAACATAGGATTGTTCGCGGGTTCGATAACAGTAAACGGAATCACCCATCATTCCATTATGTTCTGTCCGTGAATCGACTTCTAGTCGTCCTTGAAATATCTACAGGATCGTCCTCACGCAAGTCTCACGGTCAAGTCGTTTTCCCAGGTCGAGTTCTTTAGTCGTACGAGTTCTGTCCTCATTAGCCTTTCCCCTCAAGGTCAGTATCTCAGGAGCGATCAATTCCGAGTGAGATCAACCAACAATGCATTGACGAAATTCACATTCATTCCTCCCTTGGAGGGCTCAAATTTCAGGATGTCACACAATTCATCAAGGTAATAGGCGACTCCCAATTAGTTATAAAACAATTGTCCGGAGAATACTAGTGCTTCAATGAAAATATCATTTCTCATCATACGTTAGCCAAATGTCTCTTGGACCATTTTGACTATTTCAAGTTATGTCAAGAGGAATCAAAATGAGGAAACCAATGAGTTAGCTCATTTGGCATCTGGTTACAAAATATCTAAAGAATTAGCATATCATATTATTACCCAAGTAAGGACATTGCCTTCGATTGATAATAGAATCATCTTAATTCAAGATACACAAGCACTAGGTAAAGATGCCGTGAGCCAAGATTGGAGAATTCCATTTATTGAGTATTTGAAGAATCATGTTGCCAATGATCAAAAATTTAAAAGAAAAGCAATTAAATATTTGTTGATTGGCGATGATTTATACCAAAAAATATAGATGGTTAGTCACTGAAGTGTTTAGGGAAGCACGAGTTTATGCTTGTAATGATCAAAGTACATGAAGGAATATATGGTGCACATCAAGCTGGGGTCAAGATGAAATAGATGTTGCATCGACATGATTAACTGGCCAACCATCACTTAGGTTTGCATCGACTACGCCAAGGAATGTGAAACATTTCAAAAGCATGGCCCTGTTCAATATGTGCTAGCCTTGGTAACGAAACCCATAATTAAACTTTAAACATTTAGAGGATAGGCAATGGATATAATTGGGAAAATATATCATCTCTCATCTAAAAAGCATAGTTTTATCTTAGTAGCCACGGATTATTTTACAAAATAGGTTGAGGTTGCATCGTATAAAAATATTACAAGAACATATCATCCATAGGTTTGGCATCCTAGAATCTATAACTACATATCAAGGGACAGTATTTACTAATCGTGAGGTGTTAGATTTTACTAAGTCAAGAGGGATTAAGATGATGCACTCGATGCCTTATGCTTAAGCCAATGGCCAGGCCAAAGCTTTCAATAAAATAATTATTAACCTAATTAAGAAGCATTTGGAGGAAAAACCAAGGGAGTGCGATTCTTTATTATGAACAGTATTATGAGCCTATCGAACATCCAAGAGATCCGTGATTGGGGTTAACCTATTTATGTTGACATATGGCCAGAAGGTTGTACTACCTTTTGAGATTACTATATAGTCATTGAGGGTAAGACTTCAGGGAGAACTAGTCAAAGAATAATTTGATGAATTTACGTATAGCAATATTGATGAATTATGCGAGAGCAGGGCTGCCACTTTAGAGAAATTGGTCCTTCAAAAGAACAGAGCTGCAAAAGCCTATAATAAGCATATAAAAGAGAAACAGGTTGACATTGGTGACATAATATGGAAAACTATTTTACCAACAAAACATGGATAATGAGAAATTTGACAAATGGTCACCAATCTGAGGAGGACCATATTTAATTATTGACGTCTTTAGTAGAAATGCCTATCGATTAATTGAGGTGAAAGGCAAAGAGTTGCCACGTACGATTAATGGAAAATTCTTGAAAATATATTAGCCAACTATGTGGGAAATGCAAGGAAACGAATGACGCCACAAGGAAAACGGGTGCTATTATTAAAGAACACTACATATGTATAACCATAAGCAAATAATTCAAATCCTAGATACCTTTTGACATCGATGATAAAATAGGTAAGGCGAGACTCAAGGAGTTTGTTCCTTTGGATTGGTGAGTCACTGGCCTTCTCCAAATCACACATAACCTCGAATATGGTTCGGCACTCCCTTTCCAAGCCTTCTAGGATGGCAACTTGGGACTCAATAAGATTGTTGATCTAATTGATAAGGGCAGTAATGTCCTTAATCGGGGGGGTTAACCAGCTTTAAGGTATTCGTTTGCACCGTCTTGTCCTGTGTGGCTTCTATCCTCTCCAACGGATTCAGATCCTTTTCCAACTCCTCATCCAAGTCCTTCACCCTAGCTATCACGTAGTCGTAAGACGCAAGCATTGGGTGTGCATGATGTCGGATGAATTTCAGGTGTTCACCAGTTCATCATTTATTATTTCTACACACCCTATTTCTTCTTACTTGCACTAGTGTGCATGCTTCGCGCCCATGCAAGTTGATGGTAGACTAGTCAGCCTGGTAAGATGCGGGGACCTGACTAAAGGTGATCATGAATTCCTCGTATCTACATAGAAAAGGATGGTCATTGGAGACATAGCTGGGCCGGCATTGTGAGGTCAGTCTTCGAATGGCCTCAATAGTCTTTGGTTGTTTAGGGATTACAGTCAAAATCAACATTAGTTTATGTGACGACCTAGACCCGGGGCAATATGAAGGGATGGACTGAGATCGCCTTGGCAGTACGCGGGTGAGGCTAAGGGCATGTCTCCTGTCCCACATCCCTTAGGGAGGGAGTCCTGGGCTAGTTTATAAAGGCTTGGGTCCCTTTAATCTGTATAACGCGTTTTAAAGCCGTGAGGACTCAGTGTCCAAAGCGGACAATATTATACAGTGGGGCTCGGGTCGTTACAAATGGTATCAGAGCCGACTCCCGACCGCGTGTGGGGGCCACAACGAGGACGTTGTGCCTTAAGGGGGGGAGAATGTGACAACCTAGACCCGGGGCAGTACGGAGGGATGGACTGAGATCGTCTTGGCAGTACGCAGGTGAGGCTAAGGGCATGTCTCCCGTCCCACATCGCTTAGGGAGAGAGTCCTGGGCTAATTTATAAAGGCTTGGTCAGTGTTCAAAGTAGACAATATTATACAGTGGGGCCCGGGTCGTTACAGTTTAGCAAGTAGATCCCTCCACAGAGTGAGGAAATTGTCACTTGGGGAAGAAGAAGGAGAGGAGGAGGAACGACCCGCCTTAGCTTTGAAGTATGGAATGAAAGCATAATGATTTGAAGGTTTAAGTGTATGGATGAATGGGTTCATCCCGTGCGCAATCCTTTATATGAAGATGAATAGCGGAGATTAAAAAAGATGCAATTTTGAAACTAATCATCAAAATGGATTTCTTGGGAAAATGCGATGCCTATTGATGAATCTAAAGAATTTGAAGTGTCGCGAATATTGGACATTGATACGAATTGGTATTATGAAGTTATTTAAAAAGCACAAACATTAATTAATGTTTGCCTATTTGAACGAGCCTGTAAGTTTGTTTTTTAAGTAGCCTAAAATATTAAAGACCAAACTGTCATTCATTTGCCGCCATATTTACAAGAGAATAGTACAGACGAAGGCTTATTTATCTAAACCTATGTGACGCCTAAATCTCGAAACAAAATCAGTGGAGTGTCTTTTTATGTCCCTATTCTCCTCGGTAGCTTAGTGGTAGGCGAGATATTTGCCCTCCATAGTCGATATGTCAAGTGAGTCTTGGAACAAGTCTCCTCCAAGTCCATAAGAGCTTCTTGACAGGCCTTGATTCTGTTTTCATGACTTGCCATTATCTGTTAATAGATGGTGACCTCCTCTTCAGGAATGGTCGATAAACTGGAGAGCTCATAGGGTGCACTGGTGTTAGGACTCCATACTTGAACTTCTGCCAGCTTCTTGGCTACATCATCTCTGGAGGCCAACGTCCCCTCCACCATCTTATGGGTGTCATCCCTAATCTTGCACCACCAGTCATGAACCCTCTAAAGTCGTCAACTGAAGTCATCATCTTCTTGTGTTCTTCTTCCAGCTTGTGGTAAGAAATGGTGGTCTTCTAGTTCTTGATGAACAAGTTTCGTGCCTTGTAGAAAAAGAGGTGGAACTCGCAGTAGTCTACGCTAAAGCGATGTGTGGGAGGCAGGTGAGTAGGCTCGCCGTTATAAACGAGGTTGACAACATCTACGAGATTCTCCGGATGTTCAAGCAAGAACACGAAGGTCAGAACGAGCTTCGCAATCAACTTTCTCCAGAGATTCGAGAAACCACCCTCGAAGAACAGAATGCTAGAAGAGGAGGAAGACGAGCTTGCCATGGTTGCTGAAATTAGGAAAGCTTTGGGAAGTTTCAGCTAAAACCCTGAATGATCAAAACTTTGAGCTAATGAGGAGTTTTGCAAGCACTTGCTAGGGTTTATATAATAGAGGAAAGAGTTCAAAAGTCGAAATTGAATTGATAATTCACCGGAGTGAACGTACAAGATTAGGTAGGCATATCATGGTCAAAGGAGAGACGAAAACACCACAAGTAATGCGCACTTATTATTGCAAGGCTATTATGGGAACAAAATGATATTGAGAAGCTGCCGGTCAATGGTAATACCCATCTACTATGTTACACGTGTCTCAAGATCTTTATTATGACGAAGAGTATTGAGACAAGGCGTGGATTAAAGTTTCAGTATAACCTATTGAGATTGAATTTGTGACATCATGAATTTCAGGTTCTTATTTCGATTGATATAGTTAGGCATTTCATCAACGCGCTTATAGTTCTTTTCCCTGAACTAATCACTTATGGGATAACTAATCTATCGGGTGAAGCCGTTAAGGGATTCTAACGCATTGGACTTGAGAATTCGACCAGGAAACGACTGTTCGACCATACAAATCTACAAGAGATCATTACGACACAATAAGATCGATTAGAAATCGAAGATAGGTCGACTCGACAAAGGTATGTGATTAAGTGTGGGTGATTCCACCTAATTGCACAATTCTTGTCGATCGGCACTAGACCGATTCTTCTGTCCTTTTGGTACCCTGTGTCAGTATTTGAAATCTTGAGATTCCTACGACAACCGAGAGTCGCCAATGTGTCGAAGATGTACTTTGTGGCTTGAAAATAATCAACCACAGGTCAAATGCACGAAAATTCCTAAAAGCTACCCGGTAGATTAGGACGCACTAAATTCGCGCCAGATTGAGATTAACCGTGAAATCGAATCCGAATTCAGAAATTGAAAGTTCTGCCATATCACAATTCATTTTTAGGAACGTCGACTCATCCTCAGAAGATTTTTCTACAAACCGAGATTTTTGGCAGAAAAGCAAAGTAGGGCCATTTTTATCGAGAAAGTCAGATGGCCGCTTTTGATCGCATCTTTGGCAGTCAAGTTGGATCAATTAATAGGGAAAAGTCATGAGATGGACGAGGACACCTTGATGGATTTAATTGGGTTTCAATTGGATTTGTTTAGTTGAGAATTGAATGAAATTGATTGAGATTGAAGTGGGAAATGTAACAAATTCGTATCCCCATGAACCCAACATTTTGGACTACCTAAGGGCTTCTAGAAGGGACATTTTTGTCTAGAAAAGGATGGGTGGATGACAACACATGGTGGGCCATGTTTGAAGACAAAAGAGAGAGAGAGAGAGAGAGAGAGAGAGAACCCGTTTCCCTCTTCTCCTTGCTGCTTCCGTCGAGCTCCTCCTTCCTCTTCCTGCTGTGCAAAGACCTCAGTAGGCCTGAAGAACCGCCGAGGAGCCCCGTCGTCACACTCCTCACGCCGCCATAAGCCCATCGGAGGCCGTCACACGTCCAGTCGCACCTCCGTCTCCCTCTCCCGTCGCTGCCTCTTTCCTCCATCCTCAGCTACTACTCGGCATCCTAGCAGATTTGAGAAGACGCCGGAGTAGCCAGTAGCACCATCGAAGCAGTTGTACGCCTCCGCCCATCGCCGTCGCCGCCCGCCGTCCCGCGCACAGCCGCTGCTCCTCGCTCGCCCGCACTTGGCCGACGCACAGCCGTCCCCGTCTGTCTTAGTCCACACCTTCCAGGAGCCACTGGAGCTCGTGTCCGCCGCCGTGCACCCCTGCCTCGGCCCACCGGGACTCCCTCAGCCCATCTCGACCCTTGCTCGCCCCAACCGACCCCGGATCCGACCTCTACCGACACCGACCAGCAGCTAATTTTGTGGGTATCTCAGTCCGATTTCGGCCCGTTTTGGCCGGCTTCCCGACCCCAAAGGTTAGGTCCGCCTTTGGAAAAGTCGATCCCCGTTGCGTCCCCATTGTTTGGAACCGCTCAGTACATTAATCGAGTGAGTTTAGCTCACTAAACCTCGATTAGAGGGTTAATTATGCTTAGGGAGGTTTAGTTTATGTTAAGTATTGTTAGGTGGTTAATTTAATTTATTTAAGTATAAATTAGATTAAGAGTATGATTAATTTAAAATAGGTTTAATTAAGGCTAAGTAGGTTTATATTAAAATAAGCCTTGATTTGACATAAATGATTTGTTTTTTATATAAATAAATATTTCGAAATTATTTAATAATTCGAAATTATTAAAATATTATTATTTAATTAATTTCGGAATAAAATTAATTATTTATTAAATTCCGAAAATTATTTCGGGACCTTGTTTTCTCATAATTTCGCGTTGATCGCTGCTGTATATTCAGATTTTGAATTCGATGAGTGGATATTGCAAATTGAGTGTCGATTGTGAAAAATATGGATTTTATTCAGAAAATCCCAAGTGTCGGGTTTTGATACCAAAATTTGATTTTAAGGATTATATTAAATAGTGGGGTTTGAAAAAGTGAGATATTGGCTTTTTGGTTCGAAATTAACGTGCCCCCACACACGTGAATAATTTATGGAATATTTTTGATATGAAGGAAAATGGTCGGGATCACTATTTTAAGTGGAAGCATTAAGTGAAATGCAAAGTGTCCCAAGCCGAATATGAATTGTTGTGTGATAATTAAGAGGAGATCGTCCTGAGCTGTTGAGCCGGACTTGCCCCTATATGGGATGCCCCTTACAACGGGTTCGGGTCGTAATTGGTTATGGGCCTATGCTCCTTCGGGAACGCCGTAGACGTAGTGATGAAGCCGCGCTCCAAGGCAGAGGCGATGCTTGGCATTAATGTCAGTAGATAGCCGAACTGCGAGTAGGCTATGCCCTTGTGTGGCAGTGAATAACAATTGGAACGCATGCTAAGTGTTATTGACGGGTCGATTTATGGGATAGAATCGTGTGACATGGTATGGGACGTGTCATAATGGTTTGGTCTTATAATCCGAACTTCTGTGGTTGTTCAAAATGATATTGTTGGTGTTCCAGTGGTTTAAGTTCCTATTACTATCTGTGATTAAGTGATTTGAATTATGCTAACCCGCAGGAAGGAACTGAAGCGAGGTAAGTCCTCTATGTGGTGTGGCTAGGCCACCCTTGGGCATATTTTCTTTCTAATAGGGGTTTAGGGGGTTGAACTTGCTGAGACAATGTCTCACCCATTGTGGGCTTACATTTTCAGGTCCCTAGTGGACGGAGCGGCCAGTTCGTTATGGTTGGCCTTGTGGAGTTATAGAGGTGAAGTTGAAGGATTAGAGATCGTGTTCGACTTGTAGGTCGTAGGATAGTTCCTTTTTATAAGCCGACATTTTGTAGGCTTTTGGTTGTAGACCTCTGTTTGTAGATTCCGTTGGTTTATGAAAGTCTATTGTGGTGAATTTGTTTCATGCTTTCCTATCTCGTGAATTTTTGTCAGGGGTTTTATATTACGTTCCGCTTGTGCAATAATAAATGAATGGGGTCAGCGACACTACCTGGGAATGTCACATTTGTATGACCATGGCGGGTTGTTCGCCTGCTCGGGGTTTCGGGGCGTGACAACCCCGTTTAAGTGGTATCAGAGCATGGTTTGTGTATGGAGTGATAAGGTACGATGAGTCATGAGATAGTTAGTAGGAAAGGCTTTTAATATACTGATGCATGTGATTGATAGTTGTTTGGTAGTGTGTTTATGGGGTCACTCAAATTCTAACCTAATGTTGGAATTGGAAAACAGGTGTATAAAGATCCTATAGCACGAGTGACCAAGAGTGGAGAACTCCTTAAAGGAGGTCGATAGGACCTGTACCTCGGGGTAGGACGCTGACAAGAGTCAGTGCCCGAGGCAGAGCGCAGGCTCAGACCAGCGCGAGTGTGAGAGTATCGCCCCAAGTCGGTATTGAAAGTGTAGCAGCACCGAACGATCCTAGGTTTGACGGGATCGTTTAGGCACTAGAGTCTTTGGGAAGCATTTTAAGTCAACAAGATCAAGATCAAGCCGCCGCTGTTGCCGCTGTCACTACTGTCGCCAATGCTGTAACCACCATTGTTGCTGCACCTATTGAGGCCCAACCTGGAACTGTGATTGGGGAGCGAGTCACCACATTTAGGTCGTGGTTCAGTTCATATAGGGATGGAATTCAGGTTGGGAAGAGACCGATGTCAGAAGAAAAGTATCCCATTCCACCTATCAGGAAGAGTGAGATTGGTAAGCCAGCATCCAACCTGAAGGGAGTGTGTCGTGCCTGTGGGAAAAGACATGGACCAACCCCGTGCTATTTTAGGACGAATGCCTGTTATGAGTGTGACCAATAGGGTCACATAGTTAGGAATTGTCCCCGAAGACCGATGAGACCGCAATAGTTACCGCCGCTACTGCCGTTGGGTCAGAAAGGAGGATTCGCGCCACAGAATGCACCGCAAGGTGGTTTGAACAGGCCACCAACTCAGAGATGAATTGAGTGGTGCACCGATCAGAGGAGGAATGTTTTGTGGGTGACTTTATCAGAGTAGTACAACAGAATCTTGGTTAAGTTTAAAGAACCTCAATTGTTGTAATGCGGCCGTAGAAAGAAGAATCGTTAACTAAAGTTGTACTTGACTAGTTTGCTCATGTATGACCTTGATATCATATGTGAAAAGGTTTGGCTCGAGGAGCTTTCTGTTGTAATGAATCGTTGTCGTATTGTGATACAGTTTGAACCGTTGATGGATAAAAGTTTAAATTTATCAAAAGTCGAGGAGGACCCTCGATCCCTTTTTAATTTTGCCGCTTGAGGCAACCCGTTTGTTAGACGGGGGTGTCAAAGTTACTTGACGACTGTCATGGATACGACAGTAAAGGAGCTGAAGTTAGAAGGTATCACAATGGTTCAAGAGTTTCCAGGTGTGTTCGGGAAAAATTACCAGGTTTGCCGCCAGAAAGGGAAATTGAGTTCGTGATTGAGTTAGCATCGGGACAGAGCCAACCTCTAAGACTTCTTACCGGATGGCTTTGTCAGAGCTGAAAGATTTGAAGGTGCAGATATAGGCGTTGTTGGATAAAGGATTTATACGCCCTAGTGCATCACCTTGGGAAGCACCAGTTCTGTTTGTGAAGAAAGAAGATTGTTCGTTGCGCCTATGCATCGACTATCAATAACTCAATCAGGTGACGATCAAGAACAAGTATCCACTGTCGAGGATCAATGACTTGTTTGATGAGCTTCCAGAAGTGTCCATATTCTCTAAGATCGACTTGAGGATAGGATGTTATCATCTAGGGATTAGAAATGAGGTTATACCGAAGTTAGTGTTTCGCAATCGATATGGCCATTATGAGTTACTGTAATGCTGTTTGGTTTGAAGAATGCTGCAGCTGTTTTCATGGATCTGATGAACCGTGTGTTCAGGGAGTACTTGGATCGGTTTGTGATTGTTTTCATCGACGACATCCTAGTCTACTCGAGGAGTACTGAGGATCATGAAAGGCACCTAAGGTTAGTGCTTCAGACTTTGAGGAATCATGAGTTGTACGCCAAGCTCAGTAAGCGCGAGTTTTGGCTAACTCGTGTGGCTTTCCTAGGTCACGTCATCTCCGGAGAAGGAATCACAGTGGACCCAGCCAAGATTGAAGTCGTAATCGACTGGCCAAGACTGACTACAATGACAGAGATCAGAAGTTAGCAGAGTATTACAGACAGTTCGTATAAGGGTTTTCAGCATTAGTGTCACCGTTGACAAGAATTCTGAAGGAAGAAAAGTTTGTGTGGTCGGATAAGTGCGAAGGCAGTTTCCAAGAGCTTAAGCAGAAGCTAACTACTACACCTGTGTTTACTATTCCATCTGGTCTAGTAGGATTCGAAATCTACAGTGATGCGTCGTTTAAAGGATTGAGTTGCGTGTTGATGCAGCATGATAGGGTTGTTGCATACGCGTCCCGTCAGTTGAGACCTCATGAGCCGAATTACTCGACGCATGACTTAGAACTCGCAACTTTAATCTTCGCACTGAAAATTTGGAGATGTTAGTTGTGTGGATAAAGATTATGGATCTTCACTGACCAGCATAGTCTTCAGTATTTATTCTCTCAGAAAGAATTGAATATGAGACAACGTCGCTAGTTGGAGCTTTGGAAGGACTAGGATTGTAATATTCGGTATACCCTAGAAAAAAAAAAAAAGGTCGCAGATGCCTTAAGTTGGAAGTCATCAGTAGCCCAGATGGTACTCGAGGAATGGGTTTTAATTGAGAAGGCACAAGATTCGGGTTTTAAATTTGAGGTAGGCCACCTTTAGACTCTTATGGCCACCCTCAGAATTGAGTTGGAAGTGCAAGTCAGAATCAGAACGCTTCAGTTGTTAGATTCAGAGATTCAGAAAGCCGTGCAAGCATGTCGCCAAGTGTCTGACGTGTCAGCCAGGGAAGGTACAGCATCGTAAGCTGAGAGGACTCTTGTAACCTCTCGAGGTCCCTAATGCGGAAATGGGATCGTGTCACAATAGATCTTGTGATGGGCTTATCGGGGAATCAAAGGGGTAATGATTTCGATTGGAATAGTGGTCAACAGATAGATGAAGTCGGCTTACTTCACCGCATTACGAAATGACTTTGTTTTGGACAAGCACGTAGAGTAGTATGTGCGTCAGAGTGTTCGTCTACATAGAGTGCCGGCGACGATTACTTCAGACCGAGACCCGAGGTTTGTGGCTACCTTCTGGAAAAGTTACAGAGTGTTTTGAGAATGAAGCTGCAGTGCAGTACGGTTTATCGTTTTCAGACCGATGGCCAATCTGAGAGGACATTTCAGATCTTCGAGGACATAGTGAGAGCCTGTAGGTTGGTTTTCAAAGGAAGTGGAAAGGAACAACTCTTTCTCGTTGAGTTCACTTACAGCAACAGTTGCCAGCCGAGTTTTCAGATGGTTCCTTTTGAAGCAGAGCAGAGCAGAGTGTACAGAACTTCAGTTGGTTGAGTTGAGGTCAGAGATCAGAAAATTGCAGGTACAGAGTTGGTTCAGAAATCAGTGATTAAGTTGCAGTTATCAGAGACAGAGTAGAGGTAGCTCAGAATCGCCAGTTTAGCTTCGCAGATTTTGTGTCGAAGACCTTTGGAATTTCAAGTAGGGAAGTATATTTTCCATGGATGTCGCCTATGATAGGGACATCGTGTTTTGTTAAGAAAGGAAAGTTGAAACGGTACTTACATCGGAATCCTTCGAAAATTGGGTTCAAAGGAGGATTTTCGCTTTAATTGAATAAAGGAAGCAATTCGGGGCACCGCCGGCACCCTTAGCCCAGTGGTACCTGGGGAAGAAGCAATCGGTCCGAAGTCGGGGGTTCGAATCCTCGACGCGGCAGTTAGCCGCTTAATGGAAAAAGAAAAATAAAAAGAAAAAGAACCAAATTTTTTTGCAGCTTTTATTTTTGCAAAAGTGGGCAAGTGTTTAGCATTTTGAATCTGTAATGGTTTGGACAAGTTTGGAAGTGATCTGGCAATACCGCAGTACAGAAAGAGCAACTAGGGAAAGAGAAGATTTGATGAGACGACTGTACCCCCACATTTTTGTTTAAGAATTGGTAAAGGTTTAAATTTCGAGGACGAAATTTTTATAAGAGGGGAAAAGTTGTGACATCCTGAATTTCAGGTTCTAATTTCGATTGATATAGTTGGGCATTTCATCGGCGCGCTTATAGTTCTTTTCCCTGAATTGATCACTCATGGGATAACTAGTCTATCAGGTGAAGCCATTAAGGGATTCTAACGCATCGGACTTGAGAATTCCACCAGGAAACGATTGCTCGACTATACAAATCTACAAGAGATCATTACGACACAGTAAGATCGATTAGAAATCGAAGATAGGTCGACTCGACAAAGGTATGTGATTAAGTGTGGGTGATTCCACCTAATTGCACCATTCTTGTCGATCAGCACTAGACCGATTCTTCTATCCTTTTGGTACCATGTGTCAGTATTTGAAATCTTGAGATTCCTACGACAACCGAGAGTCGCCAATGTGCCGAAGATGTACTTTGTGGCTTGAAAATAATCAACCACAGGTCAAATGCATGAAAATTCCTAAAAGCTACCCGGTAGATTAAGACGCACTAAATTCACGCAGGATTGAGATTAACCGTGAAATCGAATCCAAATTCAGAAATTGAAAGTTCTACCATATCACAATTCATTTTTAGGAACGTCGACTCATCCTCAGAAGATTTTTCTACAAACGAGATTTTTAGCAGAAAAGCAAAGTAAGGCCGTTTTTGATCGAGAAAGTTAGATGGCCGCTTTTGATCGCATCTTTGGCAGTCAAGTTGGATCAATTAATAGGGAAAAGTCATGAGATGGACGAGGACACCTTGATGGATTTAATTGGGTTTCAATTGGATTTGTTTAGTTGAGAATTGAATGAAATTGATTGAGATTGAAGTGGGAAATGTAACAAATTCGTATCCCCATGAACCCAACATTTTGGACTACCTAAGGGCTTCTAGAAGGGGCATTTTTGTCTAGAAAAGGATGGGTGGATGACAGCACATGGTGGGCCATGTTTGAAGACAAAAGAGAGAGAGAGAGAACCAGTTTCCCCCTTCTCCTTGCTGCTTTCGTCAAGCTCCTCCTCCCTCTTCCCGCTGTGCAAAGACCTCGGCAGCCCGAAGAACCACCGAGGAGCCCCGTCATCGCACCCCTCACGCCGCCATAAGCCCATCGGAGGCCGTCACACGTCTAGTCGCACCTTCATCTCCCTCTCCTGTCGCTGCCTCTTTCCTCCATCTTCAGCTGCTGCTTGGCGTCCTAGCAGATTTGAGAAGACGCCGAAGCGCCCAGCAAAGACTGCTTGTCGGGCCTGCATGCCTCCGCCCGTCGCCGTCATTGCCCGCCGTCCCGCGCACAACCGCTGCTCCTCGCTCGCCCGTACTTGGCCGACGCCCGGCCGTCCCCGTCTGTCTCGATCCACACGTTCCAGAAGCCACCAGAGCTCGTCTCCACCGCCGTGCACCCCTGCCTCAGCCCGCCGGGACTCCCTCAGCCCATCTCGACCCTTGCTCGCCCCAACCGACCCCCGATCCGCCTTCTACCGGCACCGACCAGCAGCTAATTTTGTGGGTATCTCAATCTGGTTTTGGCCCGTTTTGGCCGACTTCCCGACCCCGAAGGTTAGGTCCACCTTTGGGAAAGTTGGTCCCCATTGCGTCCCCGTCGTTTGGAACCGCTCGGTTCATTAATCGGGTGAGTTTAGCTCACTAAACCTCGATTAGAGGGCTAATTATGCTTACAGAGGTTTAGTTTATGTTAAGTGTTGTTAGGTGGTTAATTTAATTTATTTAAGTGTAAATTAGATTAAGAGTATGATTAATTTAAAATAGGTTTAATTAAGGCTAAGTAGGTTTATATTAAAATAAGCCTTGATTTGACATAAATGATTTATTTTTTATATAAATAAATATTTCGAAATTATTTAATAATTTAATAATATATTATTATTCGAAATTATTAAAATATTATTATTTAATTAATTTCGGAATAAAATTAATTATTTATTAAATTCCGAAAATTATTTCGGGACCTTGTTTTCTCATAATTTCGCATTGATCGCTGATGTGTATTCAGATTTTGAATTCGATGAGTGGATATTGCAAATTGAGTGTCGATTGTGAAAAATATGAATTTTATTCAGAAAATCCCAAGTGTCGGGTTTTGATACCAAAATTTGATTTTAAGGATTATATTAAATAGTGGGGGTTTGAAAAAGTGAGATATTGGCCTTCTGGTTCGAAATTAACGTGCCTCGACACACGTGAATAATTTATGGAATATTTTTAATATGAAGGAAAATGGTCGGGATCACTATTTTAAGTGGAAGCATTAAGTGAAATGCAAAGTGTCCCGAGCCGAATATGAATTGTTGAGTGATAATTAAGAGGAGATCGTCCTGAGTTGTTGAGCCGGACTTGCCCCTATATGGGATGCCCCTTACAACGGGTTCGGGTCGTAGTTGATTATGGGCCTATGCTCCTTCGGGAACGCCGTCGACGTAGTGACAAGCCATGCTCCAAGGGGGGAGGCAATGCCTGGCATTAATGTCAGTAGATAGCCAAACTACGAGTAGGCTATGCCCTTGTGTGGCAATGAATAACAATTGAAACGCATGCTGAGTGTTATTGACGGGTCGAATTATGGGATGGAATCGTGTGACATGGTATGGGACGTGTCATAACGGTTTGGTCTTATAATCCGAACTTCTGTGGTCATTCAAAATGATAGTGTTGGCGTTCCAGTGGTTTAAGTTCCTATTACTATCTGTGATTGAGTGATATGAACATGATTGAGTGATTTGAATTGTGCTAACCCGCAGGAAAGGACTGAGGCGAGGTAAGTCCTCTATGTGGTGTGGCTAGGCCACCCTTGGGCGTATTTTCTTTCTAATAGGGGTTTAGGGGGTTGAACTTGCTGAGACAATGTCTCACCCCATTGTGGGCTTACATTTTCAGGTCCCTAGTAGACGGAGCGGCCAATTCGTTATGGTTGGCCTTGTGGAGTTACAGAGGTGAAGTTGAAGGATTAGAGATCGTGTTCGACTTGTAGGTCGTAGGACAGTTCCTTTTTATAAGCCGGCCTTTTGTAGGCTTTTGGTTGTAGACCTCTGTTTGTAAATTCCGTTGGTTTATGAAAGTGTATTGTGGTGAATTTGTTTCATACTTTCCTATCCCGTGAATTTTTGTCAGGCCTTTTGTAGGCTTTTGGGGTCGGCGACATTACCTGGGAATGTCGCATTTGTATGACCATGGTGGGTTGTTCGCGTGCTCGGGGTTTCAGGGCGTGACAGAATTTTCAATCGTCATAAAATATGCCTCGGATACGGTGAAAGTTATTTGCTGATGGAGAGATATTATAGCTATAGATAAGAAGCATGCAACAGATAGACATGGGCTCGGAATGACATCAACAAGTAACACATATCAAAGGAAAGATCATACATCAAAGGTATATACATGACGATTATTCTATGAAAAAGAAAACATCATAATGGAATAATGTGCAGCCTAGAACATCACATGAAGTATAGCCGAAGCTCCAAAATGAAGTCATTGAACTTTAATTCCTTATCACAATTGGCTTCAAAGAGTTTGTCTTTTTGGGCACGATCATTAGAAAGTTCCTGCGTCATCGACTTGCAAGTGGGTATTGCAGCGATATGCATCATGAAGTTTGTATGATTATGCTAGCTCCTTGTCTTTGAGAAATAACGCCTCTTCTTGCTCCTCGACAGCACTAGTAGACCTTATATTTGCTTTATAAGCCTCTAGGACAGAGTTAAAGAAAGTAAAAAACTCATTAATGGCAAACTCCAGGGCATGACATGGTAAGGGATAAGGCAAGTTAGTCAAATATGCGAACAATGACTTAATCTCGTTCTCGGTCTCAAGAACCTCACATATAGTGTCATACCATTCTTGCAATAAATTATGAAGATTGACCCATTTATTCTGGATTTCACACAGTCGATCGATGGAAGAGTTTTCTCTGCTGGGGGATTGTTCATCCTAAAGGCATAAACACCATTGACAGACAGTATGCCAAAGAAAGAGTATTTTGAACAGATTGTGATTGACGCATTAAATCATCGATGTACTCATTAGGCGAAAATGAACTCCTCACAGGTGTTGATAGTGTATCTGAATGGTAAGGATTTCGTACTCCGAGCCTCTTGAAAGGATATACTATTACCATTGGACACTGAGTAATTTTTTATATCACTAAACTTGGTTTATATGGAAAAATGAGTCCTCCCACCATTGATTGAAGATTTCGGAGCTACGTGGAACCCCAAAGTGATTAAAGAATTTGAACTTCTTTAAGATATGCTGGGTAATCTCATTGTAACACATAGCGGCAATCTTCTCTTTAGCCATGACAATAAGAAAATTCATGGAATATACTATGGGCATAGGCATACCTTGACTCAGCCCAAATTGACGAGCACAATAGGGGGATTGTAAGTTTCAAAGCTCGATGTATACTACTCCCCGAAATGGAAATCCAGCATGAAGTCATTACGGATGAGAACGCTCATCCAAAATGTAAACATATCATGTTGGGCTGAGGTAGGACTGCATGCGAAGTCAACACTGAAACTATAGAAAGTAAAGCTTTCTAAAGAAATAAGACAGCTGAGGAAACACTCGAAGACTGAGAATCCTTTAGGAGTTGGGAGAAATATACTACAGAATTGCGAAAGACCAAACTCATTCTTAGCCAGTGTCTCATGCGCCTCACTCCAGTGAATTGGAGTGATTTTGCCTTCAGGAAATAATTGGGAAAAGTATGCACATAGCCATCCATACATAATCCATAAAGGACCAAAGAATGGCGCAGGATGAGTACTGAATAGAGAAGATTATGCGTCGGTGAGGCCTTTGTACCATGCACCAAGCATCGTACAGTCAAGACCAACATTGATGCAATTAGAAAGTGCATATGCTATATCAATAAATTCTTGAGACACGGAAGCAGTGGGCAAACAAAATATATAACAGCAAAGCCAATATAATAGGAATGTTACATGCTCTTAGGAGGAAATAGGTCCAATCGACCTGGTAACTTTGTCCATAAAGTCATCAAATAGTAAGTCAATAAATGAAGTGCCATAAAAATCTAGACAAGTATGTGGACATTGGCCATAGAAGTCTATGAGAGGAGACAATCTAGTTAAGGACCAGATATCAAGTAAAGTGACTGTTATTGGACCAATTGGCAAGAAGAAGCAATTGGTCCTATAAGCCCATACTCCATGGGTATCAATTGCCACGCAGTTGAAGGAAAGTGCCTCCTCAATTTTAGCTGCTTTCCATAGTCCGACATCCCTTGCTTCAGTCTCTTATACCACTTGAAGAGACGTTTGTCAAAAAAATAATATGAATTGAAACGAAAGTTGGGCGATGACCGAACATGCATGCAAATATGTGATTGGTTGATGGGGAAGATTTCTTTGTAGTAACGTGGGAAATGCTCGGTGAGAGTATATGGTGGAGGCGTCAACTTGAAGTATGGACCTAGAGTAACACATTGGGTGTTCGGGTTGTAATACATTTATGAGAGGGGGAGTCGCCCTTGAGCCTAACATGATTGGAGACTCTCGAAGCGATGTATACGAAGCGCAGCTTGGACACTGATCGCGGAGGCATAAGAATCAGCCATAGTGGATAGCAATGTTGTAAGCATCTACGTGCGGCGGTTAAGTATAAATAGGCCTGGCTAATAACTATTTCCCCTATTTTGAGGAGATTCATGCGAACGTGGGAGCATCAAAATAGGAACCCACCTGATATGGGTGGCGCAAATTCGTGCAAAAGTGGAGAATTAAAAAAGAATATATTTTATTTACTAGTTCGTTTCTTTGGATACAAGAAAGATTTTACGTCGTGTTGAAGACAGATTATCCTTAGATCAGGATTGCTCATTTGCGAGAGATGCTTGTTCTTATGAATTCTATGCTGCATTTCTCAATCCACCATTTGGAGATGGTCTTTCTTCTTTAGATCCTGGAGTGTCAACACTTGATAGTTCAATTTGACCTCTATATTTCCGTTTGCTGTCTAGGCTTGAGCTCTCTTTTTTGACAGACATCTTCTAGCGCTTTCATAAGGTGAGCTTTTTCTTCATTGAACTTAGTTATTTCATCCATGATGGTTTTTAAGGATCTACTACATTCCAGCACAATTTGACTAAGTTCCGTCAAGGCAACGCCAAATCTTGCATTATTGTCCTAGAAAGAGTCAGTTTCTGTACTTGGTTCAGATGGTAACGGTACTTGTTAAAAATATCATGATAGTCCTCAAAGAACTTATGAAATTTCTCTTTAAGCTCTCAAGGAAGGATAGCACTGATTTCGTTACTTTCATCACCAAGTTGACTTGATAGAACCTCAAGTTGATAAGAAGTCTCCTGGTTGAGTAGGATTCTACAAATCCCTCGTGTCAATAGATGTAGGAACTTTGATAGCTCGATGTTCATCTTGTCTCTATTGATGGAACTAGGGACACAGACCAAGGGTTAAATCGTAGGGGTTGACACCCAAAATAAGCTTGGCCTTATTTAGTGCTTGCAATGTTGATGTCGAAGAAGATTGAAGTTCAATCTAGGAAGATATATCCACCTGAGATTCAGTTTGAGAAGCTGATGGCGAGGCCTCAATAGTAGGGACAATAGGTGTAGGACAAGCTTGTAATAGTAGATTGATTGTCGAATCAGGTGTTGGTGAGAGTGCAATAATAAAAAAATATAAAAAAAAAAGGGAAGATAAAAGGGGGATGAGATCTTAACAAAGTGAGATGATTAATAATAATAAGATAAAACAGATACTAAGACTTGAATACGAAGCCTGTGCAGTTGAGACAGGTGTTGAAACGGTAGGAGCCTCAGCATGTGCAATGTCATTAGTCACAATGATGAGTTCAGCTATCATCCATAACAGAAGGTTACTATAAAACACATAGTACAACTATTGCTAAATCATATTCGAATAGAACTTACAATAAACGACTAGTGCAAAAGGATTAGGATCATCAGGTTCCGACAGAGATGGAGAGTAGATGATGGGATTGAAAGAAACAGCATCGTCAATGGCGCCAAGAAGCTCTGTCAAAGAGGTGGAAATGATTAGAACATTGTCTACAGTAGATTCCTTTAAAGTGATTAGTACTATTGAAGCATCAATTGCTAAAGATTTCTTCAGGGAAGCATAAATAGTTAAGGCAGGAACATCAAGAAGTGTTTTAAGTCGCTTTTTTGGAGAGACGGGAGGTTTTTTTCCTTTTTTTCAGCTATGGTATTAATTGCGCCAGTGTCTCTCTATCTGAGTACGAAAAATACAGCCCTTTATAACTAAAGGATGTACACAAAAGGAAGAACATGAAGGGCTAAAGACTATAATGAGTAAATAGGAGTAGAGTACATTAATCTGAGTCATCAGGAAAGTCGACCTCATTGTCAGATCTTTCAAGTTCACTAGGGCTGGGTATAAGCTCGGGTGTAGGGTTACTTGGTTCGGGTAGAGGACTATTGGGCCAAATGCTGTCATCAAGTGCAGTCGAGATAAAAGGGGAGTCAGGATTAATGATTTCATTATCCTACTTCGATTTTCCTTTATGTTTAACTTGATCGACTACTGTCATGATGCCTTCTTTATAAGGACCTTCATGAGAAAGTCAACCCACCATGTCATCCGCTCAGAACTATAGCTAGGACACGATTGGAAATTTCTTTTCAAATTTGGAGAACATCTAGCATACATGGCCTTGGTTATTTCAATATAGTAGGCTAAGGGACTGCGATCCTCGAGGTCATACTTCCTCTTGTTTACCTAAGAAAAATCTATCGAATAAGGGATATGTCACAACCCCAAACCCATCTCCAGGGTCACGAGGGATAAGGGTTATTTTTACAACGTCCTAGGCTCGTCACTGTCCCGATTCTTTTTATCTTGTTATCATTCACATGCGAAAACATGAATAAACAACTCCTCGGACAAACAACAGTTGGAAGACTGGGACCTACATCAAGCAGAACACATTGATTTATATTATAACAGTACTTTTACAAACCCTTTCTTTATGGGTCATCTTTTCTTTTTACATCACAGTACAAGTTTTCCACATAGGTTAAGGGAAATCATATCTCCTTTAGCGTGACTACAACTCTCAAAATGGACATCAGACTTCCATACCTACAAGACTGAAAGATGAGGGGTGAGTTTTAGGGAAACTAAGTAAGTAAAATTCCTAGTTCTCTACTAGGAAAGCATCTCATCGTTAAAGCCTAGCAAGTATAACACTTGCAAACAGTGTCTATGGCAGATTAATAGCAAACTCGTTGCTACCCTTGACTACATGCAAATGTCCATCGCAACATACTTCATTGTATACTTACCTTTGGCTTATCAATAAATAAATAAAATATATATATATATATATATCATACTTATGCATATACTAGCACTCACGCAATTTCATTTAGCGTTGTCTCGGCTCAACTAGGCCCTCCTGGCTCAATCAAGCCCTCCCAACTCAACCGAGGCTTCTAGCTTCTTGTTGGGCTTCCTAGCTCAACTAGGGCATCTCGGCTTGACAGAGGCTTCTCGAGGCTAGCTTCCCGAGGCTTTTGAGTTCAAAACCCAAGCACCCTAGCTCAACCAGGGCATCTCGGCTCAACTGAGGCATTTCGTTCAATGAACGAGGCATCGCCGCCAACGCTCTGCAGCGACAGGTGCTTTTTTCTCTTTAAGTGCATGCATAAATGCATCATACAAGTCAATTCTTATCATTTCTCTTAGCTGATACATGCATGGTCCGAAGGCGTGCTCATTCGGTCGTGTGTGCCATGAGTTCTTGCACTACTATAATAAATATATCAAGAACGATCCTTGGTCTGTAACTTGAACCGATCACTTAGCATCGATCCCTGCACCGAACAAGGCTCGGAAACCACACGCCTCAATGCCGAACCAAGACCTCGAGGCTTGGGTAAACCTCGCTTTAGTGACGATCCCAAACTTGACGGACCTTGGTTCCAACCCGATGTGAATGCACATGTATCGAGAATGACCCTCAGCTCATGGTTCAATCCAACGCCAAGCACAAAGTCCCCACGTCCACTTGGACTATAGAAATCGACATGCCTTGGTGCCTTACTAAGACCTCATGGATTTGGACGATTCTTGTACTGATCAAGACATAAGATCGACATGCCTCAATGTCGATTTAGATACTTGCGGCCTTAGGCGACCCTCGCACCAAGCGAGACTTGGACCCTGCATCCTATTTATGCCAAAACCAAGGCCTTATGGCTTGGGGCGACCTTGCCTTGCAATGACTCAACTCAGATGAACCTCGGCCTCATTCCGGGCGTGAACAACTCAAGCACACGTTCAAGCACAAACATGAGCAAAACCAAGCTAATGGGTGTAAAGTGGTGGAAATGAATGTGAGCATTTTCTATTTATAGGCACCAAGCTAATCATTACTCATCCAAGCGATCCAATCACATTTCTTAGAGTGGAATGGGTATGGCATCAAGGTGGCAAGCCTATTTTGCAAGGTGGCATGCCTAGGGTCCTAAGAGAACACTTGTCATCTTTTTATCGGACCACCTATTGGCTTGCTCTTCAAGGTTCAATTTAGACTCATGATGTGCCTATGGACCTAAGGGACACATGAGCCCATTTGATGCCTAATGTCTTCTCTTGATTGGTTGGCCTTTGCCTTATTCACCAAGGCTATCCTTTAGGCTCATCATAACCTAAGATTCTAGAGGACACCTAAGCTTACGAATCACCGACTTCTTTTCCAAGGAAAATCTCAAGCCATCATTACCAAATCTTCAAATGTCTACCTAGGCTTATGAGGTGGAGATGATCTAGTGTCATTAATTGAAGCCTTATTTGTCTCCATTTCATTGGGCCACAAGAGCACTTTGCTCATTATTAAGGGACAAGTCATTATGCATAAGCGGCACTCTAAAATGATGAGCTAGCATCTAGGCCATAGGGTAGCCTTCATTTGCTCAAGATGTCTTATTTTCATTGGGACTTTTGACTTAGATTACTTGCTTGATCCCCAAGGTAAATCTTTGGTAATTATGGCCAAATCTAGAAAAATCTAAGTAAAATGATGAGTCACCCTACCTCTTGAGAACTTAGGGTGTTCTAGAGTTTTCTCGATTTTGTCCTTTTCTTCCTCAAGAAGGTGGTCTAAAGAATTCCATCATCTAAGTTGGTTCCGGGGCCAGAGAATGGATCATTAGATACACCTCACATACACTCGAGGTTCAGCCATCACGCCTTATGCTCGCCCGAACCGTTCCTTTGCACGGTCAATCGGCTGGCCTAAATGGTCGATTGTCCTTGGATCAATTCAAGGCCAACCCTAAGGCTACCCATGGTTTAGCACTAAGTCAAGGCACTCAAGGACTTTAGAATTAGTGACGAAATAGCTGGGTTTATCCTGAGCTCATTCTAGTTGGCACCCAATCCATCCATATGGTTCATGGTCGGCGCATTACTGATCCACAATCGGATATCACCAATTTTAGATTCCTTTCTGATCACTAAGGGCGCGTTTGGTAACGATTCTGTTCCCGGGAATAGATTCTGACAAGAAATGATTATTTTTGATTCTGTTCCCGGGAACTGATTCTGAGTAAAATAATGCGTTTGGTAACGAATAAAATTTCTGATTCTGGAATAAATTTTCTATTCTAATTATTTTTTAATTACCTTTTTAGATGAATGTAAATTTGATATTGAATTTTCATAAACCATTCACTGATCAATTATATTTTTATACTAAGTAATAAAAATATTAACTAATCAATTTTTATTAAATAGTAAATAATAAACCATAGTATAAACTATACTAATATCCCTAAAATGTAATAAATATAAATACTAAATTATAATATAAATTAAATATATATTCTATATATAGAAAATATATATTTCAGAATAGGAAGAAATTAAAATAAAATATAGAAATAAAAAATAGATAAAAATAAAAACAAAAATTGTTGTTATTTTAAATTTGGTTTGCTTATTAGAATTTCAATATTATTTATATTTAAATAAGAGTTTTTTATCATGGTGATTTCTCATTTTTAATTAATATTTACTTTTATATGATTAAATATATAATCCATTTTGAATTTAATATGGATGGATGTTAATTTTAATTTAGCCAAGATACTTCTCTCTCTCTCTCTCTCTCTCTCTCTCTCTCTCTCTCTCTCTATATATATATATATATATATATATATATATATCCCAAAACCGAACACCCAACGTTTAAGAAGATAAAACTCTTCAAACCAACAGGACTCTTTGAAACAAAGAAAAGGCTTTAACGAGAAACTCATCACTACAACTTATCCATAAATGAATAATGCAGTAATGTAGTCCATTGTTCAACTTTGAATATTGGCTTTGATAAGTCAATAATTAAAAACAATATTACAAAGGTCGAAAACATAAAGTTATTGAATCTCCGGCATATTGTAATCCATTGCCATTTGATTTGCAATACTTCTCCGAAGCATGTTTATCTCCATTGCTTCCTCATTTGATGTATCATCTACAACCTCCACTTCTCTAGTTCCAAATGGGTACTCCGGATCTCCATATCGAGAAAAGTTTTTGTCCATCCTGTCTTGGTCACGAATATAATTATGAAGAGCACAACATGCAATAACAATAAGTGCTTGCTTTTTCATTGTAAATGGAGGCATGTGTCTCAGAATGGTGAAACGATTCTTTAATACCCCAAATGACCTCTGAATGACATTTCTTAAAGAAGAATGTCTATAGTTGAATAATTCTCTTGCTGTCCTTGGCCGTCTTCCACTCCCCCTATAATCGTTCAGATGATACCGTTCACCTTTAAACGGAGTTAAAAATCCCTGTGCTGCATAACCAGAATCTACCATGTAGTATTTGCCTATAATTTTTATATATATAAATTAGTTATGATATGCAACGATGAAACAATCATAAAATGAATTTCTTCTTATAAACAAATCAAATACCTGGTGGTGGTCGAGGAAATTGCAATTGAGGAGTCGCAAGTGCTGCCGAAAGCACTCGACAATCATTGGCAGATCCTTCCCATCCAGAATATACGAAAGTAAATTTCATATCAAACGAACAAACACATAACACATTCTGAGTGGTATTTCCTTTTCTGCCTCTATATGGGATTTGCTTTGAGACACGGGGACAAGTAGCATTTATATGGTGCCATCAATAGCACCTACGCAATCCTGTGAATTTATTTCAAAAAAAGAATTATGTAAATTTATGAAAATTCAAAAATTATCAACTACATGTATTTGATGATGCACAATTGATATGAAAACTATACCTTGAAATAGCGTTCATGGTTAGGATTCATAAGAATTTCCGGTGGAACAACATCAAATGATGGTGATTTGATAATCTCTTTTGCAAGTTTGAGAACTGCCTTCAACACTAAATTAAAATACGTGCTGATTGTTTGTCCTGAACGTTGAAATCTCTCACATAAATCTCTAGTTGAATTATTATGACCAACCAAAGATAAGAAGATCCCAACTTGTTCATCTATCCTAACATACCGACTATCTTTCAACCAACCTCTTATCCTCATCAAATCACATAGGTTCAGAAAAACATGCCTCTCCATCCTGAAGGCTTCATATATTCTATCTGAATGTCCACAAATAATCTCTCTCATCCATTCCGGTCCCGATAGTTTGCTGTCTCTAATAGGTTCTTTCGTATGCATGGACATGTCCATCGCAACCATGCATAACCATGCTATCAATATGTCAAGATCATCGTCATCCAAGAATTGGTCAACTGATTCTACTTGCTCATTAGACATACTATTTGATCCATCTTCCATAGTACCTATATCATCACATAAATACAATAACATTAATAAAGAAATCTGAAAAAAAAAAATCCAAACGCGCCCTTAACAATTTAAGTTTTAAAGTAGAAGCAAATCAAATATAAAAATCTCACACAATCCATATTATCCATACAACAACACAAAAGAGTTTGAACAATTAAATCACACAGTTAAGTGAAAGCACATGCAATCCATAAAGCATATCTCAACATCTACAAAAGATATTGAAGAAGTCCAAGTCTCCTTTCAGCTGGTGATTTGATGAAAGCCTCTCTCCATACGGCACTAACACATGCTCGTTCCACTACTTTGTTGTAAAGATCTTGGTCCAAGTCATTCATATTAAGCAGAACATCAATCACAACTGATACAGAGAAGGGGTCTTCAGGTGGTGGTGGTGGTGGTGTGACTTGTGAGCTAATAGATCCACTCCCAGATTGACTTGACCTAGCTTTGAGCATGTCTTGGATAGCTTTGCACGTGTCTCGCAATATCAAATGAGGTACTATTTCTTCTCCTCTTAACATTTGGAGTCCTATCCAACCCGTGCTTGTTATGAATGTGAGTGGAAGTATACTGGGATGTAAAAATGTCCTCATCAAACTGGTGTTCATCTAAGTCCTCTGGATCACCAGTTGCATTGCCACCACCATTGTCACCACCATTGTCACCATCCTGTGACAACGTCACATCTTGGGCATGTCCTACGGCATGCTCTCCAGTAGCATATGTATCACCAAATACAGTGCACAGTTCAGGATATTGAGGAAATCCATCCTTCTTAAATTTTGCCCAGTCATTATTGTCCTGCAATTTTCATAATAATGACATATGTCAATAACATAATCAAATGTTCTAAAACTTACATCTATCATAATATCAAAATGATCGAAACTTAAAACATACCTTGATGTGAGAGTCCCAAATACTTGGATCGTCGACAACAACTGTGCTATTCACATTATCCCAGCCCAAAGCCGATTGTGAAAGGAGCTTCTTAAAACTAGCATACTTGCCTTCTCAATTTGTTCACCTTATTCTTCAACCGCAATATGTTATATTGGTATCCCGACGTTTATTGAATTCAGCTCGTATGTTGTTCCACCCGCTTTGTTAAAAGTAGAAGTCGTGCGATTTCCCTTTGAACCTCCTCTACCAACAATCTTACAAACAAGTTGGTTAAAGGCTCGGTCCATTTTGCATTGAACATATCTTTCTGGGATGCCATTTAACCTTGATTGAGCATCATATAAATTAATTGAGATGTCACTTAAAACTATCATGGAAGATAAAGTGTAACCGGGTAAGTAGAGAAAAAGAAAAAGATGCTCCAATGACACTCACTTGAGGCGGCTTCTTGTTCAAATGCAAACCCACAACTTCAAACCAACAACTTCCAGCTGACCTGAAATAGAATCACTTACTTAGAATGAATCAACAGCCTGAAAAAATCAGATGAGAGGAACACTTTGAGGAAACTACAACTCGAAACAATATTTCAGTATATTTCTAACGTCCTTCGTGAACTTAAAGAGCTATATATTCAATGCAATGTGATGAAAAGGGAATAAGTAAACAACATGAGCCTCCTCTTTTGCATAAAGCTACTCCATGGAAACCTACAAGCTACAGTCCATTACTCGACTGGAGAAAAGCCAAATAGCCGATAGTCAATCACCATGAGACACTAAACAAATTCTATTCCCCAAGTAGAAACAGCAAGGTGAAATATTTGTATCAAACAAATATAAGGGAATTCGATCAACCTGACTATATTCTAGTGGTAGCATTGATCCAAACTCGGTAATCTAAGAGCTTAACAAAACTAACCAGAATACAACACAACACCGTCGGTCATATGCTTTGAAAACATCCAAATGTACACCTGAGGGATCATTCAGGTATAGTTTGCCCCATTGAACCAGGCACTACAGCCGCACAACACAGTCTACGACTTGCCCCAACCCTGAAATGCCTAATCAGCCAAATTCACAATACAAATCTCACTTTCCCAAGCTCAAAACCGATGTACTCAACACTAGAACCTTTGTCTATTTGCGCCTCATCACGATCATAACTCCCAATCCGAATTGAGCGGGAGGATCACAGCAGAAACCAATACATGAACATGAATTGCAATTGACCTCTCGCCCCACTTGCGGCATTCAAGGACATTAGAACTGTCACTCCCAACTACGACCTGTTCCGCTCTATTTCTTTTTCCTTCCCTCCATCTGCCGTCATCCGCTCTTTGCTTCCACAATATCTTATCCAAATATATAGAACCGATAGAACAAAGAAAGACACACGCACACAACACGTAAAAGATCCAGTCGACGACGACCAATACATAAACATCAAAAGAAGTTCAATGAGTGAAGTTTGCCTTCAGATGGGTGCTCGAAATCGGAGTCCACAATAGCACGAATCAACTCGGAGGAAGTCTCGAAACCGGAGCCGTGAATCCCAACGTAACCCCGCACGACATCGAAACAACAATAAGCTCTCCGTGCAAAGAATCGGCAATAGCCCGACTCGGCGGGCGCCCTCGCCGAGCCGGCCGAGGGGTCGCTCACCCTCGGCCGGCTCGGCGAGGGCGCCCGCCGCATTGGGTCCAAGGGTCGCTCGGCCTTGGGGCCCGACTCGGCGAGCGCCCTCGCCGAGCCGGCCGAGGGCGAGCGACCGCGAGCCGGCCGACCCCGACTCGGCGGGCGCCCTCGGCCGGCTCGGCGTCGCTCGCCCTCGGCCAACTCGGCGAGGGCGCCCGCCGAGTCGGGCCGGGGGTCGCTCGGCGTCGCTCGCCCGAGCCCGACTCGGCGGGCGCCCTCGCCGAACCGGCCGAGGGCGAGCGACCGCTGAAGCTGGCCGAGCTCGACTCGGCGGGCGCCCTCGTCGAGCCGGCCGGGGTCGCTCACCCTCGGCCAGCTCGGCGAGGGCGCCCGCCGAGTCGGGCCCGGGGTTGCTCGGAATCGCTCGCCCGGGCCCGACTCGGCGGGCGCCCGCCGAGCCGGCCGAGGGCGAGCGACCGCGAGCCGGCCGAGCCCGACTCGGCGAGCGCCCTCGGCCGGCTCGGCGAGGGCTCCCGCCGAGTCGAGCCCAGGGGTCGCTCGCCGAGCGACCCCTCGGCCAGATCGGCGCGGGCGCCCGCCGACTCGAGCCCGGTGGCGCTCCCGCCAGCCGTCGCAGACAAGGAACGACCCATAGCTGCGAGTGAAGGGAACTCACCTTGAACGAGCAACTTCAACGATGAAGCAGCAGCCGTCGCCGTTGCCGTCGCCGTTCTTGAGGAGCTCGCCGTCGCCGTTCTGGAGGAGGGAGAGGGAGATGAGAGGATGAGAGAGTGAGACTAAGCAGAGATGAGAGGACGAGAGAGTGAGACTGAGCAGAGGAGGACGAGAGAGTGAGCAGAGGAGGACGAGATTCGATTCTTTTCGATTCTCGGACAGAGAATCATATTTTTCCGATTCTCAAATCTTGTCCCAAATCGTTCTCGGAACAAATTTGTTCCGGGAACAAAAATTTTACCAAACGCGATTCTCGTCCCAAACCGATTCGGGAACAAAAATCGGAATCGTGCACCGTTTGGATGGTTACCAAACAGTACCTAAGAATTAAGTAGAAAATGATGCATTTTTTATCGAAAGGTTATCACATTTGGTCAAGTCGGATCATTCGTGTATTAGTGCATATCCAGGCGGAATCACCAGCGACCGGGCACTATGACCGATCAGATCGACCCATGGTCATCTGCCAATCCAAAATCATCCCGTGACCAATCCTTGTGATCAAAAGGTCATCTTATGAGCTGGTGATCTTATCCCACTGGTATGGTCAATATATAATTCACGGCCAACACCTCGACCAGTTCGTGATTGGTTGGTTGGTCAGTCGGACCATGACCGATCCTTAATTCCTTACTGATCGAACTAATCGATCCATGGCCAATGGCCCATGGTCAATCCATCAGGACCTTATGATTGATCCTTACAGGGTCGAAATCGAGGGTGTTATAAGATAGGCATAGGAATTGCTTGAAAGAAGCCAAATTGCCTTGCATTGTAGTGAGAGGAATATATCTCAAAGCCCAGATAGAACCTGCCCTTCAAAGACAACCATAACGGAAGATCCACTAAAGATAGTACACGAACCCAAAAGTCTTGAAAGGAATTTAGTCGATTAGGATCAAAAAGTTAATAATGCTCTTCACTCTCATAAGGGAAGAAGTCAATATCCCTACGATCGACTTCCAAAATGGCCTTAAAATAATAGAGGAAAGGATAAATGTCTGAAAGTTCCTTCTTGGGTAGGCGGTTCAAGAGTCAATGACCTAGATGAAGTCTTCTTGGTACAACACCTGGCATGGGGTAATAAGGAAGGTTGCGAGAGCCAAGGTCATTAAAAAAAAAAAAACTCAAGGTATAAAGCCAACCATACTTGTAAAACCCAAAAGGGACCAGAGATAGCCCCACTCTCTTTAGCCTTCATTACCAATGAAGCATGGGTGAACCCTCTATATAAGGAAGCAAGAACAACTCGAGCAAGAGCAATGTGTTTACCATGCACGAGATTTGCAGCTAACCAGAGAATATGAATCTTGACAGCCATTACAATAGGAAAGTGATACGTTCTTTATCATCAATAGGTCCGGTCGCCTAACCCTACTGTTCAAGGAATTTACTATAACTCCGTCTAGGATAAAAAGGTCTCAAATGTGAGTAATCTCTCAAAAGAATGGCCAATCAGTGGGAAGCCTGTTATGGTGTGCATATCTAGAAGGGTAATAGCCAGGGATCCCCAAGGGAAAAAAGAAACAATTAGTTGAAGAGGACCAAAAACTTACTGTAGATCCTACCAATCCTCGAGATATATCATGAGAAGACATACTGGTTACGAGTGCTTTCTCAATACCCGCACCTATCTAAGCAAGTTAAATCATATTGTTATCCCTTAATCAAAGATACCATTTATGAAAATCAGCTTCAAATCAAGGAAACCCACGAAATCGATGAGAATTTGAAGACTAGATGTCTCGAAAGGAGCAATATGGAAGGCCACAGTCTCATCGTGCTTGGTAGGAAACCAACCTTGGAGTGAAGAGGGATCTTGTTGTGATCCATGAAACTGGGACCCAAAAGAAAACAACCCGTCATGCCCTCCATAGTATCCAGTAGACTAAAACGGCAATCTTTGGCATGTTCCCTTGTTTAGAGAGCGACAAAATTTTTGATATAGGTTGCTGAGTCATATTCGGAGGTTTTCTTTGGTGCCATAGAGGATGATAAAGTGAAATTGAAAAGAATGATGAAGGAGGATCTGGAAATTGGGGAAGAAGACAAAATGCACAAATGTAATCCCTAAGAAGACACTGGTAGAAGATGACAGTTTGGGAAAAAATGAAATAGTTGTTTGTGAAATTAGAAGAGACGTGTCGAGATAACACGGAATAGAAATCCATATCAAGGAAAAGATGTCGGAAGAGAAGAAGGTATGATTACCTTGGAAAATCACACGAAGATGAGATATTTCTTTTAGAAGAAATAAATTCAAATTTATTTCTTTTAGAATGTGTCATATGTTGACACCCAAAATTACCTATGTTGTCACGTGCTGACCACAAGGGGAATAATAAAAGTGAAATGCCCTATTTTGTTCATGGAAGCTAAGGGCAGTCGGCGTTTGTGAAGGTTATGTGAGCTAAGTGTTGATAGGATTCTAGACATAAATACTAGAGGCGACGGCAAGGTAATTAATTTCCATGTATCGGGCTGTGGGAGCAATTCATTAGACTTGGAATTTCAGTGGAATTAGCATCGAAGCCCGAGCAAGAATAACTGTTGCGCAAAATGCACATAAAAATATGGAAGCAGAAGCCATTATTTACTTGATAGGCAAGTCGTGGGAGCGTCATCAACAAGTCAAGAAACAGTTGATTATGGATGAGCTTGACAAAGGAAAAGGAAAACGTGTAGAATTTGGAGAGTGGTGCCCAAGGAGAAGTAACCGACTGATGGCTACCAGTTTGCCCTGTAAATAGCGTAACTTGTTCAACGAGAACCCCCTCGAACAACACAACAATTATCTTTACTTTAATTTTACTTTATTGCATTTTAGTTGTAGTTCTTCAATATTCCCATCGTTGATTAAATTCTGACGTGTATCTTTATCTAGTTCAGCATCATCGATTAAATTTCGATGTTGTTCCACAAGCTCAGCGTCGTTGATTAAATTCCGGCGTTGTGTTTCTTATCCAAAGGTATCGCTATTGATTAGATTCCAACTATACGCCTAAAACAAGCTACGTCGTAGATTAATTCCAACATAATTTGAGTTCGAAATATAGGCTATCTAACTACTTGTGTTTAGATTATATTGTTGATTAAATTCCGGTGTAATTTGTACTCAGAAACTATTGGTCTTTGAGTCATTTGAATATCAATTGTCAAGGCTGTACATACAAATTGAAAATAAAATTTACCCTTGCGTTTGACATTCTCTTTCTGGATTCAACACAGAACCCGAGTCTCCTATAATAAACCTAAAATGCAATGTTTGGTAAAAGACTTTCCAGGGAAACAAAACCGGCAAAACGTTATCAACTCATATAGTGGGGTTTCTATATTGACAAATAAAAGAACACAACCTTTTGCTTCAACTCTACTTTTTAAAATAATAACTTAAATGGTGCCACACTAGTTACTAACCAAAAACATTATATATATACCCAAATATAAGTAAATATATATTATTTAGACCATTAGTCAAGCAATAGGGTTCGAATTGTCTCGTTGTCAAGATGAGTATTATTCATTATATATAACATCAAATTCTCTTACTATAAAATGATATGTAACATCATGTTCTTTCCCAATGGACACATCATTTAAAATTTACCGTGCAGAATTTCTTTAATATCGTTTCAGCTACCAATGCTGGATGATGATGAACACAGAACATGTTGGCAATTCACGATACTTTTAAGTTTATAAGGTTTGAATATCTGTGTTTTTCCTCATGGTACAATTTTTATTCTTTCTTTACAAAATGGTCATTTCACCTGTCTAGTATTCGATCTCACAATGTGCTCAACATTTGTCATGGGCTAACAGATTCTTCATCGTGGAATAGCCTGTGCGGCGATTGGTGAACCGAAAACACCAGGTTGGTCTTCCTTCCAAAGATTGTTCTTAATAATAGTACGTCGAATCGCATCTTCACACCGAATCATATCACACCTAGCTTGGGCATCAATTCCCTCCATTAAGACATACAGAACACTTCACAACTTTTTTAGCTTATCACAGCCTCATTAGGAGAGACATCAACTCTCGGTCAATTTGTGCACAAGAAATCAACCCCTCCTTCAAAACTCCTCAGAGTTAACAACCGTCTTATCTTAAAACTCATCATGATGCCACTCCTATAAATCAATTATATCATCCTTTCTAATCAGTCACTCTTCACCCCAATGCCACAAAGGTCCACTCTTCAGCTTACAAGAGTACAGGAGATTTCGATGCGTGATAAACACATGTCCCCATTTTGATCTTCCTTTTTCTATATATTAAGTGTGATTTGAACCATTTATATAGAACTTCGTGTGGACTTTAATCTCGCCTTCTTTTTTCTGAAATTGATGATCATGATTTCTGTTCCTTGAGAACAAAGAAACAGCAATCAAGTTCTGTCTTCTTGCATTAACACTCTTTTGAGCCAGAATGTGACGTATAACTAACCCTCAGAAACAGACTCCATCATAAATTATTATGGCAGATGGTCACTCCATGAACTATTAATATGAAGCACATATTTATTAATGTGCAGTGAACTGTTCACTTCATACATCCCTACTCTCTCTTCTTTTTTTTTTCATACATCCCTACTTATACAGGAAGTTTCTATATGAAGTAGTTGGACCACGCACCCCCTGAACCCTCAGAAGCCAGATGTGGAGATGATGAGATCAAGAAACGAACCCTCTAATAAAATAAATAATTAACAAGCCCTTAAAAAGAAAGTTGTAATAATGATAATGATAAAGAGTTCGCTGCCGAGTCGAGTTTTCTTTCCCAAAGAAAAAGCTGAGTCAAGTTTTTAACATCATTCTGAAAAGAAAAAACAAGTAGCAGTGAAGAAAGGGGAGGCCGAACAGAACTATTAACATTTCGCTTGAGAGACAAGCTTCACAAGCAGCTTTTGTTCCTTTCCAGCTCAGGGAAATCGATATGTATCTCATGTTGAAACCTGTGGAAGAAACCAAGAGCTTGTTGGCTACCAAATGATTACCATTCCTATGAATCTCACTTCACTAATATGACAGCTTAAAGTCACTTTAGGCCTCTCGGCTGTGCTATGATTGAGGAAGGGGGACTTGCACAAGAGTTTTTCCTCACACACAAATCAAGGAGAAGCTTGTGAAGCTTACTAATTTATGATTTCTAGAACATTGGGGACTCAGATGGCGAAGAGTTCACCAAATTAAGGATGCTATTCCAGTAATTCTTGTTATCCTCATAGTAATCACTATGTTTGTCGGATTCACCACCACCATCTGATAAACTCTGGTCGCCGGAGCTATTAAGCAAGAGACTAGTGAACCCTTCTTCCATGTCGTTATTTTCCACGTTACCATGTACGCTACTCGCCCTCAGTGACTCCGGAGTCCAGGGACCTTCTAGGGACATTGTCATTTCAGGGAACGTGGATGTAAATGAGACCGCGTTGTTCCCCATACCCTCTTTGAACTCTGGCAACGTAATTGAGCTTTCAAGGCCTTTCCACTCTTGTTCACCTTCTTCTTTGATCATCCCGGAGTCGGACGACCCCGACGAACCGACAAACTCAATCATTTGCTTGGGATTCTCACAAAGCACGTTCACAGGCTCGGAGAAAGTGAGTGTCGATGTAGGAGACTCAAGATCGCCAGCGATCCCGTTGGCTGAACCTCCGGTACCGCCACTACCTTCGCCGGACTTGGTTGATGGCCATGAGCTACTGGTCCAAGCTTTGAGAGTGTCAAGAGACTGCGGTGATGATGGTGGCAGTGGGGCGGTGGCTTTTTTGACGAGGCCGGGCGGTGCAGCTGAAGTGGAAGCCAAAGCGGAAGCCGCGGAATAAACCTGGCTGCTGTTGCTGCTGCTGTGGTGATGCTGGAATGACTGCGAGCGTAATTTCGATTCTCTAGCCAATCTGGCTTCAGCTTCGAGCCGAGCGCTTTCCCACTGAGCCAGGTGACTGAGCTTAGCCGCGCTCTTGGATTGACCGTCACTAGAGACTAGGGCGTCATTTTTAGGCTTATGGGTCACTGGGTCAATTCCCATTTTCGCCAATCTTTTCTTCAGATGCGTATTCCAGTAGTTCTTGATCTCGTTGTCCGTTCGCTTCGGTAAATGAGTTGCTATGGCCGACCACCTAAGGAGAAATAGGCGCAGAAAGGACATTAATAAGCAAAAAAAAAAAAAAAAAAAAAACACGATAATATTGGTAGGTGCTGAAACTAATCATTTGAAGGATTTTTGCTCTTTTTCTTCATCTCAACTTTAGTTTAAGAATGCTTATGAAAGAGCAAAACTCTTTCCCTTTCTTGGCAACGCAAATTTAGGCACCAGACTGAAAATCAGGGTCTCTGTCATCAGAACATTCAGGCACCATACAAAATTGTTTTTCTGTACTTTTTTGGTACACAAACAAATTTGTTCGTTGGTAAAACAAATTTAGCAAACTTTCTGAAACCGAGAAATCAAAAAGCTGATCTTTCCATGAGAGTTCGCGGAGATCGCCATTCTTTTTTGGGTAGCTGAGAGTTACTGAGAGGATCAGACTATCACATCCATCTCTACAAGTTGCAGTAAACTGCTCATCAGCTCCATTTTTGAGGGAGAAAAAAAAGAATGGGCGATGAGCGAGGATACTGTAAATGTCACACAGATGATTTTTCGCAAAAGGAAAAAGAAAATCAGTAAGGACCTCCGAACTGAACTGCTAAAGGTGGAGGTTGAATCCTTTGATTTATGATTAAGCCAAAAAGAAAAAGATGGAAGAACTTTGGTACATGGAGACAGAGAGAGAGAGAGAGAGAGAGGGTTACCTATTGCCAAGAAGGGCATGGAGTTGAATTATGGTCTGTTCCTCTTGTAAGCTGAACTTCCCTCTCTTGATGTCAGGTCTAAGATAATTAGTCCATCTTAGCCTACAGCTTTTCCCGCATCTCTGAAGACCTATGTTTGTGCACAGGAGGAGGAGGAGGAGCAAGAAGAAGAGGCAGCAATAATGAGCAAAACCGACAAACTGGGGAAAAAAAAAAAAGGAACCCTAAAAGAAAGAAAGATGAAGAATTGCTGGGATATTTTATCTTGTATTCTCTGATAGTAATTTAGGGGAAAGATGAGGGAAAGCACACGATACCAGCTTTGGAAGGCAAAGCACGCCAGCTTCCATGGCCGTGCTCTTCGATGTAAGCGAGGAGCTTCTGGTCTTCTTCAGGTGTCCACGGCCCTTTCTTCAATCCCACCTTGTCACAGCACGGGGATCTACCCATTTGCCCCCGAAATCACCGAAAACCAAAAGCCGATTGAACCAGTTTTCTCTCTGTTTATATAAATTGCAACAGTCACTACCACAGAGAGAGAGAGAGAGAGAGAGAGAGAGAGAGAGAGAGAGAGATATATGAATTATGGAGGGATGGGCGGGGAAGAAAGGTCAGCGACATAAATGGGATAAAGAAATTAATACGGTCGCAGAGGATGCCGACGTTTTGTATGTGTGCGTGTGTATACTCGCTGAGCAAAAATGCTAAACCCTCTTTCTTCAGATCCTAAATTGTTTTTTTCTAGATTGGACCATTGATGGTATGAGTCCGTTCACGTAATCTGAAATTGAGATAAAATTGGCTCAAATATGCTCGGTGTATATAAGACTTGCTCCAAAAGAATGAAACTGAGTGCTTCCATCGTCATCACTAACGTTAATGCTCCTATGTTTTTTGGTTGGAAGAGGTTAGTTAGTTTGCGAACTTATTTGGGATGAATTCTACTTCAAACTATTTGCAAAATTCACACATCTCATCATTGAATTTTATTTCACGCTAAATATCCAATACTGTAAAAATATTTAAATCCTGACATGTATGATTGTATATCTTTTTTTATATGATTTTCTAAGACTCAAAACATTTTTTCTTTTCAAATTTTGAAGAACCTATATAGATTTCACAAGTAACTTTTGAGGACGCCCAATCTCCAAATTACTTTTTGTACTTTCCCACCAAAATTTGAGTCGTCTTTCAAACTGTAACCGTAAAAGATAATATCCATAAAAAGTATGGCTTGAAAAGTTTCGAACTTTTCATGTTATGCAAACATCGGATTATCTGAGCTGCAAAATTTGAAAAAAGTAATATTATCTATTGTAATTTTTGCTTCTAACTTATTTCTTTGTGCATTATGTAATGTAATTTTTAATTAATGAAAATTATGAAGATAAAATATATGAGAAAATAACTAAATATCATTCACTTAATTCTCCACTTGTTTAGCGGAAAATGTAGTGTTTTCGGAGATTGCTTTGAAGAAGCCATTTTTCAGGAAAATAACCATATTTTCTAATATTCGACTAAAATTTGAAAATGAACTAGAAAATATTTTTCACTATTTGATAAGAAAAATATTTTCTTACATGCACTCATTTTCAATAATTTTTTATTACTTTATTTTTTAAAATCGATTTTCAATTTTTAATTTTTTTTCCTTCCCTTTTTTTCTTTTTCTCTTCTTCTTCCTTGGCCTTTTCTTCTTCTTTTTTTCCTATTCTTCTTCTTCCTTGGCCTTGGTCGGTCGCTGGCTATGGCAACGGCCATTGGCAAGCTCCAACCTCGAGTGAGCTCACCTAATCTCAAACTTGCTGAAATCTAGCGAGCTCGAGCCTCACTAGCCAATGGCAAGGCCAAAACTCACCAATAGTCGGTTGCTAGCTGAGAACTGGCCAAGGAAGAAGAAGAAAAAAGGGACAAAGAAAAAGAAAAATTAAAAACTCAATTTTTTAAAAATAAAAAAATAATAAAACATAAAAATAAAAGGAAAATTTGTTTGGCGAAAGAAAGTGAAGTGGAAGAAATTATGAAAAATACTTTCCACTTTTGAAAAGTAAAAATCATTTTTCCTACTTTTAAAAGTGTTTTTTCCATTAGCGGAAAATGTATTTATTGACTAGTTCATTTTCCGTAAAACAAATGCCAAAAAATCTTGAAAATGTTTTCCAAGAATTTATTTTCCATGAAACGAACAAAGCATGTATATTAAGTATAATCTTTATAGAGACTATACAAAAATCAAACAAAAAAAGATAATATCTAAAATCCTAAATGATGGCAGATGTGCTTTTAGCATTACCCAAATATCTACACATAGCAAAATATCTCCAAGAGCTTTTTTTTTTTTTTTAAATGGAAGAATCTCTAGCACCCTATTCAAATTCAAGGTGATTGCAAAGAAACCAATTGGAATTTGGGCGAGAAATAGAAAACAGGGCGGGATGAACAGTAATCGTAAAACCGTCCGCAATAGCCGAAAGGAGATGGACAAAATTAAGATTCCAGAGTTCTCGATCAAGGTATTGTCGAGTAAAGTGATAAATATTTTCAATATGTTTAATAGCTTCTGAAAAATAGCATCAAATGAAAAAAGTAACGAGAACATTATGCTTTCTTCAAAAATGACATTAAAAGGGAAGATGATCAAAAGGACTATCTCAACATCTATATCCGTTATTTTCAATGTCATAACTAAGAGAACAACGAGCCGTGCACACAGCTCTTGTCTGATACTCTCAAGAAGTTGAAGAAGAACAAGGGGCACCAAACAACAACAAAAATAAGACAAGTGAACCATATAATACTTCAGAAGAAGATTGGTTATGAATAACCGGTGGAGGAGGGACTTCTTGGGATGGGCTAGCCCCGAACTAATGTGTAATATGACCCTTATTCCCCTAAAATTCTTCATTGAATCGATATGTAAACGCACTTCAATCATTGAACTATGTAATAACGAGATTTTCAGGGGTAAGTGCATCATATAAAATTTGTACCAAAAGTTTGACTAATTCCTAAATTTTTAAATAGTATAATTAAGCTTCGACCAAAAAAAATATTATTATAATTAAGCTATATTATATTTAAAATTTATAAATTCAAATTTGTTGATTCTATTAATATTGGATGATGAAAAAATCTAATGTGATTTTTTTCTATCATGCACTTTTTATAAACGCGCTCCTTGATGTGGTGCCAAAAAAGTACAATTCACCCTAACATTCAAAGGATTTTTTTATATATTTTTTGTTTCTGGTTATTTCATTGTTTTCTCTCCTTCTCTCTTCTCCTACAAAACTTGCTTCGGCAAAGCCACCACCGCCCCCCATCGCGGACGCAGTCAGTCCTATTTACTACCACCAAACCGATTCTCTCTCTCTCTCTCTTTGGGGTCAGCTCCTGAGCAATGTTTATTGGTATAAGCACTTTTATGAACGTGTTGACCGAGCAATTTGGGCATTTAAGAAAGCAAAGAAGAACATGGGTTCAAAAACTGATGTTTGCCCAGTTATGAACTTTTCAATTCCTTCTCCACCCATTAGATCTTGACTTAGAAGAATGTAACCAGTCAACGATAGCGGTGGTCGTATCAGATTAATGCGCATGAAGGGTAGCCGGCGTCAATGATCATAAGTAGTGGTGGTAGTGAAAATGGCCACTGTTGAAACTAGGAGTAATTAGTTTCCGATCCGATTTCCAATTTCTAGGATTGAGGATCAGTTAGCCTAGTCCAATGGAACTGGTCAATTTGCTAATAACTAGTGCAAGAAAGCACATGTATTAAAGTACCATCATGTTATCTCATTGCAGATTAGTTCTCTCAAGCATAGACAACTAAGGCATGTTGTTATATACAACAACCACTTTGCTCAAACATCTGGAGAGGACCTCCACAATCAGTTTGCATTTGATCCAAACAAAGGCACGAAAGGGTGCGTTAGATTCAGCATTTTGAAAGCCCATTGAGAAAATGCAAAGCAATTTAGTCTAAAGGACTTTAGGCAAATACAAAGACTGTTTGGTAAACTATGCTTTGAGAACTTACAAAAAAAGAAAAAGCTATGCTTTGAGAAGCAATTTTGAGAAAAATGCCATTTGGTAGAAAATACATTTGAA
The DNA here is from genome assembly GCA_014182365.1 of Eucalyptus tenuipes. Taxonomy (NCBI): domain Eukaryota; kingdom Viridiplantae; phylum Streptophyta; class Magnoliopsida; order Myrtales; family Myrtaceae; genus Eucalyptus; species Eucalyptus tenuipes. The sequence continues at coordinate 14,820,461 of CM024546.1, read as the reverse complement.
AAGCTCTTTGGGTGATTAATATTATTTCTTTTAAGTTTATTTATTTAAAATTAAAAAAAATAATGTATACAACTTTTTAAATATAAATTTTGACAATAATACTAAAAAAATAGATTACGTATATAATTATTTTTTTTTAAAGACCAAACCCTTCATTGGAATTTTTTAATTTTTATTTCCTTAAAATTGAAAAAAAAAATGATGTATGCAACTTTTTAAATATAAATTTTCACAATAATGCTAAAAAAATCAAATACATATATATATATATATATTTTTTTTTTTAAAAGACCAAATCCATTGTGGAAATTTTTTAATTTTTATTTGTTTAAAATTGAAAAAAGAATGTATGCAAATTTTTAAATATATATTTGAAGATGATGCTAAAAAATCAAATACATATATATATGTGTGTGTGTGTGTGTGTGTGTGTGTGTGTGTGTGTGTGTGTGTGTGTGTGTGTATTAAAAAGGCCAAATCCTTCATCGAAATTTTTAATTTTTATTTTTTAAAAATTGAAAAAATAATGTATGTGACTTTTTAAATATAAATTTGAAAATAATGCTAAGAAATCAAATACATATATATAATTTTTTTAAAAGACTAAACCCTTCGTCGGAATTTTTTAAATTTTTATTTGTTTAAAATTGAAAAAAATAATAATATATGTAACTTTTTAAATATAACTTTTGACAATAATGCTAAAAAATCAAATATATAAATATTTTTTAAAAAAGACCAAAATATATTTATTTATTTTTATCATTTATATATATTTGATTTTTTTAACATTATTTTGGCATTTAAAAAAATAATAACGATGGCAAAATCAAAAATTTGAAGAATGAGTGAGGATAGTTTTGGAAGAAAAAGTAAGTTTTAGGATTTGGCCAAATGCTGAAAGCTCAAAGCTAGTCCCTACAAAGATTGGGCTTTCGCCTTCCCAATGTCCGGCTTTCACTTGAAAGCTACTTCAAAATTGTTGCCAAACAATCCAAAGATTTCCCAATGGGCTTTGGAGGCTGAAAGCCCCTTGGGAATGCTGAACCAAACACACCCTAATCATAACCACCATTCAACTTTTATTTCCCGTAACACCCCATGTGTCCTGGCCAATTGGTGGAGAGGCAAAATGAAATTGAACCTAAGACCATTTCGTCTTGATAAGGGTTGTCTGTAGACTTGTAGGCCAAAAAATTCTCTCTACATGCACAACAGTAGAACAATATAGTGACATTAGCCTTGTTTGTTCCATCTAGTCTGATCAGTCAAGTTCCTGAGATTCGCTCCCACCTTGGAACCTGGAACCGGATCGACCAATCACCTGTTCCATGAATAGGAATCGAGAACTGGACCATTGCCAGTGGGAATGGCCCAAAATCGGCCAGTCTAGTATGTTTGAACATTTTCAATTCGAACGGTTCTCGTTGTCCACCCCTAGTTAAAACAACCTGATTAAGAAGTTAAAAAGGACATAGAAAAAATGAAAAGAAATTGGGGAAAAAACAATCATGCAAATCTCATCATTAGCTTTTATGTTTTATGTTATAATGGCGTCGAATTTATTTAGTACCATCCAAAAATGCATATAATAAAGAAAAAGAAAGTCACATTGAATTATTCTCTCATTCAAAATTAACATATTTAAAGGAAAAAAATCGATTGTACCATTTTATTATTAGTTTTGAAAAATTAAATGTGCTATCTAAAAATTACTTTTACCACAAGTTTTTAGACTTCGATAAGTTAATGCGAGGAGTCTTTGCAGGGCTTTTTGGGAATCCAACCCTTCTAATAATGACCTTATACCAATGTCTCTTTCACCAGTAAGTACAAAGTTATTCAAGTTTCCTTGATGAACCGATCATTATAAACTGGACAATCAAAGTGACTGGCACGAGGTGATCCCGATTATATGATGAACTCCATTTACATCAATGACTTGTTCCTGAGTGACATTGGCACTATGATCAGTGCAAGTTTTTGATTCGTTGAATTAATACGTTTCCCTCCCCCTAGACCACCATAACCTTCCATTCGTACTTTTATGATTTTTCTTCCAATAAACTTATTCAAATTACAAATTTTTCCTTTTTTTTACCAATACAAAAAGGTGAAATTTGTGGGACTTTACGACTAATTCATAACGTTGCATGCACTCGAAAAAAAAAATGCAGATCACATCTTGTGCCACGTAGATCTTTTGCTAACATTAGTGTACGAGAAGATCCTAATTCGGTGTCAGCTCCCGCAATTTGATGTGGATTTGACTTGCCACTGGTCTCTTTAACTCCAAGCATTTCCCCCCTGCCAAGAAAGGTTGGCAATTTATGGTGGTGATGGAGACCTTAGGCATCTTCCATTCAAGAAACTTCTCATTATAGAGAGAACATGGGAGGTGTAAATGGTGGTGCTGGAGTGAGGAGGAGGGAGAATTTATTATGGGGGTGGGGAAAAATCTTGATTGATTTGGTGCATGAAAAGACAAATTATAGGGACCCATAATTGGGAATATAAAAATAAAATGGAGGGTGATCATGGAAATACATTCAATGTTGGGTGTTGGGGTGTGATCGAGAGGAGAAGAAAAGGGGCTCGTGGGTAGCGAGAATCGTATTGGGCAAGGAGGACAATGGGGACGACCGTCTTAAATTCGCCTCTTGATTATTGCCAGCTCTGGCCTTGTGAATGGTCCAACATGGAGTTAATAACCCTATTCAATAGCCTCCTTTCTTTTCTTTTTTTTTTTTAACTATTTCAAAGGACATAACACTTGTTCATCTCTCACATATAGAGACAAGGACACCACAAGTACCATATTTTTGTGTGGCACTAGTGAGTGCTATAACTTTGTATTTGATCACTTGAATATCATAACTTCATAGGCTATTCACTTGAGTATTATGATTTTTTAATTGATAATTTGAGTGACATAACCTTTTTAAAACATTTTACAAAAAAATTGAAAATCTGATTTGATATGACACTTGTGATGAATGTCTTTTAAAAATTATGACACTTAAGTAATTGAATAGAAGTTATGGCGCTTATACGAAGTCCATATAAAAGTTATGAAATTTTTTGTATTCTTATTCCCTCACATATGTAACATGTCTCCTTTTTCCTCAATAAAGATTTCCTTTGATTTTCCCCTTTTCTCTAGATTGCAATGACCAATTAGATTATACGATGGAACAATTTGTGACCAAAGTATCAATGGAACATTTAGGCCTTTGAGAGATATGTGCATTATAAGTCTTAAAACTTGTCACAAAAGTGTAATTGAATCCTAAAACTTACAAAAAACACAAACGGGTCCTAAAAATTATCAAATTGGTACAATCAAGTCCTAAATTAACATTGACAATTTGACTAATAGAAAATACTGACTTGGCATATTTAAATTAATTTTTATTTTCCATGAGGCATTTTTAAATGATTTTTTATGCAAATATTATTTAAATTAGATTAAAAGAAAAAAAGCTAAAAAAATTACTTAAAAAGGAAAAACTAAAAAGAAAAGAAGAAGGAGGAGGAGGAGACAGCTAGGCCTTGCTAATGGGTAGTTGCTGCAACCATCGTGCATCGCCAGAGGGGTCAACGGATGTCACCGACCTCGAGCGAGGTTGGCCGACCATTGCCTGCCCTAGGCGAGGCCTCCCCGGCTCCAAGAGACAATTGGTAAGGCTAGATCGTGGGTGAAACCCAGATTTGTGCAACACTAATTGTTGCTTGGGGCCGGCGAGGTCTTGCCAACCTCGAGCGAGGTCTCATTGGCCTTAGGGAAGGCGACGACGCTCAAGGCCCGAGCAAGCTTTGGCATCACCTAGATCTAGATGCCTTTGCCCAGGCCCAGCTAGGGTCATTGGCCCTCACCTGAGGCCGGTGAGGGCTAGCCACCCTATCCAAGGTTTTGCTAGCCCCTTTAGTGAGGGACGACGATGGCGACAATGCCCGCCACTAAGGCTCTACCCTACCCCCCCCATTTAGTTTGGCTTTTTAAATAAAATTTTAGCTTTTTTAAATCTAATTTAAATAAGATTTGGATAAAAAAATTTAAATATCCCATGTTCCGTTAGTGTTTTCCATTAGACAAATTAATTTTAAAATGCCAAGTCAAGTGTTTTCCGCTAGACAAATTAACAGCGTTAACTTTAAGACTCGATTGAACCAATTTGACAAATTTTAGAATTTGATTACACTTTTTATAAGTTTTAAGAGTCAATTACACTTTCGCAACAAGTTTTAGAACTTGTAGTATACATATCCTAAGATTTGGAATCATCAGACAAAAAAAGGGTTTCACAAGTACCACCTTTGAAAGTATGCTACAAGTCACAAAAATTGCATATGATCATTTCATATGGACTCGATCACAAACTTTGAAGAAAATTCTCAATTCAGTCCTAAATGTATTGTACATATATTAATTCAATTTGAATTATCTCATTTTGCTAATTTAATATTAAACCTTTATGTAAAATTCCAATGTAATCATTCGGGATAATTGCCATTGAAAATTGCTAATATGGCATAAGTAAACTTATCAACATCAACATGCCAGATAAGATGGTTGGCCATGACTAGGCGCCACATTGGCAATTGCGATTTTAAATATTCACTATACAAACAAGGGGTTTGGCAGGCATTACCTTCAAAAATATCCTACACATCACAAAAATTGTCTATTATAATTTCGTAAGGACTTAATCACAAAATTTTCGCAAAAATTCGTCAGACTGAAGAATTTTTGCATGTATAAGTTTGGTAGATAGAGACATTATGACAAAAGCACGTCGTTTTAAGAAAAATTGCACCACACGCAATAAACTTGACTGGGAGTGCAATTGAGTCTAAATATTTACTAAAAAGTGCCATCAAATTCTAAACCTTTCAATTAGTTAAGCTAAATCCTCAACCTTTTATCAAAAAAAGAGAAAATTTCAAATAAGAGCTCGAAATGCCATCATTTTCTCGTGAACCTTATTTTAAATAAGAACCTAAAGTGTTATGGTTATTTCAAATAAGAGCCTAGCCATATTGACTTGCCGACCAGCAAAAACTTCCAATCTATTAGAAATATTTTCATCCAAATATAATTTAAAAAAAAAAAAAGCAAAAACAAAGGTGGGAAGGCTCTCTCCTGCCTGTGGCCGCCACCCCATGGCCGGTGGAGCAGCTACATTCACCAACCAAAGGCGAGGGTCGGCGACCCTCACTCATATCTAGGAGAGGGCCTCTACCCTCTCCCATCTCTAGCAAGGGCCTATTAGCCCTTGCCTTTGGTCGATGAGGGTCATTGGCCCTCATGCAGGTGCCGGGCAGCCTCGCTAACCATCGCTGCCCCCAAGCGATAGGGGGGCAATCACAAACGGGAGGGAGCCCTCCCTCTCATGTGTGTTCTTTTTTTAAAATAATTTTTTACTTTTTTTGAGTTTGGAAAGAAAAAAACAGAAAAATGAAAGAAATTTAAAAGATGAATTTGCGCTTAACCAAATAGTGAATTCAAGCCCTTATTTGAGACTAATATAGCTACTTCAAATCCTTATTTTAAATAAGGTTAACTCTATATCCTTATTTAAGAAAATGATGGCACTTCAAGCCCTTTTTTGAAACAATATCAACTTCAAACCCTTATTTGAGAAAATGATGATACTTTAGGCCCTTATTTAGAATTTTCCCTCAAAAAAATGCAATTAAGTTAAAAATATATATATGTTGAAAATTGCAATATAAGGATTCCATATAAACACTTTTAGAGCAATAGATAAGCAATTTTACATATTGTTCTTCGACATGACTTGATTGACCCAACTAAAAGGTTCAAGGTATATTTTTTTCAAAGAAAATGAATGATTTAGAAAATATTTTCCAAGAAATGATCATTTGTATCATTTGTAAAATAAATGAACGAAAAAATTTTCATTATTTACTAAAATTTTTGGACATAAACTGTTGACAATATTAATTATCGACTAATTATATCAAGTGATACAATAGATCATTTTTATGGCAATAGTTTCCAAATTTTTTATTTTCTGCAAAACAAATGGAGCCCTTAATCTTTATTGCATTATGTAAAGGGTTGTAAAATTCCTATGCATTTCTTCCCTTGTCCAATTAAAGTGAAACTCACGCATTATTTTGGAAAGATTGTTATGCTTTTTTATGTGTCAAAAATATTAGTTCCAAGAAAATATGGGCTATTCAAAATCTGTATTCTATGGAGAATTCTAATAAAAAGTATCTCCATCTCTCGTATTTGTAATTAAGTCAACACAAGAAAGTACGTTGTAGGATATATTGGGAGTTATAACATATCAACATATCTACTGATAGTTCTATATTCCCTTTAAATTATTTTTTTGAGTTTAAGTACTTAACTTATATTGTTCGAATGTTTTGGCGCAAAAAATAAGAAAATCTATTACATGTGAATTCTTAAAGCAAATGTCAACTTTTCTGAAAAAAGGAAGAAGAAAAAGGCGTAAATGTTTCACCAATTTCTTGAAAGCCATATAACCGTTGGAAGCGTACAACAAAGTTTTGATACTTTCATCTAGGGATATCACCAAGAAAGAGCCTAAGTCCAAACTCGTCAATATGTCCAGTTGAACCCATATCACTCAAAAGTTTAAGATAATGAGTTATAGACCAACTAAAATATATTAACTACTCTGCACCACATCAATCCTCCAATATGGGACTCCTCTAATATAACTCACTCATGCATGCATCTTAACAATCTCTCCTTCACATGTGAGCTCAATGTTATACCCACTCCCTTTTAATTCAGATCCGTCTACATCAACTTATGGGTGTCGCATTGCTACACCACAACACCCACCTACCCGTAAATCGCAATCATCAACTCTAATACCATTTGTTGGAACACGTAGCAAAGTTCCTATACCTTCACCTAGGGAGATTATCAAAAGAGAGCTTCAGTCCAAACCCGTTAATATATCTAGTTAGACTAACCTTTACTCAAAAGCTTAAATCCTATGAATTATGGATCAACTGGGATATATTAACTACTCTACACCATATCAATTCTTTAACGTGGGACTTCTCTAATACAACTCACTCACATGTGAATCCTAACAATAACTACCATGTGAACATCATGTCAGCATTTCTTCAAAAAAGCGGTCAACTTCCGGTCAAACTAGAAAAAAAAAATGGAAGGATTGTTTTGGACGATTAAAATCAAAATCCATCTCATTATTGCTTGGCTTAAGAGCCAGGAAACAAAATGGGCCGCTAACATTCTTGTGAGGTTAATATTAAATTTTGCCCATTTTCTTCCCTAAATGTTTACCTGTCGATATCTTTCTATGAGGGGGAAGCTATTAATTTAGTTATTAACATTTTATAAAGATACCAATTCAATCATAAACTTACCAAAATATAATCTTAAACCTTTATGCAAAATTTTAATATAGTTCTTCCAATGGCTTGTTGCCAGAAAAATTATTAATGAGAAGATTCACAAGTTGTTCATGTCAACGTACCACGTAAGATGACTGACAATGATGAGACACTACGTTGGCAATATTCGGCAACAATTGACTGAAGTGATTACATTAAAATATTGTGCATATGTTTAGAACAATATTGTCAAATTGGAAAATTTAAAACTGAATTGATGTCGTATAATAGATTTATGATTAATTTGGTAATTACTCATTCTTTAAACTTCACATTTAGTTTCGATGGGTAGGTAATTTAATTTGAGTAAAAATGAAATAATTCAATGTTGTTTGGTTTTGATTAAAGATGTATGTGAAAGGATTAACAAAAGATAAAATTTAATAAAAAATTAAGTTAAGTGCATTGAAAAATCAACCGTTCAGATACAGCAGGGAAAAATAATATAAATATAACAAATTGAACGCTGATACGTGGCGCATGGGGGAGCGAGTAATGGTGCTTTCCCTTTGAATAAGCTTTTCCTTCTCGAGTTGAAGTAAACATATCTTAATCGATGATTTATTTAATATGAGTTTTGGTTATAGCTATTTATCAGTGTCAGTATTTCCAAAAGAAAATGTTAATCTTTGTCCTGCCGCAATTAATAACTTAACTATGGCGCTTGGCGATAAAGTCAAAGTATACTTCTTCTGTTTTAGCTTAGACTTAATTTTGAATTAGGGATCATATTTGGGTAAACTGAAAAAATTCAATGTTGTTTGGTGTTAGATTAATAATATGTTCAAAGATAATCAAAAAATAAAATTCAAGAGAGTGCAAATTTATAACAATTATGTGGGCCCCGTCTAAGCATTTTTTTTTTCCAGGAATTAGCCGCATTCCAATCAAAGTGCATCAATACCAAAAAAGAAGAAGATGAAACTATTGCACAATCCACAAATTTAAGTGATCAGGCCATCCTTCCAACATGGAAGGGGGAGGTGAGGGGTTCAAATCCCCACTTTCTTAGGGGGGATGGGGTGGGGACGAATAAGTTTCAGGAGTGGATTTTGACTCCTACGTCTTGCAAAGAGGCAAGACAAAAGTTTGAGAATAAGAGTTAGAGTATGAATAGAATAGAACTGACAAAAAAAAAAGTGAATGAAATTTATTCCTTAACTTTATTTTCCTTTTACAAATAGATTTAATTTCTAACTAGTAATTAGATTTTTCAAATATAAGTAAAATGAAATAACTTGATGACATTAAATATTAACTAAAAATCATGATATCATATTACCAAAAGAAAAACTAAATAAAAAGTTATGATTGAAGCACAAATTTTCGACTAGGTGTGGTTGTTTTGGCAATAGAGAAACAAATCACTTTTTCATGACAATTTTGTTTTTCCCTATTGAATCCAGTACAAGTAACCCGGCAAGTTATTTAGAGAAACATATCATAGGTGTGGTCACATATAAAGGAAATCATCAAGATTTCGTCTGCGAAATAACCCGGCAATAAATGGATCATACACTTCTCCCATTTTGGTCAGATGAGATCATCGACCTTGGCCTCTAAAGGCAACTTAGGATTTGCTGGTACAAGAAGTTTAGTCAAAAATGAAAGGAACGACAAGCTTGGTGGTTTTGCTATATTTGTAGAAATGTGTTTGTCAACACAAGCAGAACTTCGGGTTTTGTGATTGAGAATCACTTTGATTTGTAGTTTTTTTTAAATACAATATCGTAAATTTTTATCATGGTTATTTGCTTATTTTGATATACGAATTTTTCCATCCTAACACCCTTTGGATAATCGGGCTGTGAGCTTTACAAGGACTCAAGGGTCTAGTTTAATCCGAAGTCTGACGGAAAACTACGATGGATCAAAATTTTGGTAAAATGTTCAGGAAAAATGCTGTTTTTGACTTTTCAGGTAAAAAATTTCTAATGTCAACCCGACATCGTGACCGCTAGGTGTCACTTCCAGCACCAGAAGGACTTGTTAGAGGGCCGGCTCGGTGAAGAAGAGTCGCGCGTCGAAGCAAAGGCCTGGGCCTTACGGGCCGAGCGCATGACAAGGCCCGAATCGCGCGGGAACACATCCCTTTTAGCCCGAGATAGCTTCCTTCCCCTTTGGGCCATATTTTGGGCCCATTCACATCATTTCCCTTATAATATTCATCATTCGCCTCAAAGCGTGCATCATTTGCTTTTAGGGGGGCAAGATTTGCCAATAAACAGGCTTCCAGTTTCTCATTTCAAGCCGGGTAAGTTTCATCAAATTGTTCTCTTTTGAGATTTATCTCTCTTAAATAGAAAGTCTCTTTTATTCGAAGTTTGCTTGGTTTATGAGACTTGTTTTACATATATTGAAGCTAAACTGATCAAGATATGCCTAAATCCCTTTTTTTAAAAATAGAAAATTTGCATACGTAGATCATAAATATGTTGAAATAGTTTTCAAATAGCATTGTTATGCTGCTGAAAAGAATTCATAGGTCGTTATTCTATTGGAATTACGTGTATCTATAGAGAATAAGTTAACCCCAGGTTCTTGTACCGAAGGAAATGAGCAGAATGGACGAAAGGGGAGGAGTCCCCTGAAGGTTGTCTGTCCGTGGTTCGTGGTCCCATCCATATGGATATTTGACCATGTACTGTTGAATTAAAAAAAAAAATCAAGCCATGATTCAAATGTAGTGAATTTGTATGTTTCACATATTGAAAGCTTTGCACGCTAATTGATTTTGACTGGGCTTGAATATAAATACCAATTGCAATAGAATAATAAGTTGAATGAGACCACATGTTAAGATTGGACAATGCACGCCAATGTGACAAGAACGCACGCACATTGTCCACGAAGGGGAAGTCAGAGCATGTTGTGGAGAGGGCATTATTGCAATTCTTGAAGGATGAATCCAGCCATGTGTGGTATACACGGTGATTTATATTGGGCCGCAAGGACATGGTTTAGGGCCAAATGACGTCATAAGATGGAGTAACATTAGCAAAACTGCCTGTGACTTCCATTTCGGATCGCCAAGTCAGGAAGAAGTTTTCGTAGTTCTCGAAGCCCGTAAAGTTCTCAGATGGTTATGCTTCGAATGTGTCTAGGTGTATCAAGCGAGAGAGAGATTGAAATCATGTGCTCTTGCAACACATCCTAACGGTATCTTTTGTGCATATTCGACTCAGGAACATTTTTCCTGTTACTTGTGTGCGAAGATGGAAAAAATACCAAAAAAATCCTAAACCTATTGTATTAGTACCAATTTAGTGTTAAACCTTTCAATTTGACCAATTTAATCAAATATTTTCATATTTTCCCAATTGAATCTATTTGAACAATTTTGATCAAAAATCGTTAACGTGAATTTTCACTATCCTACATGGCATAACCAAAGCTATAGCATGACAACCCTCCACAAGATTTGCGAATAGATGATTATCGATTAAAGAATATTTATAATTTATTAAACATATTGTCTTGAACTCATAATCATTAGGTACTTATAAATGTCAACTAAATCTCGAAAGAAAATTTCTCGTCTATCATTATTCGATTCATTCATATTTTGAGCTTATACCAATCAATACTAGTTAAATTACCAAATGAGGAAACATTTTGACGTTTGAATCTATTTTTATTCTTCTTATAGTAAGGCACTTGTTAACATGGCGCACTTATTTTCTATCAGTACCATCAATTGAAAAAAAAAAAAAATTGCAGCTCTTTGATCATTTTGTCGCCCGACAACTAAATAAATATTCGAACAAAAAAAAAAAAAAACTAAAATAAAGAAATCTTTTGGCTTCACACCCAAAGCTTCTTAAGCATCGCATTTTGGATTTCTAATACATCATGCCTAAGAGAAGAAGAATAAAATAGAAGAGGGAGACATAATGTCCTACTTCTACTAAAGAGGAAACTTACTGGAATTTTCGCAAGGATCAAATCCTAAAAAAAAAGACTGCAAAATTATCTATGAGAAGAATTATAATCCCTTATGACTCTTATTTGATCTTCACCAAAGCTTGGTCAAAACTTCAACATTCGAACAAGTATCATCTTGCAGAGTTTTGTTGGCCGCATCACGCTTGCTCCCAAGACAAATCAGGGAAGAACTCTGTTTTTGACATTTTTTAAGATTCCAAACCACGAAAACTATGCACAAAACATGGGACGATAGAAAGAATAAATATGTTGAAGATCCCCTGATTTCACCAATATATAGCCTCACAAAGCAATCCTCTGTGGTATTTACCAATACTGCTACCACCTGAAAGGTGCCATCTCAGGCAGTGTTGTGACCCTATTCATTGACGATGGGAGAAGAGATATAACTAGCAAAAAGGATTGAGATCCTTGATATAGCCCAGTACAATACACCTGCCCAAAGAAGATATCACTACAGAAATGTATGTAAACATAAATGGGGCAAACCATTTTGCACCAACTCATTCCAGTCTGGTGCTCTAAATTGCCTGCTCCTGCTTTCCAGTTATCACTTGAGAAGAAAGTAAGGATCAAAAAAATCCCACAGCAAATCATCAGTCCTATACTTAAGAATAGAGATATCAGCAGAGAGGTTGAACTTTCTCTCATGTAATTCAACCACTGAACAGAACAGGTTGAGAATCAAAGGGTTCCTAAGAAACAAAGAGAGAGCTTCCGCAAGTTTAATCACATCCGATACTAACTCCAGATCACTAGTAATACCATCCTCACTTAAAAGGCACTTAGAGAGGGCATAAAAGCCAAGAAGATTAGCATACAGCGGTAAAAAGGTGTCCTTGTGGTTAGCAACCCCACCAATCCAGAAAATATCATCCTTTGTCATGTGATCCTCGCCAAATGTTATCAACTGAGTGAAGAATCTTGTTCTCCAGGCATATAGATTCTTCTTGATACTGTCTTCTTCAGTGAAGTTGACTGCCCAGACACTAGAGATGAACAGTTTCTCCATATGTAAGCAGCAGATTTGACAAATCAGCAGTTTTTCTTCGTGGTGATTGTCAATTTCTTTGTCGAAAACACGTCTGACTAGATCCCCTCCTGACTTTTCACATTTTTCTGTGTCATGCACCCACTGGGCAAGATAATTAAGATATTCGATCCAGTGACCAAAAATAGATGAGAGATGCTCAAAGCTCAATTTGAGTACTTTTTCCACTTGGGTAGGAACACTGAAAGCACTAGATCTTCCCAACAGTTGTCTTGGCGTAAAACATTTTTGGACATTCAAAGCCAGCTTCTGCCTGATCCCATCATCTTCATCCTCCAACAGTCTTACACAAGTAAACCACATCTTGAGTACTTGATCAGCATACATGATGACAATTTCTTTTGCATCAGAAAAGGAAGGTCTACTTTCTGCTGGCATTTTGTTGCGGAACAGAGGACCAATAACCTCAGCTTGTTCCAGCATACCAGATGCTATGATGGATTCAGCTGCTGTGTTGCGCAGGTTTACAGGTTCAGTTGAGGCACTGTGCAGTTCAATTAGCTTGTTGAACATAGAGATGCATCCATATAGTTGGTTCTGTCTCTCCAATTGAACCAAGCACTCATTTATGGTCTTCTCTGTGCTATCAAAAATAGAGTTTGCAAGTAGACCTGCCAACCGCTTTATACATACAGCCATGCAGCATATAATGGTCCCCCGCGTTTTAGCATGTCTTACAATGTTGTACAAGGAAAGTAATATGCCCCAGATTTGCAACGTGAAATCACCATCCATCACACCCACAAACTTAGTACCTACATTCGTTTGACAACCAACTTGGTTATATTGCTGCAAATTCCAAGTGAAGAAAATTCGTAGTATGTAATGTGTGCACTTGTGGTTCTTCTCCAATGACAGAAGCTTCATCATTGTATCCTGGAGGTTAACATTTGTCCACTGTTGAACAGCTGCCATCTCACTGCTTGAGAAATAATGGCCATGACAGCCAGATTCTGTAATTCCCAGGAACTTCAGCAGCCATTTCAATGTTGCAAGCCGGACTTCATATAATGAATCTGACAGGCAGCAGACTAGCATTTCCAGGAGCTGGCAAGAAGCATCGGGTGTTTCAGGTGCCAATAAATTGATGTCAGAAAGGCAATTTTTCTGGGACAAATGATTATTTTCTCCAGTCTTCTCATTTGATACTTGGAAGAAACAGCTGAAATATGAAGTAGCTGATTGTTCACGCAATTCAGAAACAGCTGGATCATAGTAAGGAAGCACACAAGAACCGTCCAAAACTAAGCATTCTGCTGTCAGCTCCAAAAGTAGATTGCGGATGTTACAAAAGGTTTCACCTGATCGGCATCCCCTGGCAATACTGAGCATGTGATCCAGAACCCTTAAGAAAGTTGTGTTGACAGGAGGACAAGGGCACCATCTAGGGCTTCCAATCCATGAACATTTGACCAGAAGTTGGATTAGATCACTAAGAATTTGGTCCTTCTTCGAGAAATCAACAAGGCTTCTACAATTTGTATCCAGAAGACTACACAACTGCAGTAACATTCCATGTATTAAATTGAACGGAGTGTGCTGTGCTTCATTGGTGGAGCTGAACTTATGGGGAATAGCAATTCCAGAGCAATGGTTCTCCAAACAAGACAAGTCAGTGGCTATGTTCACAATGACACCAGGCAACTTCTCATTAGATACCAAGCCTGTTAAAGCTCTAGATGCAAGAACACGAATCCTCATATTTCGCTGGGTTGAGCACCTTCTAATAAACGGCATAAACAGGAAAGGATCCAGGTCATCCCCAGTCTCACTTGCTATGGCTGATGGCTTGAGCCTGGAAAGAAGGATCAGTACTGGACACAAGCTTGGGTGCACAACCTTGGCTAAGCTAGATTCTGAATGTCTGGTGGATCCATCATCAAGCAATTCTGTTGCAATTTTAAGTTCCTCCAATAAAAAGAAATGCAAAGAGGGATACCTAAAGCATGAAGACTTTTTATTAGTGGCTACTCAAGAACTAATAAAATCAGCAAGCATGCATAATTTACAGGAAGTTGCAACGACATAGCATGTAAACATGATGGATTCCATAGTAATGTTGATCAAAAAGCCTATGAAGAATACCTACTAGGAGGAAAAAAAGACCTGCCAATATCAATAAAGCTATATAAGTGGAAAATCAAAGGCAAATTGGATTGAAGTAGCCATTGAACAAAAAAAGGTTCGAATTAAAGAAACTGGAAAGCACATGTCAGTTAAAGCATGTGTTAGGAATTGAATATTGTTGCCAACAATCAGCATCACTTTTCTGGAGTGCATTAAAAAACAAAATGTGCAACTACTCAATGTCATAGTTACGTACAGAGCCTGCAATCTGTTCAACTGTACACCATTCTTACCATCCAGGCAAAATTCGCTTGTTTTTGGCCAAAAGGCTCAAACTGACCAGAATTTAGATTTAGATTTTGTGACCTGAACCAAGCCAGCCTAAACACGAAGTATTTTAATTAGTCAAACTGCCAATTTAGTTGGTTCACAGAATTTTCCTTACCTTATATATTTCATAATAGAGCAAAGGAATATGTGAGCAACAATTTTAAAGTAATAGAAAACATAAAAACAAGAGAGAGCATATTGTCCTTTATAATATACTATACCTGTGAAAAAATTCTAGCCCTGTTAAGGAACGTCGGGCAGATTCTCGTTTGTGTACATTTAAGAATCCAATCATCCTTCGCACCAGAGCAGTATATGCTAGACAAGCACTATTTCGAACCTCCCAATAGGGTGAAGAGAAAGCACGGATGGAAACAATCAACGCTTCAGCAGAAAAACCAGATGTATCAGTAGCAAGGTTGGTGTCATTGAAAGCAGTCCTAAGAACGTTGAAAGCATGAACAGTTGGGATAACGCCCTCATCTCGAATTTTCGATGTCCTTTCATTAGCATTTGAATCAACGGGTAATGCTGACTCAGCGCTATGGTCTATTTTTTCTGGCCGATGGATACAGGGGTCACCAATGGCAATGTTGGATGTATAAAGATCCTGCAGTGAATGGTTAGCTACATCAATTAGCCATCGCAGAGCACATGGGAGAAGCTTCTTCGGTGCTCCTTCTGGCTCTGAGAGGAACAGAGCAATAAATGCAGCGGGAATGCCTGCACTTCTCCTCAGCAAATCATCAACTACTTGTCCTTTCACCACAGTCCTTTCCATAAGCAGTTCCATCCAAGATTCAGTTAACTTGCAGAGTCTGACAAAACAAACAGCATTTAGACTTCAGCTATTGGAATATGCATTGGACTTCTCCTACAAAAATGATTGCACTGGTGCAGTAAAGGACAAAGAAAAAAGCTACAGTCTCTTCATAAAATTTTTAAATAAAAAGTTAACCAAAGACAAGCAGCTCTTAGACTTCAGTGTTTGGAATATGCATCGGACTTCTCCTATAGGAAAGATTAAACTGGTGCAGTAAAGGACACAGAAAAAAGCTACAGTCTCTTGCTTAAGGTATTCAGCAGTTGAGGTAGTTAACCAAAGACAAGCACTGCTTACACTTCAACTTTTCGAACATGCATCGGACTTCTACGGAAATGATTAAACTTGTGCAGTAAAGGACACAGAAAAAAAGCTACAGTCTCTTCTTACAACTTTCAAATAAAAATTTAACAAAAGACACCATCATTCATATTTTGAATGCATTTCAAAGTTTTGTTTATAAAGGCTTTAATAAAATAACTCTTTGATTGAAAGAATGTATAAAGATATGTACTCTGGATCATTGGAACAGAGCAAACGATTGCAAAGAGCCGTAAATCCAGCCCTTGTCTTGTCGATTGCACCATTATGCTTCATACTCAAGAGGACTTCCAAAAAGTGATTGCCCATGGCTTCAAGTTGCTTCAAGTCAAGTACTGCCTCAGGTATTTTCACAGTCGAATTATCAGCAGCATCAGTAGGCTCTAGAGAGTCTGAATATGTACTTGTTGGCAAAGGAATTTTCCTGATGATGGTACCTAGCAGAAGACTCACCTGAAAAAGAGGGGACCATATGGTTGTCTAGGGATAGCCTTACCTAAATTAAGTAAGAAGGGACAATCAGAGAAAGCAGAAGATTACCTCTTTCATCGCCAACCAGCAACCAACCATTACTACCTGCTCCAATCCTACTTTTGAGCATCTATCCGACTCTGATGAAGGTGCTGGATCATTTACTTCCACTGGAAAATCTAGGACAAAATTATCATCATCAGCCATCTCATCCATGTCTTCCGGCAGATACCAAGCATCAGCAGAAACCACCCAAAGTGCCAGAGAAGTAATTTCCAAAACAAGGTCCAAGAGCTTGCTCAATGCACGTCTCATCTCTGACATACTAGACACAACAGCATCAGAATTCCAATCCAATTCCTCAAAAGTGTACCGGAGAGAAAGCAGTACGCCATGCACGAAGCTATTCTTGCAAGCTTCAGAAAGATCCCTCTTGCCTTCCTCGACAGCCACATTCAACCAATCGATGAGAGACCATACAAAATCCATCACAGGATGCATCGACTCACTTGATTGAGAATGCGAGTCACACATGACATTTACAGATGCTGTCACTATCCATCTATGTTCTAATACATACTTTCTGAATATAAGTCGCAGCGTCAAAGCTCCAGCATCACTCTCCCTCACACGTGGACTGCAAACTAATTTTTTAGCCCATTCAATTATATTCACCACCATCTGATCACTTGAAAGCCCAGGAAGGGGGGTGGGGAAATGTACCAATATGCGAAAGGAATTCTCCCTCAGCCGGTCCCAACTATCGATAATTGATCCAAGTAAAAGGAATGTCGAATCTGGCGATGTAATTCCTCTACTGTAAGGATGAAGACTTTCAGGAGAAAATAAATGGTTTTCTTGAGAAGGAGCAACAGCCCAAACATCCATCATTATCACTATGAGCTCCATTGCCATTATCTTTCTCTTGTATGGGGCAGATGGATAGCAGGAGAAGAACAGAAAAGCACTAAACCATCTCATAAAGCAAAAAAGATTATCGGCTCTGCTGAATGAAGTGTCCTCACTCCTAATGGAAAGACAGATTTCTGTGCCTTTATGATGAAGTCGAGGTTGCCATGCCTGCTGCTTCAACTGCCTCTCCAGAGCTGTTCGAACCCGAGAAAAGAACTTTCTGAACAAACTGCACCATTTCATCTGAAAAGCTGTTGAGGAACACCTCATGTTCAATGGAATAGCTTCTTTCATCAAAGCCAGTTCCAAATTCGAAGTAAGGCTAGCCGTTTTCGGGTTTAAGAAAAGGAACTCTGCAGCATCAACACGCAGTGAATCATCAACATGGGTCAATGCCTGCACAAGCCATTTAACAAGGATTTTCATCTTTATTCCCTCAATGCACACAAGAGCATAGCCGCCAACATATTCTGCCTCAAGCCCATCCACTGTTCGATCAAGCAAGGTTTTTTCAAGCCAATCAATGTCTCCTTCAATCAAAGCAAGCAGACGAGATACTTTGAGCAAGGATACTGCAACTGCAACTTTTTGCTCAACTGACAAATCCGCTTGTGCGCTATTGAGCCCCATATGCAAGAAGTCATTGTCCTCTCCAGTTGGTGTAACCGAAATAAATGCAAGCATGGGAAAGATACTATCTATGTCAACTTCTAATAAAACAGGCAAAGCATAAGTGCTTAAATTTGACCGGAGCTTTGAGGCACTAGATGCAAGACCATACAAAAATGGGTGCAGACAATGCTCTCTATATAGTACATACCCCCTCTCAATACCATCAGTCTTCCAACAATCATCCCGCAGATTCTCAAGAAAACACTTCAAAAATGATGTTGCAGCACAGCACACATCATCATCAGTATATGCCTGTACCGTTTCAGTTAACAGACCTGGACGCATGCCTAACAGAGCTCTAGCTCCCAACCTCTTGGTCAGGGAAGCTAAAGGAACATACCTTCCCTTGCAGCGTGGCCCTAAACACAGAAGATCTGAAGCAATTTTCCTCAAGAATAATTTTATTCTGTCACTATTATCTCCCCAGTGAAGGGTGGACCGGATGTCTAAGAAGAGATCAAAAATCAGGTGAACTTGTTTGACAGTTTGACTAAGTGGATCTTCCAAGTTTTTCCATATAAGTCTCAGTATCCTGGTCCCCATTTCCTCCTTCAGTGGATCATAATCCTCCGAAAAGATGGCAAGCTTAGCAAGCAATGACGTCTTTATCTGCTGCAAACAAATTTGCATGACTGTCAATGCATGAAAGTTGAAGTGGCTGTCGGTGGGATTCTCGCAAAAGTTACAGAGCTCAGGCAAAATTCCATCATAAAGTATAGTCTTAACAGCTTTATTGGCATCCTTAAAACCTTCAGATCCATTGCACTTATCACTTGCTACAACAAAATGCATGTTAAGTACATTCCTGGAAACCGCAGTAAGGATCCCTCTGATCAAACAAAGTCTACTGAGAGCAGAAAAGCTACAAATATCATGATACAAATTCCCTCTATACTGTATCTTCAGAATAACCTCACTAATATCATTTTCACAAATAGTACTAGAACAACAAGGACTTCCATGAAAAATACCTTCTACGATAAACAACCCAAGTTCTTCAGCACTAAGACACACTTGCAAAGCCGCACAGAAGCTGACTCCAGCAGCCACAAAACAATCCCGTGAAAAAGAGGACAGCTTCAGTATGCTCAAGACGACATGAACAATCATCTCCATAACACCTTTATCATTTAAATCATTAAACTTAGATGGAAACTTTTGCAGCAAGTAATACAAGCAGGACAAGGCCTCTTGGCATTGCTCCATCACCACGGGCGAAGGCCGCGCCCACCCATTAATCTCCAAAACCACATTGCTCAACCCGTAAACTATATCACGAGCCACCACAACCGCACAATCCTCCACACCACCCATCAAATATCCCAACTTAGGCATACCCATTATTGACAACGCAGCTCGCGACACGCAGAACCGCTTCCCTTTGCCCTGAGAACCTCCATACTCCTCACAGAGCGCTCGAAAGCACCTGCAAATCAAGCCCTGGTGATTGCGCGCCTTGGCTAAAGCGGAGACGAGAGTCCTGTGCAAGGGCGTGGAGTTCTCGAAGAACATGATCTCCAGGTAGAGACGCGTCGCTTTGGAGAGAGATTGCTCGTCGAGGGCCGACGAGAGGATGTCGCCGAAAGAAGAAGCGACCCTCTTGACATGGTTGACCTGGGAATAGGTCGAGTTGAGGGAGGTTAGTTCTTGGAGTTCGGCGTAGAATCCGGGATGGCTCGAGCGTTGGTCGGCCAAGGAGTCGACGAAAGGCTGCGGGAAGACGACGGCGCTGTAAGTGTAGCGATGGCGGTGCTGCAGAGCGCGCCATTTCGCGGACATGGCTGGGGATGGAAGCGTACAACTTCGGGGGTGGAAGTGAAGAGGAGCAAAAGGTTCTCTGCGAGGGTTTAAGAATTGCCACTGATCCGAGGATTCTCTGCAGGAATATATTTCTTTCAATAAATAATATTTAAAGAATGCGCCAAGCTAAACTGTCAAGATGGCCGAGTTGGTCTAAGGCGCCAGTTTCAGGTACTGGTCCGAAAGGGCATGGGTTCAAATCCCATTCTTGACAAAAACCAATATATTTTGCTGTTTCACGTTTTCCTCCTTTTTTGGGCCGTCTTTTTTTTTCGGAGGATTTTTTCTTTGACGATTTTTTTTGGCCCCTCTTGGATGCTTGTTCTTGGATAGTTTTGATTGTACCGCTTCAAACTATTTTCAATGGGGAAATTACAAATAGCCCCACAATTTTTAGGATGGTTGCAATGCCCCTCAACATTTCGGCTTTTGTAATTTACCCCTTGAATTTTAGAAATTGGTAGCAGCGTGTCCCCCAGCATTGAGTCTAGCTATATTTTACTTGAAACTCGAACAACGTGACTAAATATTGAAGAGAGACTTGTTATATAAGTATATACACATAAAAAAGTAGAATAATAATTTAGAATTGCATGCAAGAGCATGTAACTTAAATTTTGCAGCTTCTGCTGTTTCACCTTTTCCTCCTTTGTTTCACTCACCCCTCTTTTTCGTGTTATGTATTTTTTTCTAGTTGGATAGTCTTATTTGTGCTTCTTCAGAATATAGTCAATGAGGATATTATCCCCCAAATTTTAATATCGTTGCTAGTAGGCCCCTAATATTTAAAATATTTTATATAAGCTAATCTTATTTAGTTTCACAATTTCCTTTTTTTTTGCCCCTCTTGAATGCTTGTAGTTGGATAGTTTTGTTTGTGCCGCTTCAAACTATTTTCAATGAGAGAATTATACATAACCCCCCTCCCCAAGTTTTTGGGTTGTTGCAAATTGCCCTTCAACATTTCGATTTTTGTAATTTTCTCTCTAAATTTTAGAAATTGGTTACATGGTGTCCCCTAACATTGACTATATTCTACTTGAAGCTCCAACGGGTGTGATTGAATATTGAAGACAGACTTATTATATAGGTATATACAAATAAAAATAAGAATAATAATTTAGAAATATATAGCACGTGAGAGCATGTAACTAAAATTTCAATAAAAACTTAACCTAAGTCAAGGCCGAATGCACATCTACCGGTATAAGCCAGAGTTATTCAGTTTCACCTTTTCCTCTTTTTTGGCCCATCTTTCGTGCTATGTGTCTGTAGTTAGATAATTTTGTTTGTCCCACTTCAAACCAATTTCAACGGGGAAATTATACACAGCCCCACAAATTCTAGGATCGTTGCAAATCACCCCTCGACATTTCGACTTCTGCAATTTGTCCCCTGAATTTTAGAAAAAGGTTGCAAAGTGTCCCTTATCATTGACTCTAGCTACATTCCGCTTGAAGCTCTAATAACTAGTCTAATTATTAAAGGATTCATCGTATAGGTATATACACATAAAAATAATTAATAATTCAAAAATATATTGCATGTCAGAGCATGTAACTAAAATTTCGATAAGAACTTAACCAAAGTCAAGGCCAAATACGCATCTATATAAGCCAATGCTATTCAGTTTCACATTTTCTTCTCTACGTTTAGGCCCTCTTTCCTGCTAAGTAATGGTTGTAGTTGGGTAGAATTGTTTGTGCCGCTTCAAACTATTTTCAATGGGGAAAATTATACATAGCCCCCAAGTTTTAGGATTGTTGCAAATTGCCCCCCATCATTTTGATTTTTGCAATTTGCCCTATGAATTAGAAATTAGATGCAATGTGACCCTAGCGTTGCCTCTAGCTAAATTATGCTTGAGCTTTAACTACATGACTGAATATTGTAGACATAAAAAAGTGTATAAGTATATACACAAAAAAAAGTGTTATAATAATTCAGCAATATATTGCATGCAAGAGCATGTAACTAAAATGAGGGTAAGAACTTAATCAAAGTGGAGGCCAAATGCACATCTATCTGAATTAGCTAATGTCATTCAATTTCACCTTTTCCTCTCTTTTGTGGCCTCTTTTTCGTGCTATGTATTGTTTGAAGCAAGATAGTCTTGTTGTGTTGTTTCAAACTATTTTTAATGGGTAAATTACACATAATCCCATAAGTTTTAGGATTGTCGTAAAATGCCCCTCAACATTTTGATTTTTGCAATTTGGCCCCCTGAATTTTAGAAATTAGTTGTAAAGTGTCCCCTAGCATTGGCTCTAGCTATATTCTACTTGAAGCTCTAACAACGTGACTGATAATTGAAGACAAATTCATCGTATGATTATATACACATAAAAAGTATAATAATAATTCAAAATACATTGCATGTGAGAGAATGTAATTAAAATTCCGGTACGAACTTAATTGCAGTCAAGGCCGAATGCGTGTCTATCTAAGCCAATGTTATTTGGTTTCACATTTCCTCTCTGTTTTTTTTTTTTTTTTTGGGCTCCTCTTTCATGCTAAGTATTGTTTGTAATTGTACAGAATTTTTGTGCCGCTTTAGACTATTTTATGTGGGGAAATTACATAGCCCCCAAATATAGGATTGTTGCAAATCGCCCTTCATTATTTCGATTTTTGCATTTTGCCCTCTGAATTTTAGAAATTGGTTGCAATGTGTCCCCCAACGTTGACTGTAACTATATTCTGCTTGAAGCTCTAACATGCGTGATTAAATATTGAATGTGGACTTGTCGTATAAGTATAGACACTTTTAAAAAAAAAGTTATAATAATAATTAATAAATATATTGCATGCAAGAGCATATGAGAATTCTAACAAGAACTTAACCGAAGTCAAGATCGAATGCACATCTAACATTGACTTTAGCTATATTCTGCTTGAAGCCCTAACATGCGTGATTGAATATTGAATACGGACTCCTCTTGTAAGTATATATACACATAAAAAAGTAGAATAATAATTCGGAAATATATTGCATGTGAGAGTATGTAACTAAAATTCTGATAAGAACGTAACCGAAGTCAAGGCCGAATGCACATCTATCTATATAAGCCAATTTTATTTAGTTTTACCTTTTCCTCTTCTTCTTCTTTTTTTTTTTTGGGCCAATCTTTCGTGCTATGTATTGTTTTTAGTTGGATAGTCTTGTTTGTCCCCCTTCAAACTATTTTCAATGAGGAAATTACACATAACCCTACAAGCTTTGGGATTATTGCAAATTGCCCCTCGACATTTTGATTTTTGCAATTTGCCCCTTGAATTTTAGAAATTGGTTGCAAAGTGTCCCCCAACATTGACTCTAACTATATTTTGCTTGAAACTCTAACGTGACTGATTATTGAAGAAAAACTCATCGTATAAGTATATACACATAAAAAAAATAGAATAATAACATTTAACTAAAATTCTAGTAAGAACTTAACTGGAGTTGAGGCCGAATGCACATCTATAAAATTCTAGTAAGAACTTAACCAGGCGTTTGTCCTATCAATTGCATGCTCAAAGTTTGATATTGCTTCTGTGATGTCGCTACAATTCAGTGCTTTGGAGGACCAGATTATTTCATATTTAGAACCTCTATGATGCTTGATTAGTTACGCCCAAGATGCACCAAAAAGCATGACAAGCAATTCCAGTTCACATTGGTTTCCAAATCCTAGCTCAGTTTACCAAAATTTATATATAGCAAATGATGCCTATTCAAGCATACGATATGTCCAAAATGGACATCTATATATAGTTCTTAAACAATTTTTTTTAATAGTCCTCATATTTATTATTGTACATATACATAATATATATATGACCAATTCACTTTCCATGACTGTTCACGTGTAATCGCATGGTCAAATATGTAACAAAAATTTGACTAGAGTCAATGCTGGGCGCATATTACCACAAATTTCAAAAAATCAGGGGTAGATTGTAAAAATTGAAATGTCAAAAGCGAATTCTCACTATCCCAAAAACATCGAGGCAAAATGTAATTCTCCTTATTTTCACTGTAAGGTCTTTTTTCCACTCCATAGTCTTTTTCTTTTGCAAGATTTAGCGATGAACTACTTGCATGATCCATAATCGATTAAATAGCATTGTGAATTACCATTTTCAAAGTTCTCTCTCTTAGTAAAATTAAACTTGAAAATAGATGAAAGGAAAGTATCTTCAAATTTATTCTTAAACGTGTTCAACCAACCAAAAAGATAAACATGCAAGCACGAAGGAACTCTCTCGAAATGTAGAGAATTTTTCTACCTCTTCGTAGCCATGAATACCGAAACCCTAACCCCACCTCATCTCCATACCATTCTCCCATCCATTGAATTTCATAATCACCCATCTCCTTCGATGTATTCCCCTCGTCTTCACTAACTATCGCATCTCTCCATCTTCGAATTCTAGTTGTGGGGCTTGAATCCGAGCAGTAGCCCATCTCCGAATGGTTCGCCTCTTGCATGCCTTGTTAAGTTTGGATTTGAGCTACTGGGCCAAACGTCTGATCGATTGCGCACCTTCAACTGGTTCGTTCCTTGCATGCCCCTCTTCTCTGTGCGGCAATTTAACTCGTTAATTAATTTGAGGCGTAATGAACAACTTTAGCATTTGCGCTGCATATTGCTCGGTTACAAGCTAGATAGACGACATTTGTTGCTGATTCTGTTCTGTTTATCTTCCGTGGTGGATGGATTCGAATGAACAGCACGAGTCTGTGCGAGTGGCAGCTCTTTGTTCCAGATTGGGCCGACTGACTAATGAGCAACAAATTGAAACGACGAACCTGCTCCTGAAAAATTAGAAGAATGTCGTTTAACTTTGGTAGGGAAGATCCTGTCTAATCCTTCAATAAATTTCCTAGCTTTTCAGAGTACATTGAAAAGGGCTTGGCGAACTGAACAAGTAGATATCTCTCAGAGAGAGGCAGGCCTATACGTTGCTAAATTCCATTCACATGCCGACAAACAGAGAGTCCTAGAAGGTGGACCATGGCTTTTTTCTAGCCAGCTAGTTAATTTTAAACCTTGGAAATCCAATACTCCTCTACACTGTTATGATTTCTCTAGCTGTGCGTTCTAGGTACAAATTTTTGGATTACCTTTGGAATGGACAACAGAAAAAATGCTCAGCAAGGCGGTGCAAGATATCGGACGGGTTATAGAAGTCAGAGTTGACACAAAAGAGGGAACAACATTAAGAGCAGGTAGAGCAAGGGTTGAGCTGAACCTTCAGGAACCATTAAGAATAGGAAAACTGATCCGTCTTGAAGGAAAAACTCTCTGGCTGGACTTTCGTTATGAGCGTCTGTCCCATCTCTGCTACTCCTGCGCAAATTGGGACATTATGCAATGTATTGCAAGGACATCCCCTACGATGAGGCTAAATTAGACGGACGGGACAAAATGGCCTATGGCCAATGGCTAAGAGCTGAAGTTAAAGAATATAGCCCTTATTGGCGAACTTTCTACACACCTCATGAGAAATCAGAACAGTTAGAAGAAAGCATACCTGAAACGCTTCCTTCACAAATACCAAATATTCCCCTATTGCCCCCACCAAATCATCCTGAAGCGGCAAACTTAGTTAGAGCGGACACTATGTATGTTCATCATACCTCCGATCTGATCAGCATCTACTTCAGGAAGCACCTCTGCAAAGGACTTCTCTCCACACCGCGCTTATCCCTGCGGCAGCGAAAATGAAGGGGATTCAGCCTCCTGCCATGGATATTCAGCAACAAAAGAAAATGAAAACCTCACGTTTAACTCCGAAGGTGGGTATTGCCAAAAAAACATAAACGACACAATCATTATGACACAAAGGGCTTGCTATTGGAGACCCTGGATGACACTAATCTCCTGGAAACACCAATGCTAGAAGTGGGAGAAGATGGAATTTGGGCTATGGTGGCTGGTCCTCAACAGCCACCACCCTACAAATGAAGATGATATGCTGGAACTGTCAGGGTTTGGGCAATCCCCTGACAGTTCAAGCTCTCAAGGCCATGACGGCCAAGGAAAAGCCTAATATTGTATTCTTAATGGAAACAAAGAACAACGAGGTGAAGATTCAGAATATCCAACGCCGCCTACACTTCAGTAATGCTCATATTATCAATCTGATCGGCCTAACAAGAGGTATGGCAGTTTTCTGGAACAATCAAGTGTCCTTACATGTGGTTAATTCAACACAGGATTATTGTGATATGACTTATAGGGAAGAGGTGGAAAGTCGAACTATACGCCTAACTTGTCTGCATGCCCCCTTATCTTTATCATAATAGACAACTTCTTTGGGTTGAACTTAGAGAGATCAGCTTAGCAAATACATTACCTTGGGTCTGTGTGAGCGATTTAAATGAAATTCTCTATTCGTGGGAAAATGTAGGAAAAAGACAAGCAGACCCTTCTCACATGCTCTCTTTTCGAGCAGTTCTAACTGACTGAGCTCTTATGGATCTAGAAAGTAAAGGTTGTCAGTTTACTTGGATGAACGACCGAGAGGAAGAGGAGCTGGTGAAGGAATGTTTAGATAGGGTGTTGTGCACAATAGATTGGCGGTTATTATTTCCTAAAGCTGAGGTCTTCGCCCTGCCTGCTGTGGGTTCTTACCACTGTCCCTTAATTATCAACACATCAACACCCTATAAGAGACGAAAAAGGGAATTTGTTTATGAAACTTTTTGGAATGAAGATGAAGAATGCCAAGATGTCATTGCTGCAGCATGGAAATCAGTGTAGGTCCAAGATTCTGGGTTTCCTTTAAAGCTAAAAAAGGTGTCCGAAGCATTGCAGAAGTGGAGTAGGTCAAAATTTTCGAGGGGAGATCTTCAAATTTCTATATTACAGCAACGTCTTCAGAACATCATGAATGAACAGCATACTCATGAATGATCGAGTGGAAGCATCTAAGCTCAGAGAGGAGATAAGGCGAACCTAGCAACGAGAAGAACAATACTGGGCAATGCGATCTAGGATTCAGTGGTTAAGGTGGGGTGATAAGAACACGAAATTTTTTCATGCTACTACTCTTCAAAGAAGACAAAGAAATCGAATTAGCATGTTGCAAGATGATCATCAGAATTGGATTCGCGATCCTCACATGTTACAGGATATGGCTCTCAATTTCTTCTCAAGATTATATACTACAGTTGGATATAGGGATTTTGCACCCATCCTTGAACAATGTCCAAGGGCAGTTACCACAGAAATGAACAACCAATTGCTGGAAATGGTTACATTAGAGGAGATTCGCCAGGCGACTTTTCAGTTGGGACCTACTAAAGCTCCAGGCCCTGACGGTTTCACTGGCTTATTCTATCAGACTCATTGGGAGATCATTAAAGAAGATCTTCTTATCCTTGTATAGAACTTTTTTCGGTCAGGAGTGATGCCTGGTGATCTGAACCAAACCTTTATAGTCTTGATTCCCAAGACACCTCACCCAGAGAGACTGGACCAATAAAGACCAATAAGTCTCTGCAACTTTGCATATAAAGTGATATCAAAGGTAATCGCCAACCGCCTAAAACCTTGGCTTCCAAATCTGATTTCTATAGAACAGTCGACTTTTGTTAGCAGACAACAGATTCAAGACAATATTTTAATCGTCCAAGAAGTGCTACATCAATTTAAGATTCGAAGGAAGACTAGAACATTTGATGCAATCCTCAAGACCGACATGTAGAAAGCATACGACAAAGTGGAATGGGATTTCCTTAATGATTATCTTCTCAAGATGGGATTCCATCCAAGGTGGGTGCAATGGGTAATGCAATGCATTACCTCAACCACTTATAGCGTGAAATTCAATGGCAAACAGCTTCTTTTTTTCATCCCGACCCAAGGTCTCAGACAAGGTGACCCTCTATCTCCATACATCTTTATATTATTAACGAATGTATTGTCCAGCCTCATCACTCAAGCAATTAGTATAGGACACATTAAAGGAATAAGACTAAATAGATGGTGTCCAACACTGTCCCATTTATTCTTCGCTGATGATGCATTATTCTTCTTAGAGGGGAATATTACCAAATGTCAGAATCTCGGAAATATTTTAACTCAGTATTGTATGGCCATAGGATAGGCCTTGAATCGCAATAAATCTGACCTAATTTTCAGCAAGCAATGTCCTGTAAGGTTGCAGGAAAATATGTCGATGGAGCTCAGAAATCCTGTGCTACAAAGGTATGGTAAATATTTGGGAATACCGTCTGACTGGGGTCGTTCCAAAAAAGAGATGTTCTCGTGGATTTTAGGAAGAGTTCATGCTAAACTAGAGGGATGGAAAGAAAAGTTACTTTCAAAAGGAAGTGAGGAAATTCTCATCAAGTCAGTGATTCAAGCACTTCCAACATATGCCATGTCGATCTTTAAGCTTCCTTTGTCTCTTTGTAAAGCAAAGAAACTATTCTACCACATGTTAGATGGTCAGTAGGTAATGGAGGCAGCATCAGAATTAGAGAGGATCGGTGGTTACCCAGAGGAATTCTTGGTGGACCTGCAACAAGAGAGGAACCAAAACTTGTGGCTGATCTTATAGATCCTATCCACAACAATTGGAACACATCTCTGCTCCACAGTTTTCTAGATGAACAGGTCATAGGTGAGATTCTAACCATTCCAGTTAAACCTCGCTATACTGAAGACAAATTAATCTGGACAACCACAAAAGATGGCCGACATTCAGTAAAGAGCAGTTATCATATATTAACAAATATCGCAGGTAACAACAACAATCTTAGAGCATCGTCATCTCATCAGACTCCAAGAATTCTATGGCGAAGAATTTGGGGAATGAAAACAGCACCCAAAATCCGCATTTTTCTTTGGTCGGCCTATCAAAATGCTCTTCCCTCCAGAGCCAACTTGTTTCACAGACATATTATTGCAGATCCATTATGCAAGTTATGTAACCAGCAAACCCCAGAAACCCTAGAGCACCTATTTCTATCCTGTTCAAGCACCAGAAATATATGGACTCATCCATAGATCAAGATTGATTTATAGCTTCACATGATACATCGATTAGATGATTGGTTAATAGCACAGATTACAACAAACCACTCACCAGCTCTAGAATTTCTAGCCAATGTTCTCTGGCGGATCTGGCGACAGTGCAATGCCTTCATCTTTCGCAATCAACCTCTGGACCCGATCCAAGCAGTGGAAGCTGCAATTACACAAATTCGTCTTTATCGGATACGTGATTCAACCTACTTGACAAATCAAGAACAACTCGAACCCTCAACAACTTTGGAGACCACCTGATTTGGGCACCTTAAAATGCAATATCGACGCCTCATATCAACCCAGCAGCACAGAAGGATCGATGGCTGCGACCTGTCGAGACCATCAAGGACGTCTTACTGATGTATACTCCAGAAGCTTTCCAGGCGCATCTGCTTTGGCAGTGGAGATCCAAGCCCTAACCTTCACACTCCAACATCTGTTGCGACAAGATCTCCATCAGGCACCGATCGTGATCAAATCTGACTGCAGCACCGTCGTCGACACCGTCATGGGAAGGAGATCGCCGCTGTGGGAACTCCGAGCTCTCTTCGCGGAGGCAACCGCGACGCTTCCTCTTTTCCCTAATTTGAGTGTGCAGTTCTGTAGGCGAGAGGCAACACAATAGCCGACTGGGCCGCAAAGGCCCAGCGATTACATAAGTCGGCCCATCATTGGAACATATCTCCACCCTATCTTTTGCTTGACCTCGTTTAAGTGGACGCCTTTGCGTCTAGTTGTAAGTTTCCGACTTAATGAATACAATATTTCCTTTTGAAAAAAAAAAAACAAAAAAGATAAACATAGAGGTGGCAAGCATATTTGATTTTGGGATCACTTATCGAACTTGAGACAACTTCTAAGACTGGGTGTGGTTTTTGTCATTTTTTAATATATACACAAAATAAAACCGGGCGTGAACTAAAAACTAGAATATAAAAGATAGATTCAAGGTCCTTTTAGTTGATAATTGGCAGTTTGGAAGTACCTAAGGTTTGGGGAAAAAAAAAGAATAAATTTTCGGTACTTAACTTTTATCCTGTGCACCTTTGGTCATATGATCCTTCTTAAATAAACAAATACTTGGTTAATAAAAAAAATTTCAAGAAATTGAAAACTTGTCCACATGGCAACCTTAGAAGTTGTCTTGTAGAAGAAATTGGAGGACCGGATGACAGAGGAACCTGCACTTTCTCACAGAGTTTTGCAAGTATTCCAGATTAAAATGATTATGACTCAGTTACATTCTATACATTAAATTTGACTTTCTGATCTACATTTTTCGATTAAAATTTAAAGGATTACTACTCCAATTCCTTTATAGCAGGTATTGTACTGCAAACAAAATGCTTTCCCTCGAGGATAGTGGATGCAAATTTTCCAAAATGAAAAATTGAATTCTAAAGACATATATAGACACACATTATGCAATATTTGGAATATTTCATTCGTTACAGCAAAGATTACACATAACATGAGAATAGTTAGTGTGTTTTACAAAAATTTCTTAACTAGTTGTTTAATAAGTATTATTAGGACATTCATTAACAAAATCATAGTATAAATTGTAGTCAAAATGCATTAATCGCTCACCCGTAGTAATCCATTTTCATTAGGTAAAAGTCCCCATTCAAACATCAAGTTCTTAAACTATCTAATTAAGTCCATGAGCTTGCATAACTTTCCTAATCAAGTCCTTTTAGTTCTAGACGTGGGGAGTTGGATCTGCACGTTCGTCAATGCAAGAAAGGTGGAAAAAGATTTTTTGGCATGGGGGACCATCAGCTAAGGCCTGTTTGATAATGTTTCTATTCCTCTCAATTTTCTGTTCTTTCGTTTTCCGAAACAAAAAAAGAACACAAATCTATTTGGTAACATTAATTGATTTTTCTATTCTCCGGAATAAAAAAGTGGTTGGGGAATAGATTTGGAACAAAAACAAGAAGTAATAAAAAGTAACATTTTGTTTCTGGGAACAATTTCTAGAAATAAGTTTTTTATTATTATTATTTTTTATCTTTTCTTCTTCCTTGATCCCCTTTCCCTTCGCCGTTGCCCCTGCTGTCCGGCCACTATCACTGGCCGGCCGCCGTCGCCAACTGCCACTGCCTACCTCCCGTTGCCGTCCACCGCCCGCCGCCCGTCGCCCGACTGACCTCCCGACGCTTGCCCACCGATCGACCCCGTCACCGCCATCAGCTTTACTACCCTCCACAGACCCACCGCCGATGACCATTGAGGCCACCGCTCGCCCGACTAGTTGACAGCCAATCGCCGTCCCACCGCCGGCCACCGTCGTTCGGCTGCCGCACCCACCGCCGATGACGGTTGATGCCGCTGCCCGCTGGCTAGCCGGTTGCGACCGACCGATCGGCGCCAATGATCGTCACAGCCACCTGCCAATGACCGTCGCCGACCGCCGCCATCATCGATTATCGCCGCCAGCCACTGATGATCGCTGATGACAGACCGCCGCCCGCTGCCACCAACCGCTACTGCCGGTGGTGGCGGGCGGCGGTGATAAAGAAGAATAAGAAAAAGTTTAAAAGAAATTATACATTATGAATCCATACTAAACGTATTTCCATTTTTTTTTATTCCAAGAATAAAAATTTTATATAGATACGAAACACATTCTTTTATTAAGAAATTATTTCTGGGAATAGAAATAGAAAAAAATCATTTTTTAAAAAGAAATTATTTTCTGGAATAAAAGCGTTACCAAAATAGCCCCTAATATGCAGAAGTAGAAGTTTCAAAGATGAAATGACAACCCAACCTTTAATGATGAGATTTCACAACGTAAGCGCTACAATCGGACTTTCGAAAACAGATTCTTGTTTGCTAAGTCAAACACGTCAACTTCAACTTAGCGGATTTGGAGCCTGACCGACTTGCTTACAAAAATTATGCTAATTCATGAGTTTACTTAGACAAATCAAAAGTTCAAGAATTTGATTGAAAAAATCGTGTAAATTCAATGAACAAAAATTGGGATCTTTTTACATTCTACTTAGGGGCTGATCCTAGCCGTGATTAAAAAATGTCAAAATAGATGACGTATTCAAAAATAAAAAATCCAAGTCCAGATCCATATCCACCAGGAGTTGACTTTCGTTCTTGGAGGCTATCTCGAATGGACGGAAATGGGCTTCTCACAAAGTACAAAAAGGATCTTGCAAACCTCTCTTTGAAGAAGAAAATTAAGGAGAGCGACAATGAATCGGAATCTGAGTGCTCTTCTGATTGGAGCGGTTGGAGCGGTAATCACCTTGTCCGCATATTCTCAGACGCTGGTCGCCTCAACTCAGTGCATCACCATCGGCTTCCTCATCCTCATGTTTGCTCTGCTTCTTAAAGAAGGTCTTATATCACTTTGATCTTCGCCATTTGAATGAACTAAGAATCATCCACGTCTTCTTCGGTTAATTTCGTGGTCTCTAGGTGCAACAACAACTCTTTTTTCTTCTTTTCTCTCGTAAAATTTTGCTTATGTCATGATTGTTGTTGCCGCTTCAGACTCAGCTGTTTCCTGTTTGTGTCTTTCCCTCGTTAATTTGTATGTGAGAATCAAAGTGTTTTTAGCTTTCATTGTACTTGTTGCACTCGACTGGTTTCGGATTTATGGGTAGTTCTTTGACTATGGTGTGAAGCTGGTGAGTGGTCCATACTCTTTCTTCTTCTTCTTGAAATTTCGGGCTCCGATATAGGTGCGGAGATGGTGATATGCATTTACCCAAGCTGTAAGTGGACTCTGATTGGATGGATCAGATTGTAAGGCGCTAATGTTTCCTTTTAGTGTTAGCACTTTTAGCTTTTTCTGTGCCCAATGGCTTCAACTTTTTGACTAACTGGCGGAACCAACCATTAATTGTGTTAACCGTGATTTTGACTGTGTTCTTCCAGCAAGGAGATGTACAAGTTAATCTTCAGGCCAAATGGTATTTCGATTCCTTAGAAAAACAACATTAGGAATTTCTCATAGACACAGAATGATCGAATGCTAGAATTTACAAATGTAATAGCTCATTCCTCATGGGCAAATGGTAGAGTCTTGCAAAAAGAACTTGTGGAGGAACATGAAATTTCAATGTTTAAGCAAACTGGCTGAATTCGGAATACTGTGGTGGTGCCGGATAACTTCCACCTTAATTAACCCTAAAGTTTTCTCTGTCCCTGAAAATACCCACGCTATCTTTTTTTCTGTCGTCTGCTGCGTGTTATAATGAGCAAAGCATGTACTACTGCAGTTTTAAACTATTTATCTAGCATGAAGAATGAATCTTATATTTGACATCATAAATTCAAAACAGAAATGTCAAATTTTCATGCCCGAAAACTCTGGAACTTAAAAATATTAAGTTTTCCCAAACAGGTTGTCCTTGTTGATCCAGAGAGTAGAGTTCCATAAGCGCAATTATGAGTTCCTCAAACCAGTATGTTTTGAAGTCTAATTATGATATCGCACTTCAGTAAATTCTTCATCACAAAATATTAGTAGCAAAGAAAATAGCAAGCCACTAGAACTGACACTGAATCAACAATTGATTGGATAAAAAGAGAAGAAGGGGAGTTTTTCACAAACCTATTGATGCCACTGTCATTATTCGCTTCCTCATTCTCCGCAAAAGTGCGACATGCTCTTGGTCATCTTCATCATCATGAGTCCAGCATGAGAAAAGGAGATGGCAATGTAGCCAGAGACGACTTGCCGGCAAACTATGATTAAGTCATATAATCAATTATAAATATATTGGCTATCTCCAATGTTTTTGAAATGGCAAATCGTTATAATAAATATTAACTCGAGCACTGTGCCGGCAAGTCATCCTTGGCTGCAATGCAAAAACTCATTCCCACATGCAAGACATGAGATGAATAAGTGCAACAAGCAAAATATGCAGATCCTTCACGAAGTTAACAGGGCCTTTTCTTGAACCCTATATTGCATGAACGAGGGATATTTCACGAATCCGAACGAACATAAACATTCCAGAGCCTGTTCCAATCAGCCTGGAGGTAAAGCAGCAGAAATTCTTCCCATCAGAATTAATTCAACGACCCTTTTACATCGATGAGGTACGGATTTAAACAATCCATTTTGGAATGATCAGACAGTGCATGCCTATCTATTCACCGTGACTAGAAAACAAGCAGTTTTTGCCAGAAAAGAGAGACGGTAGAGGAGAAGAAGCAAAGAAAGAAGCCAATTGGACAGCAGAGACTTTTCTTGACAGAAGATGGACGAATCGGGTCTGAAGGAAGGACGGTGTCAAGGGAGTTTTATATATATATATATATATGCACACGCACCCACAAGGGTAAGAAGAGTATTTCTTCTTCTTCTTCTTCTTCTTCTTCTTTCATATGGAAGTGAAACCTATGGCTTTTAATGATGCCTACATAATTCACACAGGAAATGGCAGGCTCTGTTGAGCTGTCCAATCTGTGTCCTTGTTTACCACTCAAACACTACA
Source organism: Eucalyptus tenuipes (assembly GCA_014182365.1). NCBI lineage: Eukaryota > Viridiplantae > Streptophyta > Magnoliopsida > Myrtales > Myrtaceae > Eucalyptus > Eucalyptus tenuipes. The sequence continues at coordinate 14,786,138 of CM024546.1, read as the reverse complement.
CAGGACAACGAGTAGAGAAGCTCAAAGTTACTTGGGAGGATGGATTAGGAGTTTGGATGTGACCATTGCATCTCAAACACCGAAAGAGAACTCAAAAGGCCTTCAAGGATCAATCCCCATCAACCAAACTCTTGTCTCCTTAGCCTTTGAAGACCAATCAACGTTTCTGTCTGTTTCACCTTTACCCTTTTCTATCCTCCGTACTCGTACTGAAGGATTTGCTTTTACCAGTCGGTGCTGCTCTTTTCTTTCCCCTTGAAACGAAGTCACTTGTGTTAGGTGAGAAAAATTAACTAGATTCAGCTTTTGCCAGAATCACTTTCTGCTCGCAGCGTTTTACCTCGTGTACTTCGTTCGGATTGGAGAGACGTGGGGCAGAGGAGCATGATATCATTTTCCTCACTGGTGTGCATTTCGGACGGATTCATGATATTCATCCATATTCCTATCGTTATCATTTTTTTTTTCATCTATGGATCGAATGTTTCCATACTTTAGAAATTATGAATACATAAAAACACATTAAAACAATGGAGGGTCATCGACATGAACCAAATTGAAGAAGCAATGCAAATGCATATTATGATCATCATGTAAGTTATGGCACATGATACTTACATTTGCATACCATCATGTACCAAAACAAAATATTTGTTGAACCTCCCATTCTATTTGGTATGGATATAATGGCATTCTATACAAATGTTATTATCCCAGATGGTGCAACCGACTTTACAACCATATAAGATAATAATGTCTCAAACTTGTCGATATTTGGGACCAATGGCCAATATGCGAGGCAAATTGTAAGTTGCGAGAGTTGCTCGAAATTGGTTTTCTTAAAAGACTGAGCGTTTTTGACAACCGAGCAAAAGTTTAGCAGGCATGCAGTAAGGTGTAGCTGGGCTACTTTTCGGACTCGGGTTCAACTGTATGCAAATCAATGTGCACAAAGCGTTCTAATTTCCTTCCCCAGAGTAATTTTGGGGAGGTACGCGATCGACTTCCTTCACTTATTCTGCATTTGGACCTTCAAAGGTTGGCACAGGGAAGAAAACAAATACGCTTCCTGAGCATCGTCATGACTAACAGTCTTAACACTCGTTCTTTGATGGTGAATTCTTTGCTATAATCGCATGCCCATTTTGTCGATATTAGCTCCAAACCAAGACATTCGTATCACACAATATTCTAAAAAATATGATTTCCAAACTTTTTTATCATTTCTTCAATTTCGATTTACTCGAGATTTTGCCGTCCAGACCTGTGGACAACGCTTTATTGACAATCAAACTTGCTATTGCTTGAACGTCCAGCGACTTGGCATACGTTTAGCTGCATAGAGATAGTAGCGCTGTTTCGGGTTGATCCAAAGAGCCGTTCAAATGGTTAGCGGATGTTCTTCAATGATCTTACAGACCCAAGAGTGTCGTCGAGATATTACGTTCCAGCTCCGAGTTAAAGAGAGTTCAAGCAAATATGGTATCGTATTTGCATTTATGCTAAGATTAATTCATCAAATTCCATCCCACAAACGATCGGGTTTAACCAGAGACGGCCGAAGGCTAGGCAAGCAGCCTAACAATGCTGTTCGGACATAGCACCTACAGCTGTTTTGTTAGGAAATAGGTTCGTTTCACTAGGTCAAACTTAACAGGATGTGATTTCCAGGAAACACATCCTCTGCTCCTTAATGTAAGATAGTATTACGAATACTCTTTTTCAACCAATACGTTCGTCCCCTTCAGCATATTGATATAGTATACTCAGGATCCGAAACCTGATTGGTTTCAACATTTATTAGACTGACGCAGTGCTTATCAATCTGTCTAAATACTTGATTAGAGTTTCTCACATTCACATTATATATCAAACTCTATGTCCAGAATCCCTCTTGGAGATTGAAATCGCGACTGGTTGTCAAATCAATCAGGACTCCAAATTAATTATCTTTACAATAAATTTATTATCGAGATCCAACAATCTTTCTGCAGGACAAAAGTCCAAGCCTCCAGAGTAGTGACGACTTCTTTAATCAAGAAATTACATGAATTTACATACATCTATGCAATATTAGACAAACAATTCACCACTTTTTCCAACGTGCAGCACAGACTTATGTATTGAGTAATAAATACTTCAGTACTACACCAAGTACTGCAACAGTTTCACCACAATCCAAGCAATTCCACCTAACAATGCTCGAATTAAAGACCAGAGTAGTCCAAGTTGTGCTATCTAAATTCCTAGAGACAAGAGTAGAAGACTGTACGCCACAAAATCTAAATCATTATAGATTTCTCACATCAGACAAAAATGACCATGCCAGTTTCTATGTCCATTTAATTGTAGATATCTCTTTACAGAAATTCACCACCAACGCAAACGTTACATACAGATTAGTGAATTGGCAAGCTAAGCTGCACCTCCAACAGAACAAGCTCCTTCATATTCAATGGAAAAAACATTTCCTATCTAGATCTCCTTTCTTACCCCTAATGCTACCATAACCAACGTCTGTCAGCAAAAGACAGAACATAAGAAAATCTTCGCTGTAAATACTAACCAGACCACCGAACCCCAAACCACCCCCCCGGAAAAAAAAAAAAATCAAAGTAACCGTACCTTGGGGATTTCACGAGACCTGCCAATGTAATACAAATGTCATGAGACAAAATGTTAGAAACAACCCCCGACCCAAATATACAATGTATCCATATAAACTAAAGAGATAAACCAACCCTTCTCCAATAACCAAATAACCATAAGCCAATACCTGGACAAGTCTCTGACGTCTGAAGCACACTTGGTAGATGAACAGTGCCTTCTGGGCATTAGACATTTCATTCAATTGAAAACATCATCCACTACCCACTGGAGAGAGAGAGAGAGAGAGAGAGAGAGACTGATACTAAACATATCAGATGTCAATGAACTTATGTACCCCTATAAGAACCAAAAACCTCAGTTTTCCAGAGGCATTAAACCCAAGACCCAGATATTGCCCTAAGCTTCCACCTGAGATGCTTCAATTCCAGAGTGTAAAAGGACTTGCAGATTATGAGATTTTAAATCTCAATGTAATATCAGCTGAAGGAACCCACCAGGATGCAAGTACCATAAGCAAATCTCATAAGCCTAAACCATTTTGTTGGTCAGCATCAAGGAACTGGCAATTAGAAAAATATAATGCAAAGGCAGTCACAACTTGCAACCATTCTTTTATTCTCTACTTCTTTCTTCACAATGGCAACCCCCACTTTCCAACCATGAAAGGGGAAAATACACATAATATAAGCAAAATCAAAATGCTAACACAAAAAAGCGCTCATGAGCAGTGACCAAAAGTTAAAAGTTTTCCTATGAGATATTTTTAAGACATGGCAAAGTGAGGGTTGGGTTTATTGTTTCTGATTCAAATACTTCAAGTTATCATTTTGGAATTGCAACATCAATATGGCCAAGATCCATAATACTCATTTTTGACTGGATTTGTGGCTGTACTTTTTTGTGTGAGGGAAGCAAAGTGGAGGCTGTAAAAGCCATCGGCATTATGCTAAGTTTGAAGTAGGACCATATAATGTGAAACTGCCATAATCTTCACAAGCTGAGAATTATCTGATAAAACTTAACACTCCACTCCATACAACTACCACAGGACTGAAGCAACTTGGACGAAGTTTTAGATTAACAAGAGGAGGAAAAAACATTGGAAAAAGACATGCTGCTCATAGTGGTTGTTGGAAGCACAAAGATCTTGGTCAATTCATTGTCACAGGCATGGCAAATTTCAGAGGTACTATGGTCTTCATATAAAGTAGGTCCTCATTAACATAAGCATCAAGGTAGGCCATCAATTTGACAAATCCTTGTTCATCAGGTCTTCTGGTTAAGGCAGGGGGCTTCATCAATAAAAAGCGGTAGGTTGACTTCAGGCTTCGTGTAAATCAGCTGTTTTGATGGGGCGGGAAAGGCAAGAACATCGGAATGACGCACAGGCAAACTGGAAAGGTTAGGATGGCAAATTGTCAAATAGATGTGACTAGCCTATCTCAAAGGAAAGTCCCTTCAGGTAAGGAAACGTGTTCTACCTGCAATTTTTCAGCATCAATTACTAGTAACCATAACTTTTCCGGCGGGAAACAGGGTTCTGCCCAGATACCCTGGAAATAGAAGCTAAAGATCAGGAGGAAGATGCATAAACAGAGCAGCAAGAAGTGTTCAGCAATTTGCATCCTACGACATGCACAGCAAACTATGGAGGCTAGCTCTATTAGACTTTACAGAAAAAAGAACCCTATTGATCAAATACAGTGTTTGAACAGTGTTCAGGTTCGATTATCATCCAAATTTTAGGCATGACAATTTCAGCAGACAATCCTAAACGGGTTAAAAAGTTCAAGCCTCAGACAGAACGCTCACGCAATAAGAATCCAGCAAACAAAGGACAGAACAAACTGTGAAGGCATGAGAAAGCATAAGCTTTCATAAAAACAATTCTCATTATTGATACCAATATTTTGAATTGGGAATATTGCAAATGTAAGATCATCATTTTCAACTACTCTTACTTCCAATATAAGGCACAACAAAAAAATCAAAAGTGCATGCCATATAAAGACTTTGAAAAAAATTGAATAACTAGTCATTGAATTGTTTTAATTGACAGTAACTTATAACACTGTGTTCAACAAGGAGACAGTGGAAAGAAGAGAAAGGATTAAGGAGGAGTAACCTTTCTGGTTGTAGTAGAAGATTATTGTAGCACGATAAAGTGAAATAAAGAAAATTGAAAAACAAAATGAGTAAAGTGATCAAGTATTCTCAAAATCACTGCACTTTTGGGAGGATGAAACTTTCACTTAAAACTGGCTTTATACATCAAGAAGCACTCATCCAAATCCTTTCCTTTTCCATCCACTTAAATCACACCAAACAATATATTCAAATCTTCCCCATCAATCTCTTTTCTTGTCTACAAATTTCCCCAATTAGATGTACAGTAAGAGTTTTTTGTGTTTGTATGCAAGAGCGTCCACATGTTGGGGCATACATAAAGGTCATCAAACCTGTTTACTTGAAACTAACAAGTGTCTCTCAACCTGTCTACACAAGGTATGATCATTAAAGGAAGTGAGAATTTATATAGAGCTAATTCAACCTCTGCTTGTTTAATGAGGAAATAGAGAGTGCATGCCCATGATATCATGAAACATTGAAGCAACTAGGTGAGTTTTAACCTTCTTGTAGTGATAAAATGAAGATCACTACATTATATGAGTCTTCTAATTCATGTTTGACTCAAGACAGCCCATGACCCAAACCAAGAAACCATGCCCAAGCAACAAAGAACTGAATCACGTGAGTGTTTCTGTTTGCCCCAGAAAAGCCCAGTTGAGAGTAAAGCCACATTTTTATTAAATTCTCTACAGATTCTGGCAATACCATGTTAGCAATACCAAGAAACCTTCTTAAAAACCTAGAAAGATCCTGAAAGGAGAATAAGAAATCATACCCAGAAGAGCCAGCACGTCCAGAAGAATAGCCACCATATACACCATATACACTACCGCCACCACCAACCTACAATTGAAATCAAAAGATTGTTCATAATTTTTATAAAAGTATGAGTGAACAGTTAACAAGTCTTAACCACTACAACTATGAGAAGTGCACAAGCGTTTACAAAAACCCAGCAACTGAGCATTAAACTTTGAACAGATTTAATACCTGTGGACTACCATATCCTCCATAACTGTCAGCAACTCCTAGATCATTTGAACCACCATATCCACTAGAATAGGAGTGACCCCGTGGATGTCTTTTGTTCTCTCTGCTATCGTAATTTAGACCATCCGAAGCATCGGCAGGCACAGGGAGGTATGGAAGAACAGGCACGAAAGTAGACAATGCACCTTCCCTGTCAAACACATTTGCTCTCAACCGTGTTGTTACTTGTACCAGAGCATCCTTTGCTATGTCAAGATCTCCAGAAATCTGATAAGCAAAACAACCAATTTATAGGTCCAAGTTTATATAGTCACTAGATCAATCAGTTAATACCATAAGCAGGTAACTGCTCAAAAAACCGAAGGGCAGAAACTCCCTAGCTCTATTACCTGCACCATCTCATCATCGTCAGCAGCAATCTTTGGAAGGTTTTCCTTCGACAATATGCGAATATTAGCTTTTGTGAGTCTCCTTATCTCTGTTATAATAGCCCCTCCTTTACCAATAAGACAGCCAATCCTTGAGGTTGGCACAAGCAGTCGGGTTGTAAATGAGAGGAGCCCCGAATCTCTCTCAATTTTCTCACTACACCTTGGTTGCAGACGCACTGCAGCTTCAATAGCAGGAGAAAATGCATCTTCGAAAATCTAAATCAACAAAGACAATTTAACTAATTGTTAGGTCTAATTAGTAACATCACCCATAAGATACAACAAACAATCTAAAAGATGCCAAGTGTAGAAGTTCACCTCTTTTGCTGAGATAGTAATCAAGCAGTCATCTCCCTCAGTTGCCGAACTATCAACTTTGATAGCCGCCCCAGATTCCTGCCTTATCTGGTTGATTATGGTACCACCCTTGCCAATGACACCACCGATATTTCCAATCGGGCAAACCAAGCGAAGTGTGAATTCTTTTGGTGAAGCGTCATCCCTTGATGCTGAATATAAGGAGCGTGACCAATCACCAGTGTCACCTTTGTATCCTCCATAAGGACCAAGCAATGGTGCTACACCCACAATTGGGGCACCAGCAGTAGGAGCAATCAGTGAACCACCAGTAGAATACATGTTAGGAACAGCAGAAGTGAGCAAATGCTGAGATCTTGATGGGTTATCATGCAGGCGAGATGCAATCTGATGGAGAGCCTTTCTCACAACTGCAGCTTCCCCAGAAATCTAAAAACCAACACCAGAAAACTTAATGAGCTTCAATCAGCTAATGAAACAAGACATATCAATACAATCACAGCATCTGCTGCAAAGTAGCAGATGCAAAAGAAGAGAGCCAACAAATGTCTCTTGCTAAAGAAAACAGATTATAAGACGACAGGTTCTATGACATATAAACAAAGTTGACTTTAGAAAAAATTGCATATTCCATGCCTTTAATGATGAAATTGACATCTAACTAAAATCATTCAGCAAGTAAATGATGTCATTAAAATCCTACATCCAAAAGGGGCGGCATCAAAAACTTTCTAACGCATCAAAGTACTGAACAATCCCTATAAGTGCTGTCTGGGCCAAAATACTTTGAAGTTGACCTTGCTTTCATGAGCTAGTTACCATTATATCTAATTGCTTTACAAAGGCTAATTCAAAATGAGTACCAAGGATGCTATACAGAACAATAGGAAGAGAAATTTTGTTTACCTGCACAAGCTCATCTGAATTTAATGCACATGAAGGTAAATGATCGTCCTTAAGAATGCGAATCTGTGCACCAGTGTCACTGCGTATATTTTGCACTATCTGCCCCCCTTTTCCAATGACACATCCAATCTGATCAGATGGTACGAGAAGCCGAGCAGTAACTTGCTGCCCTTCAGAATCGTCATCACCATTCAACTCTTCAGCAACTACTCTCTCGTGAATCTTAAACAAAGCATGTTGAGCTGGGCACACATAATTATTGCTATCATCAAAAGCATTAGTCTCATCACTAGAGCTGTAAATGGTGACAACGCGCTCCTCACATCCAGGCACTGTCTCACCAATCCTAATCTTGGATTTAGTGTCTGCCCTTAGTTGCTTGACAATCTCCCCTCCTCTTCCAATAATACTTCCTATCTTTCTTCCTGGGCACAAATAACGATAGACAGTATCATCTGAGTTTATAACAAACTGGTCTCTATCATCACCAGCATTTCTCCTTTTACTTCCTCCATTCTCAGCATAGTCGGACTGAGAATGAGCCCGCTTCCCATAGCTATTCCTCTGACCAGCCATTTTTGTTAGGGAACAAATAGATTCCTAAGTCAGCATGAAAGAACAGAAGAACATTAGAAACAATTAAAAAAAACCATTATCCTTAAGGGAAAAAGTAACAAAAAGGAAATCTAGTGGCATCCTATAAAAGGGGTCATAGTAAAACACTTAAATTTCCATAGAAGAAAAGTAAAATGCATTGACCACATCATCCAATTAATAACACATACCTAATTAACTCAAGTTCAAGATCAGCAGACACATGCAAGTATCATGCCGGTAAGTCACTAACTTACAACTAATCCACGCAACATGGTAAAATCAGGTGTGATAATGAGTTGCGAGCTGGTAGATCAAAGGAAGGCTCCTAACCGTCTGACATCATAGCAGTATATTTCCAATGTCCGCCAATTCATAATTTGATATTTACCAGACAAAATTTTCTTCTTTTTACAGATATTAATGAGATACAGTTGTCGTTTCACCAAATAAACAGAAGGACCAACTCAAATTACTCGAGATAACGGTGACTCAACAGCAAAAAACCTAGTAGATACTTCAATTATAACAGAGTCACCACAAAAACATGCTTGCTAGTTGCACACCATGAGAAAGGAAGTGTTTCGCATTATTCGAACACAATTTCTTCCTCGATCATTGTCTTGTACAAGCAATACAGAGCTCAATTCACACAAATTTACGAGTGCCAAGATCATCCAGTAGGAGTGAGATCATTTGTGGATCAAAATTCCAACTTACCACTAATCAAATGCAAGTTACAATATTAGAATAACTCTCGCCACCATCACCAAGATAATTGAAACGGAAAATTTGACCAAAACATATGCATATAAAGCGTCAATACATCAACTCTATATCAATAATGAAAGTATCACGAAAAGACATCGAATCTCCAAACTACAATCAGAAAATCAAAGACAGGCCTCTTTCTACCATCGATTTTGTCCGCAGCCAGGATGGATATGCAATTGGAAATTAATGAAAGAACTTTTCGATTCCGGAGAGAACTTTACGCTACCTGCGACCTCTGACGCGATAGCTGGGCCACGAACAAGAGCCCGCCGGTTCCCGAGGGGACCGTTCCCAGACAGACAAAGCGAGGCGAGATACGAAGAAGCGCGAGACGCTTTCACAGGCCCTCCATAGCTTTTCTCGCGCCGAGCGAAACGGGATGGACCAGCAGCTACAGATCCGCCGGGGACGAGGGCTTCATCGAGCGGAAGATGGACAGAGCGTCGACCTTGGCGAGGGTAGAGCAGTCGCCTTCCCTAGATCTGTTTTAGGGTTTTGACGAGACGCGATGGATACTCTCACGGGAAATTCTACCGTCATCGTGATTTTAAGGAAAATTTACGCACGAAAGGGCCGGAAAAAAGTTAGGGTTAATAGCTGAAAAAGTTGATAAATTTACACAAAATTATTTTTTTGACCATAAAAAATTCCAAACTGATATATTTATGACAGATTTACCCCGAATAACCATAAAAAAAATCTTAAACTGGTACATTTATAATAAACTTATTCTAAATTAATTTATTCGACCATAAAAAACCAAAAATTAGTAAATTTGTAATAAATATACCCTTCGCTAAATTGGATTAATACTAAAAAAAATCACAAAAATTGTAAACTATGATAAACGACGTGTAAAATCCCAAATTGGTATATAAGTTAATTGTCGCATGTTATTTAACTTAATAATTTGATAGTAAAATTTAATGAAAACTAACGAGAGGGTATATTTGTCACAAGTGTACCAGTTTTTGGTAAATTTGTTAAAGGTATACTAGTTTGGAGTTTTTTGTGGTCAAAAAAATAATTTTGGGTAAATTTATCATAAGTGTATCAGTTTGGAGTTTTTCAGAGTACTAACCCTAAAAGTTATGGAAAGTGGATGAAATAATGGACTCGTAGGTCGCAAAAAGTTTATGAAGTCTAAAGAATGGCTCCAATTAATTAGATATTTACTAACAATAGGATGAAGAAATTTACCATTAGCTTGGATAAATTTACATCCTTAACCAAAAATTGAGGGTGTGAATCCTCAGTGATGATTAAGGTTATACCTCACCACAATCAAAGAACTTGAAAGCTTTGTTGGGGCCACTCTGCTTGCTAGGCAAACCTGTTGGGTGGTAGGATTATATTTTTCATTTTAATGTATTGATATCTGCACGTCTCAACCTCCAATTAGGAAGAATTATTTTTTCTCCCCCATTCTAAGAGAATACCCCAAATTTTACATCATAGAGTTCAAACGTAACAATTTAATAATTTACTAAGGTATATACTAATAATAGGATGAAGAAATTTACTATTGGCTTAGATAAATTAGTCTTTATACAACATTATGAATTATAGGACTCACATATCTTACAATGATAAAAGGGAAATTACGTTCTCCAAAGAAAAGTTACGATCAACTAGGAAATCACTAAAGGTAGGGAAACAGGGAAGGTGAAAATTGCACCACAAGTCCTAAATCTTTTAGTAGGTTGAATCAAGTTCTCAAGTTTTACCAAAATTTGCAATCAAGTCCTAACTATTTCAACAAATTTAATTAAGTCCTCAAATTTTATCTGAAAAATGTAATTTAAGTCCCAAAATTATGTTGAAAAGTGAAATTGAAGGATGTTATAAGCACTTTTTTCATAGCACGTAAGCAGTACTAGGTACCAACCATCAAAATGACTTGATTACAATTTCTTAAGAAAATTTAGGACTTCACTCAACAACTTGACTGCATTTCAAACTAAATTTAATAATTTTTGCATAACTTTCCTGAAATGTTTCAATCAAATAAGATAATTTACTTCATCACATGGTACATGGGAAAGTCACGAACTTCATAGGAAAAGTCGTGTGAAAAAATTCAAAAGAGCTGACCTCACAATCTACGAGCAAATAGCGATATTGAGGACAATTCCGAACAGCTGATAAAAGATATGGCCACTAGGGCAAGATATATCAATACTTAAAGAAAACTTACCACCATCGAAGAAAGTTACCAAATAGAGGGAAAAAAAAGTGAGAATCAATTAGGTAGTTTATTAAAAATAGGAGAAAAATTGACGAACCCCATGAGAAATTTATGTGTACCGTTACGACCGATAAGACCTCAAAATTTATGAGAATAAAAGTAAATTTACTGTCGTTGTTTAGGAGAATTATGAACAGCAAAAGAAGCAATCGCTGGAGTATAAAAAATGTGAGAACATAACAAAAATTATCATCGTCGGAACAACTTTATCATGTAAAAAGAGAAATTACAATCAAAGAGGTCATATGTTATTAATAATAGGAGAATTGATATTCAGGAACTCCATAGGGAAGCTACTTTGCAATATTTCTGGAAAAAATAAATAACGTACATCAAAAGAAAGTTACGAACTTGAGTGCACGGAGGTTACGAAAATATAAGGAAAATGACTATGGTCTAGTGAGAACAATGTGGAGTAAAAAGGAAGTTACTCTCATATTTTGTACCATTATTCAGGAAATGCTAAATTACGGTGATACTAAAAGCTTCCGTGCTTGTTGCTTAGTGAATCACAACATCTTTAGCTAATTAAAGGTCAAGACCATGTATTAATCGTTTAAAATGTATTTGAATTAAGAGATAAAATGTAAATGTTCTAGCACAACAAATGAAATGAGACCTCTATTCTTGTCACGCCTCGAACCCTGAGCGCGCGAACATCCCATGATGGTAGATTAAATTGCAACGTCTCAGGACACATCACCGATCCCTTTTTTCTCTTTCGATTAAATGTATGCGGAAGCAATTTATATAACCACCCAGTCAACCAGTAAACAACAGAGATAGTAAAACAAAATAGAAAATTTCCAAAAGCAGTACATTTGTTTATCCACTTGTTAACCCCCATGAGTTTGATATTTACAAGTCTATGTCAAAAGACAACTTCCTAATGATCAACAGGTGAAAAGGGTTAGAAAGGGTCGAGGTTAACCTAAATTTCACTAACGATGAGGCCAACCAAAAGTGACGCCAGGCACGCCCGCGTTTTGGTCCATTGGGACCCTAGACTGCACGCGACGGTTCTCCATACGACGGACTTGAAAATATTTAACAACAACGAGATGATATAAAATCTCAGTGAGTTAATAGCCTAAGCCTCGACTAGGGCGTGAATTCATCTTGGAGGCGAACTAAACACGCGCAATATACAAAATTACCTCGCCTTGACACACCCCTGCATATTAACACATCTCACATGGTAATATTAGTGCAACATGCATAGAAAATAGTCAGAACACATTTGAAATATTTCAAGTGCATTGCCAACACACGTGTTCCAATTATTACGACCTCTCGAGCTAGGACTGGTGTAAGAGTTGGCGGTCTTTCGGCATGACCAGGTATTGTTCTGTCCCATAGGGTACAGTATCGTCTAGAATCCTTACCTAGACGGCATTCCATAAATGAGCATCGATCCTGCCTCAATTGCGACTCGGCATTCAGACCCTTGCTAGGCATCCGATAAAAGTCGGGCATTGCCCCCAAACTCTCGTTGGGTGATGGATTCGATTAAATGACCAGTTAAGTACACCAACAATCAAGCCAATTCTTACTATCATTAATTAGCCCGTAACAAAAGAGTTCGTTTTCAAATAATCAATTTTGGCAATTTTTTTTCACACTTAAAAATTCCAGTAAAATATTCGTATGTAATCATGTATTTGAAATCAACTTGTAAAATTTTGCATACTTTCATTTTAAAACACCATTGTTTTATTTAGCACGTGAAATTTGGCATTCAAACCCGACACCTCAAAATTGTCTATTTTCTTACCCATAAAACCTTTTTTTTTGGAAATAATAAATAAAATCTATAATTGAGCAATCAATAACATAGCATAACAAGCTCAAACGATCAAAATTAGGCACAATATCATCTAGAAAAATGAGCAAATAATTTTACTTAACTGTTAATCTGTCATTAATTACCTAATCGCGATTAATTAGGCTAAGCGTGACTAATTAAGATATTACAATTAATTAGGATAAATTCGATTAATTAACCTAACTATAATAAATAAAAAAATTAATCGACATTAATTAAAATAATTATGATTTATTAAACAAATGATGATTAATTAATTAAATCACGATTAATTAAACTAATCTCGATTAAGCTAATCTAATCGTACTTAACTTTAATCTAAACCGTTTTTAAATGTAATTAAGGCTAAACTAAAATTAACTAATACTAACCGTCATTAACCTTAAACTAACCTACCCCTAAACGTAATTAACAACCTAATAAAAAATTAGGAGTTAACTCATGGGTTCTCTGGTGATGGTGAGTTCACGGTGATGGCGGTGCAGCGACATTGAGAACGTGATGCTTGCGGCTCGAACAGAAACTTGACGGCGGCGGCGGCGGCGGCGACTCCTCAAGCTCACGGCTTGCTTACTTGAGGGTTCGGTGGTGGTGGGGGTGGCGGTTTGAGGTGAAGGTGGAGATGATGGCTCGACGAGACAATGGCAATGGTGGACAGTAGCTTGCGGCGGTGACAATGGCGCAACAAAAAGGGTGGCAACCAAAATAAAAAAGAAAAAAAGTGAGGGGGGTAGGAGTGATCCTTCCCTCTAATCATAAGAAAAGAAAGGTTTTGATTTGGGCAGTCGAACATTGAAAATTTCATTTTTCTTGTAAAAGCAGGTGTAAGCTTATAGGCAGTAGCTAAGTGCTAAGAAATTGGTTTTTGCACTTTACTTAACACATGCAATTCGAACGAAGTTTTCTCGAAAACGATTTGCTCTTTTGTATTCTTCTCTTTTTTTCTTCCTCTTTTTTTTTTTTTCTCATTTTTTTCTTTTCCTCGGTATAATCCGAAATTCTTAATTCTATTTTTTTTATATATCCATTTTTTAAAAATGAATTTTATCATCCTGGAGATATCAAAAGAAAAAATGGGATTTGTATTCAAAGTCAGTCCCTCTCTCCGTCCAGCACGTCGCCCGTAACTTGATTCACTAAATTGGGATGCCCCAGATCTGACATGTCTTGTGAAAGGAGTAACATGAAGCTCAGAATTATGGTTGTATAAAATATTCCAAGGGGATTGGTCTATGGTCGATTCAGTAAAAAATAAGCTTCTACTCCAATGCGATATGCCACTATTCTTGAGGGATAGGCAAGAAAGACTCCTTCTCCATGATAGGCGGCACCAACTACTCCTTATCCAGCTGCTTGGAAAAGGGGTTTAAACTCTAGTTCTTCCGCTTTCATTCATTGATTCACTCCTTCTTCAGATAGAGATAATATCTCTATCTCACAACAACCTAGGAAATTAACAAACGCCCCATTTTGAAATTTGGGGAGGGGGGATACACTTCTTGATAATGGAATTCGTGGACAACCAATGAGGGATGGTCATAATAAGGTTTACATTCTTGCGGAGTCCAAATAAATAGGAAATAAAGAAAAGATCAAATCTTACAATTTTTTCTCTATCGAATTTGAATATTAGAATAGTGGATATAATCATGATTCAATGGGCTAGGTCTACTTACTTTTTATTTTGTTTCTTGATTTCTAAATTTTAGAATCGATTTGATTGGAATAATGGAAAATAGGAAATAATCAATATGTAGAATCAACTGGTGCGCAAGAGCGCACTTCCCTTTTCCCCTTACTAGTCAAGGAGGTGTAATGAATAGAGATCTCCTGCCAGAAGTCTTCCTGTCACTTCACTTCGTTTGATAGATCTGATTTGATCAGACCTCACCGGGTCGGGCGAAGGGGATGGAAGGGATGGGTGGTTTGGGAACAGCAACAGGAGAGGGCTTGTAGCCCCCCTCTCCCTCTTCCCCACACTTATGGTAAAAGGGCCTTATCGGCTTGGTCTTCTTTCAAGGTGGAAAGGATTAAATGAAGCTTGACTCAGGTAAGGGAAATGCTTAATGCTTAGCCTAAATTTCTGAGCTAAAGAGGTCAGCAGAGACTTAAACGTAGAATCGGGCTTGAACATAGGAATTGTCATCGAGTGCTACTCTATACCCAATTATGGTTCCATTGTTCCCATCACTTCGCAATTAATGGTTAGGTTTGAATTCTACAATGGAGCCCTCATGAAATTTGTTCTTGAGTCAATCTTTTTAGTCTTTATTGGCTCGAGGATCTTGATTTTTTTCTATGAATAGATTCATATACTTATGGATGAATCAGTATTGATGCTTTATTAGACTGCCTTTTATGAGAATTAAAGCCATGAAACAAGTAGCTAGAAAAAAGTAAAATTGGAATTAGCGCAATTCGCAGAATTAGAAGCATTAACACAATTTGCTTCTGATCTCGATAAAGCTACCCATCAAGTTCCCATTGAATTAGGATCCACACAAGGAAAAGCACTTGCCATTCGTTGGTTAACTAATATTATTATTTTATTAATATAAATTGTAAATTGAATTGGAATCACCCTGAACAGAGTATTTGGCCTTAATTGAATTGCAACTAAACTCGGCCCAATCTTTTACTAAAAGGATTGAGCCGAATACAAAGATTCTATTTATTCTATCTATCTCATATCTAGATATATTTATCTAGATATACAAGATAAAAATAAAAAAAAATAGAAAGAATAAAAAGAGAGATTCTCAGTACCACGAGTAGACTAACAAGAGAGGAACTACGAGTAGAAAATCAGTAGTCACTCTGATACTTAAATCACCATATTGCATAAGAGAAAGAGAGAGATATTGAGTGGCCGAAAATGTTATGGAAGGATCGAGGAGGAGAAGGAGGAGTAGTAGGAGTCCATTTTCTAACGGAATCAAATGATAACGAAAAGGATGGAAAAGTTTGAGTGGGCTTGGGTGTTAGCAAGTATGGCACCAAGCTACATGAAACAGATTTTCGGAAGTAAAAAAGGAAGAGACTCATAGAATGGCAGAGGAAAATACCGTCGGCTTTGGAGAGAAATGGGAAGAAGAATAATGCAAGATGAGGGGGGAATGGTAGCAGATGGAGAAGGAAAGGAAAATGGGGCTGTTTCGGTTGAGGGTGGAGGAAAAGAACGTGAGAGAGAGAGAGGGGGGCAAAGAAGGATTTTTGCCCAAAATCCAATCAATCTTCACACCAACTCCCCTCTAAAATCCTCATTTTCAAGTATATTGTCCCTAAAATATCTTATTATTTTCCTTTTATCTTTAAAGCCAAAATTTTGGCCAACAAATTGCAACTTTGCCACTGGGTCCATTTTTCCTTTCCTACTTTTAATTTTCCGTTCAATAGTTCCTTTTCCGAAAATTTCGAACTTGCCGATAATTCAACAGAAAATGAGGTAACATCCAATAAATTAGTCTTGCAACCCTCGAAAGTTCAATACCCGAAATTGAATTAAATTGAATTAACTTTTATGGTTAAAAATAGATCAAACGCGACTTTAGTACAATTGAAACTATCGGATGGCTTTTAGGGGTTCTTGCGCGGTTTATCATCATTTGACGAGAATATAGTAATCATGCGGAATCATCCACGAATCGACTATGTACTTCCGTCGAATCGATTTATATCCATTCGCTAATCAACTTATAACGGTGTAGTATTTACCGTTGTCGATCCTTATGGTTTAACGGTTGATCCTTGATCAAATTCTTTGGTCTTTCGCGTTTTGACCATTTACGCCTCGCCTAATAGATTAGTTAACTTGTGAGTAATCAGTTCAGAGTAAAATAATTATCAGTGCGTTGATGAAATAACCATTTCATATATTTCGAAATATGGCCAAAGCTCAAGATATTACAGTCCTTATTGGAATTTTTTTAGATATTTCATCATCAAATTAAGCAAATTAAACTCTTTTAATTATTATTATAAATGAAATGTAAATATACTATGGTCCAAATAAGTTGTGATTCTTAAACTTGTTTAATTCGACAAACATATTGCATGTTAAAACTAAAATATATTAAACTGTCTTGAAGTACGATGACTTGATTTTTCGTTTAAAAGTGGTATGCATTGGAGCCGATCCAACCCAAAAACCAGATTAGCCAATTCTAAGTGGTTCCAATAAGAATCGGTCTAGTTTTTTGTTCCAAATTTTTGGAACTGGGAATAGCTAGTCCGATTCTCGATTCCTATAAAGGAACCGTACCTACCGAACTTGACCAAACCAGCAAAATTGGCATAGAGTATAAAATTGAAAGCAAAGTGTTGACTGAGCAATATGTTCCCGATTTCTTGTGATTCTGTTTACTTTTATTATTTTTTAAGCAAAAACCATAAAATAAATTAAAATAACACTGTCGATTCTCACACAGCTCGGTTCTAGGGTGGACAGGGTCAATTCCTGGTTCCACACACTGGGAACGGATGCTATCTAGTTCAGTTCTTGATTCCAAGGTAAAAACGGACTTTAAAAAATAAGAATTTTCTTGGCTATTTACCTAAAAATATTCCCTATTTGTATGATTACATAAACCTTTGAAAATTCATCCATAATCTCTATGAAAAAATTCATCCAAATCCATCTCGAATCAGCTATGCACGTAGCACCCACAGAAGGTGCTAGTCATTTGATTAAACTATTCGACATCCAAATAAGACTACAATTGAAAAGAAAGAAAAAAGAATACAAGGAGGTGAGAGTGCCAGAGTTTAAAACTATGCCGTTTGCCCTTTTCAATTTAGCGTTTTGTTCTTTGCCCTCTGCCACCAAATAAAAAACAAAAGAAAAGAATTCTTGGCCCGTTCTTCTAGGATGGTTTTGCACAAGGAATCGAGAACTAAACTGATTATTATTGGTTTCAGATTTTGAAATCACCCAAAATTAAATTCGATTCCCGAGTTAAATCACGGAACCTTAAAAAACTCGGGAGATGTGAACAGGAGGAGAATGACCCAAAACCCCAGATTTATCTCTTTCCATATTTACAAGTTCTTAGGTTTTTTCCTGCCTTTCCTTTCTCGTATTTAGAATATTAGGGAACTCGATTTATTTCCTATTTCTTTTTCCATGACACTTACTAAGTTTTAATTTTAAAAACTTAGAAATAGAATATTTAACCAATGAAATAGAAAAAATAAAATATCTTAAAATTAATTTGTATTATCCTCTATAGATTTATCTCTTTTTGTTTATCTCATTGTTTATATTTAAAAAAATTAAATAAAGATAAAAATATCTTTGAATAAATTATTTATTCATTTAATTTGAAATTAAGCCAAAAAGAGAAATAAATCAGAGTACTTATGTACTCCACTATATAATTTGAAGTAAAACTTCCGTCAATTATGTGAATGAGTACATTCTAAGATACAAAATATTTTCTAAGATACTTTCTTCTATTACTTGATAAAATATCTCTTGATATTAACTAATTTTAAAAATTTCCACTAAAGAACAAAAATCACAACTCATACATTTCATTTAGTTGTATTTCCTATTCTTAAAATCCTTATTTAAATCTATTAACACCTAAATTTTATCGATCCGATCAATTATTTATTGCATAGAGAATTATGAATTAATTTTTAACCCTTAAACAAAAATATTAGAATCAATTTGCATAGTATATAATTTTAGTAGCATTCATTATTTAGTTTCATTAATTGCATTAGCATTGGACCGGCTGTGGATGGTTTTGAGCTTAAAATTAAGCGAATTGAGCCCATGATAGGGGCCAAATTCAACTAGCACTAGGGGAGCATGGTGGCTGAAAATTACATGGAAGCGTAGGCCAAAATTGAGCTTAATTTAATCTAATTTCAGCCTGTATGATTAATAATAGGTCTTAGGCTTAATTCAGTCCATTGAGAGTTTAATTAGGGACAAGCCTTAGGTTATTAGAGCCCATCACATTAAAAAAGGCTTAAGTTAAGCCCATGATATTGAAATTAATCTAAGTTTGTATTATAAATAGAGCCTTGTGCCTCACAAACTGGAGGTGGGCAAATTCTTTCTCAGAGCACACAGTAGAGACGCACTTGAGAGAGCTAAAGGAGTCACAGTCGACGCCTCTTTAGACGTCGTGGCCGTGCCTTGACGCCGACCCTGTTGCCGATCGTCTGCTGCATTGACAACCACCAGCTTTGCCGCGATTCTCGCTGATGACAAAGCAGCAGCCTTCACTCCTCGCTTGGCCGGGAGCAACAACGACAAAGTTTAGGAGGCGACACAACTGACACACGACCACAATATCAAAGAAAGAGCGTGAGAAAGAGAGGGGAGTCGTGTTTGTTTCCGCAGGTGGACACAGTGGACACAAGATACGTTCAACACGTTGAAGAAGACGCCAAGAAAGGTCTTCACAGAACAAAAAAGAAGCCAAGGAGGAGGAAAAAGCAAAAAAAGATTCTCTCTATTTGCACGCATAACAAAGGTTCTGACGGTGCTCCATTGTTGCCACGATCCTAGTAACTTTGGCACGGCTGCCACTTTTTAGCGCTTTGCCACATTCTGTCGCTTTCTCCTTACCCCGCTCGTAGCTCTACTGAGACACCACGTCTGGCTCTTTCTCCTATCGTCCGCGTTTCACTCATCACATTGAATCAGCCCCTGCAACTCCCGAGAACTTCCAGCGAGCGACAATCCTTCCGCTGCAGCCGCTCCCCCCTGGCGACGTCCTTGCTGCTGCGCCACTGTCGATCTCGTCCCCGGACTAGGCTGCTCCAATGAGGTTTCTGTTTTGCAGGTGCATTGGTCGAGCCCCTTGCCTACTGTGCTTGAGACACATGGCACCGTCACCGCCGTGCGCCATTCCCTCTCTGTGCTAACCTGTGTCTCCATGCTAACCTGCAAGCCACCGTCACCATTCCCTGCTGCTTGCCGATGTCAGCACCTTGCCGCCCCGAGGAGCCGGTTGCATTCCCAATCTAATTGCACTTGATTCAAATTTGGAAATAAAATCCTCAAATTAGGTAAGGTGCATATCTTTAGTAAATTTTGAAAATTTAATTACCTTATTTGAATGGATTAATATATTATAGATATATTACATTAGATATTAGGTATAATCTGTTAGATACTTATTTAAATAATGTGATATCACAAAATCCTAAGATACCCCTCAAGTTTGGAAACTTTTCTAACTTAATAACGTACCTAGATGGCTATCCGATCTCTACTATTCAAGATTGCCTTGATGATGTTGACTAGAAGGATGATCCAACGGCCTTAGATACTAATAAATTGCTTGAGACATTCCAAAAGAAACTACAATAGTTGGAATATGGTAAATTCGTTCCTCATTATTATCTCGATGATCAAGTGGCCAAAATGGAAAAATTGAGGAAACAAATGAAGCTCCTACAAAAAGGAATTCAAACCAATTTCTTGACCTTTCAGTGGAAGAGATTTCTCTCAAGGCTACATCGATTGCTTCAATCTTTGAAGAAGCTTCAAAGACTGATCAAAGTGATATTATTACACTTCAAAACCATATCAGAGATATGTAAAGACAAAAAAAAAAAGCTTAGAGAAGAAAAGAAGCCAGCTCCTGAACCTTTTCAAGAGCCTTCCTCTGCCCATATGGTTTCAAATCCACTTGAAATCTTTTTGTGAGACCAAAGTCGATAGGAGATACCAACCATTGTTGTATTTAACTCCATAAAACAAAGTATCTCCTTTCATTCTGAATCAACTTCAGAATCAAATTCATTTTCCTCCAAAAATGCTTCAACCTCTGAGGCATAAACACCAATGTCCCTCAAGCCTACTATCTTTATGGCCAATCCCCCGAGACAGAAATGCAATCAAATTCATCTGAGCCAGAACTAGTAAATCTTCATGACCCAAACCCAGACCATAGGTCTTCGACCACAAAATACTACTTCATGTTCGATGATATTCCATATTCTAAATGGTCAAAAAGATTACAAGAGTTCCATGCTTGGCTCAACATCAAAGCATTTACTGTCAAAAGTCGGTATGATATACTGATAGAAATCGTGAGCAGATTTACTGGAAGTATAAAAGATTGGTGGAGAATTGTTCCTAATCAGGATCAAATAACATTTTTACTCCAAACACATTTTCATCAGATGAGTCGTCTGATCCACCGCTTATTTATCAATAAACCAGAAGATCTTCTCGAGCTTATAAGAAGATAATTTTTTGAGAGAAAATATTGCTCTTTGCAAAAAAGGCATTTGAAAAAGCATTTCCAAGAAATGCTTAAATTATTCTATACTCTCGGAGTTGATCCAAATCTGAAATAGATATATTCTTAAACTTTGTCCTGAAAGAGATTGGACAAGTTGTGGAAAAATCCCTTTAGGCTAAACAAAAGAGAATTAATGATGTTCCCATTGGAGAACTTCAACAGAAGATGCATCTTACTCTTGATGATCTTTGCATATGTAAAAAAGCTTTTAGGAGTTATCTTCAGAGATATAAAGAACTTGACTGAACTTACCAAATACTTGAGTTAAGAATCAGGTGTTTGAAGAAAGATTCCTATCATGATCCTTCTTGTGGAGATTGATGCAAGAAGCGAAGACAGTTCAAAAGACTCTCCTCAAGCCATAAAAGGAGAATGCGTAAATGGCGATTCTTGCGATAAAAAGGCCTTATATGGGGTTCTTCTGGAAACCATAAAAAATCTGATAGATGCTACGTTTGCAACAAGAAATGCCATTTTGCAAAAAATTGTCCGAAAGCTAGGGGAAAAAAAATTCTCATTCGATTTAGAAAAACGAAAAAAGAAACCGGAGTATCATTTCGAGATAATGTGTTGAATTAGTATTCTCCTTAGAAGATGAGCCGACCAAACACACTATGGCCTCGTTTGGTTCAGCATTCCCAAGGGGCTTTGAGCCCCCAAAGCCCCTTGGGAAAAATATTAGGTGTTTGGTTCAGCATTTATAGGTCTCCTTGGCCAAATGCTTGCCTTTGAAATGCGAGTCCACCTCTACTTGTTCATCCGTTGACTTCTCCTTCTTCTTTTTTTTTTTCACTGAGCATCTTCCCCATACCCCAATCGCTGGTGGCCAGATCTGGCCGCCGACAAGGCTGCCCGAGGTCTAGGGAACCTAGATTTGGCCGTCGGCCAGGCTGCCTATGGTCGCGCAACCTTAGGTGCCACCGCTTGGGCCTTGCTGGCGACTAGATCTAAGCTTGTGCAACTCGGGCAACGCCGCCTGAGGTCGCGGCCTCATTGGCGGCCAAATCTAGGTTCATGCAACCTCGACCAGCCTCACCGGCGGCTAGATCTGGTCATCGGTGGTTGGCCCGCCGTTGATCGGCGACGGAGTTTCATTGGATTTGATTTTTATTTTTTAAAAAAATAATAAGATCCCTTTGCAAATGTTGGGTTCACCAAATGGTATTTACACCAAAGTCACTTTCCAATGCCCTTTTAATTATAATTTGCCAAACGTTCAAGCATTCCCAAAAACCCATTTACCCCAAAGGTATTTGCATTTGGCCAAAGGCATTTCCCCAAAGCCGAACCAAACAGGCCTTATGTGTGCCATCTAGATATAGTCACAAACCAGTGACACCGAGAGTTCTTTTGAAGAATTTGAAGAACAAGTTTTCTTCCTTTCAGGAAACCCAGACCTCCCATAATCCAAGATTTTTGTGCATACACTCCTTCTATTCTTTCATACTTCCATGTTAAGGTATACCCATCCAAATATGACAAGACTATTTCCGTCGTTGCTCTCATCAACACTAGAGCTAGTGCTTCTATTCTTGATACAAAAATACTTCCAAAAAATACCAGACTTCATATACTCAATATTTTAACTCTGCTTCTGGAGATGCCTTTGCTATAAGAGTTCAAAGCAAACACATCACCATATAGTTCTTTCCCTAGTGTTCAATCAGTACCAAAATCCTTGGCTCTAGTTCACTAGATAAGTATATCATCATTGGCTGGGATATCCTTACACAAATTCCTAAACTCAAAATTTTGCCCAATGGACCACTTAAGGAATTTGTAAAAATCCAAAGATTCTTCACTATCCTGATGAATATTTTATATCCCATCTTGCAAACCCTTCTTGAGGCATGTGTAGAATCACACTAAGATTTTGTTCAGAAATGCCTTGACCCTAAATGGAAAAATCCTGACTTTTTCATTCATCTTCCTATCAAGAAAAAAGAGGATGTCAATCCCACCAAAGTCGGTCACTTAGGCATGAATCTAGAACATTTACTTTTGCCACAAAGAAATGCTCAGACCTACTTCACCAAGGACTAATTGAGTCATCAGATTCTCAATGGGCTCGCGAGGCATTTTATGTAAACAAGTGTGCTGAGCATAATAAAGGAAAAATGAGACTGGTCATTAATTACCAGCCCTTTAATCAATTCCTGCAAGATGATAAATTTTCTTTGCCACATCGGAATTCTTTGTTCTCTAGTCTTACTCAAGCCAAAGTATACTCCAAATTTGATCTCAAAGCTAGATTTTGACAATTGAGAATTCACCCTCAAGATAGGTACAAAACTGGATTTTGTATCCCTAATAAGCATTTCTAGTGGATGGTGCTCCCTTTTGGTCTTAAGATAGCTTCTTCACTGTTCCAAAAGCCTATGTGCAGGATTTTTTAGCCTATCATGGCCAATGCCCAAATTTATACTGACGATACTAGATGCGGATTCTCATTGTGAATTACTAGCCTAATTCACAAAACTAGTATGAAAGCATGGAATTATGTTGTCTTGGAAAAAAGATAATCATCGCATAGAAAGAAATTGAGTTTCTTGGGATGCACCTCAAAGATGGGATATACTATCCCTGTCCTTCCATCATTGAGGAATTGCAGAAGTTTTCTCTGATGATCATCTGTCTTACAAGCAGGTTCAACAATTCTTTGGGATAGTTAATTATTTCAAGGATTTTGTCCTAAAAATCACAAAGTTTGTAAGTCCAATATAACAAATGCTCAAGCAAGACGCTCCTCTGTGGGGACCACAACAAACTCAATCGATAAAAAGACTTAAAGAAATTCTACAACATCTTCTCCCATTACAAATTCCTTCCATAGGAAAAAGAATTTTGCAAATAGATGTTAGTGATGAATATTGGGCTGCTATTCTTCTTGGAGAAATTGATGGGAAGCAAAGAGTTTATGGACACAAGTGTTGAAGATTTATGCAAGTGGAAATGCATTACCACTTTACGTTCAAAGAAATCCTAGCAGTAAAATATGCATTAAGAAGTTTGAATTCCATCTTATTGGACATCATTTTCTTGTGGAGATGGACATGTCCTCATTTTCTTAGATGTTGAAGTTCAAGTGAAAGTAGATCCCACATCATCAGTTTCTTAGGTGGGCGGAATGGTTTTTAAAGTATTCTTTTGAAACCAAACATATTACAGGAAAAAATATATACTTACTGATTTTTTGTCCTGACCAAAAGAATCTGTAGCCACCACATTCATAAAAATGAATGTGGTAGGAAATCCTAGAGGAGGTTTCAAGACCTTAGAAATGAAGCCCAAATGGCCTTCATACTCATATCCACTAGAAGTCCCTAAGCTCATTGGAGACAACACTCTCTTTAAAAATCTTGGAAGTCTTATATGGCAATACAATATCCTTTTTTGCAATGATTATGGTGGTCTTATTCTTTACCCAGACAGACTGCACCCAAAATATCCATTCATTCATCCTTTATCTTTCCAGAAAAAACTAAAATGGTTTTATTGGTATTTGTTTAATTTTTATACCATCGCCATCGAGTTTTCGATAGGCAAGATGCCTCTCATTATTAGTAGGATCATCTAAGCAAAAGCCAAGCATAAATATTTTGGGAAAATGCTTAGTTGATTTAAATCATTGAGAGTATGCAAAAATATTTTCCAAAAACAACTTAGAGCATGCAAGCCTAACCCAGAACTTCATATGGTTGTTTTATTTTTAGGCCATGGTTATTTGTCCAACTCAGTGAAGATATGTGTAAAACTCCAACAGATGTTGGAGTATCCATATATAAACCCTAACCTGTTCCAAATGAGATATCTGAACTCTTCCTTGTAGAGTCTCAGCTTACCCTCGATAGTATCGAGAATTGCAGAGGATATTGTGCTAACACAATTGAGTCATTCCACCAAAACCATAGCCAATATAAGTTGATAATGTTTCTTGAGATCATTGTGATGACTATTACACAACCCGACTGACGATCGATGCTTGCCTAAGGAGATACTATGGAATTAACATGTAGGATAGTTCTGAGTCACAAACATCTTCACAAGATCCCCCCCTCTTCATCATCACAGGATCCATGAGGAGGACCAGTGTCGTAGGATCCTTTTGATCATAGTGATTTGTAGCTTGCACTTACTCTATGCCTTGAAAAAAGAAGCCCATCACTTTAACTTGGAAATTTTACCCCAACCTGACATTTCATCAAACTCCATTGATGTTCCGACAAGCTCTCATTAGTCATCCAAAAGACAAAGATCATTTGAATTAAATGTAGAAGTTGCTCTAGGCATTGAAGAAGTGGATAAGCTCCTCGAAAAACTCAGGTAATAGTATAAAGGTAACCTTGAGAAAAGCACTTTTAACAATCCTACTGACATCCCATCAAGTTCTCATTAGTCCCTAGAGGATCCGTAATTCATTTGGATATGATTATTGATTTACATGTTTTTAAATTTGAACATATAACCTTCTGTCAATATCTATAATAACTTGGATATGATCGTTGGTTATTTCGTGTCCTTTATTAAGATAGATTACATAAGATTATGGATTGCATTATTTATTTAAATATCTATCTAGTGTTTGATTTCTGGCCTTAAAAAGAAAACCCAAAAAATAATAATTGCACTAATATTTGGCCATCATCAAATTAGGTCATTTAATTAACGTTGTGTGACATATAGTTTTCATGTTATATTTATTTAATTGTATGTTGCGTGGGACGTTAGTATAGGCATTTTTGTACGTTATTGCATTGCA
This sequence comes from Eucalyptus tenuipes, assembly GCA_014182365.1. Classification (NCBI taxonomy): domain Eukaryota; kingdom Viridiplantae; phylum Streptophyta; class Magnoliopsida; order Myrtales; family Myrtaceae; genus Eucalyptus; species Eucalyptus tenuipes. The sequence goes on along the minus strand of CM024546.1, from coordinate 14,760,283 downwards.
ATGTACGTATTTTTTAGGTCTCTTCAAATAAGTGAAAACCCAAAAAAAAAAATTGATTGATTGCATGTTAATTAAAAATCATATCTAGAGTCGTTGATGTGATTTTTAAGCTAAAATTGCAAATACTTTTATTTTTATGAGGTAAGTCCTGTAATTTATTTACCACTTTATTTGGTATTAAATTGGTAGTTTACTAACACGCATGGTTACCTCACATGTTAAGAAGTAAAAAAATGGATTTAAGCTACACGCCAAACATTTTTTCATGAAAAGAATAGTATCAAAAGGACATTAGAGAAGCTTACCGTCACCAAGTCCTTGTACCTATAATCTCTGGTTCGTAGGAATAAAGTATTTCTCCCAATACTTTATTTAAGTGTCTAATAGACTTTCCACACACTAACTAGTGGCAATTCCATTTTGAAAATGATTTGCATGTTAAAAATATGAATCATAAGTTGTGAATTGATATTGGCTTGGGAGAGCCTGAGTTAGGCTTAAGCTTTACAATCCATTCGCCAAACCCCTAGGTGGTGCACCTTAGGGGTGAGCACAGTTCCCGAGTAGAACCGGGAATCGAAGAATCGCATCGGAGGGTCCGGTTCGGTTTCCGGTTCTTAATAGACCGGTTCCGATTCCTGGTTCCCTTTTTCTGAGAATTGGCGGTTCTTGGTTCCGGTTCTGGTTCCTGTTCTGGTTCTGGTTCCTATGGGAACTGGAACCTGAACCGGAACTGGTTAGGGTTCCAAAAACTATAAATCAATTTTAATGTTTACCCTCCTCAGTTGTTCACACTTCAAAGTTCTCCTCTGTCTTCTCCCATTCTTTGCCTCTGCCCCGTCGCCGACATTGCTCGCCCTTGATGCCACCGCCGGATGTTGCTTGCCTTGACGCTCAACGACTCGCTATTGATGCCGCTGCTAGACGCTGCTCGTCCCTTTGGTGGAGGTCGCTCGCTCGCCCAGCCGCCCCGACGCCGCTTGCCGCTCACCCAGCCATATTGTGTTGATTCTTTGCTAAAGTGAAGAACTGCTTGTGGTTAGTGGGAAAATTTGCTTCAAAAGAAGAGTAGAATCCCTCCGGGCGTAATTCTATATTGTGATAACATGTATAGTTTGGATGTTTCATAATTTATCAGATGAACAGAGAATCATTCTTTTAATTCTTTTGCATAAGGTTTCTAGAACTCAACAGTTAATATCAGATACTTTTCTTCTCCTTATATTGTTATAATTTTTTCAAAGATCAAGTGTTTCGTCTATCTATTTGAAGAGAATGTTGAGGGTAAATGCTCTGCAACTCCATGAGCATGTTTGTCAGGTTATAGTATGTCAATAAGGAAAGATGTGAGGAAATAGGCAGTGGCTAGACAGACACTTGATATTTGTTGCTTGTGGGTATCTCCATTTGCATCTATGATTATTGAATGAGGGTGATTTTTTGGGTGATTTTTTAGGCCTTCTTGACTACCTTTTCTTACCCCCTTTTGCAGTTTCACTTGATTGTTCTCCTACTCAAGCTTAGATATGTTTTTAGCTGTCAAATTTGTTCTATTTTGTTATTTTTGAAGCCAGGTAAAGGAACGTAGGATGAAGAAAGTGAGAGAAAAGAATCTCAATCTTTATATTTCTCTAGAGAATGCACTACTGGCAGAAAGAAGTTACTTGAGTGATCAAGAGAATATTAATTTTGATAATGGCTAATAATAATAATAATTGTTGTGTGGACTATTTTTCATTACCCAAAACTAATGGATGTAATCAAGATGCTTGAATGTATAATGTTTTACAAATTTCGGGATTTAATTACATGATTTGAAATACTCCATTAACACTTAGGGTGCGTTTATTTCATGAAAAATGAGTGATTTGGAAAATATTTTTGGAAAAATAATTACCTATTTCATTAAGAAAAATTAGTCAACAAAAAATGTTTCATCATCGATAACAATCTATTGCCTAATAATTTTCATGAGCAATGAAAGAATTTCCATTCATTTTTGTAAGTGGTATTATAAGGGTCAACCTCTGGCCCCACTTGCCAAGACATTGTCCACTTTGGTTCGAAGTCCACACAATTTTTTTCTTTTGGGCATCTTGGCAGTTAGGCTGGTGCTAGTCCTTATTTAGCACTTTACCTCACCATCCTTGGACGATTTGGGATATGGTTCATTCTTGCTTCCATCGCCATCTTCACGAGATGTGCTCTTGGCCCATCCCTTGTAGAATCAAGTCATTACAGGCCCATTAGCTTTCGCCTAGTACGTCCCCGAACAACACATCTCCAACCGGGGTATTGGCTTCAATATCATTTGTAAGGGTCAACCTCTAGTCTCACTTGCCAAGATATTGTTGGCTTTGGGTCGGAGCATGCACAATTTTGTTTCTCTAGGCTTCACCAAAAAAATGCGTCTTGGCAATTAAGATTGGTGCTACTTCTTACATAGCACATCACCTCACCGTCCCCAAACGATGTGAAATTCAGTTCATTCTTACCCCCATCACCATCCTCACGAGACGTGCTCTTGGCCCATCCCTCGTAGGACCAAGTCGTTGAGGTATAAGCGATTATTTTTCGGAAAATGTTTTCCAAAGCACTTATTTTCCGTGAAATGAACACACTTTTAATCAAATCGATCATGTGCACATTTTTCGTACATGTTTCAAAAGAACATAGAGCGACATTTCCCAACCTGATTCATCACCAGTCTGAATGTAAATCCATCTTCAAGATAAGGTAAATCAAAGTCCAAATTAAGGTGACTGACCCAACAGGACACAAGATCTAACAAATGAACAATGCCGAAATGCAACTGCATCGATTATAGAATGATAAACAGCTTGACAAGTTAACACAAATTTGTGGCTCTTCCTATAGGAGACAGGTGCTCATGTCACTGGTGGGGACAATTGATATATTTGGGCATTTTCGGATTTTTCGTTTTGTTATTTAAAGAATGAATTGTCATTTTTTTTGGCTAAAGCTAACACGCTTAGCTTAAATTCTTTTTCCTATAAGTGAGAATTTTATTTCAAACTAATAAAGGGCTGTGCGCTTGCGGGTGACAGTGCACGAGCATGCATTCGCACAGGATGATTGATGTCGAGTTACCATGCTAACTTTGTGGTATTTTAAGTATTTTCAAGGGTCTTTGATAAGACATTAGCGTGAAATTTAATAAACAACAATGATCGCAAACTTTTTACATCGGTAGTATGTGGATTCCATCCTGCTACAAGAATGTAGATTTCAAACCGTCATGTCCATAGTTTACTGCAAAAATTAGCCGGAAAGACTACATTAAAATTTGGTGCATAGATTTAAGGGTTAATTTGAAAAAATAAAAATAAAAAGTTCTGACTGAATTGACATCTATACAATAAGTATAAAATTAATTGAATAATTTTCTTGTGCCTTTTATGCCTTCTATCTTCATGTATAACAAGAAGATTTTTGTATTTTTCAGGCGTAATCAGCTATAGGAAACTTGTGAATTCTTAATTATCTCTAATGTAATTTGATGTCTAACCTATTTATTTTATTGGAAGATCCCATCTAATTTTCAAAGAATCTCAAATTTGTTTTCGTTTACCCTAGAGTATATTATTCTAAACAAGTAAAACACTAAACTCAAAACTTCTTGCTCTGATGTCATATGTGATTTTGTGGGATCATTGTCAATCATTCTATAAACTTAAGTTAGTAAATAAATGTGTGGTTTAATATATGAAAAAATAACTATTGCTGGCCAATGTATGGTTCTTTCTTAAACCTGTCATTGAGGACATCTATTGAGATTGATTGGGTAATTTTCCTTTTATGCCATCTGTCTTCGTGTATAACAAGAAGATTTTGGTATTTTTTGGGCATAATCAACTATAGGAAACTTGTGAATTCTTAGTTATCTCTAATGTAATTTAATGTCCAACCTATTATTATATTGGAAGATCCCCTCCAATCTTCATAAGAATCTTAATTTTTTTTTTCATTTGCCATAAAGTATATTATTTTAAACAAGTAAAACACTAAACTCAGGACTTGCTGCTCTCATGTCATATGGGATTTTCTGGGATGATTGTCAATCGTTCTATAAACTTAAGTTAGTAAATAAATGTGTGGTTTAATATTTGAATAAATAGTTATTGTTGGCCAATGTATATTTATTTCTTAACCTTGTCATTGAGGACATCTATTGAAATCTTTTTGTTAAGAAAAAATAAAAGTTGGAATTTCATTGTTGATGAGAGTGAGAAAATAGGTTGTCATTTTGATCAAAGACACATGGACCGGTAAAGTTTTGTGGACTCAATTTGGCTTCGATTAATCCTCTTTTTGCTTTACGATACAAACAATCATTTTTAGAAAAATGCTATATAAATCATTTGTTTTATACGAAATAAACGGAATCTAAAAACATACCCTTTTTTCTTCGTTCATTTTGGATATTGGACGACATGACAATTTTCACTGCATCAGCAATGTCAGACTAGTGAAATTGATTGAAGTTGCCCAAGTTAGTTTGATACACAAATCGAGTAAATTATGGCATAAAAATTGGACATTAAAAAAAATGCACTGCACTTTATCTTTTGATGTGAGACATGTTGTCGCACTTGATAGAGACAAGTATATCCTTAAATTAACTAAACTGATAAACAAATGAAAATTAGGAAGATTGTTTAAAAGATGGTTTATAAATTAGGTTGTCCTACGACCAAAGAAGAATTAGGTGGTTCATATAACTAAGTCCAAAAAATGCAGGTTCCTCCACTTGGCTGAATGGAAACAAGCTATCTTTCGACCTCCAAACTTATTTCTTTATCAAAACAATACAAGATTCAATATTGAACCTTGCCTAACCCAATAGCATAATGCACATTGAAGAAAACGGATTCCTAAAAAACAAACCGATACTCGAATGATCGAAGACCGAAAGCAAACGTGGAAAGAACCCCGAGGATAAATCTAACACCAATCGAAAGGCATATCACAAAGATAGACATATCTTCTTTGCCATAGATTAAGTACTTGTTGCAGTTTCAGAGGAATTAATCAATACCATGTAGTTCCATTCTTCAAGAAGGAATACACTATTTTCAAAAGGAGAAAAAGAACATACTATTTTTTTTTCTTTTCCAACGTTCCTCCTTTTTTTTCTTATTCATACAATAGTTATTTTCACTTAAAAAAATAATTGTCCTCTTCCTCTTATTGGCTATTCCCTTATAGGCCGGGTTTGGCCCAACATGGGCGAGCGGGTTTGACTTGGCCCAACAAATAAGAAATGCATCGACTGGGCTGAACAGAACTCTTTCCTCTCTTATTTGCAACGTTCATACTAGTAAATAATAATCCGTGCGACCAGCATACTTTGAAAGCTCATTGACATACATCTATTAGGAATATGTAACAACTCAAAATAGGCATCACATTTTCGAATAGATATAGTATGCAGTACCCTAGATTGATTGATCACATTTATATCTCTTTCAATCTCTTTTCAATTATGATATATTGTATCACAATTATGATTATGCCAAAACAATCATAATTGGTCGACCAATGAATATAAGACCAAAATGTAATTCTCCAAACTCGATCTTCCTTTTTCTTTGAAACTCTCAATTTTAGTTCAACTTGCTTTTTTAAAAATATCCTATTAGATCAAATCAATTTATGATAATTGGCAAAATTTTAAGATAGCAAACATTGAATAGAAATTTTGAGAGCAAGTAAGAGTTATGAGGGCACTCAATTGAGAAACTCTTTTCCTCAGAAGTCTCACATGACATAAAAGTTGAAATCAAAACTTTTGCCACTCTTATTGATCATCTCATGCATACATAGTATGAAATACGTATTGCGGTATTAACTCATTTGCCATGGAACGCATGTCTTCACTTTCAATACCGTACATATAATAGTTCAGACATACCTAATGTCTGTTCACATATCTACTCTTTCAAATAATCCATCAAAACTCACATATGGTATCAAAGATAAATAAAGTAAAAGATGTTGATTATTTTACTTTCGGACATAGTAAATATTATGTTATCATCTTAACACTTAGTTAAGACGACATATGTATTTAAAACTTGAGTTATCAATTATCACCTAGATAATAAACTTAAAAATTGTCTCATTCTTATTTATCACAAAGTCAATAGATGTGAGTACCTATGTGAATAAGCTAATCTCTTATTTGTCCAATATACTTTTTTAATTCTTTAATAGACTAAGCATCTAGATGCATAAATGTTAAACAAAATAACTCATAGACACTAATGATGAAAGACAACTTCATTAAACGTGAACACTTACGGAAATTACAATATTCATTATATTAGCCTCTATGCAGTCCTAAAGATTTTACGTGTCCATAAAAGACATCTCTAGGTATTGGCTTCTTCATAAGATCTGCTATCATTCTATGCATAAAATATGCACTGCAAGTTCACATTTTTTGCGTAACCATATTTTTGACAAAGTTATACTTGGTAGCTATATGTTTGATCTTGCCATAATATTTCATATCCTTAGTATATGCTATCGTTAATTGACCGATAATGAGTTTGCAACATTCTCAACAACACCTGAATAATCCAAAAAATCTTTTAAGCCAAGGTTTGGCCATAAGGTCCTAAAGGATCGATCATGGGCCATTGGCCATGGATCGATCAGTTCGATCGGCAAGGAATTGCAGATCGGTCATGATTCGACCGACCGACTGACCGACCGGTCACGAATTGGTTGAGGTGTCGGTTGTAAATTTTCTACCGACTATACCGATGGGATAGGATCACTAGCTTATAAGATGACTTTTTGATCATGAGAATTGGTCACAGGATGATTTTGGATCGGTAGATGGTCATGGGTTGATTCTACTAGTCACAGTTTCTGGCCACGAGTGATTCCGCTCGATTATGCACTGATACATGGACAATTCAAATTGATCAAATGCAACCGTCTTTTAATAAAAAATGCATCATTCCCTATTTAATTCTTAGTAATCGGAATGGAATCTCGAATCGGTGATGTCTAATCATGGATCAATAATGCACCAACCATGAACCCTACTAGTGGATCGGGTACCGACCGGAATGAGCCCAAGGAAAGACCCAGCTATTCCGTCACTAATTCTAAGGTCCATGAGTATCTTGGCTTAGTGTTAGGCCATGGGTAGCCTTACGATTGGTCTCGAACCGATCAAAGGACAACCAACCCTATCGGCCGACCGACCATCCAAAGGAATGGTCATTTGGATGAATATGGGACGTAATGACCAAACCTGCGATTCGATTTTTTGAGATATACCTAATGATCCATTCTCCAGCCCCAGAACCAACTTAGACAATGGAATTCTCTAGACCACCTTCTTGAGGAAGAAAATGATAAAATGGAATTCTCTAGAACACCCTAGCTTCTTCATGAAAGAGGTTGACTTATCATTCCACCTAGATTTTTCTAGATATGGTCATGATTACCAAGGATTTACCTTGGGGATTAAGCAAAGTATCCAAGCCAAGTGTTCCAAGAAAAATAGGATACATTGAAACTAATTATGGCTATCATATAGCCTTGATGCCACCTTATCTTTTAGAGTGCGGTATCCATAATGAGTTGTCCCCTTAATAATGAGCTAAGTGTTAATCGGATCCAATGAAATGGAGACAAGCAAGGCCTTAAATGAAGACACTAAGTCATTAGATCTCCACCTCATAAGCCTAGGTATTCACTTGAAGATTTGGCAATGATGGCTTGAGATTTTCCTTGGGGAAGAAGTCGGTGACTCATAAGCTTAGGTGTCCTCTAGAATCTTAGGTTATGATGAGCCTAAAGAATAGCCTTGGTGAACAAGGCAAATGCCAACCAATCAAGAGAAGACGTTAGGCATCGAGGGGCTTATGTGTCCCCTAGGGCTATAGGCACATCATAAGCCTAAAGTGAGCCTTGGAGGACAAGTAAATAGAGGGACCAATCAATATCAAACACGAATAAGCATAGGCGCCAACTAAGGAGACTAGATAGGCCAACTCGTTCTTTAGCCTTAATCATGAGATTGTCACCAATAATTGAAGAGAATGAGGCCTATAAAGAGGAGAAGGCCTCTTCACACTTTGGAGGTTTAACCATTCTCTCATTTCCTCTCCCTTTCTCTCCTCTATTTCATGTCCTTTTCCTTTAAGCCACCTTAGGAGCCGTCCGGTCACTAAAGGAGCATCTTGGAGCTAGGCTCAAAAGTTGTAAGTAGAATCTCTAACTCTTGATTAGGGCAATAGCCTACATCGTCGAGTTTAGTGGTGTGCTCACCCGTGTAAACCGTGTGTATATTGTAATGTTCCTTTGTGGGTTTGCTCATATTTGCATGCTTGAGTGTGTTCACGCCCCGGGATGAGGTCAAGGTTCGCTCGGCTTGGAATCGACATCAAGTCGTGATGGCCTAAGCATGCAACTCAAGCCACGAACCAAGAATCGTTCCTGGCATATTTTGTGATATGATGTTGAGGGTTATGGCACACTCACTTGAATGAGCACGCCCTTGGGCCTTGCATACATCGGCTAAGATAAAAGATGAAAAATCGACTTGTGTGTGCACTTAAAGAGGAAAAAGCACCCGTCGTCATATAGCGTTGGCGGTAATGCCTCGTTCATTGAACGAGATGCCCTGATTAAGCCAGGATGCTTGGGTTGAGCCCAGATGCCTTGGTGAGCTAGCGTCAGGATGCCTTGATTGAGCTGAGATGCCCTGGTTGAGCCAGGATACCTAACTTGAAGCTAGATGCCTCGGTTAAGCTGGGAGGGCCTGGTTGAGTCAGGATGACAATAAATGAATTTGCATGAGCGCTGGTTTATGCATAAGCATGATATGTTGATATGTTCATTGACAAGCAAAAGGTAAGGGTGCATTGAAATATGTAGTAATAGACATCTGCATGTAGTCGAGGTGTAACAATAAGTTTGCTAATGATATGCTATCGATATGGCATTGTAGGTATGAAGGAGTTACAGTCCATGACTGTAAGATGTCTTCCTAGTAGAGAATTAGAGGTTTTACTTACTGAATCCATGACTTACCCCATTGTTTTTCGGAATCGTAGGTATGAAAGAGTTACAGTCTCGATAGAGGAGTTAAGATTTACTCTGGCCTTTTTTAGCATAGAGTATGTAATGATTGTAAATATGACAGCCCATGACAAAAATGGCTTGTAAATGTAACTGATGTAATTGTATGTTTTTAAATGGTTGTTTTCCTAGCTGCTTGTTATTGTCCGGATGTTGTATATACGCTTCTGCATGTGCTTAATGGAAAGATTAAAAAGAAATGGGATAGCGACGTGCTTGGGACGTTGCGAAAATAACCCTTGTTGCTCGAGACCCTGGAGATGGAGTCAGGGTCGTGACAAAGTATCCTCTTGTATTGCTATTGATAATATCACAAACTCGGCTTCCATTGTGGACAAAGCCATACATATTTATTTTTTATTGCTCCAAGATATTGTGCCATTATATAGTAAGAAAACAAATCCATATATAGATTTCTTTTCATCTAAATCTCCTCCTCAATTAGCATTTGAGTAACCTTCAAGTCGCGGATCATTTCCTTGATAACTCAGCATATAATCAACAGTTCTCTTTAGATACCTCAATATTCTTTTAATGGCTTTCCAATATACTTGATCTGAATTTGATTGGTACCTACTTACCATTTCAACTACAAAAGATATGTCAGATCTTGTACACATGATAGAGTATATTAAGCTTCTAACATCACTAGCATAAAGAACATATTGCATCTGTTCCTTCTCTTGTGGAGTCTTTGAACACAATTTATGACTCAATATTTCACCTTTTGCAATATAAGTATCTATAGGTCTGCAGTTTTACATATGAAATTGTTGAAGAACCTTGTTTATATAGGTCTCTTGAGAAATGATGATCTCTTCGAACAATCTCTTGAAATATTAACTCTAATAATATATACAGCATCACCCATATCTTTCATCTCAAAGTTTGAAGATAACCAACTTTTAACAATATTAAAAAACTCCATATTACTTCTGGCAATCATTATATCATTAACATATAATAATATGATTACAAATTGATTTTTGGATCTTTTGATATGTACATAATGATCATTACAATCATTATAAAATCATATGTCATTATGGTATTATGAAAACTTATGGGCCATTGTCTAGATAATTGCTTATGGCCATTTATTGATCTCAAAAGTTAACATACATTTTGTTCTTAGCCTTTCAAAATGAAACTAACGAGTTGTTCCAATTCTCCATTAAGAGCAGTCTTTACATCCATTTATTATAGTCCAAGATCCATACTAGCCACTATTACTAGAATAAGGCAAATTAAGGTAAATTTCACTATAGGAGAAAATGTTTCCTCATAATCAATTCCTTCCTATTGATTATACCATTTCTCTACAATGCAAGCTTTATATCTTTTTATTAAGCCATCAAATTTACGCTTTATTTTGAGAATTCATTTGTTCATAATAGCTTTACATCCTTTTGGAAGATCAATTAGTTCCCAAACATGATTTGACTTTATTGACTCCATTTTCTCTTCTATTGCACGTATCCATTTTTCCTTATTAGGGCAATTTAGAGCTACATTTGCATTCCTTTGCTCATCTTAATCTCATGGAGCAACCATGAAAGTTTTCCCTTCAATGTCAAAACGTTGATGGATATTACTTTTGCGACTTGTTCGCCACACATGAGATTGTACTCTTTGCACATTATTCTCCATTATGCTCTAACTTGGATTAGAGAATGATCATATCATCTAATCAGATCGTTGTAATTGAGATTGTGTCAAATTTAATTTCTCATTTCTCACATTACTCCCACTTGGACGAACTCCATCAAATTTATTATCTTGATCCAATATTTCAAATAGAGAGTAGTCTCACTTATTTCGTCATTCTTAGGAAATTCATTATCTAAGAATGTGATATTTTGTAATTCAAATTCAGTTATACTCCAATTTTCTTGCTAATATATAAACACATACCCTTTTGAGTATTTTAAGTATTTTATGAAAATACTCTTCTTACCTTCGGATCCAATTTCCCATACTTGTGAGAGGATTTGTGAGTATAAGTAGCACAGTTCCACGGTTTAAGAAAACTTAAGTCGGGTTCTTTACCTATCCATACCTTATATGGAGTAAAAGTAACTAATTTAGAAGGCACAAGGTTAAGTATATGTGCAGTAATTAACAAAGCATCATCCCAAAAGGTGATAGGTAAAGTTAGTATGCGCAATCATGGACCTAACAATTTCTAGTAAGGTTATGTTTTTTCTTTCCACAATACTATTTTGTTGAAAAGTATATAGAATAAACAACTGTCTTTCTATTCTTTTTTCATCACATAAATTTCCATATTCATTGATAGATATTATCGACCTTGATCGAATTTCAATGCTTTTATTTTCTTATCTAGTTGATTTTCTATCAAGCTTATAAATTTCTTGAAATAACTTAATGCTGCAGATTTATGAGAAATCAAATAGACATGTTCGAATCAAGTATCATCATCTATAAACGTGACAAAATAAACAGTCACATACATTGCTCTCACATTTATTAAACCACAGATGTCAAAATAGATTAAATACAAAGGAAATTCAGCTATTGTACCTTTTTAAAATGATTTCATTGTCATTTTCCCTACTAAGCAAAGCTCACATTATGGGCAAATCAACTTTTTCAATGTTGTCGAACAAAACCTTTTTGGCTAGTCTGTTCATTCGTTGTTAGCCAATATGACCAAGTCTGGCATGCCACATATTCGTATTATTATCATATGAATCAGAAGACGTGAAAATGGAATAATAAATATTGACATTATTATAGTCAATATCTAACCCAATTAAACCATTTAGAAAATAACCACAACCATAGTAATTTATATTCAAATACAAATCCACATCACTATTATGGAACTTTGAATTGAAACCAAGTTTAACTAACACTAACATTAACAATAAATTTCGATAGATCTCCGAAGCATATAATACATCATGTAGAAATAAAGTGCATTCACCACATATAACTCATTGGTAGGTGTCAAATCCTTTAACTTGAGCTCTGGAGTTATTCCTTATTTTATATATATATATATATATATATATATATATATATATATATATATATATAAGAATTCCATGTAAGCTTCTCTATCCTTCGCTACATGATCCATTGCTCCCGAATCTAGAGTTCATAAAAGATTAAATTTAGTTAAAAATACAACAAATCTCTTAAAAATACTGGGGGCGTGTGACATCCTAAATTTCTCTGACCCTATAAGTATAATCAGACCGTTATGGGCTTAGATTATTTAAAATAGGCTAGACGACAAGCCCAATAGGCCGTGAGAAAATTTTGGACTTAAGGAGTTAACGGGCCGCATGAAAGTAACGAGCATGGGCTCGATGGACCAAAGAATGGGCTTTGGACTTGGGTTAGTCTAGAATGGGCTAATAATCGGGTTCATTAAAATTGTGAATTAAGTTTAGTGGGCCATGAAATGCCATGGAATGAACCTGGTGGGCCAGTGACGGGTATTTAGGCCTGAGCACTATTAAGATTATAGGTTAACCTTATGAGATATCAAATTAGGATTATTAAAATCAATAAGTGATTGTAATTTTGTTATCGCACACTTTCATATTTTTCTCATGATTACTCCTTACTTGTGATTATAGATTAGCGCTAAGACATTAACGCATTAGTTTAATTCGTGTGAACTCATAGACCCATATAGTTAGCAATGGACCGAAAATTTTGCGGGTTCTAAACGAAATTAAGCGAATGACATTAAAAAAAATAGATTAATTAACAACAAGGATTATAGCTTAATTCTAACCCTCCTTGAGTGCCAGGTGTCAACCATGAAGAAGAACGCTTGCATGGACCGCAACCTTCCTCCTTCTCTCTCGGTTTCTCTCAATCCGAAGCCTTCAGAGGAGACATCATCATTTCTTCCAAATAATATCTCTTCTTGGGATTTACAACTAGATTTTACACTCATATCTAAACCCCCTCAAAACTTAAGCCCCTCCCTTCCCCAAGAGCCGACCCATCTCTCTCTCTATTCTCTCTCTTTTCTCCTTTCTTACACAGCTCGAGCAGAACCAGAGCTCCATGCCTTTAGCTTCTTATTCTTCTTCTTCTTCTTGCACGAGTTTGAGGGCATACAAAGAACAACAAGCCACCAGCAAAGCTGAACCACAAGTAAGGAATTGAGAAGGTTCTAAACTAGAAGTTATCCGCTGCTTGTCGAGTAAACATGTAGAGCATGCTGGATGGTGGACAGTTGAGTCTTGATGCTTCTATTTTGGGCTGGAATAGGCTAGATGAGTGCTCAAATGGAGTCCATGATCTTTGCATGTAATGGTCGAGGCTCGGATGGACAAAGAACCGTGCGTGTGGGAGCTGTGTTAGTCGAGATGGTAGAGTAGATGACTGCTGAGAGATGAACGAGTGCTGCTTGTTGGTTTTGAGCAGTCAAAAGGCAAGTTCGAGTTTGGGTTAGACAGTAGATTAGTTGCGTGAAGTCTACAAGCTATTGAGATCATTTTTGGGGTTTGTGGGTGCTGTGTCAAGGTTCTAAAAGGAGTTGTAGACCCACTAAACAACCTGTGGTAGCCGTAGATGGAGACAAGGGCTCGAGATGCTCTGTTCGGTAGAGACAGGGGCGGTAATTAATGGTTCATACGTCACTTTTGGGTTTAAATGTGTAGTCAACGGAAAGAACTAATTTTCTTAAGAGCGCACCAATGATTTTTAGCTTCAACATACTGGTTGTTAGAGTTTTCTTGTAGGAATTAACTGGTGTGAACATTCTTTTTCCTTAGAACAACAAACTAATTTGTAGAAGCTAGCAAAACCTTAGGTTGTTTTATGAATTTTCTGATTTTTTTTTTATGTAGTTGGACCTTAAACCCTTCATGAAAGTTGTAGGACATATCTTTAGGAACAAGTATCAAAATTTGAGAACAAATGATCAAGGTTCAAATAGCTAAATGAATTTCAGGTGCATAAGCTGGAATGTTACTGCAGAATTTAGAGGTCTATATAGCAAGTTACTGCTCTTTATTTAGAGAGAGAAATAGGCTTAGATTTCTTCACAAAAAATGTTAATCTATGTCTCTTCTATAATATATTAAAATTTCATAATGTTTTGACAAGATTTGATGTACTTTTTGCTTTTGTGACTAAAATTGCCCGTGTTAGCCTAAATTTTGTCTTGATCCGAGATTGAGCAATAGGTGCTATTCCTCTTGTCCATGATTTTAATGGCATGTAGGGAGTCTAATGGTCTTGTAATAGTAGTTAGAATGTGTATGAGCATGTCTCTTCCATAACCAAAGTGTGGTCATCATATGATTGCTAATTGTGGTCAATGCGTGCAATGAGTGTGGCTCGAATGAAAAGTTGTTTGTGCATTGAGTGCTGTTTGAAGTGATCGTGTGCTCTTGGGTTATATGCATGCTGTGATGTGAAATAATCCAAAGGTCTGATGAATGAAATGTGTGAGTAAATGAGTAAGAGATTTCCATCGATACTGAGATACCGGTGATGCCCTGGGGAGTGAGATGCCCATACTGTGTGATCTCAGATGCCTTGGTTGAGTGAGATACCGGAATGCCTCGGAGTTGAGATGCCCGTGTGTGTGATTAGGAATACCTCGGTTGTGGGATACCGAGATGCCTTAGAGTGAGATGCCCATGATAGTGATATCATGGAAGTTTGAATGTGGGATTCCGGAAATGACTCGATTGGGCTGGCTTGTGTTTCGGTGGGTAAATTGGTTGAGGATGGACTTTGATATACATACTATAATATAAATCCACTTGGTCTGTGAGTTTGCCTGTAGTTGTTGCATCTCATCCTAGTCCCGGTTAGGAACAAGAAGCATACATGTACATTTGGTGTGTTTGATATGAAGTGATTATTTATGCGACATCTTAGTGTTCATCTAGCCATACTTGTGATAATCCTGCCTTAGTATGAGCTATTTGGTTATGTTCCCTTACTTTTTTTGGCGATTGTGGATTGTCTAGTTTAGGGTCTTATAATTTCTTTACTGAGCATTGCTTATTCATTTCTATATTTCATATCGTTAGTATATGCGTGATGTCGATCACACGATATGGGGTAATAGCATACATTGATGTTTCTTTTCACAACATATATGACCCCGATATCGAGCTGACTTATATGAGATACAAGGCTGTGCTATGGACGGATGACGGTAAGGTAGACTGGATCCCGATGAGATTTGTTGCATTGTTCATAAACTATGAAGGGGAGCTGTTTGGCCCTCTTCAGCTTGATGCTGGAGGACTTGGAGCTAGGGTAGGTGGTGCTTAGGTGTCTAGTTCATGATGAAGCCGGAGAAGACGTCTTTTGGTTTTTTAATGGACGTGGGCTAGTATAAGGGGTAATGAAGTTAAGGACCCCTTTCACCCCTTTCCTAGTAGATTACTTACACTTTTGAATGTGGACTTGTAAATATATGATGTACATAGGTGTAAAACTGTAAGTAATCCAAGTCGACGTATGTAAGCCCAAATGAATGTCAACAAGAAAGGCACCGAAGCTCTTCACAATCTTTATATGTGTTCTTAATGTGGATTGTCTAATGCTAAGTGGCAGGACCGATACATGGAGATCGTATGTTAGAAAAGTTTCAGAACATATAATATCCATGTCATACATGCTAACCAATTATGATGGAATACTTTAGTGCGATAATGGAATTAAACATGTCCTGTCATGATACTAATCCATATAGTTTCCGCTCGCTTAGTATGTGACACTATCGGGACGTCACAGGGTGTTTTACTTTATGTGGCTTGCCACAATTATGAGCATAGTGACATTTCTTGCCATAGTTGTAATACTTCATCCTTGACATTCTTTTCACATAAGGACTATTTCCTCTCTCATGTTGGTCAACTCTTGATTTTTTACTTAAAGGGCTCCATCCCTTGCCTTTCCACCTTTTGAACAAATCAAACTGATTACGTTAGAACTCAAAGCTCCTTCTGAGCTAGAACCAGCATAACAAATACCTATTTTTGGCTTAACTCCCAAAAGTGATCATCTGCTAACTCAAGATGGCGGACGTCATTCTCAAGTTCTTCCATAACTTGGTTAAGAGCTTCTAGTGCTTCTTACTTTTTTAGCACATTTTGAATTTTCATATTCAATGTCTTACAATTCTTGTCGTTCAATTTTTCTTCTTTGTCTAATTCAGCCACTATGTTCTTAGAAGTTTGAAGCCATTGTATCTAAACAAATTAGACATATTTGCACGAATTATTAATGCCTATCATTTATGCATCTATTTTGCATAAAATAATCATATTAATGAATAAGATCAAATAAGGCTTTAGAGTCAAAATGTCACTTTGCTTCCAATCATCATAAAAAAATCCTAACTTGAAATTATCATTAATATAATCATTTATGCAAAAAATAAGTTCACTAAAGTCACTAGAACTTTCTTGAACTTACCACAAATAATTGTAAATTAAAATAATAATTTATAATAGTAAATAACATTGAACTTTCATTAACTAAACATGCTATTTACACGAAGCAATATGTTTAGTAGAAAGTTATCAACATTAACATGGAAAGAAATGTATATACCTAAGATATTTGAAACCAACCTAAAAATAAATAAATTTAAAGATGCTCATTTATCTCATAAACAGAGAGAGACTCTTTTAATTTCTTAAAAAATTCCTCTAAGAATTTTAAAGGAATATTGGGCAACCATGGAAAGACCGTCGGAGATCCCTTAAGGCTTCTGTAAGGTGCATACATTCTACGCTAAGTTAAACTCAACCCGAGAGTTGAAGTCTTCATGCCTCAATCCTATAGTATTCTCTCATAAAAGCCACTGTAAGCTTCTTATAATCCGAGACCACGTTGACCTCTCATAGCCAATCTAACACCGCTTGCCATTCAGATGGAAGAATGTTCATTAAAGTCGACGCCTTCTGAAAATCTGGCATCATTTCAGATAATTCATTTTATCATCTAGTTAACCCTAATCATATGTAACACTATCACCGTTATTCCATCGATAATTAGCTAATTCCACTACTTACCCTTCAGGTCTTGCATTCTATTCATCCGTTCTTGGGAATATAGGTGTGCGTACAAAACGCATCATATTTCCTACAATCAATCCAAAACAAAAGTATATTACACATAATCTATAGTGAACATAATTGAAAAACACATTTTTTTAGCAACGGTCAACGATCGGTCAACACTAGTCAATGCTAATTAACGGTGGTCAAAGCCAGTCAATGGATGATCAAATTGGGCCAAGGGTCATCCAGGTCAAATAAATGGGTCAGCGAGTTCGCGAGGGGCAAAACAGTAATATCAATAAAAACAAGAGCATAATCGTAAAAACAATTGATAGGGACAAAACAGTGATATTACAAAGAATGAAGGGAAAAAGGGTAATTTCACGTAGGTGCACGCGCGTGTGGCGCACGCGCCTAGGAACTTCCTCAATGCATGCAGATCTTTCCACCTTCTGGCATTCGACAGCTCCCAATAGAGTGTCGTCCGTCATTTTTCTCGTCTAGATAAGAACTACAACCTTGCACTATCAAAAACAAATTTTAACTCATAGAAAATCAAAAAAGAGGGTCAAACAGTACATAGGTGTCGAGATTTTCGCCCCCAAACGTCTATCAAGGACGATTATCAAATTCTACCCAAAAAACCAATTATAAACTACGACAATGGTGATCAGGAAACATGAACAACATTGCTCTAGGGGTAAGTACACTATTAGTGCCAAAAGTTGTGTACGACACTCACTTTGGTGCCAAAAGTTTCCATCGGATCACTTAAGTGCCAAATCGGAGTAAAAATGATTACTTTGGTGCCACTGGTAGAGGTGTCAAACGGGTGGGTCGGGTCATTAATGGGTCGACCCAAATTGACCCATTAACCCATTTATGACCCATTTAAGCCAAATGTAAATTTTCCGACCCATACCCGCCCCGACCCATACCCAACCCATACCCGACCCGACCCATATTTCATATTTAACCAAATTTAGAAAAACTTATTCCTATGTTTTTTTTTTAAGATTATATTACTAAAATACTTCCAAGCTTATTTCTTATATATATTATTTTTTTAAAAATTGTATTGCTAAAATAGTTTTATACAACACAAATTTAATGGACAATTTTTATAATTTCTAAAATAATTATTTTAAAAATATAATTTTAAAAATAAATTTTTAATTATTTTTATTTTTATTTTTTAAATATACTTTTTCTTTTTCTTTTTCTTTTTCTTTTTCTTTTTTTCTTTTTCTTTTTTTTTTCTTTGGCTGGCCGCCGGCCACGACAACGGTCGGCGGCAGCCACAGGCGAGCCTTGAGCTCGCTTGGCTCGCCGATGCCGGCAAGCACGGGCGAGCTCGAGCTCGCTGGATCTGGCAAGCCTCAAGCCTCGCCCAACGTCGGCAAGCTCGAGCCTCGCCAGATCGGTGAGGCTCGAGCCTCGCCGGAGTCGTGAGGCCTCCGCCTCACCGAGATCCGGCTAGCTCTAGGCTCGTCGGCGTCGGGCTAGCCCAAGCTCGCCCGCCGGATCTGGCAAGGCTCGAGCCTCGCTGGACGTCGGCGAGGCCTTCGCCTCGCCAAATCTGGCGAGCTCAAGGCTCGCTTGGCCGGTCGCCGACCATCGCCGTGCCGGCGACCGGAGGAAGAAGAAAAAAAAAAAAAAAAAAAAAGGAAAGAAAAAAGAAAAGAAAATAAAAATAAAAAATAATTTCGGTTTTTATATAATAAAAAATTGCAAAGTTAAAGAGAGAAGAGAGAGGTTGTGAGGTTTTAAGTGAAAATAAATGGGTTCATTTTCAATGGGTTGATAAATGGGTTTTAAATGGATTAGAGAGCTGACCCATTTAAGACCCATATATCTCACTTTCTTTATCTTTAAAACCCATTATGGGTGCTTTAAGAAATAAGGCTTGACCCATTAACGACCCATTTAAACATAAATGGGTCCATAAATGGGTCAATGACCCATTTTGACACCTCTAGCCACCGGTGAGAGATTCCGGCCAAAAATGATTATGTGGCTTTTATATTTTAAAAAAAATGACATGGCTTTTGAACGACGTTGTTTTCTGTCCTCCTTAAGAAAACGATGTCGTTTTGCCGTCATATGTGGATGGCCTCACAAAAACGACGCCGCTCATCTTATATGAGGATTGAAATTAGAGTTTTTTTGTTCGATCCTTGCCCAACGCCGACCTAGCTCGCTTGGCCACTATCACTCAGCCACTGTCGCTCGACCTTCGTCGTAGTTGCTCGACTAGGTGGGTGAGGAGAGGCTGAGGTTGTTTTTCGGGCAAGAAGCAACGGGAAGAATAGGAGGCGAGGGCAGAGGAGGAGGAGGAAGAAGGGGGGTCGAAGGTGGAGAGAGTGAAGATAAGGAGGGCGCAGATGGAGATGGTGGATTGGGCTCTGTTCAGGAGCGGTTGAAGTGGGTCCTTCTGAAGGGGGAAGGGGAAGGAGAAGGAGGAGGAGGACAAGAGTTTGGGCTTGTCGACAATGTCGGACAAATCAAATGCGGAGTTGTGCTGGTGTGGTACTAGTGCTGGTGTCGTTGCTGGTGTTGCTGCTAGTGCTGGTGCTGGTGTTGTTCTTCGGGGAAGAAGACCACGGGGAAGCCTCTCTCTCTCTCTCTCTCTCTCTCTCTCTCTCTCTCTCTCTCTCTCTCTCTCTCTCTCTCTCTCTCTCAATTTGGGGATTTAGGGTTCTGACCTGGGGGAAAGACGCCAAACGGCGTCGTTTTGTTGTTTAGACGCTGTCTGTACTCTGGCGAGTCACATCAGCTTAAAAAAATTAATAAAAAAGTGTCACGTTAGATTTCCGATTAATCAGTTTGGCGTTGGCACTAAAATGATCGTTTTTCAAACTTTTTGGCACTTAAGTGATCCAAAATAAACTTTTGACACCAAAGTGAGCACCATACACAACTTTTGGCACCGATAATGTACTTACCCTCATTGCTCTGATACCAATAAAGGAAACAGTTCTTGAAAAACGAATCAATACTCGAACAATCGAATACCAAAAATGAATGCGAAAATGGGCTCGAGGATATATGTAACACCAATCGAAAGGCATATCACAAAAATGAACATACCTAGTTTGTCACAAATTAAGTACTTGTTGCAATGTCAAAGGAATTAATCAATATCCTAGAGTTTCGTTCTTCAAGAAAGAATACACTATTGTCAAAAGGAGAAAAAGAATGTATCGTTTTATTCTCTTTTCCAATGTTCCTCCTTTTTTCATATTTATACAGTAATTATTTTCATTTAAAAAATATCTGCCTTCTTCCTCTTATAAGCCCTTCCCTTATGGGCCGAATTTGGCCCAACATGGGTAGATGGGCTTGACTTGACCGAACAAATAAAAAACATATCACACATTAATATATTTCCTATCGTTCTCAATTCAAGTTGTCTTTTTTAAAAAGGAAGAACAAGTGAGCAGACAGTCATCATATTATAACTTAACAATATTCACCACCATCCTTAATTTTTTCTTAGATTTTTAATTGATTCAAATAAGTCCCTGAATTTTTTTTAAAGTGCTTCGACATCGGTTCTTCCTTCGAAGTTGCTCCGTCAGCATTACGAACACTACAAAATCGAAAAATGTCCTAAAATAAACCTAAACTTGAAGGAGTTGTTCGAAATAAATAAAGATTAAATGGGCAATGATTAAATGAGCGACATTGAACATTGAGTAAGATTACAATGATCGTAAGTATCGAATTTTACCAAGCGCATACGTTGGTGCATCCTAACCTTTAGATCATATGGATTTTGTATGAAATCAAGTTACAAGTCGCATTAAACTAATCATCGAAGGTTGTCCCGGTGGCCATCTTCTCATATGAGAATGGATGAGATAGGGAGTTCAATTTCTCATCTTGTTAGAGGAATGAGGTGGAGACGTTAACTTTCATATGAGAATGGGTTGAGAGTTAGGCTAGGGCAGGCGAAAAAATAGAAGTCACATTGGGCTCACGCGGTACCGGTCCACCGGATCACCGAGAAAACAAGAAAGCCCACACCATATAAATAGAATGGCCCGTCGTTTCGTCGTCATGGTTTTTGCGGACGCCAGCCGCCTCAGACCTCTGAATCTGATCCACCGACCGTCAAAACTCAAAAGTACCCCTTCCTCGCTCTCTCTCCTCCGAAATCCCTAGAGAATTCCTAAACTCGGGCCTCGGGGGCTTCGCGGCGGACAGGCGAGAGAGAGAGAGAGAGACCTAATCGCCGCCGGCCGGTGAGATATGTCAACGTCGGGTCAGCCTCAGTTCAGGTACACGCAGACCCCGTCGAAAGTCATCCACCTCCGCAACCTACCGTGGGAGTGCGGCGAAGAGGAGCTCGTCGAGCTCTGCCAGCCCTTCGGCAAGGTCGTCAACACCAAGTGCAATGTCGGCGCCAACAAGAACCAGGCCTTCGTCGAATTCGTCCGTCTTCTTCTGCCCCCCCCTCTCTCTATCTCTTCTTTAGCTTTTGTCCAATTCATTCTCCGTCCTGCTTCGTGATTGCTCTTTCTGTGCTCGTCTGGGTGATTTTTGCGCTCCAGCTAGGTTAATGACCCGATCGAGATTAGATTTTGGTTGATCCGTTCGATTTGTTTTTCGCCCTCATCTGCTCTTGTGCGTGCTTTCTGATGTTACAGAACAGTTTTCGTTGCGAGACTTTGATTATTCTGCCGAGATGACTCTATGTGTTTGGCGATCGTCGGAATTGCAGTTGATTGGTCTTGCATTTTTTATTTGTTCCTTTGCAGGCCGAGCAAAGCCAGGCTATTTCGATGGTGTCGTATTACGCTTCGTCCTCAGAGCCTGCACAGATTCGTGGCAAGACCGTGTATATCCAGTATTCCAATAGACATGAAATTGTGCACAATAAGAGTCCAGGAGATGTTCCTGGAAATGTTTTGCTGGTCACCATGGAGGGCGTTGAGGCTGGTGATGTGAGCATAGATGTTATCCACCTGGTGAGCTTTTTCTTACTTGACACTTTGCCTTCATTTTTACAAAGGGTTACATGAGCAGAGAATGGAGTAGAGTGAGAAGGGAATACTTTTTTCCTTTAGTTTTTTTGTGTTAGAACCCATGATGTGATGAAGGTGCTTGTCTCACCTCCTTTCAGGGCTATGGAGCCTTTTGGAGCTCCAATTAATGAAAGACCATACTTCAGTAGGCATTTTTAGTTACTTAAAATGAATTTTGCATGTAGTTTGTTTATGCCCAGAACATTGAGAAGCCTTTCCTTATCTTACATGGAAAAATTGTAATATCTGCTTCTTGGCCTTTTTCTAGCCTTTTCTCTTCTAACTTGCCTAGTGTGGAGTTTGAAATTCACTTTAATTCTAGTTGTGTAATCTCACTGGATGGGTTGGTGCAATTACTGCTGTGAGTGAAACAAAATTCAATGTGGCTTTTCTTATGGAGAAATTACTTTGCTTATTGGACTTTCGTACCACTTTCCCCTTGGAGCTTCTTTTGTCACTTAGTCCGCCTGTGCTTATATAACCTGCATCGCCTAGCAAGAGCATGCCGCCTGTCAACTTTGGCAATTAATTGGTTGCAAGTGAGTTTTGGCCAGAAATTGGCTATGTGAACTGACTTGAATGTACTTATGTTTGATAGCAAAAGTGGTACTTGAATTCAAAAGGCTAAAAGAAGAAACCCATACATTTTGGATTCTCACTTATATCATCAATACAGCTTGAACATTAGAGCAGAAATCTCAAGATTCTCTATGGGTTCTGTTGGTGTTGGTTCTTGTGCTTTTACCTTTGGGGGGATTAATTATCTCCATAGACAACGCTTCTAAACTTGCTTCTGCTAGTGACTCTTCTAGTTTCATCAGCTAAATATCAATCCTTTTCCTTTGGGGTGTAAGCCTTCTTTTGATATATGTTGTTCTTGTACATAGCACTCCATTGCCAGATCCCTTTCCTTCTTGAGCTCTAGGACTAAATCTGGAAGAATTTGTGATAGTTGAATTTCTAAGATGTTGTGTAGTGTTTTAAAAAAAAAAAAGGATCTATTCCCCTTCATCAATATGATCTCCAAGTGGTGTTTTTTGCATCCATTTGGAAAGAATCATCTGTGTTCCTGCTCTTGGACGACATATTCCTTTCATAATTAATTCCTCAAAGTTTCTACTTTAACATTTCAATTGTCTAAAAGTTTTGACAAAATAATTTCTAGAAGAAATCTCATACCATGTGTGAATCTTCTGTCAGTTCAAATACTAAGACATGAACTATGTCTCATTTCTCTAAAGTGGGGTTGGCTATATGGATCTTTTTATGCCATTACCTTGATTTTGTATCAAGGAGTAAAGTGATTTATACAATGGCTTAAAAGGATTCATATAACCGACTCCACTTAGTTGAATAAGGCTTAGTTATTGTAATTTGTCTTCTATTAACCTCTTTAACGGACAGCAACTTCATAAACCACAACTACGACTAAGCCTTATCACACTTGGTGGGAGAAAAAATATCAAATAAAAATCATCTTGAAATATCAAATTAAGCTCAGTAGAGGATCCAGAATCCATGTATACTTGCATGCGCATAAAACGTATCTGCAATAAAGTTTGGACATTGGAGTTTCACTACTCATAGGTTGATCATAGGCAAGACTTGCAACCAATTTTTTGCCAAAAATCATCAGGTGGCAAGATTTGCGGGTAATGCATGTTGTATAAGGGAGCAAAGTCAGATAGTAAACAAAGTCCAGGGAACAAAGTGGCACATGAGGCGAAGTTAGTGAACAAACTTTACTTTCCTTTCTTTCAGATAGTGCTATATCTTATTTCATTTGTAGTATTGCACATCCACTGGGTCATATCTCTCCACATGGTCTCTAAGCAAAGCTTTTCTCTTTGTTGAATTGGACTGAAAACTTGTTATATTATCATCTTAATGGGGAGGAATCTAGTCACTTGCGGGTTTTTGTTTGATGGGTTGAGTGCCTAATGCTTTTTTTTTTTTTTTTTTTGTGGGTCTAATAGCACGTAGTGCACCTAATGCTTTACTCACGCCTTTTCTTTATACTTGGAGATTTGGTGGGATTGTCCTGCTCGAATACTGTAACCTAATGTCCATCCCAATGCACAGTTCACAGGTTTCATTCTGCCATAGAGCCTGCCAATTTGTGAATTATTTTGATCTATCATGTCAAATTCCTTTATGCGTGTTTCTACATTGGTCTGAGTTTTCTGTATCCAACTCATATGTTTGGTATGTCTTACTGATGATGCAATCCAGGTATTTTCTGCTTTTGGATTTGTACACAAAATTGCCACATTTGAGAAGGCTGCAGGCTTTCAGGTGAGATTATCTGAAGACAAAACATGGTTTTGTTTGAGTCATCTTATTACTTTCAGTTGTTTCATTTGATGGACTTGAGGGACGCTGTCACAGGCACTTATTCAATTTAGTGATGTTGAGACTGCATCTGCAGCAAGGGCTCAATTAGATGGAAGAAGTATACCCAGGTATGAAACCCCCACCCCCCTTCTCTCTTTTTCTTCCTTTCTCTCCTCTCTCCAATCATAAATGACTATATGCCTCAAAATCTTCTCATCTGCAATAAGTATACATGGTTCCCAGAACAACTATTTTATTCTTATTTTCTTGAAATTTTTCTTTCTGCCCAGGTACCTGCTTCCAGAGCATGTCAAGTCATGTAATTTGCGAATTACGTATTCTGCCCATACAGATTTAAACATCAAGTTCCAGTCTCATAGAAGCAGGTATTGATCTCATGCAATGGTTTTTTTTTCTTTTTTTTTTTCTGAGTATCCTCTATTGCTTTTTGCATGCCCCATCTTGAATAATATTTTTCATGCTCTTATGTTATTAGATTAGGCATTTGAGGCTTTGCTGGTTGATGGGTGTTCTTTTTGTCATCTAGGGGTAGTGAAGCCTGTGGCCAGATCATGGAGTTGTTTTCATGGCTAATTAGTAATTTCTTCTCTCATAATGATTACCTCCTTGAGTTTTTGCATAATTTCATGAATGTTGTGTGCACCCTTTCTAAGTTCTTTTCAAGTAACTTGACAAGAGACTGCTTTGTCACATTGGCTTATGTCTTACCTATATGGATTTTGGCATCGTAGACCCATTTAAGCTCATGGTTTACAAGTAGCAAGGATGCAACTCAAAGCTAAAGAGGCATTAGGAATGCATCGTTAATGAGTCATTCATTTGCTTTCTTTTTATTTATTTATTTTTGTTCCTTCAATTTTTATTGATAACAAGCAATTTGGCAGCCTACCCCTTTTTTGGAAGTTCTGAAAACTGAAAAAGTAGTTTTCTTTAAAGCTAGAAAACAATTGATGTCATTATTAATTGTTTCAGACTAGGAGCTGATATTTGTAAAATACTTGTTTTAATAAATTAAAAAAAAAGGATGGGAATGAAAAGAAGGAAAAGAAAATTTAAATTGGAAACAATTTGCCTCAATTGTTGTTAGTGGACTGCAAATAATTAAAACAGATCCTTCAAATTTTCCTTAAAAGTTACCAAATATACCCTCTAAGTGAACATACCCTTGCTTTTGTTTGCTTCTACTTGTACTTCAACCTCTACCTAAAACCCTAACTCTAAGATCTTGTCAAAATTATACTACTTTATCATTCTATTTATGAACCTTACAAGATCATATTCCCCAAGATATGTAACTTTATCATGAAGATATGTTTCCATGCAAATGCCCCAAATTGCAATTTCTGATCTAATTATTGTAAACACTATTTTGGGGTCTAGATGGGTTGGACATCTATAACTTCCTAATCTTTGTACCGATTATAGCTACATTTCCGATAATATGATGTATCACGTTCCCAGATAATCTTAGTGTAATTTATTTGAATGTCTGTGTTCTTTCGGTATATATTGCACAGTCTTCTTTATTGGTAGTCTCTCACACTTACAATCATTGCTATTCTTGTTTATGTCAATGTGTGAAGCGGATGTGTCAACAATATTGGTGATTATCAGTCTTCTGAATGAGGTCCTTGTAGGTTCCTTTCTATTGAAGAAGAAGTTACTTTCTAATTGTCCGTGTCAACAATATTGGTGATTGTGGTCTTTCTTTAGAACTGCTTATTAAGAGTGGACTCTAGCTTTTTTATGACGTGTGAGCTTTTATTGGTCAAAATTACAGGGACTACACAAATCCTTATCTTCCTGTTAATCCAACTGCAATTGAGGGAATTAATCAGGCAAGGTTCTTTATTTTCGTGTATTGTTAACTTAAAAATGGCTTATATTCCTTCACTGATGAGGTTTTCTTAATCAGCCTGCTTTAGGTCCTGATGGAAAAAAGACTGAACCTGAGAGTAATGTGCTTCTTGCTTCAATAGAAAACATGCAGTATGCCGTTACAGTGGATGCACTTCACACGGTGGGCAGTTGTCCAGCATCTTTTTACTCCTTAAGATTATTCATTTGCTAAAAGATGAGGAATCTTACTTTATTTATTACAGGTGTTTTCTGCTTTTGGTCCTGTGCAAAAAATTGCTATATTTGAGAAGAATGGTGGAACTCAAGCATTGATTCAGTACCCTGGTATCATTCTATTCCTAATATTGATGATCTTTCTTTGGGCGTAGTTTGTACTGTCTTTTTTCTCTTATGAACTTGCCTCAAATCGTGATGTTGTGTAGCTCATTCATGTATTGGAGTTTGCCATAAGGTTTGGTTTCTTGATTTTTTTTTCAATTCCTATTTTATCCATTAATGACAGTGGTGGTTATACATAGTTTGAAAATGATTACATCTTTTTAGAATATAGGATCTCATACTCAAAGAAGTCACTTGTTATCCCCTAGGGGATGTTCTCTTTGCTTACTCATTTACTTCCTGATAAATGAAAGCAAACTCTGTGTAGCTGGCAGTCTCATTTGATAATTCTGTGTGGTCAATTGGTTAAGTAGTGGTTCGGGAATTTCCTGTAATGAGTTGTTTGCTCTTTTTTTTTTTTTTTTTTCTTTTTGAGGCCTAATGAGTTGTTTTATCTGACAATGGTTTTTTTGTCATTTTCCTGTTTTCGGAGTTTTAGAGAATGTATCTATCAGAACTATATTTATTTGGTGGTATTAGATATCTCTTGATTTGTCTCGTTACTTCCCTCTGATTACAGATTGGTTGATTGCCTATATTGGTGAGTGAATGAGTTTGTTTTTTCTCACACCAATTGATGTTTTGAATTTTTCTCTCTTAGAC
This sequence comes from Eucalyptus tenuipes, assembly GCA_014182365.1. NCBI lineage: Eukaryota > Viridiplantae > Streptophyta > Magnoliopsida > Myrtales > Myrtaceae > Eucalyptus > Eucalyptus tenuipes. Next base: position 14,732,910 of record CM024546.1, on the reverse strand, counting down.
ATAACGACTGCTGCAGTTGCCAAAGAGGCGTTAGAGGGCCATTGCATATATGATGGTGGTTATTGTAAGCTTCATCTATCATACTCTCGTCATACTGATCTCAATATAAAGGTATTATTTGAGTTATTGTCTAAATATTGAGAGGAAAAAGATAATGATGCAAAAAAGAAGAAAAGTTGGACCTGTTATGGCCAAAACAACCTTAGGATGTATGCTTCTTAGAACACCGATGCTGCTCTTTTTGGTCAATTTTTTTAACCCTTCGACAAAATTAACATCATCGAGGGGTCTGTTCTCTGAATCTGAAAAGAATACTGTATTTCTTCCTGTAGGCTTACAGTGACAAAAGTAGAGATTACACAGTTCCCGATCCTAGTTTGCTTGCAGCCCAGCCGACTTCTGGACATCCTGCTGGCCCACTAGTCTGGCAGAACCCTGCGATGAGTGCTGCAACTTCTGCGCAATCTCCAATGCCCGGGGGACAAGGTCCCTCATGGGATCAGACAATGAATGCAAGACCAGGCTTTGTGTCTGCTTCTGGTTCTTTTCCTGGACAAAACTTCGCCCCATCCAGCTATCCTCAGTATTCTGCTGCTGCCATGCCAGTTGGTTCTTCTCCCATGCCGCAAACTGGCCAAATTTCTCCAAATGCAGCTTCCATGAGAATGCCTCTTGTCAATCCTGGAGGAGCTTCACTACCTGGCCAACCACCTTATTATGGGCATTGAGCTGTGCCCGACTTCTCAGTGGCAAAATCTATTGGTGGTTTTTCTCTGCTTCCTTGTCAATCAAGTGTGGGAAGAGACGTTTGGAAGGAAATTTAACTTTAATTCAAATGAAGTTGCTTCAGTGGCTCAGGTTTGTCTTGTTGCTTGAATGTATGATCTCTTCTGACATTGATGTGACTTTGGAGATTTGGGCAACTTTCACGCTTCAGAAGAAATTGTTGATAGGGATTGTTGTTGCCAAATTGCTGATTACGTGTTGTCCAGCTTTCTCCATTTATAAGCTCGCTAGAAGTAATTGTTGTGTGCATAAGTTGGCCCGGCTGCTTCTTCAAAGAATAGGTGGAATTTGTTTGGAAGTCAATCGAGGCTATCCACTTTCTATTATGTAATTTCTTTCAACATCCACTTTGATTGTCCATAGCCTACTCTTAAATCCTATAGTGAAATGAACTAAAACATCAAGGAAGATGGGGGAGACGTGATTATGGAAAATCTAGTCTGTAGCTTGTACCAATATCACTGAATGTGTAAGCGAATTTATTCTTGTAATATCAACAAAATCTTGAATCAAGGTGTCATTCTCTTCAATTGGATTTGATGAACTTATTTTCTCATACGAGGAGTTGTAGTCGTGTTCGTGGCATCTCAAAGGAGCATCACTAGACCTTTTTAATGGGTTAAGTACAATTTTATTTTTCTAATAGTCCTGTATTGTTCATACCATTTTGTCCTTTGATCTTTTATTCTTTGTTCAATCAAAGACATGGAAGGATTTGCTTTTTTGGCAATTCAATCCTATCGGCCTCTATTGCTATCAACATCACCAGACGATTGACATGACACTGCTGAGCTGGCCCTGATTTTCACGTATGAATGTTAGCAGCACTGAACTGTCTTTCCAGATATTTTTGTTGTCCCCATGTGACTGAGGTCGAGCGTAGTGATGGGACTCACACGATAGTGACTGTCATCTTAGAGTGATGTGGTCTCCTAGTTGCTTTTTCTGTTTCTAGACAGTCGTCTTGGTAGCCTGGCTTTTTTCTGTTTCTAGACAGTCGTCTTGGTAGCCTGGCTTTGCATTCTTCCCCTTTAGAACTCAGGTTAGTCACGTGGTAAAGCAGAAATGAAGTCATTCCAGAGGGAAAAGAGTAGAGGCGGAACAGGAACGTAATGATTATTCTTTTGTTGGATTTACAGAATGTAATAGTCATCCCAAGAACGTATCTTCTTTAGTTTGCTCTTATTCCACGAAAATAAGCTTGGAATAGCATTTGCTAATAATTTTTCTTTTTACGGTCAATGGGTGTCCGAGGCTTCTTGAATACTTATTACCTATCATTTATGGCAATCCCTTCGTTTGATAAACATTGGGTAGTCCACGCACAGGTCCATGCTGTTAAAGAGTGGTCTCGAGAGAATGCATAAGTATGGTGATTAGAATCCAAGTCTTCAAGTGAGGAAGATAGGCGTGCTTACTACTTGAGCAGCTTGTATTTATTCATGATCAAGTCTTGGATTAAATAAAGAAATGGTGGTTTTATCATAAATAAATTGGGAATGAAATAGCTATTACCGTGAACTAAACATGCCATTAGAATAATCATGGTGCGATATATCTCGTAGGGGGATCGGGAGTCCGGTCATGGCTCAGGCTTCCGTCCAAACGGTCTCGCATGTGATGTGGTGGCGCACGGTCTATTTTTCTCGCAATTTTTTTACGACATGGCTAACTTTAGCCACAGTAAGACCAATAGAAAACCTTAGCCATAATTAGGGAACTTTCATTCTTTTTTCTTCGCAGGATCATTTAGTTTTTGTTTAATGCTGACATGAGATCTTACTTGGCAATTAGAAACATTACAAATATTAAAAGACAACAAAAATCCAAAGAAAGACGAAACTCGAAAGAGGGGTGGAGGGGGCACCCAAGCATTGGAAGGGACCAACGTCCCTCGGAGGCTCAATTGAACCTGGTGCGGCCGTCGCTATCACCTCCACTCCCAACCAAGGCAAGGCCGCTGCCTTCTTGCTTGGCCGTCTGCCTTCACCGGCCTGGCCACGTGGCACAGAGAGCTGCAGTCCTTCGCCACAATCTACGGCAAGGGGTGATGTCAGCTGGGCCGGCAGTCCTTCATGCTAAAGTTAGGGCCAACCTTGTAGGCAGCAGCGACCACCGTGGTTTCGCGGGTTCTTCTTCGAGAAGAGGAACTCCAAAGCACATGACGAACCGGCACATGAGAAGGTCGAATATACAACACAAGGCAGATGAAGCTCGAATCACTTGAATTCAGAAGCTCCAATCAAATGGACGGACTTGGGGCCATAGGTCTTCACCGAAATATATCGTTTCTGCTATCGCAAAAACTGTGATGGAGCCAAGTAATTTGTCGATCTTTCCAGAACTTGCATATGAAATCTTTAAAATGTAGATATTCCCTTACGTGGCTTCTATTTTTGGTTGTTCTTTTGTTGGCTCAATTTCAGTATGTGGTAGTTTTTGTGATTTATTTTGCTTTTCGTTTTTTTTTCCTTCAATCCACACAATCAGTGAATTGGCGGAGCATGTTGATATGGTATTGACATCGTCCCTTACTTCAAAAATTCCATCCATTAATTTAACAGAAGGACTAGATCCAAAAAACGAAAAAAAAAAAAAAAAAAAAAAAAAAGAGAGAGAAGACTGACCCAATTCAACCAGGGAAAAAAAATCAGGAGCCATACTAAATAAATTTAGAAGTTTAGGTATTATCGGTGCTTTTATAATTGTTCCTATTGTCTTCCTAGCTTAGCTTAACCACCGCCATCATTCGTTGCGATTGTCAACTTCTCTAAGCACAAGTATCGCCTGAACTCCCTCCAATCAATTTATGATCGACATACAAGGGTAATGTCATAATCACATGACAATTTATGATCAGGAAATGTGAATTCTCTCTAACTCTATCTAGCTTAGCTTGCGCCTTGCCACCATTCATGACCATTGTCAACTCTTGTAACCGACAATATCTCCAGGCGCGACTTCTGCTCAATTCGCTTGGCACTTGCCATGAAAGGGCAACAACACCCTAAGCTCGGCAAACTTGAACGGTGAAAATGGAGGAAAAAAATATTAGATGAATCTAGATCATGTGAAACTAGCTCATATTAATCTTTCAAAGAGATGAGTGAATCCTATGATTTGGCGACGCGTGTGAGCTGAACTCATAGATTTCGGGAGGGAAGGACAGAGAGATTTTGTTCGTTAAAATCACGTATCAGTCGTAATTGACCCTCAAGATGACTGGCCATATCAATACTTGGAGGAATTAATCAGCCAACCAACAAGGCCGACCTATGTACAAAACATTTCACGACACATCCTTGTAAATTCAGTCTTTTAATTGAAATTTCCACATCTTTATTTGCACCTGCATCTCCTTAAATAATTTACTCCAGCCAAAAAAATAAAATATAAAAACTCGAATAACAAAAAAATAAAAAATAATTTCCACAGCTTTGTCGTCTCCAGTCATATACCAATTCTATTTCATTAAGAAAATTACGACTTCATTTTATGCGTGGTCTTCAGATAACAAAGCACGAATATCATCGTCATGGAGAGTGAAATTCAGCAAGAAGAGCACTTCTCCACAAGCTTTACGAACTCCTGGAAATCAATCCTCCCGTCCCCATTCTCATCAAACACTCTGATCATCCTCCCGCACTCCTCCTCCAACCATCCTCCTCCTCTCTTATCAAACCCCAACACGCACAAAACTCTCTGCAATTCCTTGGCATCAATGAACCCGTCCCTATTCACATCAAACACATAGAAGGCCTCCCTCACTTCCTCCACGCTCGCCTCTTCCTCCTCGAACCCCCACGAGATCCCGCTGCAGCTCATCGGTCTGTCCTGACTGATGAGTTCAGCGTCGTCACCGTCGCTCACGTCGCTGCCAAAGAGCCCCAGCTTCCCCATCACCACCTCCACATCTTCTCTATACACACTCACTCCACCATCGTTATCGTCGTCCTCGTTGTCGTCTTTGCCATCCCTTTTGTCTTGACGGGCTATCGAGGGCTCAACGCAAGAGCCCTTCTCCTCGGCTTTTGGCCGGAGGAGGTAAAAGCGGATTCTCGAGAAGGATTCGGGTAGGTTGTTAGCAGCCCACGAATAGATGGCATGGCCCGAGAGAACGTTGATGAGTCCGGAAATGAGCTGAAGACATACCGGGCTCTCGCTTGGAGTCATCTTCTGCTCTTCCAACCAACGAAACAAGAAGAGATGTATCTATTGGTGTTGCCTGAAAAACGCTACTCGGAAAATATTTACTACAAGAAACAAAGAAACTTGAAAATAAGCTAGCGACGAAAGAAAGAATACTAGGTTTTACTCCTTGCGGGGCACTTTGAAATTGGTTGGGGATGATCTGCGTGTATATATAATTGTTAGAGTCTGGAGGATTCAATGTTTGGTCAGCCATGGAAAGTGTCTGGAGGAAGCAGGGAAGCTTCCTGGAGAGAGAGAGAGAGGGGGAAACGTGACGAGAAGGTCAGACCCAATGTGAGGGACACGTTAGGGGGGAAGAAGTTTCCAGGCTCCTGCCTTTGATTTTCTCTGTCTTCTACTTTGTCTGCCTGCATAATTTTCATGGCTTGATTTTTTTAATGACAACAACGTAATAAACCGTCGTCTTTTCCGTCTTTTGTATGGAAGAACGAGACATTTGCGTAGAATATGGAGAATATGCCCATTTTGCTGACTTTGTCTAGGGGTCTAGAGAATGTGGACGCGTGGGTTTTCTTGGAAGTGGGTTTGGTTGGCGGTCCTGCAAACGCTCCACCTTTTTAGGACTTCTTTGAAAAGATTTTATTATCGTAATCTATGTTCTTTTTTTGACAACGTGTGGTATCCGTAGTCCTTTTTTTTGACGCAATTACTGTTTAATTTGTGAAAGGGTCCTTCTTTATTCATAGAAGTGAAAGGGTGCTCAATAAACAATTGCTTTTTGCAACAGGTAAGTCTATTACTTTGTTCGTCATTCAAGGAATCCTGCCAAGTCTAAATTGACGGAACAATGACCGAAATTGATTAAAGTAATTACATGACTTTCAGGGAGATTTCCAAAAAGTCTTAACCATATTATATTTGTACAAATTCAATAATAAATCTTTTTTTATTTTTAATAAGATTTGAAACATTTTGACTATTTACTAATTTAATCTTAAATCTTTTAACGTTTTATCAATTTAGTTCTATCAACTAAACCTTTTAATGTTTTGTTAATTTAGTTCTTTCAACTAATTTTGACTGAAAATTGTTGATGTGATGATTCAGTCAACATCAATTGTCTTATGTAATATAGCTAGCATTGGTGGACGATTTAGTAATTTTCTTCATTTTTTTTCTTTTTTCCTTTCCTTTTCTTTTTTCTTTTTTCCTTATTTCCCTATACCAATCACTGGCCTCAACAATGGTTGTTGGAAGTCAATGGTTCCCGATGAGGGGACCCTTGCCTAGGTGAGTGCCTTAGATGGATCCCTCGTTCATGGCCAATGAGGGCATCTCTACCCTCACCCTCGCTAGCAACCAATGATTGGCAAAGGGAAATAAGGAAAAAAAAAAAGATTAAAGAGAAAGGAAAAAAAAAAGAAAAAAAAGGAAAAAATTCAGAAAATTTAAAACAATTGCAAAAATTGTCCCCATCAATACCGAGCGTGCCACCCAAGATGACTGGCGTTGACTCGAACTGCCATATTTGCGATTTTTTTATCCAAATTAGCTAGAATGACTCAATTGGCAAATTATTAAAAGGTTTCGAATTAAATTGGCTAAATGACAAAATATTTAGGACTCAATTGACACAAATGAAATGCTTATAACTAAATTGGTACAAATACAACAAATTTAAGATTAAATTAGCCAAATTAAAATGTTTAAGACCGAATTGGCACTAGTGCAATTATTTTAGAATTTTTTTTTGAAAATTTCCCTAATTTTTATGTAATTATTTAGGTGACCAAGCACAAATTACACAATTATGTTAAAAATGTTTAGTTTATAAACATGAACTGATATTTGGTATCAATGAACTTATATCTTACTTGGACATGAATTCTTATCAAGTAAGGTACTTTCTTTGATGTCTTAATAAATCTCAACATTCATTTATGAAAATGTAAATTTTGTCAATAGTTACGATTTGTGGAGACATTGAAGTAAGTACTAAAGGAGCTGAAAGGTCAACAAGATCACATTTACATTTTATCAACAGTTAAGACTTGTCCGAGGGGCCAAACGAGCCATCGTCCATGGCCGCCGTAATTGCTCCATGACCGACAAAGCGGGTCGTCCTCCCTCTGCCTTTGCCGTAGCAAATCAGATTTGACCGATTAGAAGAGTCATGGTGAGTCGGTAACGGAGCCAACCAGATTTGGACGAGTGGCTTGCGTGGAGAAAATGGGCGAAGGCTTGGGGATTCTTCTTCGAGCGGCCTTAGGCGCGAATGGATCGATGAGTGTTCCTGCTATGATAGTGCTAATCCACGAGCAGTCAATTTAAGCCCTAAGTTGTTTCAACGACAACAGAGGAAAGCCTTTCCCAGTGCACCGCAATTCAGACTTTCTCCATAAAGTCGATAAATTCTAATAGTGGCTTCGATTCCTTTCTGATTATCTTCTACCTTCTGTTTATTTTTTTCTTTTTTCTTTTTTCTTTTTCCGTTCTCTTACCGTCTGCCAAATTCCATTGCCGTTGGTTGCGCTGTGGAGGAAATTGAGTTTGCAAGGAAAGTGTTCGATGGAATGAGGAAGCTGAACTCTATTTCGAGGAGTTTTCTGTTCAAGATAGTGATTCATCTTGGTATTCTTCATTGTCCTCAAGTCGCAAGAAAACCACTACAGCGACTGCTTCCCGTCACACCAATAGCCATGCTGAGCCGACCTTTATTCACCCCTGTTTTCATATGCCATCGCTGAAGGGCTCATGCCACGGCCCCCACTGCTTCAATTCTTAAATCCAATCCTCAAAGTTGCTTTTGTGACTCATGATTGCTTCAAGTAGTCCTTCCATAATCAATCGTGCTTGGCTTCAGCAAGTATTGTCTACAATGGGTCTGAAAAATTTGGGGACATAGATTCATTTGTCCAAATTAGTGTTTATATTTGGGGCAAACATGTAAACGACTTCATTTGAAACTATTAATGTTGATTGGCCCGTCAAGTCACATGGTTCAGAAAAATTGATAAAAAATTGTCATGTCAAATTTCTAACATCTTAGATCAGAATTGACACTTAAACAATCATTTTTTTTTAAATGACTTTAAAGTGATCTAATAAAAATTTTTGACATAAAAGTAAGCGTTGTACAAAATTTATAACCTTCTAGTATGCTTCTCACTTTACAAAACAAATTTCACTTCATCATCCCACACTAAAGAGTAGAAGGACACTAAAAACTAAAAGTTTAGTAAATACTTCACTTTAGTGTCAAAAGTTTTTATTGGCTCATATAAGTGCCAAATCAGAGAAAAAACAATCATCCCAACGAGAAATTCCTATCAAAATGATTACGCAACTTCTATAATTAAGATTATAATATGAGTTGGCATAATTTTTGAAAAATTCAATCTGTGGACTTGACGTGGCTAGGTCGTGCAAAACGACGTGGCTCAATCACACTAGATTATCAAAATAGGGCTTGGAGGTTCACCGTGGGAAACTAGTATTAGGAAGCCCGGGAAAAATCGATGGTGAAGATCGACGCTGGCAAAGAAGCATCCACCAGGAACTCGGAACTTCGAGCTCCTTGGCCAAAAAACAGAGCTAAATAGAATGATACAGACGCGTCCGTGGAAGAGGTGTTTGGCGATAGCAAGGTAAATGGCGTCCAGGCAGCGATGGGAAAAAAAGTCGATGAAGAGTTCTCTGGAAATTAGGAAAAGACCAAGAAATCAGTGGTATTAATTGAACCAAAATCGAAACCAGAGAAAGTAAGAGGACTTAGCTTCAGCAATTGAATAACGTGTGTGGAGCAGGAGTCATTGTCTTCGAAAAAAAAAATGCTGAGGGGACTTCCGAAATCACAAGTCGAGCAAAGGAATCACTTCTGAAGAGGATTTTCCTCCCTCAGTGATGTGTTTCTGAAGTGTCATTCATCCCTTCTCTCTCCAGCGAAGGACTTCGAACTGGATTCAATATTTTTGGAACACCACCGTGAAACAGAGTAGAACAGGGGGATTGCAAAGCGATGTAAGGACGGCCGTCAACGACGGTGACAATTCGTGAAACTGGCTCCAGCTCTCAAGAATCGCGAATCAAGTTGGATGAAATCGTTTCTCGAAATGAACTATCACGAATTCATTCATGTGTTGGTCTGCTCTGTTCTCTGCGAAATGAGATATGTAAAGCAATCGACAGCAGATCCTGGTGATCGAAGATGGTTGATTCCACCGTCGATCAGTGTTCTCCAAGCCTCTAATCCTTGGTTCCAGGAGAGGAAATTTTGTTTTCTTCTTTTATCTCCCCACGATGGTTGCGTGCGAGAGCTCGAAGTAGTTTTGGGCAAACCGGACTAGGGTTAGGGTTTTGAATAAGGGGAATTTCTCTCAATTTGCAATATAGGATTTGTATACTGGGGCATACATTGTAGACGGTGATAACTAGACACACCAACAAGGCATGTCGGCGCGCAAAATTTAAAAAATTGTGATCATGTCGGACTTTCAACAATCCAAATTTGTTGATTCTTTTTTTTGTAAAAAAAGGTGACACTTAAATAATAATTAAAAAAAATTCTAACATTAAAGTCAATGCCTTTTTATCCGCACTAGGTCATCTTTTTACCCACACGAGAGCATCCATAGTAGCATATAAACCTTCATATCATACAAAACATTGAAAAAAGCAAGCAAAAACTTCAAACTCCCAAATTGATATGCCATCGTTTAACCCATAACAATCCTTTAGCACTTCCTTGTCGTTGGTGATGTCTAAGAATGAGCATATCAGACTATCCGGACAACACCGAATAGGCCAGTTTGGTTCAGTTTCAAAAGCGTCGATTCGATTCCCGATTCTAGGAGAGAATCAAATCAACGGACTGAACCAACATTGTTCAAAAATATTTTTTTTTTAATTTCTTAAAAAAAAGTAATAAACTTGAAATTGTAATAACTCTAGTGGTTTTTTTTTTTTTTTTTTAATTTCTTACTTTGTTTACTAAGGGCCAGTTCCATTGGATTGGACAAGACCACACCAATCGATCCGATCTAGTTCCCAATCTTAAGACTATCTGGTCCGATCTCCGATCCCAAAAAATGGGAACCGGTCCTCCCGATCCGGTTCTTAATTCCTAAGTGAAATCAAATCGAACGGGGAACTAATCAGCCCTAGTGATGTCAAAGAGATTTAGAAACGGTCATTTAAACCCGTGTCCCCACACCATACCTTAGACCAAAACCGCATCCGATTTCCATTATCTACTCCACGTGAAGCAAGGAGGATCTCACTCCGTCCCTCCCTAATCCTCCTCCATGCAACGGTGCCATGTGAAGCTCCCGAATCCCACGTGATCTAGCCTGCCTTTTCCAGGAAAATTCACAACCACCACCTTACCTCAACTATAGAGAAATTATTTAAAAATTCTAAATCTATTATATAGCAATCAATTTAGTCATAAACCTCTTAATTATACAATTTAATTCTTAACCTTGTAAAAATTTGTTAATTTAATTATAAAAAATTATCAATTTAATTTTATATAGGGTTAATATCCCGAAAAACCCAAAGTGGTACACCTATGACAAATTTATCCCAAACTATTTTTTTTACCATGAAAATCCCTAAACTAGTACACCTGTGACAAATTTATCCCAAACTATTTTTTTTACAATGAAAATCCCTAAACTAGTACACCTGTGACAAATTTACCCCACTGACCATAAAAAACCCTAAACTGGTACATTTATGACAAATTTACCCTCAAACTAATTTATTCAACCACAAAAAACCTCAAACTGGTAAATTTGTGATAAATATACCATCCACTAAATCGGATTAATACGACAAAAAAATCACAAAAATTATAAACTGTGACAAACGGAGCGTAAAATCTTAAATTGGTATACCAGTCAACTATCACATGACATTTAACTTAATAATTTGACGGTAAAATTTAATGAAAACTAACATAGGGTAAATTTGTCATAAGTGAACAAGTTTAAGGTAAATTTGTCAAAGGCATACCAGTGTAAGTTTTTTGTTGTAAAAAAAAATAGTTTGAGGTAAATTTATCACAGATGTATCAATTTGGAATTTTTCAAGATATAACCCTTTTATATATTTTGACAAGTTACCAATTTAGTTTTTACTGCCAATTTGACCAAAAATCACTGACATAAAAACTTATGCACTACTAGCCATCCTAAGTGACGTCATTAATGCTAACTTGGATAATTTTTGCATTTTTAAAATGTATTTATTTATTTATTTATTTTCCTTTTCTTCTCCTTTTGCCTATGTCTGATACTTAGCTATGGCCAACAATTAGCCACATCACGTCAATAATTTTCAATCAAAATTGATCAAAACTACATTGACAAATTTTCAAAAGATTTAATATTAAATTAACAAATCATTAAAAAAATTATAATTAAATTTATTTCCGTACAATAAATTTGAAACTTTTTGAACAACTTTCCCAATTTTCAACAATTAACTACTAAAGCCATTTACCGAGAAGAGCCATGTAAAATAACCATGTTGAATAACAAGATGGCTAAACCACAAAAGGGTCTCTTGGACTGCTTTCCAATTCACCGGATAGAACTTACGAGCCTCCTTGTTATCACCCCGCCAGAAAATTATTGTGAATTCTTCCAACTCTTTTTGCTACCGAGCAAGGGACGGATAAAATAGGCGAAATAAATAGGAACATCGGGAAAAATACTTTCAATAAGAGCAAGACTTTAGAGAGAGAAGATCTTTTTCCAATCAGACAAATCTGCTTCCAAATTCCTTCAAAACAGCCTCCTAGATGCATTTGCAATGCTATTTGGAGAAACCACTAAGATGTCACTTTTCGTTTCAAGTGAGATAAATTTTTTGTCCTAACTATTTCCCACGCTTCAACAGAAGAAACTAACAATCATTGGACCTTGTACAAGAAACAACATCCTTACAGAATTTGGTTCACAAATTCCTCTTTTTCATTCTTTCTTCCTTTCTTTGTTTCAATGTCTATATACCAAATTGACATGCTGGATTCTGTCTATACAAGATTTAGCTGATGTAACTAACAGATATCATAAAAGTTGCAAACTGATTGATATGGTCTAGTTTAAATATAATTTACATTGTTCCAATGTAGTGTGATCATCATCTGTTGAATCATACAACTTAAGGAATGCAACAAGACTTGAAGCATAGGCCTTTTCATGCTAGAATTCAATAAGAAACGAGAACTCCTAAATATGATAAAGAGTTGGAGTCACACTTGGCAACTTACAGGGCACCGACTATTAATTAAGTTCTGACTTCTGCTGCCTGTGGTTCTTTTAAACTATGTACACCAGCTCCAACCAAGCCAAAAGAAGATATGACAAAAAAGAACCAAGTGATCACTTGAAGTACGAGATAATCAAACAAAGTCTGCAATTGACAAAAGAAAACCATAACCATAACAAAAAGGAGTGTATTGCTTGGACTTTGTACCACATGGATGCAACTGTTCAGGGCCTGAATCTCACAGCAGAAAACCAAGTATAATGAGGTTATCACAGTAAGTATAATCTTGAAATAGCTCTAGAATGCTCATACAACCGTATGTTTCATCAGAAATGAACATAAAAGATGTAAACTATGAGAGTAGCAATTACCTATAATAAGAGTTAAGCATCAAGCCAAAGACAGACCCATTACTATCTTTTTAGAAAAGCAATTTTGTTTCCAACATTTTGATTGTTTCATAGCTGTATTATGATAAAATTAAGCCACAATCACAATATTGCATAAACAAATGGAAGATATGGAAATCTAGTTGTTTTCATAGTCATTGTCATCACTAGTATCAACTAGTATAAAAAATTATGCCAAATTCTTACCCTGCATTCTCCAGACACTCGACAGCCTGTTTGACAGCATAAATCACCATTTTCTTAATCTGCATCCCAAACAAATTTTGTCAGAATAAAGTACTAAAATTCCAACAAAAAACTCTTAATATAAAATTTACAACTCTAGGAAGTAATGCATGTTGTGAGGACATTCTAACAGCAACTTTTTCCTACGCATCCAGCTGGCTCTAGATTTAATTCTCATGTGCTAACATAGAAGGGTATCTTTTGCTATGCCAGCTAAGAGTCTTGTCAATAAGCTAACTGCAAATTCACCACAATTCCATCCAAAGTAAAGAAACCATGCAGTTAATTTACGGATAACAATCTGTAAACATCAAACATGTTGAAAAGATTGCAATAATAGAGAAAAAGCCGATACTCTCTCAATAGGGATGTAAGTAGGAAATACTCAAATAGACTCTCAACAATTTGACAAATAATTAAAAGAAAAACACACTTCTCTAGATGTGTGATTCAATCGATAATCATGTTAATGTCGAATGCAGAACCTCATCGTACAAGTAGAATTAACAAACCTCCAACTTGTCTTCCTTGGCTCGATGGTTTTTGGGAAGTAAACGGAATTCCTCTGTTAAGCGGATGCATTCACCAACATTTTCAGCAGAAACAAAGTCAAGTGCAACCTTGATACATGACTGCAACAAAAGAAGAGCAGTGTAAAGACATACTAGAAAGCTAAAATATCAATGTGATAGAGGAGTGCCGGAAACCTGGAGTGCCAAAACTTGGCACGGAAAGACACTTTGCCAAAAGTTAGGAAAGTGACAATTAAGCGCTAAAATCGGAGAAAAATGGATCACTTAAGTGCCAACGGCAAGAAAATCCGACCAAATTACTGACGTGGTGATTTTCGGGCAAGGCGAGTACAAAATGATGTCATTTTGCTGCTAACATGAGTAGATAATTAGTATAAAAATTAATTAAATTAAATTTAAAACTAAATTTATTTATTTGAAAAAAAAAAAAGGTATGGAGATTGCAAGCGGCGAGGGCTCAGCCCCATCACCGGGAAGGGCCGGCGATGGTGGGAGGAGGATTGGCCGGGAGGCGGCGACGAGGGCACAGCCCTTGTCTTCTACCTCCTCTTAAATATATATTAAATTATTATTTAAATAAAAATATTTTAATTTCATATATTAAAATCCAAAAAAAAAAGAAGACAAAACAACATTGTTTTGATTCTTCGTTGTTGACTTAACTTTCCTGCGTGCCACGTAGACGAGTTATATTATTAAAAAATTACCACGTAAGATTTCCGGCCACCTTCGCCCTAAAGTGTTTCATTTAAAAAAAAAAAATTGACACTTAAGTATCACTTTCGTAATTTTTGCACTTAAGTGTTCCCTCATGCCAAGTTTTGACACTCTAAGTGTACTTTTTTGCCGATAAAGAAGTCAAACCATTTACACAGCATTTCATTCTCCACTTTTCAAAGCAAGTTAAACATAATGTTGAATCACCGAGGGAGCTTTTTATATTTCTTAGATAATATTTATGTCGAATTTTAGATAAATTCTGATTCAGCTAATGTTCTTCCTCCAGCTTACCAGCTTTTGCCTTAATATTGCTTAATGATGAAGCATCACTTGTATTATTAAACATCCTACTTGCCATAACAGTGGGGATAATAAAACAGATTGCTAATTGCATCATCTACAAAATTTGTAAAGGATTACCAAACAGCAATTACATAATTCATTACAATGTCATTATAAGGACAAAACTATACTAATAATCCGATTCATAAGATTATTCTTTATGCAAACTACAAGAAAGGCTTCGCTTTATTTCAGACATGCATGAGAGAAAAAATGATCAACCTCAATGAATTTAAAGAAGCAATGTGACAATTATCAAAAGGTGTGATTTTTAACCTCAAAAGTGACATCATCTCTTGATTAGCACAGATTGTGACATCTCTTAGTTGAATGGGTATTTGCACAAATTTAAGAAAAACATTTGTTCACCTTTACATTCCGGACTTGATGAGGACAGCCAGCAGGAATGAAGACAGCATCACCAAGCTTCTGCACAAATGTCCAGGGTTCTATTCCTAAACACAGAAACATGAAAGTCAATAAGCAAAGAGCAGGACAATTAATGTGCAGACTGCATGGACGTACTGTAATAGACTAACCAAATTCCTCCTTTAGCTTCCTTAGGTGCTCCCTAGACAAATAAAAGGTTTGATCATGTATTGGATGCATAACCTGCATCGAGCAAAGATGGATATTATTTCGCAAGTGAGGAAACAGTTGCACAACAGCACAATGAACAAAA
Organism: Eucalyptus tenuipes; assembly: GCA_014182365.1. Classification (NCBI taxonomy): domain Eukaryota; kingdom Viridiplantae; phylum Streptophyta; class Magnoliopsida; order Myrtales; family Myrtaceae; genus Eucalyptus; species Eucalyptus tenuipes. The sequence goes on along the minus strand of CM024546.1, from coordinate 14,717,785 downwards.
TAAGTTTAATTTCTCTGAATCAGCCAACAGCTGATATTATGGCTTCATTTTATATGCTACATAGCCACCACAAGCCATGCAATCAGCCTGCAGTATTGATTAGTCACTGACTTTAAAGCACACCACTTGGACCTATCAAGCATCATGATTTATTGATCTCTCTGTCAAAGACAAGATTAGAATTTTCACCAAAGCTTTGATGTGGCTGAAGATCCATCTACGACGCCATCCCTCTCAAAGAGAATTCTCCATGCACTACAAGCTAGTGATAATCAAACAGAACCTAAGTACCATTTGAATCCCTCTCCTAAAGGAATGAAAGAATCCCTCTCCTAAAGGAATGAAATGTCAAACATTCAATCTCTAGAAAGATACAAAAAAATAACGGCCATTAGATCTTTCTATGGAACTTACCACTACACATCAGAGCTCTAAGTCCAAAAGGGAGCCTTAGTTGGGTAATCACCTGAGGCAGAGGACAACAATGAGTGTGCCTGAATTCCCTGAAGTGCTTTTTCAGATAATCCTGCAGCTTAGGGACATCCTCTCTCCTGAAAATATCCCAGACCGCGCCTCCCTCTACTGCATCCAACGCATCTCCAGAAGTTCTTGAAGTTCCATAAGTCTCAACGATGGCTTGAGCTTCTCCTTCTACAGTCTTGGCCATATTTTCTGTAGTTAAAGGAATTCTCCCGTCCAAAGTAACATGACCATTAGTATCACATTGTTCACCTGTCCTGCATACAAGATTGTCGCTGCATGTAGTATTGTCAGTTGTTTTCTTAAGATCCTGACAAACTTCAATCCCTTCTCTTTGATCTTGCTTTTGATGTTTTTGTTTCAGCTCGTCTATTATTTTCATCTGTTCCCTTGTATATCTCACCTCTGCAGTATGTATAAGCACATTGACCTGAAACAGTTGTACAGCCAAACAGCAGCACAAGAATTAGTTCCATCCAAATAACTACATACGCCAGTCATTTTGGATAGTTTAGTGATCAATCAATAAATATGACTTGCTGTGGATTTGTGACAAACAGAAATACTTTGAGCACTTATAACTGCTGCAGATACCTATCTTCAACAACATTTCTCATTCTGAATCATTCCAACCATATAATGGCATCCATTTCTAATACAAAAGGCAGAATAACATAACAGGATATTTTCCAGATCACAAGTTACCACTTCATCAACACATGTAATTATCCTTTGGACTTTTCAAAGCATGTCCAACTTACATGTCAAATCAAGCGCAATGCTAACAGAAACAGATTGATTTCTGAATCTTCCTAGAAAGTTCTAGCTGGGTTGATTAGAAAAACCAGGCCTCATTTACTCTCTGCAGGTTCATAAGCAACTGCCAACTGAAGATAAGCCATTTGGAAAGTTAATGGGAAGCATCAGGTTCACAAGCAACCGCTTGTGTAACAAAAAATCTGAGATATGAAGGCACTCGCAGTTGATAACTGAAAATCATATTCCCATGCTTTGCAAACAAATTGCTCATTATGAAATACGAAACAACCAAATTATAAATTAAAGATCCCAGGAATTTCAGGTCAACAACATTAAAGAGAGTAATATCTAAGTAGTTGCAGTTCTTTAGAACAAGTACGCCTGACAAACGCCATAAAGGCACTAGATCTGGAAAACAAATAGGAAGATTTTCAACATAAATGCCATAAGAAACCTCAAGCCAGGCTACGAATTTTACATTCCAGAACAAACTTTGCCTACTGTGTGTCTCATTTGGAAAGTATATTTTGCTTTAAGTTAACTCATACTTCAAATGGGCATTTCCGGACAAATGAATAGAAGGATGTACAAGTTTCTAGGGGTAAAGAGATGATCAACTATGTTCTCCAAACCTACATAATCAGTTTATCTCTTGGAAAAGATTGCCTAATGTAACTCATTTTCCATTTATGCTCACACCATCCTCACTGGCATACCAACAGATAATTAATAAGCATTTCAGTTCATGTGCAGTTTGTCCTGTAAGCATCCAGTAAGGCAAACAAATTCAAGAGCAAAGGTGCAACAATTTGAGGCCCTCAGAGTTGAGAAGATACCGCATCAGACATGTCACAGTGAAGCTTGGTGACCGAATCTCCACGCCCTAGCTCTTCAGCAAATCCATAAGCAATATACGTTTTTGGACCCAAATCTGGTTTGAGTAAATTCTGGGGCAATTTCGCTGCGAGGTTTAAGAGACCACTGGAAGGATGTGTGTACTTCTTAAAAGGCAAGCAGCAAACAAACTCAGCACCATGACGTGGCAAACGTTCGTCAAACAAATGAGAAGGAGGCCAGTCCTTCAACTTAAGTAATTGGGGCCAATATTGCTTATCAAATCTGCCATCAGTATATCCAGCAAAAAACTGGTGAATATTAATATCTCCCTGCATTTCATGAAAGAATTATAATTGTAAGCATCAAATAAGAGCAGCACCCAGACTGAAGTAAAGACCAAAAGGTTTATTAGGATTTAACAAAAGAGATGGAAGAAGAGTTGGGATAGTAAAGAGAAGATGACAAAACCATCTGGTTTTCAACAGGTAAGGATAAATAGCTGCTAGGGATAACAAGAAATGGTTTGAAAAGATATTCAATTTGATAAGCTGCAAGAAATAGCAAAGAGAGCTTTTCTCTTCAATGAAAATTAGGAAAGCTCCTATGGCCACCAATTATTAATGGAGTTAGCATCAGCATGAAAGAATGGGGGCCCATTAGTACGAAGAGCAAGAGCAACCTACACACAACGAAGCACAGATTGTACTGACCTCACTTCTCTTGTTTATCTAGAGGAGGATTGAAGTCTTTTTTAAGGTAAAAATTTTCCTATATACAATAATAGGCTTCACAAAACTTTCAAGAATTCATGAAATTAATTCTCAATAATGAAAGAAGTAAATAACATGTGTTGAATTTTAATAGTTATTACTTTCATCAGTTGTAATTGACGAACTGATTGCCGAATGTTTTTTGAGATAAAACCAGAGCAAACAGTTATTCGCATAAGTTGGGCAACAACATACAGCAGTAGATGTAAATTATTTACTATGCTCTCAAAGAAGGAAGACATTCAAATGTTCAAGTTGGCTTTCAGTTAAAAAATAATTGCAACCCACATGATTCTTTATATAGTAGGAACGCTATCGGAACAGAATTGATTCCATCAGAAGCAGGATTCTCATCTTTGAGAGTGCTCCATGACAAGCAATTCTGCAACTAGTGCTGTCTTTTTATAGATTCTTCCAACAAACCAAGTAGCCACTATATGAAAAGGCGGGAAAAAGAGTAGAACGTTCTGCCAAACTTATGATTCAAAAGCAGGTCCTAAAGTTTGCATGGAATCCATAAAAGAAGCATTGAGACCAATCCCCAGCATTTAGAGATTTATCTAACCTGGCACCAATCTAAGCAATCAATCGCCTTCACATCCATATGTTGGCCATGTATTTTATGTGGTTTCTGGCGGACTGCACGCCACATAACCATAGGGTCCCAGCTCAAACCAGTTCCAGTTTCAAGCACATTGCTGACAATTACAGGCTCTCCTCTGATCCAGTGGCTCTGGAAATGTATTAGATCCCCAGGTTGGATTTCTTTAGCCTTCGGACAGAACAAATGGTTGTCATTAGAATCGCTTTGACTTGCAGTTTTCATTAAAGGGTTACCACTTTTCTCCGCAGTGCTTTCTGGGTTAAGGCAAGGACATTGTGGAGGGCCTTGTCCTGAATTAGTAGGCATGAGCTCTCTAGCAATCACGTCTGCCTTTTCCACCAATCTAAGAACAAAATTCTCTTCTAGTATACACTTCAACTCCAGAAGACCATCGCCACAGCCTCCAATGTTATTTGGTGGACAAGGGATACTTCCATCATCTGCCAATTTCCACCCAGTTTCTGATTTTACTTCTGATGGATTAGATTCAACTGTAAAATCAACACTGTCCACCTTCAGACCATGCAAATATTTTTCCCCCCTGTCAATGTACTCAACTATTACTTCCTCCTGACTAGCCTGAAGATGTCCTTCGCGGATCTCCTGGCAGCACACTAGGCAGAGATCATAAGAACACTTGGGACAGGATCTGTGAATGTCGACAATAGATGTTCTGCAGTTGTCGCTGAAAAATTTATATTGTAATTAGACTAACTGGTAGAAATCATTTATGTGATGGGAAGTGGTGAGCGGTAAGCTCTCAAAGCAGGACTCTTACCAGTACACACGTTCATCTGAATAACATCCTGCCTTCTCAATGTTGAGCTCTTGAATTGGTAGCCCTGCCAAGTCAAATAGACATAAGCAAGTTGAGAAAGGCATCACCTTATTGTTATAAGAAAACAAAATAACCAAGATTGGCCACTTATAGGCAATCTCAAGAATGAAGACTTAAAAAGAAGGAACAGGTGGAAATCAAGTGGGACATACCTTTTCCACTCCCAGATTGCAATGCCATAAAGATATATTGTGATGTTATATAAGTTAAATTTTTTACCAGCATGCTCTCCCAAAATATATTCTTCCAAACTAACATAAGATAGTCATTTAATGGTAAGTCCCTGCCCTATGACTAACTTTTCACCCCAGAAAAGGATATCAAGAGAAGAAAGTGCCATTACAAGTCCAAATCAAAGAGCAAAGGAATAACTGAAGGACATTTCTTGTCATTATCACCATTCATCAAATCAAAGCTTACATTCCTTCTTTTTCTTCATGGAATTAGCAGGAAGTACCTTTTCTCTTTGCCTCGAACTCCACCTCCATCATTTGGTGCACATGAAATTGTTTCACGAATGGGTACAGTGCTTGCAACAAATATCGGGAATCCTTAGTAGCTTCTTCCTTAGTTACTAACTCCATCTTCCTCAAATTCTACAACAAACACAATGAAGTAGATAAGCACATGCAATTGGCAGCTTTGCCTATGCATGTGTACATCAATGAAAACAGTTTGGCATATTAAATGAGAAGATGTCAGTGAAAAGGATGCCTTAACTGGTGCATCTAGACGTAAGCATGCCTTGCAGTTGCAGTTCCCACAACAAAATGGACAAGCTTTGGCAATATCTTCCTCTTTTGTCATAGGATACCTACGCAGCAAGCCAAAATTTGCCCAATATCCCAATAAAAAATCAGGAAATTGAATGGGCATTAAGCATAATTTTTACTTAAGGGAATTCCCCACTTATTTCTTCAGCTGAAAAATTCCATCTTACTATTAAGGTGCAAGGACTTCAATCAATAAACTTCCAGAAGCAGCGGTCCATGTTAAAAGCACAAGATGCTCAAGCCAAGACACATTTTCCAGGTTTTCACAGATTTAACCAATGTCCGCACACCTTGGATCCAGCTACTCCATGATCATGGTAACAGAGCAATATATGATCTTTCAGCCACATTGTACCTTATCTGGGTCTATTATAATTTTGAGGCGAAGTTAAAAGATCCTATCTCCGCATTTAATTGCTCCATGAGTAGCAGTATGAGCTCACTAGAACGTTAATAAAGAAAACCAAAACCCTAATCATACTCCATATAAAGAATTCCTGTCGTCAAAGCACATTGTCTAGTCTACTGATGCCCTGCACACAAGAAACATAACAAGCACCTAAACCAGAGCAAAATAAGGTTGCATTGCATTCAAGCTCATCAAAATTAATTGTTAGATATTTATCTTAACCAATCCCTGCACAATCTTTAAAGCGAGATGAGGCACATATATATGAGCAGGCAAAGGAAGACCAAAGGTGCAGAGACTTAATGGTTTACCAATTCTTAATGCAGGACGCACAAAATCTCTTCCTCTTGCAACTTTTACACCGAACAATATGATCTTTATCACTTTTCTGGCATTGATGGCACATTCGACACTGATCTTCTAACCACTGTTGAATCAATACCAAGAACAAAACGTCATCAGTCGTAGCACCACGCATACACCCAAATAATGCACACGGAGAGACACTTGTGTTCACCTTAGGTTCATGTCTTCTTGGTCTCACTACTTTCGCCACTTCGTTTATCCCTGCATCGCTCTCTGTTTCCATCAGCTGGCTTTTCCTTTTCTTTTGCGATGAGCTTTTGCCAATTCCTAAACCTCTTTCCCTCACAGTTTCTTCATCTTTGCCTGTATTTGCTCCTTTCCTTGCAACATCGAGAGTTTTGACAGCCCGTTTCCTAGCCAAACTTCTTTCCTCCTTCTCATTGTCCCCTGTTTCGCGAACTGCCAAAACTCCTCGCTTCGACATGCGCTTCCGTCTCTGCATCCTCTTCTTGGCAACACCCCCATCGTCTTCGCCGTCATCGTACATTACCTTCCTCTTCCCGCCGCAATCCCTCGATCTCAACTTCATCAGACTTCGGTACACGACCCGATTTACAGTTCCCTCGGCCACTTTACTTTCCTCGCAAGCAATATCGGCTCCGTCCTTCGAACCGCCACCTTTGTCCCCCTCTACCTCTTCCTCACCGGCGAAGCGAACTCTTCTCTCCCGGGTGCCGTCGCCACCTTCCTGCCTCCGCGGGCGACCATCTCCGAACCCGACTCTCGCAAGATCACCACTTCCAGTCCCAGGTTCGCGACTTTCCTCTCCCTCGCAGCTCCCTCCGCCGTCTTCCGCCGCTTTCTTCTTCGGCGCACCCTTCGCGCCGGTCCGGAGCTGCGCTCCGCCGCGGGGCTTCGCCATGGAAAACCAGCAGAGCGGTCGCAACTCAAAAAGGGTTCTCGGCGGTTCAGCTGATCAGTTTCGGTAAGGCAAGAAGGCAGAGGGGTAAGCGAAGAGGGTCCATTTGTAGGAGGACACGCCAGGTGCGTGAAAGGTCGCGTTGGCTGGTGGGCTTTGAAAAAGTCGTGAGGGAGCTTGAGAGGAGGAAAAAAGAGGGAAAGTTGCGAGTGACTGGACTGCGGGCTGAAAATGGAAAATCGGAACGCCAGAAAGAAAGGAAGTAAAAAGCCCAGCATTCGACAGATTAAGGCCTGTTTGGTTTATTTCTCCTGATTTTTATTCTTCGAAATAAAAAAAAATCAAAAAATATATTTGAAACAGAAACAAGAAGTAAAAAAAATAATTTATTATTCCTTAAAACAATTTCTAGAAATAATTTTTTTTCTTTTTCTTTCTTTTTCTTCCTCTTGGTCCCCACCACCACCCACTACTTGTCCGGCCACCATCGGTCGCTACCGGCCGCCGTCACTAACCGCTACCGGGCTACTCGGCAGTCGGCAACAGCCGCGGCAAGGAAGAATAACAAAATAAAAAAAGAAAAAAATCTTAAAAATTATTAAAATTAAAAGAAATTCTACATTTAAAAAAAAAAAATTGTAGATCGTACCAAATACATTCATGTTCTTTTTTGTTCCAAGAATAGAAATTTCGTATGTTATTAAATGTATTTTTTTACTCAAAGATTATTCTGGGGAATAGAAATAGAAAAAAACTATTTCTGAAAAAAAATTATTTCCAAAATAAAAGTATTACCAAATGGACCTTAGCTTCTTAACCTCTCGGGGGGTTGCAAACTCTTTAGACGTTGCTTATGGCTAAGATGAGTCCTTGCACCCCAAGACTAGGATGGATGCCCCGGATTGCTTCTTGCATTATGTGAGGACCCCTCAGCACGTTATGGTTACCGTGATTCCCCATGGTTATTATTTTTATTTTTACGCGGAAGCATATAATGACAACTCAATTATACTTTAAAACGATGCACACCAAAACAATAGGACCAGGCACTTTTTTCTTTTTATTTATAGATTATAGATGACCTAGGTTGGTACATTAGGGTCAAAAAGTTCCTTCTTTTGGCTACATCCAAAATACTGCCCCGACCATCCTACTGCCTATTTACAAGGCCACCTGCGTAACACGTCTTGATCTTGCCAAAAATGCTACCCCCATCCCTGAGGCCCTCCTTCTACTCGACCCCACTGTCATCATTGTCGTCACCATCTGGGAGTGGAAGTGGTCCCACCATACACCCATTGACCCAGGCGTAGAGTGCGATAAACCCCATCCACACGGGCCCCAATGGGAGACCAGCATCCATAGTCAATATCACTGTGATCCGAATGAATGTAACCTCAGGAAAATCGGGGTCGACTTGCTCGACTTGGTCCCACGTGAGATCGGTGGGGACGCCGTAGAGCATCATGGAGGACGTGGGTTGTAGAGGCATACTTCCGTGTCTGAAAAATAATATAGTCCACAAGAGGTGAGTACAATCGCTCAGTAAGTAGAGGCCTATTAGACTAGTGTACCACTACCCATCCGACAAAATCTTGAATATAAACTATACGAGGTCAAAACGACTCAATTTGCAATGATTCTAAAGGAATTTCATGGCGACAATACACCAAGAAGTAAGTAGACATTTGGGAGTTTTAATAATCATATTTAATTGGGAAAAAGCCACAAAAAACCCTGAACTTTGCCCAAAGTGACACATTTACCCCAAACTTTTTTTTATGACGTGAAAAACCCTGAATTTTGCCAACCGTGACACATTTACCCCAAACTTTTTTTTGTGACACAAAAAACCCTAAACTTTTGTTATTTGACCCATTTACCCCAAAATTATAGGGCATTTTGGTTTTTTCATTTTTTTAAAATTTTTTTTCATTTTTTTTCCCAGCCAGCGAAGGGAAGCCGGTGTTCGGCGAGGGCCGCCCTCGCCTGCGTCGGGTGAGGACAGCCCTCGCCCGCATAGGCGAGGGTGTCTGGCGAGGGCCGTCCTTGCCCGACGCCGGTGAGGGCGGCCCTCGCAGGCGTCGGGCAGCCCTCGCTTGCGTCTGGCGAGGGCCGCCCTCAACCGACGCCGGCGAGGGCGACCCTCGCCGAACGCCGGCTTCCCTCCGCCGACTCCGCCATGGCTAGCGGACGGAAGAAGAAGAAAAAAAGAAAAAAAAAAAAGAACAAAGAAAAAACAGAATAAAAAGACAAAAATGCCCTTGATGGGGTAAATGTGTCACGGTTTGAAAAGTTTGGGGTTTTTCATGTCACAAAAAAAAAGTTTGGGGTAAATGTGTTACTTTGGGCAAAGTTCAGGGTTTTTGTGGCTTTTTCCCTATTTAATTTGGATCTAGCTGATGCGGGAGCATCCAACGTAGCTCCATTGACCAACTCAGAACCATCCAAACCAAGAAAGAAATTGGGCATCATGTGCTTCGATGAAGGCCCGAATTACTTATCGATACTTTGTGGTATGTCAATAACTATCGATGAGAGGCCATTTTAGACGTTTTGCATGACCAAATGATGAAGTTTCAGGAGGGTTATTTTTTGGTCAAGAGAGGAGCACGAATTTTGGAAGGTTGGGGGTTCAAGAATGCAATTTCCCGTGCTAATAAATGCATTTCCTAAGTTCCTATGTGTTTTTTATTGTTATGTAGTTTTCAAGAGTCAAAGGTCTAAGTTCCTAGGTCGTTGAAGTCTGTTTTTTTATATTTCCTAAGTCTAAAATCCTCCTATAAATAGGGGAAAACTATCCAATGTCAAGAGATACGAATTTGATGAATGATAATTGTGAGAATTCCTCTGCTTGAGAGACCTTCTTAAGAGAGTGGATAACTCCTTTTGGTCTCTTTATCCTTGGAGCGTAGATCACTCCTCAATGGTGAGCCAAGAAGCCATTTATCCTTGGCTGGTGGAATCTTTAGGCCTTGGTGGTGAGCTTCTCCTCTCCCGAAGTCCTTTATCCTTGGCTGGTGGAAGCTTTAGGCCTTGGTGGTGAACTTCGTAGATCTCGATCCTCACCTTCGGTTGGTGGCGTGGCCTTTATACCTTGGAACGAGATCGTTCTATCTTTTCTTATTCCCCTTCATTTCTTCCCTGTACACTACTCCATACACTTATCCTGAAAAATCCCAAAAGAAAAAAATTTCCGTTCTGGAATCGCTCGCCTCATCACACATCAAAAGAGATCGATTGTAAGCAAATTTAGCATGCGCAGCTTCAAATCCTGATCTTTCAAAGATTTACTCACCATATCACGAAGAAGAGTGGTTAGGGTACGATTTGTTACCTCCATTTGGCCATCGGTTTGTGGATGACAAGCCGTGCTGAATAAGAGTCTCGTACCAAGCATTCTCCATAGTGTCTTCCAGAAGTAGCCTAAGAACTTGGAATTACATTCCGACACAATGGTTTTTGGTACTCCATGAATGCGAATAATCTCTTTGAAATATAATTCAGCAATATGAGATGCATCATTAGTCTTCTGACATGGCACGAAATGAGCCATTTTAGAGAACCGATCGACGACCACCATGACAGCATCTTTTCCTCTTTAACTTCTTGGTAGAGCCACAATGAAATCCATGCTAACATCTTCCCAGGGCTGCAATGGTACTAGAAGTGGAGTATACAAACCTTGATGGAAATGGCTTTTCCTCTTTCACAAGTTTCACACCTTGAGATGATAGCATGCATATCTCCACTCATCTTTGGCCAATAGAAATGCTCTTGATGAACCTCAAGAGTTTTGTCAATACCAAAATCACCAGCCAATCCTCCACCATGCGCCTCTCGAATCAGCAATTCACGAAAAGAACTCTTCAGCACACATAATCGATTTCCTTTAAAAAGAAACCCATCTTGCAACGAATATGTTCCTTGAACTCCCCGCTTGCAATTGTTAATGATGGATGAGAACTTCGCATCTTCAAAATAAAGTTCTTTCATTGATCGAAATCCAAGAATCCTAGAGTCCAGAACAGCAAGCATTGAATATCTTCTCGATAAAGCATCTGCTACAACATTAGTGTGCCCAGGTTTATATTTTGAGACAAAAAAAAAAACGATTGAAGAAATTCCACCCATTTTGCATGTCTCGAATTAAGCTTGCGTTGGCCGCTAATAAACTTAAGTGCCTAATGATCAGAATGAAGGACAAATTGCTTTGGCCTCAAATAATGACTCCACTGATCTAGTGCTCGTACAATGGCATAGAACTCTTTGTCATAAGTTGAATAATTTCTCTTGGAATTAGTCAACTTCTCACTGAAATATGCCAATAGTTTTTGTGCTTGGACAAGAACAGCACCAATACCAACTCCGCTTGCATCACACTCAACTTCAGATACTTTATCAAGAATAGGGGACTCACAAAGTTTCTGCTGGATTACCTCAAATGCATTTTGAGCAGCCTTTGTCCATTTAAAAGCACCCTTCTTTATGCATTCAGTTATAGGAGCCTTGACGGTACTAAAGTCTTTGACAAAACATCGATGGAAAGAAACAAGCCCATGAAAACTTCTTACATCAGAAATGGACTTCGGAACCGGCCAAGTCTTCATAGCTTCTACCTTGGCTTGATCAACAGAGATTCCATCTTTGGAAACCACATAACCAAGAAACACAATACTTGGAGAGAACAACTAACATTTCTCCATTTTAGCATATGGTTTTTGTTCTCTCAAGACATTAAAGACTTGTTTTAAATGAGAGATATGCTCCTCCTTGTTCCTGCTATAAACAAGAATATTGTCGAAATAAACAACGACAAATCGACCAATAAAGGAACGAAGAACCTCGTTCCTGAAATGGATATGCGATTATGTCTTGATTACTGCATGACATAAATGCATGACTATACCATGCTGCACGTTCTTGTGTTCGACTCATGAGTATGGAAAGTGTTTAAGAATTGTTAATGTGCGTATGTTATGATGGCTTGAGAAGGTGAGCTGTCCGTTCATGTAAAGAGATAAGGCCGTTCCCGAGGTGAACCACTCCCCTACGCGAGGTCTAGAAAGCTCACTGATTGAGTTTATCTCACTATTGTTTATTGAATGTTTAGAGGCCCTAAGAATGGTTAAACCTTTCTTCCAAATCCAATTCGGACTCCCCATAAAGCATAGCCAGGAGGTGATTGATTATCCAATAGGGGAGACCAATGCACGTTATAAATGCTATGTCACGACTGTCTAGGTTTATGAGTGACTCCCTAACCCAGCGACTCGTCGTTTCATTGCTTGGTACTTTTGGGTAAGGAATGGAAGCCACAGACCCATTCGCAGTTTCGATGCTCCACCAATAGGAAACATTAGCTAGGATGCCATGAATGTGGATATTCTCAATAGGGCGGTGTCACATGCTAAGTATGATATGATATGATCGGTCAGTCGTAGCCTTGGATTATAGAGCCCCTTGCTAGTTAGGTGGTAATAGGGTTAGTACTAGAGGTGCTAGGTTCTACCCCAAACCCTTTTTTTGATGAAGGTCTTGGCCATGCTTTTAGGCTAATCGGATGTTGGTTGGTGGATTTGTTTATTCATCCACTCGCGTATTTAATCGAAAAATAGATTGGGTCGGCAACACCTATTGGGACATCACAATCGAAAGACATTAAGGAAATGAATGACAATAGGGAGGGTTGCTGTGCAACCGAAGTGGATCAGGGCATGACATCCCCGCTTTGGTCAATATCAGAACGTGGTCATTACTTGGAGTGATAAGGTGTGTTGAGACCTTGTGAAGGTTTGATAGGAAAGCTTACGACATACATGTGATTGTTGGGATTGTGGAATCAGCTCTTTTAGCGTTGTAAAAGGAGTCTGGCTTTGATTCGAAAATGATGAAGGGCAACTCCAGGGCAAGCTGATTCCTAAGACAGGGAGCAAGAGGATGTCGGAGTTGATGGAATTCCGCAAGATCTTGAAGCCATTAGGAATTTGATGGGACAGCAAGCTCAAGAACAGGTTGATGCCACTGTTGCTACTGCTCACAATGATGTTCCGAGAGCTGGAGATGGGAATCCAAGGTTAGTGGAGCAGTTTATGAAGTTAAAGCTTCCTCAGTTCGTAAGAAAGGGTGATCCTAAAGTTGCAGCCTTATGGCTTATATAATTGGAGAAGGCCCGTGCAATGTTGAGGTGTACGGATGAGGAGAGGGTGACCTTGACGGTTTACCAATTGCAAGGAAGTGCTAATGATTGGTGGGAGGCCACGTAGGGAAGAGTTTTTCCTAAGGACGTTGTTTCTCCAAGAGGAGCGTTTGTCAAGGCATTCAGTTGACAATACCTTCCCAAGTGTGCCAGAGAGCAGAGGATGTCTAAATTCCTGCGACTTTGCCAAAACCCCCTATCTATCGATTAGTTTGAGGCAAGTTTGCTGAATTGTCAAAATATGCCCTAAGGATGATAGAGGAACCTGTACATCGAGTTTGGAGATTTCGGGATGGATTAAAATTTGAGATTTGTGGTCAGTGGTGCCTCTAAACTTGAAGGACTACGACAAGCTATATAAGAGGGCTCAACTGATTGAAAGGGACATATCTAAGCGGGCACCTTATCTGGATCACGATTTGCCACTGGCAAGGACAACCATCAGTTCAGGAAGAGGCAATGGTAGGGGGAAAGCACCCTATCCGTCCAAACGAGAAGAACAACATTGGGAAGCTGGTGTAAGTTTCATGAATCTGCACTATGCCACACCAAACGGGAGCGTGTTTTAGATGTCACCATGAACTACTCGCATCAATCAACTAGAGAGTAGCCTCGACCACCGTTCAAAATGACGATTAGGGACTGCACCTCCGAACAATTTCAACTGAACCCTAGCTCTGGGAAAGGTGTGGGGGTGACACATTCATTTGTAGCTAATCAATTCATGAAATTAGCTGGGTTAGAGTTGAAACCGTTGGAAACAGTCCTTAGTATATCCACCCCCAACAACGGGTATCATCTGCTAAGGATCAAGAAAGAGGATATGTCAAAGATTGAGTTTTGCATGCAATATGGCCAACATGAGTTAACAGTGATGCCGTTTGGGTTAACCAATATCCCAATTGTTTTCAAGGACTTAACGTACCTGGACTAGTTCATCATAGTTTTAATTGACGATAAACCGGTGTACTTGAAGAATCCGAATGTGCATGAACAACACTTGAGGATGGTGTTAATATGGGACTTGAATTAACCAAAAGGGCTTGGGTGGCCCATGTGATCCCCTTGGGTTGCCCTCCTTGGGTGTGAGGCCCTTAGGCCTCCCAACATTGGCTTAAGCCCATTTGGGCTATCCATTGTAGGCTTCTTCTCATTAGGCTACCCAACGTGGGCTTGGGCCCACTTGAGCCTTTGTCCGTGGTCCATTCCACTTTTCTATATTTTTACATCCCACGGATGAAAAATTGAGTTTTCACCCCAAGGTAACAATTTTGGCATTATCATGGTCAACTGATCCCTATTGTAATCCCGTCAGAAGATTGGCCAACAATGTAAAATTGTGAAAATCAGGGTCGGATAAAAAATGTGACTACTCTTCCCTCCTTAAATAAATTTCATCCCCAAAATTTGCAAGATCATTCGCTCTTCAAACAAATGGGGATATTGCCCTCTCATTATGTCCTCGCTTTCCTAGGTCGCTCCCTCAACGCCATGTGTTGCCAGACGACTTTGAGTAACGGAATGACTTTGTTGCGTAGCAACCATTCTTGTTTATCCATGACTCACACTGGTTGCACAATATACGACACTCTGGCGTTCACCTCTATTACTTCGCAAGTTAGTACATGGGTTGAGTCCAGTTTGTATTCTAAACATGGATACGTGGAACGCATTATGAACTTGAGTAAGATTTTGTGGTAATGCTAATTTGTAGGCCAAAATCCCTATCTGGTCCCCCACTTGGAACTCCAAAAGGCTTCTTCATTTATCCACACAGCTTTTCTAGTGGCTTTGAGCTGTCTTCAATCTTTCCCGAATGATTTGAACTACACCCACAGACTGTTGCACCAATTTTCTAGGCCTGTAATCCTTCTTTCCTGACTTTCCAACAGACAAGTGTCCTGCAGGCTTGTCTGTATAATCCCTTGAATGGTGTAATTTGAATAGTTTGCTGATAACTGTTATGTTGCATGTGAACTCAACGAGTTGCCATTTGTCCTCCCATCCTCATTTGAAATCTATGACGCAAGCTTGCAACATATCCTCTAGAGTTTGAATCGTTCTCTTGAATTGTCCATTAACCGTGCTAAATTCTATCTTCGTTCCATTAGCCATCTACAAGCTTTTCCAAAATGCAACTGTGATTTTGGGATCCCAATCTGAGGTGATCGTTACGAGAACTCCACGCAACTGAATTATTTATCTCACGTATAGTTCGACATATCTATCCAAGGTATAATACTTTAAAACCGCAATGACGTGAGCTGACTTGGTGAGTTGATCAACCACAATCCAAATGGAATCATTTCCTCTTTGGCTCATCGATAATCCCATCATGAAGTCTATTGTGATATGTTCCCATTTCCACTTGCTGGCATGTCAAGCGCTTTCTCACATGCTTTGCAACATTAGTTTTCATGCCATTCCACCAATAGCCACCGAAGGCTCTGTACATCTTTGTGCTACCTCGATAAATGCTATAGTTGCTTCGATGGGCATTTGCGAAAATCTCTTCCTTGAATTTTGCATCGTCGGGTACATAAAATCGAGCTAAAAATTTCAATATCCCATCATTGATCACTTGCAAAGCTTGGCATAGAGTTCACCACCAAGGTTTAAAGATTCCACCAACCAAGGATAAAGGGCTTCTTGGCTCACCCCCAATGTGTGATGTACGCTCAAAGGATAAAGAGATCAAAATGAGTTATCCACTCTCCGAAGAAGTTCACTCAAGTAGGAGAAATCTCACAATTTTCAATTTATCAAATTCTTATCTCCTTACATTGGATAGTTTTCCCTTGTTTATAGGAGAATTTTAGACTTAGGAATATTTAAAAAAAAAAAAACAGACTTTAAAGACCTAGGAACTTAGACCTTTGACTTTAAAGACCTACATCACAATAAAGACACCTAGGAACTTAGGAAATGCATTTATTAGCATGGGAACTTGCATTCTTGAACCTTCAACCTTCCAAAATTCGTGCTCCACCCTTGACCAAAAAATAACCCTCCTGAAACTTTGTCAATTGGTCATGCAAAATGCCTAAAATGACCTCCCATCGATAGTTATCGACATACCACAAAGTATCGAAAAGTAATTGACATTATTCATTCAAAATGATCCATCGATGCACATGGTGCGCAATTTTTTTTTTTTTTTTGGCTTGAATAAGCATTGATGGACCCTCATCCTACCCATCCCTCTTGTGATGCGGGAGCATCCAACGTCGGTCCATCAATCAACTCAGAACCGTCGATGCTTATCCAAGCCAATAAAGAAATTGGGCTTTATGTGCTTCGATGGATCATTTTGAATGAATAATGTCAATTACTTATCGGTACTTTGTGGTATATTGATAACTATCAATGGGAGGCCATTTTAAATGTCTTGTATGACCAATTGATGAAGCTTCAAGAGGATTAATTTCTGGTCAATGGAGGAGCTCGAATTTTGGGAAGGCTAAAGGTTCACGAATGCGGTTCAAGAATACGGAAGGCGAACGGTTCAAGAATGCAAGTTTCCGTATTACTAAATGCTTTTCATAA
Organism: Eucalyptus tenuipes; assembly: GCA_014182365.1. NCBI lineage: Eukaryota > Viridiplantae > Streptophyta > Magnoliopsida > Myrtales > Myrtaceae > Eucalyptus > Eucalyptus tenuipes. Next base: position 14,701,345 of record CM024546.1, on the reverse strand, counting down.
GTTCCTAGGAGTTTTATTGTAATGAAGTTCAAGAGTCGTAGGTTTAAGTTCCTAAGTCATTAAAGTATGTTTTTAATATTTCCTAAGCCTAAATACCTCCTATAAACAGGGGAAAACTATCCAATGTATGGGATACGAATTTGATGAATGAAAATGGTGAGATTTCCTCTGCTTGAGTGAACTCCTTCGGAGAGTGGATAACTCCTTTTGGTCTCTTTATCCTTGGAGCATAGATCACTCCTTGGTGGTGAGCCAAGAAGCCCTTTATCCTTGGCTGGTGGAATCTTTAGGCCTTGGTGGTGAGCTTCTCCTATCCCGAAGTCCTTTATCCTTGGCTGGTGGAAGCTTTAGGCCTTGGTGGTGAACTTCGTAGATCTCGATCCTCTTCTTCGGTTGGTGGCGTGGCCTTTATACCTTGGGAGGAGATCGTTCTATCTTCTTATTCCTTTTCGTTTCTTCCCCGTATACACTACCCATACACTTAACCATAAAATCCCCTCTGAAAAATTCCCGTTCTTGAATCACTCAACCCATCACGCATCATCTTGTCACAAACAAATCTCTCTCCTTTTCCCTTGATTAGAGGTGCCATGAACCACCAGAAGCCACACGCCCCTTTGCCGTCGCCAATCACCGTCCATGCGACCCATCGACATCTATCACCATCGTCCCTTGGCTATTTTAGCCGTACCATGGGCTGTTTGGCCAGCCACCACCGACAACCCTTTGAGTGGCTGTATAGCCCTTGAATAGGGTTCTTATTGCATTAGGAGTTAGTTTAGGACTAAATTAGGGTTTGATGGAGATTTGATGATGTGATAATTGGGTATTATTTGATAAGTTATCATAGGGTCTTGATAGGTTACCAAGAATTGTCGATGGTTATCGTGATAGGTTATCGAACTTTGCCGAAATGTTATGACGTTTATTTGATAAGTTATCATTATATGGTCAGTAGTTATGCAATAAGTTATTAGGACATGATAAGTGGATTATGATAAGTTGTTATGGTAGGTTAAAATGAAGTGATGAATTGTTACGTGATGATTTGTGACACGTGATATGTTATATTAATGGAAGATGGATTATTGGATCAGTTACAATGGCATGTGAAAGGTTACTTTAGTAACTTATGTTCAATTGCAATGACTTATCTTACTTTGATGAGTGATCAATATGCCATAGGTTTTTTAAACGGTTTGGTGCATTCGCATGATATAATATGAGACATGAGTATGACATGATGGCATATATGTTGCATAGTGCATCAGCATCATATATTTAGGTGGGATGATGGTATGCAGAGTATCAAATGAGTTATGCGATGGTATGTTCGTGTGATCATCTAAATACACTGATGCGTTTTATGCATGCAAATGAATCCGTTGTGATGCCTTTTACATGGGATGAAACTTGATTCAGTTCGGATGCACCGAAGTCAACAGGATGCCATTTGCGGATAGATTTTGGAAGTAAACTCCTCACAGGAATGCCGTCCTGATGTGTTTTACGTGAGGCATTGCTACCCAGATAAGGCGAGATGATATGCAATTATATCGAATGACTGCCGACATTCAGGATGGCCTTGGCCCTAAGCGGACAATATAATCTGGACATATGTATGGAATATGCATGAGATGGATATGCGATTATGTCTCGATTATTGCATCACATTAGTGCATGACGGCTTGGGTTCGAGTCATGAGTATGGAAAGTGTTAAAGGAATTGTTTATGTGCTTATATTATGATGGCTTGAAAAGTTTAAATATCCATTTCTGTATATACACAAGGCATAGCACTAGTTGCTTTGCGATTGATCTACCATCAATAGATAACTTGCTTGTTTAGACCATTCTGAAGGTGAGTGGCGCATCTTCACCAAGTCTAAGAAATTCACCCATTGAGTTTATTTCTCTATTGTTTGTAGAATATTTATAAGTTTCAAGAATAGCTAAGCCATATTGCCAAATCTAATTTGGACTCCCCATAAAGCATAGCACGAGGTGATCATATACCCGAGATAGCAGAACTATCTGGGATGGGAATGACTCCCCAATGTTATGGCTCATCATTTTGTGGCTTGGTACTTCTGGGTAAACAATGAGAGCCACGGACCCTTCGTGATTTTAATGGTCCACCAGGTGTTGAAGGATTAGGGGGCGGCATCAACAGGGATGCCATGGATGTCGACATTCCCAATTAGGAGGTGTTCAACCCTAAGCTCGACCCCAATGTAACTGTTGAGCCGCAGCCTTGGATTATGCAGCCCCTAGCTACTTAGGTGGTAGTGGGATGAGTAACAAGTTTTGGAACCACCCTCGTAGTGCTAGAGGTGCTAGGTTTACCTCAAATCCCTTTCGTGAAGGTTGTGGCCGTGCTTTTAGGCTAATTGAATGTGGTTTGATCTATCCTTGTTTGTTGGTTTGGTGATTTGTAAGACTTCCACTTGCGTATTTTATCAATAAAGAGATTAGGGCGGCGACACCTCCCGAGACATCACAATCGAATGACGTTCAGGAAATGAATGACAATAGCGAGGGTTGTCGCACGACTGAAGTAGATCGAGCCATGACAAGCGGTGCTAGGTTTACTTTGGGACCCCTTTTGGGAAAATGTTGTGGCCACACTTTTGGGCTTCCCAATGTGGCAAAGCAGTTGATGCGGGTGTTGTGTTGCTTAGAATGTTTTATATAGTGATGCTATAGTAAGTATGCATAAGTGTAATGTAAATAGCTTGTATGGATATATATATATATATATATGGTAGGGTGATATGTTTATACTTGTGTATATAATCGACAATACGAACGGGTCAACGACGAGTCCTAGGATGTCGCAATCAAATGACCTAAGTGACTAACGAATTTAATGTTATTCTTACCATAGTAGCCCTCCCAATAGTACTCTGATCCCTTAATCTTTTAGTAGATTTCCACATCGGATATGTTAAACCGTGGTGAGTCTCGTCAAAACACAAATCCCCCATGATGGATTCATTTATTATCTATGAGTTGCTTAAGACAACCTAGATATGAGTCAGAACTCGCCATAAGATTCGTTTTTTGGGTCCACTAGAATGCCCAATTATGGTCACGAGTGGTCACTCCATATCTATGCAAAAAGAGATTTTAGGGTTCGAGCTTGGGTTACGCTAAAATTTTTATTAGCGCGCTTCTAGAGCCTAACAATTTATAATGTTTCTTGAGGTGTCCATGTGTGTCTTTTTTACATTTTCATGCCGATGAAACTAACAAGGTGCCCATGCATGGATGGTCATATTCATACAATAAATTGAAATTTAAAGATAATGCAGTAATTAAATGCCCAGGGGTAGTTTAAGGAAAGCCAAAAATCCAACATGGAATCCTAAACAAAATTTGCATAAAAAGAACCGCCCGTAAGGTCGACCTTCGTGGGTCATATGACGCCTATCAAATTCTTTTTTGAAAGTTTATAGCTAATGGTCACTATATGTGTTATCACATAACAACCAACGCTAAAAGCCCCTAAAACAAGTCCATAGTGTGACCCAAAGGTATTCACCTGAGTTGATGCATCGCACCTGTACATACATCTAAAAGGATTGAATTGGAATCCGTTTCATATCAAAATAGACTACATGCAGCTCTCGTGCAAATCTGGTGCTACGTCGGGCATCGGCTTGCATCTTCTCGGAATATGACGGCTTTGACTATACATTATGGGTGTTCGGACTTTAACTAGTATTTGGAGGTATGGTTTCTGGCTTTTTTGAAATTTTCCAAGTGAATTCTTTCATTTTAAGCTCATATTTGCTATGAAAAAGTTTAAGGTGCCTTTTTTTTTTCTTTCTTTTCTTCTTCATTTGTGTACGATTTGGGCATTCACCACTAGCATGCTCTCGGCACGATGCAGTTGAAATCCAGAGGAGATGCTCAACTTGTGCAGTTGTGCTAAAGTTCGCGAATTAACCGTAGCAATCCAGGAAACATTTGTGAGCTATCGGGAAAATCTGGATGCTCGATGCCATTGTGTTCCCTGGATTTGGGGATATCAAGGTGCCGTTGAGCTTTCACCCATAATCCAGCAATTGCATGATGTTAAATGCAAAGTCAAGACCACGGTTTGTTCAATCATGTGGATTTGTCTTGCAAATTTTATCTTTTTTCCTTTTTGCAAACTCCCATTCACCATTAGATTTCATTCTAGAGCATTTTGCCACAGTACACACAGATTCACTGTTGATCATCTTGGTGGGAAACAAAAACCATTTGAAATAGACATCGCTCTTCTAATGTATTAGTAGCTTTGGTGGCTTTTCTTCAGATGTTGTATTTCCAAATAATTTGTGAATTTAGAGCCGAATGCTGATGAATTTGTCGATTTCCTTTTCTCGTTTTAGTTCTGTGATATGGCAGCTAGTATCTTGTTACCAATTGACATACATGTAAATGCTTGAATAAGTAATGACCTAATGCCATATTTTTCACATAGGACAATGAGTTTGTACATGTTATTGCATCCGTGCGATATAAAAGCCAGCATGGGCTATGCAACTCTCGCCTTTTACCATAACAACTATCCGAGGAAGCTGATTCAGGATCTCATGATCCATGGTACGTGTCAAATAAAACATATTTTTCAGCAATGACTATTGCATTCCCGATTTTGTGGTTTCAATCATTACAATGATTGAAGCTTACACTAAAAGACGCAACTTGAATAGGGGTTGAATTGGAACAATTGACAGATTTTGGGCTAAATTGGAACCTGTTTCATTACGAAATGGACTGCGTGCAGATCTCGTGCAAATCTCGTGCTGCATCGGCCATTGGCCTGCGTCTCGCCATAATATGGGTTGCTTTGACTATGCATATGGGTCTGCGGACTTTAGCCGGTATTTAGAGGTATGGTTTCCCGCTTTTTTGAAATTTTCCGGGTTTGCTCTTTCATTTCTATCTGAGGACAAGAATTTCCGCCTCGTTAACAATTTATGCTCATATTTGCTACTGAAAAGTTTAAGGTGGTTTTTCTTTTATTTTCTTTCTTTCCTTATTTCTGTACGATTTGGGCATTCACCACTGGCATTTTGCTCTCGGGATGATGCAATTGAAATCCAGAGAAGATACTCAACCTGTGCTGTTGCGTTAAAGTTCACCAATCAACTGTAGCAATCCAGGAAACATTTGGGAGGCATCACGAAAATTTGGATGCCGGATGCCATTGTGTTCCCTGGATTTAGAGATGTCAAGGTGCTGGTGAGCTTTCACTCAGAATCCAGCAATTGGATGATGTGAAATGCAAAGTGAAGACCAAGGTTTGTTCAATCACATGGATTTGCCGTTCAAAGTATATCTTTTTTCCTTTGTGCAAACTCTCGTAAACCATTGCTAGAGCAATTTGCCACAGTACGCAGATGCACCATTGATCATCTTGGTGGGAAACAGAAACCATTTGAATTAGATATTGCTCTATGAATGTTGTGTTCTCAAATTGTGGAGAGAAGTTAATTATCGCAATTAAAGTAGTTTTTGTGGCTTTGCTTCTGAAGTATTAGTGCTGGTTGAATTTCGAAATAATTTGTGAATTTAGAGCCGAATGCTAATGAATTTGTTGATTTCCTTTTCACGTTTTAGTTCTGTGATATGCCAGCTTGTCTCTTGTTACCAATTGATATACATGTAAATGCTTGAATAAGTAATGACCTCATGAGTTTGTATATGTTATTGCATCCGTGCGATATAAAGGCAGCATGGTTTACGCAACTCCCGCCTTTTACCGTAACAGCGATCCGAGGAAGCTGATTCAGGATCTCACAATCCATGGTATGTGTCAAATAAAACATTTTAAAGGAACGACTATTGCATTCCTCGATTTTGTTCTTTCGATTAATATAGCGATTGCAGCTTACGCTGAAAGACGCAACTTGAATAGCGATTGAATGTGAACGATTGGAAGATTTTGGGCTAAGTTGGAACCCGTTTAATTTTGAAATGGACTGCGTCCAGATCTCATAGAAATCTCGTGCTGCGTCTGCCATCGGCCTGCGTCTTGCCTGAATATGGGCCGCTTTGACTATACCAATGGGTCTCCGGACTTTAGCTGGTATTTCGTGGTATGGTTTCCCACTTTTCTTAAATTTTCCAGGTAAACTCTTTCATTTCTATCTTAGGACAAGAATTTCCGCCTTGCTAAACATTTTTCCTGATATTTGCTACGGAAAAGTTTAAGGTGTTTTTTCTTTTCCTTTCTTTCTTTCTTCATTTCTGTACGATTTGGACGTTCATCGCTGGCATTTTCCTCGCTGCACGATGCAGTTGAAATCCAAAGAAGATGCTCAACATGTGCTGTTGCGTTAAAGTTCGTGAATCAACCGTAGAAATACGGGAAAAATTTGGGAGGAATCACGAAAATCTGGATGCTGGTTGCCATCGTGTTCCCTAGATTTGGGGCTGTCAAGGTGTCAGTGAGCTTTAACTCAGAATCTAGCAATTGGATGATGTGAAATGCAAAGTGAAGACCAAGGCTTGTTCAATCACGTGGATTTGCCTTGTAAAGTTGATGTTTTTATGAGGTTTCTTGAGGATTAATTTCTGGTCAAGGGAGGAGCACGAATTTATGGAAGACTAAAGGTTCACGAATGCCGTTCAAGAATACGGAGGGCCAAAGGTTCAAGAATGCGGTAAGCTAAAGGTTCAAGAATGCAACTTCCCATACTACTACATTCGTTTCATAAGTTCCAAAGTATGTTTATTGTTTTTTAGTTCAAGAGTCGAAGTTTTAAGTTCCTAGGTTATTAAAGTCTGTTTTTAATATTTCCTCAGGCTAAAATCCTCCTATAAACCGGGGAAAACTATCCAATGTATGGGAGATACGAATTTGATCAAAGAAAATGGTGAGATTTCCTCTGCTTGAGTGAACTCCTTCGGAGAGTGGATAACTCCTTTCCGCCTCTTTATCCTTGGAGGGTAGATCATTCTTTGGTGGTGAGCCAAGAAGCCCTTTTATCCTTGGCTGGCGGAATCTTTAGGCCTTGGTGGTGAGCTTCTCCTATCCCGAAGTCCTTTATCCTTTCCTGGTGGAAGCCTTAGGCCTTGGTGGTGAACTTCGTAGATCTCGATCGTCTTCTTTGGTTGGGGGCGTGGCCTTTATACATTAGGAGGAGATCATTCTATCTTCTTATTCCTTTTTTATTTCTTCCCCGTATACACCACTCCATACAGTTGACCACAAGGATCCCCTTTGAAAAATTTCCATTCTGGAATCATTCACCCCATCACACATCAAAAGATTGGTATCAGAGCTCAAGGTGCAACTCATTTGAGTGATTCCTTTATTTCTTCAATTACAAATTCCTGATGGATGATCAAGTTTCAAGAGTATTGACTCTGGAGCAAGCGCTCAACGAAAGGCGAGATCTTGTAATCCAAACTCTTCAGCAACAAATGGAGCGAGTCGAACAGGGAGGACAGCTAGCAAGGCGTACCAATGAACGGCACTGGGACGACGATTTTGAATCTCACCAAAATTCTGATGGCTATTCCGAGTCCACTAGAGACAATCAAACAATTTTGCGCTCTAGTGATTGCTGAATCTCAAATTCGAAGACGAAGACGAAGAGGGAGGCATAAGGAGGATCAAACAGACAATAAAGTGGAGGTCCCTCAGTTTAACGATAATCTCAATCCCGACAACTTTGTGGATTTGCTACACACATCCGAACGAATTTTTGGCTTCAAGCCCTATTCGGATGAGAAGAAATGGAAGTTTGCTATCCTAAAGCTGACAAAATATGCTTCTCTATGGTGAGAGAATCTAAAGCATCAACGAGCAAGGGAAGGAAATGGCCGAATCAAGTCTTGGGAAAAACTCAAGGAATTGAAGAGGAAGAGGCTCTTGCCCGACAACTATGAGCAAGATCTATTCCTCAAACTGGATTCCCTAATACAACAAGGGATGAGTGTTGAACAATACATTCGTGAGTTTGAATAACTCAAAATGAGGAGTGAAGTTCAACCTTATTGGTGATTTCCTTGGCGGCATGAATCGAGAAATTGCTGATTTGGTTGAACTTCAACCTTATTGGTCCGTTGAAGACGGATGCAAGTGAGCCATTAAAGTCGAAAAACAATTGAAGAGCAAGAGGTTTTCCACCATAACCTCAACAATGGCGACATCCTCTTTTAAGGGTGCTTCCTCAAGCAAGGGCGAGAGTACTTCGACAAAAGACAAAGGGAAGGGAAAAATTGTAGAGGCTTCCAAAGAAGTCCAAAAGAAGTTTGAACGCGATGCAAGGAAATGCTTTAGGTGCCATGGTTTGGGTCATTTACAAGCAAATTGGTCAAATCAGAGAGTTATGACTGTTCAAGAAATTGAGGAGATCAATTCGGCGCTTCAAGAGGCTGAGGGCGATCAAGACAAAAATATTTCTGAATCTGATTGGGAAGAAGAGGTTGTGGACAATGCCGATGTTGGCGAGCTGTTGATCATCCAAAGAGCATTGCATGTTGATGTTTCTCCTGATAAAGAGCAAAAGGAGAATATATTTCACACCCGTTGCACTACTAACGGAAAGGTGTGTTCGGTGATCATCGATGGTGGGAGCTGCACCAATGTTGCTTCAACAAGTCTTGTCGACAAGTTGAAGCTTCCAACAACGAAACATCCTCAACCATACAAGGTCCAATGGCTCAATCAAGGGAATGAACTGAAGGTAACCAAACACGTTTTTATATCATTTTTGATTTGTGATGCGGGAGCGTCCAACGTAGCTCCATCGACCAACTCAAAACCATCGATGTTTTTCCAAGCCAAGAAAGAAATTGGGCATTATCTGCTTCGATGGATCATTTTGAATGAATAATGTTAATTACTTATCGGTACTTTGTGGTAAACCGATAACTATCAATGGGAGGGCATTTTAGATGTCTTGTATGACTAATTGATGAAGTTTCAGCAGGACTAATTTCTGGTCAATGGAGAAGCACGAATTTTGGGAACGCTAAAGGTTCATGAATGTGGTACAAGAATACGGAAAGCTAAATGTTCAAGAATGCTAGTTGCCGTACCACTAAATGCATTTCATAAGTTCCTAAGTGTCTTTATTATTATGTAGTTTAGGAGTCGAAGGTTTAAGTTCCTAGGTCATTATAGTTTGTTTTTAATATTTCCTAAGGCTAAAATCTTCCTATAAACAGGGGAAAACTATCCAATGTATGGGAGAAACGAATTTGATCAATAGAAATGGTGAGATTTTCACTCGTTGGTAAATGAAAATGGTAGATCACTCGGTGGTGAGCCAAGAAGCCCTTTATCCTAGGCTGGTGGAAGCTTAAGGCCTTGGTGGCTCGGCCTGTATACCTTGGAAGGAGATCGTACTTTCTTCTTATTCATTTTTGTTTCTTCCCCGTATACACTACTCCATACACTTAACGACAAAAATACCCTCTGAAAAATTTCCATTCTAGAATCACGCATCAATTGGGAAGAACTATCGAGATGAGGTTGTATGTGATGTGATTCCTATGGAGGCATGCCACTTGTTATTGGGTAGACCGTGGCAATTTGATATAAATGCTATGCATGATGGTCAGAAAAATACATACTCCTTTCGGAAGGAAGAAAAATACTTTACTCTTTTACCCTTGAATCCTTCTTCGATACATAATAATCAACCCGGGGAGGGAAATACTTGTATGGAAAATCTATTCCTGAGTCAGACACTGGTTGAGAGAGCCATTAGAAAACAAAAGAATGTATTTGCTTTGCTTGTGGTCGAGAAAAAGAGTGTGATAGAGCGACCCATACATCAAAAAATGCATTGCTTGTTGAAAGAATTTGCAGATGTGTTCCCAGAGGATTTGCCACCTAATTACCTCCCATAAGAGGGATTGAGCATCAACTTGATTTTATCCCCGGGGCTCTACTACCTAACAAGCCAGCATATCGATGCAATCCAGAGGATGGAAAGGAGTTGCAAAGACAAGTCGATGAACTTATCGTAAAAGGATACGTTCAAGAAAGCCTGAGTCTTTGCTCTGTTCCGGCTCTACTCTTACCTAAGAAGGATGGTACATACCGAATGTGTGATGATAGCCGGACCATCATTAAGTATAGGTACCCTATACCTAGACTTGATGATATGCTTGATGAATTATATGGTTCTTATGTGTTTTCAAAGATACATTTCCGGAGTGGTTATCATCAAATCAGAATGCGAGAAGGTGAAGAATAGAAGACGGCTTTCAGAATGAGTGGTTGGTTATGCCATTTGGAGTATCTAATGCTCCAAGTACCTTCATGAGACTTATGAATGAGGTTCTCCGTTCCTTTATCGGTCGATTTGTCATTGTTTATTTTGACGATATTCTTGTTTATAGCAGGAACGAGGAGGAGCATATCTCTCATTTAAAACAAGTCTTTGATGTCTTGAGAGAACAAAAACTATATGATAAAATGGAGAAATGTGAGTTCTTTTCCCCAAGCATTGTGTTTCTTAGTGATGTGGTTTCCAAAGATGGAATCTCTGTTGATCAAACGAAGGTGGAAACTATGAAGACTTGGCCAGTTCCGAAGTCTATGTCAAATGTAAGAAACTTTTTTCATGGACTTGTTTCTTTCTATCGACGTTTTGTCCAAAATTTTAGTACCATCATGGCTCCTATAACTGAATGCATGAAGAAGGGTGCTTTTGAATGGACAAAAGCTGCTCAAAACGGCTTTGTGGTAATCAAGCATTTACTTTGTGAGTCCCCTCTTCTTGATTTCGATAAAGTATTTGAAGTTGAATGTGATGCAAGCAGAGTTGGTATTGGTGCTGTTCTTGTGCAAGCACAAAAAAATATTGGCATATTTTAGAGAGAAGTGAAGCGATTCCAAAAGCAATTATTCAACTTATAACAAAGAGTTCTATGCCATTGTCCGAGCTCTTGATCATTAGAGTCAATATTTGAGGCCAAAGCAATTTGTCCTTCGATCCGATCACGCGGAGCTTAAGTTTATTAGCGGTCAACGCAAGCTTAATTCGAGACAGGAAAAATGGGTAGAATTTCTTCAATACATTTCTTTTGTCACAAAATATAAACTTGGGCACAGAAATGTTGTGGCAGATGCTTTATCGAGAAGAAATTATACGCTTGCTGTTCTGGACTGTGGGATTCTTGGATTACAATCAATGAAAGAACTTTACTATGAAGATGTGGAGTTCTCATCCATCATCAACAACTGCAAGCGGGGTGTTCAAGGCACATATTGTTTGCAAAATGGGTTTCTATTCGCGAATTGTTGATTCGAGAGGCGCCTGGTGGAGGATTGGCCGGTCATTTTAGTATTAACAAAACTCTTGAGGTTCTTCAAGAGCATTTCTATTGGCCAAAGATGAGTGGAGATGTGCATGCTATCATCTCAAGGTGCGCAACTTGTTAAAGATGAAAAAGCCATTTCCATCAAGGTTTGTATACTCCACTTCCGGTACCATTGCAGCCCTCGGAAGATGTTAGCATGGATTTCATTGTGGCTCTACCAAGAACTCAAAGAGGAAAAGACGCATGGTGGCCGTTGATCGGTTCTCTAAAATGGCTCATTTCGTGCCATGTCACAAGACCAATGATGCATCTCATATTGCTGAATTATATTTCAAAGAGATTATTCGCATTCATGGAGTACCAAAGACCATTGTGTTGGATCGTGATTCCAAGTTCTTAAGCTACTTCTGGAGGACTCTATGGAGAATGCTCGGTACAAGACTCTTATTCAGCACAGCTTGTCATCGCCAAACTGATGGCCAAATGGAGGTAACAAAACGTACTCTAACCACTCTTATGCGTGGTATGGTGAGGAAATCGTTACAAGATTGGGATTTAAAGCTTGCACATGTTGAATTTGCTTACAATCGATCACTGAGTTATACTACTGGTCGATCACCATTTGAAGCTGTGTATGGAATTAATCCTCTCACACCCATTGATTTGATTCCAATTCCATCTAACTCTCAAGTAAGCTTTCATGGCGGGAAAAGAGCTGAATCGATGAAGAAGCTCCATGAGGAAATTCGATCCAAGATCCAAAAGACCAATGAATCTTCCAAGAGGACTCAATTTCAACCGGGCGATATTGTATGGCTTCACTTGAGGAGGGAGAGATTTCCATTTCTACGAAAGAACAAGCTCATGCCAAGTGCTGATGGTCCCTTTAAAGTTATTGACCAAATTGGTGACAATGCTTACAAGATTCACCTTCCTGGTGAATTTGGAGTTTTGGCAACATTCAACGTGGGAGACATTTCTCCTTACTTGGAGGATGAAAACTTTCTAGATTTGAGGACATATTCCAAACAACCCAGGGAGGATGATGCAGGAGCATCCAACGTAGCTCCATCGACCAGCTCCAAACCATCGATGTTTATCCAAGACAAGAAAGAAATTTGGCATTATGTGCTTCAATGGATAATTTTGAATGAATAATGTTAATTACTTGACGTTATTTTGTGGTAGGTCGATAACTAGTAATGGGAGGTCATTTTAGACATCTTCCATGACCAAATGATGAAGTTTCAGGGGGATTAATTTCTGATCAAGGGAGGAGCACGAATTTTTGGAAGACTAAAGGTTCACGAATGTGGTTCAAGAATACGGATGACCAAAGGCCCAAGAATACTGTACAAGATTATGGAAAGCTAAAGGTTCAAGAATGCAAGTTCCTGTAATACTAAATGCATTTGATAAGTTCCTAAGTGTCTTTATTGTTATATATTTCAAGAGTTGAAGGTTTATGTTCCTAGGTCATTAAAGTCTGTTTTTAATATTTCCCAAGGCTAAAATCCTACTATAAACAGGGGAAAACTTTCCAATGCATGGGAGAAACAAATTTGATCAAAGAAAATGGTGAGATTTCTTCTGCTTGAGTGAAGTCCTCCGGAGAGTAGACAACTCCTTTCGGTCTCCTTATCCTTGCAGCGTAGATCACTCTTTGGTGGTGAGCCAAGAAACCCTTTATGCTTGGCTGGTGGAATCTTTAGGCCTTTGTGGTGAGCTTCTCCTATCTCGAAGTCCATCTCGAAGTCCTTTATCCTTGGCTGGTTGAAGCTTTAGGCCTTGGTAGTGAACTTCGTAGATCTCGATCCTCTTCTTCGGTTGGTGGCGTGGCTTTTATATCTTGGGAGGAGATCATTCTATGTTCTCATTCCTTTTTTGTTTCTTCCCCGTGTACACTACTCCATACACTAAACCACAGCGGTTGCATTTCTTGGGAGGAGATCATTCTATCTTCTCATTCCTTTAAGCAACGGCTATTGCATTCCTTGATTTTGTGGTTTCAATCATTATGGCGGTTGCAGCTTACGCTGAAAGACGCAACTTGAATAGGGATTGAATTGGAACAATTGACAAATTTTGGGCTAAATTGGAACCCGTTTCATTTCAAAATGGCCTGCGTGCAAATCTCGTGCTGCGTTGACCATCGACATACGTGTTGCTGGAATATGGGCCGCTTTGACTATAGATATGGGTCTGTGGACTTTAGCTGATATCTGGAGGTGTGGTTTCCCGCTTTTTTGAAATTTTCCGATTGAACTCTTTCATTTCTATCTTATGACAAGAATTTCCGTGTTGTTAACCATTTTGCCTAATATTTGCTACAGAAAAGTTTAAGGGGGTTTTTCTTTTGTTTCGTTCTTTCTTCATTTCAGTACGATTTGGGCGTCCACCGCTAGCATTATGCTCTCCGCACGATGAAGTTGAAATCCAGAGAGGATGCTCAACCCGTGCTGTTGTGTTAAATTCACAATAATCTGAATGCTGGCTGCCATCATGTTGCCTAGATTTGGTGATGTCAAGGTGCTGGTGTGCTTTCACTCATAATCCAGCAATTGGATTATGTGAAATACAAAGTGAAGACCAAGATTTGTTCAATCACGTGGATTTGCCTTGGAAAGTTGATCTTTTCTCCGTTGTGCAAACTCCCATCAACCCTTAGATTTCATTCTAAAGCATTTTGCCACAGTACGCAGATGCACTGTTGATCATCTTGGTGGGGAACAGAAACCATTTGAATGAGACATTCCTCTTTGAATGATTTCTTTTCGAATCATGGCGAGAAGTAAATTTTCGCAATTAAAGTAGCTTTGGCGGCTTTTCTTCTGGAGTACTAGTGTTGGTTGTATTTCCAAATAATTTGTGAATTTAGAGCCGAATCTAATGAATTTGTCGATTTCCTTTTCTTGTTTCAGTTCTGTAATAGGGCAGCATGTCTCTTGTCATGCCTGATGGGGTGAGTGATTCCAGAACGAAAATTTTTCAGAGGCTATCTTTGAGGTTAAGTGTGTGGAGTAGCGTATACGGGGAAGAAACAAAAAAGAAACAAGAAAAGATAGAATGATCTCCTTCCAAGGTATAAAGGCCACGCCACCAACCGAAAAAGAGGATTGAGATCTACAAAATTCACCACCATGGCCTAAAGCTTCCACCAGCCAAGGATAAAGGACTTCGGGATAAGAGAAGCTCGCCACCAAGGCGTAAAGATTCCACCAGCCAAGGATAAAGGGCTTCTTAGCTCACCCACCACCAAGGAGTGATCTACGCTCCAAGGATAAAGAGACTGAAAATAGTTATCCACTCTCCGAAGGAGTTCACTCAACTCAAGCAGAGGAAATCTCACCATTTTCATTGATCAAATTCGTATCTCCCATACATTGGATAGTTTTCCCCCATTTAAAGGAGGATGCTAGATGCCATCGTGTTCCCTGGATTTGGGGATGTCAAGGTGCCGGTGAGCTTTCACACAGAATCCAGCAATTGGATGATGTGAAATGCAAAGTGAAGACCAACGTTTGTTCAATCACTTTGATTTGCCTTCAAAGTTTATCTCATCTTTGTGCAACTCCCGCCTTTTATAATGATAGCGATCGGAAGAAGCTAATTCAGTATCTCACGATACGTGGTACATGTAAAATAAATATTGTTCAGCAACGACTATTGCATTGCCCGATTTTGTGGTTTCAATCATTACAACAATTGCAGCTTTTGCTAAAAGGCGCAACTTGAATACGAATTGAATTGGAACAATTGACAGATTTTAGGCGAAATTTGAACCCGTTTCATTTCGAAATGGACTGCGTGCAGATCTCGTGAAAATCTCGTGCTGCGTCGGCCATCGGCCTGTGTCTTGCCTGAATAAGGGCAGCTTTGACTATAAATATGGGTCTGCAGAATTTAGCTAGTATTTGGAGGTATTTTTCCCGCTTTTTCAAATTTTCCGGATGTACTCTTTCATTTCTATCTTATGACAAGAATTTCCACCTCGTTAACCATTTTCCTCATATTTGCTACGGAAAAGTTTAAGGTAGTTTTTCTTTTCTTTCTTTCTTTCTTCATTTCTGTACGATTTGGGCGTTCACCACTAGCATGTGCTCTCCGCACGATGCAGTTCAAATTCAGAGAAAATGCTCAACCTGTGCAGTTGCATTAATGTTCTCGAATCAACCGTAGTACACCGAGAAACTTTTGGGAGGCATCACGAAAATCTGGATGCTGGATACCATCGTCTTCCCTGGATTTGGGGATGTCAAGGGGCTGGTGAGCTTTCACTCAGCATCCAGCAATTGGATGATGAGAAATGCAAAGTCAAGACCAAGGTTTGTCCAATCACGTGGATTTGCCTTGCAAAGTTTATCTTTTCTCCCTTGTGCGAACTCCCATCAACCGTTAGATTTCATTCAATAGCGATTGAATTGGAACAATTGACAGCTTTTGGGCTAAATCGGAACCCGTTTCATTTTCAAATGGACTGCGTGCAAATCTCGTGCAAATCTCGTGCTGCGTCGGGCAACGGCCTACATTCGCCGTTAGCATTACGCTCTCCGCACGATACAGCTGAAATCCAGAGAAGATGCTCAACCCGTGCCGTTGCGTTAACCACGCGAATGAACTGTAGCAATCAGCGAAACATTTGGAAGGCATCACGAAAATCTGGATGTCAGATGCCATCGTGTTGCCTCGATTTGGGGATGTCAATGGGCTAGTGAGCTTTCACTCAGAATCTAGCAATTGGTGATTCGAAAGGCATCACGTGGATTTGCCTCGCAAAGTTTCTCTATTCCCCTTTGTGCAAACTCCCATCAATAGTTATATTTCATTCTAGACCATTTACCCACCGTACACAGATGCACCGTCGATCATCTTGGTGGGAAACATAACCCATTCGAATGAGACATTGCTCTTGGAATGTTTTGTTTTCAAATCGTGGCGAGAAGTAAATTTTCGCAATTAATGTAGCTTTGGTGACTTTTCTTCTGAAGTATTATTGTGGTTTGTATTTCGAACAAATTTTCATATTTACAGTCGAATCTGATTATTTGTTGATTTCCTTTTCTCGTTTTAGTTCTGTGATATGGCAGCTTATCTCTTGTTATCAGTTGACATACATGTAAATACTTGTGTAAGTAATGACCTCATGTGATATTTCTCTCATAGGGCAATGACTTTGTACATGTTATTGCATCCATGCAATATAAAGCCAGTGTCGGCTACGCAACTCCAGCCTTTTACAATAACAGCGATCTGAAGAAGCTGATTCAGGATCACATGAGACATGGTACGTGTCAAATAAAACATATTTTTAAGCAACGACTATCGCATTCCCCGATTTTGTGGCTTCAATCATTACAGCGATTGAATTGGGGCAATTTACAGATTTTCGGATAAATTGGAACCCGTTTCATTTCGAAATGGATTGCGTGCAGATCTTGCGCAAATCTCGCTCTGCGTCGGCCATCGGCCATCGGCCTACTAAACATATCATGCGGACTTTATGCTACTGAAAAGTTTAAGGTGGTTTTTCTTTTCTTTCTTTCTTTCTTCATTTTTGTACTATTTGGACGTTCACCGCTCACATTATGCTCTCAGAACGATGGAGTTGAAATCCAGAGAAGATGCTCATCCCGTGCTGTTGCGTTAAGTTTGCGAATCAACCGTAGCAATCCGGGAAACATTTGGGAGGCATGACAAAATTCTAGATGCTGGATGCCATCGTGTTCCCTATATTTGGGGATGTCAAGGTGCTAGTGAGCTTTCACTCAGAATCCAGCAATTGAATGATGTGAAATGCAAAGGGATGTCCAAGCTTTGTTCAATCATGTGGATTTGCCTAGCAAAGTTTATCTTTTCTCCTTTGTGTGAACTCCCGTCAACCATTAGATTTCATTCTAGAGCATTTTGCCACAGTACACAGACGCACGGTTGATCATCTTGGTGGGAAACATAAACCTTTGAATGAAACGTTGCTCTTTGAATGTTTTGTTTTCAAATAGTGGCGAAAAGTAAATTTTCACAATTGAAGTAGCTTTCATGGCTTTTCTTTTGAACTATTAGTGTGAATTGTATTTGAAAAAAATTAGCGAATTTAGAGCTGAATCTAATGAATTTGTCGATTTCCTTTTCTCGTTTCACTTTTGTGATATGGCAGCTTATCTCTTGTTACCAGTTGATATACATCTAAATGTTTGAATAAGTAATGATCTCATGTCATATTCTTCTCATAGGACAATGACTTTGTACATGTTATTGCATCTATGCGATATAAAGCCAGCATGGGTTACGCAACTCTCGCCCTTTACTATAATAGCAGTCTTTGGAAGCTGATTCAGAATCTCATGATCCATTCAGAATCTCATGTAATAAAACATTTTTTTAAGCAACGACTATTCCCCGATTATGTGGTTTCAATTATTACAGCGATTGCAGCTTACGCTGAAAGACGCAACTTGAATAGGGATTGCATTGGAACAATTGACAGATTTTGGGCTAAATTGGAACCCGTTTCATGTCGAAATGGACAGCGTGCAGATCTCGTGGAAATCTCGCACTGCGTCGACCATCGGCCATCGTCTTTCCGGAGTATGGGCCACTTTGACTATACTTATGGGTCTGCGGACTATAGCTGTCATTTGGAGGTATGGTTTCCCGCTGTTTTGAAATTTTCCAGCTGAACTCTTTTCATTTCTATCCTATGACAAAAATTTCTTCCTCGTTAACCGTTTTGCCTCATATTTGCTACGGAAAAGTTTAATGGGGTTTTTCTTTTCTTTCTTTCTCACTTCATTTCTGTACGATTTGGGTGTTCACCGCAAGCATTATGCTCTCCGCAAGATGCAGTTGACATCCAAAGCAGATGGTCAAACCTCGCTGTTGCGTTAAAGTTTGCCAATCAACCGTAGCAATCCGCGAAACATTTTGGAGGCATCAAGAAAATCTGGATGCTGTATGCCATCGGTTTGTTCAATCACGTCGATTTGCTTTGCAAAGTTTATCTTTTCTCCTTTGTGCCAACTCCCATCAACCATTAGATTTCATTCTAGACCATTTTGCCATAGTACACAGATACACCGTCGATCATCTTTGTTGGGAACATAAACCATTTGAATGAGACATTGCCCTTTGACTGTTTTGTTTTCAAATCGTGGCGAAAAGTAAATTTTCGCAATTAAAGCAGCTTTGGTGGCTTTTGTTCTGAATGTGATGAATTTGTCAATTTTCTTTTCTCGTTTCAGTTCTGTGATATGGCAGTTTGTCTCTTGTTACCAGTTGACATACTTGTAAATGTATGAATAAGAATGACTTCATGTCATATTTCTCTCAAAGGACAATGACTTTGTAAATGTTATTGCATCTGTGCGATATAAAGACAGCATGGGCTATGCAACTCCCGCCTGTTACCATAATAGCGATTCGAGCACGCTAATTCAGTATCTCACGATCCATTGTACGTGTCCAATAAAACATATTTTCAAGCAACGACTATTGCATTCCCTGATTTTGTGGTTTCAATCATTACAGCGATTGTAGCTTACGCTGAAAGACGCAACTTGAATAGGGCTTAAATTGGAACAATTGACAGATTTTGGGCTAAATTGGAACGCGTTTCATTTCGAAATGGACAGCATGTAGATCTCGTGCAAATCTTGTGTTGCATCGACCATCGGCCTGCGTGTTTCTGGAATATGAGCCGATTTGACTAGACATTCTTGAATGTATAGTTTCCCGCTTTTTTGAAATTTTCCGGGTGAACTATTTCATTTCAATCGTATGACAAGAATTTCCGCCTCGTTAACCATTTTGCCTCACATTTGGTACGGAAAAGTTTAAGGTGGTTTTTCTTCTCTTTCTTTGTTTCTTCACTTCTGTACAATTTGGGCATTCACCGCTAGCATTATGCTCACCGCACGATGCAGTTGAAATCCAGAGAAGATGCTCAACACTGCTGTTGTGTTAAAGTTCTCGAATCAACCGTAGCAATCCGGGAAAAATTTGGGGGGCATCACTAAAATCTGGATGCGGGATGCCCTCGTGTTCCCTGGATTTGGGGATGTCAAGGGGCTGGTGAGCTTTGACTGAGAATCCAGTAGTTGGATCATGTGAAATACAAAGTGAAGACCAAGGTTTGTTCAATCACGTGGATTTGCCTTGCAATGTTTATCTTTTCTCCTTTTTGCAAACTACCATGAGCCATTAGATTTCGTTCTAGAGCATTTTGCCACAGTACAAAGATGCACCGTCAATTATCTTGGCGGGAAACATAAACCATTTGAATGAGACATTGCTCTTTTAAAGTTGCTTTGGCGGCTTTTCGTCAGAAGTATTAGTGTGGGTTGATAAGTTGCGAATTTAGAGCCGAAAATTATATGGCAGTTTGTCTCTTGTCACCAGTTGACATACATGTAAATGCTTGAATAAGACTGACTTGACATCATATTTTTCTCGTAGGACAATGACTTTGTACATGTTATTGCATCCGCGTGATATAAAGACAGCTTGGGCTACACAACTCCCGCCTTTTACCATAAGAGCGAACCGAGGAAGCTAATTCAGGATCTCACTATAGATGGTACGGAGCGATATAAAGCCAAGATGGGATACGCAACTCCGGCCTTTTACCATAACAGCGATCCAAGGATGCTGATTCAGGATCTCACGATACATGGTACATGTCAAATAAAACTTCTTTTTAAGGAACGACTATTGCATTCCCCGATCTTGTGGTTTCAATCGTTAGAGCGATTGCAGCTTACGCTGAAAGACGCAACTTCAATAGGGATTGAATTGGAACAACTGATAGATCTTGGGCTAAATCCAAACCCATTTCATTTCGAAATGGACTGCGTGCAGATCTCGTGTTGCGTCTGCCATCAGCCTGCGTCTTGCCGTAATATGGGAAACCTTCACTATTCATATGGGTTGCGGACTTTAGCTGGTTTTTAGAGGTATGGTTTCCCTCATATTTGCTACGGAAAAGTTTAAGGCAGTTTTTCTTTTCTTTCTTTCTTTCTTCATTTTTGTACGATTTGGGCGTTCACCGCTAGCATTATGCTCTCCGCACGATGCATTTGAAACCCAGAGAAGATGCTCAACCCGTGCTGTTTCGTTAAAGTTCAAGAATGAACCGCTGCAATCCGGGAAACATTTGGGAGGCATCACGAAAATTTGGATGCGGGATGTCATCGTGTTCCCCGGATTTGGGGATGTCATGGTCCTGGTGAGCTTTCACTCAGAATCCGGCAATTGGATGATGTGAAATTCAAAGTGAAGACCAAGGTTTGTTCAATCACGTCGATTTGCCTTGCAAAGTCTATCTGTTCTCCTTTGTGCAAACTCCCCTCGAACCATTAGATTTCATTCTAGAGCATTTTGGTGGGAAACATAAACCACTTGAATGAGACATTGCTCTTTGAATGTTTTGTTTTCAAATCGTGGCGGCGAGAAATTAATTTTTGCAGTTAAAGTACCGTTAGTAGCTTATCTTCTTAAGTATTATTTTGCGAATTTAGAGCCGAATCTGATGATTTGTCGTTTTTCTTTTCTCGTTTTTCTTTACTAGTTGACATACATGTAAATGCTTGAGTAAGTAATGAGTTTGGACATGTTATTGTATCTGTGCGATATAAAGCCAGCATGGGCTACGCAACTCCTGCCTTTTACAATAACGGTGATCTAGGAGGCTGATTCAAGATCTCACGATACATGGTACGTGTCAAATTAAACCTATTTTTAAGCAACGACTATTGCATGCCCTGATTTTGTGGTTTCAAAGATCTAACTTGAATAGGGATTGAATTTGAACGATTGACAGATTTTGGGCTAAATCTCGTGATGTGTAGCGTCGGCCATCGGCCAGCGTCTTGCTGGAATATGGTTCGCTTTGACTATACATGTGGGTCTGCGAACTTTAGCTGGTATTTGGAGGCATGCTTTCCTGCTTTTTCGAAATTTTCCTGGTGTACTATTTCATTTCTATCTTAAGACAAGACTTTCCGCCTCCTTAAGCATTTTACCTCGTATTTGTTACGGAAAAGTTTAAGGTGGTTTTTCTTTTCTTTTCTTTCTTTCTTTCTTCATTTCGGTATGATTTGGGCGTTCCCTGCTGGGATTATGCTCTCCGCACAATGCAGTTGAAATCCAGAAAAGATGCTCAGCCCGTGCTGTTGCGTTAAAGTTCGCGAATCAACTGTAGCAATCCGGGAAACATTTGGGAGGCTTCACGAAAATCTGCATGCCGGATGCCATCGTGTTCCCTGGATTTGGGGATGTCATGGTGCTGGTGTGCTTTCAGTCATAATCCAGCAATTGGATGATGTGAAATGGAAAGTCAAGACCAAGGTTTGTCCAAACTCGTGGCTTTGCCTTGCAAAGTTTACCTTTCCTCCTTTGTGCCAACTCCCCTCAATCGTTAGCTTTCATTCTAGAGCATTTTGCAACAGTTCACAGATGCACTGTTGATCATCTCGGTGGGAAACATAAACCATTTGAATGCGATAGGTAAGTTTTCGCAATTAAAGTAGCTTTGGCGGCTTTTGTTCTAAAGTGTTAGTGTGGGTTGTATTCCCGATCCATGGTACGTGTCAAATAAAACATATTTTTAGACAAGAACTATTGCATTCCCCGATTTTATGGTTTCAATCTTTACAGCAATTGCAGCTTACGCTGAAAGACGCAACTTGAATAGGGTTTGAATTGCAACAATTCACAGATTTTGGGCTAAATTGGAACCCGTTTCCTTTTGAAATCGACTGCGTGCAGATCTCGTGCAAATCTCATGCTGCGTTAGCCATCGGCCTGCGTCTTGCCGGAATATGGGCCGCTTTGACTACAAATGTCGGAAACATTAGATTTCCGCCTCGTTAACCATTTTGCCTCATATTTGCTATGAAAAAGTTTAGGGTGGTTTCTCTTTTCTTTCTTTCTTTCTTCATTTCTGTACAATTTGGGCGTTCATCGCTAGCATTATTGTCTCCGCACAATGCTGTTGAAATCCAAAGAAGATGCTAAACTTTTGATGTTGCGTTATAGTTTACGAATCAACCGTAGCAATCCGGGAAACATTTGGGAGGCATCACCGAAATCTGGATGCTAGATGCCATCGTTTTCCCTCGATTTGGGGATGTCGAGGTGCTGGTGAGCTTTCACTCAAAATCCAGCAATTGGACGATGTGAAATGCAAAGGGAAGACCAAGGATTGTTCAATCACATGGATTTGCCTTGCATCCATTAGATTTCGTTCTAGGCATTTTGGTGCAATGTACAGATGCACCGTTGATTATCTTGGAGCAAAACATACACCATTTGAATGAGAAATTGCTCTTTGAATGTTTTGTTTTCAAATCGCGACGAAAAGTAAATTTTTGCAACGGAAGTAGATTTCGCAGCTTTTTTTCTAAATAATTTGTAAATTTGGAGCCTGATCTCATGAATTTCTCGATATCCTTTTCTTGTTTCAGTTCTGTGATATGGCACCGTGTCTCTTGTTACCAGTTGACATAAATGTAATTGCTTGAATAAGTAATGAACTCATGTCATATTTTTCTCATAGGACAATGACTTTGCACATGTTATTGCATCCGTGCGAAATAAAGCCAGCATGGGCTACGCAACTCCCGCCTTTTACAGTAACTCCCGCCTTCTAGAGCATTTTGGTACAGTCCAGAGATGCACCGTTGATCATCTTGGTGGGAAACATAAACTAATTGAATGAAAAATTGCTTATTGTATGTTTTGTTTTCAAATCGTGGCGAGAAGCAAATTTTCACAATTCAAGTAGCTTGCATGGCTTTTCTTCTGAAGTATTAGTGTTGGTTGTATTTCCAAATAATTTGCGAATTTAGAGCCAAATCTGATGAATTTGTCGATTTCCTTTTCTCGTTTCATTTCTGTGATATGGGAGCCTTTCTCTTCTTACTAGTTGCATACATGTAAGTGCTTGAATAAGTAATGACCTCATGTCATATTTTTCTCATAGGACAATGACTTTGTACATGTTATTGCATCCGTGCGATCTGAAGCTAGCATGGGCTACACAACTCCCGACTTTTACAATAACAGCAATCTGAAGAAGCTGATTAAGGATCTCACGATACATGGTACGTGTAAAAAAATAAATATTTTGAAGAAACGACTATTGCATTGCCCGATTTCGTGTTTTCAATCATTACAGCAATTGCAGCTTACGTTGAAAGACGCAACTTGAATAGGGATTGAATTGCAACAATTGACAGATTTTGGACTAAATTGGAACCCGTTTCATTTTGAAATGGACTGTGTGCATATCCCGTGCAAATCTCGTGCAACGTCGGCCATCGGCCTGCGTCTTGCCTGAATATGGGCCATTTTGGCTATACATATGGGTCTGCGGACTTAAGCTGGTATTTGAAGGTATTGTTTCCCACTTTTTTCAAATTTTCCGGGTGAACTCTATCATTTCTATCTTATGATAAGAATTTCCGCCTCGTTAACCACTTTGCTTCATATTTGGTACGAAAAATTTTCCGGTGGTTTTTCTTTTCTTTTTTTCTTTCTTCATTTTTGTACGATTTGGGCGTTCACCGCTAGCATTATGCTCTCCACACGATGCAGTTGAAATCCAAAGAACACGCTCAACCCATGCTGTTGCGTTACAGTTCGCGACTCAACCGTAGCAATCCAAGAAACATTTGGGAGGCGTGACGAAAATCTGGGTGCTGGACGCCATCGTGTTCCTTGGATTTGGGGATGTCAAGGTGCTGGTGAGCTTTCACTCAGAATCCAGCAATTGGATGACGTGAAATGCAAAGTCACGACCAAGGTTTTGTTCAATCACGTGGATTTGCCGTCAACCATTAGATTTCATTCTATAGCATTTTGCCACAGTACCCAGATGCACCGTTGATCATCTTGGTGGTAGACATAAATGATTTCAATGCAACATTGCTCTTTGAAGTATTAGTGTGGGTTGTATTTCTAAATAATTTGCGAATTTAGCGCCGAATTTGAAGAATTTGTGAATTTCCTTTTGTCGTTTCAGTTTTTTGATAGGAGGGCATGTCTCTTGTTACCAGTCGACATACATGTAATTGCTGGAATAGGTAATGAGCTCAAGTCATATTTTTCTCATGGCACAATGACTTTGTACATGTTATTGCATCCGTGCGATATAAAGCCAGCATGGGCTACGCAACTCCCGCCTTTTACCGTAACAGCGATCCGAGGAAGCTGATTGAGGATCTCACGATCCGCGGTATGTGTCAACTAAAACATTTTTTTTAAGCAACAACCATTGCATTCGCCAATTTTGTGGTTTCAATCATTACAGCGATTGCAGCGTACGCTAAAAGACGCAACTTGAATAGGGATTGAATTGGGCTAAATTGGCGCCCGTTTCATTTCGAAATAGACTGAGTGCAGATGTCGTGCAAATCTCGTGCTCTGTTGACCATTGGTCTGCATGTTGCCGGAATATGGGCTGCTTTTACTATACAAATGGGTTTGCGGACTTTAGTTGGTATTTGAAGGTATGGTTTCCCGCTATTTTGAACTTTTCAGGGTAAACTCTGTTATTTCTATCTTATGACATGAATTTCCGCCTCGTCAACAATTTTACCTTATATTTGCAACGGAAAAGTTTAAGGTGGTTCTTATTTTCTTTCTTTCATTCCTCATTTCTGTACGATTTGGGCAATTTGCAGCTAGAAATATGCTCTTTGCACGATGCAGTTGAAATCCAACGAAGATGCTCAACCCGTGCTGTTGCGTTACAGTTCGTGAATCAACCATACCAATCCGGGAAACATTTGTGAGGCATCACAAAAATCTGGATGCTTGATGCCAATGTTTCCCGTGATTTGGGCGTGTCAATGTGCTGGTGAGCTTTCACTCGGAATCCAGCAATTGGATGATGTGAAAGGCAAAGTGAAGACCAACGTTTGTTGAATCACGTGGAATTGCCATCAAAGTTTATCTTTTCTCCTTTCTGCTTACTGCCATCAACCATTAGATTTCTTTCTAGAGCATTTTGCCTCAGTAAACATATGCACCGTTGATCATCTTGGTGGGAAACATAAACCATTTCAATGAAACATTGCTCTTTGATTGTTTTGTTGTCAAATCGTGGCGAGAAGCAAATTTTCGCAGTTCAATTAGCTTTCGCGGCTTTTATTATGAACTATTAGTGTGAATTGTATTTCCAAATAATTTGTAAATTTAAAGCCGAATCTGATGAATTTGTCGATTACCTTTTCTCGTTTCACTTTTGTGATATGGCAGCTTGTCCCTTGTTACCAGTTGACATACATGTAAATGCTTGAATAAGTAATGATCTAATGTCATATTTTCCTCATAGGACAATGACTTTGTACATGTTATTGCATCCGTGCGATATAAAGCCAGCATCGGCCACGCAACTGTGCTGATTCAGGATCTCACGATCCATGGTACGTGTCAAATAAAACATAACTTTTAGCAACGACTATTGCATTCCCCGATTTTGTGGTTTCAATCTTTACAGAGTTTGCAGCTTACGCTGAAAGACTCAGCTTGAGTACACATTAAATTGGAACAATTGACAGATTTTTGGCCAAATTGGAACCCGTTTCATTTCGAAATGGACTGCGTGAAAATCTCGTGCTGAGTCGGCCATCAGCCTGCGTGTTGCCGTAATATGGGCCGCTTTGACAACACATGTAGGTATGCAGCCTTTAGCTGGTATTTGGAGGAATGGTTTCCCGCTTTTTTCAAATTTTCAGGGTGACCTCTTTCATTTCTATCTTACGACAAGAATTTCCGCATGTTAACCATATTGCCTCATATTTGCTACGGAAAAGTTTAACGTGGTTTTTCTTTTCTTTCCTCCTTTCTTCATTTCTGTACGAGTTGGGCGTTCACCGCTAGCATTATGCTCTTCGCACGATGCAGTTGAAATCCAAAGAAGATGCTCAACCCGTTCTGCTGCGTTACAGTTCGCGACTCAACTGTAGCAAACTAGTAAACATTTGGGAGGCATTATGAAAATCTGGATGCTGGATGGCATCGTGTTCCCTGAATTTGGGGATGTCGAGGTGCTGGTGAGCTTTCACTCAGAAGCCAGCAAGTGGATGATGTGAAGTGCAAAGTGAACACCAAGGTTTGTTCAATCTCGTGGATTTCCCTTGCAATGTCTATCCTTTCTCGTTTGTGTAAACTCCCATCAAATATTAGATTTCATGCTAGAGTATTTTGCCACAGCACACAGATGCACCGTGGATCATCTTGGGGGGAAACATAAACCATTTGAATGAAACACTGCTCATCGAATGTTTTGTTGTCAAATCGTGGCGACAATTAAATTTTCGCAATTCAAGTAGCTTTCAAAGCTTTTCTTCTGAATTATTAGTGTGAATTGTATTTCCAAATAATTTGCAAATTTAGAGCCGAATCTGATGAATTTGTCGATTTCCTTCTCTCGTTTCATTTCTGTGATATGGCAGCTTGTCTCTTGTGACTAGTAGATATACATGTAAATGCTTGAATAGGTAATGACCTCATGTCATATTTTTCTCATAGGACAATAACTTTGTACATGTTATTACATCCGTGCGATATAAAGCCAGCATGGGCTACGCAACTCCCGTCCTGTACTATAACAGCGATCCCAGGAAGCTGATTCAGAATCTCATGATCCATGCTACATATGAAATAAAAGATATTTTTAAGCAACAACAATTGCATTCCCCGAATTTGTGGTTCCAATCATTATTGCGATTTCAGCTTAAGCTGAAAGACACAACTTGAATAGGGATTTAGAAATGGACTGCGTGCAGATCTCTTGGAATTCTCGTGCTGCATCGGCCATCGGTATGCAGACTTTAACTAGTATTTGGAGCTATGGTTTCCCGCTTTTTTGAAATTTTCCTGGTAAACTCTTTCATTTCTATCTTCCGACAAGAATTTCCGCCTCGTTTAACCATTTTGCGTCATAATTGCTACGAAAAAGTTTAAGGTCGTTTTTCTTTTCTTTCTATCATTCTAAATTTCCGTGCTGTTGTGTTACAGTTCGCGAATCAACCGTAGCAATAGCAATCCGGGAAACATTTGGGAGGCATCCCGAATATCTGAATGCTGGATGTCATCGTGTTCCCCGGATTTGGGGATGTCAAGGTGTTGGTGAGCTTTCACTCAGAATCCAGCAATTGGATGATATGAAAGGCAACATGAAGACCAACGTTTGTTCAATCACGTGGATTTGCCTTGTAAGTTTATCTTTTCTCCTTTCTGGAAACTCCCATCAAGCATTAGATTTGATTCTAGTGAATTTTGCCACAGTGCACAAATGCACCGTCGATCATATTGGTGGGAAACATAAACTATTTGAATTAGACATTGATTGCTCTTTGAATGTTTTACTTTCAAATCGTGGCGGGAAGTAAACTTTCGCAATAAAAGTTGCTTTTGCGGCTTTTCTTCTAAAGTACTACTGTCGGTTGTATTTCCAAATAATTTGCGAATTTGGAGCCGAATCTGATGAATTTGTCAATTTCCTTTTCTCGTTTCAGTTTTGTGATATGGCAGCTTGTCTCTTGTTACCAGTTGACATACTCGCAAATGTTTGAATAAGAATTTGTCAATTTTTTTGACTTTGAACAAATTATTGCATTGCGATATAAAGACAGCATGGGCTATGCAGTTTTGATCTGAATATTCAGGATCTCAAAATGCATGGTGTGTCAAATAAATCGTATTTTTAAGCAACGACTATTATAGTTCCCGATTTTGTGGTTTGAATCATTACAGCGAGATCAGCTTACGTTGAATGACACAACTTGAATGGGGTTGAATTGGAACAATTGACAGATTTTGGGCAAAATTGGAACCCGTTTCATTTCGAAATGGAATAAGAATGACCTGATGCGGGAGCATCCAACGTCGGTCCATCAATCAACTAAGAACCGTCGATGCGTATCCAAGCCAATAAAGAAATTGGGCATTATGATGGATCATTTTGAATGAATAATCATTTCAATGAATAATGTCATATTAACTATCAATGGGAGGCCATTTTAAATGTCTTGTATGACCAATTGATGAAGTTTCAAGAGGATTAATTTCTGGTCAATGGAGGAGCGCGAATTTTGGGAAGGTTAAAGGTTCACGAATGCGGTTCAAGAATACGGAAGGCGAACGGTTCAAGAATGCAAGTTTCCGTATTACTAAATACTTTTCATAAGTTCGTAGGAGTTTTTATTGTAATGAAGTTCAAGAGTCGTAGGTTTAAGTTCCTAAGTCATTAAAGTATGTTTTTAATATTTCCTAAGCCTAAATACCTCCTATAAACAGGGGAAAACTATCCAATGTATGGGATACGAATTTGATGAATGAAAATGGTGAGATTTCCTCTGCTTGAGTGAACTCCTTCGGAGAGTGGATAACTCCTTTTGGTCTCTTTATCCTTGGAGCATAGATCACTCCTTGGTGGTGAGCCAAGAAGCCCTTTATCCTTGGCTGGTGGAATCTTTAGGCCTTGGTGGTGAGCTTTCCTATCCCGAAGTCCTTTATCCTTGGCTGGTGGAAGCTTTAGGCCTTGGTGGTGAACTTCGTAGATCTCGATCCTCTTCTTCGGTTGGTGGCGTGGCCTTTATACCTTGGGAGGAGATCGTTCTATCTTCTTATTCCTTTTCGCTTCTTCCCCGTATACACTACCCATACACTTAACCATAAAATCCCCTCTGAAAAAATTCCCGTTCTTGAATCACTCACCCCATCAAGCATCAGGAATAGGGGCCGCTTTGACTATAAATATGGGTATGCAGAATTTAGCTGGTATTTGGAGGTATGGTTTCCCGCTTTTCCGCCTCGCTAACCATTTTGCCTCACATTTGGTACGGAAAAGTTTAAGGTGGTTTTTCTTTTCTTTCTTTCTTTCTTCATTTCTGTACGAATTGGGCATACACCGCTAGCATTATGCAAACCGCACAATGCAGTTGAAATGCAGAGAAGATGCTCAACCCGTGCTGTTGCGTTAAAGCTCTGGAATCAACCGTAGTAATCCGGGAAACATTTGGGTGGCATCAAGAAAATCGGGATGTTGGATGCCATCGTGTTCCCTGGATTTGGGGATGTCAAGGGGCTGGTGAGCTTTCACTCAGAATCCAGCAGTTGGATGATGTGAAATGCAAATTGAAGACCAAGGTTTGTTCAGTCACGTGGATTGGCCTTGCAACGTTTATCGTTTCTCCTTTGCGCAAACTCTCATCAACCATTATATTTCATTCTAGAGCATTTCGCCACAGTACACTGATGCACTATCGATTATCTTGGCGGGAAACATAATCAATTTGAATGAGACTTTGGTCTTTGAATGTTTTCTTTTGAAATCGTGGCGAGATGTAAATTTTCGCAATTAAAGTAGCTTTGGTTGCTTTTGTTCTGAAGTATTATTGTTGGTTGTATTTGCAAAATATTTGCGAATTTAGAGCCGAATCAGATGATTTGTCGAATTCCTTTTCTCGTTTCAGTTCTGTGATATGGCAGCTTGTCTCTTGTTACCAGTTGACATACATGTAAATACTTAAGTAATTGATGCGGGAGCATCCAACGTCGGTCCATCAATCAACTCAGAACCGTCGATGCTTATCCAAGCCAATAAAGAAATTGGGCATTATGTGCTTCGATGGATCATTTTGAATGAATAATGTCAATTACTTATCGGTACTTTGTTGTATATTGATAACTATCAATGGGAGGCCATTTTAAATGTCTTGTATGACCAATTGATGAAGTGTCAAGAGGATTAATTTCTGGTCAATGGAGGAGCTCGAATTTTGGGAAGGCTAAAGGTACACCAATGCGGTTCAAGAATACGGATGGCGAACGGTTCAAGAATGCAAGTTTCCGTATTACTAAATGCTTTTCATAAGTTCGTAGGAGTTTTTATTGTAATGAAGTTCAAGAGTCGTAGGTTTAAGTTCCTAAGTCATTAAAGTATGTTTTTAATATTTCCTAAGCCTAAATACCTCCTATAAACAGGGGAAAACTATCCAATGTATGGGATACGAATTTGATGAATGAAAATGGTGAGATTTCCTCTGCTTGAGTGAACTCCTTCGGAGAGTGGATAACTCCTTTTGGTCTCTTTATCCTTGGAGCATAGATCACTGCTTGGTGGTGAGCCAAGAAGCCCTTTATCCTTGGCTGGTGGAATCTTTAGGCCTTCGTGGTCAGCTTCTCCTATCCCGAAGTCCTTTATCCTTGGCTGGTGGAATCTTTAGGCCTTCGTGGTCAGCTTCTCCTATCCCGAAGTCCTTTATCCTTGGCTGGTGGAAGCTTTAGGCCTTGGTGGTGAACTTCGTAGATCTCGATCCTCTTCTTCGGTTGGTGGCGTGGCCTTTATACCTTGGGAGGAGATTGTTCTATCTTCTTATTCCTTTTCGTTTCTTCCCCGTATACACTACCCATACACTTAACCATAAAATCCCCTCTGAAAAATTCCCGTTCTTGAATCACTCACCCCATCACGCTTCAAAAGATTGGTATCAGAGCCAGCTTCAACCCATTTGAGTGATCAAGTTCCAAGGGGTTTGACTCG
This sequence comes from Eucalyptus tenuipes, assembly GCA_014182365.1. Taxonomy (NCBI): domain Eukaryota; kingdom Viridiplantae; phylum Streptophyta; class Magnoliopsida; order Myrtales; family Myrtaceae; genus Eucalyptus; species Eucalyptus tenuipes. The sequence continues at coordinate 14,670,513 of CM024546.1, read as the reverse complement.
GGGCAAGCGCACAATGAAAGGCGAGATCGCGCAATCCAAAATCTTCAGCAACAAATGGAGCGAGTTCTCAATCTTCTAGAGAATGCGGCGAGACAAGGACGGCCAGCAAGGCGTCCCATTGAACGGCCTCAGCGTGACGATTCTGAATCTCGTCAAAATTCCGATGGCGATTCCGAGTCCACTGGAGACAACCGAACGATTCTACACTCTAGTGATTCTGAATCTCAAATTCGAGGACGAAGACGAAGAGGGAGGCATAAGGAGGATGAAAGAGACATTAAACTGGAGGTCCCTGAGTTTGATGGTAATCTCAATCCCGACGACTTTGTGGATTGGCTACACAAAACTGAACGAATTTTTGACTTCAAGTCCTATTCGGATGAGAAGAAATGTAAGGTTGATGTCCTAAAGCTGACAAAATATGCTTCTCTATGGTGGGAGAATCTAAAGCATCAACGAGCAAGGGAAGGAAAAGGCCGAATCAAGTCTTGGGAAAAACTCGAGAAGTTGATGAAGAAGAGGTTCTTGCCTGACAACTATAAGCAAGATCTATTCCTCAAACTTAATTCCCTAAGACAACAGGGGATGAGTGTTGAAGAATAGATTCGTGAGTTTGAACAACCCAAAATGAGGAGTGAAGTTCCAGCAGTTCCCGAGCAAACCATCGCTTGTTTCCTTGGCGGCATGAATCGAGAAATTGCTGATATGGTTGAACTTCAACCTTATTGGTCCTTTGAATATGTATGCAAGCTAGCCATAAAAGTGGAAAAACAATTGAAGAGCAAGAGGTTTTCCTCTAGAACCTCAACAAAGGCGACATCCTATTTTAAGGGTGCTTCCTCAACCAAGGGCGAGAGTACGTGGACAAAAGAAAAAGGAAAGGGAAAGATTGCGGATCCATCTAAAGAAGTCCAAAAGAAGTTTGAAGGCGAAGCAAGGAAATGCTTTAAGTGCCATGGTTTTGGGCATTTACAAGCAAATTGTCCAAATCGGAGAGTTATGACTCTTCAAGAAATTGGGGAGATCAATTCGGCGCTTCAAGAGGCTGAGGGCAATCAAAACCAAAATATATTTGAATCTGATCGGGAAGAAGAAGTTGTGGAGAAAGCCGATCATGGCGAGCTGTTGATCATCCGAAGAGCGTTGCATGTTGAAGTTTCTCCTGATAAAGAGCAAAGGGAGAATATATTTCACACCCGTTGCACTATTAACGGAAAGGTGTGTTCGATGATCATCGATGGTGGGAGATGCACCAATGTTGCTTCGACAACTCTTGTCGACAAGCTAAAACTTCCAACAATGAAACATCCTCAACCATACAAGCTCCAATGGGTCAATCAAGGGAATGAACTCAAGGTAACCAAACTATCGAGATGAGGTTGTATGTGATGTGATTCCTATGGAGGCATGCCACTTGTTATTGGGTAGACCGTGGCAATTTGATATAAATGCTATGCATGATGGTCGGAAAAACACATACTCTTTTCGTAAGGAACACAAATACATTACTCTTTTACCCTTGAATCCTTCTTCGATACATAATAACCAACCTAGGGAGGTTCTTGAGTGAGACACGGGTTGAGAGAGCCATTAGCAAACAAAAGAATGTATTTGCTTTGCTTGTGGTTGAGAAAAAGAGTGTAATAGAGCGACCCATACATCCAAATATGCATTGCTTGTTGAAAGAATTTGTAAATGTGTTCCCGGAGGATTTGCCACATGGATTACCTCCCATACGAGGTATTGAGCATCAAATTGATTTGATCCCCGATGCTCCACTACCAAACAACCAGCTTATCGATGCAATCCAGAGGAAACAAAGGAGTTGCAAAGACAAGTCGATGAACTTATCGTCAAAGGATATGTTCGAGAAAGCATGAGTCCCTGTTCTGTTCCGGCTCTACTTGTACCTAAGACGGATGGTACATACCGAATGTGTGTTGATAGCCGGGCCATCAACAACATCAGCATTAAGTATAGGTACCCTATACCTAGACTTGATGATATGCTTGATGAATTATATGGTTCTTCTGTGTTTTCAAAGATAGATTTGCGGAGCGGTTATCATCAAATCAGAATGCGAGAAGGTGATGAATGGAAGACGGCTTTCAAGACCAAGGGAGGCCTTTTTGAGTGGTTGGTTATGCCATTCGGATTATCTAATGCTCCGAGTACCTTCATGAGACTTATGAATGAGGTTCTTCGTTCCTTTATTGGTCGATTTGTTGTTGTTTATTTCGACGATATTCTTGTTTATAGCAGGAACGAGGAGGAGCATATCTCTCATTTAAAACAGGTCTTTGACGTCTTGAGAGAACAACTATATGCTAAAATGGAGAAATGTGAGTTCTTCTCTCCAAGCGGAGTTGGTATTGGTGCTATTCTGGTGCAAGCACAAAAACCATTGGCATATTTCAGCGAGAAGTTAACCGATTCCAATAGGAATTATTCAACTTATGACAAAGAGTTCTATGCCATTGTCTGAGCTCTTGATCATTGGAGTCATTATTTGAGGCCAAAGCAATTTGTCCTTCATTCTGATCATGAGGCGCTTAAGTTTATTAGTGGCCAACGCAAGCTTAATTCGAGACATGCAAAATGGGTAGAATTTCTTCAATCCTTTTCTTTTGTCTCAAAATATAAACCCGGGCACACTAATGTTGTAGCAGATGCTTTATCAAGAAGATATTCTATGCTTGCTGTTTTGGACTCTAGAATTCTTGGATTTCAATCAATGAAAGAACTTTATTTTGAAGATGCGGAGTTCTCATCCATTATTAACAATTGCAAGCGGGGATTTCAAGGTACATATTCTTTGCAAGCTGGGTTTCTTTTTAAAGGAAATCGATTATGCGCGCCGAAAAGTTCTTTTCGCGAATTGGTAATTCAAGAGGTGCATGGTGGAGGATTGGCTGGTCATTTTGGTATTAACAAAACTCTTGAGGTTCTTCAAGAGCATTTCTATTGGCCAAAGATGAGTGGAGATGTGCATGCTATCATCTCACGGTGTGCAACTTGTCAACGATCAAAAAGCCAATTCCATTAAGGTTTGTAGACTCCACTTCCGGTACCATTGCAGCCCTGGGAAGATGTCAGCATGGATTTCATTGTGGCTCTACCGAGAACTCAAAGAGGAAAAGATGCTATCATGGTGGTCGTCGATCGGTTCTCTAAAATGGCTCATTTTGTGCCATGTCGAAAGACCAATGATGCATCTCATATTGCTGAATTATATTTCAAAGAGATTATTCGCATTCATGGAGTACCAAAGACCATTGTGTCGGATCGTGATTCCAAGTTCTTAAGCTACTTCTGGAGGACTCTATGGAGAATGCTTGGTACAAGGCTCTTATTCAGCACAGCTTGTCATACCACTCTTCTTCGTGGTATGGTGAGTAAATCGTTAAAAGATTGGGATTTCAAGCTTGCGCATGCTGAATTTGCTTACAATCGATCACCGAGTTATACTACTGGTCGATCCCCATTTGAAGTTGTGTATGGAATTAATCCTCTCACACCCATTGATTTGATTCCAATTCCATCTAACTGTCAAGTAAGCTTTGATGGCAAGGAAAGAGCTGAATCGATGAAGAAGCTCCATGAGCAAATTCGATCCAAGATCGGAAAGGTCAATGAATCTTACAAGAAGAAAGCTAATAAACATTGCAAGAAGACTCAATTTCAACCGGGCGATCTTGTATGGCTTCACTTGAGGAAGGAGAGATTTCCATTTCGACGAAAGAACAAGCTCATGCCTAGAGCTTATGGTCCCTTTAAAGTCATTGAGCGAATTGGTGAAAATGCTTACAAGATTGACCTTCCTGGAGAATATGGAGTTAAGGCAACATTCAACGTGGGAGACCTTTCTCCTTACTTGGAGGATGAAAACTTTCCAGATTTGAGGACAAATCTCAAACAACTTGGGGAGGATGATGCGGGAGCATCCAACGTCGGTCCATCAATCAACTCAGAACCGTCGATGCTTATCCAAGCCAATAAAGAAATTGGGCATTATGTGCTTCGATGGATCATTTTGAATGAATAATGTCAATTACTTATCGGTACTTTGTGGTATATTGATAACTATCAATGGGAGGCCATTTTAAATGTCTTGTATGACCAATTGATGAAGTTTCAAGAGGATTAATTTCTGGTCAATGGAGGAGCTCGAATTTTGGGAAGGCTAAAGGTTCACGAATACGGTTCAAGAATACGGAAGGCGAACGGTTCAAGAATGCAAGTTTCCGTATTACTAAATACTTTTCATAAGTTCGTAGGAGTTTTTATTGTAATGAAGTTCAAGAGTCGTAGGTTTAAGTTCCTAAGTCATTAAAGTATGTTTTTAATATTTCCTAAGCCTAAATACCTCCTATAAACAGGGGAAAACTATCCAATGTATGGGATACGAATTTGATGAATGAAAATGGTGAGATTTCCTCTGCTTGAGTGAACTCCTTCGGAGAGTGGATAACTCCTTTTGGTCTCTTTATCCTTGGAGCATAGATCACTCCTTGGTGGTGAGCCAAGAAGCCCTTTATCCTTGGCTGGTGGAATCTTTAGGCCTTGGTGGTGAGCTTCTCCTATCCCGAAGTCCTTTATCCTTGGCTGGTGGAAGCTTTAGGCCTTGGTGGTGAACTTCGTAGATCTCGATCCTCTTCTTCGGTTGGTGGCGTGGCCTTTATACCTTGGGAGGAGATCGTTCTATCTTCTTATTCCCTTTCGTTTCTTCCCCGAATACACTACGCATACACTTAACCATGAAATCCCCTCTAAAAAATTCCCGTTCTTGAATCACTCACCCCATCACGCATCAGTAATAACCTCATGCCATATTTTTCTCATAGGACAATGACTTTGTACATGTTATTGTATCTGTGCGATACAAAGCCAGCATGGGCTACGCAACTCTCGCCTTTTACAATAACAGCGATCTGAGGAAGCTGATTGAGGATCTCACGATACATGGTACGTGGCAAATAAAACCTATTTTTAAGCAACGACTATTGCATTCCCCGATTTTGTGGTTTCAATCATTACATCGATTGCAGCTTATGCCAAAAGATGCAACTTGAATAGGGATTGAATTGGAACAATTCATAGATTTTGGCCTAAATTGGAACCAGTTTCATTTCGAAATGGACTGTGTGCAGATCTCGTGCAAATCTCGTGCTGTGTCGGCCTTCGGCTTGCATGTTGCCGAAATATGGGCCGCTTTGACTATACATATGGGTCTGCGGACTTTAGCTTGTATTTGGAGGTATGGTTTCCTGCTTTTTTGAAATTTTCAGGGTGAACTATTTCATTTCTATCTTATTACAAGAATTTCCGCCTCGTTAACCATTTTGACTCATATTTGCTACGGAAAAGTTTAAACCATTTGAATATGACATTGCTCTTTGAATGTTTTGTTTTCAAATCGTGGCGAGAAGTAAATTTTCGCAATTAAACTAGCTTTGGTCGGTTTTTTGAGAAGTATTAGTGTGGGTCATATTTCCAAATATTTTGTGAATTTAGAGGCGAATGCTGATGAATTTGTCAATTTCCTTTTCTCGTTTCAGTTCGGTGATATGGCAGCTTGTCTCTTGTTACCAATTGACAGACATGTAAATGCTTGAATAAGTAATGACCTCCTATCATATTTTTGTCATAGGACAATGACTTTGTACATGTTATTGCATCTGTGCAATGTAAAGCCAGCATGGGGAATGCAACTCAGGCCTTTTGCCAGGGCAGCGATCCGAGGAAACTGATTCAGTATCTCACGATCAATGTTATGTGTCAAATAAAGCAAATTTAAGCAATTATTATTGCATTCCTCGATTTTGTTGTTTCAATCATTACATTGATTGCAGCATACGCTGAAAGACACAACTTGAACATGGATTGAAATGGAACAATTGATAGATTTTTAAGTAAATTGGAACCCGTTTCATTTCAAAATGGACTCTGTACAGATCTCGTGCAAATCTAGTGCTGTGTCGGCCATCGACCTGCATCTTTTCGAAATATGGGCAGGTTTGACTACACAAATGGGTCTTTGGACTTTAGCTGGTATTTGAAGGTATGGTTTCTTACTTTTTTGAAATTTTCCGGGTGAACTCATTTCTATTTGATGACAAGAATTTCCACCTCATTAACCATTTTGCCTCAAGTTTGTTATGGAAAAGTTTAAGGTGCTTTTTCTTTTTTTTTTTTCTTTCTTTCTTCATTTGGGTACGATTTGGGCGTTCACCGCTAGCATTTTCCTCTCCGCACTTTGCAGTTGACATCCAGAGAAGATGCTTAACCTGTCCTGTTGCGTGAAAGTTCGCAAATCAATCGTAGCAACACCGGAAACATTTGGGAGGCATCACGAAAATCTGGATGCTAGATGCCATCGTGTTCCTTAGATTTGGGGATATCATGTTGCTAGTGAGCTTTCACTCAAAATCTAGCAATTGGATGATGTGAAATGCAAGGTGAAGACCAAGGTTTGTCCAATCACGTTGATTTGCCTTGAACACTTTATCTTTTTTCCTTTGTGCAAACTCTCAGCAACCATTAGATTATTCTAGTGCATTTTGCCATGGTACACAAATGTACCGTTGATCATCTTGGTGGGAAACAAAAACTATTTGAATTAGACATTGATCTTTGAATGTTTTCTTTTCAAGTTGTGGCGAGAAGTAAATTTTCGCAATTAAGCTACCTTTGGGGGTTTTTTGAGAAGTATTAGTGTGGGTCATATTTCCAAAAAATTTGTGAATTTGGAGCCGAATGCTGATGAATTTGTCAATTTCGTTTTCTTGTTTCAATCCATGGTATGTGTCAAATAAAACAAATTTAAGCAACGACTCTTGCATTCCCCAATTTGTTGTTTCAATCATTACATTGATTTCAGCAAAGACGCAACTTAAACAAGGAATGAATTGGAACAAGTGACAGATTTTGGGCTGAATTGGAACCCCTTTCATTTCAAAATAGACCGTGTGCAAATCTTGTGGTACGTCTGCCATTAGATTGCATCTTGTCGAAATATGGGCAGCTTTGACTATACATATGGGTCTTCGGACTTTAGCTGGTATTTGGAGGTACGGTTTCTTGTTTTTTTGAAATTTTCCGGGTGAACTCTTTCATTTTTATAATCTAATAAGAATTTCCATCTCGTTAACCATTTTGCCTTATATTTGCTATGGAAAAGTGTAAGGTGCTTTTTCTTTTCTTTCGTTCTTTTTTCATTTGTGTACGATTTGGACGTTCACCGCTAGCATTTTGCTCTCCGCATGATGCAGTTGAAATCCATAGAAGATGCTTAATCTATGTTGTTGCATTAAAGTTCGCGAATCAACCGTAGTAATCCGGGAAACATTTTGGAGGCATCACGAAAATTTGGATACTGGATGCCATTGTGTTCCTTGGATTTGGGGATATCAAGGTGCTGGTGAGCTTTCACTCAGAATCCAGCAATTGGATGATGTGAATGACAAAGTGAAGACCAAGGTTTGTTCAATTACATGGATTTGCCTTGCAAAGTTTGTCTTTTTTTCCTTTGTGCAAACTCCGGTCAATTATTAGATTTCATTCTAGAGCATTTTGCTATAGTACACAAATGTAGCGTTGATCATCTTGGTGGAAAACAGAAACTATTTGAAATAGACATTGCAGTTTGAATATTTTGTTTTCAAATCATGGCGAGAAGTAAATTTTCGAAACTAAACTAGCTTTGGTGGGTTTTTTGAGAAGTATTAGTGTGGGTCGTATTTTCAAATAATTTGTGAATTTAGCACAGAATGCTGATGAATTTGCCAATTTCCTTTTCTCGTTTTAGTTCTGTGATATGGCAGCTTGTCTCTTGTTACCAATTGACATACGTGTAAATGCTTGAATAAGTAATGACCTCATGTCATATTTTTCTCATAGGACAATGAGTTTTTACATGTTATTGCGTCAGTGCGATATAAAGCCAGCATGGGCTATGCAACTCAGGCCTTTTACCATAACAGCAATCCGAGGAAGCTGATTCGGAATTTCACGATCCATGGTAGGTGTCAAATAAAACAAATTTAAGCAACGACTATAGCATTCCCCGATTTTGTTGTTTGAATCATTACAGCGATTGCAGCTTACGGTGAAATACAAAACTTGAATAGGGAATAATTGACTGATTTTGGGGTAAATTGGAACTCGTTTCATTTCAAAGTGGACTGCGTGCAAATCATGTGCAAATGTCGTGTTGCGTTGGCCATCGACTTGCATCCTGTCGAAATATGGCATATGGGTCTTCGGACTTTGGCTAGTATTCGGAGGTATGGTTTCTCGCTTTTTTGAAATTTTCCAGGTGAGCCCTTTCATTTCTATCTTATGACATGAATTTCCAACTCATTAACCATTTTGCCTCATATTTGCTATGGAAAAGTTTAAGGTGCTTTGGTGGGTTTTTTGAGAAGTAATAGTGTTGGTCGTATTTCCACATAATTTGTGAATTTAGAGCCCAATGCTGATGAATTTGTCAATTTCCTTTTCTTGTTTCAGTTCTGTGATGTGGTAGCATGTCTCTTGTTACCAATTGACATACATGTAATTGCTTGAATGAGTAGTGACCTCCTGTCATAGTTTTCTCACAGGACAATTAGTTCGTACATGTTATTGCATCCGTGCGATATAAAACCAGCATTGGCTATGCAAGTCAAGCCTCTTACCATAACAGCAATATGAGGAAGCTGATTCAAGATTTCACGATCCATGGTATGTGTCAAATAAAACATATATAAGCAACGACTATGGCCTTCCCCGATTTTGCTGTTCCAATCATTACAGCGATTGCAGCTTATGCTGAAAGATGCAACTTGAACAGGGATTGAATTGGAACAATTGACAGATTTTGGGATAAATTGGAACCCCTTTCATTTCAAAATGTACTGCGTACAAATCTCGTGTTGCGTCGGCCATCGGCCTGCATCTTGTCGGATTATGGGCTGCTTTAACTATACATATTGGTCTTCGAACTTTAGCTGGTATTTGGAGGTATGGTTTCCTACTTTTTTGAAATTTTCCGGGTGAACTCTTTCATTTCTATCTTCTGATAAGAATTTCCACCTCATCAACCATTTTGCCTCATATTTGCTATGGAAAACTTTAAGGTGTTTTTTTTCATTTCTTTCTTTCTTTCTTCATTTGTGTACAAAATGGGCATTCACCGCGAGCATTTTGCTCTCCGCACGATGCAGCTGAAATCCAGAGAAGATGCTTAACCTATGCTGTTGCGTTAAAGTTCGCGAATCAACCGTAGCAATCCAGGAAACATTTGGGAGGCATCCCGAAAATTTGGATGCTTGATGCCATTGTGCTCCTTGGATTTGGGGATATCAAGGTGCTGGTGAGCTTTTACTCAGAATCTACTAATTGGATGATGTGAAATGCAAAGTGAAGACCAAGGTTTGTTCAATCACGTGGATTTGCCTTGCAAATTTTATCTTTTTTCCTTGGTGCAAACTCCCATCAACCATTAGATTTCATTCTATAGCATTTTGCCACAGTACAAAAATGCACCGTTGATCATCTTGGTGGGAAACAAAACTATTTGAATTAGACATTGATTGCTCTTTGAATGTTTTACTTTCAAATCGTGGCGGGAAGTAAACTTTCGCAATTAAACTAGCTTTGGTGGGTTTTTTTAGAAGTATTAGTGTGGGTCGTATTTTCAAATAATTTTTGAATTTAGCGCAGAATGCTGATGAGTTTGTCAATTTCCTTTTCTCTTTCTGTTCTGTGATATGGTAACTTGTCTCTTGTTACAAATTGGCATACATGTAAATGCTTGAGTAAGTACTGACCTGCTGTCATATTTTTCTCATAGGACAATGAGTTTGTACATGTTATTGCATTCGGGCGATATAAAGCCAGCATGGGCTATGCAACTCAGGCCTTTTACGATAACAGCAATCTGAGGAAGTTAATTCAAGATCTCACGATCCATGGTATGTGTCAAATAAACATATTTAAGCAACAACGGCTATTGCATTCCCCCGATTTTGTTGTTTCAATCATCACAGCGATTGCAGCTTACGCTGAAAGACACAAGTTGAACAAGGATTGAATTGGAACAATTGATAGATTTTGGGCTATATTGGAACCCGTTTCATTTCAAAATGGACTGCGTGCAAATCTCATGCTGCGTCGGCCATTGGCCTACATCTTGTTGGAATATGGGTCACCTTGACTATACATATGGGTCTTCGGACTTTAGCTAGTATTTGGAGGTATGGTTTCTTGCTTTTTTGAAATTTTCCTGGTGAACTCTTTCATTTCTATCTTATGACAAGAATTTCCACCTCATTAACCATTTTGCCTATTATTTGTTGTGGAAAAGTTTAAGGTGCTTTTTCTTTTCTTTTCTTTCTTTCTTCATTTGTGTACAATTTGGGTGTTCACCGCTAGCATTTTGGATCGTCCATGTATCAATGCATAACCAAGCGAAATCACCTACGACCAGAAACTACGACCGGTCGAATCGGCACGTAACCAACCACCAATCGAAAATCATCTTGTGACCAATTCTCATTATCAAAAGTTATCTTATTAGCTGGTGGTCCTATCCCATTGGTATGATCAATAGAAAATTCAGGGCCGACACCTCATCCAATTCATGACCGGTCGGTCGATCGGACCATGACCAATCCACGATTCCTTGCCGATCGAATCGATCAATCCATAGCCAATGGCCCATGATCGATCCTTTTAGGACCTTATGGCCGATCCTTACGAGGTTGGAATCGAGGATGTTACACAATCCATGGTCGATTATCGATTGTCATCTAATCGTATGGGATCGACCAATTCGTTCCGACTCACGGTCGTCTTGAATCGACTTATGGTCGTCCACTGCCGGTACAACGACCGGGCAGAATCACCTGCGGCTGGTGCATCAATCGAGTGGAATCAAGCCATGATCATCCGTCGATCTGTGATGGTACGTAATCGTCTCACAACTGATCCTTATGGTCGAATAACATTTCCAGGGTCGAATACTCTATAATCGGGCCTTGGATTGTCGATCCCTGAACGATCACTTGACTTATGACCAGCTCTTGGGCTGACTTATGGCCTAGTCTCTTCATTGGCGTACCGGTCTTTTGGCCTCCTAGTCTGCCCAAAAAAAGGGTCGAAATTGAAGATGTTACATGGCTCCTCATTTGTAGCCCGTTTCCACTTTTTTGAAATTTCTCAATCCGCCAATGAAAAATTGAGTTTCCCCTAAAGTGACCCTTTGCATGCCTTTATGTGTTTGTCAATTACTGTTGTAATTCCACTCCGTAGATTGGGGTTAGATTGAGGATATCACCACAACCAGCCTTAGGCAAGGACCATCCTCGCCAGCCTTGAGTGAGAGATGCCCTCACTTGGGGGTAGATTGCCAAAAGGAGACATTGATTGTTAGATTGAGCAGTTGAAAATCGTCGGCTGGAACATTGATGAGTGTGGGTCGCCCTCGCCTGAGACTAGCTAAGGGAAAAAGGAAATAAGAAAAAAAAAAGTGAAAAGTCATAAAATAAAATAAAAATTTGCAAAAATTATCCATGTTAGCATTGGCTGTGCCACGAAGAATGGTTAATGCTGACTAAATCATGACGTCAGTAATTGAAGACTAAATTAGCAAATTGTCAAAAGATTTTGGATTGAATTAATATATTTGAAAGATTTATGACTGAATTGATCGTTGTACAAGATGTTTATGACGTAGACAATTTTCCCAATCTACAAAGAGATGGAGAAAGGAATTGTAAAGATTGGAAATAGATGGTATGAAAAGAAATCAACTCAAATTTATTCTTTAATACCTAAGTGTGGCGAAAAGCCAACAATTTCATGCTATGTTTCCTATTTATATATTAATTCATATCATTTGCAGCCTAATCGAATAACAATAAACTTAAATTAAAACTTCATCTGAAATTCGAAAATTAATCATATGAAATTCTTAATAGGTTTCCAACTCTACCTCAAGCACCTATTTTGATCATAGGTGATCGGGTAATTTCTCAGGATTATTCTTAATCAACTGGACAATTAACTGAAACCAATTAAGAATAATGGTGTGGACATTTTATTTTTGAAGTGTCATGATAGAAGAATATGGATTCCTTTTATCTTATTTTTGAAGTGTCCTGATACAAGAATTTAGTTTGTGGACGAATTGTGAAGCAAGGCTGTTGACCTTTGCATCCGAACCCTTTGAAGCGAGACTCGTGAGAGAAAAAGATCAAGCGACGCCATTAGAAGACACGAGAGAGAGAGAGAGAGGCCAGCTCCGAGATGAGAACGCAAGCACCCCTGGAATGGAGACGCGACTAGAGTTGGGATTATAACAGCATAAATACCGTAGCTTTCCGTAACTTATTTTATTTTATTTTATTGCTTAAGTGTTATAATAGTAAAAAGTCAATCACTTAATTATCATCCAATATTTATGTGGTCAGAAAATTTGACATGACATTACATCTAATGAATTGACCATTGTGGCTCATCAGAGAAATCCAATCAGCAAAGACCACAAAAATATCGTCATTTCGCCTAGATCGATAGAGAGAAAATATGTAAACCTCACCAGAGCAGCCATGGAAGTCCAAATGTTTGCTGATGCGCATTCGTCTCTCTGCGGAATACTATGCTTTCTCATAGTTTAAGAGAGAGGCACTTGGCCTCATGTGCTCCTCTTTTCTTTATCATAACTTCTTTTTATACTGAAGCACCCTTCCCATATCGTCGAAACTCTAATTCCCTTGGTTTTGGGCAAAATTACCTCCTGAATCGTTCAGGAAAATAGATGGAAGAAGTGGAAAGCAATGATTTTGCTCTCTTGTTCAAAGTCCTCTCATTGTTTGTGATCCGATCGAACAAAGGAGTATGGCCTCGGTACTTCTCGTTCATGCAATGCTTCATCTTCTCTCTCAAAGGCAAACTAAAGAATGAGTTTTTCGCCAAATGTCTTGGATTGCACATGACGAAGCCAAGAGAGTTGAAAACTCGGATATCACTGCAGCCTTTCCATAGCCATCATGAAAGCAACGGATTTATAGTAAGTGTTTTGATATCCTCTTCATTCCAAGTCTCCATCGAAGAAGATGAACATCTTTGACAAGAAGAAGAAGAAGAAGACCTCTTCATTCCAAGTCTCCAGCGAAGAAGATGAACATCTTTGACAAGGAGGAGGAGGAGGAGGAGGAGGAGGATTTAGAGTAAGTGTTTTGATATCCTCTTCATTCCAAGTCTCCAGCGAAGAAGATGAACATCTTTGATGAGAAGAAGAAGAAGGAGGAGGAAGGAGGAGGAGGAGGAGGAGGAGGAGGAGGTTTGACACCTTTAAAAAAAGCTATGTCATACCCAAAATTTATTTTGAAAGGCCACCTAAGACAAATCGTCAAAATAGACATTTCAATGATCGATTTTTCACTAATGTAACATTCAAGTAATCGGAAAAAAGAAGAGAAGGTTTGGCACGTTGGACTCAAAATTTGGACTTGAAATTTGTTTAATTTTCCACTTTGGACATGTAATTCTTTTAAAAAAAGCTATGAGGAGGATGAGGATTTATAGTAAGTGTTTTGATATCCTCTTCATTCCAAGTCTCCAGCGAAGAAGATGAACATCTTTGATGAGAAGAAGAAGAAGAAGAAGAAGAAGAAGAAGATGAACATCTTTGATGAGAAGAAGAAGATGAACATCTTTGATGAGAAGAAGAAGATGAACATCTTTGATGAGAAGAAGAAGAAGAAGAAGAAGAAGAAGAAATTTGGACTTGAAATTTGTTTAATTTTCCACTTTGGACATGTAATTCTTTTAAAAAAAGCTACGAGGACGATGAGGATTTATAGTAAGTGTTTTGATATCCTCTTCATTCCTTTTGATGAGAAGAAGAAGAAGAAGAAGAAGAAATTTGGACTTGAAATTTGTTTAATTTTCCACTTTGGACATGTAATTCTTTTAAAAAAAGCTACGAGGAGGATGAGGATTTATAGTAAGTGTTTTGATATCCTCTTCATTCCTTTTGATGAGAAGAAGAAGAAGAAGAAGAAATTTGGACTTGAAATTTGTTTAATTTTCCACTTTGGACATGTAATTCTTTTAAAAAAAGCTACGAGGAGGATGAAGAAGAAGAAGAAGAAGAAGAAGAAGAAGATGATGAACATCTTTGATGAGAAGAAGAAGGAGGAGGAGGAGGAGGAGGAGGAGGTTTGACACCTTTAAAAAAAGCTACGTCATACCCAAAATTTATTTTAAAAGGCCACCTAAGACAAATCGTCAAAATATACATTTCAATGATCGATTTTTCACTAATGTAACATTCAAGTAATCGGAAAAAAGAAGAGAAGGTTTGGCATGTTGGACTCAAAATTTGGACTTGAAATTTGTTTAATTTTCCACTTTGGACATGTAATTCTTTTAAAAAAGCTACGTCATACCCAAAATTTATTTTAAAAGGCCACCTAAGACAAATCATCAAAATAGACATTTCAATGATCGATTTTTCACTAATGTAACATTCAAGTAATCAGAAAAAAAAAGTTTATGACTCTCGAACAAGTGTATAAATACCATACTAGGGAGAGAGAGCAGCTAAGATTTTGCGAGATAGAAAGAGTGAGAATTGAGAGGGCCCATCTCATAAATAAAGTGTTAAAGAGATTTTTAGGATTTAATTTTGAACCAATTCTACATGAGAATTGGCTTTGAAACCAGTTCATAACCAATTCCACTCACAAGGCCTGTCCTCGGTAGGATCGACTTGTTCAAGGCTTAGTCTCAAAATTTATTACAAACCTCAGTCCCAGCTTAATCCGGTTGAATAAGGTCAATAGGGTTCGGTTATCAAATTAAATCAACTTGGTTGCTATTCCAAGCCTTCTTTACCCTTAATGTGATGGAACTCCAACCCTTCTTTTACCAATAGGGAAAAAACTACCAAAAATCCTAAACTTTGCCCAAAGTGACAAATTTACCATAATTTTTTTTTGTCACATGAAAAATCCCAAATTTTGGAAACCGTGACAAATTTACCCCACCAAGAGCATTTTTGTCTTTTTTTTGTCTTTTTTTTTTTTTTTTTTCCTTTTCTTCTCTCTTCCCTCCATCGGCCATGGTGGGGGGAAGCCGAAGCCAAGCTGGCCCTCGCGTGGGTTAGCTAGGGCTGCCCTCGCCGGCATTGGGCAAGGGAGGGCCTCGCTCGACCCAAGCGAGGGCAGCCCTCGCTTGGCTTTGGCTTCCCTCCGCCGGCTCCACCATGGTCGGCAAAGGGAAGAGAGAAGAAAAAGAAAAAGAAAAAAAGTAAAAGTAAAAGATCAAAATGCCTTGTAATTTAGGGTAAATGTGTCACACGAATAAAAGTTTAGGGTTTTTTATGTCACGAAAATTTTTTTGGGGTAAATGTGTCACGATTAGCAAAATATGTGGTTTTTCATGTCACAAAAAAAGTTTGGGATAAATTTATCATTTTGGACAAAGTTTAGGGTTTTTAGTGGTCTTTTCCCTTACCAATAAGCTTAAATATGATTGGTTCAATAAGCAATCCTATGTAATTACATGCACTCGCCCTAATCCATGTAACTTAGGTCGTATGTTCTCAACCTTTGAATATATATTTATGGAAAAATGCAATCCATGTTGACAAATGCAATTAAGATTTTCGCACGTGCATCTTCAAGGATCTTCGTCTAAAGAATTTAATTGACGAAATCGAATTTAATACATAAGTGACGAGACTTCATATTTTGCTTTCATTTAAATTCATCGAAAAGTTTTACGAAGAACCGATCGTGACTTGAGCCACGATGGAAACACATTTTAAACACACAGAATCTTTCTGAGGCTAAATTCAGTCATCGGATAACATGAAAAACGAGAATCAACTGGACGGAGGCGGAAGGAATCAGTGGACAGAAGAACCAGAAACGCAAGCACAAAACCAAACAAAAACAAAAGAAGGAAGGACGATAACACGTGGCCGGTGGATATGAACCCAAAGATCGACGCCGGTGACGATCTCCTGCTCCCAAACTCTCAGCTAATCTGAACCTCACAGTATTCCTCCACGATTTCAATGACAGTATCATCCATGGGTCCCGCCACAGCGGCCTTCAGCACCAGCATCGATCTTTCTCTGTTCGTCTTCACCTCCATGGTCTCCGCGACATCCTCACTCCTCCCTCCTCTACTGCCACGCTCTTTTTTCCGTCTCCAGAGCGCCTGAATCGCCGCCTGAATCGCTGTTAGTTTCTTTGGGGAATTTCGTCGAACACCCGGATGGCGTCCCTTGGGTCTCTGCAGTTTCTCAGCGAGCCGAAGGCAGAGAGCTCTCTACTCCTTTACTGCACCAATCGGCGTCGACCCAGATCGGGTTCGTGCGGCTATTGGCCGAGGAAGTCGCCGGTTCAGCTTCATTTGAGTGGCTTGTCTTGTGGATTTTCGCGATCGAGAGATGCTGAAGATGGCTGGCTCAAGTGTTCATTTTGCCGTGGCAGAATGTTGGGTTTGTATGACAGAGGCCAGTTCTTGAGTGTGAGAGCGGCTGGGATGGGGTCTGCGGAAGGCGATGACGGTGATAGTCTAGAAACTGAGGACAAGCTCCAGGCCACCATTGAGAAGAGCAAGAGGGTTCTTGCAATGCAGAGAGACCTGCTCAATCAGGTAATTCTGTCGAAAAGGAAACTTTTGTTTTGTTCCAGTTTCTAGTTCTTCTCGGAAGACGGTTAACTTTTTAGGTTTTGGACGACAATCGTCTTTAATTTCACTGATTAAAAGTCAGCTTCGTGAAGTTTTCAAACTCTGAAACGTAAAGTGAATCTGGAAAGTGCAGTGCTTTTCAATAGAAAGAAGAAAAAGGGGCGACCTATTGGTAGTTTTCCTTTAATTATATGCTGAAGTTATGTTTAAGTTTCGGGTTACATTGTAGGGCCTACTTAAATTATTCTCACTGTTAAAAAGCACCGAAAATTTAAACTAATCCAGGTCTAACAAATTCAATGCTTTAGCTTCAGATATGCAGAATTTGATGGCATTTTATAGTCCTTGCTTTCTGGGAATCAAAGTTGAATATAGGTAACATGATATTCCATCCATTGAGAGGCTATGATCTCATCTGCATAATAGGCTTGTATACTTCATTTTCAAGCAGTATCATAGTTCGATTTTGGTATAATTTTAGTTCGATGGCTAAGTGCATCTGGTGTATGGTTGAAAGATTTTCCATATATATATATATATATGGTAGTCATTTTCTTGCATTGACATAGTCTCAATGTAGACTTGCTTCATTGGAGAGAATCTCTCTGGTCTAGTTCTTACCAAAGTAGCAGATTTCTATGCACTGTGGAAATTTTAGCTTGTCCAGCTGGCATGCAGAAATTTGCTAGCTTGGTGTTCAATCACAGCTGATTTCTTATATAATGAGTGCCTCCAGAAATTTTCGAATGGAATCCCTTTTGTCGAGTGTAGCATAAAGATAATGATTCCCCACTGTCTACTTCTTTTATAAAAAAATGGTAACAGTCAATTACTTCTGCTATCTTTTTGAACCTTGAAGAGCATTTATTTGATCCTTTTGTATTTTACCTAGTCCTCTGAACCCTAGCTTTTTCATCAACTACTTATTTCTAACAACCAGGAGACGGATCCCTTGTCCTTTAAACTCATTATCTTGTCAGTTCTCTGTTGCATTATCTTCAGTCTCCTATTGTGTTCTTTAGTTGGCCTATTTTCTTTTTTTTTTTTTGTTTCCATTTTGTCTGTCTTTCTTTTTTTTTTTTTTTTGGGGGGGTTCTGTTTGACATTCTGTTGCGCACTGATTTTGCGCAAGGAGTGAGGCATCAATCTGGTGGTGGCCTTAATTAGATGTAAGTGGATTTAGTTTTTTAGGTGTAACAAAACCATGATGCTTCAGATGAGTGATATTATAATAGAGTTGATCTTTCTTCAAGGTCTTTATCTAACTTATCTAATTTTCTTCTTGTTATCTGTAACTTTTTTTTTCACTTTGTTGTCCTCTGAAGATTGCTGAGAGAAGAAAATTGGTTTCTACTATAAAAAACAACACGATTAGCGCGACAGAGGCTGAAACTGCATATGAAGATGGGATGAGCACATCTTCACATCCAGATGTTGCTTCAACTTCTGACAACTATACTACTTTTGAAGATAATGTCCTTGGACAAACAAATGGGCAAAGTTTTTCAGGGAGCCCACTGCATTCGACAATGGAGGCACCAGAAAGTGTACTAACTAAAGAACCTGATAAAGCAGAGAGAAACCTTGAAAGTCAGTTTTCTTCTAAGGTGACACCTTCCAGCAGTGATTCTTCAAAACATTTGAACAACATCAGTTCAGTTTCAGTGTCCACAGAGATGCCATCATTTCTTTCGAGTACCCTGGAGGTTGAACCTTTAGAGGTGGAACAGAATGAAAGTTTGAAGGAATCAAGCGTTCAGAATGTTGATAATGAGACAGCAGATCCAGTCTCTGAGGACATGGAACCCCCTCCTTTGGCTGGACCCAATGTCATGAATATTATATTGGTTGCTGCAGAATGTGCTCCATGGTCTAAAACAGGTACTCTTACAGTGGACACTATTAATGGTGTAGAGTAACAAAAGTAAATTACTAGAGCATTGCAAATTCGTATTTCAGTCTAGGTTAGTAGAATGTAGTCAGTTGCCACAAGAGATCACCTAATTTGATAAATCCTATGGCTTCCCAAGGTTTATAAGCTAGCTATATGCATGGAATGTTGGGTTGACATTTAAAAACTGTATCGATTAGTTTGAAAAGCTCCTTCCAAGTGTCTGTAGCTATATAATGAATAAGTACAACCAGATGTCATGCTTTTTGCCTGTTTATTTAATGCTAAAGTTTGACTAACATGTCAAGAGTATATTGTAGGTGGGCTTGGAGATGTGGCTGGATCTTTACCAAAAGCTTTGGCTCGTCGGGGGCATAGGGTTATGGTAATGTCAATACCCTAATCCTCCCATGTCTTTGAAATACTTGATAACTATGATTAAACCGTTTTGGGTAACTTACTGGGAATGTGTGCAGCATTCATTATTAAGTAGCAGTTGCAGATAATAGTTGTATATGCAGAAAACTTTTCTACATATTCATCTTTAAAATAGCATATAAAATGAACTGCCAACATCTCTCAGCGGCTTTCTTTTTCCCCCTAACTGAAGAGAATTTTTTTTATTGGCTTAAACTTAAAATTTGTCCGGCTACTATTGTGAGATTTATGGCATGTTTATTGAAACTTTGTAGCAACTCAATTAACCTAAAGTAAATGAAACTATAGTTACACTTCCTCTTTTATTTTTATTAAATAGGTTGTGGCACCTCGATATGGCAACTATGCTGAAGCCCAGCAAATAGGCGAGAGGAAAAAGTACAAGGTTGATGGCCAGGTTTGCACAGCTTCTGAATTTATCTGATATGATTTTTGTTTCTTATGTACCGTGGGCTTTTACACTTTTAATGCTCCGTATAATTTACAGGATCATGAGGTCTCATATTTCCAGGCCTATATAGATGGTGTGGATTTTGTTTTCATTGACAGCCCAATGTTTCGTCAT
Source organism: Eucalyptus tenuipes (assembly GCA_014182365.1). Classification (NCBI taxonomy): domain Eukaryota; kingdom Viridiplantae; phylum Streptophyta; class Magnoliopsida; order Myrtales; family Myrtaceae; genus Eucalyptus; species Eucalyptus tenuipes. The sequence goes on along the minus strand of CM024546.1, from coordinate 14,650,924 downwards.
ATTGAGAACAACATCTATGGAGGGAACCGAGCGGTCAGTTTTTTTTTTATTCTTTTACTAGAAATAAGTAGAAGATTATGTCTTTGCAGATACATATATTTTGTATCAATCATATATCCTTACCATGCTTATAACACTGACTACCAGACAAGATAGAACACTAGCAACTCTATTCTGTGTTCTCAGGGATAACCATGACCCTTGGTTCTTTAATAGTTACACTAAATTGAGTACACACTGGCTATGATTTTCCCTTCTTATATTTTTCAATAACAATTACTCATTAAGCATTTCGATCATGTCTTACCATTATTAATTGATTCCTCATGGTCTGATAGCTTGGTGAATGGTTCTGAGTGTCCTTTTGGCAAAATGCATGACCTCTTATGGATATCTTTCCTATTATGTCTGCAATAGTTCTTGATCATTATGCTGACAGCGAAACAAAAACAGATGAGGAATCATCTTCAATCATTGCTTTGCTGTACGAGAGATTTGATATCCTGTAGCTTTGATGGTGCAGGACATTTTGAAAAGAATGGTGCTGTTTTGCAAAGCAGCTGTTGAGGTATTGATTATTGGTAGAATCCATTCTTGTTTCTACATGATGCCTGTTGATCACATTGGTTTGGCACCCAATAGTCAAGAAGTAGCACATGCATCATGCCATATGCCAATTATGGTGTCAAAACACATTATTATCTTAATACGGTGATCTAAAGTAGTAGTCCATATGGGTAGATGGAATAGCTTTTTTTTTTTTTTTTTTTTCCACCTTGCGCGCTTGACACCTTATCAACACTTGTCGGTGGCTTGCAGGTCCCCTGGCATGTCCCATGTGGTGGTATCTGCTATGGGGATGGCAATTTGGTTTTCATCGCCAATGATTGGCATACTGCATTGTTGCCAGTATACCTCAAGGCTTATTACAGGGACAATGGTTTAATGTCATTTACAAGGTCAATTCTAGTGATCCACAACATAGCTCACCAGGTAGCTTCCTGAAGCTTTGTCTTCAAGTTCATGATCATTGCACTCTGAACTCTTAATGTCTGATGTGTAGTACCAGCTTGTCTTCTATACTAGTACTGCAGTAGCTCTCTATTTGCAAAGCAACCGAGACAGTAGCTTTCCATTTGGGTTCTAAGATAGGGCATAGCTTGTGTATACAAATTGTATGAATGGAAATCAGTTGCTGTTTGCAAGCGCGAGTGAGTGATACCATGTGTGATACGAGGCTTGATCCCAAAAGATCATGTTCCCTACCTGTGTGATCCCATGACCCTAGAGATCCTCCACAAAAGAACATTAATTTGTTTTGTGTTGTCTGTGCATTGAAAATGTATTGGAGGCTCGAGCATTTCATGTGGACAATGAAGTCTTTTGCTAGGCAAAGTAGTCAACCCAAGCTTAATGGGAATCAGGAAACACAATCATAGATTTATACTGTCAGGTTCATTCATGTGTCACATAGCAGTTTTGCATGTTTAAGGGTTTACTCGGGTATTCAAAGAGTTTCCAGTATCTTTTTGACAAAAAGAATCGGCATCTAAAAATTGCAGTGTCATTCATAGGTGATAAAGATGAGTGTTTATATCTATTTATGTTGCTTAAATTTATACGACGTAGATATTTAGCAATCAGGTATTCGCATATTTGATTGGCTGAGAAGAACTTCCATTGTTATATTTTTTACAATGAAAATATGATCCTAAATACAATGGTGTTTCTCTAGGGACGGGGACCAGTGGATGATTTTTCCTTTGTGGATCTTCCGCCACACTATATTGACCTTTTTAAATTGTATGATCCTGTCGGAGGGGACCACTTAAACATATTTGCCGCGGGTCTAAAAACAGCAGATCGGGTGGTAACAGTGAGTCATGGATATGCTTGGGAACTCAAAACTTCTGAAGGCGGTTGGGGTTTGCACAACATCATCAATGAGATGGACTGGAAACTGAGAGGCATTGTCAATGGGATCGATACAAAAGAGTGGAGTCCACAATACGATGTTCACCTAAAATCAGATGGTTATACTAACTATTCCTTGGAAAATCTCCAAACTGGGAAGGCCCAGTGTAAGGAAGCATTACAGAGGGAGCTTGGTTTGCCTGTCCGTCCCAATGTTCCTCTGCTCGGTTTCATTGGGAGGTTGGATCACCAGAAAGGTGTTGATCTAATAGCCGAGGCTGTACCGTGGCTGATGGGTCAGGATGTGCAGCTAGTCATGTTGGGAACGGGAAGGCAAGATCTTGAACAGATGCTTCGGCAGTTTGAAGGACAACACCGAGATAAAATCAGGGGATGGGTCGGGTTTTCCGTGAAAATGGCTCACAGGATAACTGCTGCTTCGGACATTCTACTTATGCCATCGAGATTTGAGCCTTGCGGGCTCAACCAACTCTATGCCATGAGCTATGGGACCATACCAGTCGTACATGCTGTGGGTGGACTGAGAGACACGGTCGAGCCATTTGATCCCTTCAACAATACGGGGCTTGGGTGGACATTTGATAGTGCAGAAGCAAATAAGCTGATAAATGCGCTGGGTTACTGCTTGATGACATATAGGCAGTACAGGGAGAGTTGGGAAGGAATCCAAAGAAGAGGGATGACAAAGGACCTCAGTTGGGACAATGCAGCTCGGAATTACGAGGAGGTCCTTGTTGCGGCAAAGTATCAGTGGTGAGTCTTTCAGGTGTTTTTTAAGTGCATAACTTATATGGCCTATTCTTGAGCATGGCCTGTGCATGCTGGAATGAACGTCTATAGCATGCAAAATCCATGGGGCTCTAGTTTCAGGCGAACGACGCCAGTTCATGTCTTTCTCAGTTGTCGTGCTCCTGAATTCGAGAGTTTTTGGGCCAATTTCTGTTCGTGCTTGCCGTACGCTCGGTAAATACTAGTAGGCCAGTGGACCATTTGAAATTTACTGCTGTATAAATTCTTCAACGTATCGGTTTTTTTTCCTCGGCCAAATAAATAGGTTTTCAAGATGTCATCCACCAGCGGAAGAAAAAAGGAATGAGAAAATTCTTGTAAAACCAAATGCTATAAACCCATATGATCTAATCTCTATTTTGGGCCATCTATTCCTGGCCGACGTTATTGCTATAGGTTTGCTAGGTAAACCGGAAAAAAAAAACGGGGGGAAACGGTCCGATTTCGTTAGCAACACCTTTGTGAAGTCCACAACCTTTGAAGGTAGTTTTTGGGTTCAAAGTGGATTTTTATTATGGTTAAGTATGAAAGTAGAAACAATTATAGAACAATTCCTAAAGTTTATCAAGATCCATAATATATATAATATATATATATATATATATATATATATATATATCTTATTTTTGTGCATTTAAATCTTAAAACTTACAATTTTGATGTTTTTGAGTCCTTCCGTTGATTTCATAGTTTAGTGATTTGTGCTACTATCTTTTCAATCATACGTGATCATAAAAAAATTCCATGTAATTTTTTTTTTGGGTAAGAATTCCATGTAAATTTTCATTTTCTAAAACCTAAAGAAATGACTGAAATGGACGACATTAACAAGTTTTAGAATCTTAAATGCACGCAAGTTAAAGGTTAATATGATTCGAGTACATTATTGTGAAAATTGGGATACCGCTGTGATTGTCCCTGTGAAAGCAGGTTTCCACTTGGGTCAAGTTTTCATGTATCATGCTCTAATTATATCAAAATGAGTCTTGCATAAAAAAATAATAAATAAATACATAAAAATAGTCCCTGAAGTCTTATTTTAGTTAATTTATAACGCTTTCACATTTGACCTATTAACTTCATTGAAAGATCTTTACAACATGTTCTTTACTATAGAGCTTTCTCTGGCTTTTTGCTTGGGAGAACCTAGTCAAGAATATAAGTATGCTTGACCTTTAGAAGGAACTAATTTAAACAGAATTTTTTTGAGAGAGGTAGCTAACCCCAACCGTGTCTATTTACTATTAATTTGTTTTGTGAAAAATGAATGATTTAGTTATTATCATAAAAAAGATCACTTGAAGTGCTTATAAAAATGAATGAACTGAAGATATTATCATTGTCTATGAAAATTTTTAGAAATATATTGTTATCAATGATGAAAACATTTTTCATGGACTAACTATTTTAAACGATATACGTGATCATTTTTAGGAAAAAAATTTCAACATCATTTTTTTCCGGCAAAAGGAGGCTAAATATTTCTTACTTTAAAAAGGCTTGAGTACCAGAATTCTGCTTAACTCAAGAAGACTGTTGGAACTCTGCCCTTTCTACTCAAGAGCAAGCCCTTTCACAAAGGAAGTGGTCTGTTAAGAGACAACATTCAAACGAGTAGACCGTATCATGATCGTCGGTTTCGATGGAATAATGGACTAGGTTTAGTTTATCTCCATCTGGTGAAGCTTCGGCAGTTATAATTGAACTTTGAGAACATGACACTGTTTAGGGATGGAAATTTTTGTCCAGCCTTAGTCCACGGTTCCATGACTCTCGATTACTATTACATCGTCTGGACCGGATCATTCGTTTCCCATCAGCCTCGCTGCAAAAATTACTGAAAAGCCTTGAATCCATCTTGCGGATTTCAATTCAGTCCCAAACTATATAGTCCTAAAACTTTTGACAAATTTTCCAACGTAGTTCATCCAGTCAATTTATGCTGGAAACCGCTGACGTAGAGATTCAATCAGCCATCGGCCATCCTACATAGCACGACCAAGGACTTATGTAGACCTATTTTAAATAAAACAATGTAATTTTGAATTTATTTTTTTTTTTAATTTTTTTATATTATTGTCTTTCCCTTATTCTTTCATGCTTTTTTTCCTATTTTTCCCTTCTCTATTGTTCATCTTCTTCCAACAAAATTTTAATATTAAGGAATTTTGTCCAGCTTGTTTACTTGGTTTTGACGTCGGTTTCTTGAATGGGCATTTGCTGCTTCTTTCATGTTCTTGTGTTTTTATTTTTGGTCAAAAAAGTTTCTTATTAAACTGACACCGTTTGGAGTAGATGCCTCTCTTCTACTAGTTCTTGAGTGAGACGGTGAATGGGCTGAATACAATGAGGGGGAGGGACCCCTATTTATACAAGTTCGGGTCGTATCTCGGTTGTTGATCGTCTCTCCGATCCAACGGTTGTGTTTGAACAATAGCCATCATTACAAGTCTACACAGTAGGCCACTCAATAGCTCTTAGCCCTTGGGAAAGCCCATGAGCGTGTGTCAGAAGCAAGATTAGGGCAGCAGGGCCGCCTAACGTGGGAGTAGGTGAGCGGCTGCAAGTTGCACATGGGTTGGCCGAACATTGCTCACAAGTTGCTCACGGGTCGTGCATGGGCCTTTGTCTGGATTGCGCATGGGCTGGCCATTCGCGGATTGTGGATCGTTCATGGATCGGTCGCGAGCTGTTCTTGGACGAGCCCTTGTGCGTGACACGACCTCATCACGGACGGTCTTGGAGATGCTTTGTCCGTGGGCTGTGTCATTCTCCCCCACCTAATCGGGTGACGCCCTTGTCACATCTGTGGCATGGAAGGCTTCGATGTGCTTCTTGAACTGCCACAGGCCCTCGGACAGTTTCCAACTTGCTTCGCTTTTGAGAAGGCCCTTCCATCGAACGAGGTATTCCTTCTTTGGCGCACAATATCTCTTTCGTATAATCCGGTCCGCCATGATACATTCAACGTCCTGATCATATGAGATTTTCGCTCCAAGGGGCGCCCGTTGTGATTCGCCTCGATCCGGATCCTCCTCGTTTGCATAGAAATGTTTTAGCATACTCACATGGAACACGGGGTGTACCTTGAGTTTGGCCGGCAAGTCCAACTTGCCACATTCCTAATCCGCTGCAGTACTCAGAAAGGGCCTTCATAGCGACGAATCAGCCCTTTAGGCATGTCACGGTACCGAAGGACCAGGTGCAGTTTGGCCAACACCAAGTCCCTGACTTGAAATTCCACGTGCCGTCGCTTCTTGTAGGCCCACTTCTTTGTGCGTTTCGTAGCTCTATTTAGGCATGCTTGCGCCAAGTTAGTATGTTCATCCCATTCCTTAGCAAACTTGTACGCGGAGGGGCTATTTCCTCGATATCCCGAGGCAATCGCACTTGGTGTAAGCGGTCGTTGCCCGGTCATGATCTTGAACGGGCTATGGTTCGTGGACTCGCTTCGTTGCAAGTTATAGGAAAACTAGGCCACGTCAATCAGCCGCGCCCAATTCACTTGCGTGTTGCTCACGTAGTGCCGGAGGTAAATTTCTAGGAGTGCATTCACTTGCTCCGTTTGTCCGTCGATTTTGGGATGCATGCTCGTGGAGAAGTTGAGGTTAGTCCCCAGCAACTTGAAGAGCTCGATCCAGAACTGCCCGGTGAAACGAGGATCGCAATCGCTCACGATCGTGCGTGGAATGCCCCAATACTTGATGACGTGATTGAGGAATAGCTTGGCCGCCTCCTTGGCTAGACAATCCTTCATGGCTGGCACGAACGTCGCGTACTTGGAGAAACGATCCACCACGACCATGAGGGTCCAACACCCTTCGCACTTTGGCAAATTCACAATGAAGTCCATGGAGACGCTCTCCCATAGACGTTCCGGGATAGGCAACGATTCAAGGAGAACTACTGGTGACCGTTACTCTATCTTGTCTTGTTGGCACACAAGACACGTCCACACCTAGGCTTCAACGTCGTCCCTCATGTGCGGCCAATAGTATTAATCCTTGACGAGTGCCATGGTGCGGTGGATTCCCGGATGACCCGCCCATTTAGAGTCATGGCACTCATGTAGGACTTCCTTCCGGAGTTTCCCGTGGAGCGGCACATAGAGTCGCCGTCCTTTGGCGTAGAGAAGATCATCCTCGAACCAAAAACACCTCATCTTGCCCTCTTGAGCGTATCGAAGGAGGGCTTGGGCCGTTTGGTCATGCTTTAGCCCTTCCTTGATACAATCTATCCACGGACAGTCAGGTCAACTAATCACGTTGGCCAATTCTAGCTTCCTGTTTAAGGCGTCGGCTACGGAATTGGTCTTTCTGGGCTTGTACTCTAGCGCATAATCAAACTCGACCAGGAAATCTTGCCACCAAGCTTGTTTCGAGCTGAGCTTTTTTGGGTTTCAAAGTAGCTCGTTGCCACATTATCAGTCCTCACGATGAACCGCGATCCCAAGAGATAATGCCTCCACGTATGAAGGCAATGCACCACCGCGGTCATTTCCTTCTCTTGGGCCATGTATTGTCGCTCGGTATCGTTCAATTTTCGAGACTCGAAGGCAATCGGATGCCTTTCCTGCATTAAGACATCACCGATAGCAAAATCAGAAGCATCGGTTTCTACCTCATAAGGCTTGGTGTGGTCGGGCAGCACGAGCACCAGCTCCTCGGTCATGGCCTGCTTCAACCAATCGAATGCTTCTTGACACCAATCCGTCCACTCCCACAGTCTTTCCTTCTTAAGCATGTCCGTGAGTGGCACGGTGAGGCTCAAATATCCCCGGATGAAGCGCCGATAGTAGTTCGTGAGACCAAGGAAGGATCTCAACTCTGTCACCTTGGTCGGCGGCTCCCATTCAATGATGGCACGGATCTTGGCCGTGTCCATCCGCACTCATCCTCCTCCCGACGATGTGCCCAAGGAAATGGACTTCTTTTTGTGTGAAGGCATACTTCTCACGTTTCACATATAAATCATTTTCCCGAAAGATCTGGAAAACTCGATTCAAATGCTCGACGTGTTCCTCGAGCGTTTGGCTATATACAACGATATCATCAAGATAAACCACAGTGAACCGATCAAGGAACGGGTGTAGTACTTTGTTAATGAGAGTGCAAAACGTAGCCGGCACATTAGTCAAACCAAAAGGCATGACGAGGAACTCGTATGATCCGTAGTGGGTCATCAAGCATAAGCTTGGGCGGTTTTCGGCTCATCAGGCATAAGCTCGATCCGATGATCGACTTCCCTTCGAGGAGGCAGTTTCTTGGGCAGCTCGAGCGGCATCACATCTTGAAAGGCGTCAAGGACTCGGGCCACCTCTCCTGGTACCTCACTTTCTTCCGCGCCCTCCTCCTTCAACGCTGCCAAGAATGTCACCTCGCCTTTCTGCAACCCCTTTGTCAGCTGCATGGCCAATAGCATCTTACTATCGCATCTCGACTTGCGGTAGATCGGGACCATGCATTAGCACCGCTTATTTAGGATGCAAATACAATCCGCGAAGGGCATAACGCCCGCATTGATCCAATTGAGGAATCTTAAACCAAGCACGAAATCATAATCATCAAGAGGAATTACCTTGATGTCTTCCTGGCTGGTCCATGGACCAAGGTTAAACTCTACGTCCCTAGCCACACCACCAGTCGGGACTTCTCTTGAGTTCATCGTTTTAAGCCAACCGGCAGATTCAGCTTCTTCGCGGCCTCTTTGGATATGAAGAGGTCGGATGCCCTAGTATCCACGACCGCATTCATCGTGGTACCACCGATCTTCACATCCACGAACATCATTCTTTTAGGTTCCTTGGCTTTCTTGGTCTTGATCGACCTAAGGATCCACAACGATCCCAACCGCGCCTCCTCTCGCGGCTCATCCTCCTTGCACAAGGCTACCGGCTTTCTTCTTTTCGGGCAATCACGGGCCATATAGGGACCGTCACAAAAGAAGCACTTGTGAGTGCATACCTTGCGATGGTATCCTCTATTGCTTGATTTGGGTTTATTTTGAAGAGGAACCGATGGTGGTTTGCCTCCACTCGGACGGTTGTACTGGCTCCGATCTCCCCCACCATTTGCCTTTTCTCTTGAATGAGAGTCTAGCTTAGCCGAGGATGACTGCTTGTATTTTACGAGATACTCGACCACGGAAGTAGCCGTTGAGAGATCCATTGCATGGCATCGTTTGAGCTATTGCTTGACCCATGGCTTGAGTCCACTTATGAACTAATGGAATGCTTCCACCTCGGTCATGGACGGGATTTGAAGTAGCAGCTCTGAGAATCGTTTCACGTAGTCGCGGACTCTGCCCTTCTGCTCTAGGCTCTTGAGTTCCCCACGAGCTTCCTCCTCCGCATAAGCAGGGTAGTAGGTTCACCGAAATTCCTCCACAAACTTCGTCCATGTCGTGATAGGGTCGCCACTCCTATCATCCGACCTGCAACGCCACCACAGCAGCGCATCATCAGTTAAATACATGGATGCGGTGTTTACTTGAATCCCGTCGTCGGTCATTTCCACGGTCTGGAAGTATCATTCCATGTACCACAGGAAGTTGTCCACGTCCTTTACCACCCATGAGCCCTTGAATTCTTTCGACTTGGGTGCATTGGCACGTAATTGCATGATGATCAGCCTGTTCACGCGTGCAGCTTCAAGCTCGGCGAGCTTGCTTTTCATTTCAGCCATCTCCGCGCATGGCAACCATCGCGGCCTCCCAAGTCTCATCCCGTTGTTGTAGCTCATGTGTGAAGGATCCTAGCACCTCAACACGGAGCTCTCTCATGCCGGCCTTGAGTTCTTGCACTTCGGCCAAGAACTCCTCCCTACTGGCTTCCACTCCGTCGATGGTCTGGTTCAGGTTGTCCATCAACGCCCGGACGTCTGTGATGGTCTCCTTTAGGATCATCATTCGATTCTCCAGATCACCCTTTGGATCCCTCGAGCTCAAGACAACATGGTTCTTCTTCGACCGGGTGCCTTTCTCGGCTGGACGCCCACGATCTTCTTGGTCATCGCCTTGCATGATCGGAAATCAGCCATTGCGCTTGGAACGATCGCTCTGATATCACTTGTCATGAGCCAGTCGATTATGATTGATCAAACACTGTGCGGCCTTAGGATTTGTGATCCCAACACGTACACAAGGGTCGGGTGCATAAAAGAGTGTTTTCACTTATGAACAGGCTAAATACAATGAGGGGGAGGGACCCCTATTTATACAAGTTCGAGTCGTATCTCGGCCGTTGATCATCCCTCTAATCCAATGGTTGTGTTTGAACGATGGCCATCATTACAAGTCTACGCAGCAGGCCACTCAATGGCTCTTAGCCCTTGTGAAAGCCCATAGGCGTGTATTAGAAGCAAGATCAGGGCAGCAGGGCCGCCTAACACGGGAGCAGGTGAACGGTCGTAGATTGCACATGGGCTGGCCGAACATTACTCACGGGTCGCTTGCGGGTCGTGCATGGGCCTTTGTCTGGATCACGCATGGGCTGGCCATGCGCGGATCATGGATCGTTCATGGATCGGTCGCGAGCTGTTCTTGGACGAGCCCTTGTGCATTACACGGCCTCATCACGGACGGTCTTGGAGATGCTTCGTCCGTGGGTTGTGTCACTTGCATATGAGATCAATTCTTTTTAATAAAGTCAATTACACCTTTACAATATGCTCTCATTAGAAATGGTTTTGAGAGCTAAAATCATTTTTTTAAAAAAATTCTATCCCTCTAATTATTGCTAAAACCTATTTTTCCATCATTACATAATTAATTTCGACTTTGTCAAAACTAGCAAAAATTGTACAAAAAGTCTTAAACCTAGTGTACGACAACTAATTCAGTCCTAAACATTTCGATTATGCCAATTTAATTCCGAGCCATTTAACGATTTGCTAATTTAATCCGAACACTTTAAAGATTTGCTAAAGTAATAGTCCTTAGGCAATCTCTAGCCAAAAATACCAAGAATGACGTTTTTGGCAAATCAAAAAAAGATTTAGGACTAAATTGTCAAAATTTGTAGAATTACATTTATACAATTGAAAGGTTTTGGACTGAATCAGCCTTTATACAAAAAATTATCCCATTAAAATTATCACAACAATATTTGCCTAGTTTTTACCTTTTATTTTCAAAACTACACACCAATATTCATTACTTGCATCCGTTTCTATGATTAATTTATGAGTTTCTATTGATAAATTTAAGGGATAAGCGCATTGGAAGTTCTAAAACTTATCATAAAGTGCAATTGAGTTTTAAAACTTACAAAAAGTGCAATTAAATCCTAAAACTTATCAAATTGATTTAATTGAGTTCTTTCGTTAACTCTTTTCAATTTAGCTAACGAAAAATGCTAATGTGATTTTTTTAATTATTTTTTTATTCTATGTAGAGATGACATGGCTAAAAAGAAATTGTTTTAGCACAAATTTGATTTTTATACAATTTTATTTAAATTAAATTAAAATATATGTAAAAAGATAAAATAAAAATAAAAAAAAAATAAAGAAAGAGAAAAACCACCATTGCCTTACCTCGCCAGTTGCATGTGGGGGTCATCGGCCATCCCCCACCCTCATCGACCCTTTCAGGTGATGGCATGGTGACAACAACAGCAAGGCTTGCAGCCCTCACAACTTTTTTTTTTTTTTTTTTTTTTTTTTTATGATAAAAACTTAAACAAAGTTCGTATTAAAAATCAAATTTAGACCAAAACAATGTTGTCTTAACCTTATGTTTTAAGATTTAACCGCATCATCACTATTTTAGGGGAGAGAAAATATTTTTGGAAAAAAAAAAGCCTGGTCGGCATTTTCCATTAGCTAAGTTGGACAGAGTTAACAGAATGACTTGATTATACAAATTTAATAAGTATTAGGATTTGATTACACTTTTTATAAGTTTTAGAACTCAATTGCATTTTTATCATAAGTTTTAAGATTTCAAGTACACTTATCTCTAAATTTAATGTTTGCAACTTTGTGCACATCTTTTTTTGGTTTGTTACAACAATAGTGTCTTGACCTATCCAAGGCCAAGTCGGGTCTTTCTTTAACTCAAGGTTTGTTTGTTTCATGAAAAACTTACTTTTTTAAAAACAATTCTTAAATATGATCGTTTCTTTGCGTACAAAAATAAATGAATGAATACAATTTTCATTGTTTACAAAAATGTTTAGGCATACATTGTAGTCAACAAAAAAAAAAAACATTTTTGTTGGCTAATTATCCCAAATGATGTAACAGATGTTTTCCATATCTTTCATTTTCCACAAAACACATGGACCCAACGCAATGGCATTCTAATTTTTTCCAGATTTTTATGAAATCTCATGCATACGTTAAACAACCAAAGAATCTTTTTAATTCCTTCCTATCTTTAATCTTATTAGGAATTTTTTCCCCCTAAAACAATGTTTTTAATAAAATGATTATGATCTCCCTCTCTTTCTAATCCTAAGTATCCTATTATTTTTGCTCAGCATGTATGCATTTATAATTTTTTAAAGTGATGCCATGCTTCATACGCTCTGTAGTTGCCGTCTCTCTATATCCTTCTGCTGCTAGTCAAGAGTTCTAGAAGAAACTTCAAAAATTATCATAGATGTTAACATAACAACAGTCCAATAGCGTATGGGCATTATAACTCTGTTGTGCTGCCGTCGCATGTTTGCCGCTTCTAAACGGATAAGCTCTATGATCAAAACCAGTGGCGACAAACTCAACTTTATCTGCTAAAGTCTACCAGTTTTATCTACGACGCATGGCTCCGTTATCAATTACAAAAGTAAGCAGATTTAATTAAATTAGACCGATCGTTTAGGCTGTCAAGATTTTTAATCAAGAAAATTCGGAACTAGAGTCATTGTTATTAACCATTGGTCATTAAGGCATATTCTCAAAATACCTATATCTACAACTATGGCAATAGGCACATGATATGATAATCCGCCAATATGTCCAATATTAATAGATAAAATGATTTCTTTCACTTTTGAATCCCAAACAATTCAATTAAGGGTTAGTACACAAAGATTTAAGGTCATTTCTTCAATTTACTCTCCATTTCTAAGTTCATAGCCTTCGCAGTAGCTTTATCGATGCTCTATTTGTTTGCAGAAAATAAATGATTTGGAAAATATTTTCCTTTAAATGATCACTTGTATCGCTTGATATAATCAGTTTATGAAAAACACTTTTATTACAAGCAATATTTTATGTTTAAGCATTTTTGTAAATGATAAAAATATTTTTCAATCATTCATCTTCATAAGCGATACAAGTAATCATTCTTAGGAAAAAAAAAGTTTAAATCATTCATTTTTTCGCGAAACAAATAGTCTAAATTTGGATTAACATAACTACGTGGATCTAGAGTTAGGTCAATATTGCATTAAAAATTCCTAATGAAAATACTGAAACTTCAAAAATAGTAGAAATATCCATCCGGTATAATATTGAATAAGGTTCCACTTTAGAAAGATAATTCTATTATGATATAAACTAGTGAACTCATCCTGATTACCAATTTTGTGTTCCAACTAACATATCGAAATTCAAGTTAACTTTAACTCGAAGAGACCGATGATCTGGAGAAAAGAAAGAACTGTCATCGAATTTTCTTGAAAAATTCGAATTAAATGTGACATGACCGGGCCCAAGGCATGTAGGCCCAGGACCACGTGTTATTAAATAACAATTATTCGGATTAGGTCTGAGAAAATAAATAATAACTATAGAAATGATAACTTGAGCAGCAGCACTTCGAAGGACAAATATAGTAAAAATTTATTTCATTTTGTGCATTGTTTTATCATAGAGCTTAAATTCTACTAGTTTTATAACCAACGTCTAACATGAGCATCGGAGGATCCCGCAATATTTTTTGAACACTCGAACTTTTATACCAACAAGAGACGGCCAACACCCCTAGCGAGAGATAGCAGAGCAGAGTGCCAAATGGTTCAGCAAAGTCCAAACCTTGCATCTTGAACCCGACAGCGTCCTATCCTATCTGAGGGAATATTGGCAACATAAAAATCGTTGGAGTCAATCAACTTAAACATCATAATTTTTTGTGTAATTTAATGAGTTAAATAGAAATTACTTCTTTTTTTTTTTTTCGATCCTACTTTACTTCTACTTTAACTCTCACTCTCACGATTTTTGTCGGTCATATTTTACTCCTACTTTAACTTTTACTCTCAATTTTTTGTCCTACATTTGTGTAGAATGTGGGAGTTGAAGCATATACCTGTACTCTACTTCTACTTTAATTCTCACTTTCAAACTTTCGTTCCACCTCTATGTAGGATATGGGAGTCTCAAAGTTTTTGCCCTGCCTCCATGTAAGGCGTAGGAATCAAAACTCATAACTAAAGTTAAATCGTCCTCATCCCCAACCCTTTTGAGAATGTAGGAATTCGAATCCCTCAACTCTCCTTTCCCATGTGGAAAGGATGACCAATGGAGCAAACCACAATAGTTAATTAAACTGTTACTTAAATATGCTACTTCTTTCACTTAGATGTTCATAAATTTTCTTACAAGCAAACTAATGTTGGCTAGAGAGGCACATCATCGAAGTCTGTATATTAATCATGACAAATTAAAGAATGATCAAGAATGGAAGGGTGCTTCTACGATCCCTTAGAAATTAAAAATGCGACTAGTTTCGTACCTATATGTAGTAATCTAATTTAATGGATTTGTAATTTATGTAGTAATTCATTTACCATCATAAAAAGTAAGTTTTTTTTTGGATGATAATTTGCAAGAGCGTAGCCTAAAAATGTTGACACTTAGTAATAAATCAAAAAGTGTAGTAAAATACCAAACATTGTTGTAAAGTACAATATCAACTCGCAGTAATTTTCCATGATAACTGTATTTTTTCCTTTTAGTCTTTGTAAATGAAAACCTATTAATCATTCTTCAACCTAGTGAGTTACCTCATAGTTTCGTAAGGTTGAAATCCCCAGCATTGTGACTTTCACGAAATATCGTAAATGACCTGAACCTATTATGTACCTTGTTTCCTATAACAACTTACCTCAATGATAGTAGCATTCCTTTACAATTCGTATATATAAGGACCCTATCTATTAATAATCATCCTTGTATGCTGTAATTTTATCTTAATCAATAGTGACATTGACAATTTTATAGTAGCAATTTTCTTTATGAATTCGTGAGTTATTGTTTTTCTAAGATCACCATATGATCATTATTTACTACATCTTAATCTAGCAATTTTCTTTATTGAATTGGACTAATCGTTCCGTATTTTTATATAAGGACCATAGAATTTACTCATATTGGAAACGCCCACTTCTTTAATTTGGAGCAAATGGTGTGGTGAAGAAATTGTGGGACAGTGGGACTAAAAACTAAAAGTACGCAATGTGCATTGTCCTACAACAGGATTTGCATGTTTGACATGATTTATTTAAACGTTCGATATAAATTTTAAGGAACATATTTCATTATCTAGACCTTATATTTCACAACAGTACAAATATTTTCCTTGAAGTCTCATAAAAAGTTATGTGAAATTATTAAAAGGAAAATGTCACAAATGATCCATATACTTTTACTCAATGTGCAATCTCGTCCCTGAACTTTCGATTTGCTCAATTTGGCCCCTGAGCTATCGATAAATGTCCGATCTAGTTCCTGACTATTTGAAAATTGATCAATTTAGTCCTTTCGTTAGTTAAAGTTAACAGAATTGTGGGCATTTTGGTCTTTTTCCTTCTTTTTTTTTTTCTTCTTCTTCTCTCTTCCCTCCGTCGGCCATGGCGGAGTCGGCGAAGAGAAGCCGGCGTCCGATGAGGGTGACCCTCGCCAGACGGGCTAGGGCAGCCCTTGTCGGCGTCGGGCGAGGGGTGCCCTCGCCAGATCTGGGGAGGGCCGTCCTCGCTCGACACAGGCAAGGGCTGTCCTCGCCCGATGTATGTGAGGGCCATCCTCGCTCAATGCAGGTGAGGGCGGCCTCGCCTGCGTTCAGTGAGGACGACCCTCGCTCGACACCGGCGAGGGCCGCCCTAGCCCGCCCAGGCGAGGGTGACCCTCGCCAGATGCCGGCTTCCCTCCGCCATGGCCAGCGGAGGGAAGAGAGAAGAAGAAAAAAAAAAGGAAAAAGAACAAAATGCCCACAATTCCAGCCAGGGACTGTCGCGACCCGATCTCGCCACCCCTCGAATGTCAAAGGGAAGAAAAGGTTGGGTTTGGGGATACTTGATCATAAGATCAGGAGCTCTCCCAAGCTCGTACCCCGCGTGACAACGAATTTTGTACAGTCTAATTATTTATGGCATCCTAAAAATAGACAGGAGTCGCCATTAGCCTCTTTTTGGGGGTCGGCTAGAAAACCCAATCGAGGGTCGGAAGTATTCCCTCGATTCCTATACAACCAGATATCTAAGTTCGGGGATTTGGGTTACGCTAATATTGCTATTAACGCCATTTCGGTACCTAAATAGTATGTTGTGTCTTTCCTAACATGTCCATGCGTTTCTTTTTACATTTTCAGGATCAGTCCTAAACTAAGTGATCATACGTGGTTAATTATTTTCATTCTATTCTATTTCTAGAAAAGCATGAAAAGTAAACAATCAATGAAATTGAAATTGCAAGACATGAAGTAAACAATCAAGGAAAGCAGTAAATCTATCATGCAATCCTAAAGATATATAAAAGAGAAATGTATGAGAAAGAGATAGAAAAAGAGAAAACCCACAACTCGTCGGGTTTTATACAGCAAATGGAACCCGAGACATATGTCGGGAAAATGAATATTACATGAAAATGGTCGGAATGGACATCGACCTCCACCATCTTCAGGGTCCTAATCTAAACCTAATCTAAGAAACCTATAGCTAGGTATATACAGTGGAAGGAAACAAACAACCATATCAAAACAACCAAAAAACAAGACATCATTGGTGTTCACAAATGGTAACTAAAGTCATGAAGTCCTTAGACCAAATTCTAAGTGAAATCCCAAGGTTCAACATCATTATGTATTATACCTAAATCATTCATCTAAAAATCATATGCAAAGCAAATAAAATGACAAGCATAGGTCATATGATCTTGATTCTTATCCAATCCAAACCAATGACTGGACCAACTAAGGATCACTTATTCAAACACGTGCACCATTGAATTTGCTCATGCAACACATGTATTCAAGACATACAAAGCAGTCGATATGTAACCTACATGATACCTAAAACCGTTTTGTAGACAATTGACAAAGGACGTCATTCTAAAAGAGAGATATAACTTCATCAAGTCATGGAATGTATCTAATCATCATGAAGTGCTCGGATCCTCATCCTACTCAAATGGTGCACGAATTTCATAATATTCCGGCATGTCTTAAGTATAGATGTTAGAGACAAACGTGCTGAGAACATCTATCCTTAGATCAATGCACAGAAAAAGCACAGAAATTCATTAACCTTAGTAGGATTATCAATCTATTCAAAACAACATATGATTAGCTAACAGACACAATGACTTTGACAGAGGTTTATCATATCAAACAAAGCTCAAGTGATATGTGCTATGCATCCTTTCGAAACTTTGAAATGTCCTTTATGAATTTCTACAACATATTGAAAGCAATTGGACACGTCTACTATCCCATTTCAAGACTAACAGCAACTAGCCACAGAAAAAGAAAGCATTTCCCTAATCAAATCAAGTCCAAAAGATCTAAAAGAATTATATGTTGTAGCCTAGAATCTCTGAATCCAAGTACAAAATTCAATAGAAAATCAGCAAACAGCAAGCATGTCCAATGATCATAACAGCAGTATCTCAAATCAGATTTCCAGCACAGTGCACAAACTTTCGAGATGGATTTGAGCTAGCAAATGACTTTCGTTTAAGCCTTTTAATATATCAAATCGAAGCTTATCGAATGTAGATTGATTGTCCAGAACACATCAACTCAAGATTTCAAAGTTTATGACCTCAAAACTTCCATAGCAAAAACTAAGTCTTGAGGATCTATAAATTTCCAGAATAAAAAATTGATGCAGTAACATTCATTTGACTAGGCAAATGACAACCAAATCATGCATATAATATGTCATTAGAAAGCTTGAGAAGTCTCTTATGGATCCTTAGAAGGTCACGAACACAATTGAAATCATTTTTTAGCTCAAACGAAGACATTTAGCAAAGAGGTCAGATCAGTAACAGAAACAACAGCACAGACCAGAACAATTTTCCAGATTCTGGAGTAGACTTTGGACATGCAAAAACCATATCAAATGAGGTCCAATCAAGACATTCTATAGCTCATTGGAAAGATATTTGAACCGCCTTCGATTTTCATGAAGACTTCAAACACAGAAAACCACAGCAACCAGCTCATATCAAGTCATTTGCACAGAAGGTTATTCAGTTAATAGAACAACAAACAGTTGACAAACATAAATGTGATCGGTTCAATGCCATTCTAATGCCAATCCCACATTCTCTTCTGTCCATTCTCTCTGTTCACTCTCTACGCAGCTCATAGAAGACCATAGAACAAGCACTGACCCTGCTCTTCTCTAATGACTGAAAACATTTGATGGAACTAAAGGAACCTAAGCCTAATTAGAATAATTCAGGCGTCATACAAACCACATCTAGCCACCGACTGCTATTCATGGCCACGAATACCACCACCCTTCAACTTCAACGGCTGAGAACCAGTCACGCAGAAGCACAGCACGTGCACAAAAACGTCGAAACAAAAACATACAAAGCAAAAGGAGGCGGTAGACATCTATCAGAACTCATCTGACAAACCACGAACCCAGAAACACATAGAAGACTAAGAACAAAAACGTAGATTTCACTCAGGCATTTCCCTAAACATGTGGCAGGCATCTCAGCTTAATGACCAAAACGCAAGGGAGAATCAGCAACTTAAAATCACACGACCACATCATAATCCAAGCGGGCTCAAATCAATAGCATATCCTCAATAAGATGCTGCTTTCACTCTCAAGTTCTCGATCTCCACCTTTGAATTAATGACCCATACTTGTTTATTCAAACCCTCAGCTTTTGCTCTCACATGACTAGCATTCGCAGCAACATTACTCTTATATTTTGATCATGAAATCCAGTCACAACTAGTTCTGCTCTACAACAGAAACTTGATCTACTTCAACACCAAATACAGAGCCTAGCGGTTTTCCAGATACAGATCGTGATCGAGCCAGAGAGAGCGATCTAAGAGAGAGAGAGCGAATGAACTAGTGCGAGACAGAGCGATCGAGAGAGAGAGAGAGAACCTGATCAAGCCAGAGACAGAGCCGAGAGAAAATCGTTCGAGCGAGCAAGCGTCCAGTCTCCGAGAAAGAACCAAATCCTCACGATCTCCAACCGTCAGCGCTCAGTTTCCGATCGCCCGCCGATGGAGGAAAACCTTCGCCTCCAACCAGAGCTCGGGGAAACGCGGGCATGAAGCGGACCGCCCGAGGCCGGCGGGAGCCGAGATTCGCCGAGAGTACGGCGACGGCGATGGCGGCGGCGACGGCGGTAGCGCGATTCGATCGGAGGGGAAGCTGCTCTCCAAGCGACGGTTCCTTTAAGGCGAGACTCCGGAGCGTGCGGTATTTCGTTACTGTCGCCGGTTCTTCTCGGAGTCGAGTCAATTCCTCTCCTGTTCACGAACTCCGATCCCGGCTTGAGAATAGCATACGGCCGTGAGCGAATCGAGCACCGGTCCCGGTTCCGGCGAGCGGCGGATGGCGAAAGCTCACCGGAGATCGGGTGGTTTCCGGCTTAGGGTTTCTGGTGTGGAGGAGGAGAAGTGAGAGAGATCGGAGGAGTCCGATCGAGAAAGAGCCGAGAGAGAGGAGGTTGTTATGAGAGTCTCCAGAGAGAGCAAACCAGAGAGAGAGCCTGCGGGAGAGCAGGAAAGAGAGAATCGATCGTGAAAATGCCCCCCTGTTTTCTTTTCTTTTTTTTCTTTATATATTTTCAGGCAAGATCAAATCTTAACCCTTGGATTGAACTAAGGGCTAGGATTTGATCTTTCTAGTTAAGAGTCCCCTAATTGAGCACATGCCTATTTCAACGGCCATGATGCATTATTGATGAACGGCGACGATTAATTGTGAACTAATTGGGGCTTTTTTTTTCTTTTTTTTTTTTTGTTTTTTTTAATGATGTATTGACTAAAAATCAGGTGTCAACAGGGACTAGATCGGACATTTATCGATAGTTCAGGGATCAAATTGAGCAAATCGAAAGTTCAAGGACGAAAGTGCACATTGAGTAAAAGTATAGGGACCATTTATGACATTTTCCCATTATTAAATAATCTTTAAAAAATGATATGATTGGAAAGGTAAAAATTAGTTTTTGATTTCTTAAAATGTTAGGCACTGTTCATGAAGATATTTTTTTTTTTTGTTTTTGCTTTTTATTTTCTTGTAGAGCTTTTAATATGCGTTTATTAAATATCTTATAGTTAAAATATTTTATAAAGTATACGAATAGTGAAATAGTGAGTCTTTGATTTTTAATATCATAAATATAAATTTTATTACTAAAATGTTGGATGAAATATAACTAATTGAGAAAGAACATAGAGGCGCTCGAAACCCCAGAGATTTATGATTTCCCTGATAGAGGTCAAAAACGGGTCGTAAAAATGTGGCTGTAGAAGCAATATAAAAATACTTTTTTTCCAACCAAAATTTAAGAATTGATCGAGTTTATATGAATAAATTTATATACTAATCTGCGTATCAACATTTATATTATGAAATTTTTCGGTGTTTTGCATCAAGAAAAAGTCAAAATGCATCCAATGCAACATATGAATTAAGCAAAAGATATAATATTAAAGGGATAAATGCTCCAGGAGTGCGAAAGCTTGTCACGAAAATGCATTTGAGTCCTAAAACTTGCAAAAAGTGCATTGAAGTCCTAAAACTTGTCAAAATGTTTCAAACGAGTCCTAAAATCGACGCCGTCTAATTTATTAACGAAAAAAGCTGACGAGGCCCCCGCATGGCTTTTTTTAATCGTTTCTCTCTCCTCCGTTGCGAATAGTTTATAAAAAAAAATGCCACTTATTCAAAACGACATCGTGTTCTCCTTTCTTCTTCACCATCGTGTTACCTCCCCCTCTGCAGTTCTCTTGCGATTTGGGTCCTCATCGACCTCAAGTTTGAGGCTCGTCGTGAGTTCATGTTCTTTCCTTTGACGATTGCAAGTTCGTGCGAAGACCTCTCTTGTGGGAGTCTCGACATCTCAGCAGCGAAGCGATTGGCGTCGGGGACGACGACAGGGTCAGCGATGGCGATGGCGACTCCTCCTCACGCAGGTATCGGTCTCTGCATTATAGCACTTTGGGTATCTCATGGTAATGCTACAATTTCTTTTGTTTTGCAAAGGTGCTTTAATCTCGCATTATGCAAAAACGTCGCGTTGGCGTCCTCATTTCTTCATTATTTGGAGTTCGAGAGAGCTCGAGTTTGACACACATCGACTTTATGTTCTCTTCTTTGACGATTGCGAGTTCGTGCAAAGACGTGTCTTGTGGGCATCTCGGCGTCTCAGCAGCGGAGCGAGCGGCATCAGGGACGGCGATGGCGACTCCTCACGCAGGTATCGCTCTGTACATTACATCATTTGGGTATGTCATGGTAATATTACGATTTTTGTTTTTGTTTTGCAAAGGCGTTTTACTCTCTGCATTATGGTTGTTTTGCATTTTCCAATTGTTGCGATAAATTAGAACATTGCTGCAAATTAGAACATCGCCTACCGAGAGGCAACAATAGGTCCCTCGCTCTCACTATTGATCATGTAGTTGCATTATGGTTGTAAAGCACATTATGCTAATTTCTTGTTTCTATATTGATTGTTAGTATTTTATAAAAACATCTTCAATTTAGAACTTGAACATTGCTTCAATAATTTGATGATTGAAAGTGCTCTTCTCTTTGTTTCTGTTCCCTTGTAGGTCCAATGGCCGAGAACAAAGTTTATGTCACTGTTCGCTATGGAGGTAAATTTAAAGTCGGCCCACCGTTGGAATACATAGGTGGAAGAGCTGATGTTACTAAAATAAGTTTAAGTAAGAGTTCACTGTCTAGTATAATTGAAGCTATTAAGGCTTTGGGTGTGTGTAAAATAGAGAAACTCTTTTATAGAGTTCCTGGAAGTATGACTCTTGTAGATAGAGTAACTCTTAGGTATTTATGGGATAACTCTGATGTGATGGATCTATTTTATCATCATCTATGCTCTGAAAATATTAAGCTATATGTTGAGCATGTTGATGATGAAAAGATAGGAGTTGAGATGGGGGTGTTGAGATGGAAACTGGAGGTATGTCTAATGTGATTGGGAATATTGATGATGACGATGCCAATAGGGATCTAGATGAGGAAGAGGATGATGATGCACATAATTTGGTGGATATGGAATAGTCGAGTGACGGTGATGATTTTGAACTGGTTGATGTAAGGAAAAAAATAAAGGAATTTTCAGCAAGACATAAGCTATAGTAAGGCAACTGGTACTTCCCAACCACCGATTATGGATAAGGCTCAATCGTTAGATGATTCTGGATATGAAACAGAGTATGCTGATTCAGATGAGGAAGGCAGTCTTCAATCAATTTTAAATGATGAGGGTGACGAAGAGGTTGATGTTATTTCAAGGAGGAGAAGTAGGTTCCCATCATATGATCAAAGTGGTACAAATCTAGTATTTATTGTTGGCATGACATTTGAGGATGCAACTGAGTTCAAAAATGCAATTTTGAAGTACTCTGTGGCTAAGCAAAGAGCAATCAAATACACTAAGACCACAAAAAACTTTGTAAGAGCCAGGTGTGCCCAGAAAAATTGTGATTGGATGATCTATGGTGCTATTAATAGCAAAAGTGGGTCATTTCATTTGAGAAGGTATATAAATTAGCATATATGCAGTATCACTTTCGAGAATAAGAGAGTGTCTAGTAATTATTTAGCTAAGCACTTCATGATTCTCATTTCTGCAATGCCTAAAATCAAAGCACCGGAGTTAAAGAAATTAGTCAGAGAACAACTGGGAGTAAATGTCACTTTCAGTCAGTGTAGGAGAACAAAGCTGAAAGTATTGAAGGAACTACAAGGCAATTACAAGAAGGAATATGCACAGATGTACGACTACTTGGGAGAGCTTTACACCGCAAGCCCTTCAAGCAATTTTAAATTGAAAGTTGAAAGGCCATTGCCAAATTCTCTACCATTATTTGATAGGAGTTACATTTGCTTTGATGCTTGCAAGAAAGGTTTTTTGACTGGATGTAGGAAGATCATTGGATTAGATGGATATTTTTTGAAGGGTTTGATCAAGGGCGAGTTGTTATGTGCCGTAGGAAGGGATGGCAACAATCAAATGTATCCAGTGGCATGGGCAGTAGTAAGAATAGAGAATAAGGACACATGGACTTGGTTTATCGAATTGTTGAAGTCAGACCTCGATATGTGTAATGGTGATGGATGGGCTTTGATAAGTGACCAACAAAAGGTATGCTTTTCTTTCTGTTTTCATTTGTAAATTGATTATGACATTACAATGCTTTTCTTTCTGTTTCATATATATTTTCTTTTTTTGGGTAATTGTCAGGGTCTCATCCAATTTGTAGCTGAACTTTTGCCAAATGCAGAGCATAGGATGTGTGCAAGGCACATATATTCCAACTGGGGTCAAAAACACAAAGGCAAACGGTTGATGAGACAATTTTGGAGATGTGTCAAGAGTAATAATATGTCAGATTTCGAGGTGCATAGACAGAGGTAAAAGGAAATGACTCAGGAAGGTCATGATGATTTATTCTGTATTGAGCCAAAACATTGGTGCAAAGCCTTCTTTGACACCAACATTAAATGTGATGTCGTTGATAATAATCTTAGTGAAGCTTTTAATGGCAGGTGTGTGGAAGCTAGGTGTAAGGCCATTGTGAGTATGCTGGAGGATATTAGAATCATGGTTATGAATAGAATGCATACTTAGAGGGATGGATGTGCTAGGTGGACTAGAAATTATGGTCCAAGGATTATGCATAAGTTACATGATAATACAACTGCTAGTAGGTATTGCCATTTGATATGGAATGGAGACGAAGGATATGAGATTACGGAAGGTGGTGACAAATATGTTGTTGATTTGAATTTAAAAACTTGTTCTTGTAGAGCTTGGGAACTTAGTGGAATTCCATGTTGCCATGCCATTTATGCAATACACCATAAGAGAAATGACCCGATTGACTATCTAACTGAGTTCTTCGACAAGGCAAAGTATCTAAGTGCTTATCAATTCATGATGCCTACAGTGAGAGGACAAAATTTTTGGAATAAAGCCAATAAAGAATCTCCTCAACCCCCACCAATGAAGAACATGCCTGGTAGGCCAAAAAGGAGTAGAAGAAAGCAACCGATTGAGCTTGTAAGAGGTGATAGAATGACTAAAGAGGGTAAGCAAATGACTTGTTCTGCTTGCAATGTGGTTGGACATAACTGCAAGGGATGTCCTTTAAAAAAAGGTATTTCCTCAACTAACTGATCATCTTAATGCTGGGCATATCACTTTAACATGTTGTTAATCAATGCTTAATATGTGCTTCTCAGGCCAATGTTCGGGCCAATGTATGTACATCCAATGCTCGTGCCAGTGCAAGTACAGCTGAAGCTCATGCTCAATCTCAGGCTAATTCCACTGGACCAAGGCTCGGAAAAAGACAAGTAAGTTGTCATCTAACCATTATTGTAAATTTTATATGTCAAGGTTCCAATTTAGTAATTATGAATATATATTCAAGATAAAGCTAAAGCAATGACAAGCGTAACTGGAGGAGGATCCGAAAGCCATGCCAATGCTTCTGCAAATGCCAATTCAATAGGAGACAATAATGGGCATGTTAATGCTTCTGCTCAGGCTAGTGTAGATGTAAGAGGGTGTAGTGCTCGTGCAAATGTAAGAGAATGTAGTGCCACTGCTTCTGCTCAAGCTAGTGCTGATGTTAAAGGATGTAATGGTGAGGCCAATGCTTTTGGTGAAGTTCGTTATGATCAAGGGGAATGCATTTATTGTGCATCGGCCAATATAATGGTTAAGCATAGACCTGAAAAAATTCCGGTGAGTAATACCTCAATCCCCAAGCATACATGTATTGAGACTACATTCTGATGTTGAATGATTTTTTATTATTTCAGTTTAAAATACCTGCCATTGAAAATTACATGATAAAAAGAGAATCACATGCCAAGAGGATGAAAATGGTAGGGTTGGGTGTTGACGCAAATCCTATGACAAACCTTCATATTCTTAAGGTGAGTAATATTTTTAAAATTTTCTAATAGCAATTGCTTATCTCCTTAAGCTAAAAACATGCTCATTCTTATGTAGCCTAATACAACTGGTGCAAGAATCTTTAACCTATCGGACAAAGGGGTAGTTTCAAGAGTTACGTCAACAACAAAGGTGCATTCCCAAGTCAGTGCACAACCTCAGTCACATCATGTATCAGCAGGTCCTGAAAAACAAATTGCGATGACGCCGAAGCCACCATTACAACCCAAGGCCAGTTCCCAACCTCAGTCATCTCATGCAACAGTAGCTCCTCCAAAGCACGTTGCAATAAAGCCAAAGGCACTATCGCAACCTGAGGCTAATTCCCAGGCTCAGTCATCTTAAGCTACAAGAGCTCAGAAGCATCTTGGTTTAAAGCAAAAGGCACCATCACAACCCCAGGCAAGTTCTCAACCTCAATCATCTCGTGCAACATTAGCTCCTCGAAAGCATCTTGTGATGAAGCCAAAGCTATTATCGCAACCTGAGGTCAGTTCCCAGGCTACAATAGCTCAGAAGCATCTTGGTTTAAAGCGAAAGGCACCATCACAACCCCAGGCAACTCCTCAAAAACACATTGCGATGAAGCCGAAGCCACTATTGTAGGCTCAGTCATCTCAGGCTACAACAACTCCTCCAAAGCCTATCGCTGCGAGACCATATATAAGGAAAAGCACCAGAATTATGAATCAAGTGAAGGCTGAACCTACTGGACCACCAGAGACCATCATATTGGATTGATATGTTTGTTGAAATTGGTGTTGTTAGGTGAATTTATGTCAATTATTAGCTGGTTTTCTGTATGAGACATGTAGCGTTTGTGCATAGAACCTTTTGTGCACTAAAAGTGCATATTTTGTTGAAAAGAACCTTTTGTCCACTGAAAGTGCAGGTATTTTGTTGAACAAAGCTTTTTTTGCACTGAAAACGTGAGCATGTTGCTTTGTCAATGAATCGTGTTTCAACGAGTTATGTGGGATGCTTGATTTTGGTTTGGATAATGCACGAAAGTGGTTGCTCTTCAGGATTGTTAATAGGTGATTACTGAAATTGTCCATGAAGAATTTTCATTCTTCCAATACTTTTGTCATCTTCTTTCCCATTTATTGTTAATAGGATTGTTAATAGGTTCCTAATTTATTCTGGTGGAAATAGCTCATATAGTGCTATTGACAAGCACACAAATCAAGCAACATTTTTCAATGCGAAAGTAATTTCTCGCATGGCAAGCAACCGGTCTTGCAAACTACAAACTCACATCAGATTTCATTCCCATCTCAATTATCCACAACTAGTGTTCAAACTTACAAACTTAGAAATAAGGTACTATGGAAGACTTAGAAAATTCCCACCAACTTTCACATTACATATAACCAATACAGCAATATAACACATGCATACAATGAATGCCGATTGACATAGCATATTTCCTTTCTTTACTCGTGTGAGCTCCTCCTTTAAACGTCTATTTTTCGCCTTTTGAGTTTTCATTTCAGCTAGCAATGAGCTCACATCGACTTCGTCACGCTTCGATTAGCTTGATTTACACAATGCTTGATTTCTTTCAAGTAGGTCAACTATCATGTCCCTCACATGATCTTGTATCTTTGGATCAACCCACATGAAGAAATCGCATCAACTTGGACTATTAAACTTAGCACATCCATGGAACCTTCTTCCTGCGTTTTTCCTTGTCTTTGCCATAAGAATTGGCGATTGAAGACCACAATAACATGTTGGCTCCGAGTTGACCTCATTAAGAGTTACGCCACTTGATTCAGATGTTGGTGCCCTCATTCTTCTGGGCTTTGTATTATAGGAACCTAATAGAAGTATATTAGCTATATAATGATTCATTCATAACATCTTCATATAAGTAACTTCTGCATAATGTAATGTGTTTACTTTAGAGATTTAGGAGATGTTTTCAATCTCCAAAAAACATCTCTCTTTTCATATGCACTGGATGAATAGACAACCATAACTTACTAGTATTGGAGAATGGAAAACAACAAAATGCAATAATGTAGAGAGCGATACCTGCGTGAGGAGGAGTCGCCATCGCCGTCGCTGACCCTGTCGTCGTCCCCGATGCCAATCGCTTTGCTGCTGAGATGTCGAGACTCCCGCAAGAGAGGTCTTCGCACGAACTCGCAATCGTCAAAGGAAAGAACACGAACTCACGACGAGCGTCGAACTCGAGGTCGATGAGGACCCAAATTGCAAGAGAATTGCAGTTTGGACGAATTCGATTTGGGGCTTAGGGTTCAGACGAATTTGATTTCGGGCTTAGGGTTCGAACGAATTCGATTTGGGGCTTAGGGTTCGCACGAATTCAATTTGGGGCTTAGGGTTTGCTCGGAATAGCGAAAGCAGACGTAGAGACGGAGGGGGGAGAGGGAACACGACGGTGAAGAAGACGTACAGACGGAGGGGGAGGTAACACGGTGGTGAAGAAGAAAGGAGAACATGACGTCGTTTTGAATGCGTGGCATTTTTTTTTTTAAACTATTCGCAATGGAGGAGAGAGAAACGATTAAAAAAAGCCACACGGGGGCCACGTCAGCTTTTCCGTTAAGAAATTAGACGGCGTCAATTTTAGGACTCGTTTGAAACATTTTGACAAGTTTTAGGACTTAAATGCACTTTTTGCAAGTTTTAGAACTCAAATGCATTTTCGTGACAAGTTTTAGGACTTCTGGAGCACTTATCCCTAATATAAAATGTATCCAGACTTGATGTAAGTTTTTAAAATCTTAGGACGCAATTTGTGAGGTGTTGATAATAGGAGATGTCGATTTACTAATATGCTACGTAAAATAGTCAAATTTATGTAATCATGATAGCAAATTATATAATAGATAAAGTCCATCTTTGGTTTCTAAATTTGTACTTCTTTTACAATCAAGTCCTCGAACGTTTAATGTCTATGCTTGAACTTGCATAATTTTTTTAACTAAGTTCTTTCGGCTCCAAATTCGATTAACTGGAGGAGCTCACACGTCTGTTGAAACTGGCAAGAGTCTGATATATGGTAAAATCTTATGCACTCGTGGGCTTTTAACTAATCCGCGGGACTAAGAACCCTAACACGAGCGACAATCAGGTTTTGAATAATAAGATTTCTCAACACGGCTTTCCATGTAAAGGTTCTTGTTGCCTCCAATGGACGTGACAACCCCAATTAACTAAATATGGAGTAAAAAGAATTCGATTAAAAAGTCATGCACATTCAAGGAATTAATTAGATAAATAAATAGTTTTTAGGACTTGATTAACAAAACCGCACGAGTTTATGGACCAAAAGTGCTAGTCTACCGTTATTGTAGGTTCATAGATTGTGCTATACATATCAACAATGTAAGTTTCATTCCTAGATCAGATTTGACTCGTCTGAGTGAGGCTGAACAAATTATTAGTTTTTTTCTTTTAATTAAGATTGATCCAGTTAAGATCTAAAAGTGGACATAATAGTAGAAAGATCTTGTGACCGCATAAGATAGGGTAATTGGCTTTAGAGTTGGCAGATCTCAACTTGAAACGTAGATTTAGAACTTGAATCCTATTATGTTACCTTAAAACCGACCCTAGAATCTATCACGGTTGTCCTTAAACTGCCTATGTTTTTCCGATTTAATTCCAAGGTCTACCTGAGAGCTTCTTTTTTTTATTCTTTTGTTTTGTTTCATTATCAAGAAAATAATGAGTAACAAGATCATTAATAGAAAAGATCAATGAGGATGAGTGAACAAAAGCAAATTAGGAATGAGCAAAGGTTGTGAGGCTTGAACGAGCGATGACAAGTCACAAAGCAAGAGAGAGAGAAAGTCATGAAGTGTTTAAATGAAGTCAGAGAGAATAGAGAAATAAAGAGATATCAAGAGAAAAAATGCCAAGAGTGAAAAATTAGAATTTTTAGACTTTATGATATTGATTCCAAATTCAGTGCAGTCAATCCAATTCCCGATTGATTCTTCACTCCAAATTGGGAATAGGACCGTTTTCACGACGGTCTAATCTGGTTCCATTGCACAACCCTAGTGCAAGATGTGGCTCAACACAATACTTCACCCACTTCTATAATTGCAGATGCAGATTAGAGTATAAATTAGTCAGTGCACGCGTGTACCGTGCCATGAAGAAATATCAGTTCTGTACTTCATCCAAAGAGGAGGGACGGAAAAGGAAGAAGAGGCTGAATCCATCCAAGAAAACACCCATTTGCAACTATTCTGAAGAAACACATTGACAATATTGAGCACAACATATGACGAAAGCATATACTTTGTTAAGGGTTGGGAGTGGGTTCAGGGACGTTTGCTGGATTTGAAACCCAGTATGCGCCAAGAAAAAGGAAGAAGAAAAACATATACTCAATAATTTCCCCAAGTAAATGTAATATTGGCATCTGACAAAATCATATCATCACCCATGAATCAGATCACTTTTTAATTGCAACAAGCGAAGGCACTTCAAAGAGGGGAACACAGAAATAGATGGCATGAGAGCGCAAGAGTGGTCACCCCAAGAGCATAGCAAATTGGTATATCGAGAAACTATTTGATCTACCAAAACCCGCTTTATAGCTAGAATAACAGCTCTCAGGTGTAGGAGACTCTTCTTTCCCGGTTGTATGGCAAATAGGAACGCTCGGAGAAGAGCCCGGCAAAGCCCTTTGATAAGCAACCTTCGACTGCACATGGAGACTTGGAGCCAAGGGGACTACTGTGCCTGACATTTTCCATGTAGTCATCTGGAGTATCAGTCAGTGGGCTATCCTCGAAGGCTGGAGACAAATTCACCTTTTGCCTTCTCTTGGAAATCACGGACCAATGATCATGACTGGTGTCCTCAATGCACGTTTCTGAGAGTCCCTCACTAACCCTGGTGAAGTCGTCACTGAACTTCCTCTTCAAACCGTGATAGCTCTTCAATCCTGCAATAAACACCAGTTCCAGGAAATGATTGCTAACCTGAAGCAATGTAAACGAAAAATTAAGTGGTCGTGCAATTGGCTTACCTGGGAGAGGGTCATCATGAGATTCGGAATCATCACAGGTACAATGGAAGTTAGTATTGTTACTGGTTCCCGATACCCTGCCCAAAATGAAATACCAATCAGCAGATTCTCAGACTGTCATCGTACAACTGCATATGCAGCTAAAGGGACCAATAAGCCTAATAACAATTATTGCTAATTGACTTTTTGTAAACAGAAACAACTTTTACAAAACAGTCTCGTTAGATTTTATGAAAGTAGTAGTCAGGGAGTTTTTACAAAAGTAAAGACTTTGATTAGTGAAAGACCTGAACAATTCAGGCCTCCCCTGAAAAGGTTATGGAGATCAGTGAGTATTTTTAACGAACCTGTACATATGCTCAACAAAATCATCTATTAAGACAGGCCATGCACCTGGAACAACAGTAAGCAGAGATAATTAATGGCATAAAGCTTCATGAAAAATGATAGAGAATATATTTCATCAAAGAAGTTATCTTTCCCAACAACGTCATGATAATCCTTAAATAAAGGAGAGACTCAAATGAAAGGTGTAATTTAAGTGTATATTTGAACAAATTTCACAAAGAGGTAGGAAAATGCCAAATTTGATTTCTAGTATGAATATAAGGAAAAAAAAAAAAAAAAATATATATATATATATATATATATCATATAAAAGCCCCCACAATGTCTCTGCTTGTTTCTATAGAAAGTCAATGTTGCAAAAGTGACCGTCATTGCCACATCTTCGAAGTTATCAAAAAGCAGGACTGGTGGACCAAAAGTAGCTTAACAGCAATACACCACAGAAATGACCATCTCAACACTGCAATAGCAGGACCTATTAAGATTCAATACCTGCAGGATCATAACCTTCTAGAGTTTCATGTACGCAACGGCTAAATGCTAGAACTTGCTGCCAAGTATCTTCAGAGATGTTATATCGCTGGTTTTTCTGGAGGAACCAACATTTCAATATCCTTAAAGAGAATCACTAGAAAAACTAAAGGAGGTAGAAGAACAGGGAAATTGAAGAGAATTTATGCAACCAATATGTTAGAAGAGGACCATAAATGAATGAAATAAAACTAATTTTACTTGATCCAAAACAAGGATTCAAGACACTGAACATCCGAAGCATCTTCAAAAATACTTAAAGATGCTTAAACATGACAGCTCCATGCAAATAAAGTACTTAACTTGCATACTTAACGCTCAACTACCCTAAAAAGGTACCTGATTATCATTTCCAATCACCGCAAGTTTTTTAAAAAAACCGCTATGCCTTAACCACAATCATCCAATAACTATACTCACTTCTCATTAAACACAGGGATCAGTACAACTGATATTTATACTACTTTCACAAAACCTAGGGCCAATCACAGATCTAGAAAAGCTTAAAAAGCATTTTCCAGAAGATTACTCAATTCTAAATTCAAAGCGCACGAACTCTCTCTTACTAAAAGCCATTTAAAAAAGATGAAGCTATGGTAACACTATTTCCACTTCGGTATAGTGTTCATCTTCATTAAGTTTGAAGAATTGCTGTCCAATCATGGAACTTCATTAGCAGCCAAAAATGCCCGAAACACGACTGCTTCAAGCAAATAGAAGATGCAATTTGCCTCTAAAAGTATACACTCAGCACAGCATGACAGGATGGTAGAAAACTATCATTTCCAATTATCATCAGTGTTTTAAAAACTGTACTGAAGGCCATACTGGATGGCTGACCAGTACGTGGTTCTAACTGGTCCAACCACGCAGTTTGATTATTAACATACTGTTCGAAATTATATAATTTTATACCTTACAAAATGGAGAATTAGCATAAGTGCATCGCGAAAGCAAGTTGGCAAGGTCATTACAGCATGTTCCAAAGGGCATGGTTCAATTCTCCAAAGGTCCTTTTTCACATTTTTAGAGAACAGTGTATGTTTAAAAGAATTCTACAGCCTTCAAATTAACAGGGACATTCATAACCCAGTTGGTTGAGAGGCAATAAAGAAAAAAGAGGTCATGATTCCACTCTTATGCTTGTCATCACAACTCTTAATTTTTACAAAGTGCAAAATCGGTCTAATGAGCTGGTCTAATCCGGTCTAAGCCAAAATGGTTCATATGTTTCTCACCAATTTGGCCAGGTCGACCAGTTTTGACCACTAATGGACAATGATATGAACCAGATCGGAGGCCAAGCCAGTACTTAAGTGTCCCAGCACCATCTGCTGAGCATACTTTATAAGAAACATATACACTTACGATAGTGAATGCATTGGAAACTGTAATATTCCCTTATTTAGTTACTCAACAAGTGCCTCCAGGGCACTCACTAATAAACTCCAAGTTTGAGTTCAAAGCACAGAGATCTTACTAAAAGCAACTTACAACAAATTAAAGGAAATAACACTATATCCAAGGGCAAAATGGTTAACAGTCAAGTCCCCCCCCCCCCCCTCTCTCTCTCTCTCTCTCTCTCTCTCTCTCATGCGTCCCCCTTATGGAGTTTGGCAATTAATTTAATTGCCGGTAAGATTATCCAGCCACATAGAATCAGACTCAAACCAGAAAAAATGGGAAGAAAAAAATTCCTAAGTAGTCCCCCCCCCCCTCTCTCTCTCTCTCTCTCTCTCTCTCTCTCTCTCATGCGTCCCCCTTATGGAGTTTGGCAATTAATTTAATTGCCGGTAAGATTATCCAGCCACATAGAATCAGACTCAAACCAGAAAAAATGGGCAGAAAAAAATTCCTAAGTAGTCCCCCCACCTCTCTCTCTCTCTGGCAATTAATTTAATTGCCGGTAGGATTATCCAGCCACATAGAATCAGACTCAAACCAGAAAAAATGGGAAGAAAAAAATTCCTAAGTAGTCCCCCTCCCTCCCTCCCTCCAAGATTATCCAGCCACATAGAATCAGACTCAAACCAGAAAAAATGGGAAGAAAAAAATTCCTAAGTAGTCCCCCTCCCTCCCTCCCTCTCTCTGGCAATTAATTTAATTGCCGGTAAGATTATCCAGCCACATAGAATCAGACTCAAACCAGAAAAAATGGGAAGAAAAAAAATTGCTAAGTAGTCCTCCCTCCCTCCCTCCCTCCCTCCCTCCCCTCTCTCTCTCTCTCCCTCTCTCTCTCTCTCTCATGCGTCCCCCCTATGGAGTTTGGCAATTAATTTAATTGCCGGTAAGATTATCCAGCCACATAGAATCAGACTCAACCCAGAAAAAATGGGAAGAAAAAAATTCCTAAGTAGTCCCCCCCCACCTTTTTCCCCCACTCTCCCTCTCGCTTGCTCGCTCGCATCCCCGCTAATGGAGTTTGGCAAGTAATTTGCTGATAAGATTATCCAGCCACATAGAATCAGACTCAAAACCAGAAAAAATGGGAAGAAAAAAAATTTCTTAGGCCCTATTAAGGGTCAGATGCAACAGGAATTTCCCCTTAAATCAAAGAGTCATACTCTGCAATGAAATATATAAAAATAAATCTGTTCCCAAGATGGATTCCATGATCATGTTTTTGATATAGTGGATGGCTCAGTATGTGGAGTTAATGTGCTCTAATTCAGCTGCTTTGGTAGTTTTCAGATTTTTTTCAAGTGTCTTGACCGTTTAAAGGGTACACTCGACTTACTCTAGAGGTGGGGTTCGGTTTGGAGGGGCTAAGTTAAGAGCAAAACGAATAAGAACAAGTGGCATATTTGCAGTCCACTGTTCAATACAAAGTTGAGAGAGAGAGAGAGAGAGAGAGAGAGAGAGAGAGAGTTTTCAATGTCATCAGTTTAAACGTGCTCCACCGTCTTGATGCTAGGGCATTTCTATCAAATCACTGAAATAATTGTGTACACAACTGAAAATGGCTGCAGAAATAGGGTCACCCTAAAATGAAGATTTGCGAAAGTGAGAATCTCCACATGTATTACATAATTTGACCCAACCAACAGAAAATTGGAACAGAGAAAAAGGGACAATTGTGCCGCCCCATATTCAAAAGAAAAAAAAAAAGCGATACACCAGAATATGTTTAAGAGAATTTTCCAAAAGTACAACAGTGCTAAGACATGATAGATAGCAACTATAAAATTGAGGACTGGTTAAGAGAAAAGAAATAAACAAGAGAAGACTCTGAAAAAGAGGATAAAGCAAATATTGATTGTGAAAATAACTTTACAGCTGCGAATGAAACACGTGAAGACTATTTCTCCTCAACTCATCAAATAACACACTCATACAGGCTAGGTGACTTCTTAGGCATGTTGTGAAGTCAGCGGAACGGATGTTCTATTGCAGTATATACTCAATTGATAGACGATGCTAAAACTTCACTTATTTCTGCTGATGATAGGGTGCCATAATTACTGGTTCTGTTGTTGGCATTGAGTATATTGGCTTGGTTTACCATGCTAAAAGAACATTGAACTAAGAATGGAGTAACAGTACCTCAACAAATTCGCACCACTGGTTAAGCAGTCGAAACCTCCCAGCTAATACAAGTTTCCAGGCAGTAATAGCCTTGCTTACAGCTGCCAATCATGCAGGATGAAAGATCGCATTAATAAAATGAAGGCTACCAAACGCTAAAGCAAGAGGTTCTTTCAGGAGAATAATTTGGCAAAAAGAGAGTCAACAGAAAATTATATCGACGAAAAGAAGCAGCTTACTGATGTTCTTTTGTCCATTTTCACGGCAGATGAAGAAAACAAACTCATAGAAGCATGCAAACTCTGCAAAATCTGCCTGCAAGAACAGAGTACGAGTAACAAGAAAATTCACTTTTCCATATAAAACTAGCAATGCCAGTCAAGCTGCTATCCGATCAAGCATGAAAAGAACTATACAGTTGAAACAGCTGTGTATGCTGAGCTTGAAAAGTGCTTCTATTAGAATGTATTCATTTCAAAATAGTAATAAGACTAAGAATCCATGGACATAATCTCACCAGCAAGTTCAATCGTGACATAAGCTTCAAGAGCTCATTAAAAATTGAATCCCTGTCACAAAAGCAACCAAACTTCTTGAGAAAAAACCATAGAGAATACATTTTAAAAAATGCTCAAAGCTGATGCTTAAAGAAAATACTAAAACCGATAAACTCAAACTGATGGGTCTTATAGCAAGCTCCTCTGAAAACTTTAAGACGTATCTTTACAGATGAATCCCTCAATAGAAATAGCTAACATATTTCAACTAACCAGACAGCCCCATGACACATTAAAAGCAAAAGAGAGCACAGAAGACACAAAAATTATCAACATTTTGACTTAACACTGCGAATCAAATTACGGCTTTATGTGGATTGAAATAAGAAAAAATAATGATCAACATGCACTCTTATGTCCCAAAACTGACAAATCTACCACAGGCAACTTCCATCAAGTAAAATGCCCAAGCCATAGAGTGCATACCTCGTTGGCAATCTTGATTCAACATATTTTAAGAGTTGAGCCAATGCCTCCCTTGAAAATTTTGCTGTTTCTGACTCATCGTCTCGTCTCAGACCCTTTTCAACACGTGCACAAGCAATTCCAGATTTAATGTCTGCAAGTAAATTTAAGCTGGATCAACTTGCAGACAGGAGACAGGCAAATTGATTCCATCCAGCATCAATCTCACGCAACAAGCCAGTTTTAGATAATGCAGCAGCAAACAATGCATCCACAAAGGGGAAGAGAGAAAGAATGGAACTACCGCATGGTCTCTCAATTGTTAGTGGGTTGTCTGTAAAACACAAGACCTCGATCGACTAAAGTGACCAAGCTTAACTCAGCCCGACATTCAATCAAACACCTCGCGTTCCCATTTTGGCTCTAACTCTCTTTGAGCACGCCAATTCATCAAATAAACCAAAATTGGAACTCAAAAGCAAAAGTGCACCCAGAACCGCATACAGAAAAAGCGGCAACCGAGACCCCCAATCAAAATCAAGAATCCACCCGTCAGGAACCATTACTAGCTCGCGCAAAGCAATGAAACAACCAAGAAACGACAAGATAGGGCGCAAAACTCGCGATAAACGACCGACACGAATTCGCCGGAAAAACAAAAACAAAAACCGGAGATTGAACGATCGGCAGACGGCTCGATTTACCGCAGAATCGGCTGTAGATGTCGAATATGTCCAGGCGATCGGAAGAGGGATCCATCGGCGGACGACAGCGGGAGGGGCTATCGGCTTCAGCTCTAGAGTTTCGATCGGAGGAAGTCCAATCGAAACCCTAAGGGCTTGGACTTAGACACAGAGAGGAAATTCACACGATGATAATCGCTTGATCTCGAAGCAAAACTCGCCTCCTTCGGGATCCTTTCTTCCTTATCCTTCTTTTTCAAATTTCTCTTTTCCGGGATTTTTATTAGCTGCTGCGACGGAAGAAGAAGAAGGTGAGTCGACTCGGATTGGACTCGATCGCAGCAGACAATCCGTCAAAAGAGGCTTTACGTCTCCGGTGCCTTGACGTCTGAGTCAAGTTCTTGCTTCCATTGGGAATTCCTCTCGGTCCTCACTTGCTTGGGGGTTCTACCTTTTTTTTTTTTTAAGTTATTTTCTAATTTATTTATTTTTTTCTCAATTTTTTTCAACGATAATCCATAGACAATTACCATCTCGGTCCCAAGCAACTTTTCGATATGCTAGATTTGGGTAAATTATGAGATCAAGACACAATTATGAACTTAAAAAATTTACTCGAATCATTACCGATCTATTTAGATGAACACTGGTCAATTGATACTCATGCAAATGGCTTATATAATGATGGAAAAGTCAATTAACCAAGTGCTCTTGTGAATGAATGAGTAAAACGAAATCTTAAAATCAAAGATCGTGGAACTCGGTTACATGTGAGAAGCATCCCACAAAACTCTTTCAATATTGTAGGTTTTTTTAATTTTTTGGGTTGAGTCTTGAAACAACCATCAATTTCCTATTATGAATGATATTATGTTCTAAAATCTTCAAATATCTCCAAAATTCTTATTCAGCGATGTTATGAATAAATGAGGTCATTTCCTTGCGTATGGTGATGTGACTTCGTTTGTGGGTGAAAGTGTGGATATAAATGCCAATCAAAATACAGAATTCAATCGTGACATGTGAACAATTATTACATGCAATTTGGCATGGCAAATCAAATATTGGACAGTTTGATGAAATGACATGATATAACAATATTCATATGGAACGTGACGATAAGATGGCATAATATGACCATGATCACATATAGCATGACTTGACAAACCAAATATAAAACTCAGTAATAATACGACATGGCATCTAACATGAGACATCAAGTCAGATAGATGCGGAAAATGAAAACGAGTTAACATGAAATGTCACTACTCATAAGGAATATGATAACAAGATGACGTGACATAAGAATAATCGCATGCGAGATGACATGTAAATCATAACTCTATGACATAATAATATAATGACATGACCACACCTTATGAAGCTATTTATTCAATTTACGGCTTTACTTGAGCATGATGACATTTACGAAGAAATGCACCCTTTTCCTTCGGTCAAGTCAAAATATAAACTATTATTTGATTTTCAATTCGTGTTTGAGTTCAATTGACTCAATTTGATGATTGGGTTCTATAGATCCCATTTAATAAACATCTCATATCGGGTAGATTTCACTACGCAATTATTAACATCTGTAAGAATTTGTGGAATTACCTTCTAAAGGCCTAAATTTATAGACAAAAGCATGCCTTAATATTTAAATACTCTATCACTTCCACACGCTTAGCCTTTTTTTTTTTTTTTTTTTGGTTAAATACTAAGCGTTGACATAATTAATTGGGAAGATAAATAAGATTTGGAAAGATTTGAATTTGGGATCTTTTACTCTGATACTATATATTCTTATTACAAGTATGATGAAATCGTTTTATCTAACCAACGCACATCAGTAACGAGCATCAAGAAATTAGCTAATTTGACATTCCATTCAGTTGATTCTTCAACTATTACTAACTGATCACAAGTACTGGTCGATGCAAGGAAATAATTCTTGACTTTGGGACTAGGGAGTATAATCCGATTTGGGCGCATAATCCGGATCAATCATTTCGTCTTCTCTAGAGAACTTCTTCCCCTTCCTCCGATCACGGCGGGCTCTTTCACGCTCTTGGGCTCTCAATTCATCGTGCAAGGATGTCAACGAGGTGGTCAGACCCCGGTTCCTATGAGCTGCGAAATTTGAAACTTGTAATAGGGATCCTGTGCAACGATGCAGATGAGAAGTGAAAGCGGCGAAACGCTCACCGGAAATGACGACATCTTCTGCTTTCACGGACTTCCGCCTCGCGTGCTGCGCAAATAATTTGAGGTCCTTCGCTAGCTGTTCTGTTCATCACACAGCAGCAAAAGGATTTAGTCTACAAGTTCCTCGAATCGATTCATCGAACAATTCCTGTGAACAAAATGCAAAACTGCAACTGATGGCAACGAGCTGCCAAGGACAATGTAGACATTAATTCGGGTGAATTCACACAAGATTCGACCATCTTTTCTGTCAAGACTTGTACCTGCATATCTCAAGGTTAAATTGGCAATGCATTCCGATACGGGTCGGGACAATTCCGCATCATTTCTTTTGGCTGCGATCAAACGAAAATGAAAGGTGATGAATTCTTCCGACGGGGCGAACGATGGTAGGAAGCTAAACGGGTGCAGGGAAATTGAACCTTCAGCTTCGGCCAAGGAGGCCGCCGAGAGTTTGAATTGATTCCTGAGATCGGCGACGAGCTCATTTTCTTCCATGGAGGATGAATTACGTTTTTTCTCCTGCCTTCGCTAATGATCTTCTCGCATTTAACTTTTGAGAGGGAAACGCGGGAGAGGGGATCGCCATTGCCATCTTTGCGACCGGTGGTTGTGGAAACCGTTGAGCTGAGGACCAACCAAAAAGGTTTCTCCTAAAATAGGGTGATTATAGTTCTCCCGAATTTAATGTTTAAAATGGCAAATCCTTTTCATTTTCTTATGCGCATGGGAATTCAGAATTGTCGCCGCTTATTAGGGAAAATACTTTGAATATAAAAATTTATTTAAGAAAAGAAGAAGGGCAACTTGTTCTTGCGGGTTATGTGAAAAGGAGTATAACAAACTTTAGGCTCTCTCAATTTCGTGGAAAATGTAGCATTTCGAAAGATACTTTCTAGTAAGTCATTTTCAAAAAAAATGACATATTTTTTATATTCAACTGAAATCTGGAAATAAACTAGAAAATATTTTCTGCCGTTTGGTAAGGAAAATTTGATTTGATTTTTTCTTCATGCACTCCTTTGAATAATTTTTTATTTCTATTTTATTTTTTAAAAGTTGATTTTTTTAATTTTTAATTTTTTTTTTTCTTTCTTCTTTGGCTAGTCGCCGGCTACAGTAATGGCTGACGACCAACCACAGGTGAGGCTCAAGCTTTGCTAGATTCCAGCGAGCTCATTCATTGCCACCTTGCGAGCTCGAGCCTTGTCGAATCTAGTGAGGCTCGGCTTAGCTCGCCAAAATTTGGCAACCTTGCCACAACTTTGCGGCCAGTCGCCTGTCATCGTCGTAGCCGATGATCGACCAAAGAAAAAGGAAAATAAAAGAAAGAAAAAAGAAAAAATCGATTTAAAAAAATTATTGAAAGGAGTGTATGGAGGAAAAAGGGAAAAAAAGAAAAAAGAAAATAAAAGGAAATGGTGTTTTGTGAAAGACAATGCTTGGTTTAAAGGTGAAAGAAAGAGATGAAAAATGTATTATGCTTTCCTGAAAAGTGAAAAATGTTGTCCCTACTTTTGATTGTATTCTTTTCATTGGTGAAAATTGTTTTTGTTGACTAATTTATTTTTCATGAGCCGAACGTCAAAAAATCCAAAAAATGTTTTCTTGAAATTTTATTTGGTAAAATTAACAAAACCTAATCTTCATCCCTTATATATCTAATAACTAACAAATTGTTTTGGGAAAATTTTACTTTATATCTATATTTTCTCACAACGTTTCTAATTAGATTTTTATGCATTTATTAGTTTCTATTGACATCCTTCTACTTACGTATAATATCTAAGCAAGTTACCCAACAAAAAAAGAAACAAATAAAAAAAAATCCACGGGAATTCAGCCTTTGCATATGCATGTCTAAATTGACTTTTATTTTCTATTTATTGGTTAATCAAGTTCTTACAGCACACCAAATTTGACTTGCTTTTTTTATTCAAGACACATAAAAATTTTCACGATATAAATGTTGAATATGTTGGAAAAATATGATTTCGAATCAATAGAACAATCAAGTTGGACTTTAAAGCATGATATTATTATTTTTTAAGGATTTATTTGCCTCGCAATTTATTAATGATCACAGGCAAATATCCTCCAGGATACAATAAAGTGTCAAATGAAAATACTAAATAGCAATTATAATATAATTCTAGGGTCTCTCTAAGAAACAATTGAAATTGAAAAAATAACTGTAGTTTTGAAAAGAATACTCGAAAAATGATTTCATATTCATTCATCCAAAAACTGACACACACACACACGCATATATATAAATTGATCTTAAAGAACATAGACAACTCTTTGCAAAAAGTTGCAAAGTAAACAAAGGTATCTTTTTGGAAAAAGTTGCAAAATGAACAAATGTATTCCTTCAAAAGAAGTTGCAAAATGAACAAATGCATTTCTTCCAAATAATTTGCAAAATGAATAAATGCAACATTTCGAGAAAGGTTGCAAATTAAACGAATATAATTTCCAAAAGTTATCTTGAAAAGATATATATATATATAACAATTTGGAATAAAAAAATAAATAATAATTTTTTAATAAATGTTGTCACCTAAATTTTGCATAAAAAATGGGATGATTTTTACCCCAAAAAAAATCAAGATTGCATAACATATAGTTTAGGGGCATTTATTTTATTTTATTGGACCGACGGTGAGCATTGATTTAGGTGGGATTTTCACATATTCAGGTAATATACACTGGGGGGACATATTTTGGGCGGAAAGGAAATTTTCGGATGGAATATTTGAAAAATACAAAAAGAAGAATATTGCCCAAGATGCACATATTTCAACAATATATTTAGAGGTATTATGCGCAAGCGAAATTGGAAACAAAATATGTCACAAATATTTAAATTTTTCCCCTATAAAAGGTGTTGTGCGTGTACGGAGACGGGGGACGAAAAAATTGAAAGAATTGAAAAAAAAAATTGTGCAAGGAAGAAGCCTTCGTCCAAAGAAAAAAAGCATTTTCTCCAAAAAAAAAAAAAAAGGGGCAAAACCCTAGCGGCGACTGTTCATCTTCTCCGGAGGCTGCCCAACCGCGCCTGCCCGTGCCGCGCCGGTCACTGCGCCGGCACCGCGACTCCGGGCGCCACCGCGCCTCGCCACCCCGCCGGCTTGCTCGCCTCCGCCACGCCGCGTCGTCGGTCTCTCCCCGCCGTCTGCACTTCAGCCCTCGCCGACCGAGATCTGCTCGCGACCTAGCCCCGACGGTCCCTGATCCAGCCGTGAACGACGCCGCTCCGTCTCCGTTGCCGCGACCCAACGCCGGCGCCTCAGCCGATCTCTACCCCTGATCCACCGCACCGGAGTTGTTGCCCGACGCCGCTGCTCACCCTTGCCGCTGCTCCAGATCTTCCCTGAAGCTTGTGCCGCCCCGCCGTCGCCGATTTGCTGCGGCCCGAGCGGCCCAACGCCGCCTCCGCCGTCAGCCTTCCAACCCGTGCGCCCCGACGCCGCCTCCGCTGTCAGCCTTCCAACCCGCGCCGCCCGACGCCGCTGCTCCAGATCTGCCCATGACGCCTTCAGATCCGGCGACCTGCTGTGCACCCGTCGGAGACCCTCGCCGGAGCTCCGAACCGGCAGCCAAGATTTTTTTTTTTAAAGTGAAAAAAAACAAATTAGGTATATTTACTTTATTTTATTAGGCAAGTTTATCTTATTTTCTTATTTATTTTATTTTATTTTATTTTTTGTCTCCTTATTTGAGATATTTCTCGATGCATAATTGGAAATTTCAACATATCATCCGATTCGTAACCGTGACTGGATTTTTTTATTTCATCTATAAAGCTTTAGATGAAATAATTAATTAAGCGGGAATAAAATTGATATTTTGATCTTTAAGGCTTAAGATCAATTTATCGATTTTACAAGCGAAATATTATCCCTTGATTTGAACGATGTATGATGATTTTGAAGGATCTGTCTCGTCTTGATTGATTTATTTATCTTGAAATATGTTTGAGTTAGAATATTGCATGCTTTAGGGTTATTGGCATATTTAGACTGAGCATTCTATTTATCATGAATTTTCGAAATAAAAAATAAAAAAATAAATTTAGGATGTTAGATTTTTGTTTCATTAGCTTAAATTGTATGTTTAATTATTTGACATTTTTTTAAATTTTGAAATTAATTAAAAAAAAACATCATGCATATGTTATGTAGAATCAAGACATCCTTTGTACGTCATTGCACATTATGATAAAATTGCATATTTCATTTTAAATTTAGATTGATTTAGATAGACTGCATCTTAGGTTAGAGATTGCTAAGTTAAGATAACATCTTGGTTTTAATTAGGGTTTAGTCTGACCTAATCCTTAATATAAGTTGGATAGAATCTTAATTTAGTTAGATAATTTTCACATTTTTCTAATTTCGAATTTCATAAAAAATACAAAAAATGTCTTAGAATAAATTATTTTCAATCTCTAGGATAGATTGCATTTTTTAAGAAAAAATAAAAATAAAAAATGTCATTGCATGTCATTTATAATTAGATTCATGAACTGCATGCCATTTAGTGATCGTTAGATCCGTTTAATTAAAAATTGCCTGTCATTAGAATTGGGTCATTTAGTTATATTACATTACATAAAGCATGATTCTCATTAATTAAATGAAAACAAAAAGAAATTACGTGTTAATTAGAAATCATATCTAGGATTGATGATGTGAATTTTGATATAACATTGTAGATGTTTTCGTTGCTACAAGGTAAGTCCCGTAATTTATTCATCGCTTTCTTGGTGTTAAATTGGTGGTTTGCGTACCCACATGATCACATCACATGTTAGGGAAATAGATTTAAAATCAATCCAAACTGTCTGCAAAAACAATTTTGAAAATAAAATGAAATGGTACCGAAATGGCATTATAGAAGTCTAATGTAACCAAGTCCCCGTACCCTTAATATCTGGTTCGTAGGAGTAAAATAATTATCCCATTATTTTACTTAAGTGTCTGATCGACCTACCATAAACTGATTAGTTGAGACTCATAGATAAAATTCACTTGCATGTTAAAAAACTCGAACATTAAGTCGCGAATTGGTATGGGCTTAGGAAAGCTCGAGCTAAGGCTAGGCTTAGTAATCAATTAGCCAAACTCTAGGTGGTGCACCCGAAAAATTGGTCGCGACAATAAATAAAATACCGAATTTTCATAATTTTCAAAATTACTTAATAAACAAAAACAACCTTTGGAGTAATAAAGTTTAATAAGATAATGGTAATTAAACAACGGGGGCTCAAGCATGCAAAGTGCGTCTAATAATTACATAGTTATTTCCATACCCGCATGTGAGTATTGTGGGGTTTAGTCTACACCCAACCTTTTCTTTAAACACACCATAGAAGAATTACACTTATTAATAGGTCCATCTTCTCTCAACTTTTTTATGTGGAACAATGAAAATCACACTTTGTTTATTTTACAGACAAACTTCCAACAGAATATGATAACCATACAAATTCTTCATAATTTTCCCAGTTTTAGATGATCTTAGAAAACCTTCACAATATATGCCAATGAAAGCACGCCCGGCCCCAAGATCTGAATCGGGCAAATTGACTTTGATCCTTTTTTCTTATTAAAAGACTTGTGGCTTTTTCTTTTCCTTTTTTAAAGTCGTAGCAACTGAATATTTCAAAAGTTATAAATATCGGCCCGGATGTTTACAAATAATTTTTTTCATCATTCTATGAAATTTAATTGACATTTGAAGTTTTGATAGAAAACATAAATTAATACTTTCTTTAACTTAACCCGTGAATTTTAGGACGTATTTATATTAGCATTTCTTTTTTACTTTTTATTTGATTTAAATCTTGCGGCTCATGTATCTTGAATTTTTTTTTTTTTTTTATGTGGAAGCCACTCATAACTCTCAATATATAAATAAGTCTAGTGGCACTTGTTAACTATTAATAAAGAAATTTTTTCATTTTCAAGCATAATCAGGGAAAGATAGTGTTTTGAAAATAACAAAGTTTCTTTGTTCATGTTTGTGGGGTACTTGTTAATAAAGACCTGTTTCAATATTGACACGCAGATTTGCATATGACTAGTATGATTTTTTTTTTTTTTCCAAAATTTGAATGAAACGTTAAAACTTTGATAAGGAAAAAAATGAAAAAAAAAAGAGAGAGAGAAAAAGTCACAAGAAATCCTAAATTATATTTATTATGACATATTTATTTCAATTTTTGTGATATAAAAAATCCCAAACTTATTCTTTGTTAAC
This sequence comes from Eucalyptus tenuipes, assembly GCA_014182365.1. Lineage (NCBI taxonomy): Eukaryota > Viridiplantae > Streptophyta > Magnoliopsida > Myrtales > Myrtaceae > Eucalyptus > Eucalyptus tenuipes. The sequence continues at coordinate 14,606,292 of CM024546.1, read as the reverse complement.
ACATTACCTCAATTTGTTTTTTATGACATAAAAAATTTCATACTTAAAATTTATATTCATGCGACACATTTATCTCAAATGATCATAACTTTAGGGTTAAAATTGGAAAAATGTATTACATCGGGGTTTTTATGTAAAAAGAAAAAGTCACCCTTTGCTTTTATTTTATTTTTTGGGTTAATTACCCTTTGCATTGGTTGAAACGTACGTGAAATGGAAAAGAACGGACAATCCCACTGATGACTAGAATCATCTAATCATTTCGAGCGTTTTGACATTCCAGCCGGAAAACGAATCGACGCAAACGGTGGCGGCTCCCCTGCAATCCCAAGTCCTCATCATCGTCATCATTCTTCCGCCTTCCAGAACATTCTCCCGCGCTGTATAACTCGCCTTCCCCATGATGTCCGTCACCTCTTCTCGAGTGTTAACCCTTCGGACTGAAATTTTCCACCGATCGCATGCTCCCCCCACCCAAACAAAAAATCTCTCTCTCTCTCCCCCTCCCACTCCCTCTCCGAACAGAGATGTCGACTGAAGAAGCGGAAACGGCCTCCGACCCTCTGCCCCTCCTCGCCTCCATGTTCCTCGCCCTGCTGTCCCGGCACGAGTCGAGCCTCGAGGCCCCGGCTCACGCGGTCGCCGTCTTCAACCCCGCCGCCCGGACCCTCTCCGTAATCCGCGGCGCCCCTCCTACCCTCGGCCCCCTGTTCGAGGCCAAACCGGGTCCACCGCCGGCGTCGAGGGCCTCGATCGACGCGCAGCCGAGGGTCTTAATCACCGAGGAGGAGGACGACGGCGGTGGCGGGGCGAGCGGCGGCTGCGCCATCTGTCTGGAGGAGTTCGCGGCCGGCGACGAGGTGAGGGAGATGCCATGCCGGCACAGGTTCCACTCGGGTGCATCGAGAAGTGGCTGTCGGTGCACGGGACTTCCCCTGTTTGCCGGTTCGCGATGCCGCCGGAGGAGGACGCCACGAAGGTTCCCGGCGAAGGTGGCGAGGATCGGGCTCGGGGCCACAGACCGATCGTGGTGATGCTCGTGATTAATGGCTGGGGCGTGAGTATTCCGAGTTCAGGTCACGGGTCGACGGTGGGAGTCTCTCGTGGTCGCACTCAAAAAGGAATAATTAAGTTGAATTCTTACTAGCTAAAAAGGCATTAAACTAATGCAAAGATGCCCGCGTCATTTTGCCACATTTAACATATTGTTGCGACCTTTCGAGATGAGTTCCAAGAAGATTTGATGGATTGCTAAGCAACGACGTCTATAATTCAATATTGGGGCACTTTCAAATCCTATCAATCGTGATATAGTTTTTCTTTCATTTAAGTCTTGTTATCATAGAATTGTTGCTAACCTATTTACTTGGTAAAGTGTAGGAATTGAGTTTGCTTACTACAAATTAGAGATTTTGAGATTAAGAGATTTACGATAAAAATAACAAAGGTGCCTAATCTTTCATGCAACGCAAAAATTGTGCTTACTTACTACAAACTAGAAATTTTAAGATTAAGAGATTTGGTATAAAAATAACAAGAGTGTCCTAATTTTTGTACAACGCTTATTTAAATGTTATAACATTTTTTTCTTTTGCTTGCTTTAGTACTACATCAAAGTAAGATCAACCATTTAAGTACCACCTCCATCAAATTGTCCTATGCAAAATTTTTAAATTTTTAAATTTTTAATTTCTTTATTTTGTTTTATTTTATTTTGTGCAGGCAAGTTTCGTCAACCTAGACTAGGGAGAGTTGCCTTGCCCTTGGCCAATGGAGCTACAAAGGCATTAGGCGAGGTCATCATCGGCCACAAGCAAGGGCATGAAGGTCCTCGCTAGATCTGGGCAAGGCTGTAATGGTGTTGCTTAGGGCCTTCTTGGCCTAGTCAGACGTGGGCAAGGTGGGCCCTTGCCTAGATTGGGCGAGGCCTTTGCGGCTAGCAAGGGTTGCCGGCGCAAAAAAAAGAAGCAAAAAAAAAAAAAAGGTGTAGAAAAATAGATAATAAAAATAAAAATTCAAAAAATTCAAAAAATTTAAAAATTTGTCAATGTTGGTACCGCGATGACACTTAAGTGGTCAATTTTTTAAAACTTTATGATACTTAAGTGAGTGAGAAAGAAAGTTATACAAAAGTTATTACCCTCAAGTGAGCACAATGCGAAAATTATAACACTTTTGTTGTTCTTATCCCAAGAGATTTGGTTACTTTTCCTCTTAATCAATACCTTTTCCTCTTCATAAGAAACAATTTTCATTATGTTGGGACCTTTGTTCTCCAAGTGAACCACCACGGTAAAGCTAATGAATTATTAAGCAAGCATAAATGACTACTCATTATAGAGATAGAAGCATAAACGACTACTCACTATAGAGATGGTACTGTTGCCTAAATTCTCCTCAACCCATGCCACCCGCAACTTGTGTTTTAATCAAATATTCTCAAATATGCAACTCAATTTATTAGGGCTGTCACTAATCTATTTGTTGTGCAAACAATCTTGGTCAACTTTAATCCTAAACTACTTTTATGTGAGAGCTGATCACATTGTTGTGCAAGCAATAATATAACATTCAATAATCAGCGGTAAATAAATTGCTTGGAAAAATGAAAGAACCTTAATGCGTTAAGAAAATCAAACGCTAAGCTCTACTATTGTCCAATGCAATAAGGATTCTGCAAGATGTTATGTAAAAGCCAAACAACAATGTAATGAATGTATGACTTAACATGAATAAATGTAATTATGCAATGCCAATTAATTATTTTCTTGTTATCTTTGTTTAACATGACTTTAATGCAAGCATGATTCGTTTAAATGTTATAACTATATGAGTTCTAATTTATGAACTAGCTTTAAAGACTAGATGACACGAACACTATATTATAATTAAATGCAATCTATATGCAATACTAATGACATGAAATATGATCAATTAAATTAACCTTAATATTTAAACTACATAAAAGACTATTTGTTTTTGTGTTTTCTTTCTTATAAATAAAAGACTAAACCCTAGCGCACTAAACATGACCTAAATGACTCTTATTATGATATAATGACCTAATGACGCAATATTTTTTTTTTATATATTCTTTTTATGAAATGCAATATGAGATGCAATTGTTAATTGATACATCTACACGATGTGATTTTTATCAAGGCACTAACACTAAGTTATGGTCCTTATGGAACACTCTAAATGATACATGTTAAATTACTAATTAATCTTATATGCAATTTATATGACATAAATGAAATTTTTTTATTTGATTTTATTTAATTAATGAAAACTATAAATTATCCTAAGTTTATACGAATTCTTGAATTAGATGCATGATCCTAGACAGGATAGCCCTCAATAATGAATGCACGTCGATCCTAAATATGCAGTTGACATATGAGGTGTGCTGTGCATGATGATTAAGTTATATCTAAAATTCAACAATATGATTCAATATCATGTTATTTTAATAGAATCAAAATTCAATTAATCGTTTATGAAAATCACAAATGAGACAATGTTAGGGGTCCGACTTCTAAACTCAAAGGTCCGACGCCCAAACATGTCCTAACTAATGCAATGGGATAGTCAAGATATTAACAATATGACATAAGGTTTCATTACCTATTAACATGCATTAAAAATATATATTCAAATCAAATACGCACATAAATTAAACTAACCTTTAGACCTACCTTGATTTAGGGTTTACCTATCTTAATGACGAGGATTCAAGCGAGGCAGAATTGCGGCTGTGAAGTCGATGAACCGTCAGCGAAGGAGTGCCGCCAGGGGTTTAGGGATGAGAGAAGGGCAGCCACGACAAATGAAAATGGCATAGGAACTGCTGGGCTGCACCAGGAAACCGCGACTAAGAGCCACTGGGTACACCGGGAAACGTCAGGCGTGGGGAGGTTCGCTGGTGCTAGGTTGCGAGGTTGCTAGTGGTGTTGAGGCCAATAGGAGGCAGCAGCTGCGGGAGATCAACGCCGGTACGTGCTGGATGATCAGGGGCATCGCTGGGGTTACAGGTTGCTGCAGCGCTCGCGGTGCTGAGATAAGGCGGCAATGATAAGTTGATGCAAGGTGGAGCGACGGGGGAGGAGCTGGTGCAGGTGATACCGTGGAGAACTCGCGGAAGGTGTTGCGCAAGGGAGTGCAGGTCGCTGCCGAGATACTGGCGTTCGTAGGAAATTGCTATGTGGGTTGGGATCTCACCTAGAGGTGCTACAAATGGCTAGTCGCTAGACTTATGCCGAGGCTTGCGCGACGGCGCGACTGAGGAGGCTTTCTGGGCAGCGCGACGATGCTGCCAGGGCACAGCAGCAGGCGTGCTGGAGCTGGACCACGCTCATAAATAAAGACAGCGGGAAGGGGGAGCCTTTTCTCTCACGTGTATATTTTACGTGTCTTCTCTATATTCAAGACATCAATCAATTGGCCACTGTCCTACTTTAGATCAAAGATATATATTCATCTATCACCTTAGAAAATTGATATATCACCTACCAATTATCTCAATTAAATAGAAATATTCCTCCTAATCTGATTAAAGTGTGTTTGTTTGGGAGAAAATTTCATGATGAAAGAAAATATTTTCTGAAAATATTTTTAGGAAAATGATCAATTTTCCTTTGTTTGGTTGCTATCATAACTATTTTCTGACGTTTGGATCTCATTTAGAAAATGATTTCAATCTCATGATTTTATCTTTTGCAAAAAACAAAATAAATTTTTTAAATAATTTTTTACTCTTTTATGCTTTCTTTTCCTTTCTTCCTCCTCCTTCGACAACAATACCATAACCTCCTCTTCCCCTCCTCCTTCCTCTCTCTGCTGGCCACCTCTGCAAAACCTCGTAGTTGCGTCGATTTCAGCGATGGATTCACATTCTCCTTCTTCTCGCCCTATTGGAATTGAAGGATTAACCATCAGAAATGCTTCATGCAACTCTTCATTTTTTGAGAAACCATTGTTTGCTCCTCTTCTCGGCCTCAAGTTCCACGACCTCTACACGGCTTCCTTCGCTTCAGCTTCTTCGTCGTTGTCGTAGCTGCTCCTCTTATTGTTGCCGCTCTTGTGATTGGTGCCAACGATGTTGATTCTGAATATTTCTCTCTACTCTTGAGCTTGATGCTTGTTTCTACAGTTTATCGAAAACCGATGAGGAGGTGGGCAGGAAGCAACTGTTGAGAGTGAGTCGGGAGTGCAATATGAGCATCGGATGGAGAGGGATGGCAATGCTAGTGAGCCACCATTGCTAAGGCTCAGTGACCAGCAAAGGAGGAAAAAGAGAAAATATGACATTCGCAAAATTCGACCCTATTCGGGATATGATAGTAGGTTTGCTTTTACTAATGCGCCCATTAGCAGAGTTACACTTTGAATTGGTTCGTAAATCATTCAAGAGTGTTAAAACTATTGGAAAAAGTAATTTGGGATTTCGATGTGCACAATTAGAGAACTCAACCATGGATTGACAATTCGACCATAAAGATCGATGAGGGACAATCTTATGTCGTTTCAAGCCGATATAGGAGCGGTTATAGATCATTTTGATAATAGTATATAATCGGATTGCGGATGATTCTGCATGATTACTATATTAATTATGAATGACCCTAAACTAATTCCAAATGATCGCGTACTTCAGAACGAGCAATTAACCCCTCACGATTACATGACAACCGAGAGTCATCCATGGATTGAAAATGGCTTAAACGTGGATTGACATCGAATCAACCACATGTCGAACTCACGAAACCCCTAACGGACGCCCATTGGTTTTAATTATGCTAAAGCTGTATTTGATTGATTTCAACCATAAATTCTAATCCGTTTAAGGGTATCGGACTTTAGAAGATTAAGAGACAACCATTGAACATTGCTTAATCAAATTTTTTATTTATTGGTAAACCTCGAATTTTGGGATAAATGAAATTGGCTGGAAATTTGAAAAGGCCCAATGGGCCACATTTCCTTTAAAATTCGGCTATAAGGGCTCAATAGGTGGAAATTACAGTTTTCCCCTTTAAGGCCCATTTTGAGCTCATTTAGGCCCATTAAGTTGTTAAGACCCAAATTGGATGAAATAAGCCCAAGCCCAAAGACAAGCCATTAAGACAATTAGGCCATTTTGGGCTTGGCCCATGTGCGTGAATAGTGACCTATGTGAATAGTGCGTGTGAACAGTAATTTAGCTTCAAGAAGATTTTGACTTTTATGGTAACATGGAGGGATGGGATTTCTTCTTGCTTCCCAAGTGAAAATGGAAGGCCAAGATGTGTTCTTGCTCCCCAAGTTAGGACATTAAGTCAAGGAGAATTAAAATGCCAGCTTCTTCCCTAAGTTTTCCTCTTCTTTCTTCAAGTCTCTCACTTTCTCTCTCTACCCCTCCCTTTGGACAAATTTTCCTCCATCTTTCTCCTTCATCTCATACCCATTTCTCTCACTTTTCCCTCTTGGTTGTGGTGGCCATGAACTGCCGTCCATTGTTCAGCTCACCGGGCTACCCTTGCCATGAGATCTCGCCGTGCCGTCGTTCCCGCGTGTTGGCTGTGAGTCCCTAGCCCTTGCTGGACCTCCCTCAAGCCATGTGCCGTCATTCCTTTGCTATTGTATCCTTCATCATTAGCCGCCACCGCCTGTGAGCCTTGCCACCGTTACCACCACACCCTGTAGCCTAGTTTTTGGAGGTGAGTAGCTTCCTAACCCTTGATTAAGGTGGTAATTACACTAAGGAGTAGGATTAAGATTAGTTTAAGGTTAATGGTAATTAGATTATGTAATAAGTGGATTAAAGTGATAAGTAGTGATGATAGGCTATCACGATGAGTGATAAGTGGTTGCAATAAGTTCTCGCGATAAGTGATAGTTAGATGTGATAAGTTATCTTGATAAGCTATCTTGATTGTGATAAGTGTGTATTGTGTTGTGGTTTTTAATGTGATATGCCTTTACTATGTCCTAATTTTAAGGATAATAGATGCTTATGCAATTCCAAAGTTGAAAGGGGTAAGTATTCATAGAAGACTATTTTGAAAGGTAATATGCCAAGATTGTTCGATTTGATATTGTCATTGGAAGAGACTTGTGATGTTATTGGATGTACTTGTTATATGTGATGATTAGTATTCATGGCAACGTTTTATGTGTCTTAATTGGAAGTAGTCTTTACACATATGTTCATTGTCCATGGTTGATGTGTGAGAACACCTCGAGCCTTCGAGACGGGATGTACGATGGCTCTTGGACATGTGTGGAGGCACACCGAGTCAAGTCTCTCTCTTGGATCGGCGATACTAAGATGTATCGTTCCCAAACCAAGTTCGGTGCTATATCAGTGATCATGTCACGACGAGTCGATCCTTTCTTGGCCTCGGTGCGATGTTGAAACGTATTGTTTCCGAGCTAATTTTGGTACTAGGCCGGTGATCATGTCACGACAGATTGGTCTTTTCTTGGTCTTGGTGCAATTTTGAGGCGTATTGTTTTCGATCCAGATTGGACTTAGGTCAATGCTCAACGTATCGTGTCAAACCACGAACTCTCGTTTCGTGCTTGGCATATTTTATTGATGTAGTTTCGATAGATCATGAGACATACTCTGCTTGACACACTATTGAGGCATTCATACTTGACTAAAGAGAAAGATCATAATGAGCTTGAGTGGTGGTATGCTCGTGTGATCACATAAATGCCCTAATGCGTATGATTATGCGAGGTGATGGTTCCATCTTGATGCGTATGATTATGCAGGACGATACTCGATTAAGTTCGAATGCCCCCAAGTCAACGGGATGTCATTTGCGGATGGATTTTAGAACGAAGTTCTTTAATGGAATGCCATCCTGAGGTGAATGAATACTTGGGATGTTGTTATGCTCGATGGGGGTGAGACGATGCCCTGTTACGCCGGATGACTGCGAACCTTCGGGTTGGCCTTGGGCCCTAAGTGGTCGTAATAATCTGAATGTATAGTCTCAAGGGTAGCATGCTAGTATGGGATGTCATGATATTTTCGAGACCCCTGTGTGCAATGTTCATGAGTGCTAAATGCATAATATGAAAGTGATCTTATGACTTGCACAAGTGTGGCGTGAAGATATATGAATTGCATGAGACACGTACTTGAATGAAATATCATACTAGTGGCTCATATGGCACATGCATGCTCGATTAATCATGCCTATTGAATAAAGTAGTATATGAATTTGTATGCTTGTGATAGGTCTCGAGGATAGCATGATAGTATGGGATGCCATGATACTCGTGAGACGTCAACGTGTGTAAAGTGCATGGATGCTGAATGCATGCATGCACTTGTGTGGCATGATTGCATTCATGCACTATAATATAATGAGAATGATATTATAGTTTTCACGTGTGCCATGGCTATAAATGAGTTACATGAGAAAAGTGCATGAATTAGATGTCATTTCAATGACTTACGTGGCACATGCATGCTTTGATCAACCATGTTTATGAATTGAGAGGCATAATGAAGTCTCGCAGGTTGATGTTTGAGTCAAAAAGGCGCGGATAAGGTTGTGGATTTGTACGCCTTTGATTAGTACTCGAGAGATTTAGGCTGTTGCATGGTACATGAAATTATTATTATTCATGTTTGGATTATTAAATTGTAAACATTGTATACTTAATGGAATGGTGCACTCACATAGTTATTGTTTATGTTATAATTGGACATGTGGTAAAGTATCGCATGTTGAGTGGCCTAATTCATGTTAATAGATAATGTAAAGCGAAAGCTTTGCTTTTGATCTATTGTCGATAGATAAACTACATGTTTAGGGCGTTTTCGAAGTGAAGAACTCTCCTACACGAGGTTTAGGGAGTTTACTTGTTGAGTTTATCTCACTCCTCTTTATTTAACTTTTTCAGGCCCTAATCATGGCTATCCGAGCCTGAGTCAAAGTACTTTGAGATGGACACGTACTAGACGAGTAGGGGATATCACTTTGTGAGGTCACCCTTGTAGAGGTGCTAGGTTAACTCCAACCTCGATTCTTAGACAAATATGAAGGAATCCAATACACGGACATGTAAAATGGCTAAGCTTTTTATGTAAGGAAAGATTATATGTGATGGTAGATGCATATATATAAAAGTATGTTCTGATTGTATGCCTTATACTATCCCTATTGGTTGTTAATGGTTGGGAGATGTTTATTCAGTTTCCGCTTGTGTATAATCAAAAGATAAAATGAATGGGTCGGCGACTTATCCTGGGACTTTACAATCAAATGATCGAAGAGATCTCGGGATGCCGCGTGCTCGAGGTCCGGGGCGTGACAAAAAATATTTTAAAATGCAAGAGGAGTGGTTTCAGAAAGTGTTTTCACCTTTTTAGATTTAAGAATTTACTTTCCTAATTTTATGCATGAATATTTTCTTGACCGGAAGTGTTTTCCTTTGACCAATTATTTTCGGTGAATCAAACGGGTGAAAATTAAGAAAATTAATTCTAGAAAAACACTTTTCCTCAAATAAATGCACCCTAAATAATGCAATCTTTCCAAGTTTTGCTCTCCCATGTGCCCATGTGCACCTCACATGTGAGTTTTCGGCTAGATAGGCTTTCAATTGGCTTGGCCAAATTTTATGCTTTGCGGGCTTAGTCTAAAGAATTTGATTAACTTCAATACCTCCTTGAGTAAATTCATTTGGCACCAAACCAATTATAATGCAATTTATGTGGACTTATTACTAATAAAATGCTTATAATATCCAAATGTAATGTTAGAATTAGTGTTGACTCCTAATTTTCTTATACAATAAATGGCTAGATGAAATCATCAAAATTTAGATGTCGACACATCTCGATTCCTTTTAATCCTAACAAGCACCATTGTGTCCAACATTTGTTAACACGAAAGGTTATACGCCAAAAATCAAGCAAGCATTTTAGATTAAAAGGATCGGGATAGGATTATAGTGAGTGACAAAAGAAACTGGTTGAAAGGAAATGAATATAAGTCCCAAATTAACGACCTTGGCAAAGTCGCCGAGGTTGTAGCACCCATAGACGACCTAAAATCGAGGTCATGGACGCCACGTTGAATTCTCTCTGATGGAGAGATCTAGTTGCATTGGTTTGAGTTATATACCTACTTAAACCCGATGAACTGATCGACGGACGTAGGTTGTCGTGTCTGAACATCCAGAACCAAATATTTGGAGAAGGCATAAAATTTTCATCTAGAACAATTTTGATACGAATTCTCAAAATGCTCCATTGAATGCTTGTATTTAAAACCACATATAGTTTTTTACTTCAATTTTCAGTGTACCGAACATGGCGTGCTTTCAACATTGAAAGAGCTCATCAGTGAACTTACCTATGGAAATTTTTGCTTTTGTCACATCGGTGAACCATAAAAGTCTCTATCAATAAATCAAATCAAATCTCTCTCTTCTTTGGAGGAGTTTTCTCTTTTCTTTGGAAGAGCTCACCCTACTAATGGAGATAGCTAAACTCTAAAAACCCTAATCTCTTATTCCCCTTCTGCCCATAGCGTGCCAAACAAACATTAAACCATCTGCCCACTCACCTATTCACGGAACCATTTCCCCCAAACTGAATCCTCTCTATTGTTTTTTTTTGTCCTACCTTGCTTTTTTGTTTCTTGTCCTATCCCAAGCAAAATGGTCAGACTTAAAACATGGATCCCACACTTCAGCATCCCTAGTAGCAGCTTACGATCATGTTTTTCCCCCTTTGACTTTATCCCACGTTCCCCGCCATTCCCAAACCCTAACTCCCTTTCCTTTACTAAAATTTAGCCTTCATTTCTTAGAGCTCCATTCATCCATAAATTCTCATCCTTCTTCGTAGACTCCTGTGAGGTGTTGGTGGGTAGATTGACTTTAGTAGTTGATCAGGTGGTTGTAGAGGTCTTGACTTAACACTTGGTCTCCAGAGGTTGTCCTCACTAAGACTCATCTTCCTTTTAGAGTGTGTACAAACTGTGTCGGAGTTGACAATGATGTTTTTTTCCTCCTATTTGTCAAAGGATAGTGTGGAGGGTGAGAGAGATAAAGAGTAGAGAATGACAACATTATGCAAAAGATTAGGGAATCTGTGGTCGAGGAATGTTGTAGCCAATGTGTTCGAAAAAATTCCTAAAGAAAAAAAATGAAAGAATGCAACCATACCTTGTTGAGCAAACTCTTTTCTAAACCAAACATAATCTTCTAGGCCTTCTTATTAACAATGAAGAAAGCATGGAAAACAAAGAACGTGGTTTGTGACCAAATGGAATTGGGTTTTTTCTCATTTACTTTTAGCTCGGACACTGTCACATCCCAAAACTACAAAGAATGGGGATGACACGGCCATCCTTCCACACGAAGGACGCAGCCTCAAACACAACCAATCTAACCACTAGTAACAACCATATATCTCAAACCATATATATACATATAAGATAAACCAACAAATTAGTTGTAACATCAGAGTTTCTATAATTCACCAAAAAGAAATATACATTTAGAACTCAGCCAATCTAACCACTAGTAACAACATGTATACCATTTCTTTAAACCACACCCAAAAATAGAACTCCCCAAAAGTTTCCACCGACAGTGCTCTCGCCTATTCACCGCTAACCGGGTGTTGACACCTAAATTTTGGCGACTCGTTTAGTCATTTATCGCATTGAAAAATTAGGGATTAATACCATCGTCCGCGGTGGCACAGCTGGCTTCGGGCTTCCTTCCCCTCACGAAGGGGAGGAGTTCGAAACCCAGAGGCATTGTGTTCGCGCGACTCAAACGCGGCTAGCTCTGTGGTAGTGGTTCAGTCCGCCCCGGGTTTACATCTAGGCTGCCGGTCGACGGCGGTTCCCGGGTCATTAAAAAAAAAATTAGGGATTAATTTTAACCCCTAAAAAATATTAGTTAATTAATTAATTGCATAGCATATAGTTTTAGGTGCATTTACTTTAATTTGCATTTACATTGGGTCGGTGACAGATGGGTTCGAATCACTGGTTACGAGCTTTAACTTGGCAGGCCGGACTAAGCCCATGAAGTGAGTAAATTGGCCCAAAAATTAATGATAAAAGGATTTTGAAATTTTTCCAAAATATGATGAATTTTTTTTTGATAGGGCAGATGTGAAAAGCAAATATGCGTTATTCAAAGAAACGAATATTGCATTTAGAAAAAGAATCTTCGTGGATTTCGATTTGGGAAGATTAAAACCCTAGTTCGTAGCCTATTAAAAGAAAAATGCATAGGATTTCAAGGGGGGATTTTCGAAAAAATTTGGAGCAAAAGAAAGGAGAGCCCTCTTCGGTTAAACCGAAAAAAAAAAAAAAAAAGAAAACCCCCACGCGACTGTTCATCTTCCTCGTGGGGGTGTCCCTGCCGGCGCCGGCGCCACCTGCCTGCACCGTCGCCGTCAGCCGAGCCGCCGGCGACCCAGAGCCGCATCGCCGCCGATTCGCCCTTCCCCGCGCCGCCGCGTGCCCGCACTGTTGCCGTCCCGCTCGCTGCCGCAGCCGCGATCCCAGCCGCGCCTCCTGCCGTTGCCACCCAGCCTCGACGGCTCCCAATCTAGCTGCGGCCGGCGTCAGCTGGTCCCCGCTCGCACCGCCCCGACGCCCTGCTCCGCTCCGATCCGCCGCATCTGAGTTCCCACGACGTTGTCGCTCCAGATCCGCTCACCTCTGGCCAGATCTGCCTCGCCGGAACGGGAAGCCGCCCGTCGGTCTCGCTGCGCTGCCCCGACGCCGCCTCCGCCTTCGCCCGCGCTCGAGGTCTCCCTACCCGCGACCCCGTGCTTCGCCCGTGTCGCCTCGCCTCCGCTGGTCCCTGCCGCCCGGAGTCCCGACGCCACCAGATCCGGCGTCCTGCAGGAACCCCCTCGCCGGAACCCTCGCCGGAGATCCCTCCTCCTCGCCGGACCGGCCACCAGCTTTATTTTTATTTTTCTTTAAAAAAAGGAAAGAAAAAAAAAGAAAAAAAGCAAAATGAGGTAATTTTTATTTTTTCTTTTGTTTTGTTTATTTATTTTTTTTTTTATTATTGTTGATATTTCATATTATCTGTTTTTTTTTAGTCTGATTTTCGCGCCCAAAATCTTGTGGCATCCGAGAATTTCGACGACCCGAAATATAAATTTTTGAGGGAAAGGAATTTGTCTTTGAATGGCCATATGGACAATTACATCATTGGCCACCTTATTTTATCTCTTGGACCGAACCCCCTATGAAAAATTGGTTATGGGAATGTTAATTGATTTCTATAAAAATCAAAATGCCCTTAAGTGGTGTAGGAATTATGGGCTTATTATTATTATTTTCTATGGGCCATTTAAATTGGACATTTAGGCCCAAAAATTTTTCGGGCCCAAAGCAGGCCAAGAGGCCCACAAACCGTCGGCCCATGGGAGGGGGAAGGAACCGGATGGAGGCCATGCCACCTCCTCCATTTGTCCTCTTGTTGAAGACACTTGTCTTCCTCTTGGAGCGAAGTGTCTCTTGCATGCAAAATCCAATGATTATTAGTTAATTAAGCAAACAAAAGGGAGAGGGGGAGGCGGATTGATCGAGGGAACTGCCGAGAGAGAGAGTGAGACCGAGAGAGAGAGAGAGAGTTCGGGTGAGCGAGCGAGAGAGAGAGGAGGAGAGTTCGTGCGAGAGGGAGCGCGCGCGAGTATGGGCCGCGAGGGGGAAGAGGAGGATCTTCTTCCGCCGTGTCCTAGCTGCCGTCGTCGACGCCGCCTAGCTTCGCCGACGATCGAGCCGCGCCCGAAGCCCCAAGTTGCCGATTTACTTGTTGCGGTTGCTTTGGATTTGAGGCAAGTAGAAGTTCTTCAATCTATGTTATTGCTTGCTGTTTTTATCTAGTGAGGAGTTGGTAGATGTGAGAAAATGTGAAATTTGGAGCTGCATGTTGATTCTAGATGAAGGAGATGAAGCTGACTGAAGTAATTGAGCAAAAAAATAAAATAAAATTAGAGCAAGTTTTGGTAGATTTCGCTTTTGAAATGAAATGAGAACTCAAGGATTTAGCTATGGTGGATTTTTGGAAGTAAAGAGGTTGTACTGTGGTGTAATAAGCTTGTAAATCTTGGCTGTGGACGTTGAGTGCCGAAACTCAAGGGTAGGAATACCTCTCTTTAGGCTAGTAAACTGTTTTCGCAAGAACAGCATGACCTCCGGTGATTTCTCGATTTTTCTGGAATTTTCTAGCCAAAATTTGATTTCAAATCCTTAATGAAAGTTGGAGAGCTCATCTGTAAGAGTAACATATAAAAAATTTAGCATAAATGGACAAGATTTGGTCGACAAAATGATTTTTATACGGAAATATTGAATCTGGAAATTTTACAGAACGTCAGCAAGGAATACCGAAAATTTTTACTCTCGATACATAAGGAATTTGACTTGGTGTTCTTCACAAAACTTTTTCCTTAGGATCTCATTGATAACATGTCAAAATTTCACAATTTTTTGAGCTCATTTAGTATTTATTTCGAAATACTTATTAGAACTGTGCATGGTAAAATCGAGTTGCTCTATTTTCGGATTTCCACAAAGTGTCCCAAAAGTGAATATGTTTTGAATGGTTATGTGATATGACGGTGCTGGATTGTGGACATTTGTGCAATATTAAGATTGTATAGTGAATGCATGAAATGGATTGTTCTTGGCATTTGAAAGTATTCTTGTAAATTTAAAATGTTAAATTGTTACCATTGGACCCTCGGGTCAATGATGCCCCGGGAGTCGGGATGCCCAAAGGATCGAGTGAATCGATGCCTTGTGGATGCCCGGTGGCCCTAAGTGGCTGAATGCCAGAGGTTTTTCCCCGGGAGCTTCGGGATGCCCGGTAGTATGCTAGTTGGTACGTAATTCCGGATGGCCGGGGTAACCATTTTCATGGGAGGCCCCCGAGGTTCCTCATGATGCCAGGTGGGGTACGAGATGCCTGGAGGCGTGATTCGCTCTAGATGCCCGGTGGCCCTAAGTGGCTGAATGCCGGAGGCTTTCGTAATGCCTGGAAGGATGCGAATGCCGGAGGGATGCAAACATTGGTCCTCCGGGGATGAAACTTTTTGAATGATAAAATGAAAGAATTTTACTATAAAGGTGTGGAGTCTGGTTATGAGACTGAGTACATGACATGGAATGGGACATGTTATTACAAATTGGCCCTATGATTGAGATATGTTCATCCTGAATATGTTGCACTACACATTAAGATTTCATTTGCCATTACATTGAAGGATTTCATGACTTTGATACATGCTTATTCTCTAATTTCTAGTTTTGTCTACCATACTTGAATCTAGATATTAATGGTAATGCTTGATATAGCTTGATGAATCTTTTACTGCTGAGTGGTTGTACTCACCCCGTTTGGGGACTAACCTTTCAGATTAAAAGATGCCTCTGTCACTTGTCACTCGCGGTACTTTTTATGGTGTCTCGGTTGATGTGGAGTGTATATGTTCTGAGCATACTCATGCCGAGGTTCGAGGACTGGTCTTCATCCGAGTTCGAGTTTTAGTTCTGTATGATGTTGGGGTTACCTGATGGCCCAATAGTCTAGGAGTTTTTGTCAGGGCACGTCCGACGTGATGGAGTGATGTTGGGGATCTTGCGCCGCCACCAGCCGATGGATCGGGCTGGGTGTGATCGTGTGTGTGACGGGTAGCAGGTGACACTTTTTGGACCGCCGGCATCGTCTGATAGACTTTTGTTATGGGCTGAATGGGAAGGAAAGCCAAAGGGAGGTCGGGTTATCTTATGATGTATAGCCGGGTTTAGAAAGTCCACAGCAGTTTCTTTTGTTGTACCGACCAATGTTATCTATCAGACTTATGTAAATAAAAGTGTCCGGCTTATTTCATAAAAATTGTCTAGTAAGTGTGCATCATTTCAGCTTTTGGAATAGGGAGATGTAACGTCGCTTCCGCTATACTTTCATACACTGCGCAGGGACCGTTAAAAATTGTAAACCCCTAGGACTCATGGATCTATCCTTTTAAAAACTCTATGGTATTAGAAAGATTTATTTTATCCGGACAAGTGAGAGACAAGTAGACTGTGGCGACCCAAACGGATCGGGGGCCGTAAATAAAAAGGGGTGCCACAAATCCGACTTGCAATCACTTGAAAAAAATCATTAATCCGATCTCCCGCCCAAGATTCAATTAGCGATTTATGTAAAATTGGCCAACCCGATCTCATGCGCGAGATATGGTTCGTCAATTTGGGTATCTTGCTCTGATTTGCTGTCGTGCCGTTTAAGTTAATTTTATTTTCTTAAAAAAAATCCAAAAAATGTAGGCTAGAATTAGGTTTATTTCTTGTTCTAGGGTTTGCATATTTAGAATAGCAATTTTATTTTGAAAAATAAAAATTCAAAAAATTCAAAAATTCAAAAAAATCAAATCAATCAATTTAGGTTGCTTTTTTTTTTTTTATAACTTGGATTGCATGTTTAATTATTAATTTTGGAATTAACAAAAACACAAAAAATCATCATGCATATGTCATGTAGAATTAGAGCATATTTTGTACGTCATTGCATATTAGGGTAAAATTGCACTTAGTTTAATTCTAGATATTTTTTTTTAATTCATTATAAGTTTAGGTATTTTCTTAGATAGATTGCATTTTAGGGTAATTTAGGTTAAGATAACATTTTAGTTTAAATTAGGATTTGGCTTAACCTATTTCCTAATGCAAATTGAATAGAATCTTAATCTAACTAGATAATTGTCACATTTTATCTAATTTCGAATTTCATGAAAAATTACAAAAAAATGTCTTAGAATAAATTAGTTTTATTTTCTAGGATGAATTGCATTCTTTTAGGAAAAAGAAAGAAAACAGAAAAAACATCATGTGCATGTCATTAGGATTAGATTCATGAAATGCATGTCATTGTCGCTAGTCCATTTAATTAGAAATTGCATGTCATTAGAGTTAGGTCATTTAGTTATATCGCATTGCATATTGCATGATTTTCATTAAGTAAGTGAAAACAAAAAAAGGAAATTGCGTGTTAATTAGAAATCATATTTATGACTGTTGATGTGAATTCTGATCTAATAACGCAGATGCTTTCGTTGCTATGAGGTAAGTCCTGCAATTTATTTACTGTTTTACTTGGGTGTTAAATTGGTGGTTTGCGCACCCGTATGATCGCCTCACATGTTAGGGAAATAGACTTAAAATCAATTTAAGCTTCCTGCGAAAACATTTTTTTGAAAATAAAAGAATGGTACCAAAAGGGCATTAGAGAGATCTAGTGTAACCAAGTCCCCGTATCCATAGTCTCTGGTTCGTAGGAGTAAAGTAAAACTCCTATTACTTTACTTGGGTTTCTAATCGACCCACCAAAAAATAGATTAGTGGCGACTCCTAGATAAAATCTATTTACATGTTAAGAATTTGAACATAAGTCGTGAATTGGTATGGCCTTAGGAGAGACCGAGCTAAGTTTAGGCTTAGTAATCCATTAGCCAAATCCTAGGTGGTTCATCCGAAAATTTGGTTGCGACAGCTTGGCGACTCCGTTGGGGACTTGAGTTAAAACTCTTTGACCAAGCCGGAGTCATGAGGACCCGACATAGTCCACACGCCCGTGGCTAGTCTGATCATCCTTGTGGCTCCACCTTGTTAAGCCTTATAGACTAGAATTCGAGCCACTTACCATGCGCATGTCTATGTGATTGCCATTGATTTTTCTTGGTAAAGTAAGTCTTCTATCCCTATACCATACAATTTATTTTGTCGTGCTTTTGGTCCGTCCATGACAATCTAGGTTAGTCATTTGGTCTAATTCCTTTGTCATTTAGAAATGAAATAAATTGCCATGCAATGAATCAGTTGGAAAATAAAAAAAAAAATGGAGAATTTGTTTTCAATTCATGTTTAGGAAATTTGATTTGCTAGGGTGTCTATTTTTCTAGCTCTCTTTAGGAAACACTCTTCTTCTACGAACTTTTCATGAATAAATAAAAAAAAAATGGAAAAATTGATTAGATCATTGTCATGGAATGACTTTCTATTTACTCATGATTTAGGTGATTATGGAACGATCCTGCTCACCCATCCGTTCACGATCGAGAGCCAAAATGACAGATCAAAAAGAGCTTATCTCGTTAAGCAAAAGTGCTGCGATCTATCTTCAGTGAGAAATTGCGACTCCAAAAAGAGAGCCAAGAAGACCTTTTGAACCGTCTCATTTTGTCAGAGGTAGTCGAATTTGATGCCATCATGAAGAGGCTAGCGACATATCTAGATAGAAGAATATCTGACTTGAAGGGTTTGCATCACAAGATCAAGAAGGGTGAAGAATTCAAGTACACATGATTCATGGTCCTAAGTAGTTCGATTTCCTCATTTAATTAGGGGCATACACCTTCCCCTGCGTGAGAATTTTTATTGCTTTTTAGGGCTTGATTTCAATTTCTTCTGTGCTTGAACATTCCAATAAATGTAATTCGATAAAATTACAAGTTTTGTTTTGAGGACATGATGGGGTACACCAAACAGCTCGGTGACAATATCCAACAATGAAAAGAAAATATCATCCATGGAGAAAATCCGAGGACTAGGCTTTTTCATGCTTCCTCATCAAAAAATTCCCAAAAAAAAAGAAGAATAAAAAAATCAAAAATCATTTTTCAAGCCATTTCAAAAAGCATGCATTAGGTTAGCCATGTTTAATTTTCTGACTCATTTGCTTCATGTTTCAGAGCATTACTTTCTTGTCCCAATCTGAAAATGGCGCATCAGATGACAGATTGGGGGCATGGCAGACTTTGGTAGTGACCTGACTGGGATAATATCTCTATCCGAGCCAAAATGGATATGCAATTTGAATTTGCTTTGATGTTGCATAGTATCATATTCATGTACGTTCTCTTGTGCAGGGACAAAAGCGGATTTTCACTTTTGATTAATAAAGACAATCCAAGGACATCCATTGCTAAGACAATCCCTTTGTGGAGCAATCCCCTGAATGAATGCTTAAAACCATGTTTTGAGTGCAATAAATTGTTTGTTTTGAAGTCACAAACTCTTTTCATGCTTAAAGTTGTTGGACTCTTTTGAAAATAGAATTTTCATATTGATTTAGCTCACCAATTTCATGTGGAGATTTGTCAAGATAGACAACTCAATGGAGTGACATCAATGCTTAAGAATGCTAAACGAGACATATCAGGATGATGAAAGGCAAGCCTTATCCTATTCACGGTCCCTTACTTATACACTTGTGAGATGAGTGTAGGAAGTTACATATCCGCAAGATAAAGGGTTTTCTCACGAAATGTACGATGACCGAAATGATGAGGAGCAATTCATTTCTCTATCCCAAACATAATAGGCGACCCATTGCTTACCCCTTTGAGCCCCATACACTTGTGGAAATTCTTTCAAATTACCCTTGTTAAGAACCACCCCACATTGGGACAAATTGAAGGGTAAGACAGCACCATAACGTGAAGAAAATAGATTGAAATTTTCTTGTTCTCACTTGTATCAATCTTCTAGTCATGCTATTACATTGAATTCATGTGGTAATTTAAGTGCCTTAAGATGACGAAGAGCATTTCTTTCACTATCTTATACACTTATGTCCTTTGCATAGCCCACTTGAGCCTACGATTTCATTTCTTTAAACCCAGTTGGTGATCATCCCCCACACTGGGGCAAGGCAAAAGGCAGATGAGGACCCTTAAAAGTTCGAGTGTCATTCAAAGTGTAATTGTT
This sequence comes from Eucalyptus tenuipes, assembly GCA_014182365.1. Lineage (NCBI taxonomy): Eukaryota > Viridiplantae > Streptophyta > Magnoliopsida > Myrtales > Myrtaceae > Eucalyptus > Eucalyptus tenuipes. The sequence continues at coordinate 14,586,529 of CM024546.1, read as the reverse complement.
TGACGCATGCATAGAAATCAAAATAGAACAAGGGGCATGAAAAAACAGTGTGCTTGGTAAAAGGAAGGCCAAGGCCCATGAAAAAAAAGAAGAAAAAAAATGCATGAAAACTAGGGGTATGAAAAAGCAGTGTGCCTGGTAAAAGTAAGACCAATGCCCATAGATGAAAAAAAAAGAGTCAAGATAAGGTGACTGTCAATTGCAAGAATTGAATCCCGATGGAGCAATATTCAAAGAACTCAAAAGTTGAGTTTTTACAATCAATGGGGCATTTCATGAAGACAATCCCCGATGATTAAAAAGAAAAATGGTGGCAATGCTAAGATTATCACCAACTCTCACCATTCACACACATTTTGAGCCTAATGATCCTTTCATTTCTCAACCCATGAACCTAGCTTACGTTACATCCTTTACAAAGTCTCTTCAGATTAGGGCACTTGAATTAACATAGGAGTTCATATGTTTATACGCATCGCTCGAAGAAGTGCGAGCAATATTATTTATTTCTCATTTTGCAGGGTTCTTGACTTGTAAACCCGGAGATAATTATAGAATTATTCTTTCAATTGCCTTGACTCAAAGAGTCCATTTGTTAAGCCATTGACCAAGCCCACATTACGGTCCCTATTAAAGACCTCTTAGATTGGTAAGGTCGTATTGCTTGCGAGAAACTCGGACCCTTGTTGGTATGATGATAGTGAGATTGAGTGATTCTCATAAAATAGCCCTTCTGAATGAGAGGGAGTGAAAGTCCTTTCTAACCGAAAGTCTCTCATTTAGTATTCTTAGAAAATCCATGTCATGAAAATTGTCTTGAACGATGATTCTCTCCAGTGGAAATTTAGGTGATGCAAATGTCATTATGCATGAACCCCAATTGAATTAATAAAAACTTCAGTGAATTTTGAAGTGTGCATTCCAGAATAGCCTTAATTGCTTATTTCTTTGGTAAATGCATTTTTGCTCTAAATCATGTCTGACAGGTAATGTTTTCTCAAAGACCCAAGAGCTCCTGACATTCAGGTTCCTTTCAGAATGCCTCATGATGTTAGGAGATGAGAAACCTTCACGAACATTTAAGGTGCATCATTGATGTTCCAATAATTTATTTCTACCAGGAGGTGAAAGACCTCCACGGGATATCTAAATTCCATACGACATATCCCTAAGAATAAGAGATATCACTAGGTAAGTATATCTTTACCCATACTCTAAATACTTGTCATTGTGCAGGTATTCTCTCTCAAGTGCATCGACACTTGACTCGGTCAAGCTGTCTTTTATATTGACCTGGCGTGCTTTCGTAGCCCGGAGTCCCTTTTATCGACCCGGCGTGCTTCCGTAGCCCGATGTCCCTTATATCGACCTGGCGTGCTTTCGTAGCCCAATGTCCATTTTTATTGACTTGATGTGCTTTCGTAGCCCAGAGTTCTTGACCTGGCATGCTTTCGTAGCCCAGAGTCCCTTTTATCAACCCGGCGTGCTTTCGTAGCCCGGTGTCCCTTATATCGATTTGGCGTGCTTTCGTAGCCCAGTGTCCATTTTCATTGACTCAGCGTGCTTCTGTAGCCCGATGTCCCTTTATCGACCCGGCGTGCTTCCGTAGCTCGGAGTTCTTGACTTGGCGTGCTTTCGTAGCCCATAGTCCTTTTTATCGACCCGGCGTGCTTCCCTAGCCCGGTGTCCTTTATATTGACCTGGTGTGCTTTCGTAGCCCAGTGTCCATTTTCATTGACTCAGCGTGCTTCCGTAACCTGATGTCCCTTTATCGACCCGGCGTGCTTCCGTAGCTCGGAGTTCTTGACCTGGCGTGCTTTGGTACCCCAGTGTCCATTTTCATTGACCCGGCGTGCTTCCGTAGCCCGGAGTTCTTGACCTAGCGTGCTTTCGTAGCTTAGAGTCCCTTTTATCGACCCAGCGTGCTTCCGTAACCCGGTGTCCCTTATATCGTCCTGGCAAGCTTTTGTAGCCCAGTGTCCATTTTCATTGACTCGGCGTGCTTTCGTAGGCCGATGTCCCTTTATTGACCCGGCGTGCTTCCGTAGCCCGGAGTTCTTGACCTGGCGTGCTTTTATAGCCCAGTGTCCCTTTTCATCGACTCGGCGTGCTTCCACAGCCCGATGTCCCTTTTAATAGACCCGACGTGCTTGACCTAGCGTGCTTTCGTAGCCTAGTGTCCATTTTCATTGACTCGGTGTGCTTCCGTAGCTTGATGTCCCTTTTAATAGACCCGGCGTGCTTCCGTAACCCGGAGTTCCTGACCTGGCATGCTTTTGTAGCCTAGAGTCCCTCTTTATCAACCCGTCGTGCTTTTGTAGCCCGGTGTTCATTTATATTGACCTAGCGTGCTTTCGTAGTCCAGGTTCCCTTTTATCGAGCCGGCGTGCTTCCGTAGCCCGATTTTCTTTTATCGACTTGGCGTGCTTTCGTAGCCCAGAGCCCTTTACACCGACACTCGATTGAGTTCTCCCCCAAAGATTTTTCTCCAGATTCAGTCTGATTAAGGCGACCGAAGAAAGGTTCGGGTCCTGGTCAGATGATCTATGTTGCAACGCTAGGCAACCAAAGAAAGGTTCGGGTCTTAGCCAAGCAAAACCTCAGTTTAGGTGACCGTAGATTGGTACGGGTCCTAGACAACACCTATTTCCCTATTCAGGCGACCGTAAAATGGTATGGGCCCTGGAAAGTGAATTCCCGTTTAGGCGATCGTAGAATGGTACGAGCCCTAGACAACACCTATTTCCTTATTCAGGCGATCGTAAAATGGTACGGGTCTTGGAAAGTGAATCCTCGTTTTGGCAATCGTAGAATGGTACGGGTTCTAGACAACACCTTTTTCCCTATTTAGGCGACCGTAGAATGGTACGGCTCCTAGACAACACTTTTTTCCCCATTTTGGGCGACCGTAGAATGGTACGAGTCCTGTGAAAGTAGTCTCTTTGTAAAGTCATATTACTATTCTAGGCGACCGTAGAATGTTACGGATCCTGGACATGTAACTCAAACTATCTCGAATTACTATACCCTCCTTGAAGGTAAGTTATTCCAGGTAGGTTCGTTTATCATTTACATTTGCGTTTCCATGAATCATATAAATTACATTAAAAAATGGAATTCATTTTCCAACAAAAATCATTCAACGCATGTGCATAGTCAAAATTTAGGTCTCAATTTGTCTTTAAAGGCAACCTCTTCGAGCTCACATTCAAATAAAAAAATTTGTTGACACCTAAATTTTGGCGACCCGTTTAGTTATTTATCGCATTAAAAAATTAGGGATTAATTTTAACCCCTAAAAAAATATTAGTTAATTAATTAATTGCATAACATATAGTTTGGGTGCATTTATTTTAATTTGCATTTACATTGGGTCGGTGACAGAGGGGTTCGAATCAGTGGTTCTGAGCTTTAACTTGGTAGGCCGGACTAAGCCCATGAAGTGAGTAAATTGGCCCAAAAATTAATGATAAAAGGATTTTGAAAATTTTCCAAAGATATGATGAATTTTTTTTTTGATGAAAGAGATGTGAAAACAAATATTGCGTTCTAAGAAAACAAATATTGCGTTTAGAAAAAGAATCTTCGTGGATTTCGATTTGGGAAGATTAAAACCCTAGTTCGTAGCCTATTAAAAGAAAAATGCGTAGGGTTTCGAAGGGGGAAATTTTTGAAAAAATTTGGAGCAAAAGAGAGGAGAGCCCTCTTCGGTTAAACCGAAAAAAAAAAAAAAGAAAACCCCCCATGCGACTGTTCATCTTCCTCGTGGGGGTGTCCCTGCCGGCACCGGCGCCGCCTGCCCGCACCGTTGCCATCAGCTGAGCCATCGGCGACCCAAAGCCGCACCGCCGCCGATCCGCCCTTCCCCGAGCTGCCGCGTGCCCGCACCGTCGCCGTCCCGCTCGCCGCTGCAGCTGCGATCCCAGCCGCGCCTCCTGCCATCGCGACCCAGCCCCGACGGCTCCCGATCTAGCCGCGGCCGGCGTCAGCTGGTCCCCCGCTCGCACCGCCCCGACGCCCTGCTCCGCTCCGATCCGCCGCATCTGAGTTCCCACGACGTCGTTGCTCCAGATTCGCTCACCTCTGCCCAGATCTGCCTCGCCGGAACGCGACGCCGCCCGTCGGTCTCGCTGCGCCGCCCCGACGCCGCCTCCGCCTTTTCCCGCGCTCGAGGTCTCCCTGCCCGCGACCCCGTGCTTTGCCCGCGTCGCCTCGCCTCCGCCGGTCCCTGCCGCCCGGAGTCCCGACGCCACCAGATCCGGCGTCCCGCAGGAACCCCTCGCCGGAACCCTCGCCGGAGATCCCTCCTCCTCGCCAGACCAGCCACCAGCTTTATATTTCTTTTTCTTTTTTAAAAAAAAAGAAAAGAAAAAGAAAAAAGAGAAAAAAAGCAAAATTAGGTAATTTTTATTTTTTCTTTCCTTTTGTTTATTTATCTTCTGTTTTTTTTTTTTTTTAAATTATTGTTGATATTTCATATTATCTGTTTTTCTTTAGTGTAATTATCCCTTTAATGCGAAATTGAAATTGCATGATATGAAATAGCCGTGAAATTTGTGATTGTCGTCCGATTTTCGCGCCTGAAATCCAACTCGCAATAACTTGAAAAAAATCGTTAATCCGATCTCCTCCCGAGATTCGATTCGCGAATTATGTTAAATTGGCCAACCCGATTTCATGCGCGAGATATGGTTTGTCAATTTGGGTATCTTACTCTGATTTGTTGTCGTGCCGTTTAAGTTAATTTTATTTTCTTAAAAAAAATCCAAAAAATGTAGGCTAGAATTAGGTTTATTTCTTGTTCTAGGGTTTGCATATTTAGAATAGCAATTTTATTTTGAAAAATAAAAATTCAAAAAATTCAAAAATTCAAAAAAATCAAATCAATCAATTTAGGTTGCTATTTTTTTTTTTTTAAACTTGGATTGCATGTTTAATTATTAATTTTGGAATTAACAAAAACACAAAAAATCATCATGCATATGTCATGTAGAATTAGGGCATATTTTGTACGTCATTGCATATTAGGGTAAAATTGCACTTAGTTTAATTCTATATATTTTTTAAATTTATTATAAGTTTAGGTATTTTCTTAGATAGATTGCATTTTAGGGTTATTTAGGTTAAGATAATATTTTAGTTTAAATTAGGATTTGGCTTAACCTATTTCCTAATGCAAATTGAATAGAATCTTAATCTAACTAGATAATTGTCACATTTTATCTAATTCCGAATTTCATGAAAAAATACAAAAAAATGTCTTAGAATAAATTAGTTTTATTTTCTAGGATGAATTGCATTCTTTTAGGATAAAGAAAGAAAAAAGAAAAAATATCATGTGCATGTCATTAGGATTAGATTCATGAAATGCATGTCATTGTCGCTAGTCCATTTAATTAGAAATTGCATGTCATTAGAATTAGGTCATTTAGTTATATCGCATTTCATATTGCATGATTTTCATTAAGTAAGTGAAAACAAAAAAAGGAAATTGCGTGTTAATTAGAAATCATATCTAGGACTGTTGATGTGAATTTTGATCTAACAACACAGATGCTTTCGTTGCTATGAGGTAAATTCTGCAATTTTTTTACTACTTTACTTGGGTGTTAAATTGGTGGTTTGCGTACCCGTATGATCACCTCATATGTTAGGGAAATAGATTTAAAATCAATTTAAGCTGCATGCGAAAACATTTTTTTGAAAATAAAAGAATGGTACCGAAAAGGCATTAGAGAAATCTAGTGTAACCAAGTCCCCGTATCCATAGTCTCTGGTTCGTAGGAATAAAGTAAAACTCCCGTTACTTTACTTGGGTTTTTAATCGATCCACCAAAAAATAGATTAGTGGCGACTCCTAGATAAAATCTATTTGCATGTTAAGAATTTGAACATAAGTCGCGAATTGTTATGGGCTTGGGAGAGCCCGAGTTAAGTTTAGGCTTAGTAATCCATTAGCCAAATCCTAAGTGGTTCACCCGAAAATTTGGTTGCGACACCAGGAAACCTAAAAAGATAATGGGATGAGTGAAATGAACAACAATCGTTCAGTGAGTTGTACATATCTTCTAAGTAGATTGAGCAACCACTAACTTCATAACTCAAACTCAATATATAAAATACATATTGAATCATATAAGAGTTGTTTCTTATCATCAAAGCTTTATACTAATATAGAAAACTCATTTAAATCACCATCAAAAGTCAAGTATCAATGGTCAAGTCCATTGAATAATCTCCATTAATATCACATATCAATGTTCCATCCATTGACTAATCTATTGCTCAATATTCTACCATGGTCACGACACAACGCCTGGTGACAAGGTGATCAAGATTTTCCCCTTGGCAAGGTCTCCATCTACAAAGCCAGTGGCTCGGCCTAGAAGGACATCCTAAACTAGGTATGCATACCCAAAAAATCCCTCACTGGGTTCATAGTCATATTGAACATAAATAACCATCCTCCAATACCAGAAATCCAATCCAGAAATTAATATCTTAAACCAAACAAATAACATTTTGCAACATAGCCCATCATCCATTTCCTATCCATTTCTCAAATCATCATAAACCTTTCCATAAATTAGTCGCGAAGTAAGTATATATATATTACTCAACGAACTTTGTAGAACACGCTTTTCAAACATCCATAATCAACTAAAGAATAGCAAATGCTCGATCCGGCTTTTATGCAATAAAAATGCTCCTCAATTCAATATATATATACATATATACTTCAAGACATGGTTTTACAAAACCAAAGAAGATATAGTACCACTCACCTCATCGTCTACGACCAAACGATGAACGATACTTGTATTGTCGAACTCAATGCCCTATCAAATAACCGAGAAATAATGTTAAAATCTAATAAAACTCTATCTCAATTATGAAATGACTAAATTACGCCTTAACTCTAACAAAAGGACTCCTACGCGCTAACAAATCGCATAACTAAAGCGATTGTTCAAGCCGTTTGCGACGCGGAGTTTAAGCGCAAAACTTAGTTACGCTATAACTTCCTCCTCCAAACCCTGTTCCGAACGTAATTATAGTCAATAGAAAGCCCTTGACACATATTACAAGAATTCCGACTTGACCGTCCCAAAATCAAGCCGAAAAGTGACAAAATATGGGCCCAAAGCTGCTGTCGCGTACTGTTCACTGCGAGCGGGAAACTTCGAAATTTTGTTTTGGACAAACCATAAGCTCAAATCACGATCCGTAAAATTCCACGGCTCCACAAAACCCTAAACTATCATTCCTACAAAAATACGCTGCTCAATGACTCCAAAATCGGACTTCGCCACTCGATTTTCCAAAAATTCCGAATTTGAGCCCTAAACCCATAAATTACTTTTATTGGACGAACGAGGGGCCTAATCTCTTACCGAGCACTGCGTTATGGAGTCGAGTCAACTTGGCGAGGCATCCGTAGTGTGCATGTGCCAAAACCCCTTTCCTTTCTTCCCCTTTCTATTCTTCTTCTTCTTCTTCTTTCTTTTTTTTTTGGTCGAGGGAGCAATCAACTTCTATTCAGCCGAGGCCCCTCCCCTCTCCTTTTTGCTTTATAGACTTTTCAACTTTTTTTTCTTTTTCTTCTTTTGGGGCACACTATCCTAATATTATAGACACAAAGAAGAAGAAGGTCCTCGAAACTACTCCATTAATCCTTCAACAACTTTGTCCTAAAGTTTCCATCCATTGTCATGACTTTACCCACTGTTCTTTTTAGATACAAGTTAGCGATCTCCCGTTGATAAGAATTACTGAGACTATGATACTAGAAGTGACTTCTAAGGTGGGGAAGGTGTTGGAATTGAAATTAGAGGGAAAAAGAAAAAACACATGCAAAGTAGGAAGAGCTAGAGTGCATATTGATCTTCCAAACTCATTATTACCAAGGGTTGTGGTGAACTTTGAGGATGACTAATTGTGGGTTGATGCAAGTATGAATGACTCTCGCTTTTTAGCTACTCATGCGGGAAAATTAACTACTACACAACTAGTTGTGAGGAAGTTCCATACAAAAAATCAGGCTTGAAGGAAAATCTTGCCAGAAATTTTAGCTATTAGCTAAAAGCTATAGCTCGAGAGACAAATCCATTTTGGAAGTTATTCTATGGGAATGATTCCCTAGAGATGGAGGAGGATGAAATCATACTAGAAAATCCACTACAGGCTGATATTCTAGAGAGTATGAAACCAGTTGTGTTTGAAATGGTACATGAATCAAATCCCATGGACATTTAGCAAGTTGAAAATCCAAATCGAAAGAGGAAAGGCAAAGCCGACGGGTCAAGGTTGCTAGAGATAAAAGAAACCAAGAAATGCAGCTATTGCTTACCTCCCCCCGTGAATTGAGATGATGATTTTTTTTTGAGGAGGGACGCTGATCGAATCGTCCAAGAAAATCTAGCAAAGCCGACTTTTCATGATAGTTGGACTCCTTTTAACCACTAGAGTTATAAAAGCAGCCCAAGAATCAACCAAATATTCCTCTTTATTCTTTTGACGGTAAAGTCCTTGCAACAAAAAATCGAGCAAAGCTAAGAGGCCACCATTCTGATTAAAAAATAAAAAGGAAACTAAAAGAAGTAGGAAGCTACAACTATCAAAACTTAATGTTGAAAGTGAAAGAAAGTCAAAAACAAATCATAAGCCAGAAGCCACAATGGCCATCAAGTTGATCACATTGAGCTCCATACCATCTTGACAACGCAAGTCCAACAAATCAAACCAAACCAAACTCAAGTACATGGAACAAACTCATCCAGCATAATAAATAAGACAAGTTTACAACGACACAACAATCACAACAAGATTTGCTAAAAAGTTCATAACTTGTAAAGTTTGTGCATCCCAAGTTTTAAGAGCTCTTAAACTCCAAGTTCCAACCTCCTGACAGTAAAACAACTATAAATGATCACTCAACAATAGCATAAATCGAATTCAAACAATTACTAGAAATCTCAACACATATATTCATTTCGTTTCAACTTGTAAACTCTATGTATCGTTACTCTCTGTGTTGACATAATTAATATCTAACAAAAAGAATATATTAAATAAAACATTTACTCATTAGATATACGAAAGAATTACCAGATGAAATGATATGGACTTACCCAACTCAAACATTTTCGCATTGTCGATGCACTCTTCAACTTAAATCGACTCAAGAACTACTTTCAATCAATCTTAAGTGCAAATCAAAGCTTCCACGACTCTAGAAGTCAAAGAACTTTGAAAGACATTAAGCACATGATCGGATTTACTGAAAGTTGACTATGAAGCAATTGTAGTTAGGGGCGAGCATGGTTCCAAGGTAGAACCTGGAACCTGAGAATTGGACCGATGGAAACTTGTAGGTTCCAGGTTCCAAGGTAAGTAAGGTAGGTTCCAGATTCCAAAAAATAAAGAACTTGTTTCAATGGATAGATTCCAAGTTCTTAGTTGGAGGAACTTAGAACCTAGAACTTGGAACTTGTAACCTACAACATAGAACAAGTTTTAATATTTTTCTTAATCAATGTTTCCATGCAATCTTCCAATATTCCATGTTGTTCTATGATGAGTGTATAATCTGAAAGCACTAGTCCGAGTTAACATTTTATGGCTAAGATTTTTACTTTATTAATGTTTATATAAGTTGTAATCGTTCATATAGTAATATAAGTGGGACTTGGATAGACCTTGGAACCTATGACAGGATAGGTTCCAAGTTATAGGGTATGCAATGTAGGTTATAAGTTCCAAAAAAATAAGGAACTTGTTTCAACGGGTAACTTTCAAGCTTCGACAAAAAAAAAAAAAAAGTTTCAAGCTCCAAGTGGAACTTGGATAGAACTTAGATTCACTCATCCCTACTTCTATCCAGTTGAATTCCTTGCCAAGAATTCATTTCTTCTATTGATAGTTTTGTTCATTTTGTTCATTTTGTATTCTCTTTGATGAATGACAAGCTTGTTTATTATTATTGCGTTCATTTTCATTTTGTTTAACTAAAAATGAAATAATAATAATAAAAAAGAACCTGTCGGACTCTGGAACCGATCTTGGAACCTTTGTGATAGGGTAGGTTTCAAGTTTCAGGTTCCGACGAGTAGCTTTTAGGTTCCAAAAATATTCCGGAGAATAAAGAAGTAACGGTTTTTATTTTTTATTTTTTGATTTTTATTCCAAATTATTTCCTAGAACAAAAATGTTTCTAAATGGATTTTTGTTCTTTTTTGTTTTGAAGAACAAAAGAATAGAAATAGACAATATTTGGCATGTTACCAAACAGACCCTTAGAATTCACTTCAAGAGTAACAATAAATAACTATAATGAACTGACTCTGGATCGCAAGGTTTATCATCGCAACGTCCCAGGCATGTTGCCATCCTATTTCTTTTTCCTTTTTATTATGAGCATGCAGAAGCGTATATAACATCAATCTCTGAGACAACAAACAAGCAGCGAGGAAAACATCGCATAGACCACTACCTTTATATCATGTTAGTACATTTACAAGCCTTTTTTCTACAGGTCATTTTCTTTTTACATCATTCTTATATATTCTTGTAGGCCAAGGAAATTATCATCTCCTCTAGTGTGACTTCAGCTCCCAAAACCGATGTGAGACTGCCATACCTATATGTCTAAAAGATAAAGGGGTGAGTTGAGGACTTAGTAACCTAAAATCACTAATCATCATCTAGGACGAAGACTCGTCATTAAATCAAGCATGCAGACATTTCACGCACTATAACATTGATAATAGGTCCATAGCAAACCTTAACATTACCTCAGCTATATGTATATGTTCATACTGGCTTACCTTCAATGCATTACCCACTTTCAACTTACCAAATAAGCTACCCTCAACTTATCAAGCAAGTTACTTTTAACTTACCGAACAAGCTATCTTACCAAGTAAGTTACCTTCATTTTACTAAATAAGCTACCTCACCAAGCAAGCTTATCAAACAATACATGACAACATGTATAAAAGGTTTGTTAACTGTCTCAACCGTTCTTCCCATGCTTTTAGGAACTTCTAGCTTCAAGCTGAGCGTTCAGTCTCAAGCTAGGCATGTCATACTTCCAAGGGCTTCTTGGTATCAACTAAGGTATCCAACTTCAAGCCAAGCATCATACGCATGCGAGCCATTTCAGTTTACTATCAATGCATGCTTTACCTCAAACTTATTAACCAAACTCATTAAGCAACACACACAAAAGCATACAAAAAGAAGTTCATTAATAAATCTAACCGTTCCTACGATTTATTCGGAATCCACCAAGCACCGAAATCCATCTGGCATTCGGAATCTATTAGGCATTTGGGCATTTGAAATCCATCAGGCATTTGGAACCCATTGGGCATCCCGTTCTCATGAACGAGGTATCACCGCCAATGCTATGTGATGACGGGTTTGATATTTTATTTAGTAATCTCATGTTGTACAACACACAAACCAATTTAACATTATTCCTCTTAACCCACTCATACAAGGCCCGAAGATGTGCTCATACAAACGTGTGCGCGTCATGCTCTACAATACCATAACTACACAATATGCTAGGTAAGGTACAAAGTTCATGACTCGAACCGACCCATATAGGTACTGACCCTCCGCCATGTGAGGCTTGAATCGACACGTCTCACTATCGATTCAAGGCCCAGAGAGGTTTGGCTCATCACGCCTCAATGCCGACCTAAGGCCAAGGGAGACACATCCATAGCCCAAGGCATGCTTCCACTCGTGGATTCATAATCATGAGCAAACCATAGAAGATATCGCAAGAACAAGTCATAGAACAACCAAAACACATAAGCACGATTAAGAATACACAAACAACATATCACAACACTATAGTCAAGGATTAAGAGATCCACTTACATGATTAACATGTTCACATCCAAACCCAACAACGTAGCACATTGCCCTAGCAAAAGATTAGAGATTCCACTAATCTAATGCGCTAAAGATGGTTTTGCCAGAGATGGCCATTTGGTGGAGGCAATGGGCATGCAAGGCCAAAAGGGAGAGGGAGGCATGCAAGAGGAGAAGAGAGGAGAAAATGAGTCCAGGGTTCATGAGGATGAAGGGAGTGGCTTCCTATTTATAGGCTAAACTTACTTGTTCTCCAAGAAAGATCTTATGACAATGATGACCGCATCTTCTTACTTTCTCCTCAAGCCAAATCTTTTGTAATGATGACCATATCTTCACTAACTTGTTCTCCAAGGCACATTTTTTACAATTCTTAAGGCAAATTTCTTCATTTATGGACTAACTTCCAAAGAACATGTGCTACTTGTTCTTCAAGCCAATCCTGATGCCATTGTGACCAAATTATGTGCAATGATGGCCATAGCCACCTAAGGGAGTGATTCATCCATTCTTATTAAATGCCTATATAATGGTCGTCATAAAACTTAGATTTAGTCACATATTTTTATCAAAACTTGCTCTCTAAGACAAGCCAATCTCTAGAATATTCTATTTTGTTCTTTCCTAAAAAATATAGCAAACATGGGAAATAGACCATATTAGAAGTGCTAACTGGATTAGGTGAGAGTTTCTTATATTTATCCACAATCGATCATACCAATCAAATCGAAGTTCATAGCCGAATCACCATTGGTGGGGTCGGTTCATGGCCAAACTTACCTAGTGTAGCTAGGTCGGTGGCCCATCTTGTGAGCCAGTAGCGTGGATGTTACAATAATCTTGCTAATTGGGTGGCCAAGGCCAAAAGTAAAAATCAACTCCCTTCTAATTGGTTGATCTTCCCTCCGCAGTTTTGTTAGATATTTTATGTTCAGATGTAAACGGTTTGAATTAATGAAATACTTAGCTTTTTGCCAAAACAGATTAACCATAAAAGTCTTTGATATGACAACGTGTGGATGGACATGGCTACAGGGTGCCCTTCTAATCGGTTGCTCTACCCCGCGATTTTTGTTAGATAAACAAACTTGATTTGAATTAATGAAGTACTTAGCTTTCCAAGTGTGGATGGACCTGGCTACAGGGTGCCAAGGGTCCATGGAAGGAACATAGGAGAACATCTACATTTTACAACTCCAAGTTAGAGCAATGCTCTTCTCCAAACTCTGGTCTCGTAGTTAGTGCAACGTTAACCCTTCCAAACTAATGACATCAAAAGACAGCCCTTAAAAATCTACATTTTACAGCTCCAGGTTCATATTTTGGGATTGTTTTTGGTACAGTGGATTAGTTTCATCAGATGATAGTATATATTAACTATTCCACGAACTCTACCACTCCTAATCCTGATGAAGGAAACGGTTTACCTGAAGGCATGCGTTCATAATTTAGTAGGGCAATCATGTCACCGGAATCTATTCTCGCCGACTATGCAAAGACCCTGACAGGCTAATCCTGCTAACATCGTCCATGAAACTGGCTAGGGACCAGCAAAGATTCAAGCTCTTCCCAGGACTCTGGTATGGGCTCCTCGAGTGTCCTAACCCGGTACTTAGAACATGGGATCAGGAACTCCGGATGGGCTACTGCACAATACTTAACAAGGATACAGAACCGAACTGGAAAGCTGCTGATAGAATTTTCAGAAAGGAAAGCCTGCAACCTCCAAGAGATTTACGAAGTTAAAAACGATTTTATGGTACAGACACAGAATTTGAGGTATTTGTGGGGGCCAAGGACATGATCTGTAACCATATTAATATATCAGAGCAAATCTCAACCATAGCCACCGCAGCTCTGCTTAGTTTTGTAGAAGTGAATGGTCCCGACTTGCACCTGTGTCTGAGTTGCCTGGACAGAAAGCAGCGATCCAAGCCCAAGCAGAGTATATCACAGGTTAGGACTTTCAGGTGGTGGTGAGGGAATACAGTTATTATGTCTGATAGGATCTGGAGATAGAAGCTCTCTGTTTTTAACTTGAGCAAAACATTCTCGCAAGAGCTAAACAATCTGACATCTAATGAACCCACCACTCCAAATATCTCAAGAAAAAGAAATGAATCAGTCACAGATATATGAACTCCAGGAGTATATAAACTCTAGCTAAAAAAGATGAAGATTCTCCAAAATCATACTCAGCATCACCATAACTCATCCTTAAACATAAGGATAAATCTGTTAACGAAGTGTTCTCTCTTCACATTAACAATCTTCACAAGACGGCAAACTCTTGCCTCTATCTTTCGAGAATCTATGCATGGAGTTAACATTACTTGCTTTCTTAAGTGATAGAGTTTACATAGTTTACCAGCTTACGATTTGGCTGATCTCGAGGTACATTAGCTTATCAAGAGCGCATGCTATCAATTCATACTTGAAACTCAGATGAGCTAATAACCATTTCGCAAGACAGAAATCATAATAGACAACCTTCCATGGATGCAAAAAAAGCTACTTCCCATATCACATACCAGCTCTAAGTGCAACCAAACTCAAGGATGGGTTTAACCCCTTACAAGGCAGTACCAATTTCCAACTTCACCACGATTCTCCATCCACACAAAAGCGACCATTTTCAGGATGAATAAATGATGCAGAGCACAGGGTACAAAGTTTGATCTTTTGCTTGGGCCAAATGAGTACTGACACGAAGCAAGGAGAACCTATATAACGAGCAGTAATATCATCAAATCAGAACAATTTTTACATCATCCTGTTTATCATAGTGCAAAGAGCTTTATTTAGGAAGGTATCCGTATGCCCCTATCAAAGGACTCCACAAAGGAGCAATTCCTATCTGCCTAATACCCAGTCCTCTGCATTAATATATATCTCCTCTTTAATCAAATACCCTGGAATAGTTCTCCTACTTCCTGATCCTTCGCTGCTTCTTTGGTCCGGGAACTGCCAATCTCCCGATGACACACCCGCATCGCGCCCGGAATATGAGAACGGCCCTTCCATTGGGCGGGGCCATCTTCTTCAGCTCTGCCTCCAGCTCACGGTGGTGATCCCGAGGCAATTCGAATATGCCCCTCCTGAAGCCGCCTTTCATGAGGGAAGACGGATCGCTCTTCACGCACTCCTCCGTCTCCAGCTGGATATCGAATTCGGCCGCTTTCCTCAGGCCCTTGCACTTCGTGTTCCCGCATCTCCTAGTCGAGTACATCAGGAGCAGCCAGCAAGCGACAGCGGCGCAAGACAGGCTCAGCCCGATGGACCCGTAAATCAGCAGGGCCTCGGAAACCTCCTCCGCGAAGGCGCTCGCGACCGCGCCGCCGGCTGCGGTCAACCAGACGCGCGCGAACTCGACGTAAGGAAACAGCAGGAACCCGCAGGCTACGACGACAGCGACCAGGATGGCGACGTCCATGATGGCGGTCCGAGATCCATCGCAGGCGAGAGCCCTCGCGCAATTCGCGGAACTGCGCACCTTCCGATTCCTGCGGGCTTGATGGGTCCGGTTCGGCTTGGTCGGATTGAAAGAGCCGGCCATGGCTTTCAAGTGGTCAAAGGTATTGCATACCGAGACCGATCGATCAGAACCGACCATTTCAACCACCAAGAAAAAAAAAAAAAAACAGTATCGGATTTCGACGCGGCACCAATCGAATTCGCTCGCGATCGCAGCACAACAGCAGCAGCAGTAGCTCGTCGGCGGAATCGGGGAGGATTCAATTGAAAGCAGCAAGGCCGACTCGAAATCTTGGTCAAGTCAGAGAGGAGCGCGATCGATTCGATGCAGCGCACGGCTTAAAGTGGAGCGGGGGGGCGTGGGGAAGATCAAGCTGGTCCGCCGGCCCGCATGGGAGGCAGAGAGGAGAGGAAGGAAAAGTCAAGAGGCTTTGTTTTGCCGATCCAAAACGGCTGATCCACGCGTTCTGCGATTCGCGTAATGGCTGGTTTATAAAACCGGCGAGCGAGAGAGAGACGCAAGCGCGCAAGGAGGAGGGAGGGAGGAGATCCCAAGGACGGACGAAACGGCGTCGTATTTGCTGGTGCCGCCCGCGAACGTGCAGCTCGGAGTCTGAGCTGCCTTTTTGACGAAAGAGCGGGGTTGATGCGAGCATGAATTGGTGGACCACGCTTATCGGCGCTTTCGCTTGGTCGGCCCGCATGGTCTATACACTTCTTTCCTCTTCTCGTTTTCTTTTGGTAAAAGAAGTTGCCAAGTTAAGGATGGTAAAACATCACGAAAAATTCTAAATATATATATATATATATATATGATCATCGAAAATCTAAAATTAATATATTTATAATAAATTTACTCTCTATTAATTTTTATTAAATTGAATTAATATCATGAAAAATTACAAATTCGTACTCATGTGACAAACGGAAGGTAAAACCTCAAATTTATACACCCGTTAACTATCACGTGTCATATCATACAATAATTTGATAGCAAAATTTAACAAAAATTAATGGAGAAAAATATTATTATTTGTGTACTAATTTGAGACTTTTGGTAGCATTTTTCATGATATTAATCCTTTTATTTATTTATAAATTATTTACAAAAAAATGTATTATTTATTGATTGATTGATTGGTCACTCCACTTTGCTTGCACTATTAAAAATACATCAAAGTTAGAGTTCATTGTTGTTCTTGCTATCCAACTTTTAAGGATTGTGTATTAATTTGCTACTTTTGACGTTAGGCCGCTTTTTTTTTTTTTTGGGGGGGGTGGTGTTCGGTTCGTTAGGCCTCCTTTTGCCAATTAGCAAAAGTTATGGCACTACTTGATGGTTTTGATGGTTAAAAGGTGTGTCTACGTGGCAAAGGTAAATTGCAATTCTTTTGTGCAAGTCTTCGACGAGAGCAAATGAGTCTTTTTGGAGTGACTTTGAACTTATCTGGATTGACTTTTATCTTTTTCTTTTTAGGATGAATATACTAAAAAATTCCAAACTAATACAACCGTAGTAAATTTATCTAAAATTAATTTTTTTTTATCATAAAAACTCTAGACAGATATACACGTGACAAATTTATTTTGAGCAAACTTATTAACCATCAAGAACCCAAAACTGATACATTTATGATAAATTTACTATCCGTTAGCTTTTTTCAAATTTAAAAGGTTAAATTTGCTAACTTGAATGACACATAGTGGCGTGGTAAGGTGACGTGGCAAGTCAACGTGGAAATCCATAAGGTAAAATATCATGAAAAATCTCAAATTGGTACACCTGTAGCAAATTTAATGATACTTTTATGATAAATTTAAGTTACACTTGTGATAAATTTGGGATTTTTCGTGACATTAACCCTATGAATTTTCACATGGACCTAACCCATCACCATAACATGTCACTTTGTGTCATCCACGTTAACAAATTTAATAGTAAAATTTGACGGAAGTTAATAGAGAGTAAATTTATCACAAATGTATCATTTTTTGGTTATTTTTAATTTGAGTAAATTTGTCACAAGTGTATCAATTTATAGTTTTTAACAATAAAATAATTAGTTTGAGATAAATTTGTCATAAATATACCAGTTTGAAGTTTTTGATGGTAAAAAAATTAGTTTTTGGTAAATTTATCATAATTGTACCGTTTTTTTATTTTTCAGGGTATTAACTCTACTTTTTAATTAATCTATATCTTGATGCATTGACGTTTTAAATTTTTAATCAAAAAGCATGAAACTTTCACAAATACTGATATTTTTACTTAAAAGCTTCATTTTGTTTCGCGAAGATTGAATAATTTGGAAAACGTTTTCCAAAAATTGATTGCTTATATCGATTGAAATAATTAGTCAATAAAAAATATTTTTTTCATCAGTAACAATTTATGTCTAAACATTGTTATTGCCAATGAAAATATGTTTCGTTCATTTATTTTTTTAAGTAATTTAGAGATTTTTTTTTTGGAGAATATTTTTCAAATCATTCGTTTTCCTCAAAATAAATGCACCCCAATTCACATAAACTTTTTTTTTTTTTAAATTCTTGAAGATTTGAGTACTATTTTGATCTTTGGTCGGAACGTAGAAAGTGTTCTATGTTTAAGTCTAAATAAATGCGCCCTTTCACATTTTACAGTTTGCTTTTCTTAAAATCTTGTGGCGTAAGAACTTTCACCGTCTAAAGCCAATGTCCTTTTTGTTTATATAGGGCCTCCCACGTGCATAGAGCTCATATAGTAAAAATTTAAAAGGTAATGCAAAATCTTTTATGCTAACTAGCCACAAAAAAAAACACACACACAAGCTTATTTGTGCATAGAAATGGAAAAATTAGGAAGAAAAGGCACCCCAAAAAATCAGCAGGTCAAAACATTTAGAAAAGGCACCCCAAAGAACCAATAGGTCAAAAAAATTTGTCACCAAAAGTAAACTTGTGGTTGGTGGTAGGAGTGAGGTTTCGTCCAGGTTTGACCTAGTATCTACAATCTGTCCGTGGAACAGGTTCTCTAATTTTTAGAATTTGGAACCTATTTTGTGTCACGCCCCGACCCGCTCGAGACACGCGACAACCTGTGCTCATCGTCATTCATTTCCTTTAGGTCATTCGATTGCAACGTCCCAAGAGGCGTCACCGACCAAATCGCTTTATTCGATTAAATACGCAAGCGGAAGCATAAACAATTCACCTAATCAACAAACATGGATAGTTTTAAACATATTTATATTTACATATATGCATCCATAACATCATTACAACATACCAGCTATTTATATCCAAACTTGAACGCCACTCTTTTTTTTTGTTCATTTTTTTTTTTTTTGGATGAGGAAGCATGAAGAAGCCCAGTCCTCGGAATTCTCCTTGGATGATATTTCCTTTTCATTATTTGATATCGTCACTGACTGGTTTGGTGTACCCATCATTTCCTCAAAACAAAAGTTGTAATTTTATTGATATTCATCAATCGAATTATATTTAATGGATGGAAAATGCGATTCTCAAGCCCTAAAAAGAAATCCCATTTCTTCTAATGGTCCTTTGTTAATGGCGCCTATAAGGAGGTTATCGAACAGACTCGTGATTCCTTCTAATGCATCATTAGGGTTCTCTGTCTTTGAAGGCGCCGGATCGTCCATGCTACCCCATCCATCTGGGACAATATCCTGAGGGTCAATGTAAAAGCTGGGAGGAGCCGAATACATCACATAGTAGTCGAATTTGCCGCTTGGTTGTCCATCACTTCTACTCCATCGTGCATCATTCTAGGAGGGCCAGGAAATGTCTCGCGAATGTTGCGAGGTAACGAGTTTTGCCTCCTTCGCCCTCGCTTAGGTGGCAAGTTTTGCCACCTTCGCCCTCGCTCAGGTGGCAAGTTTTGCCTTTCTTGTCTCTACCCTCCAGAATTTTCTCCACCTCTTCCATGGTGTCCTAATCCAACAGAACGAGACCTCCGAGGGGCTTCAATAGGGTTTTGAATGCCTTGACCCCTTCTTCCAAGACCATATGGTAGCATCTGAAACCTCATGAGTAGAAATGAACTGTACGGCGGTTTTCCCCATCGCATATAAAACGAGACTTGACAAACAAGGTCAGACAAGATTGCAACGAAATATGTAAATTGTGAAGTGATGGCAATCACATAAAAACACGCATGAAGTGTGAGGCTCGATTTTTATCTAGACGGCTTAACTAAGTGGAGCTAAGAGTATGATTTGACCGTTGCAGTCTCGCGTTCAACGCGTCAGGTCCTCTTTACTTCGGCTCAGTCGAATGGAATGCCCTATAGTCACACAGTCTCGCAGATATGGACAAACAAGGTCAACACCATGAAAACCTTTCGGGGAAGAGAAGGTCAATCCTCCACATAGTAGTCTCGCTTTCGAGGAAGTGTCCTTCTTAACACCATCCTAAAATCCTATCGCAGCCCAGGTCTAGTAGTAGGTTGTATGTGCCAAAATTTAGGTGTCAACACAGCAATGGCGAGGGGGTTGTAGTTGAGGGTGCTTGGTATAGCTCGTCGTCACTAGTGCACCTGCAGGGAAGGAGAATGCTGCTCACGGTGTGGACGCGTGTGCCGAGAGGTTGCTCACGGCGCGACAAGGACGAACCAGTGAGCCCTTCATGCTATGACTTGATGTTTGTGGTTAGGCGCGACAAAAATTCACTGAGGGAAACTTAACTTGCTACTCAAGTCGCGGAGATCAAGACCAAAAACCTCGCCTTTTGCTTCTACCAGACTGTCAATAAAATTCAACAATCACCGTTTGCTACTCGTGGGGTAATGTATAGATGCCAGAAGGATCCACCGGAGCAGTTATTTGCGAACGAGGGATCAGCGCAGCAGTAGCGCCGTTGGTGTGGCACCCCTCGACGGCCCTCGATCCGTTAGGGTCGCCACAGATACCTTTCACTTGCCCTGAAAGTCTATTTCTCTGATACCATGTTATTTTCAAGAAGTCCATGAATCCTGGGGCTCTATATCTTTTCCATTGGTCCCTGCGCAAAATGTGGCGGAAGCGCATCCATCAACTTCCCTTCTTGTATTTAAAACGATGCACGCCAACTAAACACATTCATAGGTAAAAAGCCGAACACTTTTATTTACATAAAACTAGATGGACATTTTTAGTTGGTACATTAAAATGCCATAGTCTTCTATACTCGGCTATACTTCAAAAGATGACCGACATCTTTTCCAATAGTCGTATACTTAAAGTCCATCGATCAGTGTTGGCATCCAAAAGTTCCTTCATCTACTGTCCTCCTCCTCGCGGTCATATCCAACCACTTGGTCCATCTGCTGGTGGCGGTGGCAGCAGAGGTATCTTGTCTAGTATGAAATGTTAGTCCCCAAAAGGGGTGAGTACAACCACTCAGCAGTAAAAGATCCACTAAACTATATCATGCATAACCATCATAATCTAATTTCATGCAAGATAGACAAAAACATATAACCGAAGGAATAAGTATGCACCAAATCCATGGGACTCTTTAATGCATTGGCAAGTGCAATTTCAAAACCAAGATGCACCATTTTCAGTCACACGAGTCCCGATTATAGAACCAAACTGTTATGACACGTCCCATTCCATGTCACACAATTTAATCCTATAATCACACCACACACACGCTTAGTAGAGCCATTAGTTTTAATACTCAAAAAGGTTTCACCCGCACCCAGAGGACCAATGTTTGCGTCCTTCTGGGCATTCGCACCCAATCCTGGCATCGCGAAGTCCTCCGGCATTACGCCACTAGGCCACCGGGCATCCAGAGTGTGTTCCGTTACACCTTCGGGCATCTCGTATCCCACCTGGCATCACGAGGAATCGCCGAGGCTCGCCATGAAAATGGTTACCCCTGTCTTCCGGAATTACGTACCGACATACCACCGGGCATCCCTCGGAATTACGTACCGATATACCACCGGGCATCCCGACACTCCCGGGGAAAACCTCTGGGGCTCGCCATGAAAATGGTTACCCCTACCTCCGGAATTACGTACCGACATACCACCGGGCATCCCGACACTCCCGGGGCATCGTCGACCCAAAGGTCCGACGGCAACATTAACATCTTAATTTATTTCAACACCAAAAACATTTTTAATGCAATGACATTGGAAATCTCATGAGTTTTCATTGAAATCTTCGGTGTTGAATGATATGCCGAATGCCAAAAACCATCATGTCAAATAACAACCCAAGATGCATTCACCTTTAGGACAAATTGAGCAAATTCGGAATAAAACGGTTCAAAAATCAGAATGCACAGTTTTAGTAAACATTTCGGAATAACCCCTAAATGAACTCAGAAAATTCTAAGATTTTAGTATGATATAAATAAGACCTAAAGGAAAAAGTTTCATGAAGAACACAAAGCCAAAATAGTTATGTATGAATTGCAACAGATCGCACAACTCTACCCCAAGTCTATTCCAGAATTCACACTCCAACAGAAAAGTACCGCACAATAAAATAAATTTATGCCACTATATGAATTTAAAAAAATCTGACCAAGACATATGTTGTAGCTTAAACAATTCCTTACAGTTTTTATGAAGATAGCTTAAACAATTCCTTACAGTTTTTATGAAGAAATCAAGATCAAAATCATACTGGAAATTTCTATAGAAAATCAACAAAATTACTAGGCTACACATAAGTTATTCTGGACTACATGGATTTGGTGGAATCCGATGCCTATACCTTGGCTAATTTACTTCCCAAAAGTTCATCCATTTCTATTTCAATCACCCAAAATTCAGCATCCACCATCCAAAACCCAAACATTTTTAAGTCTATTGCACTACATCAAACCATAATAGCATTGCATTATATAGGTTAGTAGACTTTTACTTGCCTCAAGTCCTACAGCCAAACAGCAAGCAAAAACAGAAAACTCGCGGGTCTCGGGCGCGGCTCAACGGCGGCGAAGGCGAGCGGTGTCGATGGCAACAGCGCATGAGCACAGGTTGAGGACGGTCCTTCTCCTCTTTCCTCGCTGCTCACACTTGCGCTCACTACTCTCTTTCGCTCACTCGCCCGCTGCTCATTCTCTCTCTTTCGGTTTCTCTCTTCTCGCTTGCCATTCTCTCTCTTTCTTTCGCTCGCTCGCCCGCTACTTACTCTCTCTCTCGGTGCTGGTTTCGTGAGTCAACAAAGGGAAAATTCCAGCATTGCACGAGCGAAGGACAGCTGGGAACTTGCGTAGCCTTCGTCTAATTCTTTCCCCCTCTCGCTGAGACAGATCGTCTCTCCATGTAGAGACGTGGCCTTCGCTGGCTCCATTTGCTGCCACCTCTTCTATACGCGTTGATGGGGGCTTCATTTGTTGACTCCTTTAGTCAACTAAGGAGGGTTTGGTAGCAAGGGACGTCGACTGCTGGGGGAGGAGTGGGCTGACACTTGCCTCCCCCATGCACGGACGTGCTCATTTTCTTTCTTTTGTTGACTATCCAAGTAAACTAAAGAGGTCCGATGGGGAAAATGTGAATGCATGGCCGTGCATGGCCATGCATGAGCACTCCGGTGGTCGCATAGGAGAAAGTACGTTGATGTTTTGGGACGTTGGGTGGTGATGAAACGATGGCCTAATGCTACACCGACGATGACGATGACAAAATAGTGTCCGCAAATGGTGCCAATGACACAGTCTGTCGACACTCCCGTTGATCCGTGACGAGCCGTTACTTATTTGAGGTCTGACGAAAACCCGGATGCCACAGTTGGAGGAAGAAGCAACAGTGTGGTGGTGAAGAGAGGGCGTCCTGGATAGGACGGAGCAACGGTCGTGGTGGAGCTTGGCAGTGGAGACGAGCGGGTAGAGGCGCGAGTTGCGGACGTCGGTGACGAGTAGGGCTCAGCGACGGGCGTTGCAGGGACAGGCAGAGGTGCGGCTACCGGCGGGCAGAGGCGCGGCGACGAGTGGGTGGAGGCGAGGTTGCAGGCGTCGGTGACACTCAGGGTTGCAGCAGTGACGGCAGTGGCGGCGATCAAGGCGGGACGAGGTGGCAGGCAGAGCGCGGATAGGCGGAGGTGCTGCAGGTTGCGGCCGTCGGGCAAAGGCACGCAATGATGAGCGTTGTAGGTTGTAGGCTTCAAGCATAGGGTAGTGATGGTGACGACACTCGAAGCTCCAGTGAGGGACAGCGGCAACGAGTAGCCGTAGGTGCGGGTGCCAAGCGTGGTCGAAGGGCAAATCGCGGCGAAGACGCTCGGAGCTCCGACAATGGATAGAGGGGCGGCAGCGGGTAGCCGCAGGTGCAAGCACCGGGCGTGGGCGAAGGGCAGGGCGTGGAAACGATGCTCGGAGCTTCGACGATCACGGAACAACAGCTGCGGTGGTGGAGTTGCAGGCATTGCTCGAAGCCACCACCCGAAGAAGACAACCCCTTTTTTTCACGTTATTTCCCTCTCTTTGTTTACTTTTAAGTTGATTTTTCCCTCTTTCTGCACTCTTCTCTTTCTTTCCTCTGCAGCTTGTCAAAGAAGAAGAGAAATGACTATTTTTTTTCTTTGGTTTCCCCTAGTGAACAAGAGAGAGGTTCCTTCCTTTGATTTTTTTTTTCGCCTATTGTGTCTTTCACGCTTTCCTCTCTTTTTCATGAGTTGTCCTGCCCTTCATCCGTGCAGGTCAACCCCTTTTATATGCAACGAAATAGAGCTCCCTATATGGAAGAAGCAAAATTTCCTTTTTCCTTTTGATCGCATCTCACACGGCCAAAGCGCAATCTCCACGATTTTATTTTATTTTCTTTCCTCTATTCATGCCCATCGACGATTGCAAGATTTGGTGTTTCTTTTATTATGTCAAAATGCATACTGCCCAAAGATTAACACCAAATATATATCGCACCTGAAATATTCCCTCGAAAGGCTTACAATCTTTCTCTTAGATTTTTTATGCAAACTCATGATTAAGCCTAAGATACGAGTTCGCCTATCTAGTCTCCTTAGTTGGTGCCTATGCTTAGTTTAATTTTGATTGGTCCTCCTATTTGCTTATCCTCCAAGGCTCACTCTAGACTCATTATTGCCTATGGCACCTAAGGGACACATAAGCCCCTTTAATGCCTAATGTCTTCTTCTAATTGGTTGGGCCTTGTCTTGTTCACCAAGGCTATAATCTAGGGTCATCATAACTTAAGATTCTAGAGGACACCGAAGTATGGTGATTCATCAAGGTCATTAATGAACTAGTGTGCAAAGCCCTTAGATGAGTGCCTAGATATTTTTGTCAAGCTACTTGGGAAGCAAGTTTTTTCTCCCCCCTTGCAATTGACATGTGGCATATAATGGATAAGGATTGACTATGGTCAAAGGTCATGGAAGATTCTAGAACTCAAATAACCTCTTGACACTCCTCCAATGTTTCATCCCCGCATTAATTGATTTGTGTCCAGATTTTATCCAAGGCGATCATTTGGCTAACATAGGGTGTCACCTAATTGGAGAAGTCCTTCATATTTGTACCCAATCGACGGTTCTATGAGAATTGAGGTTCGTGCTAAAAATTCACTAACTCCCAAATGAGTGCGACTAAATTGGTAGCATTCTTAAACTTGTCCATGACCATTTTCAATTAGAATTGGTCCACTGGATGTCTTAAAATAAACTCTGTGGTTGGTCTTGGATATTTGCCCTAATCGAGTGTCGGTCGGGTGGACTAGGTCCAGGGCCGAACATGCCATGTCTTGGTCTATCCAAGGTTTATGTCATTGATTCCCATGATCGACCCTCATACCTTGTTCTCATGGCCTGGAATTCGAGGCTGTTATAGCATGAGCACCCATAATAGGGGAATAAATATTAGTCATGATGAGTAAAAACGTTATGAACATCAATACACAATAGTTAAGTATAAATAGGCCTAGCTAGGTAACCGTTTCCCTTGTTTAAAGGAAGCTTGTATGAAATTATTTGACACGAATGGTGTGAGTTTCACACAGTAGTGGGAGAGATGATAAAAAAAAAAGAGAAAAGAAAAAGAAGTTATAAATTAGATTGTTTCTTGGGATACAAGAAAGTTGTTTCATCGTGTTGAAGGTGGAAGATTTTAGATTCAAAATCGTTCATTTGAGAAATATGCACATTTTTGCTAAGTCTATGCTGCACTTCTCAGTTCACCAACTTGAGATGTTCTTTCTTCCTTAGCTCTTGAAGTTCAGACAGTTGAGAGTTCAACTTCGCTTTAAGCTCTATTTGCTACTTGAGCTCAATTTCTCTTCGATGCCTTCAAGGGTCGGGCTTCTTCTTCATTGAGCTTGCTAATTCTTCACGACACCATCTAAAGGGATTTGCCGTGTTCCACCACATTAAGCCTGAACTCTGCCATGGTATTACTACATTCTATGTCGCTAATCTTGGGAGGAGTCAGCTTGTCTATCTCTTCCAGATGATAGCGATATATTTAATATATTGTGGTAGTCATCTCAAAGCTTGTGGAATTTCCTTGTTAAGTTCTTGAGGTAGGAATGCACTATTTCACCATCACTAAGTTGGTTGCATAAATCTTCAAGTTGGCGAAAGTCTCCTATTTCAATAAAATTCTGCAAAGCCCTCTTGCTGTAAGGTCTATGAACCTTGATAGTTCCAATCTCAACTTCTCCATATTCGAAGGAATAGAAGTATGACCAGGGGATAAATCATAAGGATTAATGTTCAAGAGCACCTATGCCCAGTCCAATATCTCTGTAACTAAAGAGGTTGTTGCTGTTTGAAACTCAGATTGAGGAGATTTGTCAACATGGGTTCCAATCGGCAAGGAAATCCCAGTGGTAGAAATAGCAAGACCAAGATTGGGAAGCTCAATAGCAACAACAATGAGAGATTCGGTGGCAAGGATGTTACAAGTTGGACTAGAGAGCTCAATGACATAATTAGTTAAAAAGCTGTAATAGACTATTAAATCAATTAGTCAGCAAATACTTAGTAAAAATCAGATGAGAAAAACGCATACCAGGACTTGATAATGGAGCATGAGCATTAGTAAATGTCGGAGTGATAACGATTTCGGTATGTTCAGTACTGCCAATGGTGATATTTGTTCCGATTACAACGCAATTAGTGTTGCCTATCATAATAGCAGGTTCAGCTATTGTTTGCAAACAAGGGGTGATTGCAAAATACCTAAGATTAAAACAATCAAATATAACTCACAGTGAACAACTATTGCGAATGGATTTGGATCACCATGATCTGAAAGGGAATGGATGATAGGAATAGAGAGAACAATATCGTCGACGACATTAGGAAGCTTTGATAAAGAAGTGGGCGCATTGTCGACGATATTTATGGATCTTGTTAAACGAGGAAGTGCATTGTTGATGGCATTAAAAGGTCTCAGAAGAAGAGTAAGTACGGCGGAAGTATCCCTTGCCCTATCTTTGATGATGCTAGAAAGCCTTGTCAAAGAATGTGAAGCAGTTGCAACATCGTCTGCAAAAGTCTTTTTCTAAAGTGGTAGAACGTAGAAGAATATCAATTTCTAAAGATCTTCTTCAAGAGGCAAAAATAGTGGAAACAAAGACATCATGAAGTACTTTAAGTCGTTTCTTCGGTGAGGTAGAAGGAGCTTTCTTCCTTTTCTTCAGCAATCGGGCCAATGGTTCTTCATTTGAATTGAAAATATGTATTCTCTTATAAGTAAAAGACATGCAAAAGTGAGAAGAAATATGAAAAGCTTATAAGAGTTTAGACAAAATACTTTCGTTGGACTTGTCAAGAGGGTTGAATGTGTAGCTACTCGCCCCCTCGAGTTCACTCGGACCAAACAAAAGTTTGAGAGAAAAATTAGATCACTCAGTTCAGGCAAAAGATTATCAAGAGAAGCATGGCTGTCAGGTGCAACAAGAATGATAGAAGAACTAGGATCAACAGCCCGACAAGCCTGCTTCAATTTTATCCAGTGCTGAAGTCGATCGATTACTGTTACCATACTCTCTTCGTAAGGACCCCCATGAGTAAAATTGACCCACCATGTCTCCCATACAAGAAGTTGACCATGATAAGGTTGGAAGTCTCTTTGAAGATCCTGAGAATACCTAGCATACATGGTCTTGGTTATCTTGATGCAATAGATTAAAGGCCTTCGATCTTCCAAGTCGTATTCCCTCTTCTTTGGCAGTAAGAAATCCATAGAATAAGGAATAGGCATAGGAATGGCTTGAAAGAAGCCAAATTGGCTTTCATAGTAATGAGGAGAATATACCTCAAAACCTGGGTAGAATCATCTCTTTGTGGACAATCATAGTGGAAGATCTACTAGAGACAAGATACGAACCCAAAAATCTTGAAAAGAAGTTACGCTGTCAGGATTAAAAATGTAATAAAGATCTTCATTTTCATAAGGAAAAAAGTCAATATTCCTATGGTCAACTTCTAGAACGGTTTGGAATAGTGGAGAAATGGAGGAATCTCCGAGTGAGAAAGAGTCAACTTCAATAAGTTTTCTTAGTTAAGCGATTCAAAAGTCGATAGCCTAGAAGGGGCCTCATAGATGTTGTGCTTGGCAAAGGATAGCAAGGCAGGCTTTGAGAATAACGCCACTCTTCTCAGCCTTCATAACTGATGAGGCATGCGCCAGCCCACTGTACAAAGAAGCAAGAACTACTGGAGTAAGAGCAAAATGGCTACCACATACAAGATTTGCAGCTATTTGAAGATAATCCTTGTTCACCTTAATCGTGGCACAACAAAAAACATATCTTGATAACTAGTACACCAAGAAAGTGATACACTCTTTCTCATCAATAGGGTTAACGTCCTTATGAAATCGTTCAAGGAACTTGCTATGTGCAAGGACTCTATCTGAGATGAGAATATGAATTTCTATTGGGGGTAATTACTTGGCCGAACGACCAAGTATTTGAAAATTAGCTATGGCATACATGTCTGGCAAAGTGATGGTCATGGATCCCCTAAGGGAAAAGGAAACGGTCAACCGAAGGGGACCAGAAGCTTATTGTTGACCTCAACAGTCCACAGTTTACGTCATATGAGGACATGTTGATCGCGAGTGTTTTCTCAATCCTAGCGTTCATCCAAGCCAGTCGAGTTGAGTCATCACCCCTTACTCGAAGATACCATTTGTGGATATCCAATTCATATGAGGGAAACATACGAAATAGAGGAGAGGCTGAAGACTAGATGTCGCGAAAAGAGTTCTGTTGAAAAGCTAAGTCCCGCACTAGGTGGGAAAGCAAGCCTTAATTGAAGATGGAATTCTATTATAATCGATAATGCCGGTACCAAAAGAAAGCAGCCCATCATGTCTTCAACTTCACTTAATAGACTAAAATGGCAATCTTTAGCATGCTCCCCTGTTTGAAAAGCGATCAAATTGCTGATGTTGTTTGAAGAGTCGTATTTAAAAGTTTTCTTGGGCACCATAACAAATGACAAGGTATAGATTAAAGATACCATGAAGAGGTAGGGTAAAACAAGAAGATCAAATGCAGTGATGAAAACCTTGAAGAGGTACTGGTAGAAGACAACACCGTGGAAGGAGAAAAGAGAAAGTTACGAGATTAGAGAAGATGTGTTGAGATAATACATAAAATGAAAATCCATATTAGAAAGGATGTCTGAAGATAGAAAGGCATGATTGCTCTAAAAGGCTGTGCGAAAATACGGTATTTCTTTACAAGAAATAATTCATTTCTTCTAAAGGGGCATATGTTGACACCCAAGTTTACCTCAAAAGCACGTTATGGTCATGGGGAATTTTCAATGAAATGCCCGTTTTGATCTTCAAAATCAGTGGAAAGCAGTTCTTGTGAAGGCTACTTAAACTAAGCCTTGATGGAATTATAGGAGCTAAACTCAAAGTTGATGGCTGGGAAGTTAATTACCACGTGTCAAGCTATAAAGATGATGTACTGAATTTGAGGATTAAGGAGGATTAGCACTGGAATCTGAACGAAAATAACTATTAGGAGAAATGCGAATAGAAATAGGGAAAAGTTATTTACTCGAAGGGCAAGTTACACGAGCATCGTTGACAAGTCAAGGGGCAGTTACTAAAAGATAAGGACGTCTAGGGGGAAACAAATACGTGAAGATTGTAAAGCGTAGTACCCTCATGTGAAGATTGTAAAGAGTAGAGCCCAAGAATGAATAACAGACTATGGAACATCGACTATAAAATCCTCAACTCGATCCCAATTTTTAGAACGAGATTATAATGAGGATCGATATACCACGAAAATGGCGAAAAGGCCACTTTGGGGCGAAAAATCGATTTTTCATTTGCGGGATGTAAAAGTTCTGATGAGTGGAAACGGGCCATAGACGAGGAACTAAGTGGGCCGAAGCCCATGTTGGGCAGCCTAATGGGCCCAAGCGCACCATAAACGGCCCAAATGGGCCTAAGCCCATGTGGGCAGCCCAAGGGCCTCACGCTCAAGATGATCGATCCCAAAGGAGCCCATGGGCCACCCAAGCCTTTTTTGGTCATCTCAAGTTCCTCATTCATGATCCATGTGCATGAATAGTACCCAAGGATAGTGAAATTACCATTTTGCCTTTCTAGCCTAATAAAACAAAAACCCATGTGCATAAAGAAGGTGTTGGGCGTCCAAGGGTGAGGATGAGAGAGAAGATGACATCATCCCTACCCTATTTATCCTATTTCTAGCACGATGGGTGACATTAAATGGGACTTGGAGGAGAAATTTTGCAAGAAGCAATCTTGACCCTCGATTCTTATCTTGGGGAATAAGGATGCATCTTGGCCATCCAATAGATCAGACATGAGATGACCCTATTTTCTTTCTTTCTTAGCTCATTCAGCCACCCCTTTTCTCTCTCATTCTTTCATTTCTCTCTCTCTCTCCACCCCTTTGGATGAATTTTCCGTCAAACTCTCTCCTTTTTTCCCTTGCTGGACGAGCCCTCTCATCCTCCCCATCCCTCATCGCACGCCTATATTCCTCTCTTTTCCACTTGGTTGGGAGTTATCGTACACATCAGAAGCCGCACGCCCTTGCCGTCGCTGTGACTGAATCATCGTCCTCACCACCTCATGCCATCGTCCCTGGGTTGTTTTGGCATTGCCGTGGGTTGCGAAGCACAGACCAGCCACCGCCAAGCCTTGTCAAGCCTCACTATGAGCTGTGCTGCCACCCACAACCTTGTTGTGATCTGTTTGGAAGGTGACTAGCCACCGCCAAGCACCACAGTAGCTATCTAGCCCTTGCCGCTCCTTCGTCGTCACTTGGAATTGGGAGTGAGTGGCTTTCTAGCTCTTGTATATGGTTGTTATTGCATTTTGGAGTTAGTTTAGGGTTAAATTATGGATTAAGTGATGTTTTGTTGATGTGATGAGTGGGTTTTGTATGATAGGTTATTATAGAGTTCTGATAGATTATCTTGATAGCTTATCATGTTTTCGCTGATAGGTTATCATAGTTTATCGATATGTAGTTATGCGATAAGCTAGTATGGTGTGATATGTGAAGTGTGGTATGTTATATCAATAAGAAATGAGTTGTTGAATAGTTTATGATGACATGTGATAAGTGAATTTAATGATTTACGTACAAGTGCAATGACATATCCTATATTGATGAATGACCTACATGCCATGAGTTTGTGAATTAGATGGTCCATTTATGTGATGTAATATGAGGCATGTGTATGACATGATGGCATATGGATTGTTGCATATCGTATGGGTATCACATTGGCTAATGGGAAAGATATGCAATGAATTGTGTGATAGTATACCTATGTGATCACCTAAAAACCCTGATGCCTAATTAAGTTCAGATGCCCCTAAGTCAACGGGATGCTATTTGTGGATGGATTTCAGAAACGAAGCTACTTACAGGAGTATTGTCTTGACGCGTTTATGAGGGACGATGCCCAATTACGCTAGATGATTGCGAACCTTCAGGTTGGCTTTCGGTCCTAAGTGGTCGTAATAATCTTGGCATAATTATGTGGAAAGTGCATGAGGTTTATATATGATCACTATGCCTAATTATGGGATAAAGATTATGAGGCACGATATGGGACTGGCCAAAACGGGTTTTACTTTATAACTGGGACACGTGTAAATGCATTATGCATTAGACTTATTGGAAGTGTTCTAATTCTGCTTGATACTGCAGAAAGCTATGGCATCTTGTAAATTTGATTGTATGCAATGCATGTGTCAAAGCCAGGTAAGAATGGCTACGCGGTTTGGTTTGATAAATTAGGTTGGTTGTTTGGGGTTAAAAGCCATGGAAATGATGTTTGAATATGTTTGGATAATTAAAAGACATTTGCACATAAGACACTACATGTTCTTATTTCTTCCTTATAAGTATGGGATTTGTTATGAGAACTGCCTATGTGTTTATGTTATGATGGTTTGAGAGGGTGAGTTAACCATTCCTATTTATAGTTAAGGCAAAGCAGGATTTGCTTTGCTATTGAACTGCCATCGATAGATAACTTACATATTTAGGCCATTTGGAGGTGAATAACCTCCTTACACAAGGCCTAGGAAGTTTACTCATTGAGTTTATTCCACTGTTGTTGTTCAAATGTTTTTGGGCCCTAAGAATGTCTGAACCATTCCATTACATTCGTTTTTGGGTGCCTGAAAAAGGTTAAACAATGAGAAGTGAGGTAAACTCAATGAGTGAACTCCCTAGACCTCGTGCAAGGAAGTCATTCACCTCGGAAACGCCCTAAATGTGTAAGTTATCTATCAACGACAGATCAATAGCAAATCAACCTCTACTTTGCCTTAACTATAACATGAATAAGCCATCAATATGAGCAATTCTTGAAACACCTCATACACTATAACAATCATGCACCCATGCCATGCAAGAATCTAGACCTACTCATATATTAATCTCATGTCACACGTGTGCAGACTATAACATCGCTTATCACTTCTCAAAATATGCATTCATGCACTCATGCCATGCAATAATCCAAAACTGCTCATATATCCGAAATCCATCCGCGAACGGCAACCCGTTGACTTCGGGGCATCCGAACTTAATCATGCATCGTCCTGCGTAAACACATTAGGATGGGTTCACTACCCCGTGTAAAGTATCAGGCTTTTTAGGTGATCACACGGGCATACCATCACACGATTCATTTCATATCTTTCTCATTAACCAATGTGATGCCCATGCAATATGCAACAACCTAAGCCATATAAGTCACTCATCAAAGTAGGATAAGTAATTGCAATTGAACATAATTCATCAAATTCACTTATCACATGTCATCATAAACTATCCAATAATTCATCTCTTGTTAACATAATACATCACATTCACATATCACACTTTAATAGCTTATCACATAACTACTTATCAATAAACGGCGATAACCTATCGGCTTAAAATATGATAAACTATCGACGAAAACATGATAAGCTATTGGCTATAACATGATAAGCTATCGATGAAAACATGATAAGTTATCAACTAGAACATAGCTATCGACAAAAACATGATAAGCTATCAAGACTTTATGATAACCTATCATACAACACCCACTTATCACATTAACAAAACATCATTTAACCTTACTCTAGCTCTAAACTAACTCCAAAATGCAACAACAACCCTATTCAAGGGCTAGAAAGCCACTCACGCCTAAGTCCTAGCTTTAAAAAGCGTTGGGGAAGGAGCAGCAAGACCAGACATTGGTTGGGGCTACTGGTCATGCCTCCAAAGCTCCCGTGAGTCGGTTGGACGGTGTCCCAAGCGGTTGCATGGCAGCGGTGGGTGGTGGTCGATTGCCGATGAGGGAAATATGAGGAAAAATGAAGAGGATGGCTTGAAAATGACATGCAAATGGACAAGGGCTATGGCAAGGAGGAAGAGAAAGATGAACTTGAGAGCAAAAGTGAGAAAATGAGAGTAAGGGAGAGGTATGGACGAATTTGGGGAGAGAGGAAGAGCAGCCCATGCTTGGATCAAGGGCTTGGACCACTTCCTACTTTACTTCTTGCCCAAGTCTCATTAATGCCATTTAATGAACCACTCATCGCTAGGTTAGAAGATAGGATAGGTAGGCTTAGACTAGGCTAGGGGATGACATCACCTCCCTCATCTTCAGCACATGGGTGCGCCTTCCTAGCTCCTTTCCCATCTTGCCCTTTTGTCCTTTGTTGGATGAGAGGGCAATTTTGTCATTTCGCCATGATTGGGTACTATTCATGCACATGGAGTGCATTAAATGTCAAGATCTTGCATTGATGGCTTAATGGACTTGGAGGACCCACGGCCCCACCATGGCAGCCCACCTCTTGGGCGTGTGGGCCTTCGGCCGCCCACTTAGGCTTAGGCCCATTTGGGCCATCCATGATAGGCTTCAACTCATGGGCTGCCTAATCGTGGGCTTGAGCCCATTGGGTTGCCCAACACGGGCTTGGGCCCACTTAGGCCCTCTCCCATGGCGCGTTTCCACTTTTTCGAACTTTTGCGTCCTGCCGATGAAAAACTGAGCTTTCGTCTCAATGTGGCATTTTTGGCATTTCTGGGATCTACCAATCCTTATTGTAATCTCGTCCAAAGATTAGATGCCGATGTAATTCCGTTTTGAAAATCGGGGTCAGATTGTGGATGTCATAACGAGCATGGGTTGTCACGCGTCCGAAGCAGGTCGGGGCGTAACATCGACTCCCTATAAATACCATAGTTTCTCCACTAAGAAGCCCCCTTGCACGAAAACACAACAATCTTCTTCATTTTATCTTTATTTTTTTGTATCTTTGTTGTAGTTTTCAGGATTCCCGTCGTTGATTATATTTCGGCGTGCATGTTCATTCAGTTCAGCATTTTTGATTAAATCATGGTGTTTTTCCACAAAGTTCGGCGTCATTGATTAGATTCCGGTGTTGTACTTATATCCAAAAGTACTGCTGTTGATTTGATTCTAGCTGTGATCAAAAGTAACAGTGACGTTGATGAAATTCCATCATAGTTTGGGTTAGGAGCATAGATTGTCTAGCTATTTGTGTTCAGATTACGTCATTGATTAAATTATGGTGTAATTGGTGCTCAGAAGTTGTTCATCTTTGAGTCATTTGGTCATAAGTTGTTAGGGCTGTACATACAAGTGAGAATAAAACTCCATTTCGCATTTGATATTCTCTGTCCAAGCTTAACACAAAACTTGAGTCTCCAATAATAAAACCAAAACGCAATATCTGGTGAGAGGTTATTCACGGGAATCAAAACCGGTAAAACAGGCACTCCATCACCTCGAGAGCTTAATTGATTATTTCAATCTTTTCCGGATACTTTCGCTTGGGGTTGCATCACTACTTATACGGCTATTATTCCCCCACTTCTCCAGGAAGGTTTGGTGGCAACATTCAGGATCGCAACATTGAATATTTGATGAGCTAATAATTCTGGAATAGTGCATGCTTTCCAGAATTGGCTTACTCTCATTTTCTGGATGCGGTTGTCATCTTGAAGTCGTCTGCTTCATGCTCAACTTGATCACGTAGGCATGATGGAGTCAACTCTTGGAACCTCTTCATCTGTTTTATCTTTTCTGTTCAAGGATCTTTATCTCTTCCGTTCGTTTTGTTGGAAGGAATTGTTTCTGGTATGCCGAGTGAGCCCTACAAATCCCGTTCTTGGTTCTCTGCTCTTCAGTGATCTTCATGACCTCGACCTTTTCCAGCAAATTGGGTCTTTGAGGGGAAACCTTAGTGAAGAATATCTCGAGACGACACCCCATCTCTCCTTTCTTCTAAGAAGGCATGCATCGAGGTCCAAAGGGAATAAGTTAAATTCTTGCAATAAAATTTGCAGAGATTGGATATGAATACTCCTCTGTTGATTTGAGGTTTCTGACCTAATGGTCCCTTTATAGCCGATGCCAAATCACGATGTGAAAAAATTAGCAGTCAAAGTGGACAAATGAAGAGTTCTTCGGTGCCCCATTTTGTTTGATCTCCTGCTTGGGAGAAAACATGCGAGCAACCAGTCTGATAAAACTTGATTCTCTTCTTGTAGCATCCTGGAATTTTGGGACCAGAAAATCAATGAGCGAAAACTTAGAGTCTGCACAAATATCAAATGTGATATGGGATTGGGATACCTCCTTCTATACTTGAAAGACTTGTGTGAGTGCTGAATGGCTTTGATCGAATAAAAAAATTCAGAATAATAAATCGGAGGAAATTCTGAAGACTTCCGCAAAGTTATTCTAGAGAATGTTAAGTAAAAGGGGTTTCCTTCCTCTCTTTTCACGTAAGCAGACAAGATGCAAAAAGGGATGCCTCCCTAGGAACTGCTTTACCAAATTTTCCTAGATATCCCCAAGATATAAGAACTTATACGTTGGAGTTGTTTACAAGGCTATTACTATGTACAAATGCTATCTTAAAAATACACTGTTCCAAAAAAAAAAAAGAAGAAGAGATTTTATATTGACTAACGACATTTCCTTGGATAGACAAACGGGAGAGATACATATGAGAAACTTGAAAGCTGCAACATATAGTTAAAAAAAACAGTGTACAATTAGAAAGTTAGATTAGCGGAAGCGAGGAGTTAATACAAGAAGTGAGGCAGGTGCACATTTTTGGTGTGGTGCAACATGAGCCGACGCATGTGAGGTTTGTTCCTAACCAGGGGAAAAACTAGATAACTAGGTGCTAGGGAAAAGTCAACTAATCACCTTGGAGTCCACAAATCTAATTATTTAGGTCTAGAGGTTTGCGTGCGCGTGAGGGGATGTTTGGAGCCCCCACATCGTCCTTCCGGGACCATATTCGTTATAGTTCTATCACGCAACTTCGTAGGATTTCCTTATTTACGTACACATTAATTTCCTCATGTGAAATTGCTGCATCAAGTGGGAGATGACTTCTCGGCTCCCGATTAGACGTTCAAATTACGTGTAAGCAAAGTAGGACGGATCCAGTCCGGACAACATGCACAACCTTATCGCATATATTCTAGATTCTAAATCAGTAGAGTGGGTGCAAATCCAGTTTAAAGTGCTAACAAAACGATTCTAAATCAAATAAGGGAGACACTGGAGTCCAGCATGTAAACTAACATTACTCCTCATGTATTAAATTCATAAGTCAAAATTGGAGGGACTTAAACGATTCCGACATGAAAACAAACAATAGACTTCGTGTACTTGAAAAAAAAAAAAGACAACGAAAAAAATAAAACTGCAAGAAGGAAGTTTACAACTGAATTGATATATGTACCATATGTGTATAACTGATTTGGTAATTATCCTTCAAATGTCTAGGCTAATTCTAGCTTTATAACAACTAATCTGAAGTAAAGAGGGATTTAGACTCTATCCAATTGCCTAGTGTTCCGCTCGCTCCTCTAGTTAGCCTCCACCCTCGGGGATGCCCTCAAGAATTAAGAAAAAAAACTAGTAAAAAAATCAATATAAATCTTTCAAGGGATGAGCAAGAGAGGAATTCACTTAGAAGAAAAATGAGCCCCTATTTATAAGGATCTTTGTAATTTAAGGGAAACCTTTCCAACGGCCAGACCAGCCCCTTAAAGGAGCACAAAATCCCTTCAAATGGTCAGTCAGCCCAACCCTTCAAAAGGGCACAGCTTCCCTTTAAAGGGGTGGAATGTCTCTTCAAAGGCTAAACGGGCCTTTCGAAGGGGCCCAAAACAACTTTCAACGTGCTTGGCTGCCGTGCACAAGGACAAGCCCACCCTATGTAGTGCCTACCACTGGGCCAAGGGTAGGCCGCTCGATGACCACCGTGTGGCAGTCGTGTGTTGGGTAGCCTGATCGTAACCAAAATTTTTTTGTTTTATGATAAAAGTTGGCTTTCGATCTAACT
Organism: Eucalyptus tenuipes; assembly: GCA_014182365.1. Taxonomy (NCBI): domain Eukaryota; kingdom Viridiplantae; phylum Streptophyta; class Magnoliopsida; order Myrtales; family Myrtaceae; genus Eucalyptus; species Eucalyptus tenuipes. The sequence goes on along the minus strand of CM024546.1, from coordinate 14,549,353 downwards.
TTGACTCCCCGTTTCTGTCTCTTTGCATGTCCAAACTGCACAATTTTCGCTTGCATATAGAAAGCTGAGTTTCGAACTCTAAAGATGTACAATCCATTTTTCAGAAAAGTGTCATAAGTGCGGATTTTCTGAGATAAAAAAGTCACCTCATCTCTCTTTCTCTCTCCCCACAAACTCCTATTGAAGTGATTCTCAAGACATTGGAAAACTTATGACCAAGTTTTCGTAATCTCATCGTCTAACCTATGATTATGATGATTTTCTCAACACCTTTTAAATCCAATGTTTACGACTAAATGTCACAATTACCAGCTATCTGATTGTATGGTCCGAGCAAATCAAGTACTATTGGTTCTCACACAAAGCACAATCCAATTAAACCGTTCGATCAAAATTTTGACAAGATTGAAATTCTATCTAATTTGGTCAAGCTTTAGTATAAAACTAGACGTCTCCATGTCCCTTTTAAGGGACCATAGAAACTCTCAAGTCATGCGGTGTTTCAGTGGGAAAGTGGAAGAAAAGACAAAAATGGATTTTAAGCTGCGTTTGCTTAGGTCCAAGTTTGAAAGTGGGATGAACGAGCTACTGCAGCAGTCAACCTTCTCCCTTGGGCTACGATGGAATTAGAGCCAAACGTTGGTTTAGGTCAACATTTAATGGAATTGACGTAGCGAGAGACTCCTCAAGAAAAAAAAAAAAAAAGAAGAAGAGAGAAGTGAGGAATGAACAATCACGGTCAACCCACCAAATTTTGGCATAAATTGGTGGAATCTGAAAGACTCATGTCAACGGTTAGTGGATGCTTACCAACCTACGCAAAGCAACAGATCCATGAGAAAGAGATGGCGCACGCATCCAATGTATCGCACTCTCAATATGTCTAAAAAAGTCTGCCAGTCAAACGTTAGTCAACCACTCCAAAATGCCAAACTTCAACACCATATTATTTCCTCAGCTTGGCGATTAGTGCAGATCCAACAGTCTGGATTTTCTATAAAGCTAAGAAAGATGTCGGAAGCATTGTGGCGATGGAGTAGATCAAAATTTTCAAGGGGGGATCTCCAAATTTCGGCATTACAAAGAGCGGTGACTTTAACATTATGAATGAACAACAGATGCATTATAATCAAGAGGAGGTATCTAAACTTAGAGAGGAAATAAGGCGAAATTGGCAAAGAGAAGAACAATACTGGGCTATGCGATCTAGGATTCAGTGGTTAAGGTGGGGCGACAAAAACAGGAAATTTTTCCACGCTACTACTCTTCAAAGAAGATAGCGCAATCGCATTAGCATACTACAAGACGATCATCAGAATTGGATCCGCGGCCCTCAGACTTTACACAACATGGCTCTCAGTTTTTTCTCCGGATCATATACTACTGTCGGTTATAGGGATTTTCGACCCATCCTAGCTTAGTGTCCAACCACAGTGACTACAGAAATGAACGACCAGCTGCTGGAACAGGTGACATTAGAGGAGATTCACCAAGCGACCTTTCAACTAGGACCTACCAAAGCTCCAGGCCCTGATGACTTCAATGGTTTATTCTATCAGACTCATTGGGAAATCATTAAAGAAGATATGCTCTCTCTTGTACGAACTTTTTCGATCGGGAATGATGCCTTCGGATTTGAATAAAACCTTTATAGTTTTGATTCCCAAGATTCACCACCCAGAATGTTTGGATCAATACAGACCTATAAGTCTTTGTAACTTTGCGTATAAGTTATATCAAAGGTACTCGCAAATCGCCTCAAGCCTTGGCTTCCAAATATGATTTCCTAAGTACAGTTGGCCTTTGTTAGCGGACGTCAGATACAAGACAACATCCTAATTGTCCAAGAAATGCTACATCAATTCAAGATTCGAAGGAAGACTAGAAAATTTAGTGCAATCCTCAAGACGGACATGCAGAAAGCATATGACAGGGTGGAATGGGATTTCCTTAACGAATATCTACTCAAGCTGGGATTCCATCCAAAGTGGGTGCAATGGGTGATGCAGTTCATCACCACAACAACTTATAGTGTGAAATTCAATGGAGAGCAACTTCCTTATTTTACGCCGACCCGAGGCCTCAGACAAGGTGACCCTCTATCTCCATACATCTTCATATTATTAGCAAATGTATTGTCCACCCTTATCACTCAAGCAATCACTTTAGGACATATTAAAGGAATCAGATTGAATAGATGGTGTCCTACATTATCACATTTATTCTTCGCTGACGACGCTCTATTCTTCCTAGAGGGGTCTATTACAGAATGTCAGAATCTTGGTAATATATTAAACCAGTATTGTATGGCCACTGGACAGACCCTAAATTGAAATAAATCTGGCCTAATTTTCAGCAAGTACTGTCCTGTGAGTTTGCAGCAAAATCTGTCATTGGAGCTTAGAATTCCTGTGCTACAAAAGTATGGCAAGTACTTGGGAATACCTTTTGATTAGGGTCGATCCAAAAAAGAAATGTTCTCCTAGATTTTGGGAAGAGTTCAAGCTAAATTAGAGGGATGGAAAGAAAAGCTACTTTCTAAAGGAGGTAAGGAAATTCTCATTAAGTCAGTGATTCAAGCGATTCCAACATATGCCATGTCGATCTTTAAGCTTCCTTTGTCTCTATGTAAGACTACTGAAAAATGTATTGCACGATTCTGGTGGAGGAATGATCAAAACAGAGTTGGCATACATTGGCAGAAATGGGAGAATCTTCAAAGAAGCAAAAATAACGGAGGGTTAGGCTTTCGTGATCTTATTCAATTTAATCGAGCCATGCTTGGTAAACAAGCTTGGAGATTTTTATAGCAGCCTCAGGCCTTATGGAGTAGGCTTTTTAAGGGTCTATACTTTCATTCCAAAGATTTTCTTTCAGCTGATTGTGGGACTTGGCCATCCTGGGGATGGCGGAGTATTCTGATGGGCAGGGAAACTATTCTACCTCATGTGAGATGGTCAGTTGGCAATGGTAGAAACATCAGAATTAGAGAGGATCGGTGGTTACCAAGGGGAATTCTTGGTGGACCAACGACAAGAGAAGAACCACATTTAGTGGCTGATCTCATAGACCCTATCCATAACAGGTGGAACACTTCTCGATCCACGTTTTACGGATGATCGTGTCGCCTGAGATTCTAACTATTCCGGTTAGACCCCATTTTACTAAAGACACACTAACGGACAGCAACTAATGACGGCCAACATTCAGTAAAAAGTAGTTATCATCTACTAACAAATGATGTAGCAAACAATAGCAATCCAAGAGCTTCGTCCTCTCATCACACTCCAATACTACTTTGGCGAAGAATATGGGGAATGAAAACAAAAGCTAAAATTCGCATCTTTCTATGGTCAGCATGCCAAAATTCTCTTCCCTCCAGAGATAACTTATTTAGAAGACATATTATTGCAGACCCATTATGTCAGTTATGCAACTAGAGAACACTCGAAACACTAGAGCATCTTTTTCTATCATGTTCAAGCACCAGAAATATATGGAATCATCCACAAATCAAGATTGATATACAACTACACATGATTCATCGACTTGATGATTGGTTAACAACACAAATTACAGCAGGGCACTCATCGAATCTTGAACTTATTACCAACGTTCTTTGGCAGCTTTGGCGACAGCGTAACTTTTTCATTTTCTGGAATCAACCGTTGAATTTGACCCACGCAGTGGACGCTACAATCACACAACTTCGACTGCATCAGATCTGCGCGTCGACCTATTCCAGCAATCCATCAGCAACTCAGAACCCTAATCAGCTTTGGAGACCACCTGAGTTGGGTACTATAAAATGCAATATTGATGCTTCTTATCAAATAGGCAGCACAGAAGGATTGATGGCCGCGATTTGTCGAGACCACTGGGGATGTCTTACCGATGTATACTCCAGAAGCTTTCCGGCCACTTCTGCTTTGGCAGCGGAGATCCAGGCCCTGACCTTCACTCTCCAGCATCTGTTGCGCCAAGATCTCCACCAGGCACCGATCGTGATCGAATTTGACTGCAGCATTGTTGTCGACACGGTTGCAAGAAGGAGGCTACCGTTGTGGGAATTGAGAGCTCTTTTCGTGGAGGCGGCTGCGACGATCCCTCTTTTCCCTAATCTTCGTCTCCAGTTCTGTAGGCGCGAAGCTAATTCGGTGGCGGACTGGGCCGCCAAGGCCCAACGTTTAGATAGGTCGGCCCATAACTGGATTATCTCTCCTCCCTATATTTTGCTGGATCTTGTTTATGCGGATGCCTTAGCATCTGGATGTAAATTTCCTCGTTAATGAGTATATCTAAATTTCCTCGTTAATGAGTATATCTTGTCCTTTCGACCAAAGAAAAAAAACACCATGATGCACGGGCAGCTGAGCACCGAGAATGGGGCTATATTTCCAGAATTTTCTTTGAACCTGTGTTTCGCGCAAAAATGGTTTGTCGAATTGTCCCTTTGGATATGGAAATTATTGCGCTTCCACCAATCGACAATCCTGATGAGACATCGCAGTCCTTGTGATTGGACTTGATAGACGATTGTGCACCAAGAAAGGAACGTGAACTTGATGATTGAATTCGAAAAACTGATCAAATGATAATATGAATCGAAAAAATGAACAAGAGCAAGTGTTTGGTTGACAAAGGTAAATGAAATAGCTGGAATGACCGGAGATTAATCGCTGTAAGGAGTGAAAATAGAAATACAATGCATTGACAAAAGTGAATCTCGTTTTTAAGAAGTTTGTTGCGTGCTTAATGTTGGTCAAAATCCTCCTTATTGCACTAACTATGATCCTTAACAGTACAAAAACATTCGCTAACCAACCCGACAACTGTCTTGGATTAATTCAAACTTAATTGGACTAATTAGATTGATCTCTCTTGGTCTAGTCAATCATTGAATCATCAAGTTCGCCAGATCGAGTTAAATTGTTGTGATTTTGTCTACATTGGAATTGAGTTGCGTGATTGTAATCAATTTTGGCTAATTTTCTCTAACCATGAAGCTCTACATTGGGGAAATTTATCTCCAGCTTGGAATATTGAAATCGACTTGACAATTACGTGCATAACAGCCTCCGGATCAAATGTTGGGAGGGAAATTTTCCTAAAAAATGACTTAAAAACAGTTAATCTTGGAAAATTGATGAGCTAGGAATGCACTTAGGCTAAAAAGGAGTTGATTTAAGGTATTATTTTTTGAAAATTTGTTGACCAAGAGTTGACTTTAATGGTTGACCAAAAATGTCAACTCCAAAGACTCCTTTGGATTATTAGAAAAATTATTGTCTTGGTTTAGATGGAACATTAAAGAACTAAAGTTAACATGAAAAGCACTAAGATGACTGGTCGACTAAAAAATTACGTATCAACATTTGAACATGAGCGGAAAGATAAATATAAAAAAAAAAGAGATAATGGAAAGATAGAGATGAGCAGAAAATTGAGAAAGGTAGAAAGAGGCAATTACTTAAAAAAGGAAAAATGAGTGAAACAATAAACGGGTTCAACTTGGGTGTCAAAAAATTTGGGCAAGAGTTAAGTTTTGTTTGTTTCGCCAAAGACATTTTTCAAGGAAAAATTTTCCTAATTTTCTAGCGTTTGGATCACTCAAGAAATTTAGTCAACGGAAAATTTTTTCCTATTAAACTTAAATTCAAGAGAATTTCCTCTTTCAAAAAGCAAAAATCAATTATAGAACATGACTAGGTATTGATAGGGTGTCAATGGGTCGGGTTGGGTCGGGTTTTGTTGTTATCCGACCCGACTCGAAACACAAGGGTCACACACTATGACCCGACCCGAACCGACCCGAAACACATGAGACCATCTAATGTGTTTCGGGTCGGTTCGGGTCAGGTCGGGTCGGGTTGCTAGGTTTCCCACTTTTTTTTTTTTTTTGCACTTTTCTTTTCTCTTGAGTTCGGGTTGGGATGGTATTGTCGGTAGGGTTAATACCATTAGGGTCTGCTACCATATTGGTCTTCAAAGTGACAAAAAGCTATGCTCATATTTATAGTTTTTATGTCAATGCAATAGTTTTGTTTTTCTCTCGTTTTGTTCTAACTTTTCACGAATTGTTGGTTTTTTAATTATTAGGACAACTCCTCTTTTTACTCTTTTTCAAGAATAAAAAGAGACTGAATTCAAAATGGAAGATCTTGAATCACATAATGACCGAGAGTACATAGCCGAATCAAGCAAGGAAGATGGCTTGGCAGTTGTATGTTTCTGATGGGCTCTACAACACAAATGGGCACTGTATGTAAATGGAGTCGTAAGGCCTGATGCATGCTGAGTGCATGTGTTCTTAACACTGCGAAGTACTGAGAGAAGGTTCAAGACCAGTTCTGCATTCAATAGCAGACAATTTTTACATCGAATTTGTGTCCAAACTTGAAATATAGAACAATTACTCATTTACACGATTTTGGTGACACCAGAGGGTAATAAATCAAAGTGGAAAGCGTAATTAATGCACTGTTGACACCTAAATTTTACAATTTTATTTAGGACTTAATCGTGAACAAAATTAGGAATTAGCCACTAAAAAAAACAACAAAACAAAAGAAAATACAAAAAAATTAATTAATTAAAAAAACAAAAACGAGAGAGGCCCTTCTCTCTCTCTTTTTTTCCCTTCCCCCCGCGCAGGCCCTTGCGCGGCCCATCTTCCTCTTCTTTCTCCTCGGCTGGCTCTTGCCTAGCTTTCTTCCTCCTCCTGCTGGTCTTCGCGGGAAGACCTGCAAGAGTAGAAAAAAACAGAGCAGCACAGCGACAGAAGCAGCAATGATGGAGGAGCAGGGAGATCGGGATGGCAGCGTGATCCGCAGGTTGGGAATGCCTGGCCGGCAACTGGTTCGGCCGTGGTCTTCGCGCGAGGCCCTGCGGAAGAAAAAGAGAGCAAAAAAAAAGGAAAGAAACGGGAAGTAAAGGGAGGGGGCGAGGAACAAACAGAAAAAGCGGGGAATCGACACCAAAAAGACCAAGCGGAGAGTGAGCAAGAGAGGAGACACGAAGCATAGAGAAAAGACAAAGAAAAACCAGAGAGAACAGAGCATCTCGAGAAGAGGGAGCCGTGTCGCGTCCCCTGTCGCCGACGAGCCACCCAATTGACGCCGTTCGCCGCCGTCTACCTCGGAACCTAGACCTGAAGAAACGGAGGGGAGAAGGGCAGCGGCGACACTCCCCGACGCCGTTCGAGCCGCCGCCCTCCGTCCCGACGTGCTGCCTACTGATCCTCACCGAGTTGTGCCAAGCACCCTCAGCCGTGTGCTCCGTTGTCCCGAGCTCGCCGCTCGTAACCGCGAACATCGCCGCGCCAGCGGCCAAAGCTCCACCCATCCTCCCCGACGCCGTATCGACTTACTCGCCGCCACGTTTGCTGTCGTCGTTGGGCCCAACGGTTCCGCTCGCCTCCGCCGCCGTGCCTCCCCCTGTAGAACCCGCGTTCGCTGTCGCCCGCCTCTGCTGTTCCGCCCCTCCGAGCGATGCCGCTGCTGCCCGAGCAAGCCAGATCTGGAGGGAGGAGGCTCGCTGTCACCGTTCTTGCTGCCGCCGTCGTCTCCTCAACCATTGACGACACCGCCGACCCCGACATCGTCGCCGCCCCTTTGTTGCCCTGGTCGCCGTCGAACCACCCACGTCGCGTCGCCGTCGCCACCCGCTGTGTCACTGTCGCCACCCAACACCACACCGCCGCCACCGCTCGCCGCGTCGCCGCCGCCGTCAAGCCAGTCACCGTTGTCGTCGCCTATCTGCCCAGTGTCAGCGTTGCTGAGAAGACCCAGAGAAGAAGGTTAGAATGCCGGGTCGGGTGTGGGTCGCGAACCGGGTAAGTTTTTGAACAATTTGGGCCGGGTATATCAGGGCTGGGTTTGGGCTAGTTTGGTACGTGGGCTTGTGGGCTTAGGTTGGTTTAGTGTGGGTTTTTTTTTTTTTTTTAAATTAGACCAGGCTGGGCCTGCATAGCAGGCCCAGCCCGGCTAGTTTCCGCCTGGCCCAATTCGGTCCGGGTTCGGGCCGTCTGGCTCGATCTTGGGCCATGTTCATCGAATCGGGTTGGACCCAACCCGGGATCCGACCTGGTTTTTTTTAATATATTATATTATTATAATATTAAAATAATATTTTTTAAAAATAAAAAATTAAAAAAATAAAAAAACTCAAAAAATTCAAAAATTAAAAAAATGTAGGGTTTGGTTAGGAATTGCCATATCTTGCCTTCTTAGTGTAATTAGGTCTTTATTTGCTCGTATTTTGATTATATTGTATGTTTAATTTGCATATCTAATTATGTTTAATTGCATGTGTTTAATTTTACTGCAATTAGGATCTTGGTAGCTATAATCATTATTTTAATGTTTGCGCACCCGCATGATCACCTCACATGTTAGTGGATAGATATAAAATCAATCCAAGCCGCCTGCCAAAAAGTTATTTTGTTAGAATGAACAAGATTAGGTACCGAAAGGGCACTAATTAGTCAATTAGTGTAATCAAGTCCCAGATCCTAGATTCTCTGGTTGCGTAGGAAGTGTGGCATACTCCCGTGCCTCACTTGATTTCTAGCCGATCCCAATAGGTTAGTGGTGACTCCTTATTGCAAAATTCTTTATAATATCCCAATGTCACGTGGGGTATGGCCTTGGGAGAGCCCATGCCTAATCACGGGCCTTAGGTCTGTCCTTTAGGCAATACTCCAAACCTACTCCCTCCCCCCGAGGGTAGGTCGTGACAGCTTGGCGACTCCAATGGGGACTTAGTTTTAGACCTTAGAGGACTTAGGCCAAAATTAATCTTGTTCAAAAATATTTTTGTTTGGCAGCAAGGATATCAGGTACATCCCTAATGTGTTAGGTGTTAAATGTTTTTGCAATTGAGAGTTATAAGGGGAGGAGTGATTGTTAACCCCTTGTCTTGCAGGTGTAGAGTTGGGAATGGATGTTTATGTTTTGAATTTATGAAGTGTTTGCCTATAAATTGTCATGCTTACATTTCCTGCATTGCACGAAACCATGGCACACACTACCTGCTGCCAGACCTGGGCTACATAGGATCACTTAGGATGGTGTTGAGGTGGATACCACTTCGACTACAATCATGTAGTACTAGTCGCCCATCTTTACCCCGAAATTTCTTTCTTCATGTCGAAGGTACCCACCCCGGGTAAGTTCTTTGACAAAGCCGGAGTCATGGGTAACCCGACCTAGCCGCGACCTTGTTGGTTCAGTCCGGTGATCCTGTGGCTTCATTTTGAGTCGGATAGAGTAGAAATCGAGCCACATCCCATGTGCATGTCTATGTATTTTAAAAAAAAAAAACTGAGACAAAGGTCGGCACCCATTGTAAGTATCATTTTCCTTTTTATTTGCTCATTTTGTATTGAACTTCCATCTTGAAATTCATGAACATCAATCGATTGCCCTCGGTGCTGTAGGCTTATAATTGAAAAAATTGGCAATCATTTTTGACAAGTGAACATTTGAATGCAAGTTCTAAACATTTTGATTTGGCCCTGTTGAAAACATGATCTTATTTAAATTCCTAGTTATGAGCTTAAAATCACATTTTGAAAAAAAATGCCAAAAAAAGGGCTCGCAAGTTGCGATTATATATTAAGGCACAAAAATTGAGATTGCATTTTTGATCAAATTCTTTCCTTCTCACATTTTGGGACTGAAATGCAAATCATATTTTGTATAGATTTCTCAAAATAGAAGTCACTTCATTTTTGCAATAGTAAAATCATAAAATCATTCTCTTCAAAAAAAAAAAAATCAATGCCACTTGTGCATATAAAACTTTTGGAATAAAAGTAGACATTTGATTGATGGCCGAGGATTGATTTTTTAATGATGTTTCTTTTATGATAAAATCTTGGCGAAATACAAAAATCCCGTAGCAAGGACTTTGGGGCATGTACCATCGCCTCGATTTTGTTGTAAGAAGCGACCTCATTGAGATATCATTTTCTCTCATTCACGTACTGACATTGTCGTCTTTTTGCAGGTTATGCACGATGCTCCTTGACATTTTCGTGTTCGACCATATGGAGAAGTGAATTCTAGAGCTAGAACAAGAGTTGATTTTTACTCTTATCTATGCAAGAGTTTCCTGTATTGTATCATTGTCGTTAATTCTTTTTAAGAATCATGTTTTTCATTTTGATTTTTTATTGCAAATCCAATTGTTGCTTTTGAAAATCATGCGACTCACTTTTTCATGATGGAATTCAATTTCATGAAAATCACCCATTTTTCTTAAAAGAAAAAAACGAATTCAGAAGTGTTCAAGCGAATCTTTACATCTACCTTCTAAAATGAATTTCAAGTTAAGCTTTGCTTAAGGCACTCTCTTCATGAAATCACTTTCTCCAGTAGGACGAGGAGTTTATCTGAGATCGACATCTACCCTTCTAAAAGATGAAAGTGTAGGCTCATGGAACTTGAAGAGTAAGCATGCGTCGAGGCATCGTAGGCGCCAATTTTCCATAGAGGCAAAATGAAGTTGAATTCTGTTATGTGAAGTTTCGTTATTCGCAAATGCCTTAGGTGCCAAAATAGCCCATCGATCTCGTTCACTTTGAAATGAATAGAGGTGCCAAGTATTCAAAAGGACGAATTCGAAGGAAGAGTAAACTGTATCGATTCCAGTTATTCATTTTTGATATCGTTTCTGACATGCCTTTCTTTTCATTGTCAAAGAGACATCAAGAGTGCCAAGTTTTGTAATGTTCCTTAGGCTCCACAAGTTTCGGTGCGGTACACTGAAGACCAAGCTAATCTTGACAAAGAGTTCCCAACAAACGCGATGGAGCACTATTGGGTCCTTTTCATCTTAAACAAAGAAATATTCAAATGATGAAACAGAGGGACTCAAACAGAACAAGGGTTTGTTATATAGAGAGTGGAAGAACAACGTTTGATTTAGAGAAAAATCTCTCTTTCACCCACCAATGAAGTGTGCTGGAACAACATTGTCAAATTCATCAAGAAGAATGTATCGTTCCTCAGTTGAACCTAACTAAGAATGGAGATAACTCGTTCCATCTCTCATTCTTACAGGGTGATAAAAAAAAAGTTGCACCTTTTGACCGTAGAAGCAGCACCTTCCACCAAGGAATCAGGAAAATATCAAACACTTAAAGGTGAGTGCAAGGGAAGGGTATTGTCAAGTTACCGAATATCCAAGAAGGTGAATCCAAGAGATGTTAGCGCCCAAAGGATGAAAGCGAATGAAGGGTAATAATGTATCGTTTCCAACATTTCAATCCCTAAAGATTTTTGCACTAACATATTCTTTCACATTCTTTGCAGGGTTACCGAGTCATCATGCCACAGGTAAGTACCCTTCTTCTCATTTTTTTTAAAGTAAAAAAAAAAGAAAAAAAGAAAAGGAGAATTTCCATTACAAAAGAGAACCTTTTGCGCTTTCCTAGAGACAAGCAAAAAAAATGAATGATTGAGAAAAGAAAAATTTCTATAAACTTTTGAGCATCCATTTTATCTCAAAATTGTCTTCTCGTTTTGTGGGTTATTCATTTTGAATCAAATTTTTCTATGGAGATTAATCTACTTAGATGATCTCAACAGAGTGGAAAGTGAAACGTTAACCATACCAAACAAGAAGTGCTTAGGACGAAGAAAGGTAAGCCATTTCCAAACACATCTTTCAAACACTTTTGAAAGTTGAGTGAAAAGCGACCTTCTCTTAGGATGAATGATTCATTCGCATTGAGCGCAAAGATCGAAATGATAAAGGCGTTTCCTTCATCAATCCCAAGCATCGTACTAATCTCTTACTAACCCTTTCGGCTGAGTAAAGATGATCCTTGAAAAAACCCCTGTCGAGAATGACCCTACATTGGGGCAGCATAAGAGGTTACGATCGTGTTGAAGAGCGATGGATCAAGAAAGATTCTATTAATTCCACTTGCGTCAATTTTCTGGTGGTAGCTTCAGAAGAATTCTCATTAGAGCTTGACTCATCCCAATCTGAAGAAGAGCATTTCCTTCTCTACCCAAACACTGATATCCATTGCTTTAACCAATTTGGGCCTAATTATTCATTTCTGAACCCCGAGCGGTGATCATCTCCCTTCACTGGGGCAAGGCATAAGAATTGACCAAATACAATTGATAGTCACGAGAAAGTGTGAAAAGCATCTCGAAAATCATAAGAGTTACAAAAGTTCAAAGAGCAAAAAAAGTTCGACAAACTAGGGGGCATGAAAAAGCAGTGTGCTTGGTAAAAGCGAGGCCAATGTCCATCAAGACAAAAAAAAAAAAAAAAAAAGAAAAGAAGCCAAAAAAGGCTGCATCTTATGTGAAATTTTTTTATCAAAGTCCAAGTGCCTGCGTAAAAAAATCATCGCAAGGGAGAAGGAAATTAGAGAAGAGAGCAAAGCTCCCATGCAGAAATGATTAGTAAAGAGACTTTTGAGATGTGTAGTGTTTCAAAAGCCAAATGCTTTCGAAAGGTTGAGTGACCTGGTCACGATGCCATGATGATCACCGACTCTTAAAAAAAAAAACCCTCTTGAAAATTTTAAGCCTTTTGAGCCTTTCCCAAACCAACATTACAACCCTCTCTGAAGTCTCTTCTGATTGGGATGGTTCGAGTGAAGATGAGAATGCCACGAGGAAGCTACCGCTTGAAGGAGTGAAGGTAATTCTATCTTGTCTTATCTTCCGAATTCTTGACTTGTAAACCCGATGAATATAGCGACAAATATTCCTTTATTGGCCTCAAAGCAATAATTCTTTTGTGCAAGCCCTAACCGAGCCCAAATTGCGGTACTTTCAAAAGACCTTTTTGATCGATTAGATTGTGCTCATCGCGAATGTTTCTGAAAGCTTTTGACATGGGTTATGTGAGATAACATCAGCAATCAGTTATTTCCCACACGAATAGATGGGATCAAGCGGCCATTTCATCGAGAATGTGTGAGAAGCCCATTCTGATTAAGAAGCTCTAGTTTGGCATGCTTAATGAGCCTTTTTCACGAGTCGTAGCCGTTTTGATAAGAACTGTACTCCCAGAGAATTTGATGATTAATGATACATCCCCAAGCAAGATGACAATTTTGCGCCACATGATGTTGATTGACATCGAATGTTTTTCTAAAACAGTCGAACTTAGCTTGATTAGCTTGTTCAATTAATGCTGTAATATTGCCAATACGTCTCCTAATGACGTCTCTAATGACATTTGCTCAAATTGAGTTTGATAGGATTCCTCACTGAAGCCATGCAGTATCCAAGGGGTTAGCGGGTGCTTTCCTAAAAACCAAAGGTTCATGGTCAGCCTTAAACCATGTTATCTCCAAAGGTTTATGGTCAGCCTTAAACTGTGCCATCTCCAAGGGTTCATGGTCAACCTCAAACCATGTCTTCTACAAAGGTTAATTGGTTATTCTCAAATCATGCATTTTCAACCTGGTCGAAACCCGTTATTACACGGTGAGACTTCATCTCACTCTCTTCTTATGACCCGGTGGGCTTCTGTAGCCCGGAGTCTTTCTCTCTTCTTATGACCCGGTGGGCTTTCCGTAGCCCGGAGTTTCTCTCTTCTTACGACCCAGTGGGCTTCTGTAGCCTGGAGTCTTTCTCTTCTTATGACCCGGTGGGCTTTCCGTAACCCGGAGTCTCTCTCTTCTTATGACTTGGTGGGCTTTCCGTAGCCCGAGTCTCTCTCTTCTTATGACCCGGTGGGCTGTCCGTAGCTCGGAGTCTTTCTCTCTTCTTATGACCCGGTGGGCTGTCCGTAGGCCGGAGTCTTTCTCTCTTCTTATGACCCGGTGGGCTTTTCGTAGCCCGGAGTCTCTCTTTTCTTATGACTCGTAGGCTTTCCGTAGCCCTGAGTCTTTCTCTCTTCTTATGACCCGGTAGGCTTTCCGTAGCCGAAGTCTTTCTCTCTTCTCATGACCCGGTGGGCTTTCCGTAGCCCGGAGTCCTTTTTCCTATGACATGGTGTGCTTCGTAGCCCGGAGAGCTTTTGTAGCCCAGAGAACTTTGTAGCCCGGAGTCCTTCTCCCTATGACACGGTGAGCTTTGTAGCCCGGAGTCCTTCCTATGACACGGTGTGCTTTGTAGTCCGGAGAGCTTTTGTAACCCGGAGAGCTTTGTAGCCCGGAGTCCTTCTTATGACACTGTGTGCTTTGTAGCTCGGAGAGCTTTGTAGCCCGGAGTGCTTCTTCCTATGACACGGTGAGCTTTGTAGACCGAAGAGCTTTGTAGCCCGGAGTCCTTCTTCTTATGACACGGTGTGCTTTGTAGCCCGGAGAGCTTTTGTAGCCCGGAGAGTTTTGTAGCCCGGAGTCCTTCCTCTTATTGACAAGATGCGTTTCCATAGTTATGAGTTCTTTCCGTTGACCTGATATGTGCCTATGCACCTGGGGTCTCTTTATCACCAAAATAATTTAGGTGTCTTTTGTCTTTGAAAGGAACCTCTTCGAGCTCCCATTCAAAGAGGGGCAGCTGTTGACACCTAAATTTTACAATTTTATTTAGGACTTAATCGTGTACAAAATTAGGAATTAGCCACTAAAAAAAACAACAAAACAAAAGAAAATACAAAAAAAGTTAATTAATTAAAAAAAAAGAAAACGAGAGAGGCCCTTCTCTCTTTCTTTTTTTCCTTCCCCCCGCGCAGGTGTGACATCCCAAATTTCACCGACCTTCATTAGTGTAATCAGAATCATTAAGAACTTAGATTAATTTAGATTGGGCCAGAAAGTGAACCTGATAAACCGTGAGGAATGTGTGGGCTCGAGAAGTAAGTGGGCCACACGAATTTTAGAATTGGGTTTGATAAGCCAAATGGAAGAGCTGGGCTTGGGCTTAGCTTAGAGCGGGCCAAGATTTAGAATTGTTAGATTAGTAAATTTAGTTTGATGGACCATGATCGTTGTAGTTTGAGCTTGTTGGGCCAGAGACGGATATTTAGGCCCGAGTGATTTTATTTTCAATTAAGTCTATAGATTATAATTATGATAATTTGATTAGTGATTGTAATGCTAAAATAAATTTCTAATTTTAACATTTCTTGTGATAAATTCTTTATAGACTAATACTAAATAGTTAATATGTCATATAATGTCATAACTTTGTAAAACTACAAGAGGATTGAAATCAAGTGAAACCAAAAGGGAATTAAATGAAAAAAAAAAAGATACAAATGAACAGACTAACGATATGGATTAACTGTTAATGAATGTCAAATGACAAATGGCGAATTGGTTATGCATGGAAGCCACGACACCCCCTCCTCTCTTCGCATCACCCACGGTTTTCCTATTTCCACTAAACCAAAAACAAGCAAAGGAGACATCATCATTAGATTTGCTAATGATTAGCCTAGCCTAGGGACGAGACCATAGCCCGATTTCCCCTCTTAACTCTCGTAACCCCTCTCCCTCTCTCCAAAAACTGAAACCCATCTTCTTCTTCTTGTCGTTTTCTCTCTCGGACGAGCAGCGACAAGTGAGAGAGAGAGTTCTTGCGAGAGGGTGAACGGCGAGAGGAGAAGAGGAGAGAAGGATCACCCTCTGCCGTGCGCGTGCTGCTGCCGTCGACGCCGCTCGTGTTCGCCGTCGCCAAGCCACGCCCGAGACCCCGTAAGCTTCTTGTTCGTACTTGCCTTCGACACTTAGGACTTGAGGCAAGTAAAAGTCCACTAATCCATATAATGCGAGACTATTATTGTCTAAAGTAGACAGAAGAAGGCCTGAATTTGATATTGCATGTCGCATTTGAGGCTTGCATGTCTCGAAATCTAATTGTGAGTGAGCTGTGATTGTTGAGTGAGGTGTAATGGTGTGTGCCGAGTGAAGAAAAGGTGATGCATGTTGAGTTACATGAGCCGAGATGTGAGTATGTGCTTTGTGCCGAGTTGTGAAGGATTCTAGGTGAGTGAAAATGTACTATGACTACTCCTAGACGCTGTGTAAGTGTGTTGAGATGCTACATGATGAATTTGTAGTAAAATAAACGGTTTGATTGAGCTGGAAATGAAGCGAAAAGCATTAGATGTTTTCTGTCTTAGAGGAACATGGATAGAAAGTTGTTTATATTGTGTCACTTTAATTTCTAGAGATGAAGATGAGGAATAGAATCATTTTACTTAAGATAACATCCATTAGATTGAGTTTAACTCATAGTTATAGCTATATGAATACAAGAATGTGTAGATAGAAGCAATTCATTATAAAACAGAAAAACTGTTCCGTAGAAAACAGCCTGACCTTTGATGATTCCACGAATTTTCTGTATTTATCTAGATAGAGTTGAACTTCAAATCCTTAATGAAAGTTATAGGACACATCCTTAGGAATAACATATCAAAATTTAAGAATAAATGGACAATGTTTGGTCAGTGAGACGAATTTCCCTTGTAGATGTTAAATCTGGAAACTATTACAGGATGCTAGTAAAGATTATAGCCATTACTACTCTTAATACAGTAAGATATAGACTTAGGTTTCTTCATGGAAAATGTCAATCTATGTCTCTAATTTAGCATACTAAAATTTTAGAATTTTCTGATTACGTTTAAGGGTTATTCCAAAATTTTTATTAAAACTGTGCATTCTGGTTTTGAGTTGTCTTTATTCCGAATTTGCTCAATTTATCCCAAAGGTGAATGCATCTTGATTTGTTACTTGACATGATGATTTTTGGCATTCGGCATATCATTCAACACCAAATATTTCAATGAAAACTCATGAGGCTTCCAATGTCATTGCATTAAAAATGTTTTTGGTGTTGAAATAAATTAAGATGTTAATGTTGCCATCAGACCTTCGGGTCGACGATGCCCCGGGAGTGTCGGGATGCCCGGCAGTATATCGGATTGTAATTCCGGAGGGTAGGGGTAACCATTTTCATGGCGAGCCCCGGAGGTTTCCCCGGGAGTGTCGGGATGCCCGGTGGTATATCGGTACGTAATTCCGGGGGATGCCCGGTGGTATGTCGGTACATAATTCTGGAAGGCAGGGGTAACCATTTTCATGGCGAGCCCCGACGATTCCTCATGATGCTAGGTGGGATGCGAGATGCCCGGAGGTGTAACGGAACACGCTCTGGATGCCCGGTGGCCTAGTGGCGTAATGCCGGAAGACTTCGCGACGCTAGGATTGGGTGCGAATGCCCAGAAGGACGCAAACATTGGTCCTCTGGGGGGTGAAACCTTTTGAATATTAAAACTAATGGCTCTACGAAGCGCGTGTGTGGTCTGATTATAGGATTAAATTGTGTGACATGGAATGGGACGTGTCATAACAGTTTGGTTCTATAATCGGGACTTGTGTGACTGAAAATGGTGCATCTTGGTTTTGAAACTGCACTTGCCAATGCATTAAAGAGTCTCATGGATTTGGTGCATACTTATTCCTTCGGTTATATGTTTTTGTCTACCTTGCATGAAATTAGATAATAATGGTTTTGCACGATATAGTTTAGTGGATCTTTTACTGCTGGGTAGTTGTACTCACCCTTTTGGGGACTAACATTTCAGACTAGACAAGATACTTCTGCTGCCACCGCCACCAGCAGATGGGCCGAGTGGTTAGATATGACCGCGAGGAGGAGGACAGTAGAGGAAGGAACTTTTGGACGCCAACACTGATCGATGGACTTTAAGTATACGACTGTTGGAAAAGATGTCGGTCATCTTTTGAAGTATAGTCGAGTATAGAAGACTACGGCATTTTGGTGTATCGACTAAAGATGTCCATCTAGTTTTATGTAAATAAAAGTGTTCGGCTTATTAACTATAAATGTGTTTAGTTGATATGCACTGTTTTGAATATGGGATAGGGAGATGTTGGATACGCTTCCGCCATATTTTTGCGCAGGGACCGATGGAAATGATATAAACCCCAAAGACTATCTGACCTATTATAATTCTGTGGTATCAGAATAATAGACTTTCATGTTAGGAGAAAGGCAAGTGAACTGTGGCGACCCCAACGGATGGGGGCCGTTCGGGGGTGCCACAGCGGGCCCTTGTGCGGCCCATATTCTTTTCTCCCTCGCATGGCCCACGCGCGGCCCATCTTCCTCTTCTTTCTCCTCGGATCGGCTTGTGCCTAGCTTTCTTCCCCCTCCTGCTGGTCTTCGCGGGAAGACCTGCAAGAACAGAAAAAAAATAGAGCAGCAGAAGCTGCAGTAGCACATCGACAGAAGGAGCAGCGATGGAGGAGCAGGGAGATCGGGATGGCAGCGTGATCTGCGGGTCGGGAATGGCCGGCCGGCAACTGGCATGGCCGTGGTCTTCGCGCGAGGCCCTGTAGAAGAAAAAGAGAGCAAAAAAAAGGAAAGAAACGGGAAGTAAAGGGAGGGGGCGAGGAACAAACAGAAAAAGCGGGGAATCGACACCAAAAAGACCAAGCGGAGAGCGAGCGAGAGAGGAGACACGAAGCATAGAGAAAAGACAAAGAAAAACCAGAGAGAACAGAGCAGCTTGAGAAGAGGGAGCCGTGTCGCCGCCACCGTTGCCGACGAGCCACCCAATCGACACCATTCGCCGCCGTCTACCCCGGAACCCAGACCTGAAGAAACGGAGGGGAGGAGGGCAGCGGTGACACTCCCCGATGCCGTCCGAGCCGCCGCCCTCCATCTCGATGCGCTGCCTGCTGATCCTCGCTAAGCCGTGCCGAGCACCCTTAGCCGCGTGCTCCGTTGTCCCGAGCTCGCCGCCCGCAACCGCGAACACCGCCGCGCCAGCAGCCGAAGCTCCACCCATCCTCCCCGACGCCATATCGACTTACTCGCCGCTGTGGCATCCTAAAAATTTCATGACAACCCTTGGATACGCTATGAACCATCAATAGGTGATGGAAGTGCCATTGGATTATGAATCAGCCATTGAATCAATGAATTTCAACTAATTTAAGGCCGGGCATTGTAATGGACAATTGTTTGGATGGAGATGTGTTTACAAGTGACCCAAGGATTTTATTGAGGTGCAAATTGATATAGAAATCTTATTCATGGGGGGTGCACTTTATAAGTAGAATTTCATTGATTTAAATTATAAAGTTTTGTGAGTTTATAAGTTGAAATTAAGTGTTAATTTAAATAAGGGTTAAATGGGATAGGAATAGGAGAGGGTGGGCTGATCTTTAGGCCCAAAAGACCGTCCAACCAGCCCACGCCAGCCCCTTGGTCGACCGGCCCATGAAGGCCCAAGACCGGCCCAAACCTTGAAGCCCATAAGCCTTGCATGCGAGCTGCCAAGTGGCATGGAGGAGGAGCCAAGGGTGGCTGCCCCCATTGGCTTCCTTGGGAGGCTTCATGCAATCAAATGATTGCAAATGAGTATGGGGAAGAAAAGAAAAGGGAGAGAGGCGGATGAAGGGGAATCGACTGAGAGAGGGAGAGAGAGAGTACCGTCCGAGAGAGAGAGGGAACCGAGAGAGAGGAAGAGGGAAAGAGAGAAGCCGTGTGTGTGAGAGGAAGGAGGAGGATCGTCCGCCGTCCATTCGCCGCTTTGCCGCCGTTCTTGTTGCTGTTTGTGCTTGAGTTTAAGGCAAGTGAAGTCCTAAAACCTACTCTTTGCATTGCTGTGGGTATGTGTAGTAGATGGTAAGTCTTGGTTGTGTGTTGGATGTGACTTTTTAGTCGGAATCTTGCTTTGATTTCTTCATGAAAGTTGTAGAGAACACCTTGAAGAACAACATACTAAAATTTGAGGTAAAACGAACAAGAAATGATCAGTGAAATGATTTTTCTTTGGAGAGACTAGATCTGGAATTCGTTGTGCAGACTTTCAGTGGTTTCGTGGTCTGTAAAGTAACCTTCTTGTGAAAATCTCACTTTGATCTCTTAACGAAAGTTGTATCATACTTCTTGAGGTAGGACATATAAAAAATTTAGAGGAAATTAACAAAAATAGGTCGGTGAAATCGTTTTCTTTTGAAGAAACTGGATCTGGGAAAAACGCTGCTTCGACCTAGTATGATTTCGGGATTTTTATAAAATCATACAGTTAAAATTTGATCGTGTGTCCTAAACGAAAGTTATAGATAATATTTTGAGGAACAACATACTGAAATTTCAGAGTAAATGGACCAGTAATGACCAAGGAAACGATTTTTTTCTTCAACACGAGTAGATCTGGAAAACGATACCGAGAATAGAAAAAGTAAATCGATTTTATCTTTTAATCCAGAACGAATTGGACTGCAATTTCTTCATGAAACTTGTACCTCTAGGTCTTAAATACAGCGTGTCCAAATTTCAGAATTTTCTGAGTTTATTTAAGGGTTTAATCGAAATTGTTTTCAAAACTGTTCATGGATGATGTTAAAATCCTTTTTCGGTGATGCATGGACCTGTACGTATTCTGTGAAGCCTTGTTTGATATGATGTTCTTCACGAAATGTGTCTTCTTAGATCTTATCTACAATGTGTTAAATTTTCAGAATTAATTTCCATCGTTTACTAATTTTCCAGAATTTTTCATAAACAGCACGCATTCTGTTTAAGCTGAAAAACTGTTCTATTCACAGGTTATTGATTTGCTAGATGAATTGCGATATCTTGGATTATCATTCGTGCAATGATGTGGTGACATTCATGCATATCATATGACATCAAAAGATTTATGGATTTTCCTGAATTCAATGAAGTTTCTCAAAACCATTGCATCAAATAATATTTTTCCCAATGCATATTATATGATTTTAAAAAGGCTGATTCCAATCATTGGCATTATTGCATCAAATGCCATGTTGAGATTGAGATACATGTATAAATGTAAACTGGGATAGTAACAAGACCGTCGGAGGTGTGAGCCGACGATGCCCGGGGAGTGTCGGGATGCCCGGAATGTGGGGGTGCCGGATGCCCGGTTGTATTACGATACATGCCCGGATGTCCTCGGGAGTTTCGAGATGCCCGGTGGTATATGGTACGTAATTCCAGGGGGAATGCCTGGTGGTATGTCGGTACGTAATCCCGGAAGCCTTGGAGGTGTGTGCCGGGGGGATTCCTCATGATGCCAGTTGGGATACGAGATGCCCGGAATGTGGGGGTGCCGGATGCCCGGAGGTGTGTGCCGGAGGTTCCTCGCGATGCCAGGTTGGGTGCGAGCGATAAATTGTGGGATGCAAACATTGGTCCCTGGAAAGAAAAAAACTGATGGGATCCTTGTGAAGGATAAGAATTGAAAATGAATCATGTGCATGGGTGTATGCATATGGCATGATGCATGATCTGCTTGTGAAAGTAAATTAATGCTATTTGATATTGAAAATGCGATCATGAAGGCAGAATGGATCTCATGGTGATGTATGCTTGATAGCATGGATGATATGAATCATGGTGGTATA
The DNA here is from genome assembly GCA_014182365.1 of Eucalyptus tenuipes. Lineage (NCBI taxonomy): Eukaryota > Viridiplantae > Streptophyta > Magnoliopsida > Myrtales > Myrtaceae > Eucalyptus > Eucalyptus tenuipes. The sequence goes on along the minus strand of CM024546.1, from coordinate 14,528,016 downwards.
TAGACGATGGCATGGTGAGATATGCATGACTGCATGGTGGTATATGCACATATGGCATGGATATGAATGAATGCTTGATGATGAGTGCATGATGATATATGCACATATGGTATGATGACATATGCATGGCTGCAAGGTAAGTTATGCTTGAATGCATGAATGATACGTGCTTTGTTATGATGCCTTAATTGTTCTGTGTGACGCATTGAGTAGTTTGATGGATCTTTACTGCTGAGTGGTTGTACTCACCCCGTTTGGGGACTAACATTTCAGACTAGACAAGATACCTCTGCTACCACTGCCACCAATAGATGGATCGAGTGGTTGAATATGACCGTGAGGAGGAGGATAGCAAAAGAAGGAACTTTTGGACGCCGACACTGGTCGATGAACTTTAAGTATACATCTGTTGCAAAAGATGTCAGTCATCTTTTGAAGTATAGCCAAGTATAGAAGACTACGGCATTTTGATGTACCGATGAATGATGTCCATCTGGTTTAAGTAAATAAAAGTGTTCGGCTTTTACATATAAATGTTTAGTTGGTGTGCATCGTTTTCTGAATACAGGGAAGGGAGTTGATGGATGTGCTTCCGCTATATGATTTGCACAAGGGACCGATAAAAAAAAAAAAAATGTAAACCCCCAGGTTGTGTGGACCCGCTGCAATTGAAATGGTATCAGAGCGACATGTTATTAGGGAAAGTGAAAGGTAAGCGAACTGTGGCGACCTTAACGGATCGGGGGCCGTCGAGGGGTGCCACAGCCACCACGTCCGCTGTCGTCGCTGGGCCTAACGGTTCCATTCGCCTCCGCCGTTGTGCCTCCACCTGCAGAACCTGCGTTTGCCGTCGCCCGCCTTTGCTGTTCCGCCCCTTCGAGCGACGCCGCGCGCGCGAGCAAGCCCGTTCGGGAGGGAGGAGGCTCATCGTCACCGTTCTGCTCTTTGCCGCCACCTCCTCGCCCACCGACGACACCGCCGACCCCGACGTCGTCGTCGCCCCTTTGTTGCCCCGGTCACCATCGAACCACCCGGTGCCACGTCGCGCCGCCACTCGCCGCGTCACCACCCCCACCCCCACCCAAGACCACACCGTCGCCACCCGCCTCCGCGTCGCCACCGCCGTCAAGCCCGTCACCGTTGTCCCCGCCCGTCCGCTCGGTGTCAGCGCCGCCGAGAAGACCTAGAGAAGAAGGTTAGAATCGGGTCGGGTGTGGATCGCGAACCGGGTATGTTTTTGAACAATTTGGGCTGGGTATATCAAGGCCGGGTTTGGGCTACTTTGGGACGTGGGCTTGTGGGCTTCGGTTGGTTTAGTGTGGGTTTTGTTTTTGTTTTTTTTAAATTAGACCGGGCTGGGCCTGCACATCGAGCCCAGCCCGGCCTGGTTTTCGCCTGGCCCAATTCGGTCTGGGTTCGGACCATATGTTTAATTTTACTGCAATTAGGACTTGGTAGCTATAATAATTATTTTAATGTTTGCGCACCCGCATGATCATCTCACATGTTAGTGGATTGATATAAGATCAATCCAAGCTGCCTGGCAAAAAGTTATTTTGTTAAAATGAACAAGATTAGGTACCGAAAGGGCACTAATTAGTCAATTAGTGTAATCAAGTCCCCGACCCTAAATTCTCTGGTTGAGTAGGAAGTGTGGCATACTCTCGTGCCTGACTTGGTTTCTAGCCGACCCCAATAGGCTAGTGGCGACTCCTTATTGCAAAATTCTTTAATATCCCAATGTCACGCGGGGTATGGGCTTGGGAGAGCCCGTGCCTAATCACGGGCCTTCGGTCCGTCCTTTAGGCATTACTCCTAAACCTACTCCCTCCCCCCGAGGGTAGGTCGCGACATGCACTAATGTCAAACAAGGTGGACAACATCAGGCTGCATTGACAGCACGGGCATGGAATGAACTTATTAAGCTCCTTTTCAGGCAGATCGTGAAGGTCAGAGAAGCTTTGATATAACATGACAAGAAGTCCAAAAGGCATTTGAGGCAGCCCTGAGAAGTACTGGGTTCTGATAGATCCTGAAAAGAATAGAATTGACCACAATTATGTTGTCAGAGAGAGAGAGAGAGAGAGAGAGAGAGAGAGAGAGAGTTGCAAAGGTCAAGAGCTGGATAAATTTGCAAGAGTATGGAGGTTAAGAATTGTCTAAAAGAACATCTAAGATTCAAACATGCTCTAGCATAGAAAATATAGAGAAAGTCACATGTTGAAAATAACAAACCAATATTTGTAAGGAGATTAACTAAAAGACACACTTAAGAATTGTCTAAAAGAACATCTAAGATTCAAAAATGCTCTAGCATAGAAAATATAGAGAAAGTCACATGTTGAAAATAACAAACCAATATTTGGAAGGAGATTAACTAAAAGACACACTTAATGGCTATTGCCCCTAAGGACGCTATGTTATAGATGACTTTGCTCCCATCCCATGCCTTCTGGAGCTTTCCTTTCTTCTTTTTCACAGAGAATGTCTTGCTAAGAGCTAATAGGAAATTGAAAGTATGTCAGGACTCTTCTTATCAACTAGTGATGCATAAAATGGTATCCCATTTCCATGCACTGATAGCCTATCAAGTACTTTTTATGACTAGTAGGAAAATACAGTAAAACGACTAAGAGGCTCCAATGTCTGACTTGCTTGGAGTTTTCTTTTTTTTTTTTTTGAGAAATATTATATATATAAGTTAACCAAAGGTGCCGCCGTAAGCTGGAATGTCAGTACAGAGAAGGTCCAACAAAGGAAGGGGAGGGGAAATAGCCCAGTTCGAGGGTAGACTTCGGTGCCCATGGGCCTTCGCGGCCCAGTCAGCAGTGTGGTTAGCTTCTCTCCTGCAATGCACGATCTGTAAGCTAGGGAAGCAGTGCCGCAGCCTCGGAGATGAGCGCACGGATCTCCCACGGCATCGAACATGGAGTATGCATAGCGTTTACAAGAGCCAAGCAGTCAGATTCCAAGGTGAGTTGTTTCTTTTCCATCCCTTTCTATAGTAGGTTCTATAAGGTGAGCGTGAGGCCCTGTGCTTCTGTCTGCAGCACTGAGGTATCTATAACAGTGCGGGTAAATCCATAAACAAGTTGGCCGGAGTGATCTCTACAGAGAGACGCAGTAGATCCTTCGTTTGAAGCAGTGGGAAAAGCTCCGTCGATATTGATTTTCAACGTTTCAGGTTTCGGTGGCTTCCACACCTAATCTGAATCTGAGGGATGAATCCAAGATCGCGTCATCACTCCATGACAATGGCGAGCAGTTTGGGCATTCGCAAAAGCCTCTGCAACTACCTGTGCTAGATCAGGGAGAAGCCTACGGAAAACAAAGTTATTCTTGGACTTCCAGATCTACCACAGGATGTGCGTGAGGGTCTCCAGATCAGGTAAGAGATCTCGTTTGCATAACAAATCTGCTAACCAAGCAACTATGCATTGTGTGTTATAAGCTGTTGGTGTGATTTGAACCGCTGAATGAGACCAAACATTGCGCGTCCATGGACATAGTAGAAGTATGTGTTCTGTTGTTTATGGGTTGTGCATTTGACAAAGTTGACACTCTGGATCTGGAATAATGTGTCTATGATAGAGATTGTCCCTTGTAGCTAGAGCATTATGACATAAGGACCACATAAAGATGCGTATCTTCGGGGGGTTTTCATGTTCCATATCTTGCGCCAAAGTTGTCGTGGTGTTTGATATGAAGAGGAGGAGCAATTTTGTTCATTAGTGACTTCTGCAAATCTGATAGAATTGTATCCATTCTTAACCGTATATATGCCATTTTGAGTTCCCTTCCAAATTAGTTGATCCTCTGTACAATGAGTACAAAGCTGTATAGTAAGGATTTCCTCAACAGTTTGATCATCAAAACTGTTGTGCAGAAGGGGTTCATTCCAGTTATTCTGACCCGGTAGAATGAAATCTACAACCTTTACTGGTTCTCCTCTTGGCGCAGGACCGCCAATGAGACCACGAGACATCCATTTCCCTTCTCGGATTGAGATCCGTTTCCCATCTCCTACTGACCATGATAGTAAAGACATCCAATCAGTATACTCTGCCAGCCTCATGATGGTCTAGACCCTTTGTCAGCATGCCAGAACTCTGTTGAATGATAGTAAAGACCCTTAAAAAGTTGACTCCACAAAGAGGATGGGTTTTGTAGGAGACGCCATGCCTGTTTTCCCAGTAAGGCTTTGTTAAAGGTAATGAGGTCGCGAAAGTCAAGTCCTCTAGTGTCTTTCTCTCTTTTTAAGTACATCCCAACGTTTCCAATAGATACCGGACTTACTGCTATTGTTCTGCCACTAGAATCTGTCAACTTTCTGCTCAATAGCTTTACATAGAGACACAGGAATCTTGAAAATAGACATGGGATATTGAGGGATTGCTTGGACTACTGTTTTAATTAAATTTTCCTTACCACCCTTGGAAATGAACTATTCTTTCTAGCCTTCCAGTTTTGAGTTTACTCTGATGGTATGCCTAGGTATTTACCGGTCTTTGTAAGCACGGGTATTCGAAGTTCTTGGGCTAGGTTTTCCTGTAGACGAACGGGACAGTTCTTACTAAAGAAAATGCCAGATTTGTTCCTATTTACTGCTTGACCCGTTGCTAAGCAATATTGGTTAAGGATATTGCCTAAGTTATGACATTCCTGCATTTTCCCTTCAAGGAAAAATATAGCATCATCTGCGAAAAATAGATGGGAGAGAGTAGGACACCACCTGTTTAATTGAATGCCTTTCAGATTGCCTATGCCCACAGCTCGATGTATAAGTATAGACAGCACATTCGCCACTAGAATGAAAAAGTATGGAGAGATTGGGTCCCCCTATCTGAGTCCCCTTGTTGGGTTGAAATAAGGTAGATTTTCTCCATTAAGTTTAACACTGAGTGATGCGGTGGTGATGCATTGCATTAACCACTGAACCCATTGAGTATGGAAGCCCAAATGGAGTAGATAATCCTAAAGGAAATCCCATTCAACCCGGTCATATGCCTTTTGTATGTCTAACTTCAAAACTACCTGAAAAGTTTTCTTTTTGTTTTTGATCCGAAGCTAATGGAGGACTTCTTGAACGACTAAAATGTTATCTTGGATCTGACGGCCACTAATAAAAGCAGATTGCTCTATAGAGATTAGCTCAGGTAACCAAGGTTTAAGGCGATTTGCGAGGATCTTAGAGATGATTTTGTATATAAAGTTACAAAGGTTGATCGGGCGGTATTGGTCTAGGCGTTCCGGGTTTGGGATCTTGGGAATCAATGATATAGTGTTCTGATTAAGCTCAGGTCGCATAACACCAGAGATGAAAAATTCTTGCACCGATAGGAAAAGATCTTCTTGGAGAATATCCCAATGATGTTGGTAGAACATCCCATTCAATCCATCCTGTCCTGGTGCTTTCGTGGCTCCCAATTGAAAAGCTGCTTGTCTAACTTCTTCTCGGGTAACAACAGTTGTGAGAGCAATATTCATATCCTCCATTACCACTTGTGGACATTGCATCAGGATTGGTCCATAGTCTCGATGGCTTGTAGAGGTGTACAACCATTGAAAGAAATGCCCTGTCATATCCTTCAGTCTCTGTTGATCTCGAACCCAAGTTAGATCTTCATCCTGTAGCATAGTGATACGACTACGTTGCCTGTGTTGGATAGTTGTGGCATGGAAAAATTTTGTGTTCTTATCCCCCCATTTTAGCCAATTAATTCGTGATCTCATTGCCCAATATTGCTCTTCCTGCTGCCACACATTCTAGATTTCTATTTTAAGGCAATTAACCTCCACTATATTATAACGACTATTGGGTTGATTAGTGAGGTACTGGAGTTTCTGTTTCAAAAGGCTAATCTGATGGTGTCCCTTGGCAAACTTTCGACGACTCCAAGTATCAAGAGCCGCCGAAACATTCTTAAGTTTGGATGAAAGAGATTGGGCTGACCTTGGTAAGGAAAGCCATGATTCAGCAATGACCGATCGGCACTCTTGATCTTGTATCCAGAAAGCCTCAAAGATAAAACTCCTCTTTTGCTTAACAACTTTGGCATCTGTGTGCAATAAAAACGGGCTGTGATAAGAACCCAAGGTAGGTAAGGCGAAAACTTCAGCTTCTGGAAAGGTCAGACGCCAATCAATTGTACCTATAACTCAATCCAATCATTCTTTTACTAACTCCTCTCCATCCTGATTGTTGGTCCAAGTAAAAGCACAGCCCTTGCTTTCAACATTCATAAGGGAGCAGGCATTTAAAAATTCACGAAAGGAGTGTATTCGATAGTGGTCCGGTGATCGCTTACCAGTCTTCTCCAAATGGTAAAGGATTTCGTTAAAATCTCCAACGCACACCCATGGTAAAGTTTTATAGAGGCTAATCTGATGCAGTTCATCCCATAATCTCTGTCTGTGAGAATACATCGCTGGCACGTGAAGACAAGTGAGGCACATGGGTAACCCATTGTCCACATCTGTGCATATCATGTCCATATAGTCCGAAGTTTGATTTTCTATAGCTAGAGAAACCCACTCATTCCAAAATACGGCCAAGCCGCCTGCTAGGCCAATGGGATCTTGAATAAGACAGCTTGGGAAATTAAGTATCTTTTGGATTCTTTTGAGTACTACATTCTGGTTTTTTGTTTCATCAAAAACACCAAATGGGGCTTTTCCTGGGCCACAAGGGCCCATAAGGCTTGAACTATCGGGGGATTGCCCAACCCCTAATAGTTCCAGCTTACAATCTTCATTTGTCACCAAATGGGGCTTTTCCTGGAGTTGATTAGGAGTTAATTCCTAAAAAACACACAGTGGCTTTGTTAGCAAAGTCATATGCACTTGAGGTATATTCCAATCATGCTTATATTGAAAAATTAGCATCAAATGAGTATGCCTATGACATGATTTGATCATTTATTTAATATGTCAGGCTTCTTAATGCATAACTTTTCAAGAAAAACCCACATAAAATTTTCTGAAAAGTAAAAGGGAAAAAACCAGTATGATGACTAAGCAGACTCACCTATATTAATACAAGCAAAGTTTCTGAAAAACCAAACTCCAATAAGATTTGGTAACAGCTGAAACTATCAAGTAGTGCCTATAGCCACAAGTAAGACAGAAGAGAGATGATGTATAAAAGCTGATGGAATACTCTGCATCAATTGGAGTTCTTGTCGCAATCCATCATAGCTGATAGAAGCATATAAATATAAAAGTGAAATTCTCAGAGATAGCTTTCTGCTGTTTTTATTTTTTATTTTTTATTTTTGAAGCATCAAAGTTACCATCCAATGTACTTTGAAAAAAAAAACAAGACTACTTAGGTTCTAATTGCTAATAAACTCCACTTAACAAGTTGTCCACCACCACATTAGAAGACAGAATGATCATCGTTATGGAGGTTAAGGTTTCTCTTTCCAAATCTAATATAGAAACATAGTCCATATCAACTTACATTTATAGATGCCGGCTACCATATTTGAAGGAGAAAGATACATAATGGAACAAAAAACAAGATAATTGCTCCAATAATAAGAATTTTTGTTAATTCTCATAGTTCACAAGGAAACCCATTTCAATGGGAACACAAAAGTTCAATTGAAGCGATGAGTGGAAAGAAATTCTTGCAGTCAACTGTCCACAACCGACAGCGTGTTAACACACTTATGCAAGCAGCGTAAAGTAGTTAAGCTAGTGCCAAGAATAGACTGTAAACCTAATCACATTTAACTTCTTTTTCTTAGATAGATAATTCAATAAAGAGGCACCAAAGGGGATGACAAGCCATTTACAAAGCTAACCACATTCAACTTATGTTAACAACTTTAGCTTCAAGAGAATAGAGACCATATGTCCTCTCCTTTTCCTAGGCTGAAATCATTTATGGATCATAAGAGGATCTTATGGCCAAATTATGTTTAATTCTCACTTCAGAGTTATATGGGATTCTGCTAATTGAAACTACAAAACTAAATAAAAAGACTGCAAACCAAATAACTCATCATTGTCTAGAAATTAGTTATAACTATAGGCATTAGGCCAGGCTGAAGAGGTAGGAGGCAAGGCTCCACCTTAACCAACATTATATACCTATGAGAAAGGAGAAGTTCAGAACAAGTGATGGTTCCCTCTTTTTCTAACTTCCTGACCAGAGTTAGGAAGAACGAAACCCACTAAGGAGGTAAAATCTCCACAATCTGTGTGTCTATTACCAACTTCCTCGAGACTAAACGAAAGATAATTGAACCAATGCTGCATGTCCAGGTCTCAAAGTACAATGCATATACAATAACAAAAGACAAGTAAAGCAAGAATGCCGAACTTTGACAAAAGCAAGCCAATGTAGATGGGTAATATCAAGACTTATCCACAAGAACCTAAGCATGCGAATTGCTCATGACAAACCATGAGATTTCTCATGTTTTTGCTTAGCCTAGCTAGCTTATATTGAGAATTCATTTGGACCATGTCATCCAAAGAGAGCATAACCTTCGTACGAACACACAAAACAGGGTAAAAAATAATCCCAAACAAGAAGTAATCCATCGCGCCTCGACAATTGCATAATGATTTCATCCGCTCCAAAAAAATCAAGATGAAGAACAGCAAACGAGGATCTCACGTACCTCAAGAAAGAAACGAGAGCGGAGGAGACGGTGTCCTGGGACAAGAGTTGGAGGGGACAAGCTTGGAGAGAGAGAGCGCGAAGACCGCGCTGTAGAGCCAGCCGAGGAGAACGGGCTCAGACTAGGAGAGGAGGTAGGGCTTGAGGGACCGGAGTGGAAGGGATTTGGGAAGGGGAAGGGGAGGGGTTTCGGCGACAGACGGCAATGATCGACTGATTCGGCGGCGGCTAGGGTTCTGGCATTGAGACAAGGGGCGGCGAAGGCGACAGCAAGGCGGAGGCACGTCGATCGGAGGAGAGGCCGAACTGGCAGTCGTGAGCAAAGGCACAGTCATTGGAGAAGAAGGCAGAGCCGAGAAAGATGAGAACGTGTATATGTTTTTGGGCTTGTTTGGAATTTGAAGTTAATGTGTTGTGGGTCGAACAATGTACCAACCCTACTTGACCCTAAACATATTTCTTTGCTTGTTTTATATGGGTCACTTAAATAGTATCAAGACCTGAAACATGTATTATATTTGTTTTGTGTTCGGGTCGGGTCAGGTCGGGTTTTTTTGACACCCCTAGGTATCGATGCCTGGATAAAAAAATCTACGTTTGGGCAAGGGAACTTCTTTCTCACTCTCAGGCCCTTAGTAGTAGGGCCAAGTCCCTAGCGCTTAGGCTCAAGTCCATCGAGGTCAGGCTTGAGACCCTAGCACTTTGGCCTAGGTCCATCTAGGCCATGCCCAAGACCTTGACCACCTTGCTTAAATCCACTAAGGCCAGGCTTGGAATGTCGACCCGATAATATCAAGGGCATGCCCAGGCCCTTGACGACCATGCTTAGGTCCATCGAGGCAAACTTCTATGCCCATGCCTAGGTCCTTTACACCCGCACCTTGATCGATTAATGCCACGCTCAGGCCCAAGTGTTGGGGATTGGATCTTTGCCTCGATGGACTTGGGCACGGGTAACAAAGTCCCTAGAGTTGACCTCAATGGGCTTGAGTCCATGAATAGGGAGTTGGGTCTAGGGTGTCAAGTTCGGGGCCCAACCTTGATAGGGCCAATTGAGGGCATTAGTGCCAAAGTTTTGGGCCTGGCCTCAATTAACCAAGGCTCGAGTGCCAAGGTCCTAGTATCCATGGTCCTAAGGTCCTGGGCCTAGGGCCTATCAAGGTTTGGGTGCCAAGGACCTATGCCCTAAGTAGCACCGATACTAACACGCGACATGCGACACAACATGACGCGACACGACACGATATGTCGTTTATCAAAAAATAGATAATTCCAATATGTTGGGACACGTTGTATATTAAATGTATATTTTTATATATACATGATAAATGATCATTTTTATGATTATTTCAATCAAACTATTTTGATTCAAATTCACAAATAGATTATTAAAAAAAAAGAGCTTACAATGAATTTACACCGAAAACATTAATCCACCATTTGTTCAGATCATTCGTTATTTCAATTTGACAAATTCAATTCCATTCAAATAATCCATAAAACTTAAAGGACAAAAAAAATAAGCAATTTACATTCTGGACTCACATGTAAGAGTGTGTTGGAAGAGTAGAGAAAAAAACTTGGTGAATTGTGTGTCACAAAAAGTGAGAGTCAGAAGAAATGTGAAGACTAGGTTTTTCTTATTTCACCATTTATTATTTTTATTATTTGTAATTATTTCCTCATTTATTGATAACTTTTAAAATTGATTTCGTGCATGTCGGAATTAAATGTGAAAATTTCGAATTTGCGTGTCGAAATTCTAAACTCGAGTGTTAGGAAAGTTGACTAGATGTTGAATTTTCCAATAAGTGTTGACCGAGTACCAAAAAGTGTCGGAGAGCATCAGACACATGTCAAGTATTCAACATGACATGAAAGTTTCTGAAAAGTGTCGGTGCTTCATAAGCTGAGCCTATACTCTATAGACTAATGCTAAGGACTTAAGCCCATGCTCTATATAGACCGGGTCTAGGGCACTAGGCAGTTGGGCATGAGCACCAAATTCTTAGGCTAAATTTTAGGCGAATCCAAGGCTAGTGCTTGTGCCTGGGAGTCGAGAACCAAGCTTGAGATCTCAATGGCCGTGTCGGATTTCTTGGCTACCTATGTGCAAGCTAGCGCCTAAATAGAGTACATCTATTTAAAAAAAAATCAAATGACAGAAACTTATTTCCATTTCATTTTCAAGTCTTAGCCAAATACTGAAAAATATTGTCATTTTCTCAGAAAATGATTTCATTGAAAAAAGTTTCTGGAAATGTCATTTTTTTTTGGAAACAAAGGGAGCCTTAACTATAGAGAGTTTGGGCTTGATTTAGTGAGTTTGCTAAACTTGATTTTGGTGGGATGAATTTAATTCAATTGAAGGGACGATGTTAAGCCCAATTACATCCTAGGCCCTGATCTACGAGGTCGAAGTCTAACCATCATTTGGAGTGGATCCAGAAATTAGGGCCCGTGTCCTCTTTTGGTTAGGTCCAAGTCTCATGTGTTCGCATTTGTACTGAGGTGCTGAAGCTACGGCGAAGCTGTCATTTCCATGGTTTAAACTTCGTATCGATTCGCTTCGATTTTGTCTTGATCCTCTATCTCCATGTCTAGAGTGAAAGCTTTCCACCTCAGGCGTTGCGAATTGATCTTTTATAATCTGTCTTCGTCTGGATTTTTTATATCAGTGATTTCGGCTTTACATTGAGTTATATCAAATCACTTTTAGCCTGATTGACTTTGTTCCTTAGCGTCTTGGCTGAGTGTTCCCTATAGTGCATGATTACAATTCATACTATGATCGATTTAAGGCTCTGTCCATTTCACGGAAAATGCAACATTTTTGGAAAATACTTTTCAGAAAAATGTCATTATTTTCCTGTGTTCGTCTCTAAAAATACAGTGGAAAATATTTTTGATAGTTCGTTAAGGAAAATATTTTTCTCTATGTATTTTTTTGAATAATTTTATTTTTTTAAAATCAATTTAAAAATATATTTTAAAAAATTGATTTTTTAATAAATTTTCTTTTCTATTTTTTTCTTTTGCTTTCTTTTTATCTTCTTCTTCTACTTTGGCTGTTTGCCGGCCATTGACGGTTGGCGATCGGTCGAAGGCCAACTCCCGCTAGCTCGACGATCTTGCGAGCAATGAGCGAATCGGCGAGCAGTGGGCCCGAGCTTGCTGGCCTCTGGCCTCACCAGCTCGGCAAGCTAGAGACTCATGCTCACCTTATTGACTCGCCAATCTGGCGAGCGGTGTGCCTCGAGCTCGCCGCTCGCTAGAGATCGGCGAGCGCTAGGGTCTAAGCATGAGGGCGAGCCTTAAGCTTGTCGTCCTTTGGCCTCGCCAGAGGCTCACACTCACCTCTAGTTCGCCAATCTGGCAAGTGGCTAGTGGTGAGCTCGACCTCACCAGAGATTGGCGAGCCAGGCGAAGCCCAAGGTCGACGCCGCCACCAGTGAGCCTTGAGCTTGTCTATGGCCGGTCGCCGGCCATAGCCATGCCGATGACTGGCCAAAGAAGAAGGTGAAAAAGAAAGTACAAAGAAAAGAAAAAGGGAAAAAAAGAAAAAAAGAAAAAAATTCAAATTCAAATTATTAAAAAAGAAAATAAGAAAGAAGGGGGCTAATAGGTTATGATAGGAGAGAGTGAGTAAGGAAAATGTTTTCCCCAATTTGAAAAGTGCAAAACATTTTCCCCTCTTTTAGAAAACTTTTTTTCCTTGGTGGAAAATGATTTCCACAACTAATTTATTTTCCATGAAACGAACATCGGAAAGTCTGGAAAATGTTTTCCTGGAAATTATTTTATGCGAAATGAACAGACCTTAAATATATTTCCACACATGTCTTTGAGAATGAATTCTTTAATCGTTCACTACATAAGACTAATCCATTGAAGGCATGATCCTCAAACCTGTCAATATAGTCATCTGCAAAAAAACAACTCATGTAATGTAGTTTTGAGCAAAAAAATAACTGGTAACTAGAAAATGATTTCACTATTTTGTTAAAGTATAAGGGAAAATTCCAATCAAAGTGTCTAGGGTCCGGTTCATATTTCCTTAACATGGATACGCGAAACACATTATGAACCTTAGCCAGATTGAGTGGCAACGCTAACCTGTAGGCTAAAGTTCCTATCCGTTCTAGAATTTCAAAGGGTCCGACAAATCTAGGACTTAGCTTGCCAAATCTAGATGTACCCCTTATGGGTGACGCTTCAAGGAACACATGGTCACATACTTGGAACTCCAAAGGTCTCCGTCGTTTGTCTGCATAGCTATTCTGGCGGCTATGAGCTGTTTTTAAGCTTTCCCGGATGATCTGAACCTATAATCTTTCTTTCACCGACTTCATTCCAACAGACAGTCATCTTGTAAGCATGTCCATATAATGCCTCAAACGGTGCAATTCCAATACTATGTTGATAACTGTTGTTGTATGCGAACTCAAAATAGTTTAATTGATCTTCCCATCCTCCTTTGAAATCCACAATGCAAGCTCGCAACATATTCTCGAGAGTTTGAACCGTTCTTTCATATTGTCCATCTGTTTGCGGATGATAGGCCGTGCTAAATTGCAGCTTCATTCTCATGGTCGTCTGCAAGCTTTTCCAAAATTTAGCTGTAAACTTGGGATCCGATCCGAGGTGATTGTCACGGGAACTCCATGCAACTGAATGATTTGCCTAACGTAGAGATCAGCATACCTATCCAAGGATTAATCCTTTCGCACTGCAATAAATTGAGCTAACTTGATTAGTCGATCGACCATAACCCATATGGAATCATTTCCTCTTTGGCTCCTCAGCAATCCCATTACGAAGTCCATCATGGTGTGCTCTCATTTCCACTCCGGAATCTCTAATGGTGGTAGTAGTCCACGAGGCTTACAATGTTGAGCTTTAACTTGTTGGCAAGTTAAGCACTTTGCCACATGTTTCACAACATCAATTTTCATGCCATTACATCAATAATACTGCCGAAGGTTTTTGTAAATCTTTGTGCTACCCGGATGGATGCTATAATGGCTTTGATGGGCATAAGCTAGAATCTCTTCCTTGAGTTCTACCATGTCCGGTACATACAATTGACCTTGAAACCTCAAGATCCCATCATCCGTTACTTGAAAGTCCAGCCTTCATTCCTCATGACTCCTTAGTAAGATCTTCTAGATTGATGGATCCGTCAATTGCAGTACTTTAATCCTGGTTTGCACTTTGGGTTCATTTCGAAGGGTAGCCATTAGATTAGAAAGATGGCTTACCTCAAATTTGAAGTCCGAATCTCGTACACCTTCATGAAGAATCCATTCTTAAACCATCATTTGCGCAATTGTTGACTTTCGACAAAGAGCATCTGCTACCTTGTTGGCCTTCTTAGGGTGGTATAAAATATCATAGTTGTAGTCCTTGGGAAGTTTCATCCATCATCGTTGCCGCATATTCAATTCCTTTTGCAAAAACAGGTACTTCAAACTTTGATGGTTGGTGTAGATCGTGAACTTCTCCCCACACAAATAGTGTCTCCATATCTTCAAAGCAAAGATGATAGCTGCCAATTCCAAGTCGTGCGTTGGATAATTCTGCTCGTGCGACCTTAATTGCCTAGACGCATAGGCCACAACTCGTCCATGTTGCATCAAGACGCAACCCAATCCTTTAAGCGAAGCGTCGCTGTAAATTTCATATCCTCCAAGACCAGATGGTATGGTTAACAGTGGGCAGTCATCAACTTGTGCTTAAGTTCTTGAAAAGTTTCCTCGCATCTATCCATCCACTCGAACCTCACTACTTATTTCTTTAACAATCTCGTCAAGGGCGTGGCTATTCCAGAGAACCTTTTCACGAATCATCGATAATAGCCGGCCAATTCCAAAAAGCTTCGAACTTCAGTCACCGTTGTGGGTCTTGGCCAATCTATGACCGCTTCAATCTTTTTTGAATCCACTGAAATTCCTTCACCTGTTATCATGTGACCAAGAAATGCTACTCGATTAAGCCAGAACTCGCACTTACTAAACTTTGCGTAAAGTGTGTATTCTCAGAGGGTTAGCAACACCATCTTCAAATGTTGTTCATGCTCCTCCGAATTCTTCAAATACACCATTATATCATCGATGAAGATTATGAAGAATTGATCTAGGTATGGCTTAAACACTCGGTTCATTAAGTCCATGAAAGCAGCAAGGGCATTGGTTAACCCAAACGGCATCACAGTAAATTCATAGTGGCCGTAACGCGTGCGAAACACGGTCTTTGCGACATCCTTCTTTTTTATCCTTAGCTAATGACGGCCTGTGATATCCGGATTTCACTGGGCCTCGAATACGTAACGGTTCGAGACAGGTTGACGAGCGTTTCGTCGAACTACGTCGTTGGTAACACTTACGGCCCTAGTTTCATTATTACTCTCGCCGTACGAAGACGTCACGTATGATCATGCTCTCACAATGGCACCTCGTCTAAAAAATTTCTCACTTAATGCGGTCAGCTATGAAGACAAATGTTAACCCCAAGCTGCCTCACAAATCAATCGAACTGGAGACCTGGATTACGTGCGCCTCGCCACGGTTGTTCCTCTCCTCGGCTAACCATACGAGCGGCCACATCTTCAACATGCTTTATTTCATACTATTGGCCATGTAGCAGCCCATGCACATGCCCAATTGGGAGTCAACTAAAGAGAAATAGTTGACCAAGAGGTAGCCAACAGCTGCCACATCTCTTCCCCTCCACCGGACAACAAGGGAGGACCTTGGCCATGCATGAAGCCACGTTCCCTTCCAGCGGCCACTCGCCCAAATGGCCACCAACTCAGCCACATTATTGACTATCAAAGTCAACAAGCAGAGATTACAAGGCTAGCAGAACACCCCTCTTTCTTCTTCATATCTCTCTCGACACTTTGTATTCCCCCCTTCAACGGCATTTCAGCCCAAACACCCAAGACGTTCGCTCGTGTCTTGCTGCCGACCACCGTCCTAGCCGCCGATCATACGCCGCCAGCCCCTTGCCACTAGTCGTACCCCTACTCAGCCACACCGCCGTCCCTCAGCTCACTACCGACTAGGAGAACTCGCGCGCGCTGTTCCCCAGCCGTGTCGTCTCCAGCCAGTAGCTCCACTGCGCGTTGTCGTCCCCTCACCCCGCCGCAGCTGCGCTCGCCGCTCACCTTTTAAGGACCCGAGGCAAGTTGTGGTCCTGTCGTTCTATATTGGGTGAGAATATCTTGCTTGTGTGTCCGGGTTAGGATTGGTGAGAGTCCAGTCCGAATGTGGTAGGCAAGTCAGAAATTAAGTGAGTTGGACGATTGGGAGTTGGATGGATGGTCGAGCAATTGCGGATTACCGAGGGTGTGGTAACTGGTGCCGCATGCGTGTAGTTTAGGAAATGCGTTGGCCGTCGGATAGATGGTACAAAATTAGTACTAGACAATCTTGTAAGCTGTCCGGTTTAAATTGTTGTTGTCCAATGCTTGAAAGGTGCAACGTATAGACGGCACGGATTTGTTCTTGACAAGATGAGCCGATTTCAATGTCAAGTTACCTCGTTGTGCGTGTGACGATCATCGGCAAGATTGGCACGGGGTCGAGTGTGAAGCCATGGGTTCTAATAGTCGTAGGATGGCTGAACCAGTTTTTGGTGTAGTTGATTTGGCTAGTCGGTCCTGTTTTGTTGTAATTATGTTCGAATTAAGGTAAATTGGACGTGTATCGCTTAGGGTCAAATGCTAAAAGACTTTAGGCGAGTCATCGGAATCGAGTCGAATAAAATAAATAGGCGTATGAACCTCGGTTAGACGATCGAATTCGATTAAACATCCATAGTAGTTCGTGTTACATGTGCATGATGACTTTAATAAAAACCTGTTTGGTGCTGCGTCATGGTTGAAATGTTATTGATGCCGTCTGTCCACATTGACAAGGATGCCCCGGGTGTTAGGTTGCCTTGAGGGTCGTGATGGCGATGCCTCTGGATGCCTAGGGGCAGTGATGAGCCCCGAAGGTGCCCTGAGTGTCGAGATGCCTAGAAGAGTGACGTAACACATTCCGGATGCCTAGGGACATGATGAGCCCCGGAGGTCCTCGTGATGCTAGGTAGGGTGCAAGATGCCTGGAGGTGTGACGGACACACTCTAGATGCTTGGGGACTGAAATATGAAATCGGAGGTCCTGGTGATGCCAGGTGGGATGAGAGATGCCTGGAGGGATGCAAACACGGGTCCCTTTGGAAGATGGTGGTAGTTAGAATTAAAGTCGAATCGAATACCGAATTGTTCTTACGGTTTATTTGCCTTCCTAATGTTTCATTTATGTTGTTCTTTTAGAGTTTTGGTATCCTAAGTCGTTTCGTTTTACATATTGCATGTTTAGAATGTTATAGGTTGAGTAGCGATAGACTTGTGTAATATGGTTTGATGGGTTGTTACTACTGAGTAGCAAACTCACCCCTTGTGGGACTATCATATTTTAGAGACGTAGAGATGCCGTTGCAACCCGCGTCTTTTGGTATGTTCTACACAATTAGTGTACATAATTGGATATTATCGGCCAAAACAGACAATTTTGCAATTACTTGCTCGAAATCACAAATTAATTAAAAGTGAATTCAATTAATGTTGTGATACACCTATTCGATTAAGCCCTTGCTTAGGATAAATTATTGCATTCAAATTGACCTTGAATTGACTCTTATGTCGAAAATGAATCGAGGTCTAATATTGAAATGGGACCTTGATTTACAAAATTCAACCATAGTCTCAAATTGGTCAACTTAGATTTCCTTAATTGATGCTTATTATCTCGATTTTCCTATATTCAAGAGAGTGAAATCCCTCAAATTGGGAAGTTCTCGATCGAAATTCTTAAAATGGACCCTACATTCAAACTTATCTCAAGAAAATGAGTGAATAAGAAATAGTCCATTGACCAAATGTCATAAAAGGAACTGCACCTAATTATAACTAGGATGAAAGTAACTTTATTTTTGGTCGATTTTGAACTTAAAATCGAAAAATTCAGAAAACAAGGTTCTTAATTGATTTTTGGAAAAAAATTTATACTAAAATCAAATTAACACTAAAATGACAAATTTACTTTTTAAATTTTTTGGGTCAAAGGTATAACCGAAAGTCGACCCTTCAGTTGACTTTTCTTAACGATTTTTACGTCAAATATTTGAAATTTTCGAAAATCAACTTGGCTAAAGTGAAATTAAGACTGTTTGACATCTTTTTGTGTAAAAAGCTAACTTTTGATCCAAGGTTGACTTTGACTTTTGATCAGATGATTAATTAAAACATCTACCCAAAATTCAACCATTTGACTTTTTCGTTTTGTTAATGGATATGAATGGAAAATTGCTTAAAAATGACAAAAAAAATAAAGAAATGAAAAACAACACTTTTGGTTGAGAAACGGGTTCCTCGCGATTGGAAGTTATATGGCTAAAATTATTTGCACATTTTTTTATGCATTTTACGTAGAGAAAATCGAAGACTAATTTTTTCGTATTTTTATGAAATTCTTGTCAAAAAGTTATGCAAAATTAAAACAAATATTGCCCATAAAAGTTGCCAGAGAAATGAGAAATGCACTACGAAAGTTTTGCCATCTCAAACTTGTTGGAACAAAGACAAATAACAAGAGATATGCTTTCATGGCATCCTCTCCCTTTTTTTTTTTTTTTTTTTGTGAAACATTGAATTTCTGATGAGAATCCTCTATGAATGTTATACCAAATCAAATGAAATATCGCCCAAAAAAAGTCGTCGGAGCAATTAGGTACGCACTCTAATAGTTTCGCCCTCTCAAACTCATTACAACAGGATAAATAACAAGAAACATGCTCTAATAGGTTGATTCTTTCTATTTTTGAAAACTTCGTGTTTTCCATAATATTCATCTCGAAAAATTAGGCATAATCAAAATAAATATCGCCCAAAAGAGTTTCTTATTTAAGTCAAGACATATATTATTTGTGGAGCAGAATTTAAACTTAGAAAAGAAAAATCATATAGATATATCTGAAGTACCATCACTAATTTTATCACTTCTATAGCTCCATTTGTTTCGCAAAAAATAAATGATTTGAAAAATATTTTTCTAAAAAAGATCACCTGCATTGCTTACAAAAGTGAAAGAATGAAAAATAATTTCATCATTCACAAAAAAATATAGATCTATATTCTTGTCAATAGCAAAATCATTTCCATTAATTAATTATTTCAAGCAATGCAAATGATTGTTCTACAGAAAATATTTTCTAAATCATTCATTTCCGTGAAACAAATAGGGGCCATATCTCCTCTCTTTTTCTTTTTCTTTTTCTCATTTCATTTCTTACTGATGTAATTTTATATGGGGGAAATTACTTAAACTTATTATACGTGTGTCAATTAAGTCTTAAACCTTTCAATTTAGTCAAATAAGTCCTACAACTTTTGATGATTTTCAAATTAAGTCCCACGTCTTTTTTAAGATTTTTCCAAATTAATCCTTCTGGCCAATTTGGGATGAAAAACACCGACGTAACTATATAGCTAGCAAGTGGACAATTTTTGCATTTTCTAAACTTTTTTTGAATTTTTTTGTTCTTTTTATATTTTATTTCTTTTTTTTTTTCAACTCTTGGTCGATGAGGATGTAGATGTCACTGACCGATCCTTGTCAGTCACAAGTAAGGCTAGGAACCATCACTATGCCTAGGTGAGAGCCTGTATGCCTTCGCAATCCACATGAGATGCCATCTAGACCCACACCCAGATCTAGGTAAGGGCCAAGACACCCTCACCCAAATTAAGCAAGGGATGCCGACCCTCGATTATGGTCAACGAGTGTCCATTGGCAACCTCACCGACCAAGAGCGAGGAAAAAAAAAGGAAAAGAAAAAAATAATGAAAGTTCAAAAATATTAAGAAAATGCAAAAAAAAAGAAAAATTGCCCATGTTGGCATTTTTTCATTTAAAAGTGATCAAAAGGTTTAGAATTAAATTGGCACATCGTTGAAAGATTTATGACTTGATTGGCACGATTAAAAGATTTAATACTCAATTGGCAAATTGTCAAAAGGTTTAAAACTAAATTAGCAAAATTGAAAAGTTTAAAATTGAATTGGCAAATGCATTTGGTTTAGAATATTTATTTTGTTATTTCCTATTTTATATGCATTGTTCAAAATATACTTTAAAATTTAGTAATGAACTAATAATCGTCAACATTTTAATTGAGGCTGCAAAGAAATACAATTTACGAGTGCAAGAATCCTATTATTTATAAATAATGCGACAAAAATTCTTCAACTCAACCAAATTTATAATTGTATCTTTAGTTACTATTAAATTTTAGCTAAGTAATAACATAGACTTTAAGCAATTGAATATTTTTCTGGTAATATGATTTGTTGGGCCTAAGAATATATGGCCTTACCAAGGAAGCTAGTAGTCTAGTAAAACTCAACAATAAACGATTTACCACAGTCCATAACTTGTAACAACATTTGTTAATATTATTTTTACTAAGAATAGATGATCCTATGCTGCTCCATAAGTGCCTAAATACCTTCCGGGCATATTAAGGACGAAAATTCAATAGGGAATGTTGCTCACTGGTTGCAATTGATGCTTACGGACAGTGGACATATTAGATCGCAATAATTGCTGTAGAGATTCTAGAGAAAAGGTCAGAGCCTAACAAGGTTGATAATATTATTTTGTCATTGCAAGATTAGATTAGAATATGATTTAATTCTATCATTGGAAGATTAGATTAGAGTAAGAGATATTATTTGATTCTAATTATTCTAATTGCCGGTTAATTGATTCAGTCAATTTGTAAGATTAGGTATTCATAACATAGAATAGGAAATCTAGTTGTCTTCTTAATATGAATAATATTTTGTACTATAGAAGCAAAATGTGTATTATGGCTTTCAGTAAAGAACATTCTTCTCTTGGGAAATTTACTTTGAATTGTTGCTTTTTCAATTCCTTTAATTTTCTTCATGGTATCAGAGCAGTATACTGAGAGCCAATTTTATCATATTTGTTTTCATCCTTTTCCTTGAGTTAATCTATTCTTCATCTATACAATCATGGCGGAAAACCCAAAATCGAGATACCTATACCCTATGCATGTAAACCTCTTAAACTTTGTGACTATCAACTTTTTCGAAGGGAATCTCACGCATAGAAGGGGAAAATTCTAAAGATGTCCTTAATCTGAAGTTCAGCAATGGTATCGTACCAACCAACTTATGTCGTCGTGGATCACTAGATCCGTGTCTAAGGATGTGTCGGGACTCATAATCGATCTTGAATCGGCTTTTGAGGTATGTAATACATTGTTTATCTTTTTACTCAAAGATCTGTGGCCAAAGAATTTAAATTAAGGGGTAAGCTTCAATCCTGTCAAAAGCGAAATAGGCCCTTAACTGAGTATTGGCGTGAGTTCAAATTGATTTATGACCAGTTAAATGCGATCGGGAAACTGGTCAATGATCACAAAGGTCTTAGGTATTTTTTAGGGTCTCGGAAGTGACTATGAGACGTTTAAGACAACTATGTATTGTCTCGAACCTCAGCCGAGCTATGAAGACGTTATTGCTTAGCTCGAGAGATATGAAGTAGAGCGACATCAAAATTATCTGTCAAATCAAATAAACCCTAATTTGGCATTTACTAGTGAAAAGATTGATCAGTCTAAACTGAGTAGTGAGGTTGATTTGGGTTCATTTAATTCAACATTTTTTTTTTTGTGACCAAAGAAATATTAACATTAGCTTTAAAGGAAGAAATGACAGTTTTGACAATAGAGGAAGAGGCTATGATTTTTGTGGAAAGAGGTTAAAAAATTATCCAAAATTCCATAACTATAGATTGTTAGGAACTTCAGGTGATTCATCTGGTGGAAATTACCGACCAAAGTCACCTTCTCAGAATCAAGGCTTATGACCCTATACAAACACTCCAGCTAAGGTTACTGATTTAAAGGAGTATCCCCCTGTGGGTGGTAATTCTGCTTCAGATAGACAATTTTATGTAAAAAAAATTACAAAACTTCAATGTCAGATATGCAAGAGGCCGGGACATGAGGCTCTATATTAATGGTACTACTTTGATAATTCTGATCAAAGTGAGTTAATACCAAATGCCTTAGCTACCCTTCTCTTGGAGGATGATTAAGGAGAATATTAGTTCTTAGATTCTAAGGGGATAGCCCATATCACATCATCGACTAGTAGTGAAGTTTGGCACCTTCGACCTAGGCACTCAAACTTTCAGATAATAAGTTTCTGGAGAACAACAATAAAATCAATCTACAAAGGTGAAAAAAAGAATATGTGGAAGCTGCCAAGTTGGAAAAAGCAACAACTTGCCTTTCAACATTTCAGAGTCTTTAGCTAGTAAACTACTTGAAAAAAAAAAATCTATTGTGATGTGTGGAGACCTACCCTAATAGAATCTTTTCAACGGTGTAAATTCTATATAGTCTTCTTAGACAATTTTTCATGGTTCTCATGGGTGTATCCAATGAAGAGAAAGTCTGAGTTCTTTTCCATCTTTGTCATGTTTCAAAATCTTGTTGAGGACCAATTTGAAAGTTGAATTAAATCTATCCAATGCGATGGTGGAGGGGAATTTGATAGCAGCTAGTTTGTTAATCATTTGAATGGGAAATGAATTAAAATGTTGGTCTCCTGCCCATGTACACTAAAACATAATAGAAATGACAAAAGAAAACATCAGTACATCATTGAGTTGGGTCTTTCTATGCTCTATATCATGCACGGGTACCATTAAATTATTGAGCTGATGCGTTTCTGACTGTCTCATTTCTCATCAATTTACTACCGTCACTTATGTTGGGAATGAGTAGTTTGTTTGGTAAGCTCTTTGGTAAAGAGCCTGACTATGGGTTTCTTCAAGTCTTTGGGTGTGAGTGTTACACACCTTAGACCATATAGTGCAACAAAGTTTGATCCACACTCATTACCCTGTGTTTTTCTTGGGTATAGTCAGAGACATAAAGGTTATCGATGTCTTTATCCACCTATAGGAAGGGTGTATGTAAGTCATCACATAATATTTGATGAGATGAGATTCACATTTGCTAATGAATTGGGGACCGTTTTTCCTCGGTATTCATAGTTGTATCAGACTTGGTTATAGGGGATGAAATTCTTTACTAGATAATCTAAAACAACAATGAGTGGAAAGGCAAACATCACAACACACGAGCATGGGATTTCTATTTGATGATAATAGCTCTGGACAACAAAATCATGAGCTTCCTAATGAGACAAATGTGAAGCAACCACAATTGGGTTTATAAGAATCATGCGTAGGCTATGAAACACATGAAGAAGTAATAGTCTACCTCAAGTGATTTACTAGTTATCCACTCAACAATAGTCTACTCACCCAGTGCAAACAGGGTTGAAATTGGGAATAAGGAAGCCCAATCCGAAGGATGTTCTTTCTATAGCCCGTGAGATTCCAAAGGGGCCGAAAACAGTTAAAGGAGCACTAAGTTATTCGAGTTGGAGGAAGCTATTGATTGAAGAATTGGAGGATCTCAAATTAAATCAAACATGGGAGCTTGTACCAAGATCTTCATATATGAATATCGTTGGATGTAAGTGGGTGTTCAAAGCCAAGTTGGATGCGGAAGAAAACCTTGATAAACTGAAAGCACAATTAGTGGTGAAATGGTACCATCAAAAGGAAGGTGTTGATTTCGTTGAAACTTTCAATCCTGTGGTTAAACAGGCAACCGCGAGAATTCTCCTCTTTGTGAGAATTGTTAAAGGATGGTTTATCCATCAATTAGATGTGAAGAATGCGTTCTTCATAGATCGTTAAATGAGATGGTGCTTATGGAACAACCATCGAGCTTTGTGAGTTCTATGATGCCTAACTTGATTTGTTTACTCAAGAAGGCGTTTTATGGCTTAAAACAAGCTCCACGAGCTTGGTTTGAGAAATTCAACAATTTTTTGCTAGAATGGGGATTTCATTACAGCTCTACTGATCCGTCGTTATTTGCTCTTAACATGGGTATAGCACCTTGGTATTATTATTATAAGTTGATGATATTATTTTCATCATCTCTACTTCGAGAATTAATAGAAGCTTTAAGTAGAAATTTTTCTATAAAAGATCTCGAACGACTTCACTATTTTCTCAATATTGAAGCCAAGTTTACTGGTCTGGATCTATTCTTAACACAATCTAAATATGCTGGTGATTTGTTGCAAAAAGTAGAAATGCAAGATAACAAGACGATTGAGACCCCACTGCTTATAAAAACTCATCAAATGGTACAAGACATGGAATCCTGTCATGATCCTCCCTCCTTTCAAAGTCTTGTGGGTAAATTACAATATTTAACGATCATAAAACCGGACATCTCCTATTCAATAAATCAAATATGTTAAAAAAATATGGTGATTTCAAACTATTAAAACAAGTGTTGCGTTATGTGAAAGGAACTCAACAGCTAGGGCTTTATCTTCACTCTAATAGCACACTGAATTTATACAAATATGCGGACTCTGGTTGGGCTGGTTGTTTTAAGACTTGGAGGTCAACGACCAAGTTTTGCATCTTCTTGGGATCAAATATCATTTCATGATCTGCAAAATAGCAAGTGACAATGTGAAGGTCATCAACGAAGGCTGAATATAGGACCTTAGCTTCTTCCATGACAAATCTTACATGGATCTCTTTTGTATCAAGAGATTTGGGTATTTTGCTCACGAGTCCAACTTTGCTTTACAGTGATAACCACTTGGCCATTTCATTGACTACGAATCTAGTCCTTCATGCAAGGACAAAGCACGTGGAGATTGATATTAATTTCGTTCGAGAGAAAGTTACTCTCAAGTTACTTGAAGTTCGCTATGTTTCCTGCTACTCATCAAATTGCTAACATATTTACAAAAGCTTTACCACGCTTTGATCATTGTAGGTTACGATACAAACTAGGACTAGTTTTTCCACCTAATCACAATTTGAGGGAGGCTAATAAGGTTGATAATATTATTCTGCCATCGGGAGATTAGGTTAGAATATGTTTGATTCTGATTATTCTAATTGCAGGCCAATTGATCTAGTCAATCCATGAGATTAGATATTCAGAATATAGAATAGGAAATATGGTTGTCTTCTTAATATAAATAGTTGTATGTACTGTAGAAGCAAAATGTATGTTATGGCTTTCAATGAAGAACATTCTTCTCCTGGGAAATTTACCTTTGAATCGTTTCTTTCTCAATTCCTTTGATTTTCTTCAAAGCCAACCTAGAAATATGGTTGAGCTGAAAAGTCATTTCTCTCTCTTCTCTCCCTTTTTCCATCATTTTCTTTAACCTTCAGCCATGGCAGATCGAGCTAATCTCATCCTCTCCTCTCTCTTTTGTTGATTTTGTTTGGATTTTATTGTTCTTTTTTTAATTTTTTTTAATTTTTCCTTTCTCCCGATTTAGATTCGGAAACTCTCTTCTTCCGATCTAGTTATTGATTGAGAGTTTGAATTCTTCCAATCTCATTCTAGATTTGGGTGTTATCCTCTCCTAATATAAATTTCGAAGTTTAATAAATATGTTTTTTGCTATGTTCGTATATACTTTCTTTGCCACCAAGCTCAATGATGATTGTGGAAGTTTTGACATCTCATTAAATTATGAAGATTTGCTCCTCTACATGTTGGATATGTGTTTATTTAACCTATTTTGATTGTCTCATATGACGATGGTGTAGAAGAAGCTGAACCTAGACATGTATCGCTAGCTAACAACGTCATAATTATTGGAGAGGGAATTTTCGGTGTTACTCATCATTGACAAAGACACGAAATCCAATGATTGGCTGCCGATTTTGTTTGATAGATCTATTCTTGTGGAACGAGTTTGTAATCAACTTTGTTGGTGCTCCATCTCCTTGTTTTTTGGATGTGGATTTGTTTTTTAGTATTCATGCTCTGTTTCAATTTACTTTATCATGAAAACTATGTACTTATGTATACTTTCAAATAATGAATACAATTTTCTTTTGACAAAAAAAAAGAAGAAAAAAAACTAGCAATCTGATTGGCTAGATAAATGTCGGCAATATTTTTGAATTCACTAGTTATTACAAATAATAGGATCAGTCAATGGTCTCTCATGTGCACTATGCCTCCATAGATTTCATCGTTGGATCAAAAGTAAAAACTCAGTGCCGTACAAGCTAAAATATATTAAAAAGGTAAGATCTATCTCTTTTCAAGCCAACAGTTAAAGATTAATAGATTATAAAGGCACCGTGTGTCGTAACGACTGTGGCTCGACTCTAAAACAATAGATAATAGTTGACAAACGCAAAAGAAGATCCCCTCCTGATTTGAATCTCAAATCGTTTGTCTTTTTAATAAGCTCTACCTCTATTTTTTCTTTTCATAGAGTTGCTTTACCTCTAGTTGAGAATACTCAAAAGTAGAACTATAATGCTGGATATGAGTTGACATTTTGAGTCATATAGTCATCCGAGTTGAGTGCATTAAAAGTTAATTTGAGGTCTAGCTAGCTCAAACCCAAATTTATTAAAGAAATATCATCAAAATGACTTTCGGGTTTTGCTAAAATCACTTGTATTTTTTCTTTTTTTTTTTTATCTATTTTAAGTAGAGGAAATCCAAGACTAATTTTTTTCATATTTTTGATGAAATTCCTCTCAAAAAGTTGTGCGGAATCAAAACAGATATTGCCCAAAAAAGTTGTCGGAGAAATGAGAAATGCTCTATGGAAATTTTACCCTCTCAAACTCATCGCCATAGGACAAACAACAAGAGACACGCTTTAATAGCATGATTTTTCCCATTTTGGAGATTTTCGAGTTTCTAATGAGACTCCACTTGAAATGTTATACATAATCAAATGAAAATATCGCCCAAAAAAAGTTGTCGGAGCATTTAGATAGTGCTCTGGTAGTTTTGCGCTCTCAAACTCATTACAACAAGACAAACAACATGAGACATGCTTTAAATTCTTCTCCACAAATATATATCTTAACTTAAATAAGTATCTTTTTTGGAGGATATTTATTTTGATTCTACATAACTTTTTGAGATGAATATTATGGAAAAAGCAAAGTTTTCGAAAATAAAAAGAATCCAAAAAAAAAAGTTGTCAAAGCAATTAGATAGGACTCTCGCAGTTTTGCCATCTCAAACTTATTACAACATGATAAATAATAGGAGACATGTTTTAATAGCTTGACTCCTATTTTTGAAAACTTCGTGCTTTCCATAATATTCATCTCATAAAGTTATTCCAAAAGAGTTACTTATTTAAGTTAAGATATATATTATTTGCGGAGAAGAGTTTAGACTTAGAAAAGAAAAATCATATAAAAATATCTCAAGTACCATCATTGATTTTATTACTTCTATAACTTCATTTGTTTCGCGGAAATTGAATAATTTGAAAAATATTATCCGAAAATCGATCACTTGCATCAAAATTAAAAGAAAGAATGACAAATATGTTCACAAAAACATTTAGATAAATATTATTCTCGACAACGAAAATATTTTTCATTAATTAATTATTCAAACAATACAAGTGAGAAATTACAAAAAGTCTTAAAAATGTGTGCCAATTTAGTCATCAATCCTTCAATGTAGCCAATTTAGTTCTAAACATCTTAATAATTTACCAATTCAGTCGTTCACTTTTCAACGATTTGCCAAATTAATCGTTGCAATCAATTTTGGCCGAAAAGCACTGAGTAACAATCTAGTCAACTCGTGGACAATTTTTTGTCTATTTTAAACTTTTTTCTGAATTTTTAGATTCTTCATTCTTCTCTCTCTCTTTTTTTCCTTCTTTTCTTCTTTTTTTGCCTTTTTTTTTTTTTCAACTCTTGGTTGGTGAAGGCGTAGAGGTCATCAATTGATCCTCATTAGCCATGAATGACGCCTGGAACCCCCACCTGTGGTCTAGACAAGGACCTTCGTGCCTTCACCAACCACAAGTGAGGGCGTCTTAGCCTTCATATCCAAGCAAGGGCCAAAACACCCTCACCAAATCTAGGCGAGGGTCATCAACCCTCAAATATGGCCATTGAGTGTGGATCAGCGACCTCGCTGGCCAAGAGTTGAAAAAAAAAAAGGAAAATAATAATAATAATAATAATTTATAAAATATTAAGAAAATGTAAAAAAAAAAAATTGTCCACATTTTAGCCAAAATTGGTCAAAATGACTTAATTGGAAAATCTTCAAAAGGTTTAGAACTAAAATGGCATATTTTCAAAAAAAAAAATTATGATTTAATTGACACAATTGAAAGGCTTAATTGGCAAGTCGTCAAAATGGTTGAACTAAATTTGCACAATTTAGAGATATAAGCTTGAATTGGCGTAAGTGCCATAGGATTAAAACTTTTTTTCTTTTGTAATTTCTCCATTTTATATGCACTATTAAAACATATTTTAAAATTTAGGAATCAACTAATAGCCATCAACAATCTAACTAAGGCAACAAAGACACAATTTTACGCGTGCAAGAATTTTAATGGTTAATAATAATGCAACAAAAATTCTTCGACTCAACGAAAATTTATAACTGTGCTTTTAGCTAGTTTTAAATTTTAGCTAGGTAATAAAATAGACCTATGCGATTAAATATCTCTCTGGTAGCAAGATTTATTTTTCTTAACTTTTTTATTATAGGGCATGAGAATATTTGGCCTTGTCAAGGAAGCTAGTACTTTGGTAAAACTCAGTAATAAATCATTTACCAACCATAACTTGTAACAGCATTTGTAAATATTATTTTTACCAAGAATAGATGATCCCGTGCTGCTACAGAAGTGGCTAAATACCTTTCCGGGCATATTAAGGACGAAAATTCAACACGGAATTGTGCTTGCTTGTCAGTTGCAATTGATGTTCATGGACATATTAGGTCACATTACTCCTACTTATCTGGTCTTCTGACTTTTCCGATTGAAGCCAAATGATGAAATATAGACAAGCAAGAGAACAAAAAGGATAAATAAAATGCCAAAAGAAAATAATAAAAATAAAGTGTTGCTGTAGAGATTCTAGAGAACCTAGCAATCTGGTTGGGTAGATATATGTCGGCAATATTTTTAAAGTCAACTTGTTTGTCCCAAATATAGGATGAGTCAATGGTCTCTCATGGGTACTATGCCTCCCTAGATTTTTCATCTTTGGACTAAAAGTAAAAACTCATGATCGTACAGATTGATCAATTTATTAAACGGCTAAGATTTCTTAAATTTCAATCCAACAATTAAAGATTATAAGAGCATCGTGAGTCGTAATCACCGTACCTAGACCATTAAAAAAATAGATAAGAGCTGACAAAATCAAAAGAATATCGTCTACTTATTTAAATATAAAATCTTTTGTTTTTTTTTTAATAGGCTCTATCTTTACTTCATCTTTTCATAGAGCTGCTTTCAAAAGACTTAAAATTGAAGTACAATGCTCTAATCCAAATTTATTAAAGAAAATATGGTTTTTGCTACAGAAGTTTCCTTTTAGAACAGACTAGCATTTTTTTCTATAGTATTCCTCTTGTGAACCCCTTTTAAGTTCAAAGTAAAAAAAAAAAAAAAAAAGAGCCTCAAAAGCTTAATCTTCAATTTTAAATCTGCGATGATATAATGTGTAGAGAGAATCAATTAAGATTATAGAAAATTGATATTCTTTCGAATTTTTTTGAGAGGTTACCTTTGAAAAGTGCAACTGATTTTATACATCCACTTAGTCAAAACTATTTCAAATTTCTATTCCAATTTACATTTAAGTAAACATATCTTTAAACTAACTCATGTAGCTAACACTCTTCGTACCGCATGTATTTAAATTATTTGATCAAAATTGAAAACGTTCATTTATACAGATCACACGTATGCAAACCATTCCCGTAAGAAGTACCTCCCACATCTACTCTCACATGCGATCATCACGCAATTCTTGTTCAAGTATTGCAAAAAAAAAAAATCTTCTTGTTAAAGTTGGCCAACAAAGAGTCTTCCTTTATAATTTCCTCTATTTCTCTTTTTATGTTTTTGCTCAATAAGTAGATTTGTCAAGATTGGCCATAATTTATTATCTCACGTACAATGAATTGAGTTATTATATAGATTAATTATATTCAATAAATGAGTTATAAATGAATTTAAAGATAATATAGTGTTAAATGGATTGTAAATTGGTCATAAATGAGTTTATAACATATTTAGACCCAATCCATCTCTATAACTTTCTCTTTATTTTATTTCACCCTCACTTGAGTGTTCACTCACTTCGCACTTTCACTTCAATTTGAATATGAATTTTCCTTAATTTAGTTAAATATTGAAGTGTTTTAATGATGAAGTCTAGTCAATATGATTATGAGAATGGGTCAAGTCGAATACGTGTAACTATATTTTTATTGCATAGTAATTAATTAAAATGTGTTAAATGAATCTATTTTGTTTGAACCAAAATTGATTCACAACGCAAGCTTGACGCAACCCACAAGTTTGATCGACCTGTCATCAAGTAAAGAGTTCGCGTCATCATCGGAATTGAAACAGTGGCGCCTTCCCAAAAGAGCCCCAAAACAGTTACGATATCTTTTTCTCAAATCCGTTAAATAAATCCGAACTGAATATATATACAGAGAGAGAACAGAAACCCAATAAAGCCCATTTCCCCCAGTGTCTTCCAAGCAAAGGCTTGATGGGTCGGTCTCGCTTTCTCGCAATGCTCCTCGTCTCCTCTCTCCTTCTCCTCTCCTTCCCTCAGGGTATGATGTGAATCCCCAAGTTCGCAATTTGTTCATGATTTACTTTTTTAAGTCAAAGACGCATGAAATCAATTCAATCTTGTTCGCTTCCCTCTTTCGGGATTTTCAGGATTTGGCAGGAAAGTTATGCAGACTGTAGAGCAGGGAGATTCCCCAGTTGAACTGGAGGTTTGTTTCTTATAAAAATTCCCAACTTGTTTCCTTTCCCAAAATTATTCTGAATTTCCCCTTTTTTATTATATTTTTTTTCCAGGAAAGTCGAGGAAAATTGAGGAAGATGGTGGAAGTGATGGATTACTCTGATCCTGAACCGAACACGAATCCTCGGAGTGGATTCCTCTTGAACCCTCCTCCTGTTCTCCCTGGACAAGGCTAATTCTCTCAATTCCTGTCGCCAATTTTAAGCGTTGTTAGTTTTTCAGTGTTTCAGCTTTCTAGAAAGCTTTCATATACGCAGAGGTTGTCTGCGAGAATGGTTATATGTTGTTTTGTAATTTGCAAACAGATGAAAGTAGGCAGTTTCAAAGCCGTGAGCTAAATATCAGCTTTTTGCCTATTTTTCGGTCAAATGGGTCATCAAGAAGATAACACCAGATTTGCCTAATTCTTTTGGGTTTTTCTAGATTCACTCGATCTCCGTGTTCAGGTTTATTTGGTCTTATATACCGTACAATGTTTATTTAATCCATGGTGTTGTATTAGACTTTTACATCCCGCATGCGTTGGATTTTTTTCTTTTTTCCTCTCTTTTCTAAGAAGCAGTTTGTCTCTGTCTGGCCTAAGTCAACGCCCGCGTCTGGTTTTAAGCGGTGTCTGTGCAGTGGGGGGCGTTGCCGTTCTTATATTAAAAATCTTGGGAGAGTCAAAGGGTTATCATTTGTTCACCAAAATCGATCGTTTTGGGAGCATTAGACTCGAAGGAGCGTTTCTCGAGAGGATTAATATTGGTGTTGATAAGTTTAAAATATTTTGAACTGAGAGTTGTGAAAGTTTTATATCAATAGGCTAAAAACCTCTCTCAAATGATCACGGAAAGAAGAGCAGAATTCTCTCTCTCTCTCTCTCTCTCTCTCTCTCTCTCTGTATGTGCTTGGGTGCGTGAGACCACAGATCAAGCCTAATCTAGCCTAAGGATGTGGCAACTTTGTTATAAGAGATAGAGAGGGCCTAGATGTTATATGGAGGTGAGCACGGGTCCTGGTTAAAGGTTTCCAAATTTTCAACCCATATTTAATGAGTTGGATCATATATTGGTCAGTCAAGTTTTAATAAATGACTGTTAATCGATTTGAGTTGTAAGATTAATTATATGTGGTTCTAAATGGGTTTAAAGACAAACTCATTTATAATCCATTTAGCTTAAAATGATTATTAGTTGAAAAAATATAAAAAAAGAAGGAAAGAGGACGCACAATGGAGTAAGGGCGGGTCTCCTCTCTTTCTAGATTTCTCCACCTAGTCTACTCCATCTAGCGACCTCTGGCAACTCGACCCCTTCCATGGCCATGCCGACGGATTCCTTCCATGGCCATGCAAATCGATTGAAGACGAGATGAGAAAAGGCGAAGAAATAGAGGTAACCCACCACAATGCCCCTGCATCGTCAACGATGCCGCCCAGGGTAGCCAATCTCGCCGGCGACTTTACCAGCAATAGAGAAGGTCTCGTCGGCGATAGTCCCGCAAGCAAGCAACCGTCTTCATCTCTCGATTGCACGATGGATAGAGTAATCATGCTTTGATCCTTATTTCTCACCGACGGCTTGTTTAGCCTCTTAGGGCTTAGCCCCGTGTCACAGTCCTGGATTTTGCTCGGGATGTTGCGGAAATCGTACTCTGAGGTCTACATGTTTTTATCCCCTTCATCATTTTTGAGCTATGGTTATCATTGATTACTGGTGCGAGCCCGTTGATAAAAAAACTCGAAGTCGGGAGGAGAAGGAGGGTAGAAATTCCCTCGGTTTCAGACGGAGTAAGCCTACGACGGTGTTCTCATGTAGGTCAATTGGGATAAGTGATTGGATAATAGCCAGTGCTGAAGTCGGATTGGAGGCTTCGCAGGGAGGAATTAGGACTTGATTCAAAGAGGATGTGAGGGAGCATCATGGGCTTGTCGTTGCGTCGCAGGTGGTGGTAGTGGTACAAGCCACCAACGAGTCGAGGAGGGTTGCGAGTGGAGGTGGAGTTTGAAAGAGATGTCGAAGGCGGAGAGGATGTGAGGGAGTGTGGAACTAGAGATGGTTGGGAACAATGGTGAAGGAGGCGGTGGGGGCAGTGACTTGAGGACAGAAGCGGAGGCGGATGGGGTGCAGCGATGGCGGCGAAATAGGAGGAGCCAGAGACTTCTATTTTTTATTTTCGTAATGTTTTTCGTATTTCAATCTAAAGGATAAGAAAGAATTTTCAGAATTATTGAGCATTTTTCTCTATTTTCTAATGGGTTAAATGTGTCAGTTTAAATTGGATGTGGTTGGGCTGGCTATGGATCATCTAGATTGTTAAAGAAATAAACGAGTCAATGTGAGTTCAATGGGTGGATTTGGCTTGAACTATTTATGACCCACCCACTTGTCACCCCTAGTCCCAATTTAACTTGGGAACCGGACCAAATCGGGGTGGTTCCAACCAAAACGGTCCGATTCTCAATTCCAAAACTTGGAACCCACAACCAATCTATTTACCAATTCCTTATGCTTTACTAGGCCAACGGACCTAGACTTGTTTAAAAAAAAAGGTCATAATCCCATCTCTTAACACATATTTAATGGGCTGAATTACTAGATGGGTTAGTTATATTTTATAAATGGGTGTTGACACATAAATTTTGACAACCCGATTAGTTGTTTATCGCATTAAAAATTAGAGATTAATTTTTAATCCCTAAACAAAAATATTGTAATTAAATTGCATAACATATAGTTTTAGGAGCATTTATTATTATTATTATTCTTGCATTTGTATTGAACCGGTAACGGATGGATTTGACTTAATAGTTCTAAGCTTAAATTTAACAAGTTGAACTAAGCTTGCGGTGAGAAGGAATTGGCCCAAGCACATTATTTTCTGATGACCAAAAATTAACTTATAAGAATTGGCGATTTGATATTTTTGGTGATATGACGGAGGATTTTTCGTATATTCATGCAATCTATTCATATATCCTCAGTAAGGGCAAATGTGAGAATGAGATATTGCGAGCTTGTCTTTGGAAGATTTGGAATTTGATAAAAGGGTTAATATCCTGAAAAACCTCAAACTGGTAGACTTGTGACAAATTTACCCCCAAACTATTTTTTTGACCATGAAAAACCCCAAACTAGTATACATGTGACAAATTTACCCCGACTAACCATAAAAACCATAAACTGGTAAATTTATGACAAATTTACCCCAAACTAATTTATTCGACCACAAAAAACCCAAAATTGGTAAATTTGTAACAAATATATCCTCCGCTAAATTGGATTAATACTACAAAAAAAAATCACAAAAATTGTAAACTGTAATAAACGAAACGTAAAATCCCAAATTGGTACTATCATGTGTCATTTAACTTAATAATATGACAGTAAAATTTAACGAAAACTAATAGATGATAAATTTGTCACAAGTATACCAGTTTGGTGTAAATTTGTCAAAGGTATACTAGTTTGGGGTTTTTGGTGGTCAAAAAAATAGTTTGGGGTAAATTTGTCACAAGTGTACTAGTTTGGGGTTTTTCAATGTATTAACCCTTGATAAAATCCTATTACGATCTTGAATTTCTGGCAATGTTTGATAAAAATCGATGGACAATATTCATTTTTTTGCACAGTCCAATGGGAAAGATATGAAGTGGATACAAAGGAAATCAAACAAGGCAAGAAGAGATATGAAAAATAAAAAGAAATATTGCATGTAGGGGTACATATTTCAACAATATACTCGGGAGGTTATAGGCGAGCAAAAGTGATCTTCATGCATGTTGAGAAAGGAAGTGTGAATCTGGCGTGAAAAAGGAAATAAAATACTCTAAAAAGCCTTAGTCCTCGCCTATGAAAGTCGCTTGCAAACGGCCGAAGAATGCGGGGCGGACATTAGATTAAAAAAAAGGGAGCAACTCTTTCATTTTTTTTCAACATGTCAATAAAGGACTTTATCCTATCTCTGACAAGGTGCGGAAGGAAAAGAAAGGGAGGACGTGAGGAAAAGGGAGAGAAAGAAAGTTAGAGGGAAAAGAATTAAAAAAAAAAAAAAGAAGAGGAAAGAAGAAAATGTGTGTGTGGGGGGGAGTTCACCTTCTTCACCCTACAGCTCTTGACGCTTAGCCCCCCTACTTCCATTCTTCCGACGACGCCATCCAAGCTTTGACGCTACCGCCGCCGCAGCTATTGCCCCTCTAAGTGCCACCAGACTTGCTCGTTTCGCCCTCGCCCAGGAAGATCAAGGCCGCCGGAATCACTTGAGGTCGTGTCCCCGCTCGCATCCTCCATGTCCAGCGTCGACCTTTCTGCCCGTAGCTCTCCACCGCCAGCGGTTGCCGTTCCTTCGACACTTGCGCCACCGCTCCTAGCCTCTCGGTGACAAGCTGCTACTGTTTGCCACGCCACCACTATTGTTTGACCAAACCAATGCTCGCGCCACTGCTATTGCCGACCAACGGTGAATTACGAGTGAATAACGGGTGATTGATTTTCACTCGTAAATTGTCAATAACGATTGTGAGTTACCTATGTGCGCCAGTAACATTTTTACAACTTATGTGATCCTAGTAACGTGAGAACGTTACTTTCTTTCTTAGTTGATTAGTGACACTGGGTCACTAATGGTTCCTGAGGCAAATGCTTGATATCTTGCAGGAAGCCATGGTGCGAACAGGGAGTTCTCCCTCATCAAGGACTAAAGCTACTGCTTCAAGGGCAGAACCTCGAATGGAGGATATTCTACAAGCATTGGCCAACATAGGGAATTTGATGGAAAGGCAAGCTCAACAACAACAACCGAGAGTATAGCGTCGTACTCAAGGATTGGTAGAACAATTCTTGAAATTGAAGCCACCCAAGTTTACCGAAATAGGAAGTGCTTAAGAGGCGGAGCAATGGATCGATGGAATAGAAAGGATCTTCCGGTTGTTGTTGAACTGTAATGACGTGGAAAGGATAACCTTGGCAGAGTACCAATTAGAGGGAAACGCCAAATATTGGTGGAGAGCTTATAGAGCTACAATCTTTCCACCCGATACTACCGTAAACTGGGATGAGTTTGTTAGAGCTTTGAACAGAAAGCATTTTGACTGTGCCAGGAATAAGAAAATAACCGAATTTGTTCAACTAGAACAAAAGGAGATGACAGTAGACCAATATGAAGCAAAATTTTCTGAACTATCTAGGTATGCTCCTAGAGTGGTAGAAGACCAAGAGGAGAAAGTTAAGAGATTTCTAAAGGGCCTGAGAGCAGACATCAAGAGACAACTGGTGCCCCTGAATATAAGACATTATAACGAAATTTATGAAAGGGCCCAGCTTGTGGAGTAGGAAGTAATAAGGGAGCGAATCGAATCAGGGTGTCAATTGACACTAGGTGATGCTCGACAGGGAAAGAGACCCTATCCAACCGAGAGTTGCCTTGGGACTCTAAGAAGAAGTGGAATTTTGGAAAGTTTGGAAAGACAAAGAGTGGTCATGCTCCAGGAAGAGTGCCATATCAGGATAATGTTTGTCAAAAGTGTGGTAGACAACATGGGCTAGGACCCTGTCTAGATCACCAGAGGTGTTTTGAGTGTGGACAGAGAGGTCACTTTAGGAGAGACTGTCCATAGGGAGGATCGCAGTCGAACGGTTAACCTGATATGACAGGTGCAACAACGTGTAAGCAGACCACCTCCACAAAGAAAATCACATAGACCACCAGCACAAGGAATAGTGTATGCGATCACCCAAGAGGAAGTGGAAGCTTCCAAAAATGTTATCTTAGGTATGATTTCTATAAATGATAAGAAGGCATATGCATTATTTGACACGGGCACTACGCATTCATTTGTGTCTGAGAGATATAGACAATTGGGAGAAATATGAACCAAATCTCTAGATATACCTCTTCGTATTTCTACACCATTGAGAGACATGGTGCTATCAATGTTAGTATGCGAGAAATGTAAAATATCTATAGGTGGAAGAGACCAGGAAATAGACCTAGTAGTAATGGTCATGTATGACTTCAGCATCATCATAGGGATGGATTGGCTCCATAAACAACGGGCTAGGGTGGACTATTACGGAAAGATGATTCAATTCAATCCACCTAGTTAGCCTAGTTTTGAATTTTATGGAGATTAGACAAACCCCTCAATGACTCTTATTTCGATAGTGGAGGCACATGTACTTCTTGACGAAGGATGTCAAGGATACCTGGCGATAGTAAAGGACCATACTAAGGAAGAAGCCAAACTCGATGAAATTCGAGTGGTTTAGCAGTTTCCAGATGTATTTCCTGAAGAATTACCCAAATTACCACCGGAACGGGAAATTGAATTCGTAATCGAACTGATGCTTGGAATTGAACCTATATCCAAAGCCCCGTATAGGATGGCTTTAGCGGAACTAAAAGAGTTGAAAGTACAACTGCAAGAGTTACTCGATAGGAGATTTATTAGGCCAAGTGCGTTCCCATGGGGTGCACCGGTCCTGTTTGTAAAGAAGAAAGACGGGTCGATGTGCTTGTGCATCGACTATAGGCAATTGAATCAGGTGACCATTAAGAATAAGTATCCATTGCCTAGAATTGATGATTTATTTGACTAGTTGCAAGGAAGTTCAGTCTTTTCTAAGATAGACTTGAGGTCAGGATATCATCAGCTAAGAATTAAGAATGAAGAAATTCCCAAAACTGCCTTTAGAACTTGCTATGGGCATTACGAGTTCCTAGTTATGCCCTTTGGATTGACAAATGCCCCAGCAGCATTCATGGACCTAATGAATAGAGTATTCAAACTCTATTTAGATCAGTTTGTAATTATCTTCATTGATGATATTCTAATCTACTCCAAGGGACTCGAGGAACATGCTCAACATGTGAGCATAATATTGCAAATCCTTAGAGACCATAAATTGTATGCCAAATTCAGTAAGTGTGAATTTTGGCTGGACTGGATAACATTTCTAGGACATGTAGTATCAAGAGAAGGAATTTTGGTGGACCAAGTGAAGATCGAGATGGTAGTAAATTGGCCAAGACCGACAACACCAATAGAGATACGGAGTTTCTTGGGACTTGCAAGTTACTAGAGGAAATTTATAGAATGATTCTCATGTTTTGCAGGCCCATTGACACAATTGAATCGGAAAATTGTGAAATTTGAATATAGTGGTGAATGTGAAAGGAGTTTCCAGGAACTCAAGAGGAGATTGACCATGGCTCTAATCCTAACTATTCCGTTTAGATCCGGTGGATTCACAATATATAGTGATGCTTCCCATAAAGGATTGGGATGTGTTCTGATGTAGCATGGTAAGGTCATAGCATATGCATTGAGACAGTTGAAACCTTACGAATAGAATAACCCAACTCATGATTTAGAATTGGCGACTATAATCTTCGCATTGAAAATATGGAGACATTACATTTATGGAGAGAAATTTGAAATCTATACAGATTACCAAAGTTTGAAGTATTTAGTCTCTCAAAAGAAATTAAATATGAGGCAGAGGAGGTGGATGGAACTACTCAAGGATTACGACTGTGAGATATTGTACCATCCAAGAAAGGCAAATAAGGTGGCAGATGCTCTCAGTCGTAAGTCGGCCATGGATATGGCAAGTGTAAAGGTAACATAATGGAACTTATTAGAAACGATAGCAAATTCGGAGTTCAAATTGGAAATAGAACATCTCACCAATATACTAACCGCACTAAGGATTGAACCGGAAATTATTCGAAAAATCAGGACACTACAACAGTCTGACCCGGAAATAGTAAAATTATGAGACAAAGCATCTTTAGGCAAAAGGCCAGAATTCCAAGTT
This sequence comes from Eucalyptus tenuipes, assembly GCA_014182365.1. Classification (NCBI taxonomy): domain Eukaryota; kingdom Viridiplantae; phylum Streptophyta; class Magnoliopsida; order Myrtales; family Myrtaceae; genus Eucalyptus; species Eucalyptus tenuipes. The sequence continues at coordinate 14,489,581 of CM024546.1, read as the reverse complement.
TCTAAGAATGGAACGGTAAGATATCAAGGACTGTTATGTGTTCCTAACAACAAAGAAATAAGAAGGGAAGTTCTATCGGAAGCACATAGGAGTAACTATAGTATCCACCTTGGTAGTACAAAAATGTATCAGAACTTACGCCAACAGTACTAGTGGAATGGCATGAAGGCAGACATTGCTAAACACGTCTCTCAATGTTTGACATGCCAACCAGTGAAGACAGAACATCGCAAGCCTGTAGGATTGTTAAGACCACTAGATATACCAGAGTGGAAATAGGAGCACGTAACGATGGATTTCATGCAAGGATTACCAAGAACGTCAAGCGGCCACGACTCCATCTGGGTGATAGTAGACCACCTAACTAAATCTGCCCATTTCCTGGCAGTCCGTATAGATTATACAATGGATAAATATGCCAAAATATATGTAAGCCAAGTAGTACACTTACATGGTGTTCCTGCAACCATCACGTCAGATCGAGACTCGAGGTTTACCTCGAATTTTTGGCGAAGTCTCCAAACCGCCTTAGGGACCAAGCTCCAGTTCAGTACTGCTTTTCACCTACAGACGGACGGACAAATAGAAAGAGTAATCCAAATACCGAAAGATATGTTGAGAGCTTGCATGATTGATTTTAAAGGAAGTTGGGATGAAAAGTTACACCTAATGGAGTTTGCGTACAACAATAGTTTCCAGCGAAGTATTGGTATGGCTCCCTATGAGGCGCTATATGGGAGAAGATGTAGGAATCCTGTCTACTGGAATGAAGTGGGTGAGAAAAAAACTAACAGGACCCGAATTAGTACAAGTACGTTAGAAATCATCATAAATAGACTCAAGATGGCCTAGAGTCGACAGAAAAGTTATGCAGATAAGCATAGAAGGCCATTAGAATTTCACGTGGGAGATCACGTATTTCTAAAGGTATCCCTAGTGAAGGGTATATCATGATTCAGAATGAATGGCAAGTTGAGCCCGAGATTTGTCGGACCTTTTTAGATTCTTGAAAGAATAGGAGATGTAGCCTATCGACTGGCATTGCCTCCTAAATTGGTGAATCTACATGATGTCTTCCATGTGTCGATGCTAAGGAAGTATTAGCCCGATCCCGCTCATGTACTCGATCATGAGGTCATCAAGGTGGATGAAAAAGTGAGATATATGGAAGAGCCGATCCAGATATTGAATCGGAAAGAACAAGTTCTCCGGACGAAGAAAATTCCACTAGTCAAGGTCTTATGGCGATACCACGATATGGAAGAGGCTACGTGGGAAAGCGAGAAGGAAATGAGGCAAAGGTACCCTCATCTTTTCAATGAGACATAAGTGGCACTCAATTTCGAGGACGAAATTCTCTAAGGAGGGAAGAATTGTGATTTTCGGATTTCGCTGGGTCTTGAATACATAACGGTCCGAGACGGGTCGACGAGTGTGTCATCGGACTACGTCATTGGCAACACTTACGGCCCCAGTTTCATTACAACTCTCGCTGTACTGAAACGTCACGTATGGTCACGCTCTCACAATGGCACCTCATCTAAAAATTTTCTCGCTTAAATGTGGTCAGTTATGAAGACAAACGTTAACCCCGAGTTGCCCCGCAAATCAACCGAATTGGAGACCTGGATTACGTGCGCCTTGCCACGGTTGTTCCTCTCCTCAGATAACCATACGAGTGGCCACATCTTCAGCATGGTTTATTTCTTTCTATTGGCCATGCAGCAGCTCATGTGCACGTCCAATTGGGAGTCAACTAAAGAGAAATAGTTGACCAAGAGGCAGCCAGTAGCTACCACATCTCTTCCCTTCCACTGGACAACAAGGGAGGGCCTTGGCCATGCATGAAGCCACGTTCCCCTCCAGCTGCCTCTCGCCCAAATGGCCACCAACTCAGCCACATTGTTGACTATCAAAGTCAACAAGCGGAGATCACAAGGCCAACAGAAGACCCCTCTTTCTTCTTCACATCTCTCTCCGCACTTTGTATTCCCCCCTTTCAGCAGCATTTTAGCCCAAACACCCAAGCCGTTCTGCTCGTGTCTTGCTGTCAACCACCGTACCAACCGCCAACCGCACACCGCTAGCCCTTCGCCACCAGCCCTACCCCTGCTCAGCCACACCGTCATCCCTCAGCTCGCTACCAACCAAGAGAACTCACGTGCGCCATTCCCCAGTCGCGTCATCTCCAGCCAGCAGCTCCACCGCGTGTTGTCGTCGCCTCACCCCGCCACAGTCGTGCCCGCTGCTCACCTTTTATGGACCCAAGGCAAGTTGTGGTCATGTCGTTCTATATTGTGCGAGAATATCATGCTCGTGTGTCCGAGTTAGGATTGGTGAGAGTTCCGGTCCGAATGCGGTAGGTGAGTTAGAAATTAAGTGCGTTGGATGATCGGGAGTTGGATGGATGGTCGGGCAATTACGGATCACCGGGGGTGTGGTAGCTGGTGCCGCATGCATGTAGTTTAGGAAATGCGTTGGCCGTCAGATAGATGGTACGAAATTAGCACTAGTCAATCTTGTAGGTGGTCCGGTCTGAATTGTTGTTGTCCGATGCTTGAAAGGTGTAACGTATAGACGGCACGGATTTGTTCTCAGCGAGATGAGCCGATTTCAGTGTCAAGTTACCCCATTGTGTGCGTGACGATCATCGACAAGATTGGCACGGGTTCGGGTGTGAAGCCATGGGTTCTAATAGTCGTAGGATGGCTGCATTAGTTTTTGGTATAGTTGATTTGGCTGGTTGGTCCTGTTTTGTTGTAGTTTTGTTCGGATTAAGGTAAATTGGAAGTGTATCGCTTAAGGTCAAATGCTAAAAGACTTTAGGCGAGTCGTCGAAATCGAGTCAAACAAAATAAAAAGAGGTACGAACCTCAGTTAGACGATCGGATTCGATTAAACGTCCATAGTTGTTCGTGTTAGACATGCATGATGACTTTAATAAAAACCCATTAGGTGCTGCGTCATGGTTGAAATGTTATTGATGTTGTCGGTCCACGTTGATGACGATGCCCAAGGTGTCGGGTCGCCTAAAGGGTCGTGATGGCGATGCCTCTGGATGCCTGGGGACAGTGATGAGCCCCAGAGGTGCCCCGGGTGTCAGGATGCTTGAAAGTGTGACGTAACACGTTCCGGATGCCTGGGGACATGATGAGCCCCAGAGGTCCTCGTGATGCCAGGTAGGGTGCGAGCTGTCTGGATGTGTGAAACATGCTCTGGATGCCCAGGGACTGAAATATGAAACCAGAGGTCCTCGTGATGCTAGGTGGGATGCGAGATGCCTGGAGGGATGCAAACACTGGTCCCTCTGGAAGATGGCGGCAATTAGAATTAAAGTTGAATCGATTACTAAATTGTTTAGACGGTTTATTTTCCTTCCTAGTGTTTCATTTATGTTGTTCTTTTAGAGTTTTGGTATCCTAAGTCATTCGTTTTACATATTGCATGTTTAGAATGTTATAGGTTGAGTAGTGGTAGACTTGTGTAATATGGTTTGATAGGTTGTTACTGCTGAGTAGTCGTACTCACTCCTTGTTGGACTATCAGATTTCAAAGACGTAGATATGCCGCTGCAACCCGCGTCTTCCGATATGTTCTATAGCATTCCTTAGGTGGGACTAGACGGAGCATGCCGACCTTGATTTTCCGAACGTCACATTTATCCGAATTACGGTGATCCTCACCATGGACGCTGGACTCACCACAGGCCCCGTGCTTATGGGGTTCATTGTCTTGAATGAGTCAACGGGCGTACGCTGGGGCCACTGCCGCTTTCAGAGGATGATGACGACGGTTCGAGTGGGGTCGAGTAGGTGGAGGACCCGGGAGGATGGCAGCATTTTGGACGCCAGGACGTGATACCAAGACAACAGTGTAGATAGGTTGCAGGATAGTTGGTCAAATTTTGGTTAGCCAAAAATAGGAACTTTTTGGCCTTTGTGTACCAACTGATGTCGTCTGAAAAATATAAATAAATAAAAGTGCCTGATTTATATATCGTGTGCATCATTTTAAAATGAGATACAGCTAGATACTCGCTTCTGCCATAGTATAGCGCAAGGACCAGTGAACGGCGTAGCGCACCTTTAGGGCCGAGGGTCGCCCTAAGGAGGTCGTCGCCGCAGGAGGACATCACACAAATGTCGCTTAATAATCCAGACGTAATCAAATATTGATCTCATGCACAATGCACACATATATGTCCAGATTATCATGACTACTCTTGGCCACGACCAACTCAGAAGTCAGTGGTCTTCCGACATAATTTGACAACGTTCTACTCCATCGAGCATGGCATCGTGTTGCATATACATACTTCTCAAGACAGCTTTCAAGTTGAAGAACTTTATTCCAAAACCCATATGCAAATAGTATCCCATAGACATGAGACCTTCGAACTTAATCAAGTATTGTCTCACATAAGCATACGCATTAGGATGGAACCATCACCCTACATAATTACACGCATCAAGGCATTTATGTGATCATAGGAGCATACCACACCACTCGAGGTCATTTCTTATCTTCCTTATAGACAATGTAGGAGTGTGTAACATTCATACAACATGTAATGGTATTAAGCGCATATAATCATGTCATGCAATCATGCCACGTGATCACATCCCAATTATGCCTTCATACATCTATCTCATAACGTATTACACCACAATATCACTTATCCACTTCAACAATTTATCCTTCTAAATAATCTTACATATGTAGTTAATAATTACGATCATTGAATGCTACAGATACTAACCATTTTCCACACTAGGGATTGCACAAGCATATATCATATTTAAAATTAACATTCAACAAGCACTAATCACTTTAGAATTCATAACATAGAAAAGGATTATCATAAATAAGATAGCTTATCTCATCCCATGATAACTTATAACAATATCTTATCATATTACACTATAGCTGTCGCGACCAATTTTTTGTGGTGAACCACCTAGGGTTTAGCTAATGGATTGTTAAGCCTAGACTTAACTCGGGCTCTCTCAAGCCCATACCAATTCGCGACTTATGTTCAAATTCTTAACATGCAGATAGATTTTATCTAGGAGTCGCCACTAATCTATTTTTTTAGTGGGTCGATTAGAAACTCAAGTAAAGTAACGGGAGTTTTACTTTACTCCTACGAACCAGAGACTATGGGTACGGGGACTTGGTTATACTAGATTTCTCTTATGCCTTTTCGGTACCATTTTATTTTCAAAAATGTTTTTGCAGGCAATTTAGATTGATTTTAAATCTATTTCCTTAACATGTGAGGTGATCATGCGGGTGCGCAATCCACCAATTTAACACCCAAGAAAGCAATTAAAAAAAAATGCAGAACTTACCTCATAGCAACGAAAGCATCTGCGTTGTTAGATCAGAATTCACATCAACGGTCCTAGATATGATTTCTAATTAACACGCAATTTCTTTTTTTTTTTTTGTTTCACTTATTTAATGAAAATCATGCAATATGCAATGCAATATAACTAAATGACCTAATTCTAATGACATGCAATTTCTAATTAAATGGACCTAATAACAATCTCTAAATGACGTGCATTTCATGAATCTAATCATATATGACATTTACATGACATTTTTTTTTATTTTTCCTAAAAAATGCAATCTATCCTAGAGAATGGAACTAATTTATTCTAAGTCATTTTTTGTATTTTTCATGAAATTCGGAATTAGGAAAAATGTAAAAATTATCTAACTAGATTAAGATTCTATTCAATTTGTATTAGGAATAAGGTTGAGCCAAATCCTAATTTAAACTAAAATTTTATCTTAACCCAAGTAATCCTAAAATGCAATCTATTTAAGAAAATACCTAAACTTATAATAATTAAGAAAAATATTATCTAAAATTAAACTAAGTGCAATTTTTACCCTAATATGCAATGACGTACAAAAGATGCCATAATTCTACATGACATATGCATGATATTTTTTTCTTGTTTTTCTATTAATTTCGAAATTCATAATTGCTGAATAATTAAACATGCAATCCAAGTTGAAAATCTAGCAGCCTAAATTGATTGATTTTTTTTTTAATTTTTAAAATTCAAAATAAAATTCCTATTCTAAATATGTAAACCCTAAAACAGGGAATAAACCTAATTCTAACCTACATTTTTTCATTTTTTTATGAAAGCAAATTTAATTAAACGGCACGACAGCAAATCAGAGCAAGATGATATCCAAATTGACAAATCATATCTCGCGCATGAGATTGGGTTGGCCAATTTTACATAAATCGCAAATCGAATCTCGGGCGGGAGATCGGATTGGCGATTTTTCAAGTGATTGCGAGTCGGATTTCGGGCGCGAAAATCAGACTGACAATCACAAATTTCACGGACTATTTCATGTCAAATAATTACCCTAAGAGAACAAATAAATTAAAATAACAAAAATAATAAAAATGAAATAAGATAAATAAATAAAAAAGAGAAAACTACATAATTTTTTTCTTTTTGCTGTTTTTTTTTAAAAAAAAAAAAAAAACAAAGCAATTGGTCGGTCCGGTGGGGGGTCGCCGGTGAGGGCCTCCGGCAAGGCAAGGCACGGCGAGGGGCGCGTCGCAGGTTGGAAGGCCGACGGCGGAGGCGGCATCGGGCGCTCGAGCATCGGCGAGCTTCGGCGACGGGGCGGGCACGAGCACGCGTTCGACTCTCGGATCGGCAACGGCGGCAACTTCGCGAGCGGAGCAAGGGTGGCGAGTCGGGCCTACTGGACGTCAGAGCAAAGGAGGATCGCGGCGATGTAGCTTCAGGCAGGGGTGGTGAGTCACGGGCCTGGCTACTGGATGCAGGCGAGAGATCTGCGGGTCGCGGATCTCAGGCAAGGCGGGGCCGGTAGATCTGGGCAGAGGCAGGCAGAGGCGAGTCGGATTGGCAAGCGACGAGCGGAGATCTGCTGTAGGAGGCGCTCGAGTTGCAGCAGCGGCGAGAGGGCGAAGCGACGGTGACAAGGGCGTCGCGGGCTTCGGGCTGCCGCATCCGGCGTGGTAGAGCAAGGACCGAGTTTCAGCTGCTGGACAATGACCGACACGAGGGACGAGCGAACAGGGGCTGGGTTGCGGCTGCGGGGGTGGCGGCTCAACGCGAGCTCGCGGGAGGTAGCTTGGAGCAGCAGTCCAGTGTCGCGGGTGTAGTGGTCAACGGACGTGGAGGCGCGGCTGGGTCGCGACTGTGGCGGCGGGCGAGACGGCGACGGTGCGGGCACACGGTGCCAGCACCGGCAGGGACACCCCCTCGAGGGAGATGAACAGTCGACTAGGGTTTCTTCCTTTTTTTTTTCCTTCGGCTCGACGCCGTGCACTTTTTTTCTCTCTTCTATTTCAAAATCCCACTCAGATAAAATCAACCTCTCCACGTATTTGCTCTCAAATTTTCCGACCCTTTTTTTGTACCCTACCACACCTTTTATAGGGAAAAATTTAAATCCTCGTTACATATTTCGTTTCCAATTTCGCTCATGCAAAATACCATTGAATATATCGTTGCACCCCGCGTGATATTCTCTTTTGTATTTTTCGCATATTCCATCCAAAAATTTCCTTTATGCTTGAGAATATGTCCCTCAGTGTATATTACCCGAATAACAGAATATGTGAAAACCTTTCCCTCACCGGCAGTCTAAAATAAAATAAAATAAAACAAACAAGATAATATAAATGCCTCTAAACTATATGCCATGTGTTTTTTTTATTTTTTTATTTAATTTGGTAAAAATTAACCAAAAAATTATTGAAAAATTTAGGTGTCAACAATAGCTTATCGCATATTAGTACAACCTATCACGATAACTTATTGAATATTATAATAACCTATATCTGTGACATCCTGAAATTCGAGCCCTATAATGGATGAATGAATGTGAATTTCGTCAATGCATTGGTGGTTGATCTCACTCGAAATTGATCACTCTTGAGATACTAACCTTGAGGGGAAAGGCTAATGAGGACAGAACTCGTACGACTAAAGGACTCGACCTAGGAAAACAACTTGATCGTGAGACTTACGTGAGGACGATCCTGTAGATAGGTAGGCCGATTCTAAGGACGACTAGAAGTCAATTCGCAAATAGAATATAATAGAACGACGGGTGGTTCTGTTTACCATTATCGAACCCGCGAATGACCCTAGGTCGATCCTCAGTAATCGTGTACTTTGAAATAAGAATCTATCCTCCGTAATTTCAAGCAGTCAAGGACGTCCATGCGTCGAGATGTCTTGAACGTGGTTTGGCACGAGTTGGTTACGCGTGTAACCGAAATGGCATTTGGCGAAATTGACATGGCTTGAGAACTAAATAGTGGACTTCGAATTATCGAGACTGTCCGGGACGGACTTTGGATAAAGCCAGTTAAGCCGAGCAATTGAAAAAGGGAGTTTCGGACCGAGGAAGCGAACCCGTGAGGACGTGGGCCGGGCCAAGTCAGTGTGGGCCTTAGACCCAAGGTGGACAGCCACTATAGTGGGCCTAAGACAAGCAAATGAGCCCATTGGGCCCAAACCAACTATTCATCTTTCAAAGCCCATGGTCCAACTTTGAGCCCAATTAAGCCCAATCAATTTCCAAGCCCAATCCTATTCATGGCCAAGCCCATTTCTTAGGCCCATCCACCAATTTCAGCCCAAGGATAGAATGGTAATTGTGCAAGGTGAAATGACCAAATTGCCCCTAAAAGCTTGTGGATAAGGGCAAAGCAAGAGAGAGAAAGAAGAGGTGATGTGCATGGGGAAGTGGAGCAAGCATTGAATAGCCTTAATGAATCAGCCTACGCTCCACCAAACCAGTCGACCATCTCTCTCCTCCTCTTCAGCCCCAAACCGGTCGACCATCTCTCTCCCTTGTTCTCCCTCTCTTCCCATTTTTGTTCCAGCAGACCTTCCTCCAAAGATCCGAGTTAAAAGTTATCTTCCTAGATGAATCAGCCTATGCTCCACCAACCACCGTGGTGAGGAGATTCAGCCCATTCCAACGAACCTAACCACGCCCCGAACAGAGCCGCCGGCTGTCCCGAAATTGGAGACAAGCCACCGACCGCCGGACCGCCCGGTTCCGCCCAACTCCTCCTGTTTCGAGTTTTCTTCGAGTTTTCTCCATTTCCGACTGTTCTTTCACCCAGCCCAACTACCAGCCACTCCTCCTTGACCCCCAAGTGCAGCTGGTTGCCAGCCACCCCCTTCGTCGGAGCTCCGGCCAAGCCATCCAACTCAATTTCTCCTTTGGCAGGGCTGTTTTTCAATGTTTTCAGTGGGAGTCCGAGCTATGGTTGCTGTGTTGAGCTTGAGACTACCTTGGATCATCATTGTAGAAGTCCCGGGGCGTAGCCACCGTCGTCGCCGCCGCGTCGGTGCCTCCGACCCGCTTAACAGGTGAGTTTAGCTCATAATCCTTCTATTAGTACCTAAACTTGCTTAGGGTTGGTTTAGTTAGATTTAATTCTAGTTTAGGTGATTTATTTAAGTTGTATTAGCCTTAAGATAGGTGATTAAATGGATGGATTAGATTAGTTTATCTTAATCTTGCTTTACTTGCTTAATTGTGCTTATGCGTTTAATTAAGCTTGTTTTGCTTAATTAATTGTTTGAATTGTTTTAATTAATATTTGTTTAATTTTTTAGTTTAATTTATTATTGATTTAATTTGGAAAATTCACTGTTCACAAAACACTGTTCACAAAACACTGTTCACGTGCACTGTTCACCCGAGAATAAAAAAAATGTCTAAAATTCATGTGTGTTGATTTTATGAAGTAAATGAATGTGAAAATGCATGGCATCCACATGAATTGAGTGATGATGTGTGCAACGGCGTGGTGATTTGAAATTATGGATTTTATTAAGAAAATCCCAGGTGTCGGGTTTAGACACCGAAAATGGATTTTAAGTATTATATCAAATAGTGGGGTTTGAAAACGGAAGGTATCAGCTTTTCTGGTTTGAAATGACTTGTACCCACACACGACTACTTTCTCGGACGTTTTTAATACGAAGAAAAGATGCCAGGATTACTGTTTTAATCGAGGCATTCGAATGAAATGCAAAGTGTCATGAGCCGATAATGAATTGTCGTCTGTTGGTTAATGAGAAACCGTCCCAGGTGTTTAAGCCGAACGTTACCTTTATGAAGTGCCCTCTCAACGGGCTCGGGTTGCAGTTGATTCTGGGCCTATACTCCTTCGGGAACGCCCTCGACGTAGTGACGAAGCCATGCTCCAAGGGGGGAGACGATGCCTGGCTAAACGCCAGTAGACAGCCGAACTGCAAGTAGGGTGTTTGGTCGCAGTTGATTCTGCGCCTGTACTCCTTCGGGAACGCCGTCGACGTAGTGACGAAGCCGTGCTCCAAGAGGGGAGACGATGCTTAGCTAAATACCAGTAGATAGCCGAACCGCGAGTAGGCTATGCCCGTGTGTGGCAGTGATTAACAATTGGAACGCATGCTGAGTGTTATTGATGCGCCGGATTATGAGACGAAATTGTGTGGCACGGAATGGGACGTGTCATAACGATTTGGTCTTATAATCAGGACCCCTGTGATTGATTGAGATGAGTAAGGCGTTTCAATTATTGTATGCATTGAGTATATGCATTGTGTTTATGAACTGTGATAATGTGCAAGAACACATGAGAATCATGGCATCTGTGATTTCAGTCATGCAGGAGTTAAGCACATTATTTATGGCACGCACACATGAATCGATATCGTGTAGGGTGTGGCAATGGTCAGGTGAGATCGCTTGCGATGCGACTCATATGTGATTGATGAAATGTATCATCTGATGGCCATGTGCATTGCGTGTATCGTGCTGAATTATAACGTGCAGGGTATGGCATATCAGGTAAGGTTGTATGCGAATCGACTGTTGGTTGTTGCTTGTGGTGGGGTAGTTCTGAATAGATACTTTAAGTTGAGTTGATGTACTAACCGGGGCTTAGGGGTGGAACTCACTAAGATTTATATCTCACTGGTTATTGAATAACCATTTTCAGGTCCCTAGTGTGAAGAGCCAAGAGCTTGAAGCGGAAGGGTCAGGAGCATAGGTGGCTCAGTAGTTCTTTATGACATAGACCTTCTGTATAAGCTTGAAGTGTTTATAAAAGTGTATTTGATTTGAAATTGGTTGTCCTGCTTTTCTATCCCATGTATGTCGTTGTCAGGGGATTAGTTAATTCACTTCCGCATGTGCAATAAAATAAAAAGGGTTGTCCTGGGAATGTCGCAAAATTCTATCGACCACCGAGGGTTGTGCGTAAGCGCTCGAGGTTCGGGGCGCGACAATATGTCACATACTATAATCACTTACCACATATTATAATAAACTATCATAATAGCCTATCACATATTATAACAACCTATCACAATAAACCATCATAATTTAGTATAACTTATTGCGTCTAACTATCACTTATCATGATAATTTATCGTTACCACTTATTACCTAACATGATAACTTATCGCTTTAATCTACTTTTCACTTAAACTAATTATCATTTATCCTTAATCTAGGGCAATTAATGTAGGATCTTGCAAGCGGGCCAAAATGGGCTTAGAGGGCCCATGGGCTCCTTAGGCATGAGGCCCATTGGGCCGTCCATCCTTGGGCGTGGGGCCCATTGGGCCCACTTGTGGCTTGGGCTGACGTGGGTCCTCATTCGCGATTTGTTTCCATTTTTCCTAATTTTTGTGCTCCGCCGACAAAAAATCGAGTTTTTGCCTCAAAATGGTCTTCTTGGCATTTTTGTGGTCCATCGATTCTCATTGCAATCCTGCTCCGAGGATTGGCCACAACTGAAATCTCGTTCCGAGAATTGGGGTTAGATTGACGATGTCACATCCGTACTCAGCAAGATCAAATGATTTACAATTGAATGCCAAAGCTTCTTTAATCCAGGTGTCTTCTCACGAGCTCAACATCTCCCCCTTCATCCTTTAAAATCAGGTAAAGAAACACATGTCCAAGGATGGATATAAATTGAAACGGAAATTTGGAGATGACTACGCGTGCATACAAATGTGCGATTGGTTTACAGGCAGCACTTCTTTATAATTGCGATGAAAGTGTTCGGTAAATATGAATGGAAGGGTCTCGACTTGAAATGAGTACCTAAGGTGAGACGATGGTTTTCAGGATTATTACCCATGAATGAAAAATAAAGTCTTGGCCTTGATCCTCATATGGCTGAAGATCTTCAAAGCACCTCATACAATATGTAGCATCGATACTCTCCGAAAGCCTTCGTGTCATGTCCGACACTCCGACATGTGTCCGACACGTGGTCAACGAGTGTCGAAAAATCCGACACGTGGTCAACTCTCTCCGACACGCGAGTCTGGAATTTCGACACGCGATTCTAACACGCGCGGGGTCAATTTTAAAAATTTCTAATACTTGAGGGGTCAAAATATAAATATACTAAAAAAAAAGGGAGGGCTGGTGGCTGGGCGCCACTGCCGCTCCAACCAGAGGAGGCCGACGACCTCGCTGGCCATAGCCAGCGAAGGGGGTTGGGGGTGTGTGTAGCCCTCGCCGGGCCAGGCAAGGCCATCGCCGGCTAACCCTGGCCAACAAGGCTTGCCCAAATTTGGGCGACGTTGCGCCCTCACTCGGGCCCAACGAGGGTCATCGACCCTCGCTTGGGGCTGGGGAGGCTCGTCGGCGAGGTCACCGGCCCCCTCGACGGTGGCTGGGCAGGCCGCTGACGGGGGCAGCAGCAGTGGCATGCCTAGCCCTGACCCTGCCTCTTTTCACTTTTTTTTTTCAATTTTTTTTTTAGAATTGTTTTATTTTTTTTAAGTCTTTTACTATGAAAGAAGTAATTAAAAAAAATGCTATATATGATAAATAAATAAATTTTAAAATACCATTTCAGCATTTTTCTTTAAACAATGTTTTTTTCCCTCTAAGTTTTATGTATTATTGTAACAAATTAAAATAATGAATGATATTAACAAATGTTGAATTAATATTTTTAGTGTAAATTAATTCTAAGATTATTATTATTATTATTATTATTATTATTATTATTATTATTATTATTATTATTATTATTATTTATGTATTTATATATAAAAATATATTTAATATATAACGTGTCAGAATGTGTTAGAACGTGTCAGAATTCTCTATTTTTAAAAAAATGACGTGGCGGCTTGTCGTGTCGTGTCGTGTCATGTCGCATCGCGTGTCCATGTCAGTGCTACATAGCTCATACGTGAGTTGGCCTAGACGCTGATCGGCTATAGAGGAGAATTCGCCATGGTAAATAAGGAACCCTATAGTATTAGAGATATTGGTCAGTTGATCAGATCATTGGGTATAAATAGACCAAGTCGAGTAATTGATTGATCCCACCAAGGATGTCGTGTGTGAACGTGGGGCAGAAGTTTAGAAGTCCCGCCAAGGATTTCGATAGGATTTAGCTCGCATAGAAGATAAAATAACAAAAGAGGGAAATGGAAATGCATGTTCAATTGAGAAATTCTCTGTTTGGGGTACAAAAGGGATTAAACATTATGCTGAAGAGACAGTATTTTACGGTCGAATGCACCGAACTGGGTAATATGGTTGTTCTTGAGGCGGCGGTGCTACAATTCCCACTCTACTAATCGAAGGTGCTCTTCTTTCTTTAACTCCTTGAGGGAAGCCACATGACGCCCGAGTTCCTTTTCAGCATCTTCCTTTTGATCGAATTTGGGCCCACCCCTTCAACGAACATCTTCAATTTTCCTCTCAATTGCTGCCTTCTCTTCCTCGAGACGTATTTCCTCCTCATGAAGGTTAGCTATTATCATCCATGATAACCTACAACGATCCTTGACTATCTTTTACGCGCCGACTAGCTTCCTTCAAAATGTTGGTGGGCTCTGGATGATTGTCTTTAGATGGAGGCAGAGCAAGTGTTTAACCATGATGATGACAATAGGTGTCAAAGATCGTGGAAAGTTGTCATGGACTTTGAGTTGCTGCCTAAGTTTTAAAGGTAAATCGACGCCAGTGTCTTCATTACTGAGCTAACCTATTAGTGATCTAAGTTGATGAAAAATCGTCTGATTATGCATCACCATAGAAATACCAGCGGTTGAAAGATCTAAAAACCGCGCCAGCTTGATCTTTTTCTTGCTATTATTGATTGGAAGAGCCAGGATGTCAGTGGCTTCATCCAATGCATGCATTGTCTTAGCAGTAGATGCGGGAGAAAAATCGTCTGCTTGGTGTTATCTTTCCCGCATCGAAGGAGGTGTTGAAGTTGGTATCAATGAAGTATCGATGAAAGGAATACTTGAAGAAGAAAAGGGCATTGCCGTACTCTGTGGTGATGTAAAAGAATTCACAACTGTAGGAGCGATTGACAAGGAAGGCATTGTTGAAGTTCCTATCAAAGAAAAGGGAAGAGGAATAAAGTTAGACAATTGGAAAGTGATTGATGCGTACAAGGTAAACCAACGAAAGAGATGCCTTGTTCCGATGTCATCATCCCCTCAGATGAAGGAAAAGTCGAACTAATGGGGATCTCAGAATGATGTCAACCGCTTGCAATCGTCGACTTTCCACCTGGTAATATTTAAAATAAAAAGTCAGAATGTCCTTGACTAATTGTCTGAGCTATAGGGGTAAAAGGCTTACCATAAATGGTCAAAGGCAGGGGACTAAGCACAAAATCCAATGATATAAGGGGACAGGTTCCCTCACTAACAGAAATGGTCTCATCAAGAGCAACCGAATATTCTTGAGAGGTTGGAACTTCAGGTGTCTCGATATGAGCAGTGGAAGCATGGATTGAGCTTTTAATTGAAATCTTGAGTTGTTTCCTCGAGAAGGTAGGAGAAACTTTCTTCATTTTCCTCAGTTGAGACACCATTTCCTCCAGTGTCTCTTCATCTTCCAAATATGGTATCACACGAAATAGGGAAGGATCTAATAAGCAAAATGTGAAATAAGAAGAAACACAAGACGTCAGAGACATAATATTTAGGGATAAAGAGGTACGATCAGCAGAACCTTCATTAGTCTTGGTGACCTCATCCTCGACAGTCTTTGACATTTCTGATTTAAGAGGAATGCTACTTGAGGGAGAATTGAAGCCTTGGGTTAAGATGTTGGTTAAGTCTCGAACTCCAGATATCTTCAACAAAGTGGAGCCATACTCAGCATCATAGCTAACAATTTTTTAACCATTGCCACTAGCTCCTTTTGATCTGGAACCACACTGCCTCACCCGACTGATTGCAGTTTATGTTGCTTCCTCGAAAGGACCCTCATAAGTAAATGAGAGCCACCAAACCATCCATTGAGGGCTACAACTAGGAGAAGGCTAAAATTCCTCAGTGAGATCCAAGATATATCTAGAGAGCATAATGCTAGTTATTTGAGAACAGCGAGTGAAGGGCTCCAGATTGTCAAAAGCATACTTCTTCTTCATCATCCAAGGAAATTCCATTGAATAATGAACTGGCATTGGAATGGCTTGACAAAAACCAAACTATCTAGCACAATAATGAGAAGAATAGACTTCAAAGCCAAGATAAAATTGACCCTATTTGGAGAGCCGTAATAAAAGATCAACCGAAGAAAGTATATGGATCCAAAAATCTTGATACTCGTCTAAAGCATGGCCAGTGAAAAGATAATTGAATTCACCACGATCATAGGGAAAAAATTCAATTTGAGAGTGGTCGACTTCCAATAGGGTCTGAAGGTAGGATGTGAAGGAAGAAAGTTGAAGGGATGCGCCCGAAGGAAGACGGTTTAATAGTCGACAACCCAAAGGAAAAGGTTGAGGCCTTCGAAAGTTTGGTGAAGTATAATGTGGAGTACTACAAGAATGATTGCTAAAAGAAAAGGAAGGTACGAAGCCATCAATGCCTGTAAAATCCAGAATAGACCAAATATGGCACCATCCTCCTTTGACTTTATGGAAAGCGAGGCACGAGTGAATCCCCTATATAATGCAGCCAACACGAGTGGGCCCAAAACGAGTCATTTACCGATTGCAAGCTTTGCAGCAATTTGGAGATAATCCTTTGAAACTTTGAGAGCCGGACTGAAGAACACATTTTGACAATCAATAAAGGAGGAAAGTGGTGCATTCAATAGGTTCAACGGGCCCAGAAGTTTGACAGAATCATTCAAGAAATTTGCTGTAGGCAAGTACTCCATCAGAAACAAAGGGCGGCTCTAGTGATTCCAGCTCTCCTATAGGCTGGCCGAATGGCTCAAAACCCATGAAGACATCCAAAAGAGTGACAGTCATGGGTCATGAAAAAAGAAGCAATTGGTCAATGGGGACCAAAAGCGTGTGGTGGAACCCACTAATCCCTAGTTCAATTTATAGGATGACATACTCTCAAGTGTTGTGGCTATTCCAGCATTCATCTAGATGAGCTTAGTTTCCAGATCGTATGCTAGTTGCAAAGGCCATGTTTGAAAGCTCGATTCGGACAAGGGGAATCCACGAAAACAAGAGGGTGACGAAGCCTAGATATCGAGAATGGACGGATGTTGAAGGGCAAGCCTCTCTTTACGCTTGGCAGGAAAGCAAGCTTTAAGAGACGATGGGATGAGTTGATGGTGGATGAGAATAGGGCCAAGAAACAAATGGTGAGGATCATCCTTAACAGCACTTAGCAACCGAAAGCGACAACTCCTGGCATCTTCACCGTCTTGAAGGCCATCAAAGTTGGCAATATAACCTTAAAGAACATAGGAGAATTAGAAGCCATGGCGAATGTTGGAACAGAGACAGGAGACGAATCGCAAAAAGGGGATATTGGGGTTTAAGGAAAAAGACAAAAGTACAAAATAAAACCTAGGAGTAGGGGTGAGCATGGTCCGGGTTGGGCCGGTCTACTCCCTAACCTAGGACCAACCCGCATAGTGCTGGTTCTCAATTCATGGGACCGAGAACCGATCCTATTGAGCTTGGGACTGAGGACCAGACTGACCCAATGGGTTCGGTCTGGTTCAAGAGTCAACCCGGGACCAATCGATAATTTTTTATTTCATTTTTTGTACACCTAAAAAAACGATTAAGGACCGAACTGACCCATTAGGTTCAGTCCGGTTTCAGGGTCAACCCAGGACCAACCAATAATTTTTTATTTCATTTTTTGTACTCCTTAAAAAAACGATTGGGGACCGAACTGACCCAATGAGTTCGGTTCGGTTTCAAAGTCAACACAGAACCAATCAATAATTTTTTTTTCTTTTTTTTGTACTCCTTAAAAGGGCAATCGAGGACCATACCGACCCAATGTATTTGATGATGAGCGAGTTCAGTTAAGAAAGGTAAGCGGTGAGGTCAAGTGTGGTGAGCATTGAACAAAATGAGCATCGAATGTCAAGCGGTAAGCAAAAAGCCAAGCGAGCATCGAGCGGCAAGCTGCACGAGTGACCCAAAGCGAGCGAGACGAGTGTCAAGTGGTGAGCGGAGAAGTTGTTTCTTTCAATTTTGGCAAACTGAAGACTAAGAAGACAGATAAGACAGAAGAGAACGAATATTAGAGGATGATGCCATAAGGAGCTGTTTATGCCTTTTTGGACGCCGTGAGGACTCCTCACAAAAACATTTTCCTCATTGGTAAATTATGATTATTGACACCGTAAAAGATATTAAAAATCTAAGTTATTAAAGAACAATGTAAAATTACTTGAATCTCTCACTAAAAAGCTGTTTAATATTGTTGACGCTGTTTATTTTAAGGTTTTCTCTATAAAAAAAATTATAAGTAATATATTAGATATATAGTCATGATTGGTCCGGGTTGGACCGACCCGGAACTCTTAAGATCGAGGACTAACCCGCACAGTGCTGGTCCAGGAATTCTAGGATCAAGGACCAATCCAATCTCCCTGGGAACCGGACCAAGACCGGCAGGGTTGGGCCGGTCCAGGGTCAGTCTAGGGTTGACCCTAGATCGATGCTCACCCCGACCCAGGAGTATATGTGGATCGAAGACCGCGATATGAAAAAGGAAATAATTATTTATGATATTCAAAGTAACGTGTCAAAATAATATAGGCAATAAGGATCAGTACTGGTCATGCACAAGAAAAGAGGCAACAAAGGATAGAAAGGCATGATCGTCGTATGTGGAAGAGCACGCACAAAACAAGGGATTTTCTTTAAAAGAAATAGATTAAAAATTTTACTTCTTTTAAAGAGGAGGCATATGTTGACACCTAAAGTTGCCCTTACCATCACATGTCGATCACAAGGATAAAAAATAATGACATGTTACGCGTCAGTCACGAGGACAAAGGAAAAGTCAAGATACTCAAGATAAGTTTGACCAAAGTGTCGATGAGCCTGTGAATGGAAGCTTATGGTTCGACAATGAGGGAAGGAATTACCACATGTTCGGCTATCAATATTATGACATGGGTACCAAATTCAAGCAATATTGATATTGAAATTCGAGTGTGAATCATCGGATCTTCAAGCAACTGTGCAAATCCTAGGAGCGGTTACACTCAGAGACCAAGTCATGCAACCCTATCAACTAACTAGGAGCAATATGGCATAATCAAGGCGGTTATGAAAGATAGTAAGAAGGCAAAGGAACGTGTAAGGAGATTAGGGACGGTTACCAAAGAAGAAATAACTATTCGACTGTTACTAAGGCTACGCATGACAACGTTTCTTGGTTGGGAAGAGTTTTTTTTTTCCAGAAATAGTTCTTTTCTATTTCTATTCCGATGAACAATTTATGAGGAAAAGAACGCGTTTGGTAACTATACAAAATTTCTACTCTTGGAATAGAAAAAGAATAGAAATGTGTTTGGTACGAAACAGTTACTTTTTTGCATTTACTCATTTTTTATTCTTGCTCACGGATCGCCGGCCACCGCCCGCCACCACCCATCGCCAGCCGCTGTCCACTGCACAACCGGCGGCCGGCAGCGACAGTCAGTGCGCCGGCCGGCGATAGTCGGCGGCCAGCGATCGGCAATGGCTCTAGGCGGTTGGAGGTGGCCGGAGCAAGAGAGAGGAACAAAAGAAAAATAAAAAAGAAAATTGGCTTATTTCTAGAAATTGTTCCCGGAAACAAGAAGCAACTTTTTTTTGTTTCTTGTTTCTGCTCCAAATCTATTCCCGGGCTAACTTTCTATTCCGGGGAACAGAAAAACAACTTGGCATTACCAAACGAATTTCTATTTTTTTTTATGTTCTGAGGAACAAGAGAATAGAAATCCGAATGAACAGAAACGTTCTCATGCGCTACCTAAATTGCTCTATAAATACCTCGAGACATCCAACAAGCGGAAGTAGAAATAAAATCATCCAACGATTCACAATAAAAGGAATAGCATAAAACACACTTATATAAATAACATCATACTCCCATACATACTCATGCATCACCCACTATTCACGCCACTTCATATACATTCCAAAAGCGCGACCACGCACTTTCAAAAGGGGTTTCGAGGGTAAACTTAGCACCTCTAATACTATGAGAGCGACTTTAAAAAAGTGATGCACCCCATTACCTCCTAACACCCTATAGGCTCTATATACCAAGGCTCTGGGTCGATAATCAGATCAAGATCAAGTTCCAAATTGGACACCACCCCATCGAGCACATCCAACTCCATCGAGTCTCAAATATGGTTCCCAGGTCCCACACCTAGAGGCCCGTCAAAGCCTCGGATGGGGTAGTACAAGTCCTCCTAACCCAGAAGTACCAAGCCATGAAGCGATAGGACACTAGGTTTTGAAACCCCTCATATACACAAATTGTGATCACATAATGCTCGTAGCAGGCAAATGTCCTCTCTATCGGATACTTGATTACCTCCTAACTCTGTTCCATAGGGACCCCAAACCAGATGTGGTGGAAGGGTTCACTCTTGAAAAGTCGAGTTTTCGCCTCAAAGTGGCCGTCTTAGCATTTCCATGGTCTATCAATCCCCATTGTAATCCCACTTCAAAGATTGGCCATCGTTAAAATCCCATTTCAAAAATTGGGATTGGATTGAGGATGTCGCAATTAAAAGCATATAAATCTCACTGTCAAGAGAAGTCGGATATTTTTAACAAGAGTATTTGGCATTGTAAAGGTAGCTAGTGCTCTAGTAAAATTCGGCTATAAGCCATAAACCAAAGTCCATAACTTAGTATAATTTAATAAATTTTTTCAATAGTATGTATATATTATCTGTCCTAAGAATAAAGGATCGCTTGCTGCTCCATAAGTAGCTAAATACCTTTCGGGCATATTAAGGACGAAAATCTAACACAGAATGGTTCTTGCAAGCTGCGACTGATATTCATGGACATATTAAGTCACATTGCCCCTCGTTATCTGGTTTTCTGACTATTTTAAATGGAGCCAAATGATGAAATATAGAGAACCAAGAGAACAAAGATGTATAAAATCCCCAAAAAGAAAGGAGTTGCTGTAGAGATTACGGAGACAAGTCAAGCCAACCTAACAATCTGGTTGGCCAGAAAAATGTTGGCGATATTTTTACAGTCAACTAGTTCGCCCAAAAAACTAGGATGAGTCAATGATCTCTCATGGGCACTATACTTCTACAGATTCTTATAATTGGATCGAAAAGCAAAAATCATGGCCATCTAGGTGGAAATTTGTTAAATGGTTGAGGTCTGTTATATTTCAATCTAACAATAAAAGATAGTAAAAGCGTCTTGCCTTTTTGGAATTGTAGTTTTACCCCAAAAAAATAGATTAGAGCTGACAAATCAAAAGAAGATCCTACTTATTTAAATTTAAAACCTTTTTTTTTAAATCCGCTTTATCTATAGTGTTTTCAATAGAATTGCTTTATTTCTACTTAAAAAGTAAAAGTACAATGCTGAATTTGAGTTGACATTTTAAGTAATACGACATTTCCAAGTTAATTGCCTAAAAATCTGATTTGAGGTCTAGCTAGTTCTAATCCGAATTTATTAAAATTCCCTTTTAGGGCAGCCTACCATTTATTTCAAACTATTCCTCTTGTGGATCCCCTTAAGTTCGGGTACAAAAGAGACCCTCAAAAGATCAATCTTCAATTTTAAATCTATGATAAATTTAATGTACAAAAATAATCATTCAAGAACATAGAGAAATAAAATTCTTTTGAATTATTTGAGAGGTAATCATTTTAATTTTAAAAGAGCGGTTGATCTTATGCTTCCACTTCATCAAGAGCTATCACAAATTTCTCTTGATTGAAATTAACATTCATTTCTAATTAATTCGGGCAGCGTCACAACCTACCCATATAGTTTGGCGAAAATCGAAAAAAACTTCATCTATTAGGATCATACATATTAAAACCTTTCCAAGAAAGAGCACCTTCCACATTTACTTTCACCTATAATCATCACGAAATGCATGTTAAAGGTCGCTTTTTATATTATTTATTGGGTCAACAAAAAAGTGTCTCCCCTTCATTATTTCCCCTTCTCTTTTCTCCATCGCCTCAATAAATAAAAATAGAAGTCACCGTTCATCGGATCTGAGGCCGTGGCCCTTTCCCAGAAGAACCCAAAAACAAGTTACGTTATCTTTTATTTTATTTTTCTTTTGCTATAGCTTTTTCAAATCCATAAAATAAATCCGAACTGAAAGATATTTATATATAAAAGAAACTCTGGAGAACAGAACACCAGCCAAGGGCCCGTTTTCCCAGAGTCTTCCGAACACAAACAAAGGGTTGATGATGGGTCGGTCTCGCTCTCTCGCAATGCTCCTCGTCTCCTCTCTCCTCCTCCTCTCCTTCTCTCATGGTATGATGCGAATCCCCAAGTTCACAAGTTCCACAATTTATTTAGGAATTCATCCCTTTTTCCTTCGAAGATGCATGAAATCAGCTCAATCTCTCGTTCGCTTCCCTCCTTTGGGATTTTCAGGATTTGGCAGGAAAGTGATGCAGACCGTAAAGCAGGGAGCTTCCCTGGTTGAGCTCGAGGTTGGTGCCTGTCTAATAATTCCCATTTTCCTTTGCTCCCCAGAATTATTCCGAATTCTCCCGGTCTCTTGATCATCTTTTTTTTTTTTCCAGGAAAGTGGAGGGAAATGGAGGAAGATGGTGGAAGTGATGGATTACTCCGATCCCGAGCCGAACACCAACCCTCGGAGTGGATACCTCTTGAGCCCTCCTCCTCCTCCTAGACAAGGCTAATTCTCAATTCCCTTCTCCTGTTTTTAAGTGTTGTTGGTCTCTCGGTTTTTCAAGGTTTCTTTCTAAACTGTTCATGGATTCTCAGAGTTTATCTGCAAAAAATGATCGATGTTTTGCTGTGTTCTCTGTTCTTTCCCTTGCAAATGTGTAATGCATGTAGGAGGCGAGGCGTCATGTTGTTTCAGAGGAGACTGGTTCCATCTCAGCTTTTAGAGACCATCCTTTTCGCTTTTGTTTTAGTTGCAAAATCTCAACAAAAGAAACAACCAATATGTCCATTTCTCGTGGAAATTAATCGGATAATCAAGTCGTTCGTCCCGTTCGTTTTAAATTAACATTTTGCAAGTAGATGAAACTCAGGCAGTTTCAAAGGCGATACCTAAATATCAGCTTCGTTGCCTAATTTTCGGTCAAACTGGTTCGCAAGATCACACCGGATTTGCATTGTCACATTTATTGCTGACGGGTTCTATGACAATTCGATGACCCAGAATGGGGTATAGAATTTTACTTATACCCCTTTCCAATTATGAAGAAACTGGGGATTGAGCATTTCTTTTCCTCTCATATGGAGAAAAGAAATCCTTTGGGTATTTCTAGGTTCACTTGATCTCTAGTCTTACCGCATCTTTCGGGTTTTATCTGGTCTCACTTGTTACTTTACAAAATATTATCTAGAAAAGAAGATGCGATAGAAACATCATTCTTACATGTGAGTAATGATGGTCATTCAGATTTACCAATTTTATTTATTATCACATGATGTTAGATCACAAAAAAGACATTTTCCTATAATAAAATAAAGGAACCATAGAAGGGCCTTATTGTTCCCTTCTAACTAAGAGCAGTCAACAATCTTTACCGTACAAATAATATAGCGACGGTGCATTGCATGAGTTATTTTTTAATCTTCAATTACACGTCGCGAGTACACTTTAATACTAGCTAGTCAACTACTATGTGTTGGACCTACACTGTGCTTAATAGAGTATTCTGTATTACACAGAATTGCAATCCACGTCAGACTTCTCCAAATTGAGACAAATCATAGAGTAGCAACCATAAAAGGTTTGGGGCTTTTGAATTGAGTTGGGCCGCCCATGATGGGGTGACCCAACCCAGCTTTAAAAGATACAAATGTTCCCACTAGAGGGTAAAGGTGTGCTCGTGTGTGTTAACCCAAAAAAGTGGAATGGAACATAGTGCTCGTGTAGGTGGGTGCCGTGAAAAGTAGAGAGAGAGAGAGAGAGAGAGGTTCTCCGGAAATTGCAAGTATCCCGTGAGATCAGAGGGACATATTTAGTTGCTAACATACCGGTGCTAATGCGAGTGCATGATTGCTCATTCAGCTAATACAGATACACGAGCATTATGTGAGCAACCTTGATTCTGGAAACTTGAGGTACCATTTTATAAGTCCCGTTATAGGATTAAGGACCCGTTTGGTTCGATTTTGGGAAAATGTGTTTGGGAAAATGCAAATACCTTTGAAATAAATGGATTTTCCGAAATACTATATCGTTTGGTAAATTGTAACATCAAATAGTATTAGAAAATAACTTTAGCATAAATGCCGTTTGGTAAAACCTACATTTATAAAGGGGTTTTGTTATTTTTCTTTTAGTCTGAAAATTAAATTCAGTGTAGGTTGGCTGCCGGCCAACCATCAGACAACTACCGAATCGCTAGATTTGGTGGCTTGTGAGTAAACATCTTAATGGCTTGTGATCAGTTGTCTAATTGGGAAGTACCTCATGTAGAAATTATGGTTGGTAGTATCTTGGTAGGATTGTGATGATAAGCTCGTAAAACTCGAACTTTTGGATTGCGGGTAGTGCATAGTAACTTTGGCTCAATTCAAGTACTATTCTGTAGCTGGTGTAAAACCCTCGTGATAACGCTTAGAGGGGACTCCTAGCACTGATTATCCTTCCCCCTCTTTTCACTAATAAAAACATCACAATTGGACTAAGTAAAAGTTTTGATGATCCAATTGGCAATTTACCCTCATATTCTACTATAAGTCAGTTGCTCGTAAATATGAAAATAAGCACGCCACATTTGGTTGATGGCTTAGGACATGAAATCAAAATCATATAGCTCACTCCATTTTTATGGGAGAATTACCAAAAAAGTCCTAAACCTATTACAATTGTGCCAATTCAGTCCTAAACTTTTTTTTTTTGGCCAATTTAGTCCTAAACCTTTTACAATTGCGCCAATTCAGTCCATCCGGCCAAAATTGGCCGGCCGGCGCTAACGTGGACGCCGGCCAGGGACAGCAGGAGCGCACCGGCGAGACAATTTTTTTTTTATTTTTTCGATTTTTTTAATTTTTTTTTTTTTTTTCACACCTTCTTCTTCCTTTGGCTGGCCGGCGGTGAGGGCCGGCGAGGCTGGCGAGGCTCGCCCCCACAGGCCACTGGCGAAGGCGAGCCTCGCCCAGCGATGGCGACGCCGCCATCGCCAGATCTTGCGACGGCAGCTGACGAGGACTGTCGCGCCCAATGACGACGAGGCCACCGTCGCAAGATCCGGCGAGGCTCAACCTCGCCCAGCCATGGCGAGGTCAAGCCTCACTAGATCTAGCGCTCGCGGCCTCGCCGGCCACCGGCGAGGATTGTCGCCGGATCTCGAGGGCGTCCCCAAAGAGGGTGCGGACGAGTCCGAAGGGGGCAGCAAGGCCCCGGCCGGGTCGCCGACGACCGAAGCGCGAGAGGTCGCTAGATCTGGCGACGGTCCTCGCTGGTGGCTGGCGAGGACACCGTCGCCAGATTTGGCGAGGCTCAACCTCACCATGGCTGGGCGAGGCCGAGCCTCGCCAGATCTTGCGACGGCAGCCTCGCCGTCACTGGGCGAGGCTCGCCTTCGCCAGTGGCCGGCAGGGGTGAGCCTCGCCCTCACCAGCCCTCACCTCTAGCCGGTGCCGGCCGGCCAGAGGAAGAAGAAGTGGGGAAAAAAAATCAAAAAATTAAAATTAAAAATTAAAAAATTCGAAAAAAATAAAAATATATATATTAAAAAATTGCCTCCCCGGTCAGCTATCCCCGGCCGATGTCCACGTTAGCGCCGGCCGGCCAATTTTGGCCGGATGGATTGAATTGGCACAATTGTAAAAGGTTTAGGACTAAATTGGCCAAAAAAAAAATTTTATGACTGAATTGGCACAATTACAATAGGTTTAGGACTTTTTTGGTAATTCTCCCCCATTTTTATATGCCCTGACTTTAGTTTATGTGTTATGGTATCACAATTTTCTACTTTCTTCAGCTCCAACGTGGGTGTGTACTTCCGCCTTATCTTTCACGGTCGTTGGACATGATCTCCGTCTCGAAAGTTGCTTTTCTCGTGCCTTCGCACGTCAGTGAATCAATCAAAATTTAGATGGCCGATGGATCATCAATGTTGGATTCACCTACTCCCTCTAAAGATGTCATGCCCATCGTGAGATAGCCATCTGGAACGACACAGAGAATGAAGGGATGGGAGCCTGGGACTGAAATTTTTAGAACACGAAATTGTTTAGTGTTCCATAACTATAACTATAGAACTCTAATGTCGAAATATACCTGTTATCACCATAAATTTGAATGGTCGATGTTTTCTGATAGCATCAAATATACTGAAATTATCAAGTGGTTATCAATATAAAGTGTGAGTCATTTTTACCACGGTCATTGCTACTGCTGCTACCATTAAGTCGACTAAAATAAAGCTTTTGCTACAACCGGCACCTGCACCTCAACCAAATAAAGACGATCCTCAACGCATGCAATACCAATATCAACAATGTCATCATCCTCCTCCTGCAGGCAGTTGATGACAAGCTTGCCAACCTCTATCAGACCATGGATGATGTAAAATAGTTATGACTCAGGATAAAAGCAGGAAGGGTCGAAATATTGGTCACTCTTACCCAGTTTTTCTCCAATGGAAAAAAGAACTCCAGGACGGCCATTATAAGTTTGACTCCTCTAAAACCGCCTAGCTTGAATAACTTAGGCCTATTTGTTTTCACGGAAACAACTGATTCTGTTCTTTTATTCCTGGAAACAAAAAAAGAACAGAAATCCATTTGGTAAATTTTTTTTTTCAATAACAAACTTATTTTTTTGTTCTTGAGAATAGATTTGAAACAGAATTAAGAAGTAGAAAAAAGTAACTTATTGTCTTCTTCTTCTTCATTTTAGCCAATTGCTGCCCGGCGACACCAAGCCACGATAAGGCTCATCTGCCCAAGCCTCGCCTTGGCAAGGTGAGGTCGACCTCACCTAGATCTGGCAAGGCCAAGCTCGCCCAACTAATAGCGCGTCGAGCTAGAGGTGGCTTGGAGAGGCCAAGCCTCACCTGTGGCTAAGCGAGCTTAGCCTCGCCTTGGCCTCGCGCAGCCAAGATGACGCTCAGCCTCCCCAGCCGAGGCGAGGCTCAACCTTGCCAGGCTAGGGCGAGGCCAACCTCAAGCCGCCTAGGCAAGGTCGAGGCTCACCGTGGCCAGGTGAGCTCACCGAACCTTGCCCAGCCGGTCGCCAGTCTCGGCGGTGGTCGGCAACTGGCAACAAAGAAGGAGGAAGGAGAAGAGAAAAAGAAAAAAGAGAAAAATAAGAAAATATAATAAAAGAATTAAAACATTAAAAGAAACAAGGATCCTACTAAACGTATTTTTATCTCGGAAATAAAAATTTTATGGAGTTATCAAACACGTTCTTTTGCTCAGAAATTGTTTCCGAGAACAAAATCAGAAAAAACCATTTCTAATAAAAAATTATTCCCTGAAACAAAATCGTTATCAAACACACCATTATTCTACCAGGTTTACTATCTCTAGCTCTAGCCAAAATTTGATCCGCTGCCACCAATTCAACCCCAGTTCCCAATTAGTAGTGGAACACCACCTTACAAATATCAATTCGTGTCTTCATATTAGGATCATGTTATGCCGTATTTAATTCCAACTTAAACGAGACATGCTTGTTAATTATAGCAAATTCTTGAAATTTAAACATGATATGCTTATTAAAATGATTGCATGAGATGAAAGTTTAAACACTTAAGATACAATCTCTCATATAAACTTGTAAATGTGTTCCATATTTGAACGTTAAAGATCCAATCTCTTATATAAACGGGCAAAAATGTGTTGGAATTAGGCTTGAAAAATGGATGGCTGAGTCGAATACTAGGCTAAAAGCTATTGCCCACGCCTACCCTTCATTTGGGAAAATTTCACTAATAGTTTAAAGGTCAAGTCATTTTCTCAAAAGTGAGCCCAAAGTAAATATAATTTCAAATAAGGGTTTGAAGTAACTAGTCAGTTTTAAATAAGGGCATAAACTCACCAGTCGATCAAATCTTCACCAAGCAGCAAGCGCTTAATTTTTCCGGCAACCGGAACTGGGCATTTTTGTTCAAAACATAATCTGGAGAAAGACTAAAAAGAAAAAAACTAAAACTAAAACAAGCCGAAAAAAGGGGGGAAAAGAAATTCAATCTGAGACTTTGAACTCCATGATGGTTTTTTCAGCTATTGAAAAGGTAATAGACCACGGGACTGAAAAAGGGCAAAATTTCAATATCGTTAATCCTTTATGCAAAGTTGATTTTCCGAAATATTTAGTCAATCAAACCACTTTGCCAGCGAGATGCTCAAAGTTGTGATGGAGCCCATGCGTTCTCCGCACACTTTGAGCAGACTCATAGCGAAAGTCGATCGCAAATTTGGGTTTTACCGACGTATACTTACTATGAATATATGATGTTTGAGTTTTACAGAGAATTATATAAAAAGGGATAACTTTTCAACATGTCAATCGGCTTTGACTTCGCGGAAACCAAACATCAATCGGTCTCTCCAATAGAGGATCGAGTGGGAACCACGACTAAGTAACAGTCATAGCCAACTCCCGCTGACTGACCTCCTCTGCTAATCTCTCTCTCTTTCTGACTACAACATCGACGAACAATGGAGAAGAAGATGACGGTCTCAAGATATGTGAAACCCATTTCTCAAAACACACTCTTGAGCCCTTTCACAATATCAATCTTTCTCCTTTCAATTGCCTCGTCCAATCCGCTTACTCACCCCAAAAACCTCCACCACTTCTGATTCTGCCCATACCAACCTCGTGCGGCTCCAATGGGAACCCTCCACCGCGGGCATCATCGCTATTGCGGCTTAACTCGCACATCTAAGAATTATGACAAAAAATGCCATGTTCCCACCATAAAAAATATCAAATGCTCATCAATGGATGAGCTCAGGTCCTTATTTGAAATTAACTTGACTATTTCATACTCTAATTTGAAATAAATTCCTTTTCGAGTTCTCTTTTGAAAAGTGACCCAAGTTCAAGTCCAAATTGAATTTTTCCCCCTTGTTCTTCAAGCTATCAATTTCTTTTGTACTCTGACCACTCCTTAGCAGGCCTAGTCATTATGACTCTAGGAGTGGGCTCGGATCCAAAGAAGGAAATTATCTTCTCAAGACTCTATTAGTTTCATGAAAAATTTCCTGAAATTAATTAATAAAAATATTTTCATTATTGATAATAATTTTTCTATAAAAAGTTTCATAAACAATAAAAATAATTTTTGTTTGTTCATTTTCATAAACGATACAAGTAATAATTTTTGAGAAATTAATTTTCAAATCGTTCATTTTTTGCAAAACAAACGAAACTTGAATGCATCCAAATTTTGTTTCGGGCCTTGTAAGCTTGATGGGCCAGGGTAGCCGCAACGAGTTGTTGGTCCATAATCAAATCTAATGTTAATGCATGTGAATACATTTAAGTGTATCCAAACATTCCGTATTGACATGAGGAATAACTTGACCTTAATTAATTAACCGTTTCTAATCATGTCATAAATGGTTGAAAAGGATTTTGACTCACGAACGACAAGTTTACCATATAAGGTGGCCAAATAGTTTTTGCTTTAGTCACCAAAAACTTGCTTTAACGATCAAATCCATCAATTACTGATTTCAGTAAGGATAACTGACTGATAGTCCTAACTACTATCCATTTGCTACTGTTTGTATTTTCATTTGTGTAAACAGAAGTTGCAAAATTAATTTCCTTATTCTATTTTTAAGTGACTCTTTAACAATAGAATTCGCAACAACCATTTCTTTTCACGTCTGCCCATGCACCTCATCTTCACAACTCAGGCAATGTCATTAGGGGAGTTTCTAAGGATCTTTAGAGAGTAAAGTCCCACTCCCTTGATGATTGTCGGATAAGAAAATGAGTAAATTTCACTCAGCGATCATTAACCTTTCAATTTTATGTGTTACAACTTTTTTTTATAGGAATTATGAAAAATAAATCTAGTTATGGCCAAGGGATCCGTCACCCGAGAACCCTTGAAGTGCCTATCCATCAAAAGGAAAAAGATGACTGTTCCGTGTACCTACAATGAAGATGAAGCAATTCAACCATACAGAAAATGGTTTAACTAACCAACTTTGAGCAAATTAATATCATGGCTACATATAGTTTGTTCTCACTCATCGTCAATGTGTGATAGGTCCACGGACTTCAGGAGCTTGGATTGGCAAAGGCCATGGCGTCATTAGGGTGGCAATGGCGTGACGGAGGTGACAATGGCACGGTGGACATTGTTTTTTGAATTTTTATGTTTTTCATTTTTGCTTAGAAAATTGGTCTTTTGGTGGGATTTTCAATGTGGCGAGCTTGAAACTCGATTAAAAATCTTTTAAATGGTAAGCCCTATTTGGTAATTAGCCAATTTCTCATCATAGAACAAAAAAGGAACATAAATTCATTCAGTAATGTCAGTTAATTTTTCTATTCTCAGAAACAGATCAGTAGTTAGGGAATAGATTTGGCGTAGAAAAAAAAAGTAGAAAAAAGCTACATTTAATTCTCGAAAATAATTTTTGAAACAAGCCATTTCTTTTTTTTTTTTTTTTGCTTTCTTCTTCTTCCTCTTCCTCTAACTAGTCACCAAGCCTCGACGATGCATACGATCGGCCAAAAATGAGCTCTGGCAACCTCAGTTAGGCTCGACCTTATCGTAGCCATGGCAAGGCCAACCTCGTTGAGAGCCGGCGAGGCTCTCCCGAGGCCGATGAGTTAGCCGACTCTCATCTCTATCCGGTCACCAACCATCATCGAGGCTCGATGATCGACTGGAGGAGGAAGAAGAAGAGAGGAAAAAAGAAAAGAAAATAATGAAAAATCTCATAAAATTATTGAAAAAAAAAAGAAATTCCATGTCACAAAAAAAATTGAGGATGGTATGAAACACATTCCTATTCCTTTTCTATTCCATAAATAGGGGTTTTGTGCAATCGCCATATGCGTTCGAATGCTCAAAAACTCGTTCATGAAATAGAAATAGATAAAACTATTTCTAAATAAAAATTGACTTAAAAGTTACCAAACCCGCTCTAAGTCTCCAATCAATTAAAATAAAATTTTTTAAGTCCTCAATTAACCAATGGTGAAAATCTTAATTCTGGAAGTCTCTTCTCTACTGCCTCACCGATGTAAACACCTAACTGATGTGTCATTAAAAGTTTAAAAAATTGAGATTAGTAGTTTCGATTGTGATGGAGCCTGTTTCTCAATCAAAAGTGTTGCTTTTCATTTCTTTCTTTTGCGTTGTTATTTTTAAATAATTGCCTATTCATTTCCATTGAAAACTCAAAAAGTCAAACAGTTGATTTTTAAATTGATTTTGGGTCAACCTTTTGACCAAAAGTCAACCCTAGATCAGATGTTGAATTTTTGCACAAAAATATTATAAATAGTCCTAATTTCACTTCACCTAAGTTAATTTTCAAAAATATTAAAGATTTGACCAAAAAATAACATTTTATTTTTTTAGAAAAGTCAACTAAAATGTTGATTTTTGGTCAAATCTTTGACCAAAAAAATTGAAAAAAAATTGAAAATCCACAAAATACTTCATTTTAGTTTCAATTTGACTTCAGTGTCAAAAATTTTGCAAAAATCAATTAAAAACCTTGTTTTTCGAATTTTTTGATTTCAAGTTCAAAATCAACCAAAAATTAAATTACTTTCGTTCTATTCATAATTAGGCTTAGTTTCTTTTACGATATTTGGTTTAGGGACCATTACTCATTCACTCGTTCATTTAGTTTTAGGAGCAGTCATATCGAAATGTGAATTGTTACTTTTAGCCCTAATTAGGGGGTCTGAATCAATTCTTCGTGATATATTAACGAACACTTTTATTTTTCTCATTTTCTTAAGATAAATCCAAATTCAGGGTTCAATATATGAAATTCATTCAGGAATTTTTCAATTTGAGGAATTCAACGTTCTTGAATATAGGAAAATCAAGCTAATGATATTTAATTAAAGAAATTTGAGTTGATCCATTTGAGACTAAGGATTAATTTCTTGAATCAAGGTTCAATTTCACCATTAAACCTTGGTTCATATGGACAATTAATCGAATAGGTGCCTCGCGATATTAAGTGAATTCAATTTCAACTAATTTGTGATTTCGATCAAGAAATTACAGGAAATTGTCCAATTTGACCTATAAAGTTCAATTGCATGTACCCATGGTGTGGGTCCATCATTTTTCATGTTAATCAAGTAATTAGGCTAATAGAAAATTACCGGATCGCATTTATATAGTTTAATTGGTTTAATCTCTTTAGAATATGACCGTTTTTCCTCAAATTGAACAAAGTTTCCTTCCAATTTGGTCCTTGAGGAACCAAATTGCATAAAAATTGAAACCCCTAGGACCAGTTTGCTTAAATCCTCACCGAACCGGTTTGAACTAGTTCGACCGGTCCAACCAACCACCAGCGGAGGTAAGGGTGAGCATAGTTCGGGTTGAACTGATCCACCCCCTAACAGTAGAACCAACTCGCACAATAGTGATCCTCAATATTTGGAACTGAGGACTGACTCTATTGAGCTTGGAACCAAAGACTGGACTGACCCAATGAGTTCCGTATGGTTCTAGGGTTAACCCGAGACCAATCGATAATTATTTTGTTTCATTTTTTGTACTCCATAAAAAGGCGACCGAGGACCAAACTGACCCAATGGGTTCAGTGACGAGTGAGGTCAACTAAGAGAGGTGAGCAAGGCGAGTGTCCAGAAGTGAGCGAGGCGAGTGTTGAGTGACGAGCGGAGTAGTTGTTTCTTTCAATTTTGGTAAAATGAAGACTAATAGGACAAAGAAGACAGAAGAAAACAAGTACTAGATAATGATGCCGTGAGGAATTATTTACGTCGTTTTGGACGTCGTGAGAACTCCACAGTCCTTTGTAAATTATGTCTGTTGATGCTATAAAAGACATTTAAAATCTAAGCTATTAAAGAATAGTATAAAATTACTTGGACTCTTCACTAATGAGTCGTTTAATGCTGTTGACGCCATTTCTCTTAGTCTATATAAAAAATTACACACACACACACACACACACACACACACACACACACACACACACGAGTTAGGGTTAGTCTGAGTTGGACCAACCTTAAACTTCCAAGATCGAGAATCAACCCACACGATGCTTGTCCAAGGATCCGAGGACCAAGGACCGACCCAGACTCCCTAGAAACCAAACCAGGACCAGCAAGGTTGGGCTGGTCCAAGGTTGGTCCAGGGTTGACCCTAGGCCGATGCTCACCCATAGACGGAGGAGGTCGGTCCGACCCTCACTAATTAACTCTTAGTGGCTAGCGACCACCCATCATTTCCTTGTCGCGTGTATTTCGTCCCTACGCCTTTCAGCCTTTCATATTTTGTGAAAATATTCCTGGATTTCGTGAAATTACAAAATTGTCCCTAATTAAGCTCTAATCGCAAATTGGGTTTAAATGATAAGTTATCAAGTTATGGACGATAAGTTATTGAGTTTAGAGCGATAAGTTATTGAGCTCTAGATGATGAGCTATCAAGAATTTGATGATAAGTTATCTTGTTTAGAATGATAGATTATCGAGCTTAAATGATAAGTTATCAAATTCCAGATGATAGGTTATCAATTTTTTACTAATAAGTTATCATGTTTAGGGCGATAAGTTATCGGGTCATGTTAAGTGTAGTATGATATGTTGTTATAATATGGCATAATAGGATGATATATTATTATGTGATGATGTATGTTATATGAAGTAACGTTGTGACAAAGCATGTTACTAAAATATGTTATGGCATTGTGCTATGTTATATTAATTGAAAGATGAGTTACTTGACGATTTATGATTACACGTGATAAATGATTTTGACGTATTATGATGACTTTATTCTACTTTAACAAATGACTTATATGCCATTGGACTTGTGAAGTGGATGGTGCATTTACGTGAAATAATATGAGGCACACGCATGACATGATGGCATATAACAAAGGTCTTCGCATATCATATGGGAATTACATTAATTAACGATAAAGATATGAAGTGAATTGTGTGATGATATGCCCGCGTGATCATCTAAAGACTCCGATGCGTTTTACGCGGGGTGTGAACCCGTCTTGATGCATTTTACATGGAGCAATACCTGATTTAGTTTGAATGCCCCCCAAGTCAACGGTATGCCATTCGCGGATGGATTTCAAAATGAAACTTCTTATAAGAATGCCGTCTTGATGAGTTTATGAGGGACGATACCGTGCGCGATGGGGTGAGACAATGCCCGGTTGCATCGGATAATTGCAAACCTTCGGGTTGGCCTTGGGCCTTGAGTGGCCGTAATAATCTAGACATATTTATGTGAAAAGTGAATGAGATTTGTATGTGATCAGGTTCGGATTATTGCATGGCATGAGCACATGATTTAACTATATTGCGCATTCATATGATTGACTCATATTGATGGTCTTGATTAAGTAGATTCGCTTTCATGTAGATAGATAGAGTAAAGTGAGAAAAGCTTATTATGTTTTTTCCATCAATAGATAATTACATGTTTATAGCGTATCTAAGGTGAATGGCTTCCTTATGCGAGGTTTAAGAGGTTTACTCATTGAGTTTATCTCACTGTTATTTGTTGAATGTTTACAAGCCTTAAGAATGGCTGAGCTTTTCTGTCATATCCAATTTGAACTCCCTATAGAGCATAGCAAGGAGGTGATCGAGTATCTGATAGGGGAGACTGATGCACATTACACGCGTTATGTCATGACCATTTAGGTTGATGAAGGACTACCTAATCTAGTGGCTTATGGTTTTGTGGTGTGGTATTTTTGGATAGGAGATGAGAGCAACGATCCCATCCGCAATTTTGACGATCCACTAGGGGCCAAGGGTTCAAGGGAAGGCATTAGCTGAGATGCCATGGATGTGGACGTTCTCGATGGGAAGGTGTCCGATGCTAAGGTCGACCTGATAAGATCGTCGAGCACGAGCCCTGAATTATGGAGCCCTTAACTAGTTAGATGGTAGTAGGGTTAGTAACACTTTTTTAGCTGCCTTTGTAGTACTAGAGGTGCTAGGTTTACCCCGAACCCCCTTTTGATGAAAGGTCATCTATGCATGTTGGGGCTAATCAGATGTGGCGAAGCTTGAATAGGCTTAAGTTAGTGTGATCAATCTTGTGAATATGACTTGTATTTGATGTTGATCTTTGTATGCATATATTTGTCTATGCTTCCGCTTGTGCATTTTATCATTATTACGAGTAGGTTGGCGATGCCTCCTAGGATGTCACAAGTAAATGACAAAAAGGAAAGTATAGGGATAACGCGAGTTGTCGTGAGTCGGGAGCGGGTGGAGGCGTGACATAGTACATCTATCAGACACCTGAAAAGGGGAAAAACATCAAGAATGAGTCGAAGACTCAATAAGTAGAAATCTCTAATCCTTCTATAGGAGGACGTCTCGCTGTCGATTTTCGGATACAAAATCACCGCCTAGTTATTGATGGCAAATCAATAGCAAGGCCCATGCCCTACCTTGCCTATGCATATGGAAGGCTCTCAATTGTCTAAAGTACTTTCAAAATCAAGAACAAAGGGTCAGTGCATGAAGAATGAGCCCTCTAAGGGCCTGTGATTAACCACCATTTTGTTTCTAGAATGACGCGTGCACCATGCAGAACTAATTCATGCACTAAGTTATCGATGCAAACATATTTGCAAATCGATGCAAGGTCTCAACAGACTCGTACAAATCTATCCCAATCTTTGCAAGCATCAATTCAATCTTCAGTTCATGCATCAACTCAAGCATTACACATGGACTTACAATTTCTTTCAATTTCTTTCACTTAGTCGAAATCTATCATCTCTTCCGATATCAACTGGGCATCGATCTCACCTTAGCAATCGACATCGTCTCGATCTCATTATCAAGACAATATCCAGGGTGACCCCCAAATATCAACCTCACCCAGGCCGGCATTGTCCAGATCTCACTATTAGGTGGCATCTAGGGATTTACCCCAAGTAATGACCTAGCATCCCCCAACATTGGCATATAAGTCCATCATGTGTCTATGCATTTCAAGCATCAACCAATTAATTTTAATCTTGAATCTTTAGCCTGATGAAAGGCCCAAAGGTGTGCCATGTAAGGTGTAATGTCCTGAGTCTCCACTGTACACATATTGTTCACTTTGGACACTAATGGCGCATTTGGTAATGTTTCTGTTTCGAGGAACAATTTTTTAACAGAAATAATTTTTTATGTTTTTGTTCCCGAGAACAATTTCTGAGTATAAGAACGCGATTGGTAACTGCAAAAAAATTATATTCCAAGAATAGAAATGTGTCTGGTAAACTTATATAATTTTGTTGCTTCATTTAATTTTTCAATATTTTTATTATATTTTTCTTTTTTTTTCTTCTTTCTCTTTGTGGCCGATCGCCGGCCATGGGGCGGCCGACGACCGACTGGGCGAGCTCCCGCCAGCTCGTCGGAGCCTCGCCGGGCCACCGTGAGGCTCGGCCTCGCCAGATCCGGGCGAGGCCGAGCCTCGCCGATGGCCTTGGTGGCTAAGCAAGCCTCACACCATCCGGGCGAGGTCGAGCCTCGCCGGTGGCCTTGTGAGGCTCACCTGGCCACGAGACCATCTGCGAGGCTCGACCTTGCCTAGGCGGCGTGAGGTCGGCCTCGCCTGGGCTACGCGAGCTCGAGCTCGCCCAAATCTGGCGAGGCCAAGCCTCGCCATGGCTCGGCGTCTCCGGGGGCTGGCGATGCTCCAGTGAGGTCGTCGGCCCTCGTCTGGCCAATCGCTGGTGCCGACCGTGGTCAAGGCCGGCAACCGGCCAAAAGAAGAAGAAGAAGAAGAAGAAGAAGAAGAAAAGAAGAATAAAAGAAAGAGAAGAAAAAAGATGAGAGAGAAAATTATTTTTCGGAATTGTTCCCGGAAATAGGGGTGTCGGGAACCAAACCGAAAACCGAACCGAAAAATTTGGTTTGGTTCTCGATTCGGTTCTCATTAAAAACCAATATTTATTTATTTGTTCGGTTTTTATCGGTTAACCGAACCAAACCGAATCACGAATCGATAAAATCAAATCTTTGGTCTTATTCTCTCCCGACTGAGTCCTCTCCTCTCCTCTCGTGTCTCCTCTTGGTCGGCTTGGAGTTGCAATGGCGATGGCACGTTGGCGACTGCGACAGCGACAGCGATGATGACGGCGATGACGACGGTGACTGCGACGGCCACGGTGGCGGGGGGCAAGAATCGTGACAAAGAACGGCAACCGATTGAGGGATAGAGCCCCTTTCTTCTGCAAGTCTCTCCTTCGTCCCTCTTCCTTCTGTGACGGCAATGGGGACTAAGAAGAATTTGTAGCGAGCATGTCCTGCGCGCACTCTGCTCTGGACTGAGGGGCTGCTAGTGGATTTAGATCTGCGACGCCTCTTGCTTGCTCAATGAGCTGGGCTAGTTCAAATCGATAAGATTCCCCTTTGATTGCTCTACATTCATTGAAGAATGCCGTGTTCGGGCGTGTCTAGGGAGTGGTTGGTTTGAGGGGTTCTTGGGTTTCGTGTTTGATTGAGAGGATGTGTTGACACTTAAATTTTGGCAATTTTTGTCATTTATTTATTGCATAGAAAATTAGGGATTAATTTTATCCTTGAAAAAATATTAGTTACATAACATATAGATTTTGGTGCATTTATTTTTAATTTTAATTTGTATTTTTTGTATTTTATTGAACCGGTGGCGGATGGGTTCAGATTAGTTGGACCAAGCCCACGAAGCGTGCAGGTTGGCCCAAGTTCATTTTTTTTTAATGATCGAAAATTATCTCACGGGAAAATTGAAATTTTGAAATTTTTTCGGGATATGAATCTTTGGATAGGGCAGATGGGTAAACAAAATATTGCGATTTGTTTTTGCAAGATTTGGATTTAAAGAAAAATTCCATCATAATCTTGGATCCTTATCATTATGGGATAAGTTGACGAAAAAATATTGTGGATGTAGATTCGAAGAAGAAATTGAAATCCTAATTACTTCCCCTATAAAAGGCATACGCGTATGAGATAAAAGGGGTTCTTTGGGTTTTTTAGGGTTTTCGAAATCAAAAAGGAAAAAAAGGGAAAAGGCAGTCGGACTTTAGGGAGAGAGAGGGCTGAAACCATGAAAGGGAGAGGGGGAAAAAGCAGAAAAAGTAAAAGTGATGGGACTTTTACTGTTCACCTTCTTCTAGACTTGCCACCGTCGCCCCTTCGCTGCTCCTCGCCGGCACATCAGCAACCGGACTCCCGTTGCGCCGTCCATTGCACCATCACCAACGCCTGAGCTCCTGTCACTGCATTTGCCCAGAAGCCTGAAGCTGTCGATCGCTGCGATCTGCCTGCAGCCCGCGCCGGTCCGAGATCTGCCATCCGCCGTCGCCCACGAGCTCGTGATACCAACACTGCCGACCCAGCTCTCCCACGAGCACAGCCCTGCAGCAACTCGTCGGAGCCGGTCACCGAGCCTCCTCGCCGCGCTGCCTGGACTCCTGCAGATCCCGAGCCCCTTCCGCCTGCCGATCCGACGCCCCGACGCTGCCGGTTCTGCTCCGCTCGCTCGAAGCCGCGACCGAGCCACTGACCATCACCGTCCAACCTGCAACGCTGACGCTGCTCGGCTTTGCCCGCCCGCTGCCGCTGCTCTGCTCCGACCCGCTTCTGCTCTGTTTCTGCCCAGCGTCCTCAGCTCTGTCTTTTGCCCCCTGCGACGAGCCGTTTGCCCCTGCAACGATCCGCACCGGCGCCGTCCTGTCACTGCTACCGCCGCTCTGACTGACCCGCAGACGCCCGAGCGCTGCTGCTGCTGCTCCTGCAACGAGCTGCGTCTCCTGTTCAGAGCAGTTCCCCTGTTCGTCGCTGTTCTACCAGCCGCCGCCCAAGCCCCTCACCGGAGCTCCGGCGACCGTGCCCATCGCCCTCACCGGAGCCCGACGGTGAACCACCATCGCAGACGCCATAGCTGCTGCTTTTGCACCATCCGCAGCCAAATCGAGTTGCCTTCATTGTTCAATCTACCCATTGGATTTTTGGGAAAAAATCCAAATTAGGTAGAAATTTGTTTTATTTGATAGGTTTATATTTAGGTAGATTTAATTTGCTTTATCTTATTTTAGTTTTGATATTTTGTCTTTTTGTTTGAATTTTTTTCCAATGCATGATTGAAATTCTATGAAATAAGATCCATTCGCAGCTCGCACGAATTTTTATTCTATTTATAAGACTTTAAATGAAATAATTAATCACGCGGGAGTAAAATTGATATCTTGATCTTTAAGGCTTAAGATCAATTTATCGATTTTATTAGCGAAATAATCGAGTTTATAACATTTTTTGATGACTATGGATGGTTTGATGTTTATCTTTTAATTGTTTTATTTATCTCGAAAATACAAAAAAATTGAATTTGCATCCTGTGTAGATTAGGATTAATTACATGATAGGTTAGTTAGTCATTTTTTTAATGCATGTTTAGATGATATCTAGGTTAGATGATATCTTTAAATTAAATTGCATATCTAGTATAGGAAATTTACTTATTTCGAATTTTTTTTAAAAAAAAATAAAAAATCCAAAAAAATGCATTCATTTAGGATGTTAATTTTTTTAATCTAAATTGCACGTTTAATTATTTGGCAGTTTTAAATTTCGAATTTTATAAAACAAAAAAACAAAAACAAAATCATCATGCATATGTCATGTAGAATTATGTCATTTTTTGTGTGTCATGGCATATTAGGATAAAATTGCATGTTTCATTTTAAGTTT
The DNA here is from genome assembly GCA_014182365.1 of Eucalyptus tenuipes. Taxonomy (NCBI): domain Eukaryota; kingdom Viridiplantae; phylum Streptophyta; class Magnoliopsida; order Myrtales; family Myrtaceae; genus Eucalyptus; species Eucalyptus tenuipes. Next base: position 14,450,222 of record CM024546.1, on the reverse strand, counting down.
AGATTGATTTTCTAGATAGATTGCATTTTAGGTTAGAGATTACTAAGTTAAGATAATATCTTAGTTTAAATTAGGATTTAGTCTGACCTGATCCTTAATATAAGCTGGATAAAATCTTAATCTAGATAGATAATTTTTGCATTTTTTTATTTGGAAATTCATGGAAAATACAAAAAAAATTGTCTTAGGATAAATCCATTTCATGCTTCAAGATAGGCTGCATTTTATTTATGTCATGTAGTTTAAGTCATATTACCATGTCATATTATTTAATGTTAGATTAGTAGCATGTATTGCATATTACACGATTTTCGTTAATTAAGTGAAAACAAAAAATTGTGTGTTAATACCACCGGCTCAGGTGGCTCTGCTGGGTAGGCTCCAGTCCTCCTCGGGGAGGTCGGGAGTTCGAAGCCCCTGCAACGCAAGTTGCAGGGAGGCTGGCGGATCATTAGGCGATTTAAGCGTGGCGTCGAGGTGGTGGTTTCCCTGCTAACGTCACCAGGGGGTTTACGGCGCACTGCTGGTGCAAGCTGGTTCCTCCTGCATCAAAAAAAAAAATTGCGTGTTAATTAGAAATCATATCTAGAATTGTCGATGTGAATTCTGATTTAATATTGCAGATGTTTTTGTTGCTACGAGGTAAGTCCTGCAATATATTCACTGCTTTATTTGGGTGTTAAATTGGTGGTTTGTACACCCGCATGATAACCTCATATGTTAGGGAAATAAGTTTAAAATCAATTCAAGCTGCCTGTCAAATATTTTTCAAAATAAAAGAGAAATGTACCAAAAGGGCGTTAGAGAAATCTAACATAATCAAGTCCCCGTACCCATAACATCTGGTTCGTAGAAGTGAAATAATTCTCCCATTATTTTATTTAGGCGTCTAATCGACCTATCAAAAATAAATTAGTGGCGACTCCTAATTGAAAATCATTTGTATGTTAAGAACTTGAACATAAGTCGTGAATTGGTGTGGGCTTGGGAAAGCCCGATCTAAGTTTAGGCTTAGTAATCCATTAGCCAAATCCTAGGTGGTTCACCCGAAAATTTGGTCGCGATAGGGTGCTTGTGTTTTCATTTTGCTGTGGCATGGACGTTGTCTTCTATCTAAATGCTAAGATGGGTCAGGTGCTGATGAAGGTTTTCGGTTTCCTGTTTGAGAAAGTTTTCATCTTTAGCTCGATTTGCGTGTGGGGATTCAACCTTGGATGCAGACGATGTAGATTGAATTTGTGAGAGATTGGTAAAGTTCGTGTTTTAAACGTTTGGGGAGTGTTTTGTGATGCTTTTCAATTGAAGACCGATCCTAATGTTTCTAGGGGGAGTTCATTTTGGGGCAGTTTGGTGTTGGTTATTACCTTTTGCTCTTGATTGGATTTGTTGGAATTGATCTACTTCATTTCAGAGGAGGAAGATGGAATTCTGTGTTCTGACTTCAAGTGGGAGGGATTCAATTGGCGTGATGATTTTTGCCTTCAATTTGGATTTCTCGGAGGAAATGGAATAGTTTTGAATTTATGAGAGACTGGTGAAATTGGTGTTTATCAAGTGTTTTTTGCTAGGTTGGGGAGAAAAAGAGGCGCTGGAGGTGTCATGACTAGATTCAAAATCTGGCAACTGAAGAAGTTGAATGATGTGGAAGCATCATGGTTTCTCCGTTTCGCGTTTTCATTTTGTTATCACAGAGCGGTCGCTTGTTCTCGACTTGAGACTGGTTTTAAAAATGCTTGCCATGATGTAAAAATGCCTTTTTGATATGATCTTACTGTTCCAGCATTCTTCGAGGATTATATTGGCAGGTTGCTGCCTTTGTTTGCATGACTTATGCTTATATTGGTTCACTTTCCATGAGTTGAAAGTTTTGCCTATTCATGTTTTAACTCTCAGATGTTCGGTAGACATGGTTAAGTAGTTTCAAACTCGCGACCCCTTTCTTTCTGTAATCATATATGGAGCTATCAAAGAGAAGTGCAAACACATTCTTTAAAGAAAGGGGTTCTGAAAAAGTCATATCTTTGCACACTATTTCTCTTCGATGTTGGTCCTGCTTTTTACAGTCATGCAATACATTAATCAAGTGGATACTGAAGTACATCTAACTGCTCTAAGGAAAAGGCAATAGTTCATATTTGAGCAGCTAGGTTTCATAGCATTTTTCTCAGAAAAAGAAACAATCAACATGACATCCTTTGTGCTTATTCAACTTGCATGGTAAGGAAACATACTACCAGCTTTTTGCTTCCATGCTAATTGTCAGGATCAAATTTGTCCTGGCTAATAGTCAGAATAAAATGCAATGGTAAAGGGATAGCAAAGAAAATCCAAGATTTATGTGAAGGAGCTGGTAAAATGAAAATTTTCTTGCTCCTTATCATTGATGTGGAGTGCATGCTTTCATTTTCTCGTTTGATTCTATTACTTTATGGTTTACTCACGAAACACATGAGCTCTGTCTTATGAAGTTGAAATTTTTTCCTTTTTTCTGCAGTCCATCTTGCTCTTATGGTAGCCTACACTTGCTAATTAGGTCCTTTCTGGTATTGTTACTGGACATGGACGTGCCTTTCATAGTTTATCACTAAAGGTGTTCTGGCTATAAGATATATTCGTTAAAACCAGCAGTGAATTCAGAAGCTCGGATTCCCCATGTGATGACATGTTTGTTTTATGTCCTTTCAGATGTATAGCCTTCATTTTTCGGGTAGGTTTTCTTGTTAGTTCCCGATTCTTTCATTCTTTCTTTTTTCTTGACGTAGGGGGTGGTGTGGATTCTTTGGTGTGTGCCATTGGCTTTTTGGGCTGTAGGCAAATTCTTTGGGTTGGTATAGGAGCACTCGATACTCATACACAGTTTTCTTTCACCTTGTTCACTCATCGGAATTCCTTCAAATGAAATTTTCTCCATATAGTTTTCGTCTTTCTGTTTAGAGTACTCTGTTGTGCCGTTGGTTTAATTTTTCTCTTGAGTCAGTTACAGACATGTGCTGGAATTCTAAGTAGATTATGAAATAACTTTGAATTTTGTTTTCTTTTGTGTTCCATTGAACCCTGTAACATGTATATCATTTCTCTTCGCCATTTTCCCCTTTTTCCATTCATTTGCTATTTATGACATTGTAGAGTTTATGATTTGTTTAAGTATTATAGATATATGCTGAATGCTAATATGTGCATTTCAGCTCCAAAGTCTCACAAGTCAGGGATTACTCAGGCTTCTCATTAGATCCGCGTGGTCTGATTCTTCCTATTGAATCCTCTCATGGTTTTGCATGACTAGGTAAGACCTTTCGATTATGATTCTCGCTTCTCTTAGCAACATGGACGTCATGTATTATATTATGATGCAATTCTGCTGCATATTGAATGATTGTCGGTTGCTTGTGCATAAAACAAGTGGGTTGCATGGTATAGCCTTTTAAAAGGGCATTGGATTGTGGCGCTATGGCAATGTCTCTTTTGCTTATATAAGGTTATTTGTCCTACCAGGGTTGCGTGGGAAATGGAGGCGGGGGAGATATTTTCTGTCGTTAGCAAAAATTTATTTTAATTTTTTAACTCAAAATTGATTGGGTATTATATCAGTATCATGCAAGCATTAGATTGACCAGTTATAATGCGTCAACCACAAATCCCATGCCAAAAAAATTGTTATTCTACACCTGGGGATTCTCATTTCCCTTAGCCCGCTGGTGTTGCATTTATTTCCACTGCTGTTTTTTCTTTTGTTGTTAATTTCCGAGAAGGTTATCCCTGGTTGTTAGGCTCGTGTTATTATCATCGCTCGAGGAATTACTTAGGAGTATCCTCTAAATTATATTTTTAATGTTCCTTTTTATTTATGTCTTGTCCAGTCATGATTTATGTTAGATTACAATCACATTGACAGTACTAAATAATTTCCTCAAAAATTATGATTTACCATGAAAAATTCCAAATTAATACGCCTGTGACTAATTAACCTCAAATTACCAAACGGATATACCTATGATAAATTTATCTTTTGTCGGTTTCCATTAAATTTTACCATCAAATTTGCTGAGTTAGATAACACACGACAGTTGACCAATATACCAATTTAAGATTTTATTTTATGTTTGTTGTAGAGATATCAGTTTGTGATTTTTCATGGAATTAATTCAATGAATGGTTCCAATTTGAGGTTTTTGGGGGTAAGTTTGTCACAATTATTTAGGATTTTTGGTGGTCAAAAATTAATTTAGGATTTTTTTTTTGACGAGAAAAATTAATTTAGGATAAAATTGTCACTCGTGTATCGGCCTATGGTTTTTCGTAATATTAATCTTGAAAATTATCATTGAGAGATTCCGATATTTGATTTGAGATAATCTTCTATTAAACTTTTTTTTTTTTTGGAAGAATATGTTTTAAAAAACGAAATTTATATAAAATAGAACAATTGTCGGAACGGGTAGGGCGAGGTAGGGTGGTGATGGGTTTGGCCATAAAAAAATCAGTTCGATGGATATTACTATACTATACTACACTATACTATATTACTCTACTTCTTCAAATATTTGAAACGATGATCCACGTGTCACTCAACCATTGGGCGTCAACCGAACTCATTCTTTCTGCGCGCCAAAAATAACCGTCGAAACAGATTCGAGCGACTCTACCTCCTTCATCATCCCTCCCACTTGCCCAGACCAAACCTCTCATCTCTCTTCTCCATATAAACCGAAAACCCCTTTCTCCACAAGTAGAAAGATCTCGCTCTGCTTTCTTTTTCTCCGTTTCATCTCTGGCGTTTTCTCGAAAGCTCCACAGGCGCACAGTTCGTTCCGCGAGAAGGACGAGGTCAGGAGGATCGAACCAAGGCTAGTGAAGAAGAAGACAGCGGCGGCATTTTGGAGCGGTCAAGATTAGATCGAAGGGAGAAGATGGCTACGGAAGAGTCTGATCTCGAAAGTCGCAGAGGAGACGACGGGCCTCAAGACAGGAACCAGGGCGACCCTCCTCCAATTCCAGAGGAGGTAACTTGATTCTTGAAGTATATGCATAATCTTTTTCTTTCGATTTCGATGGTCGGAACTGTGTAGTCTCGAATGAACATAGAAGTGAGCGAGAAAAAAAAGGTAGAAGATGGGGTGGAGAGTGGAGAGAGGTTATGGCTATTCTCGTTTCCTTTATCTTTTCTTTTTTTGACATCGAATTCAATTTTCATTTCTGGCATATTTTCTTCAGTGTTATCATAAGAAAGTAATCAGCTGCTTTTCGATCCATCCCAAAACTGCACGGCGTTGCATCAAGTCCCCTGTTACTGAAATATGTAAAGATTTTTAGTTAGGATATAGTTGGTGCTGGAACTGTACGTGCTGAGGATTTTAATGTATCAGGTTCGGATTGGTGATTCTCTAGTGTACAGAGTAAAAAGAACGCTGGGAAAGGGATCGTATGGACAAGTTTGTGTCGGTGAACCTGTCGGTCCTTCAGCTGCAATCGGTCAAATTGGTCCAGGAGTGGTAGAGGTGTACCTCCGAGCTCTATCTTCTCATTTTCGTACTCAAGTGCTATATTTGCGCTGTCCCTTACAAGATGGATGCGCACAATCTACAGGTAGCCATAAAATTTGAGCTTAGAAAAGCCCACAAAGGACGTGAAGATGGAATCCCTCTTGAGTGGAAAGCTTACGAGTGAAACATCTCAGATTGTCGCGTATTTAGTGCACACTGTACTGTGTGAATGCCTAATGTATATTACCATCTGTGTTTTGCATATTGAACTGCGATCTGGGTAATGATCATGGCATTCCGCTTCCCTGAATACATTACAAGGGGCAGCAAGGGGACTATAATGTCATGGTATGTGCATTCCCCTAAAATCGGAGACTTTTGCATTCTTGAAGATGGATGATGACATGCTTACGATATCTGGGATCTGCTTTACGTATGCAGGTCATGGATTTGCTTGGACAGAATGTACGTGACCTGGTGCAAAACAGTCTAGCGTACGACTCCTCATGAAGTGTCTTCTATACAGTTTCTTTCTAATGTTTGGACATTTCAACAGATTCTAGGCTTCCTAGTTTTCTCTCTTTCATTCTTTAATTCAGCAATCTCTTGGCGGTGGTTTCTTGTGTTGCTGTTGAAGCAATCTCTATACTCGAGAAACTGCACTCTAAATGGTAGTGGCTGATTGGCTTCTGATTTCCTTTCCTGGTGTGACGTTGTTCTTTATTTAAGGGTCAACTAGAAATGTTCAAATACTGTGCTTTCTGATAGCTTCTCATATATGGGAGAAGTTCTTCTGAAGCAGTTTTTGCTGTTTAGGTTTTGCTTGTAGCATCTCTGGTTCTGCTATGTATTAACGGAATTCGCATTCCGAAAGGAACCCATTATTGGAAAAATTAAAATCCTTGAAAGTCCATTGATGTGATCCTTTTGTCCTTAAGACAGGATTATGAAGATTCAATGAGTGAAAAACAGTCATATTGGGTTTGTACAATTCTATGATTACTGCTACAGATCATACTTGCTAGTGCCAGGTTTGATATGAGTTTTATTATGCTTCTTTTCATGACAGGTACATTCATGGGGATGTCAAACCTGGTAATTTTTTGCTTGGTCCTCAGGGCTGGAAGATAAAAACTGTATCTGACCGATCTTGGATTAGGTTATGGCCAATTTGCATAATCGATTGAAAAGGAGAAAAAAAGGAAAGACTCGACCGTCTCATTATCTTTGTGTCATTTATGATCTTGCAGCTAGAAGATGGTTAGATAATTCAACCGTTTTACACATTAAGTACAGTCAAACTCCATTTTGTTTCAGGTGCGCTGGAAACAATGTTAACCTCCTCTATTAAAGCTCTCCTGCATGAAATTACTGGTGCGTGCTAATTCATTGCTTCCTGCAGAGGAACAACTTGGTTCGCCAGTGTACATGCTCGTCTTGGCAGAACAAGTAGCAGAAGAGATGACCTAGAGTCCCTGGCTTATATGCTTGTTAAGATTACCTCCGGTTGTTTGCCCTGGCAAGAATACAGGGTTTGCTATATTATGATATTTCTTTAAAACGCATCTATCTGTCCTTTAACTGCCATGGCTAATTCAGGGTAAGGATAGCCCTCTCCTTGCTTGCAAGCAAAAGATGGCCACTCCTCCAGAAACTCTGTGTCGCAATTGTCCTGAGCCTTTCCTGCGATTCACTGAGCTCGTGTTTAGCTTGAAATTCAACAAAGAACCAAACTATGCAAGATACATTTCTCTTTTCGAGGGAAGCATTGGTCCAAATCTGTACATCTGGCCCTTTAGTCTTCATGTTGCTAAAGAGGTAGTAGCCTACTCTCAGAAAATCAGTAGATGCCAGTAAAAATATCTGATAGGATGATCTCATCCTCTAATTGAGCCATACGTTCTCCTTGCTGCAACATTCATTTGGCAGGTTGCAAATAAGGGAGTTACTTCAACTGAAGAAGATAAGCTCCAAAAGGAAGTATGAACGGGGTGGAGTGTATCGCAATGGATTGTCAATTATGATGCACATCCACCCATAAAGCAAAGGTAAGGACATAAAAGTTGTCAGAATTTTCTTCTGCTTTTGTACATTAGTGACTTTGTGCTTCACTTACTTCATGGTTTCATCTCATTGGCCCTTTTTCTTTAGGTTTTACACTGCTATTCATGATTTGAATCTGCCCTTACAAGCCGAGAAGATATGTGTAAATGGAATGTTTGTCAGCAGTGTAGCTTTTTGCTTAAATTTGTGGACCCTGATCATGGACGACGGCACTGGCTTCACTGCTCAAACTCGTTATCTTTCACCCGAATTTCTTCCCCAGGTTCCATTTCAGCTGCTCTATTTAGGACATTCATGTACTATGCAGATCCAGTAGTTCCATGTTACTAGATAATGCATAACGCATTTGACCAATGCATCAACCACTCAAAAATGGCATTCTCAATTAGGGGGGCTTAACAGCCTTTTTCAATGTTTAAAGGAGTGGATTCGGGCACGCTGGCTGGAGGGCTACCAGATCACTGCAATAGCCGGAGCAGACGATCACAGATCATATGTTGTAATGTCCAAGGGTAGGCCGATGAATGCCTGATTTCAACTTCTGATGACATGGTACCATACCATTTGACAAATTGTTCCCAAACCACCAAATGGAGGGTCCCGCTATCTTCAGCAGCATCTTGAGGTCAGCGATACATTTCCTTACAGGTGGATCAAGAGACAGTGGGCAGAAGGTTTCCACGTCACTGCCTTGGCCACTTCTGGGAGCAAATGGGCTGTTGTTACGTCCGATGAAGCTGGATTTTCTGCCCAGGTTCATAGATACTTCCAGCTTCAAGATTCCCTTTTTGTATTGTCTAAACCTGCAAGTTCCTGATTCGTTTTCTTGTGCTAAAATTAAGGTTGTAGAGATATACTTCCAGTTTCCTGCTGAAGGCATCCTCGAAAGGCAGAAGCAAGGCTACCGTATCACTTCAGTCGTGGCTAGTTCGGATCACATTGCTTTTGTCTTCAGTATTACTGGAGTAGTGCCATCAAGCGTAAAGCAAGAGACACTCCTAATGTCCACTTTCCCCATTATCGGAACTCCGGTGATTAATTCAGCTATTTGCAATACCATCAATTTGGTTGCATTAGATTCGCTTCTTGGAGCTCATTCTCATCTTTTGCAGGAGATGTGAGCAAGGGATTACTATATTTCTTCCATGTGCTTCAGCCAAATCCTATCTTAAGATCCCAAGAATTCTATGTGCATCATTGGTGCTCCCATGGGTGACTTGTGCGATAAAGTGAGCAAGCAACATCTCACATCTACTTTTAGGAGGCGAGGTTCGACAAGTCACTGGACATGGATCCATCATGTACAGAATTGTTTGAGTGAATAGTGGCCACTTTGTTTGATGCCCGCTTGTGGAAAAGCTTTAGACATTGTGACATTGATAACTTTTTCCTCCTTTTCTCTTTTTCAACTTCCCAAGCATAATAAGCGATGGAGACCAGGCATTAGAATGATGGGTTATCCTTCATCACTTACATTAGTAGCATCAAACAGGCAGCATCACAGCAAAGTATTCGTTACGCCTTCAAAGTTAACATAACCCCGGGCACACACTCCGGCATCTTCAGTTCTTCATAGAGGACGAGTTTTAAACAAGCAGAAGCGGTGCCTTGTTATATTTCCAAGGAGATTTTTAGATCTTGGTCAGTGTTTGTGTTCCAATAACTGGCTTGTCTCTTTCGTAAATATCCTCACCAATTTTGGTTTGAAATATGGCTGCAGTTCCAATCACATCTATTAGGACTTTAGGTGATTATATTTCTGCTTCGTTGCTCTAAAATGGCAGGGAATTTACTAGACATAGATATGATAATTGGGTTCTATCTTCAGAGAATACAGGGAACCTGGTCATTTAACTCCATTGCTCTTCTGATTACATGGCCCATAAGTTCTTCTCCCTTTGTCAAAGATCAAAAACGATAGAACTTCCTACCTTCATCTTCTACTAGCATTCGAATTCGATGCCTCAGTGCAATTGATAATATCTTTTGGAGCAGTAAGACATTCATGTATGAGAATTTTGGCAGGATGCAGCAATCAAATGAATAGATCGTTGTAATATTTATTAGTAAGACACAGTAAAACTCTCTTTTCCATGTAAAGAAACCAGACGTTGTTATCTATACTATCCTCTAGTCAGAGTACCTATTTAGAATTCTTTTCGCTCGGCTTATGTACAACTATGATTGTGTTTCCTAGGCCTCAATCATCTCCCCAACAGGAGTCCTTTTTGTGTTGTTGATTGAAACATCTGTAAATTCCGAAAGCATCGCTCTGAATTCATCTCCTGTAAGTGTCTCCTTCTCCAGAAGCAGATCCACTATCTTGTCCATGGCCTCCCGGTTGTTCCTTATATGTGCCTTTGCAATCTCATATGCATTGTCAATGATGTTCTTGACAGATGAGTCAATGTCCTCCGCGAGCTTCTCTGACATGGAATTCCTAGCTAGCATCCTCAGGACGACATCACTGCTTTGCACTGTTGGTTCGATCAATGCCCATGGACCAATTTTGGACATACCATACGTTATTACCATCTGCATTGCAGAAAATGAGGGAAAAAAATAGTTTATCATCTATGTTTCATAGATTAATTTATGTTTTGTCTCGAGTCACTGGAAAGAATTTCTCTTGAGCAAACCTGTCTTGCTATCTGAGTGATTTGTTGCAGGTCTCCAGCTGCACCGGTGGTGATTTCTGGTTCTCCAAATATGACTTCCTCAGCAGCTCGGCCACCTAGACCTCCAACGATTCTAGCAAATAACTGCTGTTTGGAGATCAGGGTAGGATCTTCACCAGGCAAAAACCACGTGAGACCGCGAGCTTGGCCTCTGGGTATTAGAGTGACTTTCTGTACCGGGTCATGTCCTGGCGTCAATGTCCTGTAAAAGAGAGCATCTTAAAATTGTTGGACAGACGACTAGTGAAAGGGTTAGTCCTGAAAAAGTAACAAGCTCTGTTGATGAACTTACGCGCAGATAGCGTGGCCGACTTCATGATACGCAACCAACAATTTGTTCTTTCCATCCACCATCTTGGTTCCTTCCATTCCAGCCACAATGCGGTCAATCGAGTCATCGACCTCCTTCAGCGTGATCTTGTCTTTGCCTCTCCTCCCGGCAAGAATGGTGGCCTCGTTCATCAGATTCGCCAAGTCAGCACCACTGAATCCTGGTGTTCGCATGGCAATCACACCGAGAGAGACATCCTTATCTAGCTTCTTATTTTTGCTGTGTACCTTCAGTATCTCTTCCCTTCCCCTTATATCTGGTAGTCCAACACTTACCTGCTCAGGCACAATGTAAGGTTTCAGTAGCCTTCAAATCAAACAAATTAATGTCAGTAATATTTCAAAAAGATTCAACGGACAGGTACCCATTTGATTTAACATGTCGTGTCCGAAGAAACTCTTTTTTTTTTCAGTTCATTAGGTTATCAAAGTCCAGTGTAACGTGGGATGACTCAAAACTGACATGCGCGACTGATATTTCCTAGACAAATGCCAGGATTTACCTGTCTATCAAACCTTCCTGGCCTAAGCAAGGCAGAATCAAGGATTTCGGGACGATTCGTTGCTGCGATGACGATCACTCCACTGTTCCCACTATAACCGTCCATCTCAGTGAGCAACTGATTCAGTGTTTGCTCTCTCTCGTCATTTCCTCCTCCGATGCCTGTTCCTCTCTGCCTCCCAACAGCATCAATCTCATCAATGACGACCAAGCAAGGCGAATTCGCCTTCGCCTTGTTAAACAGGTCTCGCACCCTCGAAGCGCCTACACCGACAAACATCTGGATGAACTCTGACCCGGACAGCGAAAAGAAAGGGACCCCAGCTTCTCCTGCAATCGCCTTGGCCAACAAGGTCTTCCCTGTCCCTGGTGGCCCCACTAGAAGAACTCCTTTTGGGATCCTTGCTCCCACGGCTGTGAACTTCTCCGGCGTCCTTAAGAACTCCACAATCTCCTGGAAGTCCTGCTTCGCCTCATCAACCCCGGCCACGTCATCAAATGTTATTCCTGTGTTCGGTTCCATCTGAAACTTCGCCTTGCTTCTGTTTCATAAACATGAGAAAACAAGTTGGTTTTAGCAAGATTTGTCTCAAGATATTTGAACTGATGAAAAAAGCTTACAAAGTTCACATGAATCAATTTTATCAACCACTTTCGTACTAGGATTACTGACTTCACTCAATACAACTAAAGCTAGCTAGGAAATTGCTGAATTTTCATGCCTTTCAAGTCCAAAGGGCAAATTGGGTCCTGCCGGATTGTTCCAAGACGAGCTCCTCAACAGCAGACTCCCTAGGAGTATCAACGGGAAAGCCAAGTTCCCCAGCAGATCGAGGATCGCTGGCCACATGCTGGCATCCATAGGATGAGCTGCGAAGTCCACGTTCTTGTCCTCCATCTTCCTGAGCAGCTCCTGTGGTAGGCCCGGCAGCTGAACCTTCACCCTCTGGACCTTGTCAAGGGCGGGGTTGTAGATCTCCGCAATCGCGACGGTCCCATTCTCGAACAAGTCCACCTTCCTCACTGCGCCTTCGTCCAGGTACTGCAAGAACCTGGTGTAGGACATCCTACTCGAGGCGGACTCGATCAGGCTCTGGGGCTCCGCCCTCGCAGGCCTGAGAAAAGAAGTCCCTAGCCCCAGACCCGTCGAAGCCACAGTCGCGAGCAGCTTCCTCCTGCCGACGCTGGCGTCGGAACACGATTTCTGACAAGGGTTTTGGCTTGCGGAGCTGATCCTGGGATGTGGACTCTCCTTGGGGATGCCGTCCTGGGACTTGCACGGAGGGAGGTGAGAGAGAGACAGGGACAGAGCAGGCGACATTCTCTTCTATCGAACTTGATGAGATTCACCTAAAGAGCAGCTAGCGTTTTATGTTCTTCTCTGGCGCTTGAAACCTCGGTGACAATTGGGTGACAGCATGCAAACTAGTTCTGTGTATAAACAAGGCTGAGCAACGCTGGATGTTTCCAGCACTTGAAACTTGGAATCTTCTTCTTCTTCTTCTGCAGGGCACGTTTTGTCTCCTAGTTCTCGTTCTCGGTTTGTGAAGGGTCTGGAAGTTGGTGAATGACGAAGTCGTTTGACTTGACAGTGATCGTGACTTGAGTTGTAGAGAAGAGAGATATCTGTCTTTTTCTCCTCGCGACTCGAGCCATACACTTGGGAAAGCGGAAGTGGCGGATTGAAACTTCTGTCCCGGGAGAAAATGATCCTTTCTGTCAGGTTCTCAAAGCATATGCCAGATGGCGGTAGGAAATGCCGTTGATGGCTGAATTTAATTTTATTTTCGCCGCTCCAGATAATTTAAGGACCGCAAATATTTTACCATTTTGTTTTTTCATAAGAATAATGTATTTGAACTTACTAAACTCGATTAATTTTTATCAGTACATATAAATTGTGCGATCCACGCCCATCAGATAAGACTCTACCCCCGATCGGCCGGCGAGTGTGGTCCCTAAAATTACTTTTGGATAGGAGATTCCTAATTTGAATATAAATTTGTAGTATCCTCACCAAATACTTAATCACTCAATTAAACTTTGGGTATTTAATTTCTGTTTTTACAAGTAAGGATGCTTGTTAAATTTTGAGGCATGATATCTCTCTACCTGCAATGAATTTATCATTTTTGAAAGATGGTTAGTGCGCGTTATTGGAAAGATCCCTTTGCTCATTATAATAAATGGCTCTACACATTTGCTACAGAATGTTCATCGAAAGAGCATTGGGCCGTAAATTTCATTCAAACATTCTACATGTCAATTGATTAACACAATATAATATGATGTTAGAAGAGCAACCAAGACATTGTTGAGCAGAAAGCTCATTCTCCACAAGGTAGAAAAAGAAACCTAACTATCCGACTAGGATATAATTTAATTTACAAGAATAGTACATGGATGTAAATTGTGTACATTATTAATTTACTTACACTTTAATGGGAAATAAATTAGTTTTATCAAGTGATAAACAATGTAAAAGAGAATCCTAAAGGTCACGCCTGTTTTCTTGAGTAAAAAGAGTAAAATAGAGTTCTGTGATGGGATGATGACACAAATTGTGACATACTGATTTTCTATTTCTGTTTTTAATAAAATGAGACAGGCATTTCATCTTCACGCATATAGTTTTTTCCCTGAGTCGGCCACTCATGTGAAAACTAATCTATCAGGTGAAGCCGTTAAGAGATTCTAATGCATCAGACTCAAGAATTTGTCCAGGAAGCGATCTTTCGACCGAGCTAATATGCAAGGGTCATTACAGCACGGTTAAAAATCGATTAGAGACCGGAGATAGGTCGACTCAACAGAGGCATGTGATCAAGTGTGGGTGATTCCACCAGATCGCACAATTCTTGTCAATCGGCATTGGACCGACTTTTCTGTCGTTTGGGTACCCTATGTCTATATTTGAAACCTTGAGATTACCACAACATCCGAGAGTCGCCAATGTGTCAAATATGTACATCGTGGCTCGAAAATGATTAACCACGGGTCAAATGCATGAAAATTTCTAAAAGCTACCCGGTGGATTAGGACGCGCTAGTATCGTGCCAGAGTGAAATTAACCGTTAATTGAAACCGAATTCAGAAATTGGAAGTCATATTGTGTCACAAATCATTTTAGGAACATTGACTCATCTTCAAAAGATTTTTCTTGCAAACCGAGTTTTTTGGCAAAATAATCAAAGTATAGTTAATTTGGTTCGGAAAAATTGATAGGCCCGCTTTTGGTCGTACTTTTGAGATCTAAGATGGTTCTATGGTCAAGTAATTATGTGAATGAAGTACGGTGACATTAGATTAATTTTATGGACTTCAATTTGGCTCAATTGGAAGAGAATTGAATGGAATTGAAGAATGTGATGTACAACTTTGCAAAATTCGTATGCCATGGTGTATGAGGCAAAATGGACCCATTGGAGGATTGTTGTGAAAGATTAGAGTTAGTGGAAGGTGACCTCATGTGAGGTCATGGTGGGGCCAAAGTGGAGGAGATTTGGACAAGTGTGGGGTGCTCCTTTGCCCCCAAAAAGTGCCCATCAACATCATTTTCTTCCTTGAATCAAGGGTGTCTTGGAACTTGAGGAGGAGAAAGAGAGAGAGAGGGAGTTGTGATCGAAACCAGCCAAGCCCAACACCCGACCGGTTGCCCCTTCGCTCGCTCGCTCGTCATCGTCGTCGTCGCCGCCCGTCCGCGCTCGTAGCTCGCGTGGCTACTCTCCGGCTAGCCCGTCGCTCCGCTCGGCCTTCGTCCGCGTGCCAGCAGCAGTCGTTCGTTGTCCAGCAGCTTGCCGTCGCCCTGGGTCGCCGGAAGACCCGCCGGAGCCACCATCTGCACCGCCCGAGCTGCTGCCGCCCATCTCTGCCGTTCCTCCGCCCAACCAGCTGCCGAGCCGCCTCCGTTCGGCCAAGGTCAGCCACCGGAGTTCCAGCCCTAGTCCGGTTCTTCAAGACCCGTTTTGGGTGCCTTCCGGTCTTCTTTTGGTGCCAACCTGAGGAGGTTTTCTGACTGCTTCGCCGTTGTCTTCGCCGAAGACTCATCGGAAAGTGATTCCGGTGAGTTTAGCCTCCTAAACCTTGATTAGAGGGTTAATGATGCTTAGGGAGGTTTAGTTTAAGTTAAGTGAGATTATATGGTTAGATTAGTTTAGTTAAGTGTGGATTAGATTAAGAGGTGTGATTAGTTTAGGGTATGTTTAATTAAAGTTAATGGATGTTTATGTTAGTATAATGATGATTGGACTTTAATTAATAATTTTGAATTAAGTATGTATTTCGAAATTATTTAATTATTTAATAATAAATTTATTATTTAAAATTATTAAAATATTATTATTTAATTAATTTTGGAATAAAATTAATTATTTATTAAATTCTGAAAAAATTTTCGAACCTTAATTTCTCAGAATTTTGTGCTGATCGCTGTTATGTATTTAGATTTGATAAATGGATATTGCAAATTGAGTGTTGATTGTGAAAAATATGGATTTTATTCGTAAAATCCTAGATGTTGGGTTTTGATACCAAAATTGGATTTTAAGGATTATATTAAATAGTGGGGGTTTGAAAAAGTGAGATATTAGTTTTCTGATTCGAAATTAACGTGCCTCCACACGCATGAATAATTTCTGGAATATTTTTAATATGAAGAAAAGAGGCTGAGATCACTATTTTAAGTGGAAGTATTGAGTGAAATGCAAAGTGTCCCGGGCCGAATATGAAATTGTTGTGTGATAATTAAGAGGAAGTTATCCTGGGCTGTTGAGCCGGACTTGCCCCTATATGGGATGCCCCTTACAACATATTTGGGTCACAGTAGATTATAGGCCCATGCTCCTTTAGGAATGCCGTCGACGTAATGACGAAGCCGTGCTCCAAGGTGGGGAGACGATGCTTGGCTATGTGCTAGTAGATAGCCGAACTGCGAGTAGGCTATGTTCATGTGTGGTTATAAATGAAAATTGGAACGTGTGCTGAGTGTGGTTATTGATTATATGAAAGTGATTGCATTCCAATTGTTTAAGTTCTTATTACTACCTGTGATTGAGTGATTTGAACTGTATTAACCTGCAGGAAGGAAGTAAGGCGAGGTAAGTCTTCTGTGTAGTGTAGCTAGGCCACCCTTGGGTGTATTTTCTTTCTAATAGGGGTTTAGGGGGGGTGAACTTGCTGAGAAAATGTCTCACCCCATTGTGGGCCAAAATTACAGGACCGTAGATCGCGGAACCCCCTGAGCGTTATGGTATTCCTGTACAAATTATGGAGCAGAAGCATAGTTTTCCCGATCCTGATAGTCATTGGATCTATGAGCTTGTCAGGACCACGGTCTAGGTCCAGGAGGCCTTGTTTGTCAGGGTGCCTCATCAATATAGGGCGTGGTTCCGCTTTGGAGCCAATGGTTTCAAGGTTGGTCCTCTTGAAGGTTTTGATATTCCACCTGCTGCGATGGAAGCTATTCTAGGTGAGGGTGTAACTGACCCTCTCGAGGGTAGGGTGGAGGACCCATCGTTTCTGAAGGCTGTTCAGTCAGAAGTGGGATCGGCGAACGAGTCCGACTAGTGGTCATAGGACTGTTCCTTCTTTTTGGTGGACCAATCTTTTTGTAGATTGAGCCTTTTTGGTATATATGTAAACTCTGGAGTGAATATTTATGAAAGCATGTTTGTTTATGAATGAGTTGGTTTCTTGCTTTCCTATCCCGTGAGTTTTTGTCAGGGGTTTTATAATACGTTCCGCATGCACAATAATAAATGAATGGGGTTGGCAACATTACCTGGGAATGTCGTATTTGCATGACCATGGCGGGTTGTTCGGGTGCTCGGGGTCCCGGGGCATAACACAAATGGTTCCTAAGTTTTGGCACAATGGGCGAGTTGTCCCCAAACTTCTAGTATATGTCAAATTTAGTCCCTAAATCATATGAAAATATCTAATGTTATTCCTAATGTTGAATTAATAAAATGACAATATTGAATATTTTCTTGTAATTTAATGACTATTTTGAATATGTACTAGAAGTCTAAAAACCATACTAAATAAACTAAAAGTTCATGAACCAAATTGCACGTCGAATTAAAGCTTAAGGACCACATTTCATATCGAGTCATAGTTTAGAAACCATTTGTATCATTTTCCCTTACGTGATTGAGCCACATCACCTTAAATTATAGAGGTCCATTTACCTCCCACTTTCTATTTACATTTTGGACAAAGTAACTTCATTTTCCTCACACTCTAATCTTAAATGCACTTAAAGACTTCAAATTGCAACATTAAAGTAATTTGAATGTAATCTGACATAATGATCAGTAAAGCTGAATTCACCTTAGTGTTCCATTTATCAGCAAATATATTAGATACATGACTATGTATCATGAGTCAACCAGTTAAATTATAATATTGTGGTTAAGCCCCTCGTCGCGCAACCATAGGCTCTATCTCACAAACCCATGCATTTCTTAAATTAAATAAAACAATAAAAAGTCTTGCATATTAGTAAAACTAATAATAATTTGCAATTCAGCTTTACACTGGGTATAGCCCCAAATGAGATGGGAGAGCAGCAAGCCAAACACTAGTATGTGGTTGGGTCACGTGGTCAAACATAATTTAAAAATAATTTTCAACAGGAAATAGTTTTCAATTTATCTAAAATTTTAATTTTAGAGTATGATAATGTATTTTGAAGAAATATCTGGCAACTTATACATATGTCACTGCATCAAAACTAATGCATTCGAAAAAGCATGATGAAATTTGAAGAAGTATATAGTAACTTATACATATTGGGAAAATTATCAAAAAAATCCTAAACCTATTGCGATTATTCCAATTTAGTCATAAACTTATTTTTTTTGGTCAATTCAATGCAATCATGTCAATTTAGCCCATTCTGCTAATTTTGGCCGGCCGGCATTAGCTGTCTGGCGGACCTGACATAAATAATTTTTTAATACATTTTCTTTTATTTTTATTAATTTTTAATTTTGACTTTTCTTTTTTCTCTCTTTTTTTCTTCCTTCCTCACTCTTCCTTTGGGCGAGCCAGCCCCTCCGGCCAATGGTTATTCTATCACCCTAAAACAGATTAAATAAACGAGTACTCTATCGTTCTTTAAAAGTAATACATGCGTCCCAGTGAAAAAGTGAAATTTAAAGCATGATATGCTATAAAAGTGTCAAACTGGACATTGTACTTGCGGAAAAACCGAAGAGGATATCTTTCTAATATGGTAACCGAGACAAGTTCAATAAAAATTAATTAATGTAGCATCACGATAAGTTAACACATGAAAAAAACTATACTACAAGAATGGCTCCAAAAATTATCAGTTTTAAGCGACTATACAAAAATATATGTTAGGTATACTTCTAACTAATGCTTTGAAGTAATATATCGTCTATACCACAAATTAAACAAACTTAATGGCTACTTCACCCTCAAAATTTTCAAAGAGTTTCCATGAAAAACCCATATATTGAAAACATCTTATGATCCCGCAAAACTATGATTGACCGGATCATAATTTACAATAATCGAAATAGTCAGCAAATTATCAATGAATGCCTGACCTTCAAAGTTCTACTTAAAACCAATTCAAATATCCCTTAAATCTATCATCTTTCCTTTTACGACAATTGAAATTATGCGAAAACATTAGATCAAAACCTTTACGTATTATTTTATGCTTTATCAACTTTTTCCACTATTTCCTTGCACTTGCAACACGTGTGCCGTTTAGTAAAAAAATAAAGAAATTAGTAACTGCGCAGCACAAAGGAATTTGTTAATTTGTTTGAATAGTGTGTCTAGTCTGATAAAATAATTGAAAAAAGAAAAATTTTGGTTTTTCGGATGAGCACGATTTGTCTTACATGCCTAGCAAACAAATAAGTCATTCGCTAGGAAAATGAAATACCTTGATCCGGATGGACCTTTACTTTTGACGTTTTAAAATGAGCTTTTTGTTATAAGTTATAAATTGTTATAAGTTATAAATTCTTAAAAGTACAGACCCCATAACAATTTATAATTATTATTTATTTATTTTTTATGATTCAAATAGACTGTTATTATCAAAGTAGATTAAAGACTGTTATCTAATTATTTCTTTTTTATAATCTAAATTTTATGACGTATGTATCTCAACGTATTTTAAATTCGAATTATTTAAAATTTACATAAAATAAATATCAACACATAAGTACGTATCTTTCATTATTTTTTGAGATTAGAATTATTTAACCGGGCGAAAAAGCAAATTATTGCTTTGCATGGCAAATACCAACTAAAGCCCAAAGCATCGACTTCTCTGCTCTCCGTTCAAACAATGTCCCGACCGCATGCATGGTTCCCCTCCCAATCTCGACCGCCAGCGCCATTTCCCCGGTCAAGATCCTCAGCTACAATTCAAATTTCGTTTCCATAAAGCACAAGCTGATCACATTCTTGAAGCACTCTTCTTCCATAAAGCACATCACTCAAATCCACGCCCAGATACTTGTCTCTGGGCTCCTCGGCGACGCTTTTCTTGCCCGCGAAATCATCCGGCTCTACTCCCTGTCTTCCTCCACGAAATGCTTGAGCTACGCTCGGTCGATAGTCGAGCACGCGGAGATGTCGGCGCCCTCTTCGTGGAACATTGTGATAAGAGGTTTGGCATCGAATGAATCGTGGAGGGATGCGTTGCGGGTCTATCTCAGAATGCGGCGCGGTGGGGTTAGTCCGAATGAGCACACTTTCCCTTTCGTCTTGAAGTCGTGCGCGGCTCTTGCGGTGCTGCGACAGGGCAGGCAAGTCCATGGGGAGGTTTGTAAGTTCGGTTTGGAGAGTAACGTTTATGTTCAGAATGCTTTGATTAGCTTTTACGGATCGTGCAAGAAGATCTTGAACGCATGTGAGGTGTTTGATGGAATGTCCACAAGAACCGTTGTTTCTTGGAATGCTGTTCTGACTGCCTGCATTGAGAATTTGCGATTGGCTGATGGGATTGGATATTTTGTGGAGATGAGGAACTGCGGATTTGAGCCGGATGAGACCACAATGGTGGTTGTGCTCTCTGCTTGTGTCGAGCTGGGGAACTTGGGCTTGGGCAAATGGGTTCATTCCCAAGTGACTCACAAGGGCATGATTTTGAACTGCCAGTTGGGTACTGCCCTTGTTGACATGTATGCAAAGTGTGGTGCTGTTCGGTGCGCTAGTTTTGTTTTTCACCGAATGGGAGAGAGAAATTTGTGGACTTGGAGTGCAATGATCCTGGGGCTGGCCCAACATGGCTTCGCTAACGAAGCCCTCCGCCTCTTTTTGAACATGATGGAGAGTACATCTGTACGCCCAAACTATGTGACCTTCCTTGGAGTTCTCTGTGCTTGTAGCCATGCTGGATTAGTGGATGAGGGATATAAGTACTTCCATGAAATGCAGTATGTTCATGGGATTAAACCAATGATGGTACATTATGGTGCTATGGTAGATATTCTGGGTCGTGCTGGTCGTCTCAGAGAGGCTTATTCTTTTATAACAACAATGCCAACAAAGGCTGACTCAGTAGTATGGAGGACGTTGCTCAGTGCATGCCACATTCATGACGTGGAGGACATAAGTGGGCTGGGTAGTGAAGTACGGAAGAGACTGCTTGAACTGGAGCCGAGGAGGGGCGGGAATTTGATTATGGTTGCAAACATGTATGCTGAGGCTGGGATGTGGGAGAAAGCAGCAAAAACGAGGGGAGACATGAAAAGCAAAGGGGTAAAGAAGATGGCAGGGGAGAGTTGTGTTGAGTTAGGCGGCTCTGTTTATAAGTTCTATTCCGGGAATGATTGTCGGGATGATTATGAAGAGACTTTTCATATGCTTGATGATCTAAGCCTGCACATGAAAAAGATCAATGAATTGTAACTTTAGTTGCCTTCTTAGCTAGCCAATGGAAGTCATATATAAATTCTATTTCCACTGTCCTGTTCTCTTGTAATTGATTACTTGTAAGTTATTCTTTTCGTTCTTCATGGCTTCACCAATATGAAATCAAATGTTTAGGGTCTCCCGTGAATTTTGTAAAGTTGGTTTTGGATTGTCCATAAAATTTTTGCGGAGTAATGACTACAAACTTGAACTTCAAAATTTTCAAATGGTGCTTAATATGAGGTCTCTGTTAACTTAAGTGCCATGTCAAATGATTTTTAACGACCGACAGCCAACATGAGGTCGAAATAATGTCATGGACAGCCACATCAAATTATTTTTGAAGTCAGAACATTATATTTTTTTACGTTTCTTTCTTTCCCTGTTTTCTTTGCTTTTTCATGTTCTTATTTTCTCCACTTCTTCTTCCTTGGTGGACCCGTTGCCATCGTCCTCTTTGTCCACTGACATCGTCACCATTGTCCCCATTTTAAGAGCCGTGAGTGCAATCCCAGTTGGGTCGCACAACGAATCCGGGTTGCACGACCTCTGGGCCATGGCATGACCTGCGCATGACAGAACTGGAGGCCTCAGGACTACTTGGTGGTCCTGGCTGTTGTTGATTGGGGTTGGTGGTTGGTGGTCTCAAAATCATTGGTTCGGAATGGTGTGGTCGTGATGACAAAACCATGGCTCCTTCCTTTAACCCAAGAACTTCAAAACTTAATGGGAGTAAAGAGAACGAATTATTTGGGAGAAGAGAGACTCAGGAAAAACACTGCGTGGTTGTTGCAGGAGGGAGGGAGGGAGAACGAATGAAATTTTTGTTTAAAAATAGCAAAAAGATTTGGCAAACAAGTGGACACGATGTGAGCATGTTGGATGGTCATTTAATGGCGTTAGTACCGTACCGATGTCTTCCGTCTATGAATTCAATGCAGGTATCACGTTAAGTGCAATTTTAAAAATTTAAGGTATTACATTGAATAAAGAAATAGTTTATATTTTAATTGTAAATCGGGCTTACATAAGGTAGTTGTGGTGTCATCAAGTGATGTCATCATGTCTTGTAAAACTAATTGAAGCATATGGAGAAACCTTTTCACATGAAGGGGAACCAGCAAGCTGGAATTTTAAAGTGAAATAAGCCCGCTAGTACCACAGCAACAGTGACACACAACCCTTCATTTGATATGAGTAGCCGAAAGGATAAGCACAGCCAAATATAGATAAGGACTGGAAGGTTCAGCAATGACCAAAGATGCTACAGGCTCAAGAGAATCTACATCAACTATGAGGGTTTCAACAGTTTTGCGCGTGCTTGCAGACACTCGCAAGAGAAAGATGTCAGATACACCAGAGGGCAAGCAGCACTCGATGAATGGCAAATAGTGGCTGATTTCTCCTCAAAGTAAATCATCGAATGTACAAACGGGGGATTCATAAGTTCTTCGTTCCCATTGACTATCTCCATTCCCTACCGGCTGTATTCTAAGTTAAATTGATAACTTCTATTAATTAAGCTATTAAAACAGTAACGATATCATGCCTTGAAGATAGAAGTGCGGGATGAATTTATAAATGGCCTAAAATCTGTCCGAGGGATGTGTAAGTACCAAGTACCACAATGACAACATTCATCAATATGATTGCGCCTATCGTGACAGTTTCGCATCCTAAGGTCCTGTAAGTGCCTGTAATCTTCAAGTAGCATATGCAAGGCAGTAGGATAGACGTGGTTACACTGAGGAAAGCTCCGACCAGTGACATCAGATACCCGAAGAAAGGGACAGTCAAGGCCACAACAACAGTGCTGATCACCAAGAGGGTACTGATCAAAAGACTGAAAGGCCTCTTGTTGTAGTAGCAAGGAAAGCACTGCTTGGTCGCATTGACGATTGGTGTCACCATCAAAGCATATTTGCATATAGGGTTCACCAAGGTTGTGTAAATTGCCACTTTTGAGCTCAGTTTTCCTAGAGGGATGTTTAATGTTATTTGCGATTGTACCTCATCTCCAAACATCAGGTAACCCATTACAGCCATTGATGCATAACCGACAGTGCAGAGGATAAAGCACAATAGAAGAACCTGCAACAAAAATTATAAGTGATGAGTTTCACTAAAAAGCCCAAAACCTTTTTCTCAGTAGCTTCAATTTCTTAAGAGCGGAATTTGACAAAAAGGGAAACTGGAAACCATGCTGTTACTTACATTAGAGAACTGATGTTTCTTCCTCATAGAGGTATAAAGCGTGGGAAAAACTGGATGAGCGCAATAACAGAAACCGTATAAGCTAACAGAAGTAGGAACCCCACTCCAATTTATCAGCGCTCCGGTATGATGAAATCCAACTCCATCGTTCGCAGTCCATAGAATTGAGACGAGGATGATGCCAGAAGCTAAGACCCCACTTGCAGATATATAAGAAAGCAAACTCAAATTGTCCAACCAAACCGAGGGCAAAATTATTAGTGCAACAATCAGCACCAAACTCTGTTTTCCACAGATGAACCCTCCGATGTTGAATTCCATGTCCGGGAATAAGTTATGCAGATTATCTCCCTCTAGAATAAGAAATCCTGTAGCTACCAAGAATAGCTCTATGTACATGAAGGCCGATAACAGGACACGCCCCTTGCTACCGAAGGCTAGCTCTCCAATGTCAGGGTAAGTTCTAATGCTTGAGTGGACATCCATGCACCTCTGAATGAGCAGGCCCGAGTAAAAGGCTGCTATGGCTATGGCAAAGAGAAGTATTAAGCTCAACCAACCGCCTGATGCAAGTGCGTATGGTGTCGACAAAATTCCCACTCCTACGTAATGAAGTCAGAACATTTTTCAGCATAAAAGAGATTCTTCATAAATTACATAGACCAGCCTTAACATCATGAAAGTTAATTCACTAGCTGAGATACTTTGACATAGAATTAACTTTGGATTCTACAAATTCTTTAAGGTCAAGATGCTCATTGAGGTCATCAACACTTCATCCTTCTTAGTTCCGCTTTGAAATTTCAAGCATGACTCTAAAAGAATGTGTTTCAAGCATGACGAATCCTTTAAGGTCAAGATGCTCATTAGCTGAGACAATTGGTTATCAAAAACACGAAAGCTGAACAGTGAACACCATCTGCACTGCATGGTTGGTTCTACAGAATGTGCGCTAAGCATCAATATTACGAGTCAAGCAGCTCTATCGATAGTACGTACAGCAACAGCCTACGACGTTCAAAGGTCTGGTCAAACTAGAGGGCAAAAGAATTAGAGACCTGACAAAGCGTTGAGGCCATTGAAACAGGTTTTGAAGAAAGATGTGTTGCCCTCACAGAGATTTTCACACTTCGACTGTCCTTCCTCTAGTTTGTGCGCCGATCCTTGTTGCTTCTCGTTATACAAGAGAGGCTCATTAAAGTACGACCCATCACTTGAATTCGCCTCCATAGAGAGAGAGAGAGAGAGAATATGAGTGGCTATTCCTTAGAGGGAAGACGTGGAAACCCTATCAAGAAATAAATACTTGGAGGTGGCCTTCAAACTCAAAACCCTAGTTGCTTTTTGAATAGCCATTGCATGCCCTCTTTTTCAACACACATTTTACAGGTGCCACATTTTTTTTTTCCATTATATGTTTGCGAACGTTGGGGTGTTTTCTCGTGACCTTCCTTCTGGGGTTGAGTGATAAGTTTTCCCTTGTCCTTTATGCAGCGAGTTTGGACTACTGCACATTATCATGAATTTTCAAGCTGACGTGGCTTTGGACTCAATACGGTAGAAAGAATGACATTGCCTTGCCAAGAATCGACAAAAAAAATAAAACAACATTTTTGCCAAGTACGACGGAGCTCAATAACTTTGATGAGGAGAACATCTTTTCCCACCACATCTTGTGATCCAAATTTTTGAATCTTGATCTCTCTCTCACCTTTTTGAAAAAAGAAAGATGTCACTAGCTTGTCCACGTAAGTTATATTTTATGGTCTTTAAGGATTCTCAGATCGAAACTCGACATTTATGTACATAGACCTTTCATGTAATAAGTGACATTTTAAATATATCATGCCTCATAATACTTCTTATGATACGATACAAAATCCTTTCCTAATTAAAAGAAATCTAAGAAAAAAAGACATGTTGATATGGTACGGCTCATAAGCAAATAACTGCAAAAAACACGTTGAGTCATGTGTCCAACATGAATAATGCAATATAGGAGCTTTATAGCCTTAACCCTAGATATAAAATAATATAATTTATCGAAGGTTTTGATTAATGAGGATTCCTAAAAGATAATTTGTCGTTTCCTTAGATCAATTGCCGTTAAGAACTACAAGTGAAAGCTGTCTTGGGGTTTTCCTAATTAATTGGGTTCCGATAGTCCAGTATGTTTTTTTTTTTTTTTTTTTTTTTTCATTATTTGATGGCCAATATCGAATTGAAAAGTTATTATCTCAATGACGAAAGTCGTCACTCCTAAAGTTTCTATATTTATATGAGAAAATCACAAACATATTGAGACAATCATTATCATAGAACGTTCTTTCTTGCTTCTTAGCACAAAATTATAGATTAATGCACTAAGTCTGCTTAGTGGACATGAATAAAGAAGTTTTACATGTATTGCCTTGCTAAAAGCACAAGGAGAGATTAACACCTGCAATCTTTAAATAATCTTATTAATGAGGAGGAATCCTCCCTAGGTAAGTAAATTAGGAGTGCGTAAGATATCTTATTCATTTGAAAATCCAGTTAAGATGCAAATCAAAATCAGGATAAGTAATCAAACGATATGCACTTTATAGTACAAGGAATCAAACCTATGCCTTTTCATCTAATCCACATACGACGAGGTTCTTTTTTAACTATTGGAAGTGAAGCATGAAAAGTGAACAGTGAAGGGTAGCTAGATGGGTATTGCTAGAAATTTAAAGAGTACGTAAAATTGACGTATTGTCCATTAGAGAGGAAGAGAGTAAAGTGGTCCTAGGTCCTCTCATGAGGGCCGTATGGCATGAAAACGAATGTTCACGCATAAGGAGCCAACATACAAGAAAACAAGAAAAACGGATGGCAAGAGAATCGTTGTCATTTTAATCATAAATTCTGCGTTCCACTTCCCTCCACTTCACGGGAAAATTCGTCCACTACCCCGGACCCCAAGGTAATATTCTAGCATCTTCATTTTGATTCGCCACCTTTTCTTGGTTTTCCCTATGTTCCCTAGACAAATTCAAATCATCACGTCCTAAAGTCGGTAGGTTACTTTGATAAATTTTTTTTTTTATATATATTTTTGTCGTGCTAAGGTCCCGAAGATCGACGAGTATCTGTCTCGGTGAGCGACAAATTCAGCACTTTGGATCGTAGCTGCGGTGTTAACATCTCGGGTCTCGGAAATCCAGCGAATTCCGGGTTCCAGGATTAATTTTTGTTTTCTTTTTCCTGAGAGATATGACACCCTGTCGAGTCAATCCCTCTAGGGCCTCAAATTTATTTATTTACACGTCTTGTCATCTCGTCTCGTCTGATGAATATTCAAAAGAGATAGGCCTCCATTTTTGAAGTCTCATCCTTTATTATTAATTCGACAAATAGATCTAGGAATAAAAAAATTTCCTTAAAGTCTCCCAAAATTTCTGCATTGTAGTTATTTGTATACACTCAAATTTAATTATCGTAAATTTTTTGTCAAGAGAGATTTATCATGTATTTCATGAGAGGGTCGCGATGAGAACAAGTGGTTTTATTTTCTTATTGTCATGTAAAGCCTTGGTACTTGATGACAAGTTTAGATGGACGAGGCTCTTGGTTTTCCGGTAGACCTAAATCTTCTTATCCTTGGGGTGAGTACAAGGAATTGGTCTTGAATTCATAACCAGGTCTATTAAATCCTTAGTTTTGCAGTAGCCGCCTACTTCTCTTTTCATAAAAGACAACCCTAATTTCTCTTAATGCTTGTCAAATTTTGCGTATGCTCCTAATCTAGTTATAGGCTCATTTTAGGCTCCAGATTACGGGTTGATCTATCTTTCCTCTCATGTTAGAAGTTGCCCAGGACTAACACAAACTCTTGACAACATCCAAAGGCAAGACATGTCCGAGTAGATGGTCTACATTTGCTAAAAAAATCCTACGACTCTCTCTGAATCACACAATTGTGCGGTGACCATGAGAAGATTGTGTAATAGCAAGTACGATCTGCAGATAAGGGCATTTTAAATCGTATGGAATAATTATAGTGAGATTGAAGAGATCATGCTAATAGGTGTCAATCAGCGGCGTTATCTAATGGAGGTAGGTAAAGAGAGAGAATTTAAAGAGCAAGAAGCCAAATCGGTTCAACGCATTAAGTGCGCACCACCTAGCAAAAAGCCAAAGTTTCTAGGGGACAAAAGTTAGTGGACTATAACATTTGTCAAAGTTAGATAATAGGGTTTACTCATCTGCTTCTTTGTTCAAATGATTTCTCCAAGCAAATAGATAAAGACATGACATCAGTCAAAAGAAAGACAAGAGAGGGACAACCTTCTTGCACAATACGACAGGCGTTCTCTGAGATCCTGAGAACCGGCCAACGTCTAACTCATATCGCTCTTTTGACATTCAGCAAACGTGACCACGAAGAGGGAAGTTCAAAGTAGCAAAAGAAACCATAAAAAGAACGACAGACTTTTCTTGGCTTTCATTTGGGACATTCAAGGAAAGCTCGATAATTATGTAACATAGAGGACTGAATCTCTTAAGTTTAATAAGTTCTTGACTGTAGAGATGATGAGACTGTGCGTTTTGAAAAGGAAAAATGAATATTATTATACGAAAGTGAAATTGTTTTTCTTGATCATCTAGAAACTTAATTACTTCAACTAGGAAAGCTGTGCATGAGGGGAATCGGAATTCTCATGATTGGATGCTGAGAACATCGGATGCTGAGAACAGTCACTCTCTAGCCGCATAATCTATAGTTTGCCAGGTTAGACAAAAAAATATTGAGAGTTGTACGAAATGCAATTGACAGGAGAGGGAGATTATGGGACTGATGCTTCCTATATATATATTCTTCTTAATTAAATTCTTTGTTTAAGAATTCTTGATTAGTTTCAAGTTTTTAGATAATAGCTTTTTTAATACATTTCATAAACAGGCTAAAGAAATTAGAGAAAAATATTATGATTACCTATATGAACATAAAACTCATATATTTTTCTTTGACTGGCTTGAAGAATATTTTCTTCAACAAAAAGAAATATATGTCCTAGATCACACTTATAAATGGAAATTATATAATGGCTACACCATAAAGTCTAATCATCATCCTTTAAGGAAAATTAAAATTGAACACAGGGATAGTGAAATGATACCTTCTTCTTTTAGAATAACAAATGAAGCTGATGAACTCACAATGTAAAAATAATACAACAAAATAATTATACAAATCAACACCTCCATGCTATTGGTAATCAATAAAATAGGATAGAATCTTTAATTTTATCATATTCATCTCATTTATCAAAATCATAAACCTTCAAATCATATATACTAATACATACACACACACACACACATATATATATATATATATATATATATCACTGTTTTTTCTCCATAGTGTGGGTTGTATTTCAATAAAGTTAGAGTAGACTGGTGATGCAACTCAGCTGGATCCTCCACTACTTGATTGTGATGAGTCCATTGTTTAGAAGAGTCCATTTACCCTCTAAACGGATAGTATCTCAATCAATTATGAGATTTTCAGGGAATCAGTTCAATAACAAGATAAGACACGAATCTCTCTTGGGACCTCAGCTCGCCTATTATTCATTTCCTTATCTATAATTCAGAAAAAGAGAATCTTCACGTGTAGATGGTAAGCAGTAGAAAAATATCATTACATGGAAATGTTTTCAGAACTCTTCTTGACCTTTAGCTTGAAAAATTCCCAAAAAACGATGAGCCAGCTAGACTCTTCACCTCAAGCTTTGACTAGCACATAGGAACTTGGCCTCTTCTAAATTGGAAAATTGTTCAAAAAATCATAAACTTATTCTATATCAATCAATTTAATTCTAAATAATTTTAATGATTTGCCAATTTAGTTCTAAACCTTCCAATTGTGCCTATTTAGTTCTATGCCTTTGAAGATTTGTTGATATAATCACTTTGGCCAAATAGTTACATGACGAGTTTATGACTAAATGGACAAATCTCCAAAAGGTTTAGGACTAAATTGACAAAATTAAAAAATTGAGGACTTAATTGATACAATTGAAAGATTTAAGATTAAATTGGCTGCGGGACAATAGATCTAGGACTTTTTGGATAATTATCCCTCTTCTAAACTAAAGACATGAAGGGGATGTGCTTAATCAAGATAAGATCTCTATACTCCATTAAAGAAAAAGGTTAAGTGTTTGCAAGGTCTATAAACTATTCCTTGTGACATGTCATAAGAGGAACAAGTACTACATTTCTGACCAATGGAAAATTAATAAAAGCAAACTATCAATATCAATATGTGAGAAGAGAAAGGGCAAATAATTTCATAAAAACAAAACTAAAATGCATTTTTTTTTTTTTAAATTCGAAAGTACAAAGGTGAAATCTTGAGTTTACTGTCAAAGAAGTATCAACATGCACAAAAGTATAATGAAAATGAGGAATCTTGCTTTCACAAATAAATTATTAATTACATTCGGCGCTAATTTTAAGCGAAACATGAAATGAATCAACGAGTAGGACAAATATCCCTACTACTGCTGGAAGGAAAGTTAGAATTGACATTTTTAAAAACTCTACTTTAATTTCGATTAATGGAACACAAAATCATTTCATGAAAAATAAACTGTACATCATGAATGACAAAATTGAAGATAAATCTAAAATTTGAAAAAAATTATTGGATGTGTATTATTATTATTTTTTATCATTTTTTTGTAAACCTGACATCAATTTGTTTTGTCTAAGAATTGACTTTCAAAGTTTCGAGCAAATTTTGTATTGTCTATTTAATCAACTACTGATACATCATTAATGACTATCTTACCGTTGGCTCTCAAATAATGCACACTGATCATTTAATTATAGTTAACTGAGTCTAAATTATTTTCCCAGTATCCAACAGTAGCACGGGCTGCACTGCTAGTTTCTATGTAAAATTTTTAGATTGAAAGATGCTTTGATTTGAAAACCAGATTGAAAATCGCCAATGTAAGGAAATTGTTACACAAGAGGCTTTATCTGTCCTTTGATTTGATAATTAAAACTACACATTCTCTCTAATCGATGGTGTATAATTGCTTTTTGTAACATTGAACTAAATGTGTCAAAGTAGGAATTCTTTTTTGTTCTTATTATTTTAACTAAAAAGCTACTATTTGTGTTAGGAGTGTCAATGATTCAGTGTATGAATGGCCGCCTCAAAAAGGACTTCTCATGTAAAAAGCCCTAAAAGCTACCCACCCTCTGATCAACCACAGCCTATTTAAACTCTTATAAGTTACGACGATGATATATCATTTGAGTTCGATGAGGCCAATGTCTGGAGCAATGTTTATGAGTGCCCTAATTCGAAATAACTCACAACAATAAATCTGTGTAATTTTATGGGACCTCTATCAATTTTTCTATAAAAACAGTTGTCCTTCTGAAAATCAAAATCTCATGAAGAAAATCATCGTTATTAAATTATTTTTTAATCGTCTATTTTGAATTTGACCATGGCAAATCCGAGAATTTACGTCAATTCGAGGAAGATATGATCCAGGATTTCGGAGGATAAAAAAGAAAGATTCGCTCGTCAAGTTGCGAACTAAAATCCAAATTCCCGGTGAAAGGTATGCCTCGCAGGTTTTCCTCAACATTTAGCAACGATTCGACTGACAAATATATATATTTTCTCGATATCCAAACACTCACAGAGAGAGAGAGAGAGAGAGAGAGAGAGAGAACCTGATAGAGCATTGAGTCCATTGAAGCAGGTTCTGAAGAAAGAGATTTCGCCGGCGCCTTTCTCCACATTCAATGGCTGAACCTGCTGCTTATTGAGAATCAGAGGAATCCTGATGGAGGAAAACCCTTGCCGATTCTCTTCGTCCTCCATTTTAGACAATGCCCTTTCTTTCTATTTCTTGGTTATGCTGGCGGAGTGAGTGGAGCGAGTAAAGAGAGAATCAAGAGATAAAGACGCGAGAGAGAGAGAGAGAGAGAGAGAGAGAGAGAGAGAGAGAGAGAGAGAGAGAGAGAGAGAGGTGGGGCGCGGAATGATGCTAACATGCAAGCTCAAGATCAAAGGCGAAGTTTTAGTGACATGTGGTATCGTAATACGCAAGGTTAGCGTGTGTATTAAGTCGGAGATCTCGGGATTACTTGGACAAATTGATTACGAGTCATCCTCAAGGAGGGAGGAAGGGAGGGAGGAGGGTAGAGAAAGGGAGAGGGAGAGAGAGAGAGAGAGAAGTTGTAACTGTGGCTAAATTTTCGTAACATGTGGATTCCCAATCCGCAATGTTAGTGTGTGTCCTAAGCCAGAGATCTCAGGGTTACTTGCAGAAACTAATAACGAGTCATCCTCATGCATAGAAAGAGAGAGCGAGATGAGAAGTTACTACGTAGACCTAGGGCATGTTTATTTGAGTGAATGAATTTTAGCGTTTGATTTACTAAAAATAAACAGCCAATGGAAAACTATTAACAATTAAAGAAAATATGCATACTTAAATTTAGGAAATGAATTCCCTAATCTGAAAAGGGGAAAACATTTTCTTAGAAAATGATTTACTGGAAAGTATTTTCCTTTATGGTGAAATTTTTTTCGAAACACGCTCCTAGTTTCTGTGGACCAACTTATTTATAGCCATTGATCATGTGATTCTCGCTTTGGGGCTCACACAATTAATGGCTATGATCATATGCTCTCCGTAATTGAAGCATGTGTAATATTTTTTAGAGAGAAAGAGAGCGAAGTTGAAAGCCCTAAGAAGTTGATATCATTCAATTCAAATGAGAGTATCTCAGGCATTAGTCGCTATCAATATCAACAAAGTTTAGTATTCTCTGATGTATTCATGTGGATGAATCATTTCCTTATATTCCGATAAAACCCATATATGGAAAGATGAGAAAAGAAATTCACTCCCTCACTACGCTAACGTAGAATGATGGCCAGTGCATCAATCCGTTTCAATTTAGTAAGAAATATCTCCACCTTACATGTTATCCTCCGAATTTGTCTGTTCTTTTAGTTGTTTATTGTTGTTAAACCTCCATCGTCCTTTTCAATTAATATGGGCCGTGCACGTGAATTTCAGGGATAGAGTTACTTCTTGAGTTTTGCGTCAAAGATGCACATGGGCAATTTGGAAAAATTTGTCCAAAAAATTGTAAATCTTGTATGATAGCCAATGCAATTTTAAACTTTTCAATTTGACCAATTAAGTTCAAAACCTTTTAATGATTTGCTAATATAGTCATTCCGATCAATTTTAACTAAAAATTGCCAATGGTCCCACATAGCATGACTAGCATTGAGATAATTTTTTTTGCAATCTTTCAAATAAATTTTCTTAAATTTGTATCACGTTTTTATTTTATTGACTCTTTTCTTTTCTTGGACCAAAAAAAGGACTTTTTTTTTTTTAAAATTTTCCACTGTTTATCTTCCTCGAAGGGCTAATTGAGGTCGTCAGGGCCTTTGCATGGCTGGTGACGCCCAATGCTGCCTAGGGGTTATAGGCCCTTGCTTAGATGAGGGGCTTGACCCTTGTCCATGACCGGTGAGGGTTGCTAGCCATCGCTGAGGCCTTGATGACCTACCGACCTTTCTGGTAAGATGAATAGTAAAGAAAAAGAAAAGAAAAGAAGAAACAAATACAAAAAATATATAAAATTACAAAAATACTTCACATTAGTATCGAGCATACCACGTGGGATGGTTAATGGTAATGCTAGCCATTTTTTTTGTCAAAATTGGCCAAAAGGATCACATTAGCATGTCAAATTTAATAATAAATTGTTCAAATTGAAAAGTTTAAGACTGAAATGGCTGCCTTACAATTGGTTTAGGATTTTTTGGACAAACTATCTTGGAAAATTTAATATGAAATTTAAAAGAAAAAAAATAAGAATTTAACTCTCCTAAAAATCGTGTGCCCTGAACTTATTTGGAAAAAGTGAAAATGAATTAATTAACGTAACAAAATGCATGTTTATAGAGGTAAATTATATTATTTTCAAAAAATCGAGGTGTAATGTGTACCGATCTCAAGTTGATGGAATAAAGTAAAAATTTTCCTGAAGTTGGTACAGAGTCTACTAAGGAATGTTAACATCATCTATATAGAAACACAAATACGTATGTGCAAAACATTTCTCTACATTATTAAACAAACAAATTTCAATCCTTAAACTTCCAATAAAATTTCTTTGAGAGTTTAATTCTACTACAAGAAGAACATCAATTGTCTTTTAATACTAAACAACCGACCACGTGACTTATCTAAACTTAGTTGAATCTCTAACTCTGAGTCCAATTAATATATAGGTGAGAACAAATAGTTAAGAGTGATAAGAAAAGTAAATCCAATAAATATAATGAATTTTCGAAATTATATGATGTGACACTTTTTTTGTGGGAAAATTACCAAAAAAGTACTAACTTATTGCAATTGTGTCATTTCAGTCATAAACTTTTTTTTTTGGGTTAATTGAATTCTAAACTTTTTGCATTTGTGCTAATTTAGTCAATCTATTTAATTTTGGTTAGCTGGGGATTGGTTGATGTTGACATGGACGTCAGTTGTCTTACATGATGCCATCGCCACCAATGTTGACAAATTTCAATAATATTTTTCTAATTTTTTTGAATTTGTATTTATTTTTTCTTTCTCTCTCTTTTTTTTTTTTAATTACTTTCTTCTTCCTTCAGCTAATTGCTGGTCAGAGGCAAGGCCGTGAGGGACCTTGCTGTCCTCGGGGGAAGCCTGGCCATGGTTGAGCAAGGACCTTACCAGTTGAGCCTTAACTAGCCTTGCCCAGGCCATTGGCTAGATTGGCAAGGGCAAGCGTTGCCTAACCTCTCCTTGCTAGAGGCCACTTGAGTTCACAGCCTGTGGCAATGTGGAGCCTCATCCATGTCTAGTGAGGGTGAGCCTTACTAGCTTAGCTAGTGGCTTGGGCGAGGCTAGAGGCTGGCCAAGGCTTGACTAGCGAGGTTGAGCCTCGCGTAGCCATGGCTAGGCTTTCAAGAGGCTGACAAGGTCCTTCACAAGCCTTAACTCTAACTGATTGCTGACGATGATCAATCAGAGGAAGAAGAAAGTGATAGAAAAAAGAAAAAAGAAAAATAAATAAAAATATTTAAAATATTATAAAAAATTGTTTACATTAATGCCAATGATGTCATGTAGGATGATTGACTTCCATGTCAATAGTTGTCGCGACCTCTTTTTCCCGGCGCCCAATTAGGGCGGGCGCCTGCGGAGGTTAATGGTTTAGCTAGGTCTATTAGGCTTAGCTCGGGTTCTCCCAAGCCCACCAATTCACAACTTAATAGTCCAAGTTTTTAACCTGTAAGTTAATTTTAAAACGGAGTTGCCACTAATCGATTTGGGGTGGGTTGATTAGATACCCAAGGGAAATATTGGGAGAAATATTCGCTCCTGCGTAACTAGAGAAAGTAGGTTCGGGGACTTGATTATACTAGTTAATCACTAATGCCCTTCCAGTACCTAATCTTGTTTAAACCCTAAGGCTTTTTGGATTTTTTAGGGGGTTTTCCATGCACTTGTAGAGGAAAAACATTTTTTGGGTTTGTTTTTTTTAACATAAAGACATTTTTTTTGGATTTTTGATCTTTTTCTAAAAATAGAAATCATTTTTGGCTTTTTTTGACTTTTTTGGCTTTTTTGGGAAAATATGGGATATTTTTTATTTTTTTGATTTTCTGAAAGTAAATCACTTTTAGATTTTTTAAATATTATTTTATATTAATATATTACATTAATATATTAAAAAAAGACACGGGTTGAATCCTCAGGTAGGGTTTGACTCGGGTCGCTGACCTTCAGCCCGATCGGACCTAAGGCGTGGACTTGGCCTAGAGCCCCATTTGTCTTT
The DNA here is from genome assembly GCA_014182365.1 of Eucalyptus tenuipes. Taxonomy (NCBI): domain Eukaryota; kingdom Viridiplantae; phylum Streptophyta; class Magnoliopsida; order Myrtales; family Myrtaceae; genus Eucalyptus; species Eucalyptus tenuipes. Next base: position 14,415,153 of record CM024546.1, on the reverse strand, counting down.
AAACCACCCAGGCCTAGGGAGAAGACAATGGGCTCAACGATTTTTAGGCCCGCACAAACCCAGCCGGGTGCCACCAGACCCAACAGGATCAAAACCCTACTCGATTGATTGCACCCGGCTCAACTCTTGACCCGTTTCGCGCCTCCTCTCTCCCTTACTCTTTCGCGGCGCCGAAGGAGGTGGTCAGGATAGCATCAGGTGGCAACTTAGCGATGGCGGTGACGCGGTGGGTGAAAGCACGGTGGCGGCGTGGAGAGCAACAACGGCCCAACACGGCGGAGGGGGGGGGGCTTGACGGGTCGTCCGAGATGGTGTCGGCGCGGTAGTGGCATCGGGGACGTCGCGGATCCAGAAGTGGGCAGTAGTGTTATAAGTAGACGACATTGTTGGTGGTGGAGGCCTCGGGGGGGAGGTGACCGGGGGTCGTGTCGGCGAGGTGACATTGGCCCAACATAGTGGATCTTGTGATGGGTCGCTCGAGAACGGCGTCAGGACTTCTTCGTCGAGGTCGGCATCGTGGTTTGCAAGCTCGAGCGATGTCGTTGGCGAGGCAACAGCGAGAGGTGATGGCGTCTGGGCTTGGTCGAGGCAACGGTGTCAGGAAAGGGGGGAACGGCGGCACGGTTCCTCGGATCTCAGCTTGCTCGTCGTCGAGCCTCCCCTGAAGTCTCTCGGGGGAGGTTCGAAGCTTGCAGCCCTTGATCCTTCATGGCATCTCTGTTGGATGCAAATTGTGCAATCTCTAGATCACCATAACCAGAACAAGAACACGCATAATTGAGTTGAAAGATTAACGCACCTATTTTGGAATCCATCATTCTTGAAGCGGAAGTGGAAAACTAATGTTCCACGCGCAATCCTTCTCCTCTATTGCCCTCCGTAACACTGGCTCAATGAGATGGCCCCCTCACCCTTTAGCGTTAGGTTAACGGCCCTTATGTGAGGATACGTGTAAAAATTAGGGTTAGAGGAGAGACTTGAGCACTATTTATAGAGTTTCTAGCCAGGCCCCCTCATTACGGGTCAGGCTCAACTCGGCCCACACTAGCCAGCCCCATATTAGACTAATTAATAAACCTTCTATCTCACCTTAGACGAAACCCCATAAAACGGTAACCGTTAAATGGTAAATTACAATATCAATTAATGTAGTCCACATTAGGAAAACTCTTACATTCTCCCACTTGGACTATATTAATTGAAATTGTACTGTATGTGCGCACTCTGGTCTAGAGATAATTCTTAATAGTCAATCCTATCCCATAAAGTCTCAAACACCGAATCATGGCGGTAACTTTATTGATATGGATTCAATATGGTAGTGTGTCAAATGGATAACATCTCTCATAGAGAGATCCCATTTGTCAGTCACCATTCTCTTACCTTAAGCATCACAAAAACTTGTGCCACTAGAGAATGTCCATTCTCTTACCTTAAGCGTCACAAAAAACTTGTGCCACTAGAGAATGTCCTTACGGTTCCAACGAACCCACATATGCCTTGTCCTTACGGTTAACCTTTCTTTATATATAACAAGACATACGCACAATGCTAATAACCGGATGCCCCTAGCCTTCACTCAAGGTTTAAGCAATACCTTGAGACTTTTAACAATATAAATATTCAACATAATAACAATCCATTCAAAAACATTTTATTGAATGCAAAAGTTGATATATATATATATATATATATATATATATATCAAAATGTTACTAAATTGTAACAAATACAGATGTAAACTTTATTCAAAAAAATAAAACACAGCTCCCACTAAATAACAGCATCCCAAGATGCTCCTAGGCCCATGCTAATGACATGTCGCTCAAATACACATGGGCGTAGGCCTTTAGTTAGTGGATCTGCAACCATATCATCTGTAGGAACATGATCTACTGCAACGTCACCATTCTGCACTGATTCCTTTATGGTCAAAAACTTGACCTCCATATGTTTAGACCCCTTGAGACTTCGGTTTGCAATGCTGCATATTGAATCTTTCTAAAATGCGATCAATATATGCCCTCTGAGATAAACCCAATGCATGGTGAGAACGATCTCTATGGATCTCAATGCCAAGAACAAAAGACGCCTCACCAAGGTCTTTCATGTCAAAATTTTTCGATAACATCCACTTTGTCTCATACAGTAAACCAATGTCACTACTTGCAAGCAAGATGTCATCCATATAAAGTAGGAGAAAAATATATTTCCTCCCACTGACCTTGGTGTATATACACTGATCTACTTTGTTCTCAATAAATTTGAATGAAGTGACAATACTATGAAACTTTAAATACCACTGTCTAGAAGCTTGTTTAAGGCCATAAATAGACTTTTTCAATCTACAAACAAGCTTACCTGAGTCATCTGCTGCAAAACCTTTAGGCTGCACCATATAAACCTCCTCATTAAGGTCTCCATTTAGAAAAGCAATCTTAACATCCATCTAGTGTAACTGCATATCAAAATGAGCTACCAATGCCAAGATCACTCTAAAAGAATCTTTAGAAGAAACTGGAGAAAATGTTGCTTCATAATCTATTCCTTCTCTTTGAGTGAAACCCTTAGCTACCAGTCTAGCTTTAAACTTTTCAATTTTCCCTTTGGAATCCCTTTTAGTCTTGAATACCCATTTGTAGCCAATAGGTTTGCAACCTTCAGGCAATTCAACAAGCTCCCAAACACCATTGTGTTTCATAGATTGCATCTCATCTTTCATCGCATCTAGCCACAAATTTGATTGAGGACATGAGATGGCATCCGTATAAGTTACCGGATCAACAACACAGCCAATATCATAATCATGCTCTCACAAGTAGATTGGATAGTCTGGTGGTATAGTTGAACGTCTTTCCCTAGTTGATCTTCTGAGTGGAGCTACTTCATCCTCATTTTGAATCTGAGGAACTTGTGGAATTTCTTCAGGAACTGTCTCAACAATAGGATCCTAGGCCACAACAGGCTCAGTTTGTGGCGCAGGAGGCTCCATAATTGTCTGCATAGGATGAGACAGTGATCCAGTAATCCCCACCATACAATTATCTTCAATACTTCGTGAGTAACTACCATTTTCAGCTACATCAAATTCCAACAATTTTGCAGTCTGAGATTCAACAATTCTTGTACCTCCATTAGGGTTATAAAACCGATACCCCTTTGAATGATCTGGGTAAGATACGAAGTAACACCGAGTAGTTTTAGAATCCAACTTACTCAATGTCGGATTATATAACTTCACCTCTGCAGGACATCCCCAAACTTTAAGGTGATTCAAGCTAGGCTTACGTCCAGTCCATAACTCAAAGGGAGTCAATGGAACCGCTTTAGTAGGAACACGATTTAGAATATAAAGGGCTATTTTCAAAGCTTCACCCCACAAAAAATCAGGTAAATTGGTCCTACTAATCATACTTCTCATCATGTCCATAAGAGTGCGATTTCGCCTTTCAGCCACACCATTTTGTTCAGGCCTTCCGGGCATAGTAAACTATCCTATTATCCCAGAATCCTCTAAGTATTTAGCAAATGGCCCTTTAAGTTATCCAGCATCACCATGCCTACCAAAATACTCACCACCACGATTAGATCTGACAATCTTTATAACTTTTCCCAATTGTTTCTCCACTTCAGTCTAAAAAATCTTAAATTTGTCAAGAGACTCGGACTTTTCTTTAATCAAGTATAAGTATCCATATCGAGAAAAGTCATCAATAAATGTGATGAAATAAAAATTTCTGCACAAAGTAGCCGTGTACGATCCACTAATATCAGTGTGAATAACCTCTAGTAAATCAGAACTTCGAACAACGGATTTCTTCTTTATCTTAGTCATCTTACCTCTACAATAGTCCACGCAAGTCTCTAAATCACTTTTGAGAGTAGGCAAGATGTCAGCCTTTATAAGCCTTTCCACTCTTTCTTTAGAGATGTGACCAAGACGTTTGTGCCACAATGCATAAGACTGTTCCTTAGGTAGAGGCCTTTTGGAAACAACTTTTTCAGCTGAATAAGCAGTGTACATGTCATTGGGAGATAAGCTCAATCGATATAATCCATTGGATTGAATCATAAAACATGGAAATAGTATTGCTCTTTATTTCAAAAGAGTATCCACACATGTCCAAACAAGACACAAAAACTAAATTCCGCCTAAAAGAGGGTACGTAAAAGGTGTTTCTCAACATCATCCTAAAACCAGAATCTAAAATCAAAAGAACATCTCCCATAAACTCGACGTCAACTCCAATGTTGTTTCCCACAGTGAGCTTTGATTCATCCTGATTTGGTGTCCTTCGGTTTATGAACCCTTGTATGGTGAACGCAACATGATTAGTTGCACCACTATCTAGCCACCACGAATTGGTCGGAACTTCAGATAGATTGGATTCATAAACAAATGCCAAAGAATCATTACCTTTAGGCTCACTCTTGGTTCTCTTAGACAACCAAGCCTTATACTTGCTGCAACGTTTCTTTACGTGTCCTTTCTCCCTGCAAAAGTAGCAAAGAACACCATCCTTATTGGAAAATGCTTTCTTAAAACCCAAATTGTTAGAAAGACCAGCATCTTCAGAATTTCCTTTATAGTTGGAAGGACCAGCACCTTTAGAATTGCCTTTGTGGGTATAGTTTTTCGACTTCTTACCCTTGTCACTTCCAGAACTAGAAGCATAAAGAGCAATGTGTCCTTTATCTTTCTTCAATTTCTCTTCCTCTACCACCACCCTTGCAATAAGGTCATTAACTGACCAAGTTTCATCTTGGGAACTATAATTGGTCTTGATAATCCCAAAATCAGGAGGAAAAGTATTTAGAGCTTAATGCACAATGCAAGTAGTGAGAATAACAACATCGAGAGCCTGAAGCTTTGTCTGCAAATCTACCATCCTCAGAATATAATCTCTAACTCCACCAGAACCATCATACTTCATAGTAAATAATGTTTGTAGGTATGTCCCTATCTTAGCATTAGGCGAGACACGGTTTCTAGCCATCAAAGCTTCCATCATTTGCCTAGTAGTGCAGTTTGCAGGCAAACCACTTTTTAAGTGTTCCTGAATGGAACGCTTCATGGATAGCAAGCAAATTCTATTGCTTTTTTCCCAAGCAGCAAAATTTGCTTTCTGAGCCTCTGTACTTTCGGCAGTAAGATCTGCTGGTCGATCAGCAGTAAGAGCCATATGAACATCTGCCATCTCCATAGCAAACATAAAATCTTCTCTCCATCTCTTAAAATTTGAACCAGCAAGAACCTCAATAGTGACGGAGTTACCGTTTACAAAAAAGGTGACTGAAAGATAAGCAATGTATATAATTAGCATCATGTGAGCATCGTGTAACTTGACGTACAAGTACACATCTAGAGAGTTACATGCAAAATCACATAATCACCTTTGGGCATAATACATGACATGCAGTTGTACACTCCCCACATAATAGCAGTAATGAGAATATATTCCAATCTTCGTGAATTCATCACCTTTGGGCATATGAACCACTAGGATCAGTCAATCATCTACCACACTATCATGTATCCCTCCATGAACTAATACACAATCACCTCCTTTGGGAGTATGACTATGCATTAGACCAGGAGACATCCCAATCAATATACGAGATCGAAATTTCTCAAACCCAATCAAGTGTGCCACTTTGGCGGTCACAACTCAATCGAATCCTTGAAACTCTCTCATACCAGGGATATAAACTTTAAATCTCACATTCACCATATATATGTGATTTTTTTAACTTTAGTGATAGGGGCAGTAAATCACTAAAATCACATATCATGCTAATTACACTGCTTTATTCATTAATAAAAATTAAACTTTATTGCATATTATTAATGAATAACACTTTTATAATATATATGTGATAACATGCCAGTAACCCAACACCTGTATTTCCAAAATCACAGAAAAATACAAGAAAAAATACGCAAAAATACACTAAAAGTGCACGTATTTAGGGTTCTGTACGTATTTTCACATCCATAAATTCATCAAACATGTAAAATAAATACATCACGACATAAAGGATGAACATACAAGTCTAGCGCCGCCGGCCATGCGCCGATCTGAGCCTCCACGCGCTCGCAAGGGTCGCTTGAGTGCGTGGCGTGTGGAGCTCACTCGCTGGCATCAATGGCCGGCCAAAATCGGTCAGACCGATGGCAGTCCGACCGGTGGCAGTCCGACCGGTTGACTGGTCCGGTCAACGGTTGACCGGGTTGGGTCCTGGGTCGGGTCGGGTCGGGTCGGGTCGGTCGCCAATCAGGTTGGATCGGTCCAGTTTGTTGACGTCATCGTGACGTCAGCACCCGCGTGCGTCGCACGCGCTAGCCGCGCCCCGCGTGTGGGAGCGCGTGAGGGCACGTGAATGCATGTGGGGCGCGTGCTCAACGCCTTGGTGGCGCATGGCCGCGCGTGAGGGCATGTGGGGCCTCCCCCGGCGATGCGTAGAGCACGGTTTTGCTCGTCTCACTGAGTCCAGTCCGAATATATAATTTAATTTCATTTTTATTGAACGAAAAAATCTCGAAAATCTCAAATTAGGGCAAAATTCAATGCGTTCGAGTTCTAGGGTTATGGAGGCTCTGATACCATATGTTGGATGCAAATTGTGCAATCCCTAGATCACCATAACCAGAACAAGAACACGCATATTTGAGTAGAAAGATTAACACACCTATTTTGGAATCCATCGTTCTCGAAGTGGGAGCGGAAAACTAATGTTCCACGCGCAAGTCTTTCTCCTCTATTGCCCTCCGTAACACTGGCTCAATGAGACGCCCCCCCCCCACCCTTTAGCATTAGGTTAACGCCCCCTTATGTGAGGATACGTGTAAAAATTAGGGTTAGAGGAGAGACTTGAGCACTATTTATAGAGTTTCTAGCCAGGCCCCCTCATTACGGGCCAGGTTCAACTTGGCCCACACTAGCCAGCCCCATATTAGACTAATTAAGAAACCTTTTATCTCACCTTAGACCAAACCCCGTAAAACGGTAACCGTCAAACGGTAAATTACAATATCAATTAATGTAGTCAACATTAGGAAAACTCTTACAATCTCTTCTCTGGCCACCCTTCCTCCGGCCATATTTGAGATCTTCGGTGGCTCGCGCTCGGGTCTCCCCCGAAGTCTCTCAGGGAAGGCTTTCGAAGCTCGCTACCGGTGATCTCTCTCTTTGCCGTCGTGCTTTGCCCTTCCCCCCTCGACGCCCTATTTATAGGCGAGGGGGGCCTGGTCGGCGGAGGTCAGGCTGCCGGTCCTTCGCACACCGGACGCCCTCCGCCGGCTGTACCGATGTCTCATTCGTCGAGGTGGCTCTAGCTAGGCCGCCTCGCATTGAAGATGCGTCCACTCCATTGTACGCTGCCGTCTCCTTCTCCGTTCTGGTGTAGCGCATGTCCTCGTCTCCGGCGCGTGCTGCTTATCCAATTAGGGAAGAAGACAATAGGAAGAAGAAGACAAATAGGAGAAGGGGCCGGGCTGGGAGGAGAAAAGAGCCGGGCTAGGCCTTAGGGTCCGCGCGTGTGGAAAAGAGGGCTGGGCGCAAAAGGCCCAGTCCCAATGGGCTCTTGTGCTTTTTTTTTAATTCAATTTTTGGTTTTTTTATTATCTATTATTTATTATCTTAAAAAAGGAAAAATACATAATAAAGAAACTAAGGCCTAATTAAAACCTAATCAAAATTTTGGTGTCAGCAGCTGCCCCTCTTTGAAAGTGAGCTCACAGAGGTTGCATTAAAAAACAAACTGATACCTAAATTCTGTCCACTCATATGCAACAGATTATATCTTATTTGAGACCTAGTGTCCTATGCGGAAAAATAGCAATATATCATTACACATACTGAGACAAATAAGAAGATACCTGCAGTTACTTACCGGGAATGAGTGAGATTGCAAACCCCGAGTTTAGCAAGTATCAGGGCATCATCTTACTTGGTGGCGTGAGAAGGTTGTTTTTCCAAGACTCGAACCTTTCTTCGGTTGCCTTAGTGGAAAATTACTTTTCTAGGACCCGAACCATTCTTCGGTCGCCTGTTAGAGTAATAAGTGGTTTGTCTAGGACCCGAATCTTTCTTCGGTCGCCTTGATGGGAAATTGCTTTTCCAAGATCCGAACCATTCTTAGGTCGCCTGTTAGAGCAATAAGTTGTTTACCTGACCTTTCTCGGGGGATGCGCCGACCTTTCTTAGGACATCTGTTTGTGGGGTGCCTGATCCTCTGTCAAGGACACCGGTTGGTTACCTGACCTTTTTCGGGGGATGCGCTGACCTTTCTTAGGGCATCTGTTTGTGGGGTGTCTGATCCTTTGTCAAGGACACCAGTTGGTTACCCAACCTTTCTCGGGTGATGCGTCGACCTTTCTCAAGGCATCTATTAGTGGAGTGCCTGATTCTCTATCAAGGACACCGATTGGTTACCCGACCTTTCTCGGGGTATGCGCTGACCTTTCTTAGGGCATTTGTTTGTGGGGTGCCTGATCCTCTGTCAAGGACACCAGTTGGGGGGTGCCTGATCCTCTATCAAGGACACCCGTTGGTTACCCGACTTTTTTAGGGGGATGCGCCGACCTTTCTCAAGGCATATGCTTTGGAAGATACCTAGACATTCACAGGCATTGAAAGAGTACCTGGATATTCACAAGTACTAACATGAAGGATACCTAGTTGTTAGCAAGCATTGAAGGGGTACTTGGATGATCGCAAGTACGAACTCCTGAAGGCTTTCCACCTCTTGGTAGTTGGAATATTGAGGACACACCTCGACTATTCGTGAAGATCTCTCACCTCCTGGTAATGGGAATATCGAGGACGTATTTGTGATGTTCATGAAGGTCTTCCACCTCCTGGTAGTTGGGAATATCGAGAATGTACTTGGGTTATTCGTGAAGGTCTCTTAAGGGAATATCGAGGATGTGCCCCGCATATTCGTAAAGGTCTCCCACCTCCTGGTAGTTGAGAATATCGAGGATGTACCTAGGATATTCGTGAAGGTCTCCCACCTCCTAGCAACATAGATTTGAATGTAGCACGAGGCTTACCTGGATGGCCATAGGCACTCAAAAGGGTTGGAACACTTAGGTAGCCGTAGGTGTACAAAGTACTGGAATACTTGGATGAACACAAGTATCTAATGATACGATCTAGGACCATTTAGGCAGGTCTAAGTGTCATGATGATAAGAGAGCATACCTAAGTAACTGCAGGTACACAAGCAGTGGAATGCTTGAACAGCTATTAATATTATTTGAGGACAACTCGGGCAGGTTAAGTTTCACGAAAAGGGAGTACTTGGACGACGGTAGGTACTTGAAGGCAAGGGGGTATTTGGATAGTCGTTAGTGTCCATATTATGGGGACAACTCAAACAGGTCGAGTGTCGGTGAAAGGGAATACCTAGACAGTGATGGGTACTCTAAGACAAGGGGATACTTAGACAATTACAAGCACCTGAACTCAAAAGACAACTCGAATAGGTTGAGCGTCGATAAGGGAGTACCTAGATAGTGGTAGGTACCCGAAGACAAATGGGGATAGGGATATGCTTACCTGGCGATATCTCTGATCTCTGAGAGTATGTCTGCTATTTACACAGTATGCACACATGATTGTATATGCTATAAATTCATGAGTTCATGCATGATAATTTTGCCAGTTTTACATCATCTGAGTGCCACTGGGGAAAATTTTGACAGACAACCTTCATTTAGAATGTAGATGTCTTGAACATGCCAGATGAGGGACTTTCAGTCTAAAAGGACTTTCCGCTCACTCTCATGGAAAATGCTATCTTAACCATTGATGCAGGATTTATAAGGACCACACTATCTCACTATCATCATGTCAATAGGGGTCCAAGTATTCTTGCAAGCGGTACGACTTTGCTAATATGAGAAGTCTTTGTGGGGACCATAATGTAGGCTCGGTCGACGGCCTATTGAAGGGGGCCATCAAGGTCACGGCTCTGTGAAAAAGATGCCGCACGATCATCTCCGGGTTTGCAAGTCAAGAATCCTACGAAAAGAGATAGAATAATCTTGCTCGTACTTCTTCGAGTGATACTTATAAACATGAAATCCTACGTTAATTGAAGTGTCCTAGTTTGAAGAGACTTTTACACTGGGACACAATGTAGGCTTGACTCAAGTGTAAGAGGGTGAGAGTTGGTGATTGCTTTGGCATTGTCACCAGTCTTTCTTCTCATTGTCAGAAATTATCTTCATGGAGGCTCCATTATTTGGACCACAATAGCCATTTAGTTTGGAAGCACCAATGGCTAAAATTCACTTTTTGTCTTGGGGCATTGACCTTGCTTTTACCAGGCACACTGCTTTTTCATGCCTTTAGCTCTTTTAATTCCAACTTTCTCATCTATGGGCATTGACATTGCTTTTACCAGATACACTGCTTTTTCATGCCCCTAGTTTTTATTGCTTGAGGAGCTAGCATAGGCAAGTTCTAGCAAAACACTGTTGCAAGACTCTCGCATCTTCTTATTCAGCTGGCGCTCTGGGCTATACTGCTTGAATGGTAGTAACTTTTGTTTTGCCTCCATGTGAGGATGAAATTACAGACTCAATTGGGCTGTACAATGAATTGAAGTGCATAGAGAATGAATTGCTCTTCGTCATTCTAGGGCACTTAAATTAACGCGAGTGTTCATATGCAATAAAGACACTTGAAGATCAATACAGGTGTGAGTAAGAAAATTTCTATCATCTTCTTACCTTGTGATGTCGCCTCGTCTTCGATCTGCCCTAGTGTGGGGTGGTCCTTGATAGGGATATGAAAGAAACTTCAAAAGTGTATGGGCTCAAAGGTAAGCAATGAAATGCCCCTCACTGTTTTGGTTATCGTACCATTCGCGAGAGAACCCTTTACCCTGCAGACATGGAATTTTCTCCACTCATCTCACATGTGTATAGATAGGGGACTGTGTGTAGGATATGGCTTGCCTTTCATCATCCTGATGCGCCTCTTCCAGCATGTTCGATCAATCTTGTATTCTTCACTTAGCTGTCTATTTTGATAATCCTCAATGGAATCAGTGATTTAGACAAACAAAATAATCATGCAAAATCCATTTGGAAAATGTGTGCAACATTTTAAATGTGAGAGAGTTTCTACTGTCAAAACAAATGAATGATTTTTACTCAAAAAACCCTATTAACAACTTTAAGGGTATTTACTTGGTGGAATTGTATTTACAAATGTGTTGAATTTTGAACATCAAAAGAGTTATTCATAAATGGGTGTCAATTGAATTATCCCTAATGAATAGGGAGGTGACACAAGAAGGATCAGCCGGGGTTGGGAATCTGATCATTGATTTGATGGGCCTTTTTGTTTTTGCCCATGCAGAAGAGAAGATATAGACATATCAATCAATAGGGCCAAAATCAAACGTGAGTTGAGCCCTGAAGGATTTCTATCATTTGTTTTGGTGATACGCGGGACGCCATTTTGCTTAGGAGAGTTTATCAGAGTCTGACATATCTCTCTTTGATTTGTTATCCATATCTTTAACGGCCAGGTGATCCTGCAATAGACAAGAGGGAACTTGTTAGTCACGAACTCACTCAGGAGTCAGACAACTGGGAGCGATACAACATTACCCTTCATTGGTTTGCAAATGATTGGATAGACCTGAGGCACGAGGAGGATATGAAGTCCTGTGCTTTTCACTCCGTTAGGTCACCTACTCTCTCGTAATTTGCAGGCGCAAGATAAGCAATTTTTTTTTATTAGTTTTTACACATGGAAACTAGTTGTCGCTCCCAAGGCTCGAACCTCGGTCATATCTGGACCACTTCATCTCCCATACCACTAGGTTAAGGCACCGGTGGTGTCCGTAGGGCGTTTCTTTTTAAATTTAATCGAACCATCTTCTGGACGACATGTCCTTTCATACCAAGTTAGGTAAATCGATATGGGTCACTTTATTTGCCCAAATTAACCATTAAGCTTGGTTTTTGAATCCCAATGCTTCCTATCAATAGGGGGAATATGTCAAAAGAGAGTTCAAAGAGTGAGAGTATTGGAAACGATACCAAATTACCCCTAGGGTTTGTATTTGTTGACAACCTTTTGTCTTGACACAGTTCAACGTCTCTTTTGATTGGCTTCCTCATTTGCGGCCCTGTACACGATTGAGAATATGTAATGCCTCCTTTTGTGGAATTTTTCTTCTGTCTTTAATGCTATGAACATTAGTAGCATTGGGCAAAGTCATGTACTTCAAGCTTCTATGGAATCTGAGATGGACAATCAAAACCTCCAATTCTCTGATGGCAATCACTTCTTGGGAGAGCATGCATCTGGAGCAAGAAGTGACGTTTCTAGGCCCTAACGTCATTATCTGAAATAGGGGGCTAGAGACTGCTTCGACTATCTGGATTTTCTCCCTATTGACATTACTCAATTCAAAGGAAGAGAAGAAATTCATTTTCTGCGTTTCTTGGCTTGTCAAAACCGGAAATCCCATTGATGAAACTGTAGCATCTAATTGCTCGGGCACGTTGTGGGGAAAAGATATTGCTCAAGCTTGAGAAGGAGTTGGGCAGGCGCGAGGCGGAGTGCGTAGAGCTCTAGGGACGACTTGCAAAATGGGAAGGCTGAGAGTAGCATGGAGGAGGTTACTGTTAGAGAAAACTCCTTTATTATTTTGAAGTTGTCAAAACCTTTCCATAGTCTATGTCTAATTATCTGAAGACTTTATTGTCAAAGTCTGAAGACCGACATATCACCAAATCCTATCTTAAATATCCTCACTGGCAGCTCCAGACTAAAGTATGAAGATTTATCACAATGCAGGATTATTATCCAGATGCTATGTTATCTTCAGAGATTCGTTTCATATGATTATTGGAAGATTTTATAGCTGGGATTCACACATTCTTGATTGATTTTTCTTATTGGAAAGTACTCCGATATGAAGATCTTTGAAAGGCAAGCTAAACTTGGAAGGTTCTACTTATGGAAACTCAAGATCTTGATTTGTATGGGCGAGCGGGACTGACGGGCTTTCAACACAAATTATCCAATGACTCGAGATCACCTTAATTGATCTGTCCAACGGGTAGATTGGAAGAACTTCTTTGGAAAGTGCCAACGGTTGAGAAGGCATGAAGGGGTATTTAAGGATTGATTCTTAGGTTGTTCGATACGGTGCTTGAGAGAGAATTCCAAAGTCTGAATCTTTTCTAGTCTATTGCTTTTCCATCGAGCAAAACATTGTATATAAAGAGAGGAACTCTTAGTGTGACTGTGTGAGAGTTTTGGTTAGACTCTTCACTGTGATAGTCAAGATCACAAGCTGTAACAACTCTTTTGATGCTTAGTGAAATCCAACCAATAGGCTGTCAGTGAGGAGAATGGACGTAGGCTTGATCAAAAGCCGAACCACTATAAACTCTGTGTTTACTTTCTCTTATCCCTGAACTCATTATTTTTATTTGCTGGTTGTCTATCTACTTAAAGTTGAATATTGCTTATGCTTAAAATCAAACAATTTCATTAAGTCCTGTGAAATTTTTATTTACACCTATTCACCTCCCTCTAGGTGTATTCACTAGCCTCTTTCAATTGGTATCAGAGCTCGTGTGCTTATTTATTGAAGTGTTTTACTTCTTAAGCTAAAGATCTATGGCCAATATTTGGGCTCCAGAACTGGTTGAAGGTCAAAGCAACACCAAACCTCCTTACTTTGATGGAAAGGAGTATAACATATGGAAGAACAAGATGAAAACATTCCTAAAATTGAAAGATCCTTTGGAATGGGATGTGGTAGAAAAAGGACTAATTCCTACAAACATATCAACTTCAGAAAGAGGAAAAGAAGTGGCAGATGCTAGCGAGATGACACAAGCAGATATTACTAAGAGACAAGCTCTTGATGTTAAAGCTATCTATTCTTTATACTGTGCCTTATCTCCTATTGAGTATAACAGAATTTCATCTTGTGAAACAGCAAAGGAAGTCTGGGACAGGTTGCATGTTACATATGAAGGAACTGATCGAGTTAAAGAAACCAAGATCAACATTCTCCTTGGATATTATGAAGCCTTTAAAATGAAGCCAGGAGAATCTATTACTGACATGTTTAGTCATTTTACATAAATTGTCAATGGTCTTGCATATCATGGACAACCAATCTCAGGGCAGATGAAAATCAACAAGTTGCTGTGAGGACTCTCCAAAGACTGGAATCACATTAAGACTTCCATTAGAGAAACACAAAGGATTGCACCTCTATTTGTAGATGAATTAGTGGGCAAACTTCAATCCTATGAAGTGGAGCAAATCAATGAGGAAGAAGATCCTAAAGGTAAGAAATCAATTGCTTAAAGTCTAATGATGATTATGATGTAACAGATTCAGAAGATGACTTGGATGATGAAGAACTAGCACTTATGATAAGGAAGTTCAGAAAGCTAAACAGAAAAGGAAGAAAGTACAACTAGAGGAAGCAGAATGCTCAAAGATCTCAAAATAAATCAACAGAAGACAATGAGTTTAACAAAGATGTGACTTGCTTCGAATGCAAGAAGAAAGGACACATCAGACCCAACTGTCCTCTATTGAAGAAAAAGAAGGGAAATGCAGAGAAATTCAAAATGGCTTTCAAAGCAGAAACTTGGAGCAACATCGAATGTGAAGAAAGTGATGAAGAATATGCCAATATTTGTTTAATGGCAAAATCAGAATAAGATTTAGACTCAGATTCAGACAAGAAAATTGACGTTAGCAATTGTAAAATTCCTGTTAAAGTTTCAAAATATATTGATGAACTTTGTTTTAGTCTCAAGGTATCTCTTAAAAGAATTTCCGAACTAAAGAATGAGAATTCCATACTGAGGCAACAAGAAAATTCTTGGAAAGGAAAGTTTGAAAGTTTAAACAAAAATTTTGTTGTTTTAAAAGAAAATGCAGACTCTCTTTTAAAGGAAAATATTTTTTTGAAGGAAGATATTTCAAAAATATCAAAGAAGTTTTCAAACGGATCTGAAAAGCTAGATAAAATTCTTTCTATTCAAAGACCTTATTTTAACAAATCAGGTTTGGGAATGATACCATAAACTATTCCTTTAATTGATTTCCCAAAAGTTAAAGAAAGAATCAGACAAAGACCAAAAAAGTTTTTGTAAAGCCTGTTGGCCGAAGTGCTCTTAAATGTTCAAAGTGTAATAGCTCAGAACATTTTGAAAAGGATTGTCCTAAAGTTTGGAGACCAATTAAGAGAGATTGGGCAAAAACTGTTTTTGGAACTAACTCCCCTGGACCCAAGAAAATACGGGTACCGAAGAAAACTTGAGATCTTCTTATAACCGCAGGTCACTATCAAGAAGAAGATCAAATGGTATTTGGATAGTGGCTGTTCAAGGCATATGACAGGAGACTCAAACTACTTTATAAAGCTTACTCAAATAAATGGTGGAAAAGTTTCCTTTGGTGGAAGCAACAAAGGAAAAATTATTGGTTGTGGAACTGTCAAGATTGGAAGTCTCACAATCAACAATGTTTCCTTGGTGGAAGGATTGAATTATAATCTACTCAGCATAAGTCAACTGTGTAACACAGGATTCAAGATCAACTTTCAAGAAGGCATTTGCTAAGGAACTAGTAAAGATTTATCTCAATCTTTTACTGGAAGAAGACATGGAAACATCTATCTACTGAATATTAAACCAGAAAGTTCTCAGTGTTTAATTTCTATTCAAGATGAAGAAAATCTCTGGCATAGAAAGCTTGGTCATGTCAATATTAAGCAAATAGCCAAAATTTCATCAAAGAAACTTGTTTGTGGACTGCCCAACTTAAGCTATGAAAAGACAGAGTTATGCACACCATGTGTTTTGGGAAAACAGGTAAATCAAGTCTCTACTAATCGTGTTCTGCAGTTTCTGCATACGGATCTTTTTGGACCAACCAGAACACAAAGTATTGGTGGAAAGAAATACTGTCTAGTAATCGTGGATGATTACTCTCGCTTTACTTGAGTATTTTTCTTGGCAAGTAAGTCTGAGATATTTTCTCATTTCTCAAAGTTTGCTAAGAAGATTCAAAATGAAAAAGGATATGCTATAACAAGTATACGAACCGACCATGGAGGTGAGTTTGAGAATCAAGACTTTGCAAATTTCTGTGATGAATTTGGTTTACAGCATGTTTTCTCTTCGCCATATACTCCAGAGCAAAATGGGGTCGTGGAAAGAAAGAATAGATCATCGCAAGAAATGGCTAGAACTTTGTTAATTGAAAGTAATATTTCTTCTCGTTTTTGGGCTGAAGTAGTATCTACAGCTTATTATATCATTAATAGAGTGTTTTTAAGGCCTATCTTAGAGAAAATTCCTTATGAAGTATTTAAAGGGAAAAAGCCAAATGTTTGTTATTTTCATGTGTTTGGTTGCAAATGTTTTATTTTGAAAAATGCAAATGATCGAACTGGTGAGTTTGAAGAAAAGTCAGTTGAAGGTATTTTTCTTGGTTACTCAACAACAAGCAAAACTTATAGAGTATACAACAACAAGACTCAGTGTGTAGAAGAATCAATGAATGTCAAGTTTCAAGACTTTACACAGAGTCAAGTGATTGAAACTCAACCTGAAGAAATTGAACCAACTCAAGAGATTACAAAGTCTACTTCCCCCATAGAAGCTCAAAATCCTGAAGTTCAACAATAGGAAGAACCAAAAGATTCAACTGAAGCAGAGGATGAGCAGACTCAAAAATCAACTAGTAACTCGAAGCATAAGTCTAGTCATCCTGAAGAACTTATTATTGGCAACATTGATGAAGGGATTCATACCAGATCTAAAAGACGAGAAGAGTCTAGTGCCTTGGCACTTATTTCTGAAATAGAACCCAAAAGCATAGAAGAAGCCTTAACTGATGAAAGCTGGATTGAAGTTATGCAAGAAGAACTCAGACAGTTCAGCATCAACGATGTTTGGGAGTCAATTCCTAAACCAAAAGGTAAATTTGTTATTAGAGCTAAATGGATGTTTAGGAATAAGGTGGATGAGAAAGGATTAGTAATAAGGAACAAAGCAAGACTTGTGGCCAAAGGTTACACACAAGAAGAAGGGATAGACTATGACGAGACCTATGCACTAGTAGCGAGGTTAGAAGCAATTAGATTACTTCTTGCTTTTGCTTACTTTAAAAATTTCAGGTTATTCCAAATGGATGTAAAGAGCGCATTCCTAAATGGATTTATTCGAGAAGAAGTCTATGTGGAACAACCACTTGGTTTTGAAGACCCAAGAAAGCCAAACTCAGTCTACAGACTGAAAAAGGCTCTGTATGGACTAAAGTAAGCACCTCGAGCCTTGTACGAAAGGTTAAGTAATTTTCTAATTCAAAATGGATTTGTCAAAGGTAAAGTAGACACTACATTATTCATTAAAAAGGAAGGAAAATATTTTCTACTCGTTCAAATTTATGTTGATGACATTATTTTTGGTTCACCTAATGAAAATCTGTGCAAGAAATTCTCTAGATGCATGCAGGATGAATTCAAAATGAGCATGATGGGTGAGCTAAGTTTCTTCTTGTGATTAGAAGTAAAGCAGTCAACAGAAGGGATCTTCATTCATCAAGAAAAGTATGCAAAAGATCTCATCAAGAAGTTTGGATTAGAAAACTGTAAAAAGACAGAAACACCTATGTCAAGTTCTTCAAAGTTAGATAAAGATGAAGAAGGAAAGACTGTGGATCAAAAGCTATACAGGAGCATAATTGGATCACTTCTTTACCTTACTGCATCTAGACCTGACATTTTGTTTAGTGTTTGTATTTGTGCTAGATTCCAATCAAATCCCAAAGAATCTCATCTCAGTGCAACAAAGCGAATTATCAAATATATTGCAACTACTTCAAAGCTAGGTCTATGGTATCCCAAGGAAGGAGACTTTACTCTCCTTGGATACTCAGACGCAGATATTGCAAGATGCAAAGTGGATAGAAAAAGTACTTCAGGAACTTGTCAACTACTTGGCAATAAGCTGGTATCTTGGTTTTCAAGAAAACATAGTACAGTAGCTCTCTTAACGGCTGAAGCAGAATATGTAACACTTGGGAGTTGCTGCTCTCAAATCTTATGGATGAGGCAACATCTAAGAGACTTTAGAGTTGAAGAATCATGTACCGAAATCAAATGTGATAATACAAGCGCCATCAATCTCACAAAGAATCCAATTCTTCACTCAAGAACAAAGCATATAGAAATACGTCATCATTTTATTAGAGATCATGTTCAGAATGGAGAAATATTAATTCAGTTCATCGATTCAAAGAATCAATTGGCGGACATATTTACAAAGCCACTGGACAAGAGCTTGTTTGAGTCTATCCGAGGAAGACTGAACATTCAATTATTTACCGAGTAAAGTCTGAAGGAGTTCAGACTCAGAATTTCGGTTAATGAGGTTGTAAGTAAATTCTTTCTATATGAAGTTACTTTTGGTTAAAATTTTGAAAAGATACATTAATTGTTCGTGTCTATGTTATTTTTAGAAGTTATATTATTTAACGATTGCATGTTTTCAAAAAGAAAGTTTTTAGTTTTGAAAAAGGTAGTTATTTTTTTAGGCAGTTTATTATTTTCAAAAAGGTAGTTTTTATCTTTCTTTTATTGCCATACTTGGTATTCCTGCCTTATATATATTACCGAAACTCGTCTTCTTCATTCACGCTCACAGTTTGAAACCCTAGATTACTGTGATCTTACTTGAGTTTCACCACAAAAGCTTTAACCTTTTTCGAAAGAACAAGTTCGAGATATTCCCCAAGACTTTGACAATGTCTTTCCAAAGAAAGTATTCGAGGATTGCGAATCGGGGACCACAGCGTGTGTATGAGGGACCTACGCACTTCGACTTGACCGAGGAAGAAGATTCTCCTCAACAAGAGCGAAGGCAACATTCTCAACCACGCCAACCAGCATCACAAAATGCTCCTCCTCAGCAAGAATAAGAAATTGTTACTGAAGATGTTGAACATGTAAGGACTCAAAAACCCCAATTTATTTATAGATTGTATTCGAACTTGAAGAGGGGTAGTTCTACCATGAACTTGATCGATGAGTTCCTAAAGACACATGGTTACAGAAATGAAACTTATTTTTTGAGAACGATGGAAAGAATAGTAGTAGTGCCATATGGTTTGGCAAGATGGTCTTTTGCGAATTTTCCTAGTGATCCAAGTGTTGGACAACTAGAGGAGAAAGACGAAGATGAAAAGTTGTTTGTTAATTTTCAGCCTAGGATGGGCGTTGCTGCAAAGGCTGGTGGTGATGGGACGAACTTATTTCGTTCTAAGGACCACAAAAGGTGCTATTTGAATTTGCCAAAAAGAGGGGTTATGAACCCTAGAAGTGTGGATTTCGATTTCCTCGATTCTCTAAAAATAAACTTGAGGGAAAAACTTGGCTTACTTCAACTTGAAAGGTTTTGCACCGAGACAACTGAATCGTATCCCGAGCTTACTGCCTATTTTTATTCAAATCATTCTTTTATAGATGCGAACAAATTTAGTTTTTCTATAAGGGATAAAGAATTTGTGGTCGATGTGGACACCCTGGCTGATGTAATTGGTGTGGAAAGAGGGAAGTTCCAACCAATTGGTGCATCTTTTGCCCATGCTACCTTGTCCATAGTGACCCACAGGATGGTTGAAAGAAAATTTTCTTATCCAAGGATGACAGCCTCCAACATCCTCCTTCATAAGGTGGTCATTAACTGCATCAGGCCAAAGTCTGCTTCTAAGACTGATGTGTCTCGTTCGGAAGCAAAACTCATGTACACAATCAACACTGGCTGCAAGTTCTCTCCACCTCACACAATTCTCATGCACATGTATAGAAGTGTTGTGAAGGACAAGGGACAACTTCCTTTCTCAGCGCTGGTTTCTAAACTTTTCAAGCATTTCAATATCAAACTCCCTGCTCTTTTGTGTGTTAGAACCATTCCTTCAATGGTTATTGGATTCAAAATGGTTTCTAAAATGAGGCTGAAGGAATTAAGCAAGGAGCTCGAGCGCTTTAAGGAGAAGTCCCCAGTGAAGGCGAAATATGACTCTGCTGCCAAGAAGAGGAAGGGAAAAGAGCCTATGACAGAACCTGTGAAGAAGTGAAGATCTCTCATCTTGGAAGATGAAGAAGAAGATGAAGATGATCTTACTCTTTCAGCTCTTGCCTTGCGGAATTTACAGAGTTACGTAAGCCCCACTGAGATCAGAGAACGAGAAAGAGAAGGAGAAAGAGAAGAAGAAAGAGAAGGAGAAAGAGAAGAAGAAGAGAAAGAAGAGGAAGAAGAAGAGGGAAGAGAAAGGGAGAAACAAGAAGGAAGAAGAAGTGAAGAAAGAACACTGGTTGCATCTGATGATTCGGAGAAGACAAGGAGCGAGAAGGCTGGAGAACAACATCACCTCAGTGCTGAACCAGAGATTGAAGAAGAACATACCTCTCCACCTGTAGGCATGAAGACAGAGGGAGATGATGTAGGTACTTCTTCACCCATATTTACTAGTGATGTTAGTAGATCGCCTTAAGACCTAGAAGAGATCTATGCTGCTCATTTCCCTGAAGCAAAATTTGAGGCCTACTCTCCTAGTCGTGATAGGACAACTGATGTTCCTCCTCACTTTCAAACTCCTGTATCTACTTCGGCTGGTCCTAGCTCTACTGTAGATCACTCTGTAGACTTTCAGCGAGTGATGGAACTTCTATTAGAATTAAAGGGACAGCAGTACGCTTTCGAGTTTGAAATGAGGCACATGATGACTGTCTTCAAAGCATCTACTGACTCTCTTCAAGAGCAGATTCAAGCCCTCAAGCAAGAACAGGCAAAGGATGTGGATATTCGGCAGCTCCAGGAGTCTTTGCAGAAGCTTGAAGACACTGTCAAGTCGATGGGGGATTTCCAACTTGTTCGTATTCCCAAGCAGCCCTAATTCAAACCAACTTTTAATCGATTTTGTCTCCACTTTTTGCTGATGACAAAGAGGGGGAGAGAGTGCAGATTTGTTTGTTTTGAAGATTTGTTTGACTTGAATTTTATTTCATTTCTTGTGGACTTTTTGATGTGGTGTTTGACATTGGTTTTGGATATTGTTAATCTTTTGATGCTTGCAAGTGCAATGGTTTAGTTTGCAATATTACTTATAAATGGTTTGACTAACCTGTGTTTTGTGGATGTAGAATCTAGATTGTTCAAAGTTCTAACTATATTTATAAGATATTCGATATTGCATAAGTATTGTTTTGCAGGTCAAAAAGATCTTCCAAAATCTGCAAGAAAGTTTTGTCACCATCAAAAAGGGGGAGATTGTTAGAGAAAACTCCTTTATTATTTTGAAGTTGACAAAACCTTTCCATAGTTTATGTCTGAAGATCTGAAGACTTTATTGTCAAAGTCTGAAGACCGACAGATCACCAGATTCTATCTTAAAGTCTATCCTCATTGGCAGCTCCAGACTGAAGTATGAAGATTTATCACAATGCAGGATTATTATCCATATGCTATGTTATCTTCAGAGATTCGTTTCATATGATTATTGTAAAATTTTATAGATAGGATTCACACATACTTGATTGATTTTTCTTTTTGGAAAGTACTCGGATATGAAGATCTTTGAATGGCAAGCTAAACTTGGAAGGTTCTACTTATGGAAACTCAAGATCCTGATTTGTATGGGCGAGCAGGATTGACGGGCTTTCAACACAAATTATCCAACGACTCGAGATCACCTTAATTGATTCTGTCCAATGGGTAGATTGGAAGAATTTCTTTGGAAAGTGCCAACGGTTGAGAAGGCATGAAGGAGTATTTAAGGATTGATTCTTAGGTTGTTCGATACGGTGCTTGGGAGAGAATTCCAAAGTTTGAATATTTTCTAGTCTATTGCTTTTCCATCGAGCAAAACATTGTATACAAAAGAGAGGAACTCTTAGTGTGACTGTGTGAGAGTTTTGGTTAGACTCTTCACTATGATAGTCAAGATCACAAGCTGTAACAACTCTTTTGATGCTTAGTGAAATCCAGCCATTAGGCTGTCAGTGAGGAGAGTGGACGTAGGCTTGATCAAAAGCCGAACCACTATAAACTCTGTGTTTACTTTCTCTTATCCCTGAACTCATTATTTTTATTTGATGGTTGT
Source organism: Eucalyptus tenuipes (assembly GCA_014182365.1). Classification (NCBI taxonomy): domain Eukaryota; kingdom Viridiplantae; phylum Streptophyta; class Magnoliopsida; order Myrtales; family Myrtaceae; genus Eucalyptus; species Eucalyptus tenuipes. The sequence continues at coordinate 14,392,978 of CM024546.1, read as the reverse complement.
CTATCTACTTAAAGTTGAATATTGCTTATGTTTAAAATCAAACAATTTCATTAAGTCCTGTGAAATTTTTATTTACACCTATTCACCCCCTCTAAGTGTATTCACTAGCCTCTTTCAGTTACTTTGCCCTAAGCTATAGTGTTACGCATGCCTTGATTTCAACCGTATGCCTATGCCTATTATGTCTTATCTTTTGTTTCCTGTAAATAGAAGAGAGAGGACGTCATTTCTAAAATTATGTTCAGGGAATAAAACTTACCCTCTTTGAAATGGGATGATGTTTTCTATTTGCCCCACTACCTTCTTGAAAGAGTGTCTTTGAATTCGGCGAGTTCACATGATGCGCCAGCTTCAGATGCCCCTTATCACACTAAGTCAAGGGGGATGGGGATGATATTCTGAGACAGGAAGTGAATGAGTTAGAAAAATAAGCAGGATTAAATTTAACATCTTGTTTTGACAAAAGCTTTTGGTAATGAAATATTTTTTGTTTTCAAGAGTATATATCTTTGGGGGGGAGGAAGCATGAGGAAGCCCAGCCCTCAGTATTCTCCTTGGATGCTATTTTCTTTTCATGGTTGGATAGCATCATCGAGCTGGTTTGGTGTGTCTCCTCATGTCCTCAAAATATTTTCAACTTTATTTAATAGGTGGATTTACATTTTGGAAAAGTGATTTCAAAAGTTAGTTCCTCAAGTGGAACTGATGTTGAAAATAAAACAAGCCAGACTTAAGAAAGATGTATAGGTTCCCACATAGAGGAGTACGCAAGGAAATTAAAAAGGGTTCTACTTGACCGGGCCTGCACCCATTTCCCCTGACGGTCCTTTGTTGATGGCGCCCATGAAAAGGTCTCTAAACATGGTGGTCATGTCATCTAGCTCTTCTTTCCTTGTTGCTAAGGGTGGTACTTCATTGCCTGAATAATACATGGCCTCTACCAGCCCTTGATAAATGTCAGCGCTATGTGCTTTGACATTTCTAATCCGACTGACTTCAGAACTGAATACTGCGTTTACTTTGTTGGTGTGGTCAGGGAACGAATTGCTCTGAAATGAGAAAGCTTTATTCGATTCTTGAGGGCGAAGCACTCATCAGTCGAGTGCCCCACTTCTCCCATGTGATAGTCGCATATCTTTGACGAGTCGTAGTTGGAAAAACTTTTAGCGTTGGGTCGCTTTGGCTCAATCGAAAGGAGGTTCTTCTTCCGGAGGATTGCCAGTACCTGTGATGGAGATCAAGGAAGAGGAGTAAATTGTCTCCTATTGCTGTAACGCTGGGACGGTTGACGGCTAGTGGTCTGTTGTTGTCATGCACTTTTTTGAATTGTTGGAGGATGATTATAGGTCGCATTGACATCTACTAGGGGTTCTTTATCTTTCTTCATGCTGAGCCTGCCCGTGGGTGCAGGTTCAGTGAACCAACCATCCCTCAACCCTATCTCGGTTTGCTTCCCTACTGGAATGAGTTGATTAAATGATTCGACGATCGTGGTTACCATTCGATTGCGGTACTCATATGGGAGGGTTTTGATAAACATTTTTCTTAGCTCGAAATCGGTTGGTTTAGGGCTGATTTGGGCAACTAGATTTCTCCATTTAATGGCATATTCTTTAAATAATTCATACCTTTTCTTCTCGATATGCTCAAGATCCTCACGAGAAGGGGTAATGTCCATTATGAACTTGTACTGCTTGAGGAATGCCTCACTCATTTTGCTCCATGTTTCGAGGAGGTTCATGTTCTTCGTGATGTACCATCTCAAGGAAAGACCTAATAGACTTGATTGGAATAATTGGACCATTAATGGTGCATTATTAACGTATTGGGTCATTTGAACCAAGTACATTTGCAAATGAACCTTCGGGCAAGTCGTGCCATCGTACTTCTCAAACTCAGGCATTTTGAATTTTTCCGGCATTTTGAACTTGGAATAAATGGAGAGGTTCGTCAAAGTAGGATCTTGGAGACCTTGCGGTTGTTTCAGTCTCTCCTCAAGCTTTTCGAGACCTTTGTCATGCTCAGTTTTAGACAAACTATCTGGCTTAGCTTTCTCATCGTAGTTTGGTGCGGATCATTCTCCAATTCGGGCATGTTATCGTCGGCATCTTCACCTTGATCGCCCCTGATGGAGGATTATGGTAACAATACCTCGATTGAGGTTGGGGTGGGAATAAGTTTGCTCTAGATGGAGTCTATTTGCTTTGAGAGTTGTTGAAGCACATTCAAGACTTGCTTCATTTCACTTTCCATGACCACAACACGACTTAGTACATTCTCTTCGGCCATTCTTGCTCTTGCTTTTCAACAAGTCTGGATTGGCGAACGTTGACGTTCCGTTATTACCTAGGTCATGAATAAATGAGCATGTGTAAATACAAGGCATGAATAGGGAGTTAGTCCATGATGATGATCTAATCCTACCCTTTTTTTATTTATGAAAAGTTTGTACATGTAGAGGATTTCCTAAGCATAGATTGAAAAAAAAAAACATGTGACATTTAAGCATGGACTAAAAAGATATTCAATTTGAAAGATGATGAAAACACAAATTGCAACAAATTTTGAGAAAGACTTCTATCCCTTTTTGAAGCAAATGAAAATTCTTGCGGAAAAGAATTTTATAACATGCTTGAGGAAAAAGATAAAAACACCGATTGAAAGTAATTTCCTTTGCCAAATTTTTTTTTTAACTTTATGACAATTACTTCCAAATTTAAATGACCGTGGCATTAAATCCTAAACTAATCATGGACCGCTTAATATATACAGGAAGGTAAGTAAATTGCAAAGTGCACGAATAAAAACTTACTTCATGCGAGAAAATTGATGACAATCACACAGACATGCGCATGATATGTGTGGCTCGATTTCTAACTAAGAGGGTTTAGATAAATTAAGGGGGAGTCTGCCTGTCGCAGTCTCGTGTTGGCATCATACCCTCTTAATTTCGGCTCTACCTAAAAAAAATCGAGGAAATGAAAGGCAACCTCTACATCGCAGTCTCGCATTCAAGTTCGTATCTTTCTTAACACCATCCTAAATATCCTATGGGGGCCTAGGTCCGGCGGCCGAGTTGTGTGTGCCAGGTGTAGTGCTAAAACATTAAAGCATGCACAACATTTTATAATCACAAAAAATTCTATTTTAACTGAAATTAAAATAAACCTCTAAGCTACTAACCTATATATATAAACAAAAACAAGGCAGTAAAGTGATTAAACAAGATAATACGGCCTAAGTCTTCAAAGGTCTCGAACGTAGTCGCCAAGCTGTCGCGATCGCTTTTTCTCGGCGCCCGATTAGGGCGGGCGCCTACAGAGGTTAATGGTTTGGCTAGGTCTATTAGGCTTAGCCTGAGTTCTCCTAAGCCCACCAACTCACGACTTAATAGTTCAAGTTTTTAACCTATAAGTTAATTTTAAAACGAAGTTGCCACTAATCGATTTGGGGTGGGTTGATTAAAAACCTAAACGAAATATTGGGAGTCAGTTTGCTGCAAGTATGCCTTCCCACAATGGGCGAACCTCTCCCGTTCAAGCCATTCAGCGATAGACTTTTAGTAGAAAACCACTCTGACCTTTTCTTGTTTGGGGGCAATTTTTGGCAAAATGCCCCTTTTGATTGCAAATGAAGCATCGAGTTGATTTCTTGTGGCCTGAGCGATCTCTTATTTTGCACAAATATTGCCATTTCTTCTTTCTTCGAAATTGCTTAGATCCATGTCTGGATTTTTTTATCCAGAGCTTCTTAAAGCGCTTCTTTTTCCTGGAAGACTTTCCATAAGAACCATCACAGTCTCGCTTGGAGCATTTGATCTTTAGCTTTTGGTGAGAACAGGCTCTATTGAGTTCTCTGTTATCTGTGAGGTAAGTTTACATCATTTGGCGCTTTAAACACAAATCATCAAGGCACAAATGGATTTCTTGTTGTATTTCTCCCAATGAAATATCCGCAATTCTTCTTTGTCCGTTGAGAAAAGATCTCTCAACCTGTTGGGATAATTCTTTGGGGATGGAAGTCAAGAAAACGTGTTTCAGGTTTGGATCATCTCCAATACCATAGAATAGCTTAAGCATTTCCTGATAATGCTTATTGAGATGCATTTTCTGAAGAGCAACATTTTCTTTCAAAAAATTCTCTCCTTTTAAGCTCATGAAGGTCAGGAGGTTTTCCAATGAAGAAATGATATAGAAGGGTAATGGCATGACCAAAGTCAGGTGAAAGCAAGAATTGAACCTGATCTTGTTCTATCACAAATTGCCACCAATGTTTAAGGCTACCTGTAAATCTTGTGACAAAACCAAAAAGGACATAATACTTATTCTGATTGGTAAGAGTTTGGGCATTTAACCAAGTATGAAATTCCTCAAATCTTTCTGATAATTTGGAATAGGGTATATCATCAACAGTAAAGAACTATTTGGATGAAGTAGACACATGCTGAGTAGGATTGTTTGGCTGAACAACCTCTAGTTTAGAAGGGTTTGATTCCATATCTTAGTCTGAAGGATCGACCATGAATATTAATGAAGTCACTGGCGTAATAGGAAAGGAATTAATAGCAGGGACTGAGAAGGATGAAGAAGAAGACAAGGATACCAAATCTAACTTAGTATCCTGGTTGTCTGGGAAAACTGGTTCCGATGGATAAGCTAGTTCTGAAGAAAAAAGAACAGGATCAGTGGCAGGATCAGGCTGTTTCTCCTGATTTCCCAGATTTCTCAAAAATGATTCTAATGGATTCGACAACATCATTTGGTTTGGCTTTTCCTTTATAACAAGCGAGGATTCTTCCAGCATCTTCTCTTTTTCCTTTTCTTTCCTTATTCGATCCAGTTCCTTGAGGTGATTTTGCATTTCCACCACATCGGTCTTATCTTTGGGTGGGGCTTCTGTGATGGAGAGTGCTCTGTCCGCACTGTAGTTGAGAATGGATTGAAAGGATTGAATCTTCCTTCCTCAAGGAGTTGAATTTGCCTTTTGAGCTTTTCTATTTCCGCCTTAGGGCTTTCAAGATGGTGATATCCCAGATGTTGTTCGGATTCTAAGGCATGAAGCCTCTTTTGGAAACCCGAAAGCATCTTCTTGGTGGTTTCATTATATCTTAGAAGATCTTGTTACACATTCACAATCTTTGAGTCAATTGCTTTGAACGCATTGTTGTGTGCTAATAAAGTCTCTGATTGCCAATTCAGGACAGCTTCAGCAACAGGAGTCCTTCTATGTCTTCCATATTCATCCACATTAGTGGGAGCAGGTATCTTAGGAGCATGCCTATATCTGCCATGTGGATCAATGAAAGTTTTGAACTTTCTCGAATAAGAGGAGGAAAATCTATCTCTTGGAATATGGCGATGGAAGAACTGGATGGTGTTTCTTTTGGAGTCTCAAGTGGGTAGGAATGCTTCTTTGCCCACTTCAGGATTGGCTTATAAATTGGGGAAATGCCAATTTTTCTGAGGAGGAGATGGTGGTGGTGGAGTCGGGGAAACGGAGGGTGGAGCAGTGAACTCTAGTGGTGGAGTTAGGGCATAAGAAATCATAAATTGGAATTTATCGCACTCGCCGAGAGTATCAATGGAGGAGTCTCCGTTCAAGTGCCTTTGATACATAGTATCCTTTGGCTTCTTGTGCTTCCGTCGAGGTCTTGCATTTGGGTCTACCTTGTCGGGAGAGTTTGTACAATAGGAACATAGACAGAAAGGATCCCGGAAGCAGTGACCATACTAGTCCTTATAGTAATGAACATGATTCCCATCACTCTTGAAATATTGAACAAGCTTTTTAGGATCTTGCTCGGAAATTGACTTAGGAACACATGGTTCAATCATGAGGAGAGTCTGGAAGATAGAAGGACTTTCTTCATTTTCCTTGCCAAATTTGATGGAAACAGTTCCATCTTTCTTTCTAACAAACTCGGAGTCTGAAGACTGGAAAGTCTTGTTATTCTGATGTAGGTTTTCATAGTTGGTGATCCATGTCTCCGGAAGGAGTTTGGCCAGCTTTTTCCTTCGGAATCTGTGGGTACATGAATGCAGGATGCTTAATCATTCTGCATAGAGATGAATAAAGCATCTTCATTTCCATTGTGGAAATTCAGATCAAGAGCATGATTCTGTACTCGATAAACCATCTGGTAGTGCAGTGTTGCTGCAATAGAGTCAGTAGTTGAGGGAGCTTTAGTGAGCTGAACTTGGACTTTTAGAACAGAAAGCAGCTGAAGGTCTGAAAGAGCAATGTTGAAGTTTGGATACAAAGTCACAAAGATTGTTTCAACATTCAAAGTGGTTTGGATAGTACTAATACAAACATGCTGGTATTCTAGGAACCGAGTATCCAATAATGCAATTCTTGCCATGACTGGCAAGCCCTTGCGATCATGAAAAGTAAGAGCAAGACGAACAACTCCATAATGGACATGAGAATATCCCTGTTGAGTCCATTGCCTAGGAAACTTTGGAGAAATCTGAAGAGTAACAAAGTACTATTTTTCAGCAGCAGGAATTGGATGTTGATCGAACTTAGAGAATTGGACATACTCCTTTACTTCATTTGGACTTTGGCGGATGAGTTGGTGAATGGAGCAGATGGGAGAAAATGATGAGGTGGGTTTAGCAAAAGTGGAATAAGGGTTCATAAGGGGAAGTTGGGTTTCAGAGATCTTGGTTTCATCGCTAAGAGAGACTTCGTAAAGATAGTCTATCTTTGAAGCATTAGAAACACGGAAATTTGAATGAGTCGAGGAAGATGGAGATGGAGCGAGAGAAACTGACACTTCTAGTATTTCTAGGTCAATCATGATGTAAAGAGATCTTTTCAGCACTGGATTCACCTACTACGCGCATGGAACATATATTATTACAAACGTAACCATGGCTCTGATATCATGAATAGACCTAGACTTAGAACTAGGGAGGACGGAATCAATCTGCTGTAGGTATGCCTTCCCACAGTGTGCGAACCTCTCCCGTTCAAGCCCTTCAAGGACAGCCTTTTAGCAGAAAACCACTTTGACATTTAGTTCAGAGCCTAGAGACACTCATAGATGCTAGGATGGTAACATTTCTAACTATCCGAGCTGCATTTCTCAGAGGATCTTACCAGGTTGGAGAAGAAGAGGGAGTTTTAGAAAGCCATTGAGAGTTTTACAAACACAAAAACACTCACTTTACTTCAAGGGACTCTGCCGAACACATTACATCCTCCTTGCCTTTTATAGATATTATGAGGTCACACACAAACAAGGACCAAGCTCACGAGTCCAGAAACAAACAGAGGCTCCGGAAACTTTCGGTAGGGAATTATTTTGGTGATATGAACAGTGACAATGAACAGTGATTTTCCTAGCCTACTACTACAGTAACGCTATAGTGATCTGCTACAGTCACCGATCTCTTCCATCACGAGCATTGTAGTCATAGTCTGAGTCATCAGAACTATGCAATACTAGAAGATTTTCCTTCATATTTTTGCTTAAGTCCCGCAAATGAATCTGGTGAGGGAAATTTGGTTTGAGGAGGATGCTTCCTCTTGATTCTAGAATGAGCCTGTAGTGTCGGCAGGAATATTTGGCTGAGGCCAATTTGGTGGTTGAGCATAGTAGAATGTGTCAATGCCTAAAGATAGGGAGAAAGGTCTTTGATCATAGGGGTCTTGGGAAAGAGGACCTCCTCGTTGTGCATAGAGGTTTTGAGAGGACTGAGCAGGGTCATCTGTGTTCGTCATTTCTTGTTCCCTTGATGATGCAGCTTGTCTAAGTTCCTCGAGTGCATCCTTGGCTTTTGGTGTAAGGCTATAATGATCCCATGCAGTGGGTATATTATAATTCCATACAACTTCAGGAATGATTTTATTTTCTTGGCACAAAATCCTCTGAAGTTGTTGGTATCGATGTTCACAGCAACCAATAGATCCTGAAAAAGATTTGTAAATCCGAGCTTCTGTAAGGTGTGGTTGAGGTTTATAGGATTTGCTACCTATAATCCGTGGGGCATCGGAGATGTTGCCATTATTTTTTACAAAAGCCCATGGACGTCTAAAAAATAAAATTGTGTGGACTTTAGGGTTTGGTTGAATGGTTCTCAACTCTTGCTATAAGAGTTGTTTCTAGTGAGTAGGAGGATAAAACCAGTTGAGGAAGGCCAACGGATTTCTGTCACTTTCCTTTTCAATGTTTCGATCGAGCCCGAATATCCTGGTGAGGTTGGTAATGAATTTTCTGGTTGGAATTTCAACAACTATCAAGTACTTATTGGTTAAGTATCATAATAACCATCGGAGTTGATCAAGAAAGTCGTCTTCCTTCCAAATAAGAGGATGTATGAATGGATAGTCCGAATTTAATCTAAAAGGATAAAGAATTGAACTTCCATTGAATCTGAATAAATCTGTATGGCATTGCCACATGAGGTTTTCTAGATTTTTAGTGAGGCTGTTATTTTGGATTTATTCGACAATCTCCTGGGGGTATTGCCAGCTTGGCCAATCTCATATTCTTTCAATCTTATGCTTTTGATTGTGATGAAAAGTATGGAAAACACACTTCATGATGTATATGTTGATTTCTGCTGGTGCCTTTGGCCTTGACAAGCAGTCAGCAAGCACATTCTTCTTCCCAGCAATGTGTTTGGTTTCAAAAGAATATTTTGAAAACGATTCAGCCCATCGAAACAACTGAGAGTTTGGAACCTACTTCTGTTTGAACTTGGTCATATGAGGAAATGATGCCATGTCTAATCTATTAGGAAGTGATGGCAGATGAGATGGAATTTGAACTTTTTTATTCCATTTTTCACTGCCAAGATTTCTTTGAAAGTGGAATGATAATGCATTTAAGCTTGGGAAAACTTTCCACTTTTGTAGGCACACATGTGTCTCTTACCATCAATTTCTTCGAACAGGATGGCTGCCCAGTATTCATCACTGGCGTCAATCTGTAGAATTCTTTTTCCTATTGATGGAATTTGTAATGGAGGAAGAGTCTGCATGATTGCCTTAAGTTCAGCGACCGCTTTAGACTGAGATTTTCCCCTAGGTGGAGGATTCTTTTTCAACATTGATTGCAATGGAATCAGCAGTTTGGCAATGTTTGGAACAAAATCCCTGAGATAATTAATTATCCCAAGAAATTATTGAACTTGCTTTGTCGTGAAATTCTCTTCAAGAAACCACAACCAGAGAAACTAGATTTGGGGACTTGATTACACTAGTTAACCACTAATACCCTTCTAGTACCTAATCTTGTTTAAACCCCAAGGCCTTTTAGATTTTTTGGGGGTATTTCATGCATTTGCAAAGGAAAAACATTTTTTGGGTCTTTTTTTTTCAACATAAAGACATTTTTTTTTGCATTTTTGATCTTTTCTAAGAATATAAATCATTTTTGGCTTTTTTTGGGAAAATATGGGATATTTTTTTATTTTTTCAATTTTTTGAAATAATTTTTGAAATATTATTTAATATTAATATATTAAAAAACGACTTGGGTCGATTCTCGGGTAGGGTCTCGACTGGTCGCTGACCTCCGGCCCAATCAGTCCTAAGGCGTGGACCCGGCCCAGAGCCCCGTTTGTCTTTAAACCACCCAGGCCCAGGGAGAAGACAACGTGCCCATCGATTTTTAGGCCTGCACAAACCCAGCTCAGGCACCACCAGACCTAGCAGGATCGAAACTCTACCCGATTGAGTGCACCCGGCCTGGGTCTTGACCCGGTTCACGCCTCCTCTCTCCCCTGCTCTTTCATGGCACCGAAGGAGGATGGCCGGGACGGCATCGGGTGGTGACTCAGCGAGGGTGGCGATACGGCGGGTGACAGCACGACGGCGGCGTGGAGAGCAACAGTGGCCCAACACGGCAAAGGGGGGGCTCGACAGGTCGTTAGAGATGGCGTCGTTGGCGGCAGAGGTGTCGAGGATGTCGCGGATCCGTAAACGGGCGGCGGAGGCCTTAGGGGGAGGCGGCGGCGGTTGCGTCGGCGAGGTGACAGCGGCCCGGTGTAGTGGATCTCGTGATGGGTTGCTTGGGAATGGTGTCGAGACTTCTTCGTTGGGGCTGCGCCATGGTTTGCAAGCTCGAGCGGCGTCGTTGGCGAGGCATCGGCGAGAGGCGACGACGTCGGGGGGGACAGCGGCATGGCTCGAGGTGGCCGACCTCGGATCTCGGCCTGCTCATCCTTGGGCCTCCCTTGAAGTCTCTCGGGGGAGGTTTGAAGCTTGTAGCCCTTGATCCTTCGCCGCGTCTCTTCTTCGGCGGCTTGGGTCTCTCCCAAAGTCTCTTGGGGAAGGCTTTCGAAGCTCGCTACCGGTGATCTCTCTCTTTGCTGTCATGCTTTGGCCTTTCCCTAGACGCCTATTTATAGGCTGGGGGGTCGACGGAGGTCCGGGCATCGGTCCTTTGCACACCGGACGGCCTCCGTCGGCCGAACTGATGTCTCATCTGTCGAGGTGGCTCTAGCTAGACCGCCTCGCATTGAAGACGTGTCCACTCCATCGTAGGCTGCCGTCTCCTTCTCCATTCCAGCGTTGTGTGCGTCCTCGTCTCCGGCACGTGCTGCTTATCCAATTGGGGAAGAAGACAGCAGGAAGAAGAAAACAAATAGTAGAAGGGGTTGGGCTGGGAGGAGAAAAGGGCCGGGCTAGGCCTTAGGGCCCGCGCGGGTGGAAAAGAGGGCTGGGTGCAAAAGGCTCAGCCCCAATGGGCTCCTGTGCTGTTTTTTTTTTTAATTCATTTTTGGTTTTTTTTCTTTTTGTTTTTTTATTATCTGAAAAAAGGAAAAATACATAAATAAAGAAATGAAGGCCTAATTAAAACCTAATCAAAATTTAGGTGTCAACAATAGTGACCAGCTATAATTGGCCGGACAAATTAAAATGGTATAAATGTAAAAAGTTTAGGATTCAATTGACAAAAAAAAATGTTTATAATTGAAATGACATAATAGCAATAGGTTCAGAATTTTTTTTTTTGATAATTTCCCCATTTTCTTGTCCCCCCATCTTATTTCCCCTAAATTAGGTGCAATTCAATCTTACGCGCTCAAGAGAACTCTTGTATTCGTCCTAGGGCATACAAAAACAGACCTAATAGTACTATCTACATTCAACACGATTAGTGGTGTAAGTTTTTTCTTGAATTTATCATATCATGGACTCCATCAATTAGTGTTCTTTCTAAAACTTCGGGTTAGGAGTGTAATGTATGTTGGACATGGTTGACCCTGTTTTTGTATAACGACTGGACTACACCACTAGATAACAAAGAAATGTGGCCTCTCAATGATTATATTAGAATATGTCTCTAATTTGAGCGATGAAACCTGATCCAATGAGAAATATGGATGGTCGACCACTGTTCAAGATTTGTGAGAGGAAATGCAATGGTGTTCTGTTAATGGCCATTATGCCACTCTATCTTGGTGTTGTTTCGACCATGGAAATAAAAAAAGAGAGACCATAATGGTCTTGACCGAAAGAACGATAATTCTGCTCGGCTTAAGAAAAGGAAAAGAGATTAATTATGGACAATCCTGATATGGAAAAAAATGGTTAATATTTGGAAAAACTCCACATTAGTACATTTTTGGTATACCTATGACAAATATATCTTAAATTATTTTTGTCACCAAAGATATTAAATTAGTATACTATGATAAATTTACCCTAAACTGATGTTTGGATTATCAAAAATTCCAAACCGACATACTCCTGATATATTTATTCTTCATTAGCTTCTGTCAAGTTAAATGACACCACGTGGAAATTTATACCAGTTTGACGTAAATTTGTCATTGAGGTATAGGTTTAGGTTTTTGGTGGCCCAAAAATTAGTTTATGGTAAATTTGTTATAAATATATCGAAATTAGGATTTTTTTTTGTGACTCAAAAATTAGTTTGAGATAAATTTATTATAGGTGTATCGCTTTAAATTTTTTATTAATATTAAAAAAAAAGCGGCAATGATGGTGTCCGCTTGAGATGGCCAATCATTGTTTCCTTTTTTATTTTTTTTCCTTTTTCTCCTTCCGTTGAACTTTCTCATTAGATACGAAGAGGAAGAGCTCCTGACGGGAGAGAGATCTCAAGGCTGCATAGGGGAGATTGAAGAGTGTGCCGAGATATCATCATGAGGGCTTTGATTCAGAGAGGTTTTTACTTCGTGAGATTACATCAAATATTCTTGTGCCAAAGCCAATTAAATCTTATGTTAATATTTGTGTCATCCCTTTATGAAATTGCAAGCTTTTTTGCAAAAAATTGTGAGGGTTAAATACTGTGGGAACTATTCGGTATGATTGAGGGTTTATGGAAAATATTAAGATTATTTGAGTAACTCGAGTATGGTAATAATATCCATTATATCATTTGATCAATAGTATAGTCATTTGCTACTCTCCCCAGAAATATTGGTTATATTGATCGACTCGTGTAAATTTAATATTCAATTTATTTCCTTATTCAGTTATTTTTATTCCATTTTCCTTATCGTGCAACGAACGTTCAAGCTAGGAGACAATGCAATGTGTATAAACCTCATTATCTCAAATGACATTTCATGAAATGAGTGGAATAATGGCTTTCTTTTCTTCCACTTTATTGATATCATTATTAGTCTCACTTTGCAATGGGAAAAAAAACGAAAGGTCAAAATGAAATTCCTCCCCCCCCAAAAAAAAAAAGAATAAGAAAAAGAAAGTGGGTTTCTCCAAGAATAACAAAATTTTAAGGACGTTCCATTGGATTGGGGTTCGACCCTATGATCACACTCCATGAACTAGGAGTGATAAGTGGATCGTGAATCAACTCGGTTCAAGATTTCGACAGAACTCAAAAGTACCAATAAAATCTTGAAATGTTTTACTAGACGTTGGAGTATGTGATTGAAAACTCCACAGTTTTGATGAGTGATGATTTTTATAAGCTTCCAATAGTGGTAAACCTAGGGGTGAATGTTAGGTATCATGTATGTCTATGATCCCACACCGTTCAAGTACGTAGGTAGATAATCTCGTACAATCTTAAACTAAGTGAGGTTAGTGCGAGTGAGCCGCAACCAAAGCAAACATTATCTACTGTCGGAGAGCTCAAACGGGATTGGTTTTAGTGGAAACAACCCTGGGGGTAGCAATGTTGGATTTCTTATATGTGTCGGGAAAATTAAAAAAAAGTTTTAAATTTATTGCACTTTTATCAATTCAGTTAATTTTTTTTTAATTTTGTCAATTAAATCCTAGACTTTATCACGTTTTGCCAATTGAGTTTATCCGACAAATTTTGACTTGAAATTGCTGACATTGATACTGGCTATCCTATGTGGCACGGCCGGCACTAACATTAACATTTTTTAATAATATTTCAATATATTTTTTGCTAATTTATTTATTTATTTTTCTTTTCTTCTTTTTTATTTTATTTTTTATATATTAGTGGCCGATGAGGGTGGCCTAGCCCTCGCCCATATGTAAGTTCTATTATGGGAATCATCCTCGGGATGATTATGAAGATACATTTTGATTGCTTGATGATCTAAGCCTGCACACAACGTTTTGATTGCGTGTTGATCTAAGCCTGCACACAAAAATGGTCAATGAATGGTAGACTTGTGACCACTGTCCTCTCCAGCCGTCGCCACCGCCATCACCATTGTCGCCATTTCAACAGCTGTGAGCATCAAGTTGCAGTTGGGTCACACGACGAATCCGATGACCACTGGGCCATGGCACGACCTCCGCAAGACAGTTCTGGAGCTTGCGTGACTTCCAGGTGGTACTGGTTGGAGGGGTTGGGCGTCCGTAAGTGGTTGTCTCAAAATCGATGGTTCGGAATGGTGCGGTCTCGATGACAAAATCATGGCCCTTCCTTAAGCCAAAGAACTCCAACATTTCATGGTCTCGATGACAAAACCATGCCCTTCCTTAAGCAAAACCACTTTGGATGGCTGAAGAGAAGAGATAAAAGTTAAAGAGGACAAAAAGGAAAAGAAAAAGAAAACGAAAAATAAGACATTTGGCAAACACTTATGTTAGTGTCACGTGAGTGTTTTCTGTTGTGAATTTAATCGACGCATTTCATAATTCGAAAAGTTAAGATACTCCATTGAATAAAAAAAGTTTAGATATTTGACTGTAAAACGGACTTAAAAATCTGTAAAACTAATCGAAGCGTATGGAGAGTCCTTTGCACGGATAGGGAAACAGTCAAGCCCGAAATTTAAAGTGAAATGGGCCATTGAGTACAAGTACCACAATAACAGTGAGACACAACCCCTCATCCAACATGAGTAGCCGAAAGGCAAAGCGTAGGAAAAATATAGACAAATATGGAAGTTCTTTTATTTTTATTTTTTATTTTTTGTTACGATAAAGTTTAGGAAAAGGGGGGATTGTTCCATGCCGGTCAGGACATATCCCAGGCCTAGAAGGTCTTATGGTGGATTTACAGATTGTCTAAGAAATAGAACTGATGGCAGCAGGATTTAAATTTGGGCATGGTGTGCGGAAAATTCATATCTTAATAGCTGAGCCAACCCACGGTGGTTTAGCAACGACCAAAGATACGTCAACCTAATAAAGTTCGATAAATTTGGCCTATCTCAGATAATGACCTATAAGTAAGTTCTTTTTCCTTAGTAGCCAAAAAGATGCATAAAATATGAGCGCAAAAATGAAAAATAATTTAAGAAAGAAAAATTTGGTCTCAATGGTGCTATTTTTTTAAAAAAGGAATTCAAATTATTTTTCAATTTATAAATATTCATTATAAATTCGGGATTTGCATGAGATAGGTTTTGTTTGGAATCATAAATATGGTGTATGCAAGGTTTATAAAAAATTTCCGTGTATAGGACTAAAAATCGCATTTATGACCAATGGAAAGTTAACAATAACAAAATATCAATAACAAAATATCAGATGAGAAAAGGAAAATAATTTTTTTAAGCTAAAATAGTTTCTCCAATTCAAGAGGAAATAATAAATAAAAATTTATCCAAAGATTACCATCAATTGAAAAAAAAAAAGAATTAAAGGGACAATTAGAACGTTTCTCTTAAAAAAATTTCTACAAAAAATTTAAAATAATGTTTTTAATTCGAAAATGTAATGCTTAAATCTTTGAGTTGAAAAATTTTGTCAACGAAGAATTAAATTGTAAAAAAGTAGAATGAAAATTACCAATTTTGCATTCACAGATAGATGATTAATTACATTGCACGCTAAATCTAACGTGAAATATGAAAGGAAGAATTTACGTTCAACAAATATTATGAATATCACCCTTAAGGCTAAATTAGAATTAACATTTGAGTTTTCAAAAGCTGAACTTCAGTTTTGCTAATAAAACACAACATCATTTCATGAAAAATAAAATGTATATAATTGGGTGACAAAATTAAAGATATCTAAAAATTATATTGAATTTATTTGATTATTTTAATGAAATATATTTACTATGTTAATATCCAAGTATCCAACTGTGCATATCAAGAGTTGTAATGCTATTTTGTATGTAAAAAAAATAGGTTAAAAGATCTTTAACTGGAAAAATAGATCATCAACCGTTGGTGCAAAGGATATTTTATACAAGCGGCCTTATTCAGCGTTGATTTAAGAATCATAACTACTCACTCTCTCTAATCAATGACATATATAGTAGCTTGTGTTAGAATGTCAATGGGTCGGTTTGGAATAGATCTCCATTGATACTTGACTCAACTTGAATATGAAGCATGTATGTTTTTTTGTACACCTGAAGTGCCAAAACTTAGTAGGGGTGAGCATGGTCCTGGTTGGGCTGGTCCACCCCCTAACCCTAGGACCAACCCGCATATTGTTGGTCCTCAATTTTTGGGACCGATGACTGACTCTATTGAGCTTGGTACCAAGGACTGGACCGACCTGATGGGTTCGGTCCGGTTTCAGGGTCAACCCGAGACCGACTGATAATTTTTTATTTCATTTTTTGTACTCCTTAAAAAAAAGATTGAGGACTGGACTAACTCAATAGGTTCGGTGCGGTTTCAAGGTCAATGCAGGACTAACCAATAATTTTTTATTTCATTTTTTGTACTCCTTGAAAGGGCAACAGAGGACCGTATCGACCAAATGTGTTTGATGATGAGCAAGGTTAGCTAAGAAAGGCAAGCAATGAGAGTTAAGTGGGGTGAGCATCGAACAAAATGAGCATCGAATGTTGAGCGAGGAGCAATAAGCCAAGCGAGCATCAAGCGGCGAGCGGCACGAGTAACCCAAAGCGAGCGAGGCGAGTGTTGAGTAACGAGCGGAGAAGTTGTTTTTTTCGATTTTAGCAAATTAAAGATTAAGAGGACAAATAAGACAAAAGAGAACGAATACTAGAGGAGGATGCCATAAGGTGCCTTTTTAGACGCCATGAGGACTCCTCACAACAACATTTTCCTCTTTCGTAAATTATGACTATTGATTCCGTAAAAGACATTAAAAACCTAAGTTATTAAAGAACAATGTAAAATTACTTGAACTCCTCACTAAAGAGCTGTTTAATGTTGTTAACGTTGTTTATTTTAAGGTTTTCTCTATATAAAAAAATTATAAATAATATATTAGATATATATATATATAGTCAGGGTTGGTCCGGGTTGGACCGACCCGAAACTCTCAGAACCGAGGACCGACTTGCACAGTGCTGGTCCAGGAATTCTAGGACCAAGGACCGACCCAGTCTCCCTGGGAACCGGACCAGACTGACAGGGTTGGGCCGGTCTAGGGTCAGTCCAGGGTTGACCCTAGACCGATGCTCACCCCTAAAACTTAGTACGGGGAGACATTTAAGTGCCAAAAGTTTGGAAACGTACAATTAATTGCCCTTTTTTTTTTTTTTTCAAAAATAAGACATCCGAGTGCCATATCGGCAACGGCGGCCGGAAATTCTATGTGGTAATTTTTTAATAATATAACTGGCCTACATGGCACGCCGAAAAGCTGAGTTAGCAATGAACAACCAAAACAATGTCATTTTGTCTTTTTTTTTAATAGAAATATTATTTAAATTAAAATATTTATATTTATATTTTTTTTAAAAAGGGAGGAGGCTAGAGGCAAGGGCTCAGCCTTGCCGTTGCCTCCC
This sequence comes from Eucalyptus tenuipes, assembly GCA_014182365.1. Classification (NCBI taxonomy): domain Eukaryota; kingdom Viridiplantae; phylum Streptophyta; class Magnoliopsida; order Myrtales; family Myrtaceae; genus Eucalyptus; species Eucalyptus tenuipes. The sequence continues at coordinate 14,375,877 of CM024546.1, read as the reverse complement.
CATCACCACCGGGAAAGTGGGGGAGGTAGCGGCTCTTGGCCCGATTGGGCGAGAGCCGGTGACCCTTGTCGAATTTGGGGGAGGGCTCACGGGCCGTCGCCGCCGGTCAGCTAAGGTCACCGGCCCCCGGCCAAGGCTCGGCGACACCGGTCAACCCTCCCCCCACTGTTGTTAGCCCTTGCTGATGACGTTGGGGATGTGGTGACGAGGGCTTAAACAGCCCTCGCCTTCTGTGATTTGCTTCGACTATTTTTTTTTCCCTTTTTTTAAAAAATTTAAATTTAGTTTTAAAATTAATTTAATTAATATTTTTATTAAAATTCAAATCTGAGGCAAAACAATGTTGTTTTTGGGTTTTCTTTCCACGCTAGCTTGCAAAACAATGTCAATTTGCACTTATCTTGTTGGGAAAATGACACGTTAGTATTTTGGTTAGATTTTCTCATTGTTGGTACTTAATTGATCAATTTTGCTTCGATTTTGATACTTAAGTGTACCTTCCCGAACTTTTGGTACTTACGTGTTCACCCGTGTCAAGTTTTGGCACTTTAGGTGTCCAACTCCTTATGTTTTTGTGACCAAATCTGCGTAAAATCTGAACTACAATCACTTCTCCTCTCTCTCCATGCAAAGGACATAATTTATCATCAAAGGATTTTACACATGCCTCATTAAAAGCAACCGACCATCAACAATGGCTGCCTCAAAAAGGATTCCTCGTGCAAAACGCACTTAAATATACCCACCTCTAATCAAACCACCGCATCTAAAAACTTTGACGACGACAATATACTATTAGAGTTCAACAGGTTCTGCAACATCCTCAATTCCAATCCCATAAGGATCGACCATAAGGTCTTAAAAAGATCGATCATGGGCCATTGGCCATGGATCAATTGACTCGATCGGCAAGGAATCGCGGATCGGTCATGGTTTGACTGACCGACCAATCGGTCTCGAAATGGTCGAAGTGTCGGTCGTAAATTTCTATCGACCATACCAATGGGATAGGATCACCAGCTCATAAGATGACTTTTTTTTATCACAAGGATTGGTCATGAGATGATTTTGGATCGGCAGAGGGTCATGGGTCGATCCGACTGGTCGTAATACCTGGCCGCCAATGATTCCACCCGGCTATGCACTAATACACGAACGATCTAACTCGATGAAATGTGATTGCCTTCCGACCAAAAATGCATAATTTTTTTTAATCCTTAGTGATTGGAAAGGAATCGCGAATTGGTGATGTCCGATCATGGATTGATAATGCACTGACCATGAGCCATACAGATGGATCGGGTGCCGACTGGAATGAGCCTGGATAGACCCGGCTATTTCGTCACTAATTCTAAGATCCATGAGTGCCTTGGCTTAGTGCTAGGCCATGAGTAGGCTTAGGATTAGCCTTGAACCAACCGAAGGACAATTGACCCTTTAGGCTGACCGACCGTCCAAAGGAACAGTTCAGGCGTGCATGGCGCATGATGGTTGAACCTCGGGTGTACGTGATTCAGTTTTTCGAGGTGTACCTAATGATCATTTCTCCGGCCCTGAAACCAACTTGAACAATAGAATTCTCTAGACCACCTTTTTAATGAAGAAAATGACAAAAGTGAAGAAAATTCTAGAACCGCCTCGTTAAATGAAGGGGTAATGTGTCCTTTGAAAATTCAAACGTCATGATGGTAGCCCAAATTATCTTTGAAGTTCTAGAAAAAGGTACCACACACGTGGACCAATTGGAGAGCGATACACGGGTCTTCATTAATGACCAAAGATTCTAGATTTGCTGAGTTGGCAACTATGACACCATCATCATCAAACTCCATTAAATGTTCATTAAATGCGAAGTATAGGTGGACCAATGGAAGAGCGAAAAGCGAGCCACCATCGATGATGTCTAGAAGCTAGATTGCCAAGCAAAGCCTTTTAGCCATGACAACTCACTTTTTAGGTGTAATCATGAGGCAAGTCGACTTGCCGCCCAAGGACTTTAGGCGGGACACTTGGAAAAATTAGAGTGGACCATTTGGCTTGGTAATGATGGCTTGAGATTTGCTTTGGAGAAGAAGTTAATAATTCATACTTAGGTGTCCTCTAGAATCTTAGGTTATGATGAGCCTGAAGGATAGCCTTGGAAAACAAAGCAAGAACCAACTAATCAAGAGAGGACATTAGGCATCAAAAGGGCTTATAGGCACATCATGAGCCTAAGTTGAGCCTTGGAGAGCAAGCCAATAGGTGCTCCAATAAGAAGATGGCAAGTGTTCTCTCAGGACCCTAGGCGTGCCACCTTGAAAACTAGGCTTGCCACCTAGATGGCATAGCCGTTTCACTTTAAAAAAATGTGATTTGGCCACTTGGATGAGTATCGATGAGCTTGGTGCCTATAAATAGGAGGAGCTCCCATTCATTTCCACCACTTTAGCCCACTTTGCCATTCACGCCTACCCTTCTCCTCTTCCTCCTTTCTCTCGGCCTTGCATCATAACCCATCAAGCTATTCAAGTTAGTTCTTGAGGTTTGCCAAGGTAAGTAAGATCCCTAAGTCTCCTCTGGGGCAGTAGTTTCCATTCTTGAGTCTAGTTAGGTGCTCACTAGTCAAGCCGTTGATAGGATGTTGGATCTTTTGTATGGTTTTGCTCATGTTTGTGCTTAAACGTGTGCTTGAGTTGTCCATGCCCGGAATGAGGCCGACGATCGTTCGGATTGAGTTCATCGGAAGACAAAGTCGCCCAAGCCATAAAGCCTTGGTTTTGGCATAAATAGGATGCCGGGTCCAAGTCTCGCTTGGTACAGGAATCACCCAAGGCTGCAAGGTCCTAAGTTGAGATTGAGGCGTGTCGATCTTATGCCTTTATTGGTACGAGGATCGTCCAAATCCACGAGGTCTTGGTGAGGCCCCAAGCATGCCGATTTCCATAGTTTAAAAAAAAAACACGGGGACTTTGTGCTTGGCGTTGAATCAAACCGCAAGCTAAGGGTCATTCTCGATGCATATGTATTCACATTGGGTCGGAGCTGAGGTCCGTCAAGTTTTGGATAGTCACTAAGGCGAGGTGTACCCAAGCCTCGAGGTCTTGGATCGGCATTGAGGCGTACCATTTCCGAGCCTTGTCTGGTGTGGCGATCGACGCTAAGTGATTGATTCAAGTTACGGACCAAAGATCGTTCCCGACATATTTGCTAGTGAAGTATAAGAATTCATGACACACACGAATGAATGAGCACGCCTTTGGGCCATACATGTGTCGATTAAGAGAAAAGATAAGAACTGGTTTGTGTGATGCATTTATGCATGCACATGAAGAGGAAAACGCGCCCATTGCCACATAGCATTGGCGGCGATGCCTCGTTCATTGAACGGGATGTCTTGGTTGAGCCAGGATGCCTAGGTTTGAGCCCAGATGCCTTAGGTAAGCTAGCCCCGTGATGCCCTGGTTGAGCCAGGATGCCTGAGTTGAGCCTGGATGCCTTAATGAGCTAGCATCAAGATGCCTCGGTGGAGCCGCAATGCCCTAATTGAGCTAGGATGCCTAGCTTGAAGCTAGATGCCTCGGTTGAGTTGGGAGGGCCTAGTTGAGCCAGGATGACGGTAAATAAATTTGCATAAGTGCCGATATATGCACAAGTGTAATGTGATGATATACCTATTGATAAGCCAAAGTTAAGTATGCATTGAAGCATGTTGCAATGGACATTTGCATGTAGTCAAGGTAGCAACAAGTTTGCTATTGATTTGCCATCGACACTGTTTGCGAGTGCTGTACTTGCAGGGTTTTGATTGTGAGATGCTTTCCTAGTAGAGAATTAGGAATTTTACTTACTGAGTTTCCCCGAAACTCATCCCTCATCTTTCAGTCTCATGTCAGTTCTGAGAGTTGCAGTCACGTAGAGGAGATAGGATTTCCCTTGGCCTATCTGGAAAACTTATACTGTGATGTGAAAAGAAAAGAAATCTTGTAGAGAAAGGGCTTGTAAAACTACTGTTATAATATAAATTAGTGTGTTTTGCTTGATGTAGGTCCCAGTCTTCCAGCTGTCGTTTGTCCGGGGAATTGTTTATTTACATTTCTGCATGTGCAGAAATAAGAGATAAAAAGAATCGGGATGGCGACGAGCTTGGAACGTCACGAAAATAACCCTGGAGATGGAGTTGGGATAGTGACAAGTTCGATGTCTGGAATAACGTTGCTCGAGTCCCCTCATTTGAAACAACCCCCAACAACGGAACAACCATGCCCAATTTGCGCACATTAAGAAGATCGCCCAGGAGGACCGACATTTCTTCTTGCCAGAAACTGATGGCAACGGCCTCATTGCCTGTCAACATATCGGAATGGTCGAAGAATATTCTGAAACGAGACCATGCCGATCGTCCTGGAAGAGATGAGAGTGACGAATACGGCAACGACGGCAATAGTACGGTTCCGCCTCGCGAGTACTTGGCAAGGAGGAGAGGCGCTTCCCTGTCAGTTCGTAACAGGATTGGAAAGAGGCTCGAAGGCAGAGAGCTGAGCAGAGTGGGGGATGCCAAATTATTGGGTTTAATTTCCGTCAGCCATACAGGTAATGTTTTTTGGATCCAAAACCAAACCGAACCCATTCTTTTACTATCTGATAGGAAATCAATCTGGAAAGACCCAAAACTTTCGGTTTGGTTCGGATTTTTTGTTGATTGCGTGAATTTTCTTTTGCACTGCCAAAATATGTTACAATTACTTCAATATGGAGTTGGTTTTACAATAGAGAGATATTAATCAAGTTGTATGACATGTTATGCGATGGCAATTCTTTAATTTTTCTAGTTTCACATTATTGGTCAAGTCAAAGACAAATCGTCGATTGGTGAGCTGTAGCTAATAGTATATAGAGATGCATTTATCGAGTTTTAAGGATGGATTTGTTTGTTGCTTGGGTGTGATTTTATAAGCGTCGTGAGATGATTGCACCAAGTAATAATCATACTACTGTTTTTTTTTGGTCGGTATATTCATACTACTTTACGGTGATGTTTCCAGCTTTTTGAGTCATGACATGTCAATTTTGATGGAAAAGAAAGACAATTGTCCTTCTAAATATCCAAATGAAGAAAAATCATTACTATGGCCAAGTTCTAGGCGGCTATTGTCGCGAATCTGAGCGTGGCAAATTCGAAGATTTTTGGCAATTCGAGGATAGAAAAAGAAGATTCGCTCGTCAAGTTGCAACCAAATATTCAAATTCCCGGTGAGAGGTATCCCTCACAGATGAGACCAAAATTAGTAACGATTCGACTGACAAATATATTTTTTTTCTCAGTATCCACACACTCAGAGAGAGAGAGAGAGAGAGAGAGAGATCGAGTCCAACGAAGAAGGTCCAGAAGAAAGTGATTTTGCCAGCATCTTCGTCCCCATTCAACCGGTGAATCTGTTGCTCATTGAGGGTAAGGGGAATGCTGGAGGAAAACCCTTACTGATTCTCTGCATTCTCCACTTTAAACTATGCCCTTTTTTTTTTCTTTTTGTTTTCCTGGTGGGCGAGGGAAGAGAGGCTCATTAGACAAGATGTGTGTGTGCGTGTGTGTGTGTGTGAGAGAGAGAGAGAGAGAGGGGCCGGGGAGGCCAAACCCGTACAAGAATTCTAATTCATATATTTAGGACGGGCGATATCAGATTGTTAGTATATAACCGCACAAATCTGGGAGTGGAACAAGTACCTTTGGAACAAACCCCAAGTCTAAATGGTATCATGTTCATTTTGCTAGGTAAGAACAAATAGTTAACAGCGACTTAGAAAAGTGAACCGAATAAAACATATGAACTTTCGAAGTTGTATGACATATCTTGTCGCTCCATCTTCTTTCCATTGAGTGTTATTCAATCTAATATGCTCAAGAGAACTCTAGGGTTCCTTCTATACAAAGCACACATTATAGCTATATATTTTGAACACAATTAGTGGTGTAATTTTTTTTTTCTCGAATTAATCATTTCATGTGCTCCATTATTTAATTTTCTTCCTAAAACTCTAAGTTAGGCGTGTGATGTATGTCAGAACATTGTTGACCCTATTTTCCTATAAAGAAGTTTTTTGTTTCATATAAAATGAATGATTTGAAGAATATATTCCTAAAAGTGATCACTTATATTTCTTAGAAAAATTAATGTACAAATCTTTTCTTATCATCCACAAAAATATTTAGAAATAATTATTATTGATAGTGAAAATATTTTTCATTGAATAGTTATTTCAAATGATATAAGCGATCATTTAAAAAAAATATTTTTCAACTTATTTAATTTTATGAAATAAACGGAGCCTAACTATTTGTAGATTAAAGATTGGACTCCACGACTAGGCTAGCAAAGAAATATGGCCCCTTAATGATAATTACCAAGCTTTCTGTTCTTCCTTTATCGAGCAAAGACCCATATGGGTCACATCCAAGTTGGGAGGCCTTGTGCATTGTAGTCGCCTCGTGTACGAAACTGACTCTCTGGAAAGACATTTCATGAAATGAATGGAAATTTTGGCTTTCATATGTGTTTCTCCCCGCATGACAAAGTTTAGGTTGCAACATTGGGGAAAGAAGTAATTGAACAATAAAATAAATAGAACAAGAAAACAAAAAAAATCTAAGAACAGATTTATATGATTCAATCAATATGACCTACGTTCACGAGGAAAATATCATATGATTCCATTATAGATTGAGCGATAGAAAAAAGATTATGATTACACTCGAATTACTCACACATTCTTAGTATTTCGCTCTACGCCCAATTATTATACCTTTTAACCCACACAATGTTTAGTTTACACAATTTCTTACGAAATAATTTGTCAATCTCATAGAGAAATTTAGAAATTCTATTCTAAGATTTTCTTTTGGCTATGAAACACTTGTGGATCTTCACCGGTATGCAATTAGCGAAGCTTCTTTACGCAAGTGATGTCGACACATAAATTTTGGCATCTCATTTAGTAATTCATTGCATAGTAAATTGGGGATCGACCCGGCTCCGGGCAAAAATAGTTATTAAATTGCATATAGTCATTAGTGGCATATTTCAATTAACTGCATTTCACCGAACCAACGATGGATGGTTTTGAGCTTAAATTGTATAGACTAAGCCCGCGAAGAGGGTCCCAAATTCGGCCAGCTTATGTGAGGAGTGGCGGCCAAAATTCGCTAAGGAGAGGGCCTTAATTTGCCTAATTTAAGCTTAATTCAATCCATAAAAATTATAATTAGGGAATGGCCTTAGGTTACTAGAGCACATCAAGTTATATGACCAAAATTAAGCCCACAATAGTAAATTAAACCTAGGTTAACACTCTACTGAGCTGCATTGTGGGCAATAGCATCGCCATGACCACTGCTGCTTCTTGCTTGTGACAGTCTCCATCACTAGCCAAGATGAAGTAGCCCGATGAGCCACTGGTTGCTTTGCCGAGCCCCACGACAAAGCTTTAACTTTATGATCTCAAGGAAGCCTGTTGCCGTGCTTCCCAGCCAAACTTGCTCCAACGAGGTTGCGATTGTTTCCTTGACGAAAGGCTGCTTCTGGTTCATGCCCCGTTGAGTCGTGGATGTTGCCCCAGCTGTGAAGTCGCCTCTCACCAATGATGCTTCTTCCTTGTTGAACCGCTAGCCGAGATCCTCACCGCAACCGCTTTGCTGCCTTGCTTGATCTTCACTAAGCTGACTCCCATGGCTAGTCACTCGTGGCGCACCACCAGTGCACAAGTCCCTACTGAGCTATGACCAGCCAGCCTCGAGTAACCGCGACCAGCCCTGCCACCATTGTGCCCCGTGAGTCCATCCTTATCGGTCCTTGGTTGAACTCCATCATCAGCCATTGTACGTGAGCACCCCCTGCTAGCCAACATCATGATTTGTTGATCGTTCATTCGAATTTGGCAATGTTATCTCCAATTTAGGTGACAATTCTTATTAGAATTTGATTTGAATCTTTCATTGCCTAATTTGTACTTATTGATATCTAACCTGAATATTTGGAGTGTTAGGCATAGCTCAATTAGGATAACTTTCCTGATTCGCAACCACACATGATCTTTGAGCCTTTAGATAGAATTATTTTTCATGTAGGTTTAAAATTGATATTTTGATTTTTAAGCCTTAAGATTAGAATAATTTAGATAGCCTTGCATGTTTAAATTAGAATATGTTATAGTTTATATTAATCCCTAATCTAGACTAGATAACTATTTATTTTAGATAGTTTATTTAGGTTATAAATTAATTTCAAATTTTAATGAAAAACACCAATAATATCATATGCATGTTATATAGTTTGCATATTAGGTGCATTTAATTAAAATCACATAGCCTAGTCTAAATTTTAAGATAAAAGAAAACCCCAAAAATATTAGATTGCTTTGGTGTGTCTATTTGCTTTTCTTTCTTGCAATTCATTTACTTGCTTTGTTAATCAAATGTTATTTTAATGGTTACACACCTCCATGGTCATTCCCTGCATAATAGTGTCACGAGTTGATCAATCTAGTGTTCTCTAACCCATATGGCATTAGGAATTTCTTCCCAAGTTAGCCCTACCCACTTGACTCACAAAGATCTTAGAGGGAGAAACTCTAGAGAGAGAAGTTTTGGAATGTATTTCACTAGTGAATGAGATACAAATGGAGGAAAGAAGGCCCTTATATATACAAGTACACGGCTAAGTGTAACTGTAAATCTCCTTTTAATCTAATAGTGGAGGTTACATCTCCCCATCTGCCCAACTACTTGCATTACAACCGTATATAGCTACCGTATTGCCCACCCCCAATAGTATTCTAGAATACTTGAGAAAACCCTATGACTTCGAGAGATAGTTAAGTGTCGTTCGTTCATGGATTAGTCGTGGTCATTTGTATGGAAACCTTTGTGACATGTCATCTCCTTCGATCGATTGTGACACTAATGTCTAGGTTAAAATCAATCCAAGTTCCCTGCCTAAATATATTTAGAAATAAAAGAAATGGAATTGAAAGGGCATTATATTAATCTAGCATAATCAACTCCCTAAACTCATAAATTTATATTTCGTAAAAATAAAGTAATTATCCTACACTTTACTTGGATATCTAATCAATTGATAAAAAAATTGATTAGTGGTGACTCTTCAATGAAAATGGTTTATATGTCAAGAACTTAAGTTAAGTTACGAATTGATATAGTTTGGGAGAGTCTAAGTTAAGTTTAGGCTTAGTAATAATCTATTAGCCAAACCCTAGGTGGTTCACCGTTAGAGGAGCTCATGATTGTAAATGCTAGTACGAGCACCTAGAGGGGCTGAATAGATGCGAAGACAAATTTTTGTAGAGTAAAGTATAAAATTTTACTTTTAACTCAAGTCTGTTTAGCAATAGACTTTGAAAAGGAAATTAGATTCTAACAATCAAATAGAGTTACGATCAAGGTAAAAGAGTTTAGGGAAGAGAATAAGAACACAAGGTTTATAGTGGTTCGGCTTAATCCAAGCCTACGTCTGTTCTCCCCCACTGACAGCCCACCGGCTGGATTCTACTATGAATCAAAAGAGTTGTTACAGTATCACTTCCTTGATTCCACAGTATAGAGACTCTGCTACACTTCCTCAAGGCTTCACAAATATATAAACTCTCTTTTGAGTAAAAGTTTACGCTCAACAATTGAATCAACAAAGAACAAGGACCTTCAAACTTTGGAATTTATCTATCGCGCACACCCTCGAATAACCAGAGCATCTTCCTTATATACTCCTCCATGCCTTCATAACCGTTGGCACCTTCCAAAGGAGTTCTTCCAATCTACTCGTTGGACAGAATCAATTAGGGAGATCTTGAGTTACTTAAGGAATGTGATGATAGCCCACCAATCCTGCTCGCCCAAATAATCAGGATCTAGGTTTCCATAAGTAGAACCTTCCAAGTATACTTCGCCAATCAACGGATCCAAATTACTCGAATTAAATTCAAAACGAATAATAGATCTTGAGATGCTATCTCCAGCCATGAGATCTTCTTCAACCGCTCGAATCAAATCCTTAAAGAAATACTCGATTCTGGATAAATATTCTTCGACGGTCTAGAAACTGTCAATGAGGGCAGACTTTAAATCTTGAGTTTGGCGGTCTAGCGGTCTTCAAACTTTGTCGAAAGAGTTTGCAAGTCTTCAGACTAGACTGATGGAAACGTTTTGTCAACATCAAAACAAATAAGGAAGTTTTCTCCAACAATCTCCCCCTTTTTGATGGTGACAAAACTTTCCTACAGATTTGGATATTTTTGACCTGCAAGACAATACTCAAACAAACAAGGATATCTCATAAAAGATAAATGGATTAAGATAAAGATAGTATTGAATCTACATCCACAGGAAATGTGTTAGTCCTGTAAAACAACTATCTTTGCCATGAATACCATCAACGCTTAAAATACTGCAAGCAAGCATTAAACAATCCAAATCCAAACCACAGTCACAACCAAACAACCAAAATAAAAGTAAAGTCAAACAAAAATCAAACATAAGCCAAATCTGCACCCAGCTTCTCCCCCTTTTTGTCAACATTAAAAAGGTAGAGATGAAAAGAGAATAAAATTATGATTGTTTTGGAATGCGAGCAAGCTAGAAATCTCCCATCGACTGGACAATCTCTTCCAACTTTTTCAAATCCTCCTTCAGTTGTTCCACTTCTTGACCCTTGGTAGTTGTTTGAACTTGAAGATTAAGGGCCTGAATTTGATCATGCAAAGAAACTGAAGAGGCTTGACTGGCATTCTGCAAATTCTGAACTTCGCATCCCATGGCATAAATCTGGCCTCGCATCTCCATAAGAACATCAAGCACTCTTCGAAAGTCTGCCGAGTTGTCAGTCTGAGTGCTTGCTTCAGCATGATCAGTTTGAGGAGTATTGGCAGATGATTGCATTTCAGCATGAACACCCAGATTTGGAGATGAAACCTCATGACCTTCCTCAGGAAATTGAGAGGCATATACATCTTCTGGATCTGCAGGTGAACGACTAACATTTTCACTAGTAAAAGCAATTGAAGAGGTACCTCTTTTCGCAGCAGCTCCCCCTATTTCAGTGCCTTCGGGTGGAGAGAAGTACTCTTCATGCTCTGTCTCATCTTCAGTGACATGATGCTCCTGTTCTCTTCATTCCTCATCTTCTAGAGTTCTTTCTTCCTCTGTTTCTTTCCTCATTGATTCCCTCTCTTCATTCCTCTGCTCTGTCTCTGGAACAAAATGCTGAAGATTCCTTAAGGCAAGAGTTGAAATGGTAACATCTTCCTCATCTTCTTCATCCTGCAAGATGAGTGCTCTTCTTTTCTTGGATGGAGCTGTCATGGGCTCCTTTCCTTTTCATTTTGCAGCCATAGAGACTTGGTGAGTCTTGATAGGGGTTTTCTCCTTAAATCGCTCCAAAGCCTTGTTCAGCTCCTTCAGACGCATTTTGGAAACCATCTTTAGTCTCACCACCATTTGATCACAGGTTCGAACACATAGAATTTTGGGAGGCTGAATATTAAGATGTCTGAACAGCATAGTAACAAGTGCTGAATAAGGAAGTTGGCCCTTGTCCTTCACCATCGATCTGTACATGTGAAACATGATAGTGTGTGGCAGAGAGAACTTTTTGCCAACTTTGATAGCATACATCAGCTTTGCTTCTGAATTGGAGACGTCAGTCTTCGAAGTCGATTTGGGTTTAAGACAATTGATCACAATCTTGTGAAGCACGACATTTGAGGCATTCATCCTCAAGTACGAAATTTGACCTTCTGCCATGCCATCCTGAACAAGCTCTACCGTTGCACGACCAATAGACACACCAATTGATTGAAACTCCCTCTTTCTACTCCAATCACATCAGCCAAAGTGTCCATATCAACTACATAGTCCTTATCCCTAACACTGAAAGACAATCTATTCACATCCAAAAAGCTTAGATTTGAATAGAAATAAGCAGTAAGTTCTGGATGAGCCACTGTCGTCTCAGAGCAAAATCGGTCAAGTTGAAGTAAAGCAAATTTCTCTCGCAAATTCACATTCAGTGAGTCAAGAAAATCAAAATCCACACTTCTTGGGTTCATCAACCCTCGCTTCAGCAACTTAGAGTAAAGTCGCTTGTGGTCCTCAGAACGAAACAGATCTGTCCTTTTGCTTCGAATATTCGCAGCAACACCCATTCTAGGCTTAAAATGAGTGAACATATTTTCATCATCATTTCCATTAGGTTGACTAAGTTCTCCAACACGTGGATCGCCTGGGATATTTGCAAAGGCTCTTTCTGCCGAGCCCGCAGGAGCGTTTCCCAAACGTTCCATCATTCGTAAAATGTGGATTTCATTTCGGTACCCCTTTTCTTTCAAAAATTCATCAATGAAGTTCAATGCAGAACCTCCTTCCTTTAAGGCAAAGTAGAGTTTGAAGGTAAAAGCAGGCTTTAGAGTCCTTACAGGTTCGGCATCCTCAATGATTTCTTCCTCCGCTTGATGTTGCTGAACATTCTGTGGTCTAGCCTAGGAAGAATGGCGCGGTTGAGAATGTTGTGGGCTCTGCTGTTACCTTGGAGATTCTTCTTCCTCGGTGAGGTCAAAATGCATAGGACCCTCATGCATATGCCGTGGTCCCCTGCTTGCAATCCTTGAAGACTTTCTTTGGGAAGCCATTATCACAGTCTTTAAGAGATTCCAAACTCGATTCGCAAGAAAGATGAAAACTTTGAAGATTAAACTAGAGAGTAAAAGTGAGAAAGTGATGTTCTGTGCTTCTAGGGTTTGTGAAGAAAACAATCAGTATAAAGGCGATCGAAACAGGGTATATGAATCGCCGTAAAAGGAAAAATAGAAAATGCCTTTTAAAAAGTAACTGCCTTTTATAAAAATAGATAACTGTAAAAAAGATAACTTCTTTTTCGAAAAGGAATGATTGCTATAATTACGAAAACTTGGAAAGATAACACCAATCAATTACAGATTAATAGATGAACGTACCTTTTCGAGATTTTATCCGAAAGATAAATTTCTAAAATAGAAATAACTTACAGTAGTGAATCTTGATCTCCTGAGTCTGAGCATCTTTAGACTTTTATCCCCTAAGTTTGAACTTCTTTAGACTTTAAGATATTAAGTCTGAATCGAATAGACTCAAATTGACTTTTCTCCAGTGGCTTAGTAAAAATGTCCGCCAGCTAATTCTTTGAGTCAATGAATTGAATTAATACTTCTCCATTTTGAACATGATCTCTAATAAAATGATGTCGAATCTCTATATGCTTTTCTCTTGAATGAAGAATTGGATTCTTGGTGAGATTAATCGCGCTGGTGTTGTCACATTTGATCTCAGTGCATGAATCTTCGATTCCAAAGTCTCTTAACTATTGTTTTATCCACAAGATTTGATAACAACAACTTCCAAGAGCCACATACTCTACTTCTGCTGTTGAAAGAGCTACAGTGCTTTGCTTCCTCGAAAACCAAGATACTGTCCTGTTACTAAGCAATTGACAAGTGCCCGAGGTGCTCTTTCTATCAACTCTGCATCCTGCTAGGTCTGCGTCTGAGTAACCAAGGAGGGTAAGGTCTCCTTCTTTAGGATACCAGAGACCCAAATTAGAGGTTGTTGCAATGTATTTGATGATGCGTTTTGCAGTACTTAGATGAGATTCTTTGGGATCCGATTGAAATCGGCACAAATACAAACACTAAACAAAATGTCGATCTAGAGGCAAGTAAGATAAAGAAGTGAACCAATGATACTCTGTATAGCTTCCGGTCAACTTTCTTTCCTCCTTTATCTTTGTCCAGTTTCGAAGAACTTGACATTGGTATATTAGGCCCCGCATGGTAAAAAGTGTTTCGTTCCCGGAACAAAATTTTTTGTTCTTTTGTTCCTAGGAACAAAAAAAGGTAAACGCGTTTGTTTGCGTTTTTGTTCCAAAATTATTTTTTTGTTCCCGTAAAACACATCGGAACGGAAACAAGAAACAAAAAAAGTTGTTTCTTGTTTCGGAACAAAATTTAGGAACACTTTTTCTCTCTCTTCCATTTTCTTCTCTCTTTTTTTCTTCTTCTTTTCTTCTTCTTTTTCTTTCTTTTTCTTTGGCCGGTCGCCGGCCTTGGCCATGGCCGGCAACCGGCCGTCGAGGGCCGGCGACCTCGCCGGAGGGTCGCCGGCCCCGGCGAGGCCGAGCGCCACGGCCCCGGCGAGGCTCGGCCTCGCCTTGGCCGGGCGAGCTCGAGCTCGCCCAGCATTCGGCGAGGCCGAGCTCGCCCGGCGGCCGGCGAGGCTTGGCCTCGCCGGGCCACCACCAGAGGCCGAGCCCGCGCCGGGCCGGGCGAGCTCGATCTCGCCCAAATCCGGCGAGGCCGAGCTCGCCCGCCGGCCGGCGAGGCTCGGCGTCGCCGGCCACCGCGGGCGACGCCGACTCGGCCTTGCCGACCGCCGGGCGAGCTCGGCCTCGCCGGATCCGGGCGGGCTCGAGCTCGCCTAGCCAAGGCGAGGTCGAGCCTTGCCCGGCCTACGGCGAGGCTCGACCTCGCCGGGGGCCGGCGAGCCTCGCCGTGGCCGGGCGAGGCCGCCGGCCCTCGTCGGCCGGTCGCCGGCCATGGCCGAGGCCGGCGACCGGCCAAAAGAAGAAAAAAAGAAAAAAAGAAAAAGGAAAAATAAATAAGAAAATAAGAAAAATAAGAAAGAAAATAGAAAAAATAAAATTAAAAAATTAAAAAAATTAAAAGAAATAAAATAAATTATACAAATTTACCAAACGTGTTTCTATTCTTTTTATATTTCTGGAACAGATTTACCAAACGCGTTTTTTTGTTCAAAAATTGTTCCCTGAAGCAGAAATACTTTTTTCTATTTCTGTTCCCAGAAACAATTTTTAAACAGAAATGTTACCAAACGCACCCTTAGTCTTTTTGCAATTCTCCAAACCGAACTTTTTAACAAGTTCTTTAGCACATTTTTCTTGGTGAATGAAAGTCCCTTCCTTCAATTGTTTTACTTGTAGTCCAAGAAAGAAGGATAGTTCACCCATCATGCTCATCTCAAATTCATCCTGCATAGAGTTAGAGAATTTCTTGCATAGATTTTTGTTAGGTGATCCAAAAATAATATCATCAACATAGATTTGTACAAGTAAAAAGTTTTACTTTCTCTTTTAATAAACAAGGTAGTGTCTACTTTACCTTTAACAAAGCCATTTTGGATTAAAAACTTACTTAACCTGTCGTATCAAGCTCGAGGTGCTTGCTTTAAACCATATAGTGCATTTTTCAGTCTAAATACAGAGTCTGGTTTTCTTGGGTCTTCAAATCCGGGAGGTTGTTCCATATAGACTTCCTCTTAGATAAATCCTTTTAAGAATGCGCTTTTGATGTCCATTTGGAATAACCTGAAATTCTTATAACAAGGAAAAGCAAGTAATAATCTAATTGCTTCTAACCTTGCTACTGGTGCGTAAGTCTCATCATAGTCTATCCCTTCTTCTTGCGTATATTCTTTGGCCACGAGTCTTACTTTGTTCCTTATAACTTTTCCTTTTTCATCCATCTTGTTCCTGAAAACCCATTTAGCTCCAATAACAGATTTACCTTTTGGTTTAGGAGTCAATTCCCAGACATCGTTAATACTAATTGCTTGAGTTCTTCTTGCATAGCTTCAATCTAGCTTTCATCAGTTAAAGCTTCTTCTATGCTCTTGGGTTCTAATTCAGAAATAAGAGCCACAGCACTAGACTCTTCATGCCTTTTGGATCTTGTACGAATCCCTTCATCAATGTTGCCAATAATGAGTTCTTTGGGATGACTAGACTTGTATTTCCAGTTGCTGGTTGGTCTGACAGACTGATCTTTTTCTTCATTTGATTCTTCAACAATCGTTCGTTGTTGGTCTTCCGAAGTCCGAGTTGCTTCGGGGATTTAGACTTTGTAGAGTCTGGAGCAAGTTCAGATTCTTCAGGTTGAGTCTGGATCGATTGAATTTGTATGAAGTCTTGAAATTTAACATTCATTGATTCCTCCACCGATTTGTTGTAAACTTTGTAAGCTTTGCTGGTGGTTAAATATCCAAGGAAGATACCTTCGTCTGATTTTTCTTCAAACTTACCAATTCGATCATTTGCATTTTTCAATATAAAACATTTGTAACCAAACACATGAAAATAGGAAACAATTGGCTTCTTACCTTTGAACAATTCATAGGGAGTTTTCTCAAGAATAAGCCTTAAGAAGACTATATTAATAATATAACATGCTATAGAAACTGCTTCAGTCCAAAAACGAGAAGAAATGTTGCTTTCAATTAAAAGAGTTCTAGCCATTTCTTGCAACGATCTATTCTTTCTTTCCACAACTCTATTATGTTCTGGAGTGTATGGAGAGGAGAACACATGCTGAAAACCAGAGTCATCATAGAATTTAGCAAAATCTTGATTTTCAAACTCACCTCCATGATCTGTCCGTATGCAAGAAATAACATACCCTTTCTCATTCTGTATTTTCTTAGCAAACTTTATGAAATAAGAAAAAGTTTTAGACTTACTTGCCAAAAAATATACCCAAGTAAATCGTGAGTAATCATCCACTATTACTAGGCAATATTTCTTACCACCAATGCTCTGGGTTCTGGTTGGTCCAAAGAGATCCATATGCAAGAGTTGCAGCACACAATTAGTGGAAACTTGATTTATTGGTTTGAAAGAACTTCTAACCTGTTTTCCCAACACGCATGGTGTGTATGGATCGGATTTTTGGTATGTCAGGTTGGATAGTCCACGAACAAGCTTCTTTGCAGAGATCTTGGCTATTTGCTTCATGTAGATGTGGCCAAGTTTTCTATGCCAGAGATTAGCTTCCTCTTGAATTGAAATTAGTCATTGAGATTTTTTTTGGTTTGATGTCCAGAAGATAGATGTTCCCATATCTTCGTCCTGTGAAAGTCTGAGAGGAGTCTTTACTAGTTCCTGAACATATTCCTTCTTGAAAGTTAATTTTGAAACCTGTGTCGCACAGTTGGTTGATACTCAGCAAGTTGTAGTTGAGTCCTTCCACTAAGGAAACGTTGCTGATCGTGAGATTTCCAATCTTTACTATTCCACATCCGACAATTCTACCTTTACTATTTCCTCCAAATGAAACTTTTCCACCATTAACTTGCATAAACTTTATGAAACAACTTGAGTCTCCTGTCATATGTCTTGAGCATCCACTATCCAAGTACCATTTGACCTTTTTCTTGATAGTGACCTGCATTTAAAAAGGAAACTCAAGCTTTCTTTAGTTCCCATACTTTCTTGGGTCCAATGGAGTTAGTGCAATATACGGTCTTTGCCCGAGCCTTCTTAACAGGTTTCCAAACCATAAGACATTCTTTCTCAAAATGTTCTGAGCTATTACACTTAGAACATTTAAGAGCACTACGGCCTACAGGTTTTACAAAGACTTTTTGAAAATGATTTTTATAAAGATCTTTTGTAGGTCTTTGTTTGATTCTTTCCTTTACTTTTGGAAAATCAATTAGAGGAATGGTTTCAGCAGTCATTCCCAAGTCTGATTTGTTAAAGTAAGGTCTTTGTGCTAAAAGAATCTTTTCTAATTTCTCAGATCCTATAGAAAACCTTTTTGAGATGCTTGAAATATCATTTTTCAAAAGTGCATTTTCTTTAGAAAGAGAGTCTGCATTTTTTTTAAGGTAATAACACTTTTATCTAAATTTTCGACCTTTTCTTTCCAAACAATCTCCTGTTGCTTCAGTGCAGAATTTTCCCTTTTTAGTTCGGAAATCCTCTTGAGAGAGGTTTTGAGACTAAGACACAGTTCATCAATATATTTAGAGACTTTAGTAGGAATTTTTAAATTACTTACCTTGATTTCACTGTCTGAGTCTGTCTTAGGGTCTGAATCTGATTCTGATTGTGCCATGAGACAAATATTGGCATAATCATCATCACTCTCTTCGCATTCGGTATCATTCCAAGTTTCTACTTTGAGAGTTTTTCTGTATTTCTCAGCTTTTCCTTTCTTTTTCTTTAGTAAGGGACAGTTGGGTCTGATGTGTCCCTTTTTTTTTGCATTCAAAACAAATCACATCTTTATTGGATTCATCGTCCTCTGCTGATTTATTTTGAGACTTTTGAGAACTCTGTTTCTTCCAATTGAATCTTCTTCCCATTTTGTTCAGTTTTCTGAACTTTCTTATCATGAGAGCAAGCTCTTCATCGTCCATATCGTCTTCAGAATCTGTAATATCAGAGTCATCGTTAGATTTTAAAGCAATAGATTTTTTACCTTTGGGATCTTCATCTTCAGTGATTTGCTCCACTTCATAAGACTGAAGAGTGCCAACCAATTCGTCAACGGAGAGTGGCATGATCCTTTGTGTCTCCCTTATTGAGGTCTTTACGTGATTCCAATCTTTGGAAAGTCCACGCAGCAGTTCGTTAACCTTCATGGGTCCAGAGATTGGTTGACCTTGATACTCAAGACCATTCACAATTTCTGTAAAATGACTAAACATGTCAGTTATAGATTCTCCTAGTTTCATCTTGAAGGCTTCGTATTGACCGAGCAGAATATTAATTCTTGGTTTCTTTCACTCGATCGGTTCCTTCATAGGTGATGTGCAACCTATCCCAGACTTCTTTAGCTGTTTCACAAGAAGATATTCTGTTATATTCAGTAGGAGATAATGCACAATATAAAGAATAAATTGCTTTTGCATCGAGAGCTTGTCTCTTGGTTATCTCTTCTTGAATCATCTCCCTGGACTCAACAGCTTCTTTTCCTCTTTCTGAGACTGTTGTAGCTTTAGGAATGATTCATTTGTCTACCACGTCCCATTCCAGAGGATCTTTTGATCTTAGGAATGCCTTCATCTTGTTTTTCCATATGTTGTATTCCTTTCCATCAAAATAAGGCTGTCTTGTGTTGCTTTGCCCTTCAACCAGACCTGGAGCCAACATACTAGCCATGGATTGTTAACTCTGAAGTAAAAACACTTCAATTTAAATGAGTACACGGGCTTTGATACCAATTGTAAATGCTAGTACGAGCACCTAGAGGAGGTGAATAGGTGCGAAAACAAATTTTTGTAGAGTAAAGTATAAAATTTTACTTTTAACTCAAGTCTGTTTAGCAATAGACTTTGAAAAGGAAATTAGACTCTAACAATCAAATAGAGTTACGATCAAGGTAAAAGAGTTTATGGAAGTGGATAAGAACACAAGGTTTATAGTGGTTCGGCTTAATCCAAGCCTACGTCCACTCTCCAAAGACCGACAGCCCACCGGCTGGATTCCACTATGAATCAAAAGAGTTGTTACAGTATCACTTCCTTGATTCCACAGTGTAGAGACTCTACTACACTTCCTCAAGGCTTCACAAATATATAAAATCTCTTTTGAGTACAAGTTTACGCTCAACAATTGAATCAACAAAGAACAAGGAGTTTCAGACTTTGGAATTTATCTATCGCGCACACCCTCGAATAACCAGAGCATCTTCCTTATATACTCCTCCATGCCTTCATAACCGTTGGCACCTTCTAAAGGAGTTCTTCCAATCTACTCGTTGGACATAATCAATTAGGGAGATCTCGAGTTACTTAAGGAATGTGATGATAGCTCACCAATCCTGCTCGCCCATACAATTAGGATCTAGGTTTCCATAAGTAGAACCTTCCAAGTATACTTTGCCAATCAACGGATCCAAATTACTCGAATTAAATTCAAAAGGAATAATAGATCTTGAGATGCTATCTCTAGCCGTGAGATCTTCTTCAACCGCTTGAATCAAATCCTTAAAGAAATACTCGATTCTGAATAAATCTTCTTCGACGGTCTAGAGACTATCAATGAGGGCAGACTTTAAATCTTGAGTCTGGGGGTTTGGCGGTCTTCAGACTTTGTCAAAAGAGTCTGCAAGTCTTCAGACTAGACTGATGGAAATGTTTTGTTAGCATCAAAACAAATAAGGAAGTTTTCTCCAACAATGATAAGGGCAATGCCATGAAACTCTCCATGAAGTTTTGCTTTGCACATCAACTCGTATAAAGACAAAACTATTGGCCCATGGAAACAAATATAGCAATGTGAAGACTTTCGTTTAATCCAATGGGAATTTCAGAACCTTCAATTTCACAATAAGTTCACACTTTTTAATTCCACTTTTCACGGTCACAGTCCTACATCACTTTGGACTTCAAAGTCCAATATGAAATTTATGGCAAAAGTATAGCACAAGTGCCAAAACTTGGCTCGAGTGACAATTAAGTGTCAAAAGTTACAAAATGTACCCTTAAGTGCCATTTGTTTTGAAATTGGGACACCTAAGTGTCATGTTTGGCGATAGTGGCTGGAAATCCTATATGACAATTTTTTGTTAACTATAGCTCGCTTACATGGCTTGTCGGAGAGTTGACTCAACTTAGATCACCCAAAACGATGTCGTTTGCATAGTTGGCCAAAATAAAAGCCCTAAATTAGCCAAAACGATGTCGTCTTCCCCAATTGCCCCAAACATAAAACCTTAAATAGCCCAAAATCTCCATTGAAGTGCCCGAACTCTAATCTTGAACCCTAATTTCGATTTGCCCCACATTCCACTGTCGAATATTGGAAATGGAGAGCAGAACTTTTAGTAGTGGTTCAAATTCCTCTCACCGAAGTGAGGGAGAAGGCAAGAGTTTATGTTATTATGGGTTATCGAGTCCAAGAAGAACATCATGGACTCAAATGAATCTTAGGAGAAGATTCTACAGATGCGCCCGATATAGAGAAAGGTCGAAGTGCAAATACTTCAAATGGGTCAATACGAAGTGCTCTCATTAAGCCACATAGATGATATTAGACCTCCTTGATGGACGACACCAACCTCTATCTACGTTCGTGGACGACTTGGACAATGTTGATTCAATGCAGGCTTAAGTGTCTTCAGTTAACCATTTGAAGAAAAAAGTTTTACGGATGAAAATTGAATGGAAGTATTACCAAGTGTTTATTGTAGTGTTGTTTTATTGTTTATCCTATTCAATGATGAAATGTAAAGCACTTGAAGATAAGAAGACGTTTCTAAGGCTACCATAGCTGAAAATGAGTGGATAAATAAATTGTTTTGGGTCAAATGTAGGTTTTTTTTTTTTGTATGTGTTGTCCACAATATCGTTGTGGCTTTGTTATTGTTTATGCTGTCATGTATATTGTGGTTTACTTCTTGTGCTTTTTGGGAGCTCAAGAAAAGGGAATGATTGAATGGGATGCTGCTTGTACTTTGTTTTTCCTTGTTCTTGAATATAAACTAGCAATGATGTGCATTGGGTCAATGTGTTGTGGCGACTTATTTGCTTGAACTGAATGTAAATCAGCAAACATTGAATTGAATGAGTTACTTCTCTAGTTTTTTTATAAACCAGCATGTAAATAGGACAAATATAAGTGATTACTCGAGTGCATAAGTTGTATTTAGTAATCATTTAAGGGCTAGTCATGACTAGAAAATGATCAGTTAAGTGTCAACTTATTATCAAAAGTGATCACATAAATGCCACTGGTGGTTAAAAGTGAACACTTACGTGTCAAGTTACAATATCATCAGTTAAGTGCCAATTTTTGTAATTTTTCCCTAAAAATTGCACTAGCCATCAACCACTACTAACTACCACAACTAGCCACCACCAGCCACCACCACTAGGCACCACCTCGAACCACCACCAGCCACTACTATGCTGATTGTGTGCTACTGCAGAAGGTGCTGGTGCAATTGCACCTGCATTACCTAGTGTATATTTGTAGCAAGTGCTGTATGAGCCCTCAATCACTACCAACTATCGTCGGCTAGTAGCCACCACCACCAACCACTACCAAACACCACTAGCAACCACCTCGAGCCACTACAACCAAATAGTAACGGGTGGTGCGCTACTGTAGAAGGTGTTGACGTAAGCTTTGCATTAGCTTGCACTAGTACCACCTGATGCAAGATGTACACACTATACACTTGCACCAAGTGCTGCACGATCCCCCCATCACCATCAACCAACACCATTACGAGCCTCTTAACCACCATCCATCACCATTCACCTTTAACTATCATTGTGCTAGTAGTGTGCTGTTGTAGAAGGTGTTGGTGCAAGTCTTGCACTAGCTTGCAATAGCACCATCTAATGTAGATGTGTACACTCCACGCTTGTACCAGATGTTGCATGAGCCCTTAACCACCACCAACCAGTACCATTATGAGCCCTCTAACTACCAACCACTACTAAGCACCACCTCGAGCCACCACTATTCTGGTGATGTATTGCTGCAAAAGATGTTGGTGTAAGCTTTGCACTAACTTGCACTAGCACCACCTGGTGCAAGATGTGCACATTGCACACTTGCATTAGGTGTTGCATGAGCCCCCCAACCACCACCATAGACCCACCACCAATAGCCATATCCACCAACATAACCACCATCCACCACTACAACATGAACAACCAGGACCACTATTAGCCACCGACCACGAAAGCAACAACTAAAAGCAGAATACAAAAAGTGAAAAAGGTGAAAAGAAAATTGAGAAGCAGTAAGATTATTCCATTTATATTGAAATTAAGTCTCACAAACTCAATGACAAACTTAAAAAAACCTATCCATATCAAGTTATAAACAAAACTGACTCTTTAGCCCTAAAAACCTCATCCTATTCCATCTCATCAATTAATATGCACACCCCCTTGTTCATGCTTCTTTTGGTGGACCTTTTACTTGATTTATAATCGTTTTGCACTTTTTTTAATTGGATGTGCAACTTTTTCTGCAACTATCTTAGGATACATTGATTCAGATAGAGCTGCAATTGGGTTCTTGCTCTTTCTTGTTGGTGCAGCCATTGATTCTTGAGTTAGGCTTTGAGAGATAAGAACATTCAAACATCTCCCAAGCTACAAAAAGACAACTAAATTGTCATCAAAAGTTCGGACCATAAATTAAAATATATACGACCAATAAAGGTTACTTTAAGAATGACTATTCCAGTATGCTCATCTGTATAAAAGTTATAACCATATTATCTTAATCCTTCCTAACAGCTCCTCTTGTTCAAAGGGAAGCGTCACTTTTAGTAATCTGTGATTTGTTGACTTTTCTTCTCACCAATGATTTCCTGAGCCCTTCTTTTGCCCCTTCAGCTAGCTATCTAGCTTTAACTACATTTGGACCTTCAGCTATAGTAGAAGCTTTTTTAGCCAATTCTTCAACTGGACATCTTTTAGATGGCCTTCTTATAGCTGGTCCTTCAGCTAGCCTTCTTCTAGTTGTCCTTGTTTTATCTAGCCCTTCAACTTTAGTGAGACCTTCTAGTAGCTTTTGTGGTGGGCCTTCAGTTGGCCCTTTTATTGGTAGTTGAGCTCCAACTTGCCTTCTTCCAACCTGAAAAAGAGGCAAAAGACATCATAAATATAACATTGGCCCATATAATGACATAAATGAAAACTAAACACAAATTGTAGAACTTACTGAATATTTTTTTCTCTACTGAAGTACAGTCGATTGAATTGGCCCTTCAGTAAATTCGGCTAATCCTTTAGTTGGTCGTCTTCTACTTTGCTTTCTTTGAACAAGCCTTTCAATTTCAAGTACAATAAGGACTTCGGCCAATCCTTCAAGTGTTCTTCTTGTGACTTGACAAAGACATTATATACAAGGCAATTGAGGATATGTATATATTTGTAATAAATTATAAAACAACATAAACATAGATGTCATGATTTACTAAATTTCTTGTCGTTGACTGAAGAATAGTTGATTCGCTTGGCTCTTTTATTGACCGTCAAGTGGCCCCATCCAGCTGTCCCTTCACTAGATCCTTCGGCTGGCCTTTTACCTAACTGTTTTTGTTGTTTTTTCAATCGACAACCTTTAGTATTATGCCTTGTTATGTGGCAATAAGAGCATGCATTTTTGCACCCGTCATACTCATCCTTTGTTGAGACTTGACCCTCCAGCATTTTTCGTCTTTGTTTTGGCCCTCTCATTTTCTTTTTTAGTGGCAAAGGTTGAGGTGCTTCACGATTTGTTGGCTCCCAGGACTTTCTACTTCTAATTAGCTACATTGTAAATTATGAAACAAGTTTTCTTGTACTAATCATCAATGTAATCCTCTGTGTTATGGCCCTTCAACTGGATGACACATATGGCATGGACACAAGGAATTCTACTTAGTTGCCTGGCATGGGCACAAGGAATTCCACTTAGTTGCCATACTCTACATGAGCACTTCCTTGTACTTAGATGGACAACATACTTATCAGAACATTTCATTATCTCATATCCTTCATCCCCATGACAATATCTACTTGCAGCCAAGTTCTTATCCAATTTCTTAGAATTCTATGACCACTTTGCCTAGTCCATTTTGCAGTCTCATCTCTTTGTTTGTGCAACCGAGTCATGACCCTAACTCGTATATCTTCAAGTATCAAGATGATTGGTTTGCATTTGGCATCTATTATTCTCCTTGCACCAATTCTTCAGTTTTGTTTAGAATAGTGCGATAGAACATTTCTTTGTCAACTCAAAGCAATTCTTCTTTGCTCATCCTAAAGTCAGCCATGTTCGTGCTCTTTGTTAGTTGCCAAAATTGTGATTGCAACTTATCCCCTTTGATAAGTCTTTGCCCAATTTGCGTCTATGTGCCATGCATACATTCTATGTTTGGTATAGGGCATCAACTCAGCTAATATTGGAGCCAGTACCTACAATAATTCAAACCAAGAAATGAAATCAAATAACATGTTTTTGATATCAAATAGTAAACAATTGACCATAACATTACCTTTTATTGGTCACTCATGAATGCCCGTCCTTCCCCATTTGTTAGCTCTAGGTCAGTCATTAGATTTTTCAAGAATCAAGCCTTGTTCTCTATCTTCACAATAGCTCAAGCTAATGGCAATATCTAATTATTCACATTTCTTCCAATTGTGGCCAGCAATTCTCTCTTGCACAAGTCCTTTAAGAAATAGCCATCCAATCCTATAATCTATCTACAACCAAATAAAAATCCTTGTCTGTGTGTATCAAAGCACACATAAAACTTATCAAACTTCGTCTTACTATAAGGATATGGCGTCACCACGACCTCTACATTCATTTTACTTGAAAGATTTTATAGCCTACATTCCAAGCATAAGTCCCACACCTGCCATATTCCTTGTCTTACTAATCATTAAGTATCCTTATCACATTTCGCTTCGTTCTTTTGCACTAAT
The DNA here is from genome assembly GCA_014182365.1 of Eucalyptus tenuipes. Taxonomy (NCBI): domain Eukaryota; kingdom Viridiplantae; phylum Streptophyta; class Magnoliopsida; order Myrtales; family Myrtaceae; genus Eucalyptus; species Eucalyptus tenuipes. The sequence goes on along the minus strand of CM024546.1, from coordinate 14,350,622 downwards.
TCCAAGACTTATTGATGTCTACATGCTCTTTCATCAACATCTTGAACTCAGTACTCTTCATCCCGGGCATCACCTTGATTAGATCAAAGAAGTGCTTAGACAATCATGCTCTTATTACCCTTTTGTTTTCAAATTTAATGGAACAAGTATGTTCCTCTTGGTAGGCCCTAATCTTGAAGGACCCACTCCTCCTAATGAACACATCGTAGATCTTCCATGGACAAATTTATTGTGAACACCTAACTCCTATAAACGTTTTAATGTTTCCTGAAGTTAATATTCCTTTGTACAATAATGGAGTTTTTCTATATAGCTTTCCTAAATTGTTTTGCATTTTGGAATTTCAAATCTCATAACAAAGTAGGAGAAGTAACGGATGGATCATAGGAAGAAAACTTACTTTTCCTTCTACACACAGCTCTTTGATCTTTTTCAAGCTTGCCCTAGGAAGTAACATTCTTGGCACTTTCTTCATAATCAGTTTCCTCGCTAACAACATGAGCATCCATACCTCCTTTGGCCTTGTTATGAAATTCATTAGTTGCTTGCAAAGTTGTAAATCTATTTGACAAAAACTCCCTTTACTTTTTCCCTGACTATGCAAGTTCCTCCTCGTCATTATCACTAAAGAAATTTTTAAAAGCCAACCCTTCATCGTCATCATCACTAGATTCAGCTACTTCCTAATCTAATTCAGTGATTGTGACATCACCTATGTCATCAACACTTTGCTAAAATGCATCTGTGCCACTCTCCTCCCCGTCCTGTCTATCCTGCCAGCCTTCATTCCTAAACTTAGTACTAGCTTGAATACCATCTTCCCATTTTCCTACTTGGGTACTCTCTCCATCATCATCTTCACCCTCATATCACTATTGTACACAACATACACTTTTGCTTCTTCGCCGTGAAGATAATGGTATAAGACATCCCTAAAACCATTATTATCTTTTAAGCTTCTCAAACCATCTCTGAAGCCCTTCACAAGAACATAATACAACAACTTTTGTATTTTTCACGGCAAATAGTTCACTATATCCCTAACAAACCTAATATAAGATGCCTTCTCTATATCGATAAAGATAGTGCCCTCATTTCCCCCATCATACTTCCACTCATCCTCCCCAATCACAAAGTCCCCACTATAGCAAATAATGAAAGCAATATAATCCTTGTGATAAGCAATTTCTACAACCAAGGACAAAAAACAGTTAACTTTTGGGACCACATTGACAAATGACAATAGACAATTGCACATGGAGGTCCCTACATCTGATAGACTTTAATAAAGTAGATTGAAGAGATGCACAGGTCATTTAGTGGAAAGAACCGACAAGATGCCCCCCACGATAGCCACTTCGATTACCTTGCCTTCGCTTAAAATATTAACCAACAAACAAAGGTCTTCATGACAAGCACAGGTCCCCACGACACTCATTTCAATACTTTAATTAAAAAATTGACCAAAGGTCCCCACAACAACCTTCTAAGCCCTAAAAATTGCCATCGCCCATCACGTTTCACATCTGACCCTAAAAAATGCTCTGGCACATCACAATACCATATTCGGGACCTAAATCCCACATCATAATAGTATAGGAACCTTAATTTTTCCTCACCAAGGCCTACATTTCGAGCCAAGCCTTAAATTGCCAATCCAAACCCTTCAATCACTCTAGTACCACATTTGACCCCTAAATCGCACATCACAATATCATCCGAGCCTTCCAATTTCCAACCAACTCTCACATTTCACAACCAAGTCCCAAATTTCCCATCGAAGCCTCAATAGAAGAGTCCAAGCCCTAATTTCACACCATAGGGGGAGGGGAGGAGAGGACAAACTTGGGCGAGTGACGACGGTGAGCGATGATAACAAATGATGACAGTGAGTGATGATTAACCTTAGTGAGCATGAACGGCAATCGTGAGCGGCGACGGAGAGAAGAGCATAAGTATGAGCATGAGTGTGAACGGAGACGGCTAGATTTGGTGCAAGCCTAAAAATAAGTTAAACGGGTGATTAATATAAAAGCTATAATAAAGGGTGATTAATATACAAAGAAAAATTACTTTAGAGTACTTAACATGTAAATTAGTATAAGGTATTTTACTGTGAGATTGTGTCTAGTCATTTGAATTTCCTGGCAAGATATGATTGGATAGATTAGGACATGGAATTCAAGAATTTGGATATGTTTTTATTCATTGTTTGGTGAAATATAATAATAAAGTCAGATATTTTCATATATAATCCAATTCATTGTTTGGTAAGAACTACATATAAGAATAAATGAACCCAAAAATGTACAAGTGGAGATGGTAAGGATCATTTACAATTCATTGTTAAAGAAGCCACAAATGCACAAAATGTAGACAACCCGCAATCAACCCATGGTTATGTACTATATAAACCTTCAACAACAAATGAACTTGTTATAGCATTTTAGAGCCAAAGGTTCAACAATTATAATTAGCGACATTGACTATATATATATATATATATATATATATATCATCTAGCGAATGCCTAATCTACTAACAAAGAGAAAGTATGATCACTCATATTCGCAATTTCGAAATGTATAGTGCTTCTACTCTCTTGCCACTTTCGGGAAACTTTGGCATGAACGAGAAAGTTTTGTTGGAGAAGGAACTTCAACTCTTCTGATAATATTGTGAATCTTCAATGTGAACTAAAAAGTTATGGATGAGAAGGAGTTTCTAATATCTTACCGTTATTGTGAAGCTTCGACTTAAATTAAACAACGAAGGAGGATGCGTGAAACTTTAACATAAATCGAAACTACAGAGCAGAAGGAGAAGGAGAAGATATTCTTTTTTTTTTTTTATAGAAATCTCCTAGCCCTTCACATTCGAGAAATGAAAACAAAAAATTTTAAGTTTGAATTTGCTCTTTTAATATCTAGGGTGTTCTACTTCATATTCTTTTACTCTTTTTCTTTTTTATTTTCCCTTTTTTTTTTTTATAACTTCCATTATCCTTAATAAAGAATTATTAAATAAAAAAATACTAATATACCTAAATATAAATACTACATATATATATTATAGCATAGAAAGAAATTCATATATAACAATAAAAATATGAATAAATAAAACTTAAAATTGTGGTTAGGTATATTAGTATTTTTTTGAGCTAAAGATCCATAACAGGTTTCTGTATCAAATTGGGGGATTCTCTACTTTCATGAAAGACAAAGAAGCAACTAACCGTTTCATTATCCATAATATCGAGCCATGGCAAAAACCACATGTGAAATAGTGTGGTTACGAGGCTTACTTCGAAATCTTGGGGTACAAATCAGAGGGCCAACCAAAATATTTTGTGATAATGATGTAGCCCTCAAACTTGCATCAAATCCCATAGTGCATGAAAGAACAAAGCATATAGAAGTGGACTGCTATTTCACTCGCGAAAAAATTCAGCAAGGACTGATTGAGACACGAGGAATTGGGACAGAAGAGCAACCGGCAAACGTCTTCACCAAACCTTTATGTCAGAGACAACATGCATATCTTTTAAGCAAGCTTGGTGTCTTGGATATCTACAAGCCACCAGCTTGAGGGGGAGTGTTGGAAGATACGCGAGAATCGTTTGGATATCATTTAGATTAAGACTGATACTTGAAATCAATCGAGATCAATTTAATATTGGATCTGATTTGTAGATTATTTGGTTGCCTTTTCTTATGTACACTTTGTACTATAATATGGATATTTACATTGAGTATGAATGTAATACAATATAGACATAAAATTTCCCACGTTCCTCCTCTTAGCCTTCGTTTTCCTACTTACTTTTCAATATTGATACCCAAAAATGGGTAACTCTTTTCAATTGATATGACAATGGTACAGAGCTTGGTGTTGAACGATTACAATTATGGACAAGTTGTCAACAATAGAAAAGCTTACTAATGAACACGAATATCGACAACCACATGACGTCGACATGGGAGCTCAATGTCAAGCAATTGGGCTTTCAATAGGATATCGATGGGAGGAACTTGTCGATAATCATGAATATTGATAATAAATTTAGTTAAGTGTTGAAGGCAAAAACTAGAATGATTTAAATGACAATTGAGGAGTTATAAACGATTCATAGAGAAGGTTGATGTGCAATCATGAAAATCATGGACATGTGGTCATAACCTCTAATTTGAATATTAATCACTTAGAAGTGCTTACCTTATGTGATAGGCTATGTAGGCCATGTTATATCGTTGTAGAAAGGCCCACTCATCAACACAAACAATGTATCTTTAAATTTATCCATTTAACTTCCTAGTTCATGCATTTATTTTCCTTTTCTTTATAGTGATTAGTTATAGTTCTTGTTCTTGGTTATGCTTAACCTTCCTGTCCGAGTTGCCATGGAACTCAATTCCAATTAAAATCACAGATCCAGCCTTTGGTCAAAGGTATTTTCATCACGTGGAGCTATTCCCAATGAAACTATCGTTTTTCCAATGAAGGAAAAATTAGATCTTTAGATAATATTGGACTAGCTAGGTTTGTTCATGAACGCCATTTAGAATATCATAACTATCAACCATACAAGCTAATTATGGAATACTATCAATTGGACTTCCACTATTGATCAACTATAAATATTATTTAAGCTATAATAGTCAGAACTTAGAAACGGCAAAATGGGTTCGGGTTCCCATTTGGTTGGGAGCAAATTATGCTTGGCCTATTAGGTCACACATCTGTTATAAGATGACGAAAAAGTTCTTTGGGTATATGATAAATCAGTGTCTAACATAATTTAAGGCCGGTAGACATGGGCCACGAACCCATTTAGCAGTAAAATTTCCTTGATGATGAGTTCAAAGTTAAGCACGCAAACCCATTTAGCAAATTGTAGGCCCTTTTAATTGTCAAACGGTTTCGAATTCAAGTGAGTGTTTGAGTTCTTTTGTTACATGGAAAATTTATTGTCGAATTTTTTTCTCATTTTCTAACATTTGAACATTGGCAAAAAAATGAATTAAAGGAAAATTTTTAGTAATCAATAGAAACCGATGTTTAAATGTAAGAAAATGACTTCTTCTAAAAATTAGAAATCATATTCCACAATTGGATTGGGCCATTGCACTCGGGTTAGGGACCCTGGTGATTGGACTTAGGTACCTCGAGGCTGGGCTAGGGACCTCAGCCCCTAGGTCTATGCATTTGACTCCCCTGCCCAAGTTGTCAGCAAATGTACTTGGGTCCACCAAGGTTGGGATCGAGACCTTAGCTTTTGTGCTCGGGCTCCTGATAGCCAAGCTTAGGATCTGGGCTCCCACGCTCAAGACAGGCTATCGAGCACCAGTCTCTTGGTGATTGGGTCAAGGTCTTTGGCACCTAAGCCCAAGACTCCAACGAATAGGCTGAGGACTCTGGCTCTTGAACTCGAGACTCTAGGTTTTTTTCGAAATTTTTTCTCAAATATGTGTTTCATTATTTTCCTGTAACAAACATAGGGAAAATAAAAGGAATTCAAGAGAGTACAAGCAACACAAAGACTCGCCATCACTGAAAATGAATGGGGGACCATCTCGGCCTAGACATGGTTGCCTCAAGTGAAGCCATGCACACATAGATTGCTAGCATCAACAAAAGACATGAACACTATGTGTGACTATCTTGTCCCAGTATTTTTGCATCTGATATCCAATTTGCATGATTTTTTGTGGCATTGGAACGCTCATTTCTAGAGTGTTCTAGCAACCTCAATGTTGAGAGGTAAAATCACGAAATCATAGACTTCAGGTTTTGGCCCCATCGGGGCCTAAGGTATGGGTTTATAAATTGGGTCTCGTTTCAATGACTCAGCAGTTTATGAACTGGATCATATCATAAAGATTTGAAAAGTTTGGTTTGATTCCAAGACTCCTTGTTATGGTTTTGTTTTTTGGGACCTTTTCAAGTAAAAGAAAATTTATTTAAAGTTTAAGTTGTGGTAACTGATTAACTTCGTCAAGCAACATCCTTTCATCTCAATTTGGGTTGTGTTGGAATGTTGCAATCTCTAGTTTCATTAGTTGAGTTGACAATTAAATTTTGGCTAACTTATTCTATCATTTATTATATGAGGAAATTAAAAATTAACCCTAATCCCTAAATAGAAATGTTATTTGCATGATTTGCATTCGCATTATATCAAGATCCATATTACACGGATAATGTTTCCAGGACAAGCGCTCACCTTGACCAAGGTCGATTGGGTTCGACCGAGTTGACCAAATAATCCATGTTGGCGCAATCTTGGTTCAAATTTGAATTCAAGGATGAACATGGTGAAGCAAGTGGAAACTCGAACTTTTAAAAGCAAAACAAATAGATGACCATGGAAAGAGAAAATTAAAAAGAATAAGAAATCTCAGCCACGTCCACCACATGCACATCCACACGTCTCTTTCGAATTGTTGTGGTGGGCGAGGTGGCTTTCAAAGAAAAATGGCCAATTTAAAAGAAATAAAAAGGCCCAGAGTACTGTTTTCCAGGCCCAAAACTGGTTCCTACACCCACCTGCTGCACTTTTTGACCTTCTATCTGTAGACGCTTTAGCTTCAGGGTGTACGTTTCCGTTAATATAAATACGAGTGTTTATTTCGACCAAAAAAAAGGGGCAGATTCGTTGGAGTATACATGGCCAAATTCTATACTTTATCTGGTGAAATCCCAAAAGAAATGAAAATCAGAGAGCGAGCTTGAATTGAAATCCGCTGGTTAATTAAAGGCAAAACATAAACAACAAAGTGGGTGGAGTTAAAATACATCCAGCTGTGACCGAGATAAAGGGGGAATTTGAAGATTTCGGATCGTGAGATTTAAAGAACAATCCACCAAGTGCAAAATAGGATGAGGGAGAGAATATATATCACGATCTCTACAGGGAACAAAAGGTCAATGAAGATGAGATTTACCTCACCGTTTAAAAATAAGTTAAACGGTGTCGTTTAACATCAAGGAAAAACGACGTCGTTTAGCTTGCCCAATGCAGCATGGATGGGGTGATGTTGTTTTAATTGTCCACATGTATTTTTTTTTAAAAATATATTTCACCTCAATAAATATGTCGTCGGAAAATGCCATGTATGTAATTCGCTAGATTTTCTCACCATTGACACTTAACTGATCCATTTTACTTTGATTTTGGCATTTAAGTGTACCTTTCATAACTTTTGACACTTAAATATCCTCTCGTGCTAAGTTTTGGCACCTTGGGAGTCCGGGTGTCTGAAATTTATATTTCCACGGTTGACGACTATAAATTTTCAACTCAATTTTCGATACTACTTTTTGTTTTCTAAATTTTGGCTATTTTATTTATCATTGATCCCATAAGAAAATTAAGGGATCAAACTTGACCCCTAAACAAAAATATCATTTGCATAGTTTGACTCGCATTACATTTTGGTTCCATTTACGTTTCTTTCCATTTTACAACTAACACATGCTACAAGGAGCTAGATGTCAATTTGATAAGTGGCTCGATGGAAGAGTCACAATCAAAATGGAAATGGAGAAAAGTTTGTAATGACATATTCCAACATTCTTGAAGCCATACTTAAGAGATAAGTTCAAAATTTGAATTTCCAACATTCTTGGAGCTCAAACCCTAACCTAATAGGTAAGGCGTGCCCAAACTCAAATTTCTAGTGTTGTGGGAGCTTTAAAATAGCTTAATAGGCTAGACAACATGTTTTCCAAACATGTGGGCATCTCGGGGTCTTGGATAGTAGGTTTAAGGGCAATTCCAAAATTGCGGGATTTGTGTAAGGTTTGGACATAATGGATTATGTGACAACATTACAAGACTTGATATGATAGGATCCTAGATGTCCATGGGCCTTTTAATCCATGGCCATAAGTCCGAAGTCACAGCCATGTGTTGTATACATGTCTTGTCCACATACTTTGCAATTGTCCCAATCACGTGTTGTCCAAATGGTCATTCCACCACATTTCCATGGACCCTTATGTTGAGTAAACTTTCTATAATATTTTGATGTTGACAAAGCAATCTAGAAATACCTTAAGTGCTTAATAAATGTAAATGTTGTCCATATTTTGGTAATATTTGTTTTAAGGTAACTTAGATGTACATAGCGTAAAGATTCGTGAAGATTGGATGAACCTATAAGGGTGATCAAGTTTAGAAGAATGTGAAGAGACTCGAAGGTACCAAGGTGAACAAGATTGTAGGATCTACTTCATTAAAGTACTCAAGTCACCAGTTGAAATGCTATGCAATATTTTTGGGAAACTTGATATAGCTAGAAACCAATATCATTGAGAAACCAGATATAATCCAGAACTATTGATACAAGTGAAGCACTTATGTTATGCATACAATAGTTTATCATGTGCTATGGTAAACTAGAGAAAGATAATAAAGAAGATTCGTGAAGACTAGATGAACCTATAAGGTTGAACAAGTTTAGAAAAATGTGAAGAGACTTGGAGATACTAAGGTAAGTAGTGTAACATCCTCGATTCCGACCCCGTAAGGATCAGCCATAAGGTCCTGCATGGGTCGACCATAGGCCATTGGCCATGGATCGATCAGTTCGATCGGTAAGGAATCAATGATCGGTCATGATTCGATTGATCGATCAATTGACCGACCGACCGATCGCGAATTGGTCGAGGTGTCGGCCGTGAATTTCTATCGACCATACCGATAAGATAGAATCACCAGCTCATAAGATGAATTTTTGATCATGAGAATTGATCACGGGATGATTTTGGATTAGCGGATGGTCATGATCAATCATAGAGGCCGGTCCGGGTGATTTTGCCTGGCTATGCATCGATACACAGACAATCCGACTTGATCAAATGCGATCGCCTTCCGATAAAAAATGCATCATTCCCTATTTAATTTTTAGTGATAAAAAAGGGATCTCAAATTGGTGATGTCTGATCGTGGATCGGTAATGCACCGACCACGAACCCTACCGGTGGATCGGGTGTCGACTGGAATGGATTTAGGGATAGACCCGACTATTCTATCACAAATTCTAAGGTCTATGAGTGCCTTGGCTTAGTGCTAGGCCATAGGTAGCCTTAGGATTGGTCTTGAACTGATCGAAGGACAACCGACCCTTTAGGCTGACCGACCATCCAAAGGAACGGTTTGAGCGGCCATGGGGTGTGATGGCCGAACCTGGTATTTAATGAATTATTTTTCGGTCCCGGAACCAACTTAGACGATGGAATTCTCTAGACCACCTTCTTGATGAAGAAAAGGACAAAAGAGAAGAAAACTCTAAACGCCCTCATTAATGAAGGGGGTGATGTGTCCTTTGACTTTTGAAAAGTAATGATGAAGTTGTAGATATTCTTTATGGGCAAGAAAAGGGTGGCATACACATGGACCAATTGGAGACCGAAACCCAAACCCCTCAATTAATGCCCTACGAATCTAGAGGACGAGTTGGCAACCTAGATGCCATCATCATCAAACTTCATTAAATTCTCATTAAATGTAGGGTGTAGGTGGACCAATACGAATAGAACTTGGCGGAATATTTTAGAAGACCAAAACTTAGAAAGCAAGTTCTTGAATTTAGGCATATATTAAATATCCAAACCCCATGATTAACTAAATCTAAGTATTTAATGAGAATGGTGAGTCATTGGCTTAGGTGTCCATGAAAGATATTATCATCATTACCATAAGATTTTCCTTAGAGAACAAGTAGACCAAGTCATGATGGCATTGTATAAATGATCCAATAAGAATGAAACAAGTAAGCCTCCAATCATTACATTAGGCCATTAGGTACGCCACCTTTTAAAATAGGCATGACACCTTGCAATTTAGGCTTGCCACCTAAGTATTCTAGGCGGGCCGCTTGGAGAATTTGGAATGGGTCGTTTGGCTCGATAATAATGACACCGAATAGTATGAATAGGAGAAGCCCTTCCTCATTTTTGTCACATTGTCATCCATTTCCTCCTCCCCCTTCTCCTTTCTCAACCTTGCACCATTGCCCCATCAAGTTATCCAAGCTAGTTCTTGAGGTTTGCTGAGGTAAGTAAGGCTCCTCTTTCTCCTCTTGGAAGGTAGATTTTGTTGTTGAGGCTAGCTAAGTACTCACCCATCAAGCCATGGGTAGTGTGTGATGTCTTTTGTTTGGTTTTACTTGCAATTGTGTTTGGCTATGTGCTTGTGTCATGTATGTCCGGAAATGAAACCGAGGTTTGCTCGGATTGAGTTCATGGCAAGGCAAGGCCGTCCAAACCATAAGGCCTTGAATCGGCATAAATAGTGTACCGGTTCCAAATCTTGCTTGGTGCAAGGATTGCCCAAGGCTGCAAGGTCCTAGATTGACATTAAGGCATGCCGATTCTAAACCTTGATCGGTACGAGAATCGCCCAAATCCATGAGATCTTGGTAATGCACAAAAGGGTGCCGAATCTAGGGTTTGGTTTGGTGCGAAGACCTTGCGGTTGATGTTGAATCAAACAAAGAGCCGAGGATCATTCACGGCACGTGGTGTGTCATATCGGGTCGAACCAAGGTCCCTCAAGCTTAGGATATTCACTTAAGCAAGGTGTACCTAAGCCTTAAGGTCATAGATCGGCATTGAGGCGTGCCGTTTCCGAGCCTTGTGCAGTGTAGGGATCAACGCTAAGTGATTGGTTCAAGTTACAGACCAATGATCATCCTCAGCATGCTTATTAGAGTAGTGCAAGAACTCATGGCACACATGACTGAATGAGCACGCCTTCAGGCCATGCATATTTCGGGTAAGAGAAAAGATAAGAACCGACTTGTGTGATGCACTTAAAGAGGAAAAAACACTCGTCGTCAAGCATAGTGTTGGTGGCGATGCCTCATTCATTGAATGGGATGCCCTAGTTGAGCTAGAAAGCCCCTGAAAGTATGTGATGCCGGCCTGAGGCCGGATGTCCTGGTTGAGTCATAAAGTCGCTGAAAGTATGGGATGCTTGGCCTGAAGCCGGATGCCTTGGTTGAGCTAGGAAGCCCTTGAAAGTATGGGAAACTATTGAAAGTATGGGATGCCTGGCTTGATGGCTGGATGCCCTGGTTGAGCCAAGAAGCTCTTGAAAGTATGGGAAACCCCTGAGAGTATGGGATGCCTGACCTGAGGCCAGATGCCCAACCTACAATTGGAAATCCCTGAAAGTATGGGAAGAACCGTTGATACGGTGAACTTATTGAACATGTTACTATGTGCTGCTAATAAGCTTGTTTGGTGAAATGACTTATTTGATAAGTTGAAAGTGGATCACATATAAATAGTCGAGACGTGGCAATAGACTTGCCATTGATCTACCATTGACATTGTTTGCGACCGTCATACTTACTAGGCTTTGATGATGAGATGCTTTCCTAGTAGAGAACTAGGAATTTTACTTACTGAGTTTCCTTAAAACTCATCCCTCATTTTTCAGTCTTGTAGGCATGGAGGACTCACGTCAATTTTGGGAGCTATAGTCACGCTAGAAGAGATAGGATTTCCCTTGGCCTATGTGGAAAACTCGTATTGTGATGTAAAAGGAAAAGAGGGCTCGTAGAGAAAGGGCTTGTAAAAGTATTATTATAATATAAATTAGTGTGTTCTGCTTGATGTAGGTCCCAGTCTTCCAATTGTTGTTTGTCCAAAGAGTTGTTTATTCACGTTTCTGCATGTGCATGCCAATGAGATAAAAAGAATCGGGACGGCGACGAGCCTGGGACGTCGCGAAAATAACCCATAGCTCAAGACCCTAGAGATGGAGTTGGGGTCGTGACAAGTAGGACTTCATAATTTACATAACTAACGTACTCAACTTGCCAATTGAAACACAATGCAATATCATCGTAAAACTTGATATGGTCGGAAACTATTTTTACTGGGAAATCAAATATAATCGGGAAACGTTGATATAAGAGGAACACTTATATTACGTAGAGAACAATTTGTCATAATGCCACGATAAAAATATCTTGTGACAATTTTTATTGGACTTTTATGATAGCTGATTATCTAGTTTGGATTCTCAAACAAAGAAGCTAATTGATTAATAATATTGTGATTAATTTATGCAGAAGATCCTAATTGCGAGTATTAATTGACAATAATCAAGAGGAGAGATTTATTTGCATAGTTTAGCTACTCTATTTATCGGAAACTGAAAGATTTGATTGTGTGAGCCACTAAATCTCCAGAAACTTGGATTGATTGATTGATTTCAACGACTAAATCAATCTTCTCAATAGTTGTCCAATGGATAGCTTGGAGATTGATTCTCGTAAGATTGTCCAACGGGCAGATTGAAAATAGAGGAGTATAAAAGGATATCAAAAAGTGCTGAAGAAATCAAAAACATCAAGAGTGATGAGAAATTCATTTAATAGAGAACGCTTTATATATTTATTGTTTTCAAAATGTACTAAAAAGTGTAATCTCTTGAGCAATGTATTTATGTTGTTGTTTGTGCTTAGGTGTGTGATAAATGAGATTTATCTTGCTTAGGGATAAGCAGCACTAGTTACGGGAAGAAGTGCCTAGAGTATAAGTATTACGTACTCATATAATTAATCAAGAGATTCTTAGTGAAATTCCGCCAGTAGATTGTTAATTTAGGAGAGCGAACGTGGGCTTACACAAAGCCGAACCATTATAATGATCTTCGCGCATCATTCTCTATCTCTCTACTTATATTCATATCTATTTGATAGAAGCATATTGCACTTGACAATACTACTTGTTCCCACTTATATCAACTTGTTTATAATGTTGTGCTCATAGCTAATTTGATGTTTATTAGCTTCTTGAGTTAATGATCTACAATGGCTAGCATGCTTGAACCAGGTATTATCGAAGGGGGAGAATTACCAAAAAAGTCATAAATCTATTGTAATTGTGCCAATTTAGTTCTAAACTTTTTTGGGCCAATTCAGTCCCAAATCTTTTATAATTGTGCTAATTCAGTTCATCTGACCAAATTTTGCCAGCTAGTGCTGATATGACAATTTTTTAATAGTATTTTGCATTTTTCAAATGTTTTATTAATTTTCTTCTTTTTCCCCCTTTTCCTTTTCTTTTTCCTTTTTATTTTCTCCTATTCTTCTTCATTGGCTTCTTTCCCTTGCAATGGCTGACGAGGCTCCAGCAAGGTTGGGCCAACCTCGCTGGCAACCTCATCCAAATCTAGGCAAGGTGACTTCACTAGATTTGGGTAAGGCTGCTGTGGGCGAAGGTGGCCTCGCTCGTAGTTGGCAAGGCCATGGTGACCTTCGTCTAGGCCCGCCATGGCCTCGCCTAGATCTGGGTGAAGTCGCCTTGCCTGCTATCCCAAGTCTCACCTAGATTTAGACGAGACCATCAGCGAGGGTGGGTGAGGTTTAGCGAGGAAGCCGAAGAAGAAGAAGACGAGGAAAAAGAAAAGGAAAAGAAAAAACGGAAAAAAATAATAAAATAATAAAATAATAAAATATATATAAAATATTCTTAAAAATTGCTACGGCAGCATTTTCCGGATAGCCTCATGTTAGCGTCAACCGGCCAAATTTGGCCGAATGGACTGAATTGACACAGTTACAAAAGGTTTAAGACTAAAGTGGCGAAAAAAAAAATAGCACTGAATTGGCACAATTGTAATAGGTTTAGGACTTTATTTGCAATTCTCCCTATCGATGGACAAAGCATTATCAAACCTCCCTAATTTGATGGTCAAATTATGAGATCTAGAAGAACAAAATATAAGCCTTCCTTAGATCCATAGATCCCTTGATGTGGGAAGTTGTGCAAAATTGAATGAATGTTGCAACACCCAGCAAAACTACTATTACAACTGTGTTCTCTGAGTCAAGAGACTCAAATGAAAGAAGAATCCCACCTCACGCTAGAATTACTCCTTAGGATCTAGCAAAACGAGAAACACTTATTGCCAAAGCTTTATATTCACTATGTTGTGCATTATCTCCTACTAAATATAATCATGTTTCTTCTTGTAAAACAACCAAAGAGGTATCAGGCAGATTTCTAGTGACCTTTGAAGGGAAAAACATAGTTAAAGAGACCAAGACAAATATTCTTTTCGGAAACTATAAATCCTTCAAGATGAAATTAGAAGAAACTATCACCAAGATGTTTGCTAAATATATGAAGATTATCAATGTTCTAATACATCGAGGAAAGGGATTCACAACTACAAAAAATGTCAATAAGATTCTGCGAGGGCTTTCCAAAGAATGGAATCATGTGAAGACTTCCATTCATGTAACCTAGATTATCACGCGAACTAGTTGGAACCCTCATGGCATATGAAGCAAAACATGTCAACAAAGAGGAAGACCATAAAGGTAAAAAACATAATTGCTTTAAAACTGACATTCATGATGCAGATGAATCAGACTCGAAAGTAGAAGAAGACGATGAAGATGTGGTACTAATGGTAAAGAAGTTTAGAAAAATAGTTAGAAATGGAAGAAATTTTAATGGACGAAAACAGAGCAAAGGGATTGAAGAAAGAAGATCTTCCAGAAACAAAAATGAAGGAAACGACATCATTTCCTTCGAATGCAGAAAACGTGGACATATAAAAAACAGATTGGCCTCTACTAAAGGAGAAGAAAGAAAACTTTGAGAAGAAGAAGGTTTTGTAGCCAGAGACTTGGAGTGACACAAAGTGCGAGAACAATGATGAAGATGAGTATGCAAACATCTGTTTAATAATAGATTCAGAATCAAATGAAGGAATCAAGGTCGCAAAGAAGAAAAACAAGTGATATTTGGATAGTGGGTATTCAAGACACATGATTGAAGATCCAAGTAAGTTCACTCAACTTACCAAATTCAATGGAGGAAGTGTATCTTTTAGAGGTAACGACAATGGAAAGTTTATTGGTAAAGGACTGTCAAAGTAGGACGCTTAACAATCAATGACGTTTCCTTGGTCAAAGGATTGAACTACAACCTGATTTGCATAAGTCAATTGTGTGACAATGGAGTCAAAATAAGCTTCCAAGAAGACAAGTGCTCTGGTATAAGCAGAGAGACAAGTCTCAAACTCTCGCTGGGCACAAACACGGCAATATCTACTTGCTGGTTGTGGAATTCAATCATATCAAGTGTCTCGTCTGTAGCAAAAATGAATGTGATCTATGGCATAGGTTACTTGGATACATTAGTGTCAAACATATTTCAAAGTTATCTTCTAAATATTTAGTGCTTAGCTTGCCAAAATTGAAGTGTGAGAAATCTAATCTTTGCATTATCTACACACTTAGGAAATAGGTAAGAAGCTCGTTTAAACCTATAAAACATGTTTATGCTAACTGAGCCTTGTAGTTGCTTCACATGGATATATTCAGACCAACTTGAAGTCTAAGACTCGATGATAAGAAATATTATATGGTTATAGTAGATGACTATACCAGGTTTACTTAGGTTTTCTTCCTTCCACACAAAAATGAAGCACTTTCCTATTTTTCAAATTTTGCTAAGCAAGTTTAAAATGAAAAATGTAATATTATTTCATGCATTAAAACTGATCATGGTGGAGAATTTGAAAGTCAAGGCTTTTATGATTTTTGTGATTAAAATGAATTTCAACACAATTTTTCCTCCCCTTATACTTCAGAACAAATAAGATTGTTGAAAGGAAAAAAAAATCATTTTTTACAAGAAATAGTCATAACTCTTTTGATTGAAAGCAAAATTCCCTGTTATTTTAGGTAGAATTAGTGTCCACTATTTGTTATATTAGAAATCGAGTTTTTCTTGAGAAAATCCCCTATGAGCTTTACAAAAATAGAAAACCAAATATTTCATATATTCATGTGTTGGATGCAAGCGTTTTGTGCTTAAGAATAATATTGATCATTCTGGCAAGGTTGATAAGAAATCAAATGAAGGGATATTCATTGGTTATTCCACAACTACTAAAGTCTACAGATTCTACAACAAAAGCTCTCTAGAAGTGGAAGAATTAATGAATGTGAAATTTGAAGAAAGTCATCCTTTGGTGAATTTAAGCACAGAACTTGCATAACGCTTAAGAATAATACTGATCATTCTGGCAAGGTTGATAAGAAATCAAATGAAGGGATATTTGTTGGTTATTCCACAACTACTAAAGTCTACAGATTCTACAACAAAAGCTCTCTAGAAGTGGAAGAATTAATGAATGCGAAATTTGAAGAAAGTCATCCTTTGGTAAATATAAGCAAAGAACTTGCATATACTCAGGAAACTAGAACAAGCGCTGAAATCAATAAGGATACATCAACAAATTAAAGCTAAGCAAATCATGGGCTATTGCACATGGACTTGAAGTACAAAACTAGTCATCAAAAGTAGCAAGTACTAGGAAATTGAAGGAATGAGTCAAAACTCGATCCTCTTTCAAGAGAAATGATGAACACAGTGGTGCTTGTCAGAAATCGAGCCTAAAGAAGTTGAGGAAGCCTTATCTGACAAAAGTTAGATAGAAGCTATGCAAGAAAAATTGTACCAATTTATAGTAAATAAAGTTTGAGAATTTGTGCCTAGACTTTAATATCATCCAGTGGTAGGAACCAAGTGGATCTTCAGGATAAGCTGGACAACAAAAGCCAAGTAACCAAAAACAAAGCCAAACTAGTGGCCAATCTCTTAAGATGAAGGAATTGACTATAATTAAACATATGCATTAGTGGCAAGGTTAGAAGCGATAAGGCTATTTCTTTCTTACACTTGCTATTATGATTTGTAAGCACCATTAATGAAGAACAAGTGATTGGAAAAGCCTCAAACTTTGGAATTTTAATTCTCACACACACTCTCAAATGGACCGAATGACCTCATCAAATACTCCTCTACGCCTTTCTAACCATTGGCACTCTCTAGAGGAATTTCTTCTAATCAACCCGTTGGAGAGAATCAATTAAGGAAATCTTGTAGCCATTTGAAGATTGAGGTGAAAATCCGATGATTCTGGTCGCCCATACAATCAGAATCTAGGTTTCTATAAGTAGACACTTCCCAAAAAGGAACTTGTCTTCGGAATTGATTTTATCAATCCGTGATTGATTTCATCAATATATTTAGAAAAGGTAAGTGAGATTCTCCGCCAGAAAGCCAGATATTACAGATAAATCTTGCACGTACTGAATCATTTTTGAAAGATCAATAATGCTGAGTCTGATTATATCTTCGTTCTTGTCTTGAGTTCAGTTTAGATCTCGTCAAAGTGGGAAAGACTTCTAAAGTAAAGTAGACTTTGATAGCATTCCACGATATAACGCAGAAGTGTAGTATCCTTCATAGTAAGAGTAAGAATAAGAGAATGAAAGTTTTGTCAACTTCAAAACCTGATAAGAGTTTTCTCAATAATCTCCCCATTTTTTTATGGTAATGAAACTTTCATGCGGATTTAATCATAATATGAAAATTATATCCTGCAAAACAACACTTTAGTAGCACATGATAATTTATAAAGATAATAGATAGTAATAAATACAAATAGTAGTCTGCATCCACAAAACACATCGGTTTTACCAGTTTTGCAAAACATACCAATAAAGGTTCCAATACAAGTTCAAACACCACAAGTTCAAAACACAACCACAATTCAAGGTTAAGATTCAAAAATATGATTTAAAAGATTCAATTTGCATAGTCTCTCCCCCTTTTTGTTAGAAGCAAAAAGAAAAATCAATTAGGCATAAAAAGAGGTCGAGTCGAAAACGATCAGGGTTGTTTGGGAATACGAACAAGTTGGAAATTCTCCAAGGACTGCACGGTCTCCTCAAGCTTAGTTAGGCACCGATGAGAAACAGTCTCCACTTTTGCCAGATTCTGCGAAGCCTGCTGATTCAAAGTCTAAACTTGATTATCAAGAGATTGTACCTTGCCTGTAAGGAATTCTAAGGTATTACCAAGAGCAGTATTCAACTTCTGAATTTCAAACTCCATTTCATATTGATGTGCCTTAATTTCCAAGATGAGTTCTACTATCCGAGGATAGTTTGATTTTGGTTCTATTTGGGCACTAGCTTCAGCGAATTATACCTGTGGGGTATCCAGAAGTGAAGGAACATTAACCTGAACATGTGTAGTTCTTTGCTCCCCCTGAACATTAGTTTCTTTTTGTAGACCCTCAGGTGAGACTTCAAGGAAATGAGATGCAAAAATATCTTCAGCATCTGGAGGAGATCGACTGATGCCATCACTAGCAGTAGGTTCAGCAATGGGAGTTTTCTCACCTACTCCCCCTGTTTTGGTGCCTTCAGTCTAAGAAGTAACTTCTTTCTCTTGAACCTTTTCTTTTCCAGCACGAGTTTGTTTATCAGTTCTCATCTCCTCAACATCTGGGGCATCAATTTCCCTAGTATCTTCTCATTTCTTGTCAGTCTCATCATGTTCCTGGTTCACATTAGCATCTCCATTTGAGTCATCATCCTCAGTCTCTTTCACTTCAGTTTCTTCACCATCACTCTCTTCTTTCGGTTCTTTCTCGCTTTCATCTTCTTCTTCCTCCTCAGAATTAGCAAAACCTTGAAGATTACGCAAGGCAATAGCAGAGATTGTCTCATCATCATCTTCCTCTTCTTCATCCTGGAGAAGAATAGGTCTCTTCCGTTTTGGTGTTTTCGAGACAACACTCTTCCCTTTGCGTTTCTTCTCAGCAGCAGATCCAGACTTGACTTTGCTAACAGATGCTTTCTTTAGAAGATCCAGGGCTCTAGAGAGATCTTTCAATTGCATCTTTGAAATCATTTTCAATCTAATTTGCATCGGAGCAAGGGTTTTGGAGCAAAGTTGAGATGGTGGTTGAATCTGAAAGTGTCTAAAGAGTCTGGTTATCAATGCAGAGTATGACAGTTGCCCTTTTCTTTTTCATAACAGTCATGTACATGTGCAGAATGATAATGTGAGGAAGTGAAAATGCAACACCATTGCAGATGGCCCACATCATCTTTACTTCGAATCTGGAAACATCAATCTTTGAAGCAGCCTTAGGCCTGATGCAATTGATGACTATCTTGTGTAGCAAGATATTGGAAGTAGACATTCGAGTATGTCTCTTACTAGAAACTTAGTGACCTGCGCATTAGACACATTAATGGGCAGGAATACACTCCTTCCTACTCCCAGAATGTCAGCCAACAGATTCACGTCAACATCAAAAACTCTATCACACATAGTAAACTGAATATGAGTGGGATCCAAAATAGACATATTGGAATAAAAGTATGCTGTCTATTCCAGGTAAGCTTCCGATGTCTCCACACAAAACCTCTCCATCTGAAGTTTGGCAAACTTTTCTCTCAAGTTAACCTTAATGAAATCCAAGAAAATCAAAATCCACAGTGTGAGGGTTGATGACCCTTCTATTAAGCTTTTGAGCGAAAGCCTTCTTGTGATCTCTCGAGCGAAACAATTTCGTCTTTTCTCTAGAGATTTCAGCCACAACACCAATCTTTGGTTGAAAATTCTTAAAAATCCTCTCATCATCATCCTTGTTTTCGGGCAATCCCTTTGTCCCAAATGAGAATCAGAAGGAAAGTTTGAAAATTCATTGTCCGCAGTTCCAGCCTCTACCAGTCCTAATTTCTCCATGGCTCTCAAAAATAGGGTTTCATTCCCATAGCCATTTTCTTTCAGAAAATTACTTATGAAGTCCATAGGGCTTCCTCCCAACTTCAAAAAGTTATAATGTTTAAGAAGTACCTCAGGCCTTCTTACGGAAATGGGAGTTGCTTCCTTAGTAACTTCCTCATCTACAGACCGGTGAGGAGAACTTCGAGCTGAATCTTCACCGGTCAAATCAAAATACGTCAATCCTTCAGGAACAATCCGAGGCCCACGACTAGCAATACAAGAAGATTTCCTTTTGTATGACATTGAAGCGAACTTGGAGGATTTCGACAACATGTTTGCGTAGGAATGAGTGAGAAATTTGTAGGGGATTTGAGAGAGAATTCAAGAGTGATGAGGGTTTGAGAGTTAGGGTTTGAAGACTGTTTGTAATCGTGAAGAAAAAATTGAAAAAATTGAAAAAAAATAAAGTACAGCAATTGAACCGTCATAAAAGGAAAATGCCTTTTCAAAAAATTAAAAAAAGTAACTGTCAACAATTTTTGAAATAAATTCCAAAAAATTAGTAGAGATATTACAATTTCCAAAAATATAAAAGGCAAGTGATTAATTGAGAATAAACGTACCCGTTCAATAAGAAAGGAAACTTACGCGCCAAAAATTTAAAATAAAACTATATGATTTTAGAAGACTTTCAGATAGATGCATTTTCCATATGTTGATCTGTTAAGTCTCCTCATCCATAGACTTTAGTCAGATGGAAGGGTGATATTTAACTTTTCACGAATGGACTCGAATAAGCCTTTCTCCAACGGCTTGGTGAAGATATCTGCTAGTTGATTCTTCGAATCAATGAATTGGACATTGATTTCGCCATTTTGCACATGATCTCTTATGAAGTGATGGTGAATTTCGATGTGCTTTTCCCTTGAATGAAGAATGGGATTTCTGGTAAGATTGATCGCACTTGTGTTGTCACATCTGATTTTGGTGCAAGATTCTTCTATTCCAAAATCTCTTAGTTGTTGCATAATCTACAAAATTTGTGAATAGCAACTTCCAAGAGCAACATACTTTACTTTTGCTGTCGAGAGAGCCACAGTGTTATGCTTTCTTGAGAACCAAGACACTAACATTTGTCCCAATAGTTGACATGTTTCTGAAGTACTTTTCCTGTCAACTTTACAACCAGCCAGATCAGCATCAGAATAACCAAGTAAAGTAAAGTCTCCTCATTTTAGATACCACAGACCTAACTTTGGATAAGTTGCAATATATTTAATAATACGTTTGACAGCATTAAGATGCGACTCTTTGGGGTCAGATTGGAATCTAGTACATATACACACACTAAATAGAATATCAGGTCGAGAGGCAGTGAGATCAAAAACTTACTCAGCCTCTCATACCAAGCTCGAGGGTGCCTGTTTTAGACTGTACAACGCCTTCTTCAGTCTATAGAAAAAGCCTGGTTTTCTGGGATCTTCAAATCCTAGTGGTTGTTCCAATAGACTTCTTCTTGTATAAATTCATTTAGGAAAGCACTTTTGACGTCCATCTGGAATAACCTGAAATTATGAAAACACGCATATGCAAGTAGTAGTCTAATTGCTTCTAACCTGGCTAAAATTGCATATGTCTCATCGTAGTTTATTCATTCCTCTTATGTGTAACCTTTTGCCACAAGCCTTGCTTTGTTTCTGGTTACTTTGCCCTTTTCATCCATCTTGATCTGAACACCCACTTCGCTCCAATCACATATTTGCCTTTTGGTTCAGGAACCAGCTCCTAGACATTATTGATACCGAATTGTCTGAGTTCTTCCTGCATTGCTTCTATCCAGCTTTTGTCAAACAGTACTTCTTCTACTCCTTTTAGTTCTATTTCTGAGATAAATGCTAATGCATTGGAATCTTCTTTTGCCTTGGATCTGGTGCGGATTCCTTCTTTTGAATTGCCAACGATGAGTTCTTTGGGATGACTTGATTTGTGCTTACAGTTGCTGTTTGGTTTGTCGTTTCATGTTGAGATCTGCTGATCGTCTATTTTCTTTGATTCTTCCGACTTCTTATTCGCTTGACCCTGATCTCCACAAGACTGAAGTCCTTCGAGGGAATCAGACTTTATTAAGTCTGAAACTAGTTCAAACTCTTCAAATTGAGTATGATCTTGTTGGTTTTGAATACTATCTTGAAATCTAACATTCATAGATTCTTCGACAGTTTGAGTATTATTGTTGAAGACCCTGTAAGGTTTGCTTAATGTAGAATAACCAAGAAATATTGCTTCATTCGATCTTTCTTCAAATTTTCGAGATTGATCATTTGCATTCTTCAAGATAAAACACTTGCAGTCAAATATATGAAAGTAAAAGATGTTTGGCTTCTTCCCTTTGTACACTTCATAGGGAGTCTTCTTTATAATGGGTCTTAAAAATACCTTGTTAATTATATAACAGGCAGTAGAAACTACTTATGCCTAAAAGCGAGAACAGATTTTACTTCTTATTAGTAGAGTTCTGGCCATCTCTTGTAACAATCTATTTTTCTTTTCCGCAACTCCATTTTGTTCTAGGGTATATGGAGAGGAGAAAACATGTTGAAGACCACACTCGTCACAAAAATTTGCAAAGTCTTGATTTTCAAATTCTCCTCCATGATCAGTCCTTATGCTTGAGATAACATAACCTTTTTCGTTTTGAATTTTCTTGGCAAACTTTGAAAAGTAAGAGAAGGTTTCTGACTTATTTACTAAAAAGAAGACCCAAGTGAATCATGAATAATCATCCACAATTACTAAACAGTATTTCTTTCCACCAATATTCTGTGTTCTTATAGGTCCAAAAAGATCCATATGAATGAGCTGCAAGACACGATTGGTAGAAACTTGATTTACCGATTTAAAAGAACTTCTTACCTATTTTCCCAAAATACATGGAGTACACAATTCAGACTTTTAATAAGCCATTTTGGGAAGATCTCAAACTAGCTTCTTTTGAAGAAAGTTTAGCAATCTGTTTCATATTCACATGTCCAAGCTTGCAATGCTAGAGATATGCTTGATCTTGAATTGAAATGAGGCACTAAGAGCTCTCTAGACTTATGTCCAGAAGATAAATATTGCCATGTCTTTGCCCAGTAAAGGATTGAGACAAATCTAGACTGACTCAAGAGTAGACATCTTCTTGAAAATTGATTATGAATCCTGTATCACATAGCTGACTTATGCTCAGAAGATTATAATTCAAACCCTTTACTAGTGAAACATTGTTGATTATTAAACTTCCAATCTTCAATGTTCCATGTCCGATAATTTTTCCTTTGTTGTTCCCACCAAAAGAGACATTTCCTCCTTTTTTTGTTTTTCTAGCTTCACAAAATTGCTTGAATCTCCAGTCATATGCATAGAACAGCCACTGTCCAAGTACCATTTGCCTTTTCTTTTAATACTGACCCGCAGTCAGAAGGAAATCTCAAACTTTCTTTGATACCCAAATTTTCTTGGGATCAAAAGAGTTAGTTTTAAAAACAGCCTTTACCTAATCCTTCTTAACAGGTCTCCAAACTTAGGACATTCATCTCAAAATATTCTGAGTTGTTACACTAAGAACATTTAAGAGCATTTCGGCCATTAGGTTTTACAAAAACTTTTTGAAAATGATTTTTGTAAAAAGACTTTGGGGGTTTTTGTCAAACTCTTTCATTTACTTTGGGAAAATCAATCAAATGAGTTGTTTCATTATTCATACCCAAACCAGATTTGTTAAAATAGGGTATTTGAGCTTAAAGAATTTTCTCTAACTTTTCTGATCATTTGGAAAACTTTTTAGAAATATCCGAAATCTCACTTTTCAAATAGTCATGTTTTTTTAAGAGAGAATTGGCATTTTCTTTCAAACCATCAAAATCATTTTTTAGATTCTCAAACTTTTCTCTCCAAGAGTCATTCTGTTGCCTGAGCTTTGAGTTTTCCTTCTTTAGTTCGGAAATTCTTTTGAGAGAAGATTTGAGATTAAGGCAAAGTTCACTTTAACAGGAATTTCTGATTGACTTACCTCGATTTCCTTGTTAGAATATAAGTTCGTGTCTGATTCTGATTCTAAGTCTGATTCCGAGTGAGCCATCATATAGATATTTGCAAATTCCTCTTCGCTTTCCTCACATTTGGTGTCACTCCAGGTTTTTTAAGAGCTTTCTTGTACTTCTCATACTTCTCTTTCTTCTTTTTTAGCAAGGGATAGTTGGACTTTATGTGTCCATTTTTCTTGCACTCGAAGCATATTACATCTTTGCTTATTTCAACATATTCCATTGATTTCTTCTGGAAATTTTGCTTTCTTTGCTTCTTTCAATTCAATCTTCTTCCTTTCCTATTCAGTTTTCTGAATTTCTTTATCATAAGGGCCAGCTCCTCATCATCCATGTCATCGTCGGTATCTGTGTCATCAGAATCAACATTAGACTTAAGTGCAATTGATTTCTTACCTATTGGATCCTCTTCATCATTAATCTGTTCCACTTCATACGATTGAAGAGTACCTATCAGCTCGTCAACAGAAAGAGGCATGATCCTTAGAGTCTCTTTAATTGAAGTCTTCACATGGTTCCACTCCTTTGAAAGTCCTCGCAGTAATTTGTTAACCTTCATTGAAGCAGAAATTGGTTGACCTTGATAAGCCAATCCATTTACAATTTCTATAAAGCGAATGAACATATCACCAATAGACTCTCTAAGTTTCATTCTGAAGGACTCATATTGTCCAAGTAGAATGTTTATTCTTGTCTCCTTTATGCGATTAGTTCCCTCATAAGTGACGTGAAGCCTATCCCAGACTTATTTAGCTGTTTCACATAAAGAAATTCTGTTATATTCAGTAGGAGACAAAGCACAGTATAAAGAATAAATAGCTAAATCAAAAGCGTGTCTCTTGATAATTTCTGCTTGAATGGATTCCTCAACATCTTTATCTATCACTTATTTTCCTTTGTCTGAAACTGATGCTGCATTTGGATTGATTCCTCTTTCCATAACATCCCGTTCTAGAGAATCTCTGAATCTTAGGAACACCTTCATTTTATTCTTCCACACATTGTACTATTTTCCATCAAAGTAGGGCGGTCTGGTATTGCTCTGTCCTTCAACCAATCTTGGAGCCAAGATACTAGCCATATAAGATCTTTACCTTAGAAGTAAAAACACTTCAATAAGATATGCACCGCAGCTCTGATACCAATTGAAGATGCTAATATTACCACCTAGAGGAGAGTGAATAGATGTAAAAACAAATTAAGCTAATAAAAGTAGTAAAAGTGATTTTCTTCAAACAAGGTCTGACTAACACCAGACTTTTATATAAATTTAGACTCAAATAAGATGTTTTAGAAATTAGCAAAACTCAAAAAAATATTGCAACAAACAAATAAAGAGAGTTAAGGGAAGAGAAAATTGGACACGAGATTTATAGTGGTTCGGCTTAGATCAAGCCTACGTCTACTCTCCCACGTTGACAGCCTTCTAGCTGAATTTCACTAAGGAATCAACAAAGAAATACAATGATTTGAGTACGATCACTCAGCAAAGAGTTTTTTTTTCTCTCACTAAGTCACTCCTTTTGTGTTTTTCTCTCTTAAATACAACTTGTAAGCACTATCGATGAAGAACAAGTGATTGGAAATGCCTCAAACTTTGGAATTTTAATTCTCACACACACTCCCAAATGGACTGAATGACCTCCTTTAATACTCCTCTACGCCTTTCTCTAACCATTGGCACTCTCTAGAGGAATTTCTTCCAATCAACCCGTTGGAGATTACGGAAATCTTGTAACCGTTTGAAGATTGAGGTGAAAATCCGATGATTCCGGTTGCCCATACAATCATAATCTAGGTTTCCATAAGCAGATGCTTCCCAAAAAGGAACTTGTCTTCGAAATTGATTTTATCAATCCGTGATTGATTTCATTAATATATTTAGAAAAATTAAGTGAGATTCTCTGCCATAAAGCTAGATATTATAGATAAATCTTGCACGTACTGAATCCTTGTTGAAAGACCAATAATCCTGAGTCTGATTATATCTCCATTCTTGTCTTGAGTTCAGTATGGATCTTGTCAAAGTGGGAAAGACTTCTGAAGTAAAATAGACTTTGACAGCATTTCATGATATAACGCAGAAGTCTAATATCCTTCAGAGTAAGAATAAGAATAAGAGAATGAAAGTTTTGTCAACTTCAAAACCTTATAAGAGTTTTCTCAACACCTAGGACTTCAAGTGAAACAAATCAAAAATGGTATTATCATTTGTTAAGAAAAATATGCAAGCGAATTAAAATTGGAAAGATTCCTTGATTTACATATTGAGAACTAAAATGAGTTCAGGTACCAAAAGGATGTTTTAGTTAACGCTAATTTAACTATTAGCATAACCAAGTCCACTGACCCAAAATCTGGTTTGTGGAAGTAAAGCGACCTCCAGCACTTTATATGGCTCTTAACCAGCCTCCAAAAGATTAGTGGTGGCTCCTAAAGTAAAAAATAATTTCCATAATCAATAAAAAAAAAAATCAAGTTGCGATTGAAAGGTTTGGGAGAATCCATGAAAGTGCGAGGGACACCTCGCACTCACCGCCCACTTGGCAATCCATCATAATTCCTTGTGGTTTGCCTCGAGAGAGTCGTGGCATTCTCCCAAATAAAGGCTCAAAAACTTTACCTACTGTGTGGTTGGATAGAAAATCCTAAATATGAAAAGTAAAAAAAAAGTGAAAGAAATTTCTTTGAATAGCCTCATATGAATTTCCCAGGACTGACATAGTTGGTTAGAGCATTGGGAATTTCCAGTTCAGGAACTGTAGATCAGCTGTCGAATCCCACGAATTGCATGAAAACCGTTGTAAATTAGGCCTCAAATTGACTATTTCATGGGTTTATAGGGTGTTTTATGTTCCTCCATGCCCGTGCTCCTCCATTAGTAATAATGATAAAAAAAAAAAAAACATATATATCTGAGCTGAGATCACTAAGTAATTCTTAAAGCCTGAATGGAGAAAAAGGAGAAAAAAAGAAGAAAATCCTAATAGCCCAATGACCATATTCCCCATCGCAAGTTCGTGACCCGCAACCCTCCAAAAGGGTCTCTCTAAGCCCCAACCTTTTTATTCTCTCGTCCCTCAACCCCACAGTCCCTGGACCGACCAACATATTGTTAATAACTGATGGCTATTCTAATATGCCCTATCCCCATTGTCCATAGATTGTGTGCCCACTGAAGCCATCGTGGATGGGGGACCTTCTCCTCCCCTCACCGCGATCAGGTCTCCCAAGTTTTTGATAAAAGTTCCATTTTTCATGACCATATTTCACTCCAACCCTGCACAACATGTGCCTATAATGAGGGGGCCATATAGCGAAAGCTTGGGAGAGTTGGGGGTTCTGTTCTATATGTCCAAGGATATCAGAGGTTGGCATGGTCTTCGAAATGTCTGTATAATTGTTAAGCCTGAACAAGCCTTCCACTGTCTAAAAATATCAGAGGTTGGTACGATCTTCGAAATTGCAAAAGGCGAAGATATACCTGCCAAACCTGAAAAATGACTGATACGCCTACATGTTCGCTTCCCAAAACTTAGAAACTTTTCTCCTAACACGCACTTGGACCGTAACAACATCCGCCTAACTCCAGTATTTAAAAACTCCATCGTATATGCGAAGGACTCGATAAAGTCTTTGTTTCGCCTGTTGGAGAGACAGCCACTCGGCCGGGTCGAGTATACTAACTACTATACCAGAGACAGAATTGCTTTAAGTAATTTTATGAAATTTACATTATTCTCAGCAAGAATTTTGCTAAGACAACAGTAACGTTATTTACAATTAATAACGGTGCATTTCTCACCACAAATTTGTTTTACAAGTTCATGGCAACTGGGGGGACTCGTAGATGAATTTAAATATAAATTTTATAAGTTAAACATACCTTATTTACTTCTACAAAGGAAGCTAAAAAGAAAAGGATAACGGCACGCTAAACAATATGTTTTTTTTTTCCAGATTGATCATTATGTTAAAAAAGTAAAACTGAAAATACTAATGAGATTGACTAATCTGTTAGCTAGCCAACTTGGCATCTTATGTTGCTTTCGAAATAATTAATTGCAAATTATAAAACATAAATAATGTAGAAGAAAACAACCCTTAATCACTTGATCGGTGTTGTCGCTCAAGAGAACTTCAATGAATTTCACTTATTTAAGAATTTGCATTAGATGGGTCATCACAGCTATTCTCAAAATCCAATTTGCAATCAAGGAAGAATGGGGGCTTTTCAATTGTCATTATTTGAAGAAATAAATTGAACTCTAATCCATTAAAATGAACTAAGGTAAGGTCTCACATGGTCATGTGAGTTTTCTCAAGAATCGAGATTGACTACCCGTGGCCAGCGTAGTTGGTTGAGAGTTCTCCTTCCTTCGATGGAGGTCGAGGATTCGAAACCCTGCACTGTTAGCGATTCAAGCGGGGGGCCCTGGTGGTGGGTTGTTGGACCAGTCTCTCCCGAGGTATAGTCTCTGAGGGCCTCTCGGAGGCTTGTGGACCCCAAATCGGTGTAAGCTGACAAGGGCGGACCGGCGGATCCTCAGTCACCACAAAAAAAAAAAAAAAAAGATTGGAGCTATGTCAAGTAAAATTTGAATAGGATTCTATTAAATTAGTATACATTTTAAATTTAGCTTTGACTAATCCAATCTAAGATTGATCGTGTAATCTCTTAGGTCCTTACACATCTTCATTTATGAGATTCGACTGAGCAAGGTAGTTTCATCTACTAAATCATTATTCATATATTGATTTGATTTTGTCTTTATTTCATTTGTTATTATATATAGCCGATATTACTTGTCTTGATTTTAGTTCACTAGAGAGTCTTTCTAGAGCAACTTGATTTGAGCGAAAAGAATGATGAGCCATATGTATGTATAATGATTTGTTATTAGTCTCAAAGCCAATATTTCAAGTGTTTTTTATCTTTGTATTTTAATTGATCTTTCTAATGACGTTAACATTTTTTTTAGGGATAATATTGATGCTTGTAATTATCTATGTTTAGATATTTAATTAGCTCTAGAATTATCTGGTTCCTTATACCGTTTTTTCTCTTTTCATATTAAAGAAATCTCACTTAGTGGAAAGTCTCATTGTGAGGAATTATTCCTCACAATGGACTTTCCAATTTTGATTCCCCATCCCCCCAAAAAAAAAAAAAAAGAAATAAAAATAAACGTTAAATAAGTAAATTTGTGGTGCAAAAGCCACCATTTGTTATTGAAGACTAATGGTACCGTTAGCTTATCATCTTCCCTCTGGAAATCACCAGTGATGGAGTCCCTGTCTTTGATGCGTTTAGCAATATTGGTCGCTTTTACACAAGTAAAAGATGCTTTTTAAAAAAAATAAAAAAAAAAAGAGCAGTGGCACGTCCACTCAACTCTACCAAGAAGTGTCTCAAAAGATTCGGAGAAAAAAGAGGAGGCTGCTCCAAGAAAGGACGGGCTTGACGGTCATTATAAATAGCCTAGATATCTAGCTAAATGGTCACATTTTATTACTCACAAGCACCCTGCAATAATCGCGCCAACGCTACTACAGCGCCTGCGTCACTTAGTTCCGTCGGACAACTCTCCTTCTTCTCGACAAGACCCTCGTCTTAAATTCGTCTGGCCATTCCTCGGACACAAGAATGGCGACAACGCAAGACCCTGAGCTCAACATCCCGAGTAGCGAGCTGCCCCCCTTTCAAAACCCGAGGTCGGCGCTTGAACGAAGCGTTCTTTCCTTGAAGAGATTGTATGGGAAGCATTACCCTCCTGGTTTCCACAGAAAGGTAAATTCTCCATCTTCCTCCTCCTCTCCTCCTCCTCCTCCTCCTCTGCTTCTTTTCTGTGATTTTCCCATGCCGTCTGGATTCGTGGCCACTCGTTGCCCAAAAATCTATCCTTTTGCTTGTGAAGTTAGAGATAACACTTCCCGCTTGACGAAACTTGCAAAGGACACGTATGTACCGCAGGTGGTGGCCGAGATAATAGCGACGTATCTGCTGGTGTTCGTGACGTGCGGGTCGGCAGCGCTGAGCGCGAGCGACGAAAGCAGAGTGTCGAGGCTGGGGACCTCGGTGGCGGGAGGGCTGGTGGTGACCGTCATGATCTACGCGGTGGGCCACATCTCTGGGGCTCACATGAACCCCGCGGTCACCCTCGCTTTCGCCGCCGTCCGACACTTCCCATGGAACCAGGCAAAGGAAGCTATTTAAAAGGAGACGCTTTTGACAAAGTCCATTCTCCTGTAATCCCCATGCGATGCATTTTTCTCATCGTCACAGTCTTTGGCCTTTGCCTGATTCAAAGAAAACAATTACTTCTGCTTTTCCTTGAGTTTGGACGCATTTCAAACTCGTGAATTCATGCCGTGCGGCTTTTTCGTGCTTTTCGGTCCGAAGGGTCTTTTTCTTTCCCTGCTCAGAAAGGGTATGAAAACTCATGATATTTGCATTAAATCTTTAAAAGGAATATTCAATTAAGCAGTGACCGTTTGCGTAAGCACGTTGCCAAAATATAAATTTGCATCATAAGTTTTCTCTCTTACTTGGGAGTGAGTTTGACAAATCTTCCTATTTAGAGAATTGACTTCACCGTTATCTTTGGGACCTAGGATGTTAAAACTAATATGCTCCAATTGAAGTGGCCATGAAATGGGAATTAAGTACAGCAGAATTAGCCGCGTCTGAAATTGAAAAAATTTACGTTTATAAATTTGTTATTTTTTTTTAATTAAGATTCCGTTTGTTCAATGGAAAATGAACTTTGTTGAAATTATACTTTACGGGATATGATTTTTTATGTGTTGAGTTATTTTTTGCAAATAGAGATGTAACTTTTTGATACATGTTATTGGAAAAAATATGAAAGGTTATGTACTATTAAGGAAAAACACCAAGTATAGCATCCGGGATCTAGGTTCGGATGTTGGGACTCGCGTATGAGTCGTTAGAGTACTAGGTCTAGCATCGGAGTCTTTGGGACCGAAATCAAGGCCATGGGGACCCAAGCTTATGTCTCAGGATCGATGCTCTAGACTGTTGAAATCTAAGTTTGGGTGCCATAACACAGGATTCGCATCTGAGCCACTAGAGAACTAGATCTAGCACCAGGATCATTGGAACCCAAATCAAGGCCATGGGACCCGAGCTCATGTCTCAGGATTGACACTCCAGGCCATCGAAATCCGAGTTAGGGTGCCACGGACACGGGTCATCACTCAAAATAGCAAGTACGGGTCCTGCCCAATTCTAATGTTAGATATAGACCCCCGTCATCACTTGGTCTCCCGCTCAAAATAGCCAGAATTGAAGTTGGAAAAGTATTCCGAACATACAGAAAATGCGGGAAAAGTAAGGACGATGACGCCCATCTGTCGGGTTTTGCCCGATGCTGATCTATGGATTGAATGAAGGTGTTTTTTTCGTGTCACTGTGGAACAAAATTGAGATAATTGGTGAAAATGAAATGAATATTATGTGGAAGAGAACATGTTGCATTGTGCGACACAAATTATTGTAGGAGAGGACACGAAGTACTGTCACATGGCCCGACTCTCCTGACCAAAAAGCTACGAGGCCTCATGGGTTGGGCCCCTTCCTCTTTAATTGAGAGAGGAATTGGCAATGTCAATCAATCTGACGACGTCGAGTCTCCTTTTGGGGTTGGTTGTACGTGGCTGAAGGGAATCGATTAGGGCGAAAGAGAAACGAAGGGGGTGACACACATTTCTCAGCTTTTCCGGCTTATCCTAGTCGATTTTCAATGAGATTTAAAAACCCTCTCAGGAGTGAGATAAGTTGAAGAGGTGATTGATTATCTTCCATTTCTCTTCTATGTTAATCAGACCTCCCACTTGATGATGAAGTCAATTCGTTCTCTCCTTTCCTCTTTCCTGGTAAATACCAAAATCTGTTTTCTTCTTTTCAATCACTCTATCTGAATACACCAGAGGGATGAGAACATGGTTACTCTACTTAGCATCCAGTGCAGATAGGAAAGGAAACCTATCATGCCTCTTGGGATAGGTCGAGTGGTCTAAGATTCTCGAGAAAATCCCAGTTTAGTAATAGAAAAACAAAACGTGGGATCCTCCATCCCAGTTGATTCTGTGCGTAAAAGGCATTGCTTTCCTTTATGGATGAAAATTCTTCTCCAATCAAAATTGGAAAGGTAAGATTGTGCCTTCTCTTTTATTGTTTCCAGAATATTATTTAAAAAAATTACGGTTTGATAATTGTTTATTGCAAAATAATATATTCTGAAAACCTGATGATGTTTCCCATTAGATAAAATCTCAAATTGCGAATACCGCAAGACATTCAAAAGGTAAAACGTCAAGAGTGAAAAAGTCAACAAAGAGACTAACATGGGTAGAATTTCATTTGTACAGGGAAGAACATTAGGTAAATTTCAGGGGCATGATGGACTTCGTATAACAGTAGGTATGAGCATTGGTCTCTCCCGGTTCAACTTGGAACCAGATCAAATCCGATTCTGGCCGGTGCTTGGTTTCAAAATTTGGAATCAGCAATAACCGATTCGGTTCCTATTTCCTTGTACAGAACCGGACAAACAAACTGGACTGGTGGATTTGCTTTCTTGTTCTCATGCTTTCTGTCTTATCTCGTTTAAACTGGAAAAGATTCTGATTCATCAGTAGTTTGAATTCAGTTTGTTTTTCCCTTGGGAAGAAGGTGGCCTGACAACTGTCCGGAGAGATAATTTCTTTCGTCAATGGAGTTATAAGATGAAGCTTCACTTGGCCGTTCTTAATGTTGGTTCTAAGAACATGGGCAAAATATGAATTTTAGTCCAAGACCATGGCTGTCGTTAGGACTGTGTTCTCGAATACCGTTTTGACATAGCTTCGTTATCTAGGCTCTTAGTACTTTGCGTCAGCACCATCTTTCCGACATGCTGCACCTGATTTAATTCATTTTAGCAGCGCTGAATGCCCATTGTTTTTTTGAATAGCATTCAGTGATTGTCCCCTTAACTGGTTGTTTTTGGGCGAGGAAATTTACTTGTTGATTCTTAATTGAAGTGATGTCAAAAAAGAAAAAACACTGGCCTATTCTCGGGTTGACCCTATAACCGGCCAGTATAATCCGATCCAATTCTAGGGATAATAGGATCTATTCCTGTTTTCACAAACTATAAACCAATTCTAACTGGGTATGTTCTGGGCAGGGAACCTATCCACCCTAGAAAAAATAATTCAGAACGTTACTCTCTTTGTTTGAGAATTAGGAAAATGATCAGTAATGAATCCCCATGTGGAATGCCACAAGCCGTCAAGACAAGCTGGCCCAATTGTAGTTTAAAGCCAATACAAATCCAATTTTAATTTCGAGTAATAGAAAGGAGCTGGCTTCTCACACAACCGGTTTGGCACTTTCATGTGTGTTGCAGGTCCCACTTTATGCTGCTGCTCAACTAACAGGAGCAGTCTCCGCTGCATTCTCGCTGCGTGTACTCCTGGATCCTATCAAACTTGTTGGTACCACTTCACCTTCCGGATCAGCCGCCCAAGCCTTGATCATGGAGATTGTGGTCACGTTTTCCATGATGTTCGTAACTTCAGCTGTGGCCACTGACACCAAAGCTGTAAGTATCACCACACTGCTTTATTTGGAGCTAAAATTAATTACTGCAGAGCTTTTCTTGTTAATCCATTTCCTTTGCAGATTGGAGAGCTCGCAGGTATAGCAGTTGGCTCTGCAGTATGCATAACATCGATACTGGCAGGGTAAGAAACAATATTACTAACAATACTGCAAAGTCAAGTCTATCAATCGCATTTTTGCAGCAACCAACAGATACTAGACAGGCATTGCTAGCTAAAATCAGAACAAAGAATAATTAGTCTTAGATGGGCAATCTCTACAGCATAATATGACATGCAATCCCATAACTAAGAGACTGAATTGAACACTGGAAGATTGAGGAACCTAGCTACTGGACCATTGTTATAGGTTCTAAAAGCCCATACCAAAAAATGAAGGGACACGATAACAGCAATTTTGACTGCAAAAAATGAAATTTTGCACTGTAATTGGCTGACCATAGTACATAAATTAGCCATGACGATAGCTGAAGTTTAGCTCACATTGTAATCCACCTCTACTTGCCTGTAATGCTTATAGAATTCTGCCCGTGTTATGCTTTCTCTCTAACACGGAAATTAAGTAAAATGATCCAATTTCACTGGGAGAACATGCTCCAAAAAATTTGAAAAAAAGAAGTGTCGCTAAGGTGTGATATGCAGACCGATATCAGGTGGATCTATGAACCCAGCAAGGACAATAGGACCAGCACTTGCCAGTTCATACTTCAAGGGACTATGGGTATATGTGGTCGGGCCGGTGACAGGGACGCTTCTCGGGGCTTGGTCTTACAATCTTATCCGGGTGTCAGATAAGCCGGTCCATGCGATCGCACCTTCGTTTTCGTTCAAACTTCGACGAACGAGGAGCTGCGATGGCCAGGAGAACAATGAACCCTCTTGATGCTCTGTTAGAAAAGGGAGAGGTTGCATTGGTTTCTAGGAAAGCCAATGTCATATTTCTGCTTGTGTCCTTTATATGGCTATATTTCTCGTCATAACATATATACATAGCAATGCCAATGGATGCTCTAGTGTTCTGACATCTAAAGTTCTGGCACATCTGTATTTTTCTTTCTTTATGTTAAAAATATGGGATGCAATGTTCAAGTCTGCTTAGTTAGGCGAAAGTCCATTTTTGATTCCTTAACTTCTGCATTTCTTTCCTATAAAGTTGTTAAACTATGTGTCTTTTCGAGTTCTTTAGCGTGCATGACTTTTCTAATCAAGCTCCTTTTGGTGTTTGTTTCGCTAAACAAGCATATGTGTATAAGTAAATTAAGATCAAAATTTAATCGTAATGGAAGTAAAAACGCTTATACACGTGTTTCCAAAGTTTGTTCATGCATTTAAAAAAAAAAAAACACATAGAAGAGATATAATGGGCTAATCATATTAACCTTGTATGGTGCTCCAAATTTGGTTATGATGTTCTTCAGATTCTGAGCACGAATGTCTGATGTCCTCATAGTAATGGTTATGATGTTCTTCAGACTCTGACAACAAACGTCTAACACCTTAACACCGGTTATGACGTTCTTGAAATTTTGACCACACAAACGTGTGATGTCTTCTAGTAATACTGGTTCTGACGTTCTTCAAATGCGGAACGTCTAATCTCTTCGTACTGTAGGTTTTGACGTTCTCTTCATACTGTAGGTTTTGACGTTCTTCAGATCCAGCCCCACAAGTGTCAGATCTCTAGTTCAGACACACCACCAATTCTTACATTGAACAGAAGAGAGAAATTGAGAAATCTCACAACTACAATTGTGCAAGCAATTGCTCTCATGTGCGAATGTTTTGGTTAATCACTATCAACACTCTCAATTGTCAGTTGTTGATTATCGATCATCCTGCGATTTGCTTTCTGTATTACCTTTTATAGTCGGTGTAGATCACATTTAAATCGGCTCATTAACTTTAAAACCATTTCAGAATTAATTCGGCCGTAAAAACTGACAAACATAAGTTCTGATATCATTTCAAACACTATTTTGGACATTAACTCTATAATTTTTACAGAGCACTATTCTAGATATTTATTTGTAACTGTTACAAGTCTTTATTTTGAGTATTAACTTTGTAACTGTTACAAATATTTAATTCAACCGTTACATCTGAAATTGTTTTAGAGCATTAATTGCTCATTTAAATTTGAAAATGTTTCGGACCATTAAACTGTCCATTGATTTCAAAAACGTTTCAGATCATTAATGTGACTATCTGAAAACGTTTCAGATCTTTAATTTAGCCATTCAGTTTGAAACCGTTTCAAATTATTAATTTAGCTATTGATTCTGAACTCACTCCTGTTCATTAATGATGCCATTGATTTTAAACTCACTTCAGATCATTAATATATGTATTAATTCCGAACTCACTTCAGATTATCAATTCGGTCATTGAATCTAAATATGCTTTAGATTTTTTATTCGGCCGTAAAGTCTAAAGCCAGCTTCAAACTTTGTAAATTATGAAGTCTCTTTGTCAAATTTTTTATCTTTTAGCCTAACTCAATCTAATTGGCTCAACTTGCAAACATACTTGCAATATTCTCTCTCTTGTTCAAATGTTATTCTAATTGGTTATGATGTGTGACACCCCTAGGTTCATCATTAAAATGACATCATAACTTATACTAACACATTACTGATTGTCCATATCAATCCCCTGTTCCTGCAAACCATGAATGACAATATATTATGGCTATCAAAATAGTGTAAAATGTTTCAAGAACATAATGAACCTGTCAGCTTTAACAACTGTATAATTTGATCATTTTGTCTCACCATGTCCCAATCGAACAAATGCTATGGAATTATTGGTCAAGCCACACCAATTTGATCATATGCCCAAATCTAATTGACATATATTCTACGAGACATGAACAATTCATTTTCGATTATAACCCCAGTTGAGGATTTCAATATTATGTCATGATTAGATCACATAGGACACCAATCTTGTATATCTATATATAATAAGAAGACATATTTCATATTGCACATGCATATGCTTTCGTGTGTAAACAAAGTATGACCATCAAGTACAGAGACGGTTTGATAAGCATCAATATGCGCACTTGTGAACCATAGCCATGTAACATACAAGTCAGTATTGTGCCTGAGGTCTAAGGATCTTATACCTGACCAAAGCGTGAACGATCATACTTTGACCCCGCTAAAAGTTTTTGTCGCCTATCTAACTATGCATGTCGCATTCAGTGAACTTGTCCCAAACAAGCACCTATGTTTTAGTTCGGATATCATAATACCTAATGACTTGTGACTCATCATCCCCTCAAGTTTCCAATATCGAATGGTGAAAC
Organism: Eucalyptus tenuipes; assembly: GCA_014182365.1. Lineage (NCBI taxonomy): Eukaryota > Viridiplantae > Streptophyta > Magnoliopsida > Myrtales > Myrtaceae > Eucalyptus > Eucalyptus tenuipes. Next base: position 14,314,028 of record CM024546.1, on the reverse strand, counting down.
TTGAGAACACACTAGTTTCAATAGGATCATCAATATCCTCTCAATGATTCATCGACCGGCAACTGTTTAAAGATTCAGCATAACTATAAACTTGTCACACATATTTTTAACACCTTAAGAATAGGTTCAATTGTAGCTAATTTTATGGACTCATTCATATATAAATAGGACGATGAATGAAAACTTTTGTGTCATTAAATAATCCCTGAAATATAACTATTACCTGATTGCTTTAGGGCATATAGCTAACAGTCTCTCTAGCTCCAAATTCAAATAATTAGAGTTTCATGTCCATTAGAGTCGATAAGATGCTCACGTTGAAAAACACTTTCTGATCATGGAATATCAGCAAACACATAAGAATGAAAATCTGGAAGATGAAGACTACAACCTGACCTTGAGAAATGAGGTTTCTCAAAACGAATAGTACAAATTGAGTTATTAACATTGGCCCACGGTGGGCTCTTTTTGGGTGCGACGAACAAGTTAGCTCCAATTCACAGATCTGGTGTTTGAGGGATTTGATTGGAAAAGTTATGCAAGATGAAGGACTTGATTGTACAAATTAAACTTGCAAAGACTTGTCTGAAAATCACAAATCTAGAACTGTTTATAGTGAAAATCATGTGAAATTCATTGTTCTAAGTGGCACATTCTTCGTAAGAATTCACTGATGAAATGGGGTATAAATGAACAGAATGAGGTGAGAACAAAACGGGGAAAGGATGCAATGTGACAATCGATAAAATAGAATTAACGGTTTAACTTGCATTTGATTTTCATGATAAATAGTGTAATATAAAGCGTGTTTGATTTTGATAAAGCAACGGAGTCGGAATTGCGGTTCAACATCTGTCCTATTTCTTTCAACCAAATATGGCTTCGGTGAATAAATTTTTTTAATGAGGAAGGATTAAATTTTTCCTCCTGATGTTTGTTTGTGCATCAATTTGCTCTTCAATGCTTATTTTCTTGGCACTCTATATTTGGAATAATTCCAAATAAAAGTTTGCATCGAGATTATTTCTCAAAAATATCCAAATTAGACTTTGTTTCAAATAAGAATTTGACAATACATTTTTGTCCAAAACAAAGAAAACAGAAAAACTAAAAAAGTCAATTAAAAAAATTTTAGACTGGAGAAGAGAGAGATTGCAAAGTCGGAACGGTGGCAGTGCACACCCTCGACCATTTGCAATCTGTCTTAATTGCCCCCAAATAATTTTTGTCGGTGTTCTTTTTTTTCCCCCAAATCTTAATTACTTCTTAAGCACGTGATTTTTATTATGGAAATGGCTATAAATATTATAAAAAAATATTTTAAGCTAAAATTACTGGCACATCTACGAGAGACTCAACATAAATTATTTAAACTCGATAACATATTCGGAGCTATCGATTAAAAAATTAACAAAATTATGTGCCGGTTTCCTTTTTCTATTTATTTATTTATTAATTTTACGTACTCTATTTTAGATCTAAAATGGTTGATGGATCTTTCATTTTGGGCCTCTTCATTAAAGTGACATGGGCTTTTCTTTTAATTAGCATGCAAACATTACGCTCAAATAGAGAAATTTAGTTTAGTGGGTTAGATTCATTAGGGCCAAATTAGTCAATTCAACGTTTACGCAAAATAACTTTTTTTGTGAAAAAAAAAAAAAGTTAGCCAACCATCGATGTCATACCTCACCGGGAGCCGCATGTACAGCTGAGGGAATCCTCTTCCGTGTTAGACATTACATAAAGCCATCCGTTTCGGCGCTTCCTCACCGTCGATGGTCGGACCCTGGCATCAATTCATGTCAACCGGTACTTATGCCAAGAGGTTTTGAATTCATTTGTTAGATTACATTGGGATTACTAGTAAGGATTAAGTTAATTGTGATTTAAATTAATTGTATTTTAGTTTACTAGTTGATGGTTTTATTTATTAATTAATGTGATGGCCCTAAGTTGGCCCGTCTGCCCATGTTGGGCCTAAAAGCCTGGCCCACAAGATTAGGGCCCATGGATGGAGGGATATGTTGAAGGGTTGTAACTTTTGGGGGAACGTCTTTTACCGAAGGGACACGTCCTTTGGAGAGGACGTATTTAAAGGGGAAAAGAGAGGGAGGAACGCACCTTTTGGATTTACGTACGTTCCTCCTCCCTCTCTCCCTCAAAACACTCCAAAAGAACAGTAAGAAAAAGAAGGCGACACTCTCTTCCCTTCAAGGCAAATTCACGTCATCGGATCGAACGGGATCGGTTTCTCTTCCTCATATCGGCGTCGGTGTTTAATCGTGGCTAACAAGATACGTTCGATTCCGTGATGTGCCTTAGGATCGGTGATACATGTGATTTTTCCGGGCTCGTCTTCCGCACTTGTTTTAGGGGTTCGATTTAGTGTCGAATCCGGTTTTTGAGAATCCGATATTCCCGACATTGGTATCAGAGCCATTGTTCATGTTTCCTGATCCTTTTTCATGTTTTCCCGACCCCTTTCATGTTTATGAATGATTTTTGAGTGAATTTTCGTGAAAAATCGGCCGACACCGATCGGGGGCGAAAAAAAAAATCCCAACACCCGAGCACTGTTCATCAGTTTTTTCGATTTTCTGTAAGTCGAAATCAGTTCCTAATGGCATAGGGTCGAAGGTCTCGTCGAGACGAGCAAGACGAGTGGCGGATCGCCGCCAAAGGCCGCCGGACGCGCCCCCACGCACGGCCGGAACGAACCGGCGTCTTCGCACGCGCCGATTCGAAGACGCAGGCGCGTGCATCGCACGCGCGCGCGGGGCCGACGCCCGCACGTGCGCGTGCGCGGCACGCACCAGTTGACGTCACGATGACGTCAGCTACGCACGTGTGCCACACGTGCCGGGTCGGTCGGTCCGACCCGGCCCGACCCAGCGACCCGACCAGGTTGACCTCGACCGGCCGACCATTAACGACCGTTGACCGTTGGCTTTTAAAAAAAAAAAAAAGGAAAGAGGAAAAAGAGTGTGTTTCTTTTTCAATTATGTCTATGTGGATTATATGTAATCCCTTTTTGTTCTGCATTTGTTGCGGGAACAATGCCTCCCCTTAAGTTGCGCACACCTATTCGCGCAATTACCGACGAACAAAAGGAAAGGCTTTCAAGGTTGATAGCCGATTTGAATAATTATCGATGGGAGAGCGGGGACATAATAGATCATGTTTTTGAAGTCAACGGGAAAATTCAAAAGGTCATATGGAATGGTCGTCCCATGCCACAGTCTGAGATGGTGCGATTTTTCATGAACACTCTTCCACCAGAATGGCAAGGAGTGTTGAATCGCATATGGGATGTCAACAAAGCCGCTTCATATAGGAGTATTGTGATGGATTTTATAGATGATTATTACCTGATTGTTATAAAAGAAAAGATCATGAAATTGAACAAAAAAGGAGCTTTCCCAGTTCATATATTGACTTGGGTTTAGATATTTCGTGCTGTCTTTCTTTTAGTATACTTTATGGATACCTTATGTAAACGTTTTACTACCTGGTTGTTGTCGATGTAGCAATTGATATATAAGTTGTATTATGTGAAAGCATTATTATTCTATTGGATGTCAAATATTATTTGCTTTCTGTTATTGTTGACTGCTGTGGGTAGTTCATAGAAGTTTTTGTAGCTTCATAGAATTTATTTTGCATGGACAATTACATTAATGATAGTTTTAAGTTAGGATTTTTGGAGGATGATTGGAAACGTAGTGACCTTTTGATTCTGAAACCTTACTTGAAATTGTTCATTAATCTGGCACATGAAAATCCAATATGTGCTGGAAGAGCAAGAGGCACTAGAAGCTCTTAACCTAACCATGGAAGAGCCTGAAGATGGAAACACTGCACAACAAGAGAGATAAGGATGCATTTGCTGCATCGAAAAGGAAGAACTCTCTTGCTCGCATTACGTTGCTGAGTAGCATGGAAAATGATGTTATGCGAGAGTTCAGGCGTTTTGTGAATGCCAAGGAAATATGGGAAGCGTTGGCAGCAAGATTTGGTCATACTTCGGTGACCAAACTGAGGCAGCTCACTATTAGGTTTGACTCTTACAAGAAGCCTCATGATCAGACCATGAAACAACACTTGAGAAAGATGTCAAACTTGATAAATGAGCTGAAGGATGCTGGCCATGTCCTGACTGATGAGCAGCAAGTGCAAGCAATGATCCGTTCCTTGCCTCAAAGTTGGGAGCATATGAAGGTGCACCGACCCACAATGAGAATATCAAAGTCTTTGAGGATGCAAAGTGCGCCATCTTGAGCTAGAAGAGGACCGCCTCCCTGGCGGCTAAGCCGGAAACCGAGATATATAATGCTGGTTCTAGCTCAAATGGAGCTTCGGGCTCCAAGCGCAAACGTCCTGACTAGTTCAAGAGGTGGAAAGGCAAGGGACCAAGTGTTTCAGGGAAGAAACCAAAGGTTGACCAACATGAAAGAGGAAAGTGTCCTCGAATGAAGAAGCTGACAAGGGTGAAGTGTTACAATTGTGACAAGAAGGGTCACTATGCTCGCGATTGTCGCGAGCCAAAGAAGGTATACACCCCTTGTGCTTTTAAGAACTTTGCCTATGTGTCAAGTTCTGTATTTTTGACTAAGTCTAATCCTTTGTGGACTGTGGATTCAGGAGCAACAGACCATGTAGCGAAGGATAGAGGATCCTTCGTGGAATTCCGACGAGTACCAACCGGAACTAAGTGGATCTATGTGGGAAACAACTCGAGCTGAAGTAAAAGGAATTGGCACCTGCTAACTGAACATGCATGGTGGACGCACTTTGTTCCTACATGATGTATTGTATGCTTCGGAGATTCGTCGGAATTTAGTGTCTGTTTTAGTGTTGGTCAAGCTAGGTTTTAATATGAACTTCCATAATAGAGGTGTGGATTTGTTTTTGGATACAATTTTCTATGGTTGTGGTTATTTTCTGGATGGTTTCATTGTATTAGATATTGACTATGTTAATGCAAATGTTTGTTATTCCCTTCTCACGTCTCCTAATTCATATGATAATGATGTGAATGTGTGGCATGCTAAACTTGGTCATATTGGCCAACAACGTATGAATAGACTAGCCAAAAAGGGCTTGTTGGGCAACATTGAAAAAGTCGATTTGCCCATATGTGAGCATTGCCTAGTAGGGAAAACGACAAGGAAACCATTTGGAAAAGGTAAAAGAGCTAAATTTCCTCTACATTTAATCCATTCTGACGTCTGTGGTCCAATGAATGTGAGAGGAAGGCATGGGGCTGTTTATTTCATCACTTTTATAGATGATTATACTCGATTCGGATATGTCTATTTGATTTCTCATAAATCTGAAGCATTAAGTTGTTTCAAAAAGTTTATAAACTTGGTAGAAAATCAATTAGACAAGAAAATAAAAGCATTGAGATCCGATCGAGGTCGAGAATATTTATCTGATGAGTTCATAAAATTATGTGATGAAAAAGGAATAGAAAGACAGTTGTCTATTCCATATACTCCTCAACAAAATGGTGTTGCGGAGAGAAGAAACAGAACCCTACTGGAAATGGTTAGGTCCATGATGGCGCATGCTAACTTACCTATCACTTTTTGGAGTGATGCGTTGTTAACTGCTGCCTATATACTTAACCGAGTGCCTTCCAAATCAGTTACTTCCACTCCATATGAGTTATGGATAGGTAGAAAACCGGACTTAAGTTTTCTTAAGCCATGGGGTTGTGCTGCTTATACTCATGAGCCCTCTCACAAGTTTGGGAAATTAGGTCCTAGAGGAAAGAAGAGTATTTTCATAAGATACTCCGAACACTCGAAAGGGTATGTGTTCATAGGTGAGCAGGAAAGTGGGAGTATAACTGAATTTGAATCACGGGATGTCACATTCTTAGAGAATGAATTTCCTAAGAAGGGCGAAATAGGTGAAGATTACTCCCTATTTGAAACCTTGGATCAAGATGATGATATATGTGGAGTTCGTCCAAGTGGGAGTAATATGAGAAGTGATGAATTGAATTCAACTCATTCTCAATTACAACCACATGATGAGACGACATCATCATTATCTAATCCTAGTGGGAGCATAATGGGGAATGATGTGCAAAGTGTACAATCTCCCATACGGCGAACAAGTCGCAAAAGTATTCCCCGTCGACGTTTTGACATTGAAGGGGAAACTTTTATGATTGCTCCACAAGATGAGGATGAGCCAAGAAATATACATGAGGCTCTAAGTTGCCCTAGTAAGGAAAAATGGATGCATGCAATGGGAGAGGAAATGGAGTCAATGAAGTCAAACCATGTTTGGAAACTAGTTGATCTTCCAAAAGGACGCAAAGCTAGTGGGAACAAGTGGGTTCTCAAAATAAAGCGTAAAGCTGATGGCTCAATAGAGAGATATAAAGCTCGCCTTGTGGCGAAGGGGTATAATCAACAGGAATGAATTGATTATGAGAAAACATTTTCTCCTGTTGTGAGATTTACCTCGATTCGCATTATTCTGGCAATAGTGGCAAGTATGGATCTCGAATTATATCAAATGGATGTAAAGACTGCTTTTCTTAATGGAAAATTGGATGAGGAAATATATATGGAACAACCTGTTGGTTTCATTACAAAAGGCCAAGAAGAAAAGGTATGTCGACTTTTGAAATCGATATATGGCCTTAAGCAGTCATCAAGACAGTGGTATATATGTTTTCATAATACCATAATGGCATATGATTTTACAATGATTGATAAGGATCATTGTGTATATATCAAAAGATCCAAAGATCAATTTGTGATCATATCATTATATGTTGATGATATACTAATTGCCGGAAGCAATATGGAGTTTGTTAATACCATCAAAAGTTGGTTATCTTCCAACTTTGAGATAAAAGATATGAGTGAGGTTGCATACATTCTTGGAGTTAAGATTTCAAGAGATCATTCGAAGAGGTCGTTATCTCTTTCGCAAGAAACATATATAAATAAGGTTCTTGAACGATTTCGTATGCAAGATTGTAAACCCATAGACACTCCTATTGCAAAAGGTGAAGGATTGAGCCATAGGCGTGTCCAAGGACTCCACAAGAGAAGGAACAAATGAAACATGTTCCTTATGCTAGTGCTGTTGGGAGCTTGATGTACACTATGATGTGTACAAGACCTGACATATGTTTTGCAGTTGGAATGGTGAGTAGATACCAATCCAATCCAGGTCAAGCACATTGGAAAGCCGTTAAGAGAATACTAAGGTATCTGAAGGGAACTGCTGATTACAAGCTGAATTACCAAGGAAAGGATCTACGACTTGAAGGCTATTTAGATGCTGATTGGGGAGGAGATTTAAATGAAAGGAAATCTACCTCTGGATTTGCTTTCTTACTGAACAATGGCGCCATATCATGGAGCAGTAAGAAGCAAACGTGTATAGCCTTGTCCACGATGGAAGCTGAGTTCGTGGCATTATCAGCAGCGGTACAAGAAGGAGTTTGGCTTAAGAGATTTTTGGATCATTTAGGTGTTATTGAGAAAGCTGCAAATCCATTATTGGTTAACTGTGATAGCCAAGCAGCTATAGCGTACACCAAAGATCCAAAATATCATGGCAAGACCAAACATATAGATACCAAATATAACTTTGTTAAAGATATGGTTGCACGAAAAGATGTGAACTTACAGTACATATCTACGCATAGAATGGTAGTAGATCCTATGACAAAGCCAATACCTAGAGATGTGTTTTGTGGTCATGTAAAATCTCTAGGATTGCGTAGAGTCGATGTCTTGGATATTGTAATTTCCCTGAGTTGTTCACATTTATGAACTTGTGTTTTTCATTATTAATGCCTATGAATCTTTGTTTGATCTTTATGCATCTTAATGCTCAGTGCATTACATTAAGTTGAGAAAGTATGTCGGACAGATATAAGATTAACCTACTCACACGGGTAATCGCCTCTATTTACCATGTGATAAATAGAGATGGGACGGTTTTTAAGCTTATTATCTAAGTGATAATCGAGAGCTCAAGCTTAAAATATATATATATATATATATCGCCTTAACTAAGTGTTAAGATGAGGACATGATATGTACTATGTCCGAAAGTAAAATACCCCACATATTTTACTTTATCTGTCTAAGATGCCAGATGTGAGTTCTGATGAATTTTGTGAATGAGTAGATACGTGAACTCAAGTTAGACATTGGGTATGTTTGAACTATCATCTGTACGGTATTGAAGGTGTAGACATACGCTCCATGGGAAAGGAGTTAATACCGTAATACGTATTTCATACTACGTATGCATGAGATGACCAATAAGAGTGGCAAAAGTTTCATCTCAACTTTTATGCCATGTGAGACTCTTGAGGAAAAGAGTTCCTCAATTTTAGTGCCCTCATGACTTTTACTTATTCTCAAGATTTCTATTTAGTGTTTGCTATCTTAGGATGTTGCCAACATGAGTTGATTCGATCTAATGGGACATTTCTAGAAAAGCAAGCTGAACTGAAATTGAGAGTTTGAAGAAAAGAGGAAGATCGAATTTGGAGAATCACATTGTAGTTTTGTATTCACTGGTCGACCAATTATAATTGTCTTTGGGATAATCATAATTGTGAATACAATATATATATATATATATATATATATATATATCATTGTTTAAAAGAGATCAAGAGAGATATAAATGTGATCGATCGATCTAGGGTACTGCATACTAAATCTACTCAGAGTGTGATGCCCATTATGAGCTGCTATATATTCCTCATAGATGTATGGCAATGATCTCTCAAAGTATGCTGGTCGCACGGATTATTCACCGGTATGAATGTTGAAGAGAGGTAAAGAGGATCTTGTTCGGCCCACCATGTGCGAGTGGGGGATGATGGTTTTATTTATTAATTAATGTGATGGGCCTAAGTTGGCTCGTCCGCCCATGTTGGGCCTAAAAGCCTGGCCCACAAGATTAGGGCTCATGGATGGAGGGATATGTTGAAGGGTTGTAACTTTTGGGGGAACGTCTTTTACCGAAGGGACACATCCTTTGGAGAGGACGTATTTAAAGGGGAAAAGAGAGGGAGGAACGCACCTTTTGGATTTACGTACGTTCCTCCTCCCTCTCTCCCTCAAAACACTCCAAAAAGAACAGTAAGAAAAAGAAGGCGACACTCTCTTCCCTTCAAGGCAAATTCACGTCATCGGATCGAACGGGATCAGTTTCTCTTCCTCATATCGACGTCGGTGTTTAATCTGTGGCTAACAAGGTACGTTCGATTCTGTGATGTGCCTTAGGATCGGTGATACATGTGATTTTTCCAGGCTCGTCTTCCGCACTTGTTTTAGGGGTTCGATTTAGTGTCGAATCCGGTTTTTGAGAATCCGATATTCCCGACACTAGTGTTCTCGCCCTATAGATAGAGAACTTACACTCTTTATTTTGAAATGTTCATAATATTATATATTTCTTTCTTTCATCATAATTCTCACCTTGGTGTTAGAATTAGACAAGCCTAAGGTGCACTACGCACACACCACACTCGTTGCGCACTTGCATGCGCACATGGACACGCCTCTTATTTCATTTCATTTCATTTTCTTCGTTAATAACTAATAACATCACTCTTTCAGCATGCCCGTTTCATCAACTAGCCACGTCAGCCTATATAGTTGTCGTGTAATTTGCAAACAACCACGATAGCCTTTTGCGGTGTAGCCTGCATAGTAACCACAACAACACACAATAGTCAAGTAAGTAGACACGTTAGTATCGGCCAGTTTTCTCTGCAGCACACTGAACTGCTTTTGGCGATCCACCCAGGCATTTTTCAAATCTTTCTATCCAAAATCAAGTTGACTTTCTACTAATTCACCTTGAGTTTGAGAGAGAATGTTGCGTATGTCTAGAAGATTCTCCATTCCTCTCTTCGATTGTGCATATGCGTAATTGATATGTCAATTTTAGAAAGTCCTCTAATAAAGTCTACTAATAAGCGCATGTACTCTCCATAAAATAAATATTTCAATATATAAAAATTACACACTTCTCTTTTTCCACATTATTCTTATCTTCATTGACAACGAAACTAAGCGAATGTTTAACGATTCCATTCACGTGTGTTGAATAATTTAGGCGTCAACAATGGATAAATAAGATGGGGGTGAGAGAAGCTTGAATATAGAATTTTAGAGATTCATTCTTGTGTTGCTTAAAGCCATCAAAAACCTATTTTGTAACTTGATTTTTAGTCGGTCCATTTCGATATGAGTTACTCACGTGATTATAGGAATAGATGCATCACAAATCATAAAACTTATTGCAAAAGTATAATTGACTCTTAAAAATTTTGAAAGATGCAATTGAGTCCTTATCAAATTGGTATAATCAAGCCATTCAATTAATTCTATCTAATTTGACTATTGAAAAGTGATGACTTGATTTTTTTTCTTTATTACTTTCTTAAGACACTTAGGGTCAACGTGGTGCCGAAATGCCACATCAAAAAAAAAACTTAAAAATTTAAAAAGAAAAAGAAAAACGGATCCGGACTGTCTAAACCAAGGGCTAGTTGAGTTGCTCTTGCGGCAGCTCCCTGGCAAGGCTGACCTCCTCTCCGTGATCTGGAGCGTCTAGTCGACAATACTTCCCTCGTGGTTTGTTGCGCCGGCTACCAATGCTTGCTTCTGCAAACTGGTTCATGGGTGGTCGGAGAATCGACAGCGGTAGCAAAGGGTTGAACTCATAGTCGATGAAGACGAGGTTGCGGTTGAAGAGAGGAAAACTCGGGCGAATCTGACCATTATCAAGACGTTGTCGGCCTAGACAGGCATACCACCCAAGTCGAGGCAAGCGAATTTGAATTCGAAGTCAAAATCTTCATCTACTTCGTCTTCTTCCTTGAGCTATGGCTTTTGCTATGCATATTTGATTTTGATATTTGACAAAATAAAAACAGAAGGAGTGCCAAAACTTTGATATAACCCTCACTCGAGGACTATGACTTTTTTCTTCTTTTTTTTTTTTCGATTACTTAAATATCATATTGGAGTAAAATCAATCATTTGAGTGTTATTTCTGACAAATTATCCTATGTACATTTTTTACTTAATTTTCCATTTTGAATGGACTTTTTTAATTTTTAATTTTTTTTTTTAAAAATTATTTTCCTTTCATTTGTTTTTTTTTCCTTTGTACCAACGACCCTTGTCGACTAGGAAGGCTCTTGCCAGCAGGCATGAAGGCCTCGCCCATGGTTGGTGGGGTCGCAAAGTACTTAGCCTAGATCTAGCGAGGGCCTGCACATCATTGATTGTGGCTAAAAAGACCATGATGTCCTTGCCCAAGGCCTTGGTAGTTTTGCTGGCTACATGTGAGGCAACCCTCACCCAGTTTGGATGAGGCCGGGTCATAGACATTAAAAAAAAAAAGAGTAAAGAAAAACGGGAAAACAAAATAAAAAACAAAATAAAAATTAAAAATTGTCCATGTTAGCGTCAGTGTCAGCGATGCCACATAGGATGGACGATGTCCATGTTGGATTTTGTGGCAAGGCAACTCCCTGATAGCACTTAAGTGATCAGTTTTTTAAATTTGTGGCACTTAAGTGAGTGAATAAAAAAGTGATAGCATTCAAATGAACGTCATACGAAAATTATGGAAATCATGCTATTTTTATATGGATATTTGAGTTGGCACACTTATTAGAGACATTGATCATGAGCTTATCTTCGTTATCCTCCGCTAACTTGACGAAAGGCACACTTATTAGCCAAAATCAACAACTTCTCAACCAAATGGCAAACACAATCTCGTTCCAAACATCCACCAAAGTGGAAGGGACTTAACCGGTCCAAATCAAGAATCACACAATCGGCAAAGTTTCTAGCTTCTTTTCTCACAAGAATCAATTACCAAAAAGAAGGTAGAAAATTTGTTGCATTTGGAAAATCAATTGGAGGGAATCGCTGGGAACGTCATCTCCCCTTAGACCACAAATTACAACGTACAGTCTCCAACTTTGCAATCAAGTTTCGAGGATTGAAGGAGGCATGGATGGATACGACCTATATTGCAAGACAAGCTCGCAATCAATGGATGTCGCAACCCAACCCCTTGCAATCTCAATGAAGGTGGGAAATATCAGGTTTAGAAGTACTTAATCATAAGAGTTCCGTTACGATTCGTGTTTCAAAAGACGTCATCACCTCACTTTTTTGGGACAAACTCTTGTGAGTTCCCTCGTACACGGTTATAAACTCTCCCAAGCTCATACCTCACGTGACAACGGAAGGTATCGTGATCCATACCCACATGAGCGACACACCTTGAAGGAGGAGGTCGGGTATGAATATCGAATGTCGGGGTATCTTTACCATGGTAGCCCTCCCAATAGTACTTACTCCCCATATATGGCATCATTTCATCCACTAGAAACTTTCCACAACGGGTATGCTAAACCATGGTGAGCCTCGTTGAGACCTACACCCCTCGTAATGGGTTTATTATATTATCTAGTTGTTTAGAACAACCTAATAAGGACGAGAGTCGCCATTAGCCTTATTTTTAGGGGCTGGCTAGAAAACTTAATCGAGGGTCAGGAGTAATCCCTCGATTTTTACGCAACTAGAGATTCTAGGTTCGGAGACTTGAGTTACACTAATATTTTTATTAGCGTCATTTCGATACTTAATGTTTTGTCGTGGTTCCTAAGGTGTCCATGCATTTCTTTCTACTTTTTCGAGTCGATTATACTAACTAAGTGATCACACATGGATGGTTAATTTCATGCAATTGTATTTCTAAGAAAAGGAAAAGAAAACATGCAATTGAAATTTAAAGATAGGAAGTTAATAATCAAGTGGGCGATTTAAGGAGAGTAATAAATCTATCATGCAACCCTAAACGGCATAAGAAACAAAAATGAAAGCAAAAAAAATAACCTGCAACTCGTCAAGTGTTTATATATACAAGAAAACCTGAAACATACATTGGGGATGAATGGTACAACATATGGTCGGATAGGATATCGACCTTCCATCGTCTTCATATCTTGACGGGCCTCCATCTCCAGGGGTTGACTCTAATCCTAATCTAAAACTAAGACTAGGTACATACGAAAGGAAAGAAACGACCATTTATACAAAAACAAACGCAACCATGAAACAAACAAAAAGAATCAATCAATTGAAACAAGATTCAAAATTAGCCAAGTTGGGCCTCGGGTTCAGCCTTTGCAATTCATGTGTTAGTCCCTCTAGATGCCTATCCCAATTTATTTTCATGACTTATAGCCATTAGTTACCCTTTGTGTTCTCGCATGCCACTAGCGCTTAAAGTTCCTAAGACATGTTCTAAGTGAATCCCAAGGTCTATCCACGGAATCATGCATCAAACCTAGGCATACATCTAAAATCCACATGCATTGCAAGGAATAAATATGCAGGTAGGCCCTCGAGCCTTATTTCTCAAATAATCAAGCAATTTTAGTGAGCCTACAAAGGATCACTTATTCAATCGACATGGGCCAAATACAATGATTTTATTCATGTACGGTTCATGTGATGCCTCAAAAAGTTGAAATGTGTTCAAAGTATCGAGAAGGAGATGAAATATTTTGACATAGGTGTATCTTGGCTATGGAATGCATTTAATTGTCAAAGCTAACAGATGTCACAGGCATTTTAAATACAGTCCAAACCTAGACAAGTTCAATGTGAAATCAAAAGTTGAAAAGATGCTAAACAATTAATGCTGGAAACATTACATTGTACCAAAGCCACTTTGACGTGCAAAAATCAACGTTTTGAACTCAACTTCGGAGAAAATGTCACTAAAAGACCTTTTTTTTATTTTCCAAAAATTTTCAAAAAAGAAGATTAAAGAATTTGAAATATATTGCATGAAGATGATTAATCCTAACTCAGCATGCAAATTGATCAAAAAAAATTCTGAAAGAATAACACAACAGAAAATTGTAACACCACATCGCCAGACAAGGTAAACGGATTCAACAAAATTGATAATGGACCCATTGATATTTTGTCTTAAGAAAATTACACAATGTGCATGACATCACGAGGAACAAATTTCATGAAGAAAGTTTCCTTAAATGAGCTATGAAGGTATTTATAAAAATTCAATGAAATTCAACATTGTATCAGCAAAGCAGCAAAACAGCAGGATATCAAGACATAACAACAGAGATTTGACATAGTAAACAAAGAATAAAAAATGTAAAATTTCACCACAATGCAGATAAAATAGTGATAATCAAAGTTTGTCAAGGGTCTGACTTAAGAATCTCTAATGAAAAATCACACGACAATAACAAAAATCTGACTAAACAAGGGGGAAACAAGGGTTCCGAATTTTACCTAAGTCATATTTCTAATCTAATTTGGTGAAATTGGAAAAGTTTGGCATTGCAAAGGTCTAAACGAGTCTTACAACTTCCTAGGAGGGTTTAAATCCAATCAAGGTCAAATTGATGTTCGAAAATCAATGTTCTTGAAGGCATGCGAATCAGCCATTTACAAAACAGAACATAATGCCTGTTTAGTAACCTATAACACCACTTAAACAATCCATGAAAAGCATGAAACGTGCACATGACATAACGTTGAATGTGATAATAATTTGGGTAAAACATCTAACCCTAAATCGGGATGTAAAGAAGTTATATGAGTCATTAACATTGCAAAGTGGCTTAGAACTAGGAATGACATGTTCAATGAATTTCAAATGCAATTAGCCTAGTTGATGCATGATTTTCGCAAACCAAATGAGGTTCAAATATGACATGCCATGTATGAATCCGAAGCTTGTAACATGCCTTCAAATGTCAAGAAGTCGTCGATGCATGATTTGGTCTTTAAGAGACCCAAACAAATGTGTTTTAGTAGGCCCATGATAAGCTCCTAATCTAAGACAACTATCACAGAACATGCTTATTCTCGATAATGTAGTGACGTGTAAAAATCTTATGAAAAATTCTACATGTGAAATTTGACATGATGAACATCTTTTGTGAAGAAATCTAAACTCAATTTAGATCACACAATCCTATATGAAAATAACAAGATAGAGGCATATTATGAGATTCACTAATGGCAGCAGTACATAAAGACTTTCATGCATGCAATTGACATACCAAATGATGCTCAATCATGCGAATCATATCTCTTTAGAACACACACAACATGTATTACGACACTCATGAAGGACATAAAGTCAAATGGACTCATCTACAACCTTAAATTTCACACAAATGCAATTCGGACCTAGTGTAGGACAAACATACCTAGAGTCGGTTTTTGGAGATTTTGCCTGATCAAAACATCTTAAAAAATTATGGAAAAAATATATGTTGTAAAAAAAAAAAATTCGTGCAAATCTCATGAAGAAAATTTTTCCAGAATCCAACCACAAAATTCAGCACAAAAAATGGCAATGCAGAAAGTCGGACAAAATCAGAATATTAAATTGACCTAAAAAACTATTGATGAATCGACAGATTTCGGAGGTGTTTTTCAATGATCAAACGATGTCGTTTAGGGTGTGCAACCTATCAAATTGAAGCTTGTGAAATCTATTTTCTATATCTAGAAGGGCTTAAGTTTAATCAATCTCTAGTTCATGATCAATGAACATCGAACCATAGTAAATCATTCCATAACATTATCAATCTTAGATCTAAGCATATTATGTAAATCTAAACTTGAATCCTAGCCCTGATTGATTAAGTTGATCTCACTTCATCGGATTCGAGGTTAGAACGTTTACCTTCTGTGTTTTTCTTCGAGTTTAGACACGACTGGACGAAATAAACTTGCCAAAACACGACCGGGACTGTGAGGGATGGCGACCGGATCACCTAGGTCAAATCACGACTAATTGAGCCGCCGGTCAACAAGGACAGAACCGGTCCAAAACTGAACTGGCCTTGGACGTCGGCGAAGATCTGGATCACCAGAGGATCTCCGGTAATGAGATGACTAATCCCCGACCACAACAAGGTTGGGGACTCCCCAGAGTGGAGATCGATAGCAAACAGAGCCAACAAGGTCCGGTGGACCACTGGTTTAGGCGGTCAAAGGAACCGGTATAGATCCGATCGGTTCTGGATCACCTGAACAAAACTAGCCACTAGAGATGGTTCGGTAGTTATTTGATCAATCCCCGACCTTTGGATGGTTGGGGACATGCCTGAGGACAAATCGGAACAGGTTAGGAGCTTCGGGAATGGCCACCAGACACCGATCAAGGAAGAGAAATTGGTCCGATTGAGAGCCGGTTCAATTGCCGATCTCAATTTCCGACGAGATCATGTTCATAACCTGAGCTCCTGTGATCACCAGAGTTGGGAAAAGATCTGATCAGATCGACTAGATGTGGAGGAGGACTAGAGGAGGTGGTATGGCAATGAGGATCGTTGGTGAGGGAGCTACATCGAAGGCGATGGACGGCCATACGCGTCAAGAAGGAGGAGGAAGAAAGGGTGCGAAAATGCAGAGAAGAGAGGGAAAAGAGAGAAAATTCTGATATGAATTTAGCAAATGAGCTCCCATTTGCATTTCGGAGGGAAAAAAACCTCTTATAGTAAGGCTTAATGTCAAATCTTGACCACCGATTCAATCTTTCACACTTAGAATATGCCTTATGACTAATCAGATGGGTTTGATTCGCAAAATTAAGATTTAAAAAGAGAAACGTAATCAGGACATAGTTTCGTAAATTCATGAAATTCAGGAGACATTTTGCAAAATCTTGAGAATGTAAGGGCATGGGGTAAAATACACACAACAAGGATCTTGGAACCAGTTGTCGGCAACCTAGAACCAGCCGACAAGGGGCTGAATCGGCTTGCCTCGCCGGCCACTAGTCGTATCGTGCGGGCCGATTCACGCTGGCTTGACTAGTTCCTAATCGGTTCTTGACCAGTTCTAACTGATTCTTGACTAGGCAGTCCTTATGGGTTCAAAATTTATGCAATTTGGTCCATTGATAACTAAATTGAAGAGAAAACTTGTCCAATTTGAGGAGAATTTGTCTGTTTTTAATCAAATTAAGCCAATTAAACCTTGTAAATGCAATCTATGGATTTTCTGTTGACTTAATTGAGTGATTATCGTGAACAAGCCTAGACCATGGATACACGTAATTGAACATTATAGGTGAAAACAAACAATTTTTGCAATTTTTGGCTTGAATTCACAAATTAATTGAAATTGAATTTAATTAATATTGCAATAAACCTATTCGACTAATTATTGATGCTTAGGATAGTCTGTCACATCCAAATTGACCTTGAATTGAAGTTACAAGATTTAGAACAAAAATGAATCAAGGTCTAATATCGAAATTGGATCTTGATTGATGAAATCAAATCTTAATCTTGAATGGGTAAACTTGAATTTCTTCAACTGAAAATCAACTGCTCAATTTTCCTATATTCAAGAGAGCAAAATTCCTCAAATTGGGAAGTTTTCAAGTGAATTTCTCAAAACAGACTCTGGATTTGGATTTATCTAAAAAAAAAGAGTTACAAATGTCCGTTCGCAACACGTGAATGATTGATTTGAATCCCCTTATTAGGGCTTAAAATGGTAATTTGCCTTTTGACATGTCAATTCTTGAAATTAAACGAACGAGTGGATTAGAAATAGTATAGACCGAAAATCGTGAAAGGAACTTAATCTAATTATGACTAAAATGAAAGTAATTTTATTTTTGGTTGATTTTGAACCTAAAACTAAAAAATTCGGAAAACAATGTTTTTAATTGAATTTTGCAAAATTTTCGACACAAAAGTCAAATTAACACTAAAACAAAGTGTTTTGAGAATTTTTTTGGTCAAACGTTTAAACAAATGTCAACCATTTAGTTTTTTTTTTTTTTGGTCGAAGAAGATCTTCTATTTAATTATAACCGGAGAAAACTCCAGCAGCACCCAAAGCTGGGGCGTCAGTACATAAAAGAGCCCAAAGGGCCTGCGGAGGAGAGGAATCCAATTGGGCGGCAGTGTTTTCTTCCTGTGTTCACGCGCAGCCCAGTCCGCCACTGAGTTGGCTGTTCTTGGACAGAAGTGGAGGCCCACGCATGGTAGATTCAGCAGAAGACTTTTACACTCTGTCAAAGGTGCACGTGCTTCCCAGTTGATGTCTCTATCAGTCGTAAGGGACTTTACCAGATCTAACCTGTCGGATTCTACAGAAACCTCCCTCAACTTCCCTTGCTTGATATACTTCAAAGCGTCCAGTAGAGCTAGGGTTTCCAGTTGCGCAGCAGAGGCCGCACGAACAGTCCTGGTGAAACCGTGAACAAGGCAGCCCGTGTGGTCATGGACGATGCAGGAGATGGCACCTTCCGTTGATCCTTCTCCGAGCGACCCATCGACGTTGACCTTGAGCATGCCGACCGCCGGGGCTACCCAGATCGGAGGTACTTCTCGCTCTGCTGTTTTTGTCTCTTGAGGGTGTTGAAAGCCCCACTTTTCAAAACTTTTCTGCTGAAACCGGGCTAGATCTACTATGTTGCAGGCGTTCGGCTTGCTTCCCCGAAAAACAAAATTGTTTCTCCCCTTCCAGATTTGCCAGAGAACATATGAAATCGCTTCCAAGGAGGGTAAGTTCGTGTTTTTCTTTACAAAATGCACCAACCACGCATCCATGCGAGTGACTTCGTGTGTAATGATTTGCATGTTGATTTCAGAATTTTCCCATACCTGTGCTGTCCAGGGGCAGAGGAGAAAGATGTGCTTATCCGTTTCCACTTCCTCTCGGCACAGGTCGCAGATGGGGTGAGGTAATATATTTCTTTTCCATAAATTCTCCTTGGTTGGGATAGCGTTTTCAGTGACACTCCATAGAAAGATCTTCACTTTAGGGCTGACGTGCATATTCCATATAGTGTTCCACAGTGCTGTGGGTGTTTGGTAGGATGAAGAAGGTTGTTCAGTTGCTGCCTTTACTATCATCTCTTCTCTAAGCGTGTTATAGCCATTTTTGATTGTATAAGACCCATTTTTGGCCCCTGTCCATACCAGTTCATCGTTGATAAGTTGCCGATTAATCGGTATAGCAAGAATCTCTTGACTGGTCTATTCATCAAAGAGTTTGTTAATTAATTGTTCATTCCACCGCTCCTCTTCAAAGTTCATCAATTCTGAAACCTTTTGTGGATCATTTCTGTTTGCCGGTCCCCCGATTAATCCTCTCTTCAGCCATCTATCAGTTCTAATATTGACATTTTCCCCATTTCCAACTGACCACCTCACTGAGTTCGATATTGCCTCCCTTCCCATAATCAAACTTTGCCATCCCCATGAAGGCTTAGCTCCTTTCTCAACATGCCAGAAATCTGTTCGATTGAAGTAGAGCCCTTTTATCAATTTGCTCCATAAAGCTTCTAGATTTTTAACCAATCTCCGAGCTTGTTTACCGAGGAGAGCCTTGTTTACAGTAAGTAAGTCCCTGAATCCCATTCCTCCCCTATCCTTTCTAGATTTCAGAATTTCCCATCTCTTCCAATGCAAACCAGCTTTTGTTTCACTATTTTTCCACCAGAAGTTAGTTATTTTCTTCTCAATAGCTTTACAAACTGATACTAGGATTTTAAACACTGACATTGCATATTGTGGTAATGCCTGCACCACTGTTTTCAAGAGAATTTCCTTGCCCACCTTCGATATGATTTGTTCCTTCCACCCTTCCAATTTCATGTTTACCCTACCCAATATCCATGCAAACATCTGTCTCTTCGAGACTCCCCAATCTGAGGGGATTCTTAGGTATTTTCCTGTCTGATCCAGCTCTGGAACTCTCAATTCTCTCGCCATGTTGTCCCTTAAAGGTTGAGGGCAGTCCTTGCTGAAAAAAATGCCTGATTTGTTTAGGTTTACTGCTTGTCCTGAGGCATAACAGTACTGATTTAATACAGCCGAAATATTCTGACATTCCTGTATGGACCCATCAAGAAAAAATATAGAGTCATCCGCAAACAATAAATGGGTCAAGGTAGGGCAGAATGTATTCATCTGGATTCCCTTTATGCTCCCATCATTTAGAGATTTTTCCATCAAAGAAGACAAACAATTTGCTATTATGATAAACAAGTAGGGTGATAACGGATCCCCTTGTCTAATACCTCTGGAAGGATTGAAAAACGGGAGAGGTTCGCCATTAAATTTTATACTAAATGTGACCGTAGTAACACTTGCATAATCCAGTTAACCCATTCAGAAGCCCATTTTCAGCATACATCCTTCTAGAAAATCCCATTCTACTCTATTATAGGCTTTCTGCATGTCTAATTTCAGCACTGCTTGGAAATGCTTTCTTCGTTTCCTCGATCTCAGCTGGTGTAGCACCTCTTGTATGATATATATTTTGTCCTGAATCTGTCTCCCACTAACAAATGCACTTTGTTCCCCTGAAATCAGCATCGGCAACCATCTTTTAAGCCTATTTGCCAAAATCTTTGATATAATCTTATATGCAAAATTGCAAAGGCTAATAGAGCGAAACTGGTCAAGTTTTTCTGGATTGGGTTTCTTCGGGATAAGAGTAATATGGGTTCTGTTTAGGGCTGGTTCTAAAACTCCCGAACGAAAAAACCCCTTGGTGTTGATAAAATAATTCATTTAAACCATCCGGACCAGGAGCTTTCTGTGCACCAAGTTGAAAAACAGCATCATGAATTTCTTCCATAGTTACTTTTGCCACAAGACATTCATTGATATCATTTCCAACTAATGTAGGGCATTGATCTAGTATCGGTTGACAGTTTCTGGTCCCTACTAAAGTGTATAGATCTTTGAAGAAAGAGATTGTGATGTTCTTAAGTTGCTGTTTGTCCCTTATCCAGAGTTCTTCTGAATTCTTCAGCATAGTAATTCTATTTTTTTGTCTCCTTTGGATAGTTGCCGCATGAAAATATCTCGTGTTTTTATCACCCCATTTCAGCCAATTTACTCTAAATCTTAACCCTCAGAACATCTCCTCTCTTCTCCATAACGTTTCAATTTTCTCCTTTAGGAACCGAACCTGGGTAGAGTCTTGAGTTGGGTCTACTCTGTTTGTTAGATATTGTAACTCCTGCTTGAGGGCTGATATACGAAGATTACTATTTGGAAATTTCTTTTTACTCCATTCCCACAAAGCATGGATTACTGCTTTTATTTTGTCCCTGAGAATTGCTTCATTTAAATTATGAGAAAACCATGATTGTTTTACAACTTCTCTGCATTCATCATCTTCAGTCCAAAAGGACTCAAATCGAAATTCTCTTCTTTTTTTCGACGGGTTCAGCACTACAAACCGAAGTAAAGGACTATGGTCGACTCAATAGCCGGAAGAGCAAACGCCTGCTTTCGGGGAACATAAGCCTCCAGTCTAGATTGCACAAGACCCTATCCAGTTTCTCCTTGACTAGGTCAGCACCTTCTCTGTTGTTTGACCAAGTATAAGCACACCCTTTACACTCTACTTCCATCAACGAGCAATCATTTAAAAAATTTTGGAAAGCCTGCATACGATAGTTTTCAGCCATTCTATTTCCCACCTTCTCCCAATAATAAAGCACTTCATTAAAATCCCCCAAGCAAACCCACGGCAAATCCTTCGAATTACCCCCCTGTCTCAGTTGTTCCCATAATTTTAATCTTCTCGAAAAAGATTAGGAGCATGAATACAAGTCACCCGCATTTTGTTCCGGCTGTCATAATCCTCACACACCAAGTTTATCATCTCCTGGGAAGCTGATTCCACCGTAACTGCACCTTCCTCATCCCATAGAACCGCTAAACCCCCGGTGATTCCTATTGGATTCACCACAAAACTGTAATTGAATTTCAATTGTCTTCTAATCCGAAAAATCACATTTTCTTGATTTTTAGTCTCCATTAACAGAATCATGTTGGGCCTTTCGAGAGCCGATGTGGCTTTCAAGTTTTGGACTGTCAGTGGTGTGCCCAACCCCTGACAGTTCTAGCACAATATCTTCATTTGTGAATCGGTGGCTTGTTAGGGCTAGCCACCGAAGCCCATCCCGTAGGACCCTCTGAAATACTAATGGGGGTTTCTTGTAGTTTAGCTTCATAAAGGTCAGACAGCTCTATAGGAACAGAGTGATAAGGGTTATGCCTCTTTAGTTTCTTTGCTGGTGAGCACTTTAAACCCCTATTTACTTTTTTTGACCCCTCTTTTTTTGGCCAGGGCAAAGATTTGTCTATCTGCATCACCTGTTGTGCTGCCTCCTCAACGCTCATTAGGCAATTTCCCATGTCCTGCTGGTGTTCTTCTTGGTGATCTGGTATAGTAAGTCCAGTTTGTGCTCTGGTTGTGTTGGGTTCTTTCACAGGATGCTCCATTGCTGATTGTTTTTCTTTGAAAAGAACTATTTGGGTGTTTTGAGCTGGTGCATTTGTGACTGTTATTTCTTCCTCTGTTTCCTCCACACCATCACCATAAAAAATCTGCCAGAAATGACTAGTCTCCTTTGCTTCTGCTTTTTACCAATGTCCAAACCGATTCATACTCTTTTCTTCATATTTAGCCTCATCAAAGGGAACGTCAACACAAGAAGTCGCAAAGTGCCCTATTTTACCACAAGAGTAGCAGAAGCGAGGTAATCTTTCATATTTGAAATCTAGCCACATCTTTCTATCCCCTAAATTGTATAATGTTCCTGGGCTTAATGGGGTATCAAGATCTAGGAGTACCCTTTCCCTTCCCACTTTCTGGAAAGCTACACCCTTTTTTTCAACTTTAACTTCCTGAACACAACGTAGAATTTTAGTTATGTGGGATACCACCTCCTCAGAACACCATTCAATAGGCAGACCATGAACTTGAACCTAGAAAGCACAACTAGTAAATTTATAACATTGGGCAGGTTTGTTGGGTTCCCAGGGTTTAAGGATCAATAAATTACTCGCAAAGGACCATGGGTTGTTTGCTAACACTTTTTCTTTATCCATCTCAGAATCAAAGGTGAAAGATAGAATACCCATCTCCCGCTGCGCAAAGGTAACTGAATCCACCTTCCAAGCTCTCTTCATTGTATTGAGAAAAGCTTGATAGTTGATGTTCCCTCCCGAATGCAGCTTCCCAAAGACTGTACGGTTACATTCATTCAAGATCTCCTCTGAAACCACACTTTCTTGGGGAAGGGCGTCAACTTCTGTGCGCAGATTACCTAATCTTCTGCAAAGAGCAGCTAGACGATTATCCCCACCCTCGGGTTCTTCCATCAGCCCCTACCCGAGAAGATAAGCAGCAAGGTGAAACCAGAAACGCTGGAGTTAATCCAGAACCACAGCCGTGTGCCCCAAATAAAGAGTGCTGCACCCACACCCATTTGGCGTGAAGGAGTGATTGATTTCAGCCATCACTAACCTTTAGATTAGGTTTTATGGGTGTTTGTCGCTTCTTGTGGGAGAGGTAGAGGAGTTTTAGGGTTTCATTTGGCAAAAATCAGGAAAGAGCTGTAAGGGTTTAGGGTTTATAGGATATCGGATCCAAAGAGGGGGGTTTCATTTGTCAAAATTAGAAAAGGGTTTAGGGTTTATGAGAAAATAGGTAGGGATTTTTGGGGGAAAACTACCACCATTGGTAGAGAGAAGCTCTGCAAGCCGCCGAATCCGATAACCCTTTTAACTTACCATTTAGTTGATTTATCTTAAAATGTTGATTTTTGAGTCAAATCTTTAAAAAATTTTAAGATTGACTTGATTAAAGTGAAATTAAAGTTATTTGACATCTTTTTGGGCCAAAAGCTAACTTTTGACTCAGGGTTGACTTTTGGTCAAGAGGTTGATCAAAAGGTCAATCCGAAATTGAACCATTTAATTTTTCTAGTTTTTGTTGAAACTGATTAGGAAATTACTTAAAAGTGACAATACAAAAGAAAGAAATGAAAAACGATACTTTTTGGTTGAGAAATGAAATCCGTCACAATCGAAAGCCCTAATCCCGATTTTTACTTTTTTGATGCGTTGACTAAAAATCAAGTGTCAACAACGGATAGATGGATACCACTAGAAATCCTTTGGCAACTTCATCTTCTTCGTCTTTTCTTATTTTTTTAAAAAAATTTAATCAATTTTCTTTCTAAGATTCTTTTTCTGATGTGATGATTAGTGGGTAGCATATTAGCGCGCAAGTTTTAAAAGAATAATAAAAAAATTATTTCATTATTTTTCGCCAGTCAAATAAGACGGAGAGTGACTTGATTATATCAATTTGATAAATTTTAAAACTCAATTATACATTTCAGAAGTTTTAGGTTTCAATTATAATTTTGCAATGGGTTCTAGTATTTTTTATCCAATCATTATTTTTTTTTTGTAAACCAAGTTAAATTGAGTAGAAAAACTCGAACCCTATGAAATAGACCATGATGGATGTTCTCTCTCTCCCCCTTCCATTTATACCTTCTCATTTGCCATGAAAAGGAAAATTACCAAAAACATGTTTAACATATTGAATTTATGCAAATTCAATTTCAAACCTTTGAATTATGTTAATTGAATTCTAAATCTTTTCATGTTTTACTAGTTAAGTTCATCCAATCAATTTGAGCCAAAAATTGCTAACTTCGGCATCGATAGTACTATGTATAATGGCCGGTAGTAACGTAGACAATCTATTATAATTTTTTAAAAATTTTGAATTTTTTTATTTTATAAAGTGCATTTTTTTATTTTATTTTTTCTCTCTTTATTACTTTTCTTTTTACCAAGTCCAACAAGTGTCATTGGTGGACCCTTGTTGGCCATAGGCGAGGGCTAGCAACCCTTACCTAGTGGCCAATGAGGGTTCGCAACCATCGCTTCGCATAGAAGGAAAAAAAAAAGGAAAAGAAAGAAAGAAAGAAAAAAAGATAAGAAAAAGAGAATATAAAAATCCAAAATAATTATAAAAAGATTATAAAAATTATCTACATCATCGTTATTCGCGCCATGTAGGATGCCTAGAGTCCACCTTAGCTATTTTAGGCTAAGATTGGCTGATTGACTCAACTAGTACAACGTGAAAATGTTTATGAATAAATTAACACAATTGAAAGGTTCATGACTAGATTGGTATAAGAATAATAGGTTTATGGGTTTTTTGGTAATTTTTTTTCAAAAGGTGCTCCCATGGTCGTTGCCTAACCCATACTCATTGGAAGTGTGTAAAGACTTTAATTGCTAGCTTCCTTGAAGAGCTCTCTCTCTATCTCTCTCTCTCCCTCTCCCTCCATCACTCGAGAAAATATTCAATAGGCCCAACGCTCTACATCAATGAACATCCGCTCCAATCGTTGGTCACTACGTGTCTATTGCAAGGTCCACATGTCAGAAGATTTAGGGCTTGCATGGTAACGTTTCTGTTCCTCCCAATTTCTGTTCTTTTGTTCCCCAGAACAAAAAAATGAACAAAAATCCGTTTGGTAACGCCAATTTATTTTTATGTTCCCCGGAATAGAAAGTTAGCCCAGGAATAGATTTGAAGCAGAAACGAGAAACAAAAAAAAGTTGCTTCTTGTTCACCGGAACAATTTCTAGAAATGAGCCAATTTTCCTTTTTATTTTTCTTTTGTTCCTCTCTCTTGCCACAGCCACACCTCCAATCGCTCGGAGCCACTGCCGCTGCCGTCGCCGACCACCCGCCCCCACCGCCGCTACACAACTGCCGGCTGCCGACCGTCACCGTCGACCTCCAATAAAAAACGAATAAATACAAAAAAGAAACGGTTTCGTATCAAACACATTTCTATTCTTTTTCTATTTCAAGAGTAGAAATTTTGTGTAGTTACCAAACATCTTATTTGACTCTGAAATTGTTCCTCAGAATAAAAATAGAAACTAACTATTTCTAAAAAAATAACTCTTCCACAGCTTAGAAACGTTGTCATGCACAGCCTTAAAATCCTTTTTCTCCCTCCTTCGTTATCGGTCTCCGTTACTCATGCTTAGTTGTGCTCACCATGGTTTTACACAAGCATGGTTTTTTCTCTCTCTTTCCCTCTCAAAGAACACAAAGCATTTCCTTAAAAAATATATGAAAGAGCAAGAAATAAACAAAACCTAGAATTAGAATTCATTTGAGATTGTATTGCATAAAAATAAGTCAATTTCAGTCGATCCATTTTCCATCAACCCAAAATTAACCTAATTCACTTTTTCAATAGGCCCAATGTTGCTTGCATCCTCTCTTCTAGCACTCGTCTCTTTTTCATCATGTTCCTTCTATTCTATTCTACGTATTGCCAATTTTAGCTCCCCTTTCTACTTCTTCTCCTCTTCTTCTTATCCTTCTAAATTTGTTATGCATTAAGGTGTTTATGGAATCCACGTGCATATCCTTCATTTTACATAACATTTAATGTATATTTGTATGTAAACACGAATGTCTTCCAAATAAAGTCAGCATTAAGTCCAAATGGAGTATCGAATTTATCGTCCGATCCATGTGTGTCGTCGCTTAAAGAAGTCATCAAATACTTTGATGAGGTCTCCTGGTCATGAAAAGTATTCCCGGATCTGTCTCTTCCGGAAAGGCCCATCAACCACATAAATGAGATGGATTGTCCGAAAGGCCCAATGAGTGAAAGAGAACCATATTGTGGTAGCCCGGTTTTACATTATAGGAGAAGTCGAGGACAAATTCGTCCATATTCATGGCTAATAAAGGTAAATAAGTTCATTCCTTCTCACATTGCCATGAACTAATATCAGAAGTGAACTCACATACAACAATTGAAGATTAAGATAATTAAAATTCTAAGTATAGATCCTGTCTGTGTGGAGATCACATCGCAAACAAGAAATAAATGAAATTTTTATATAGAATACAGAAAATTTGGCAAATTTTTTTAAAGAAAGTCAACCTTTTAAAATTTCGATCGAAGGAAACAATTAGGTGGTGATTAGAAAGAGCTTTCCACTAACATCCTGCTTAACAAATGGGATGATCAGTTTGCTCGATATGTTGATTTTTAATTGTAGCCATTCAATCTCGAAAGGGTTAGGAAAGTCGCGATTTATACAGACTGAGTGATGAGATTTCATGGATTTGGTCATGGGCTGTCAAATTTCTCAAGAATCACGTCAATCAAATTTTTCTAGAAGAAGAAATCACAACTTTTTACCTTGATGGTCTATTTGCCTCAACTGTGGAAATTCATCATGATCCTGACACTTTCTTGGGAAATTGGACCGCAATTTGGGAAGATTCAGTTGGCAATCTTTCCGCAGGCGCAAGTAATTTGGCCGATCAGATGGTAGACGAGATAGAAGTGAGCGGTCAAAGTTGGGTCAAATCTCCAAGAAAATGCATATTTAAATTTTCAATTAAAAAAAGAAATGGCGACAGTAAGGTCGGCCTGCATGCGACTACCACGTGACGGTTGCAAGGGAGGCCTAGCCCTGTGCCAGCCCAGGATCGTGCGGTGCTAGGACCGAGCTAGTTCTTCAAAGAGCCATTCCGGCTCTTCGAAAGGCCATTTCGGCCCTTCAGAAGGCTTGAATAGCTCCACCCAAATAGCCCTTTGAAAGGCCATGACGACCCTCCGAAGGGCCGGGCAAGCCTTTCGCAAGGCCATTTTTACCCTTCAAAAGGTCGCACTCGTCCTTCGAAGGGTTCCCCTTAGATTTGAGAAATTTCCTATTGATATAGGGCTTTCATTTCACTTTTTGCCTAAGGTAAGTTTAATCTACTCTCTTGTTCTTGTGATTTTAATCTCTAAAGTTTGGGGTTTGCTGTCACTTGAGGTTCTCTCGTGTTTCGTTGATGTATGGTTTGTAGATACAAAGAATCCGTTGGTGATTCATACACTGAACTACATTTGGTAACTAGGAAAAAGTTCAAGATCCTATTCTATGTTTGGTTCTTGCCCAAGATATGAGAAAGTTGGATATAAGTTGAATATAACAGGGATGAAACTATCTCATGGGAGAAGTGAAATAAATGTGGATAACATTTCCTATATTCATAGTATAAAAAGCTATTTTCTTGAATAACATATTTCTTAAATAATATAATTAAAATATTAATTAAATATAAATAATACTTGAAATTAAATATTGAAAAGATAATTCAAAATGACAAAAAAACTAAAATTTCCATTTTTATTTATTACTTTTTTATCTATATATTTGAATTTCTTCTACTCTATAATATATATTTTGTATATATATTACATATTTTAGGTATAATAGTATATTTTAATATTCGATAAAAAATTTACTGAGGAATGATGGAAGGGAATTAAAAAAAAAAAAAAAAGAGAGATGGAGAAATCTTGATTGAAACTAAGTGGAAGTCTAAACTGAATGATGTTGAAGAATCAATGAATGAATTGTAGTTAGGGATGAAATGTCACTCGAACCTAGAGCTAGTTGGTTCTCCTCAAAATGCGTTGAGGCGCAGTAGTTGACTAGATATTTAGGGGTAAAGCACTGTTTCGGTGTGGGCTATGATAGAAGTATCATATTGAGGCAAACTTTGAATACTAGATACGATCTCCAAACAATAGGGGTTAAGGTTGGCTAGTAAGACGATGAGGGATAAGCTTCATCATTGAGACATATCATTTGATCACTCTTACTTTTCCATTGGCTACAAACCGAAATGAACAATAGAAATAAAATTGAAAAGAAGGAGTTAAGTATTCTTTTTAATGATTAAATTTTTGTGGAAAACAAAAAGAAATAAGTATGATAAAAAGAAACCAATCTTAAGGTATTTATACCTATTTTTACAAATACCTTGGCAATTCCCACTCGTTAATACATATAGACCAATAAGCATATCTTGGATTGATATGGAAATGGGTAATAAAAATAATAAAATAAAAATGCAGGTGAAGAATCCAGATTTTAAATGAACAAATTCAAACTTTAAAAGGACCTTTTTAGTTCTCAAAATATGAGAGGCAATGAAATTTCTAAAACAAAACCTCCTCTCTCGATCTCCTTCTCTTCTGTATCTTCAATTCATGCTGAAGTTTCGTGACTTCTCTTTGGTTTTTTAGTTCACATAAAATTTTCACAAAAATGACAAGAGAGTTGAAGCTTCTTCTCATTTGTTATAGCTCTCTAGTTCACGTCAAAAGTCCACGAAAACTACAAGAGAGTTGAAACTCTTTCTCCAAAAGTTTGGGGTACATGTTGGAATTTCATGAAAGTAATGTGGGAGTCCTAGCACTATATTTTTCATAATCACAAAAGTGAATGATCATATTTCTCTCTCTAACTAAATTTGTTTGTGCATTTTTGAGTTCATTTAGATTAATATGTCGTAAATACTAAACTATTGATAGGATAGGATATTTCGATTTTATTATTGTAATTCACCAAACAGTAAATAGGATGTAGCAAAATCGCTAAATTTCATATCATATCTTATCATATCCTATCCTATCATATTCTATCCTATCTTATCCAATCTTGTCATAGTCGAAATCCAAATGACCAAATGCAGCTTGTGGGGATTGATCTGAATGGACCGCAGGGGTTGAGTTCTTGAAGGCTATTGGTCCATGAACCAAAACCCTTGCACATGACTATTTTCTATAAGGATTTTGTAAATCATAGATAATATTTGAAAATAATATTTTTAAACTGACTCCATCTTTCTTTGAAGAATTTGGTGTTTATGCAGTGAATATGATTGACCAAACTCTTGAAGTACTGATTGATAGAGTATGTTATATAGAATTCAAGATATAGAATTAGGCGATTGCACGTCATTGCATTATGAACCAAAATATTGCATTTGCCTCGAATGTGTCATGATTATGCAATTCTACGGTAAAATTATATGATGCATAAATGCATGGAAATGCATGTTGTGATGAAATTGCAAGCTTACTTTGAAAATCGCACGTTGCTTATGAAGATTGCATATGCTACTTTGAAATTGCACGTGGCTTTGAGATCAAATGTTGATTGAGTGAAATTTCTTATTGTCACTGCAACAACCTCAACCTCATTTTCAGAGTCTTGAGTGGTAGGGGTTATTTTTTCAATGTCCTAGGCTCGTCGCCTTTCCGATTGCCTTCATCTTATTAATAAACACATGTGAAAACGTGAACAAACAACTCTCCAGACAAATAACAGCTAGAAGACTAGGACATACATTACACGGAATATACTACTTTATATTACAATAGTACATTTACAAGCCCTTTCTTTAAGAGTCATTTTTTTTTCCTTTTTACATCACACTACAAGTTTCCACATAAGTCAGGGGCATTCCTATCTCCTCTAGCATGACTGTAGCTCTCAAAATTGACATGAGACTTCCATGCTTACAAGTCTGAAAAATGAGGGAGTGAGTTTTGGGAGCTTAGTAAGTAAAATTCCTAGTTCTCTACTAGGAAAGCATCACATCATTGAAGCCTAGGAAGTACAACATTTATAAACAATGTCGATGATAGATCAATAGCAAATTACTTGCCATGCCTTGACTAAATACATGATGTCCACGCAAGCTACCATCGGCTTAACAATGATCACATCAACATATCATGCTTATGCATAATCGACACTCATATAATGATTCTTTTACTGTCATCTTGGCTCGACTAGGCCCTCCCAGCTCAACTGGGGCTTCTAACGTTTTGCTGGGTTCCTAACTCGATCAGGGCATATCGGCTCGACCGAAACTTTTTGGGGCTAGCTTCCCTAGAGTTCCAGGCACAAGACCTAAGCATCCTAGCTCAATCAGGGCATTCTGTTCCATGAACGAAGTATTGCCGCCAATGCTATGTGACGAGGGATGCTGTTTCCTCTTAAATGCACCCACAAGTGCATCACATAAGTCGGTTTTTATCTTTTCTGTCTTAGCCAACTCATACATGGCTAGAAGACATGCTCATTCATACGTGTGTGCCATGAATTCTAGTATTGCACTATACAACATGTCGGGAACGATTTTTAATCAGTGACTTGAACCAAACACTTAGCGCTGATCCCTGCACCGGATAAGGCTTGGAAACGACATGCCTCAATGTCAATCCAAGACCTCAAGGCTTGAGGACACCTCGCTTCATGAAGATCCTAAGCTCGTTGGACCTTAGCTTCGACTCGGCATGAGCATATTTCATGCCGTGAATGACTCTTCATTTGTGGCTTAATTCGAATGCCAAGCACAAAATCCCCACAACGATCAAGACATAGGATCGGCATGCTTTAATGCCTTACCAAGACCTTGTGGGCTTAGGTGATCTTAGTACTGATTAAAACTCGAAACCGGCATGCCTTAATGTCGATCCAAGACCTCACGACCTTGGGTGGTCCCTATACTAAATGAGACTTGGATCGGCATGCTTTAATGTCGATCAATGGCTTTGTGGCCTTGGATGACCTTGCCTCATGGACTTGGGCGACCTTGCCTCGTGTTGAACTCAACCCAAATGAACCTTGGCCTCATTCCAGGCATGAACGACTCAAGCATACATTCAAGCACAAGTATGAGCAAACCATACAAAAGATCTTACATTTACCCACAAATTGAAAAGGCGAGCACCTAACTAGACTCAATAATGGAGTCTACCGTTCTGGAGGAGAATTAGGGATCTTACATACCTAGATGGACATATAGAAAGCAAGGGCTAGTGGCTTGATGAGGGGTGGTGGTGCAAGGCCGAGAGAAAAGAAAGAAATTGAAGAATGTCACATGAATGACAAGAGAGCTCAAATGAGGGGCTTATCCTATTTATAGACACCATCCTCATCATTACTTGTCCAAATGACCCAATCACTTTTCTTGGAGTGGTGTAGCTATAATGTCAAAGTGACAAGTTTAAATTGCAAGGTGGCAAACCTATTGGAAAGGTGGCACACCTAATGACCTATAAGAATGATGGAGGGCTTACTTGTTTCCCTCCCATTGGACCACTTATACTATGCTATTATGACTTGACCTACTTGTTCTCCAAGGAGAATCTTATGGTAATGATGACCATATTTTCCATGGATACCTAAGTCAATGACTCACCATTCTCATTAAATGCCTAGATTTGGTTAATCGTGAGGCTTTGATATTTAGCACATGCCTAAATTTAAAACTTGCTTTCCAAGTTTTAGTCTTCTAGAATATTCTACCAAGTTCTTTTCCTTTAGTCCACTTAAGTACTTGACCTATTCTTGAAGAATAAGTCACTTTGAATAGGTGACACCCTAAAGATGGTTATTTGGCACCTAGGCCTTAGGATGGTAATAATTGGCCATGGTGTCTCCTTCTTATTGGTACATTCGTCAAAAGTCCTTTACATAATCCCCATAATGATTACCAAATCTGGAAGTGTCCATCTAAGGTGATGAGTCACCCCACTTCATGAATGACCTAGGGGGTTTTAGAATGTTCTCAATTGTCAATTTCCAGAGAATTTGACAAACATGGGAAATAAGCCATTGAAAGTACAACT
This sequence comes from Eucalyptus tenuipes, assembly GCA_014182365.1. Classification (NCBI taxonomy): domain Eukaryota; kingdom Viridiplantae; phylum Streptophyta; class Magnoliopsida; order Myrtales; family Myrtaceae; genus Eucalyptus; species Eucalyptus tenuipes. Next base: position 14,281,622 of record CM024546.1, on the reverse strand, counting down.
GGGATCAAGTAAGGGCTTTTTGTGCACATCCCGTATTGACCATTCCAACACACTTGCGGTTCGTGGCAAAGCCACCCTTGTTGTTGTTGTTGTAGGCAAAATTTTCCTTCTCGGCTAGGTTGGTGGCCCAAGGTATGGGCTCAATGGTTGGCCCTTGGACCAGCTCTAGTAGAGCAGACCAGCTCTTGGACCGGCCTTAGGCTTGATCCATGCTGATTCTCGATTGTCATGTGGCTGTTCGAGATGGTCAATCCGTAATCGACACACGGTTGTACCAGGTTGACTCATGGTTGTCCACAGTTGGTACATGACCGAGCGGAATCACCCGCGATTGGAACATGACTATTTGAGAACGATTCATGATTGCCCATCGATCCGTGGTGATATATGGCCATCCCTCGATGAACCCCTATGATTGGGCAGCCATCCATTGGCCAAACGGCTTAAGTACACTTTTATCCCGACTGCCAAACGCAACCTAAGTGATAAAAAGTCAATAGTTAAGGATATAATCCTTTCAGTAGCTCGGGTAGTCTTGACTCTGGTGTTTTAATCACCTGCTAAACAAAGAAGGGAGTACTTAAGGGGAGAGACAATATCATTTAGACTTTATTATGATATATATTATACTAATTTTCCCTTAATGTTTTTGAATTATGAGAGAGCAATATCCTTATTCTTTATTGTATATCATATCCCTAAATTTGTGTATTTCAATTATTTTTAGCGTTCCGACTAAAAATTCAAATGAGGTTGTTATGTTAAATGCGGATGTCCTTTCTATTAGAAAGAAAACAGTGCTTCATTGTTTTACCGTTTTTGCTTTTCAATCAAACTATAACGAAATTCAATACTGCTAAAAGTATGTTCACCGACAAACGACACATGCTAGTCATGAAGATAATGACTTTCCCCTTTTGTAATTATGTTAGACCAGAGGACCAACCCATGGCGTGAGACCAATGGCCTAGAAGATCAGATATTAGTGGTGATTGATAGGCAATCACAGGACTGCAAATTTTTATAAAATATTATCGTATTTACTGAATTGGAGTATTATTTTGGGTAGCCTTCCCTCCTCCAAATAAAAAAAGAAAATTATAGTGATAGCTTATCTTACATTGTTCATTTGTAGAATTCATAATGATTTTTTGTGCATTTAATCTTCCTCCACTTAACCGTTTATTCAAGTTTCATTGTTGAACGCATCAAATCACAATATTAATTTTTCATGTAATTCAAGCTCCACACGACTTTTTAGATGACGATCTAATCGGTGTTGTGAGCCAGTTTTTGCTCACAACACACATGACTAAGTTCGTCTTTACGGGTTGATCAGAGTTTGAATATCTAGGTGGGAACCGGTAGATTGGTCATTTTACCTCTTGGCCTATCTCTGGATTTGTTTCACGAAATATCTTCAGGAACATCTTGGAGAGAGAGTTCTCTCCGTACGGGGTTCGGCGAACTATGTTATCAGGCTCACGTTTTTAGGTCAACATTAGAGACACGAATTGTTAATGGCTTTCGTGTAAATGCGCCCCACGAGGACATGCCCCCCTCACTCTAATACTCTTTATGGGGGCCACAAGTTTCCAGTTTAAAACCTGCTTAGCTGGTGATTCTATAATAACCCAATCAATACCCCATTCCCGAATCCTAAAGACATCTCATCCTGCCAGGGTTTTCTTCCCTTATTTATTGGAGAATCTTTCTGTTTCTTTCCTTCTTTCCTTTTTTTTTTTAAATGCCCGGTTGAGTTGTAAAGCAGTTATGAATATATCTCATCATCGCCATTTTAATAAGCCATTTAAGTGGATAAAGATAGTATATAAATCCACATGTACAAACTTCTTATCATATACAAGAATCGATACAAATTCCTCTCTCTCTGTCTCTCAATTGAGTTTGTATCACTAATTTTCTAAACTTTATGGCTGGTTTATTGAAGTAGCAAATCAGAAGAGAAAAAATCAAAATATTTTTCGATAAAAAATCACAAAAAGTCTCCAAATGATCAACTCATTAATATTAGTAGAAGATTCCGCATTGCAAATATTCTAATTTTTTCCCTTCTGATTTGCTACTTCAATAGGTTAATCAATTATAGAAAAGAATCACAAGTAGACAAACGAAAAATAATTGTGAGAACAGTGATCAAGATAATGTTTATTTACTCCTAATAAAGGTCGATCAAGTCAGTGTGAAGGAAGAACTTTTACTGGCTATAAATACCCCCTCTAGGGTTGAGCTCCCCCTGTCTCTCTCTCTCTCTCTCTAAGTAAAAAGTTATATTACGTCAATATCACTTGAAAGGGAGCAATTGGGGTCCGACTGAAAGATGAAGAAGGTTGTTCTGGGGAGAGGAGAAGAGTCCTCAAACGCTTCTTCGTCCAGGATGCCCAGGATAAGATATGCAGAGTGCCAGAGGAATCACGCTGCCTCCACTGGAGGTCACCAGGTCGACGGATGCACCGAGTTCAGGCCACGAGGCGTGGAGGGCTCGGACTTGGCTTTCACTTGCGCCACTTGCGGCTGCCACAGGAACTTCCACAGGAAAGTGGTCGAGAATCGGTAGTCATTAAATAGGGCACAAAATTAGCGGCCAAATTTCATCGAGTTTGCACTGCCGGATGGATAAATCCAACATTTTCTTTATGTTGTGTTTGGTGGTTATGATTTTCCCTTTTATTGATTTTTCTATTTCTGTTTGTTATTAAGAACTTATACGCTTCGCCTGAGGTAATTAACCTCTTTGGTCATTATTGTTATAATGAATAATGGGTAAACGATTGGAAATAGTTTCTGGTTTTTGGAATTATGGTAATTGGTAGTCATGCTCATGCTCTTTTCTTTGATTTGAGGACTGAACTATGTATTTCATTTACGTGAAACTAAGAAATATAAGCAAAAAATTTTCAGAAAGTATTGGCACACTGCGTGCACATCATTCTTGGCAGATTCTATGGAATATATGTGATAAGGAGTCACAACCGGGAGGATATAAACAGCATGTGTGACTGCATTATAGATAGCAGATACTAAAAAGATATAATGGTGAAATCTAAGTCCCCTACCCAGAAAAAAGCTGTCGACTGAGTTACAAGATTGTTGATACTCAAGCACATACTAGACATTTACACCCGGAAAAGATTAGATTGTTGGCTGAGAAGGAAAAAAAAGAAAGAAAAAAGAAAAAAAAAAGATCACTGGATTGAAGGGTTTGTCTTCAGGAATGTTCCTCCAGTTAGAAGTTTCTATCTGGACAAATAAATCACTCGTCTTTGAGTTTTTGTTTGATTGATCAAAGCATAAAGCGTTATAACAGGTGATATATTGTTTGATTAAGTAGCTTTTTGTTAGTGCTTAGTCCTCAAAAAGGCCCACATATCTAATCATGCTGGTTGTTAAGTTGGAGGATTTTCTTTGGAGCTGTACTTAAAAGTTGATTAAAGCTGAGCTGACAAAACATACTTCTGCTGTTGGTGGTCAAAGTTTGGCCAAGGGTGCCCATTATAAGTTTGAAAAAGAAAGTTGCCAAGTGAGACAATACCTAATCCGGGTTAATTTGTCAATTGCCTTTTTCATATCATTTATCTTTATGCATAGCTCATAAGATTGTTGCAACTTTAACAAGAGTTATCTGCACGCACACTAATGTTTCAGTTTAATGCATGCGCATCATAAAGAGCAATTCATAAGTAAATCAAACGAATATTTGATCCATTCTCTATCGTGTTTAATAAAATAATGAGTTAAGCACCTGAATGTTCTATTATATTACCATCTGCCAGACATTTCCATGGAGATGTCCATTGGGTATATAGCTTCATACTTGTTTCAAATGAATCTGTAGATATTTTTCCATGTGAGTTTTAAAGACAAAAGACGAGGAAGTTTGGCGTTTTTGGCAGAGTGTGGGGGTGAACAAACTTCAGGTAAGGTGTTGCACAGAAGTCAATTCTGTAAAATATCCGCAAAAAATCACAGGTTATTGCATGATCTTTTTCTTACATGCATGAGTATAAACTTTGACAGAATTCAAAGAATCTCTGTCCACCTCTCAAGGAGAGAAGGCACACGTATGCTGAACAATTGAATCCTTAATTGGTTTCTAAATGTGTAAATACAGGCAATCAATCTCCTATTCTCATTGGCTTCGCAGTCAAAGTGACAAATTCAATCAAGTTATCCACTTACCAATTCATGCTATGATGGCCAGTTCAAAAGTCACCACATTAGCAGCCGATGCAAGCCCCTCGCTTTGTCTAGATACTTTTGATAGTGTGGATTGGAAGGCACATCCCATAACTCAAAGCTCTCATTTGCTGTTTTCTCAGTGAATTAATTCATATACTAGAGAGACACCATACGAACTTTGGAGTTGCGGTTTCTGTTAGGTGAAAAAATGCTTCAAAGTAGAAATTTGAAGGGAGATGAAACGAGAAACTGAAGCATTTTTAAATTCCTTATAGTCCTCCAAATATATATTTTTTTCATTAAAAGGTTGTACACCTATACATAACCCTTAGTTTTAGAACTATAATCAGAAACCTAATTGAGCCATAATACTCTTTGTACGTGGCTTTTAGAAATTTCCTCTCTATACTACTCCACCGTTTGAAGTTAGTCTCGTTCCTAATCCCCACAATTAAAAACTCACAACAATTAGCGCTAAGCTGTTACTCGCAACAATTGCAGATACATGCGTAAAATGGATAAACAGAGTTTCATGCCAATCCATGCCTTTTGAAGTTTGACCCAATCTTTGCATCGGCAACCACAATTGTTTCTTGACCGGCCAGCACTAACCCGAACTTGGAGTTGGAGAGATTATTTGAAAGATACACAAGATTATGGATTCGATTGAAAAAAAAAAAATGCAAGTCTAAAGACCGAGAGTGTAATTTCAGGTTCTTTTTATATGTTAAAATAGAAATATTCATTAAGTGTACTAAACAATAAATATGCTCAGCTAATTAGCAAATCAATCAAGTTCGTAACTACCGACAGTACTATGTAAATCGATTTGGTAAATTACTCTCAAGCCGGAAAAGGAAAAGACAAGAGTTAGTAGATGAAGTGCTTTGGTCACTCGATGCTGTTAAATCATGTAGGAGATTTTGACTTTTCTGCTCCTAATAAAATCATATATTGATTCACCATGAACTGGCCTTATGGCATGGGTGTGCCTGCACTAACAGTTCATGCTCAACGTGCGTTGTTTGGCGGCGCATGGAGTTTGTTCCTGCATGTGCAAGGACTCTTGGTTTAGTTTGCCCGTAAAAGAAGTTCGTTAGGCCTTTTGGCAAGATATTTTCTTCATGGGCATTTTAGCAAAGATTCAAAGCAACTGAACGAACGAAGACGGACCCCAATGGGAAGTAGCAAATCTGGAAATTGAACCTAGCTGAAATTGCCATATTGGACCGCGTCTTACTGATGAACTAGTTTCGCGGTCTGTAAGTTTCAACGAGCATATGTAGAATATATTGAAATTAAAATATTTGTCAGACATACAAATTACAACTTGAAAGAAACCCATAATTTTACTTGACAAATTTATGCACTTAAATGACAAGGATGGATTAATAATTTCGGGATATTTGAATTTTATGTACATTTTAAAATTCAAAATCAATGGAAATCCAAGTCGAAAGAGGTAAGTATTGAAGAATATATTTGAGATGGTTCGAAGTTGGGCTATTTGGAGAACTAATTCCTAAATGCCACGGACTACCCTATAGCCACTAGGCAATCATAAAACGCCCGACTATGCTTAGGCAGTAATGGGAAAGTCAGCTGCCTAATTGTACATGTGAAGGAAACTAGAAAAAAAGAAAATTAGGGATTATAAATTTGGAAACTTGAGACCCGAACATCTCCTAAAACTGCTTCATTTGAACTCTAGAACGTAAGATATCACAGGTATTCCTACCTAAGTGGGGAAGAAAAAATTACACTTGATAATTAGAGGGCTCTTTAGGTGGGGAGGGTAGACTCCACTGCATCTCGTAAGAGGTATTTGAGGAACTAGCAGACCAGTATAGTAGCCGCCCATGCTGGTAAACGTGGAGGGGTGGGTGAAAAGCCTACTGCAAGGTCGACTTATGCTTTGCACAATATCTCTCAACCGACTTGTCGGCCTTATACCTCCGGTTGAGAGACACTGTATTAAGTGTAGGATAGACATCTCATGACGTCCTGTTAGTATCAAAGCTCTATTTTCAGTTAAGTCCCAAATTTACTCATGATCTAATTTCCTAAGCATGCATCATTCCAAAGCACTTATTCAAGGTCGTTATTGATTATGAGGCCGTGTGGCATGACTGGTTTGTGTGTGACGCCGTTAAGCAAATAAAATGTCAATTCGAGTGCAACATAAAATTTCAATTTAAATATTTCAATGCGGCAAGGACAAAGGAAATTCAGATTCATTACACTGAGAAAAAATAACATGGCATTGAAATGGCATGGCAAGATTGGAGGAACTCACACATAATGAGAATAAGATAGGACAAAATGAAATTCAATGTGAAAATAACATGGCAATAATATGGCAAATACCAAATTCAAATATAATAGGTAAGTAACATGGCATAGCAATGACATGACAAGTTTAGAATTTAGACAGAACAAGTAAATGGGGTGACACGTCAAAATTCAAAACATTAGAAAATGACGTCACATGCGAACAGCATGGCACATTCGAAATTCTGGACATGGTAATAAAATAACATGGTAAATTTGGAATTTAAACATACTGAGAAAATAACATGACATGACATGATATGGCAAATTTGAATTTGGATATAATACAAAAATGACATGACACGGCAATGACAACATGACAAATGTGATGTTAAAAACATAATTAAGATGACGTGACATGACAAGAATCATAAGCAATGTTATATAACAAATCAAACTAAAAAAATATGGTGATGAAATGACATGGGATGACAATAAACACATGTTGAACGACATGGCAAACACCACATTTAAAACATAAAATGACATTCCACTAATCATATGCGATGTGACATGGCCAAACAAATTCGCAACATGATAACAAGATGATATAGTATGAGAATAATCACAACTTGACATGATAGATCAAATTCAAAACATGATAACAAAATGATATGACAATAACCACATGTAACATGACATGACAAAAATTATGATGAAATTTTGTCATAATTTTATATAGTGTAACATGGCAATCATGATGATGAATGATAATCATATGCCAAATGACATGACAAACATGATGAGAAAATAACATGACGAACAATCACATCAATGTGACATGGCAAATTAGATGAAGAAACTTGATAATAATTACATGTAACATAATATGATAAAAACGATAATAAAATAATGTGACAAATAATTACATGCAAGATGACATGTCAATTGAATTCAAAACATGATAATGATGTGAAGTATGCAGTTTACACTAAGTAATGAGACGTTTTTATTCAATTTACACTTTACTCAAAACGTGATAATGTTTACATAGAAAGGCATGTTTTTCTTTCGGCTAGGTCAAAACAAAACCAGAGTTGAATTTAACATCATGAAATGAATGATCACATGCATGGGGCCCCAGTTCTTGGGTTCAAATTGTGATGGCTCTTACTTTCTTATCTCTGATTGCATTGCCATATTCTACTCTACACACGAACCCAATCGCTTCGACAAATGACCCATGGTTTGCTGAAATTAAATAGGTGTACTCTAGTGCAATATCTCTATATATCCACCACCTTATATTTCCTCTAGACTGCACGATGTCGAGGCTAACAATTAAAAGTAAAGGAGGGGTTGGGGGGGGTGGGGGAGTTGAATTGGTTGTTTTAGAAATTTTAGTAAACTTTCACAAAATATTTGACAGATAAGGGCAATAGGAGTGCCATAATTATTGTACGAAGTTCACTTGAGTTTTATGACTTTTGTTTTTTGCTCATTTAAATGTTACATCAAAGTAAAATCGATTATTTGAGTGTCACTTTTGGCAAATTATTTCACGTGGATTTTTTATTAATTTTCCATTTTGATGTTTTTTTTAATCAATTTTTCATTCGCGATGCCATGTAGGACAACCGGCGTTCATATTGGATGACAAATCGTAAATGGCACTTAAGTGATCTATATCTTAAATTCGTGGCACTCAAGTGAGTGCTGCACGAAAGTTATGGCACTCTTAATGCATTTGTCCCAAAAATGCTCATACATATGTCTGTTGAAGGATTGATTATCTAATATTTGAGAAAATTATCACTTTATTCTGATACCTATACTATAAATGTCAATTCAGTTTTGACCTTTTGATTTTGTCAATATTGTCTTACACATTTGCATAATATTTAAATGTAATCTTTCTTGTCAATTGTCATTGCAAATTGCTATGTGGAAATCAACAAATTGCCCACCCACTTAGGATAACTAGACACCACATCAGCAATTTTCGGAGGTAATTGGTGGAAAAGACTACATTGAAATTTGGCACAATAGTTTTGGATTACATTGATAAAACTAAAAAGTATGACTGACTAAGTGAAATAATTAATTGTTAATGAGAAAATTATGACAATTGTAATTGCATTAAAAGACAAACCAATCAAACCTACGACAAATACATATTTTTTGCCAATTCTAAATGCATAAGAATTTCCAAAGAAAATTTCAAAGATTTGACACATAAATCAACCTTTTAAGAAAAGTCAACTAAAATGTTGAAAAAAAGTGAAAATCGATAAAAATATTTAAAAAATAAAAAATTCACAAAACACTTCATTTTAGTTTCAAGTTGACAGTAGCATTGAAAATTTTGTGAAAATTGATTAAAACCTTGTTTTTCGAATTTTTCGGTTTTAGGTTCGAAATCGACCAAAAATAAAATTACTTTTGTTTTAGTGATAATTAGGCTTAGTTTCTTTTACGACATTTGATCTAGGGACCATTACTCATTCACTCATTCATTTGTTTTCTAGAATAGTCGTGTCAAAATAAGAATTGCCACTTTTAGCCCTAATTAGGGAATTTGAATCAATCCTTCATGATTTGCAAACAAACGCTTCCATTCCACTCATTTTCTTGAAATAAGTTCGAATTTGGGATCCATTTTAAGAGATTCATTTGGAAACTTTTCAATTTGAGGAATTCAACCTTCTTGAATATAAGAAAGCCAAGCTAACGAGCTTTAATTAAAGAAATTCAAGTTGGCCCATTTTAGACTAAGGTTAAATTTCAAGAATCAAGCTCAATTTCTTTATTAAACCTCAATTCATTTTTAGCATAAGAGTTGTGATATCCATTCGAAGTCAATTTGGATGCGATAGGTTGTCCTAAGTATGGGCAATCAGTTAAATAGGTGTCTCGTAATATTAATTGAATTTAATTTCGATTAATTTGTGATCTTGATCTAGAAATTATGTGAAATTGTCCAATTTGGTCTGTAATATCCAATTATGTGTACCCATGGTGTAGGTCCACTACTTTTATGATAATCAAGCAATTAGGCCAATAGAAAATCACCGGATCGCATTTATATTATTTAATTGACATAATCTCTTTAGAATTGGACTATTTTTTCTCAAATTGAGTAAATTTTCCTTAAAATTTGGTCCTTCAGAAACCAAATTGCATAAAATTTAACCCCCTAGGGACCAGCCAGCCCAAGCTGCCTAAGAACTGGTCGAACCAGTTTGAACTAGTCCGATCGGTCAAACCGACCACTAACAAAAGAGGCCGGTTCAACCCTCTGTCGGCCGGCTCTTGGTGGCCAGCAACCACCTGTTGATTCCTTATTGTGTGTATTTCATCCTTATGCCCCTCAATTTTCCAGATTTTGCCAAAATACCAATGGATTTTGTGAAATGACAAAATTGCCCATAATTAGGCCTTAATCGCAATTTGAGTTTAAAACTCCCGATTTTTGTGCATAAATACCATCTGAACGACTGTGGAATACATTTTGATTAGGATTCACCCTTCACAAGTTTAATTAGGCAATTTAATTAAGTTTTGACCATCGGATCAAACTGAGGGTCGAGATTTGATCTCAAATGAAGACTACGTAAGGTTTTTCCCTCCAAAAACTATAGGGGGCTCATTTTAATAAATTGCAAATCTGAACATATAGAATTGCTTTGAAAACTATCTCTTTGCCTTGCAATTTCCGGCCTAATCTTTCTCTCTCCTTCTCCTTGCACAACTCATCCCTTCCTTTCTGCCGCGCCGATTGTTGCTGACTAAGGTCTTTGCCGGCGGTCCTCCACCCTCACGATGACCATTGTTCCTCACTCCAATCCATTGACGCTGCTGTAGCTCCTCCCGATCATCATAGTCGCCCATCCAAGCCTTTCTCTATTGCGGCTTGGAAGACTGGTGATCGAGCCGGTCTTTGCTTTGGCTAGTCTTTTCTTGAAGATCGCCGCCGATCGACTCCTAAAATCATCTCCGACCTTCTAGTGGTTAGAGCCTGGTTGAATGTTAATAGAGATCTTCCTGTGCCCTGATCTCCCTCTAGTGAGTAAAGCCGATCCAAACCGAACCGGCCTTCCTCAACCACGTGAACCGGCGCCGATTCAGTTCAATCGATCCACGATTCGACCTTCCAACAATCCGTGGCGTCCATCTGACGATCCTTGAGGTTTGTGAGATGATTTGAAGCTTTGATTCTCGGTTGTTCGTGTTCGATTCATCGAAATTGCTAAAGGTAACAAACCGAAACGTGAATCCGATAAAGTGAGATTAAAATAATTGATCAGGGCTAGGATTTGAACTGAGGATCGTATCTTATGTTAGATTTGAAGATTTGAATGTGATGTGATGATACATGTTGATATTGTGTTAATTGAAAATGAGTTTGAACATAATTGCTCATGATTTACTTTGCTATGCAAAAATCGTTTGTTAAAAAGTGACATTCTGTTAAGGCCGATCTGAGGTATTAAACTTCATTATTTGGCCTTGAATTGTTCTAGACGTATGATCTATGTTCGATGGGCTTTGATTTGATAGATTATGGGCCCTGAACGGAGTTTATTTGACACCTTAATTACATCTCGAAAGTTGGAGGATTCTGCTGGTTTTATGCAATGTTTTGGTGTTTTGATGTTTAGACGTTTGCATGCTTTTGCGATTATTGCTTTTCAGCCTTGAATTTGACCTTAATTGAACCTGACACCTCTTAGAAAGTCTTAGTGCACGTCTTAATTTTTCAGATGATGCTAATTTTGAATCATTTTCGTGTCATTTGGCCTGTTTTCTATTTTTGTCAAATTTGCCTAGAAATCTGTTTCTAGTGAAATTCGGAATGCCTGCTTTGCTTTTGTTGAGTCAACCTTTTGTGAGATTTGTATGAATTTTTCGATAAGGATTCTATGGTCGGGTCCTCAATGAAGTTTGTTCATATTTTTCATGTCTATATTGTGGTAAAATTTCATATCTTTTAGACTTCATTTACTAGGACATATCATTGTTGATCAGACATGATACTTTGTTGTCCTGTCACATTTCTGATGCGATGCTATATGTTCTTGAATTTTTATAAATTCTTATGTAGTTCACCTTAGAAAAATCTCTTCATGAAAGTTGTTTCTCATTATGTGTTTGATGTTCTGTAATTTTCTTGGATCCAATTGTCTATGGATTCCCTTCCAATTGCTTTGATCTTGCTTGCCCTGTTCGATGAATTCTGTTGTGATTGTATTCTAGGATTTTTTTAGAATAATGTGCATGCTGAATTGATATTGCTTGTCTTCATGACTTTTGATCCTTATTTTCTGAAATTTGTACATTAAAAATCTTGAAAAATAAAAAGTACTTTACCATGCTATCGAACCTTTGAACCTGTGAAATCAATATGAAATTTCATGTTCTAACCCATTCAAGCTTGACTTTTGTTCAAGTGATGCTTATGTTTAAAATTCTCAAACCTTCATATTGTGCTTTATATCCCAAATTTCCAAGTCATGTTTTGGCCTAGCATTGATGCTGTCTAGGTTTGGATCATATTTAGGGTGTCTACAAAACTTGATCAATGTGGACAGGATGCACTCGAGTTAGCCTTAATGATTAAATGTGTTCTATAGACGTGATACAACTTTGCTATGCCATTAACAATTTTTCCTTACAATTCACTGTCTAATTGTTCTTTAAATGGTTTTTGGCATCATTTGAACTTCCTTTAGTTTTTAATGTTTTTACTTTCATTAAACGCCTGTGATTTGTGTTGGGGGCTTGTTGACTGAATAAGTGAACCATCGTTAGCTCACTAAAATTACTTAATTGATTGAGAAACAAGGCCCAAGAGCTTGCCTGCATGTTTTCTTTCAAATATATATATATATATATATGTGTGTGTGTGTGTGTGTGCGCGCGTGTGTGATTTTTAGATGTACGTGTTGCGCCCCGAACCTCGAGCGCGCACACCTCCCTCGGTGGTCGACTAAATTGCGACGTTCTCAGGACGCGTTGCCGACCCAAACGAATCACGCACAAGCGAAAGCGTATAACAATTCCCAGATAACAACCAATATGGGATAGAAAAGTAGGACAACAAATTTTCACAAACACACTTTTATAAACAACCAAGGTCAACCTACCAATTATGTGACATCCTGAAATTCGAGCCCTCTGAAGAACGAGTGAAAGTGAATTTCGTCAATGCAATGTTGGTTGATCTCACTCGGAATTGATCACTCCTGAGATACTAACCTTGAGAGGAAAGGCCAATGAGGACAGAACCCGTACGACTAAAGAACTCGACCTGGGAAAACGACTTGACCGTGAGACTTGTGTGAGGACGATCCTGTAGATAGGCAGGCTGATTCTAAGGACGACTAGAAGTCGATTCGCAGGCAGAACATAATGGAACAACGGGTGATTCCGTTTACCGTTATTGAACCCTCGAATGACCCTATGTCGATCCTTAGTAATCGTGTACTTTGAAATAAGAATCTATCCTCCGTAATTTCATGCAGTCAAGGACGTCCATGCGTCGAGATGTCTTGAACGTGGTTTGGCACGAGTCGGTTACGCGCGAATCCTCGGAGCCACCCGTCAGTCTGAGTTGTTAGCAAAATGGCATTTGGCGAAATTGACATGGCAAGAGAACTTAGGATTGGACTTCGAATTGTTGGGAATGTCCGAGACGGATTTGGATGAAGCTACATCAAACAGTCGACAGAGTCAGTTAAGCCAAGCAATTGGAAAAGGGGTTTTCGGACCGAGGAAGCAAGCCCGTGAGGACGTGGGCCGGGCCAGCCAGTGTGGGCCTTAGACCCAAGTTGGGACAGCCACCAAATGGGCCTAAGTCAAGCAAATGAGCCCATTGGGCCAAACCAACTATTCATCGTCTAAGCCCATGAGCCAATTCTTAGCATTTTCAAGCCCAACCAATTCCCAAGCCCATTCCTATTCATGGCCAAGCCCATTTACTAGGCCCATCCACCAATTTCAGCCCAAGGACAAAATGGTAATTGTGCAAGGTGAAATGACCAAAATAACCCTAGTTGTAGGGAGAAAAAGGCTAGAGAAGAGAGAGAATGTGATGTCATCTTGCATGGGGAATTGAAGTGGCCATTTAATGGCTTTAATGAGGAGTGCAACAGCTCTCCCATCACCCTCTCTCTCCCTCATTCGGTCCCCATCTCGAACGGAGCTTCTCTCTCCTCCATTTTCTTCTTCCTCCAGTTTCTGTTTCAGCTGACCCTTCGGTAAAGAATCGAGTCAAAAGTGATCCTCCCGGTTGAATCAGAGAACGAGCCACCTATCACCGTGACAGTGAGAGACAGACCGTTCGAACGAGCCTGATTTCGCCCCAAACAGAGCCGCCATCCATCCTGTACGGCCGTCGTAAGCCGCCCGGTTGCCGGTCCGTCGGTCCGCCTGCAGCCTGGACTGTTTCGACCTTGCAGCCCGTTTTCTCCCATTCCAGCCCTTCCTTTGCCCATCCCAGTCACCCACAAGATCCCCAAGACCCCCAGGAGCCTCCGGTTGTCGACCAACCCCCTCGCCGGAGCTCCGGCCAAGTCATTCAACTCCGTTTCTCCTCCGGCAGGGCTGTTTTTCAGTGTTTTCAGTGGGAGTCCGAGCTGTGGTTGCTGTGTTGACCTTGGGACCACCTTGGATCATCATTGTAGAGGTCCCGGTGCGTAGCCACCGTCGTCGCCGCCGCGTCGGTGCCTCCGGCCCGCTTAACGGGTGAGTTTAGCTCCTAATCCTTCGTTTAGTGCCTAAACTTGCTTAGGGTTGGTTTAGTTATTGTTAATTCTAGTTTAGGTGATTTAATTAAGTTATATTAGTCCTAAGATAGGTGGTTAGATTAATGGCTAAGATTAGTTTAGCTTAATCTTATTTTATTAGCTTAATGATGCTTATGTGGTTAATTAAGCATGTTTATCTTAATTGATTTATTTCCTTAATTTAATTGTTGTTTTAATGATTTCTGAATATAATTTATTATTTATTGAATTCTGGGAATGTACTGTTCACTCGACACTATTCACGATTACTGTTCACGAGGTACTGTTCATGAGTTACTGTTCACTAGCACTGTTCACGAGCACTGTTCATCCAGAATGCGAAAAGTTGTCTAAATTCATGTGTGTTGATTTTATGAAGTGAATGGATGTGTAAATGCATGGGCATTCGCATGAATTAAGTGTGATTTGTAATTTTGGGTATTTATCCCAAAATTTATTAATTTCAGTAATTAATTGGAAAATAACCTAGGGCGTCGGGCGACGGGCCAAAAATATTTTGGTGAACCATTAAATAGTGGGATTTTCTAAAAGAAAAATATTGTATTTTGGCTAAGGCCGACCGTGTACCCACACACGAGTATCTTTATCGGGAATGATAAGAATGGTGATTTGATTAAATGAGTATTTTCAGCATACTATGAAAGTATGGCTAACAGCTTCTGGCGAGCTATTATATTATCTATCAGTTACAGCTTTTGGCGAGCTATTATATTATCTATCAGCTACAGCTTCTGGCGAGCTATTATATATGCTACAGCTTCTGGCGAGCTATTATCTATTGTAGCAGCTTCTGGTGAGCTATAGTATACTATATTGATATTTGCGGCAGCTTCTGGTGAGCTATAGCATACTATACTAAATATTACGGTAGCTTCTAGTGAGCTATACTATCTATATATCGGCTCGAGTGAGCAGTCCTGGACTATGGTCGGACTCATAGATAGTATTGATTGAGATGACCGGGGAATGGTCATAATGACATGTAATCGACTGAGTCGATTGATCGATGACTCGATCTGAATTGATGCATTGGTGTGTGAAATTGTCATATGCATTAATTATATGCGTGAGTGAATCACATCGTTTATGGCACACATGCATGAATCGATGACGTGCAGAGTGTGGCAATGGCCAGGTGAGATCGCTTGTGATGCGAATCGTATGTGATTGGTGAACTGCATCATCTAATGGCCATGTGAATTGTGTGTATCGTGCTGAATTATAACGTGCAGGGTATGGCATACCAGGTAAGGTTGTATGCGAATCGACTGTTAGTTGTTGCTTGTGGTGGGGTAGTTCTGGATAGATACCCTAGGTTGAGTTGGTGTACTAACCAGGGCTTAGGGGTGGAACTCGTTGAGATTTATATCTCACTGGTTATTGAATAACCATTTTCAGGTCCTTAGTGTGAAGAGCCAGGAGCTTGAAGTGGAAGAGTCAGGAGCATAGGTGGCTCAGTAGTTCTTTATGACATAGACCTTCGTATAAGCTTGAAGTGTTTATAAAAGTGTATTTGATTTGAAATTGGTTGTCCCTGCTTTTCTATCCCATGTATGTTGTTGTCAGGGGATTAGTAAATTCGCTTCCGCATGTGCAATAAAATGAAAAGGGTCGGCGACGAGTCCTGGGAACGTCGCAAAATTTTATCAACCACCGAGGGATGTGCGCGTGCTCGAGGTTCGGGGCGTGACAAATTATATACAAAGGTCGAAGCCTCCAAAAAGGGCTACCTAGCTAACCCTACCCCGGACCCTATCTACTTGGGATCCGGGTTTACCACGACACCGTCAGGTGGGTCAGCTACCCCCTCGCCCACAACAACGAGTGCGTCAAAACCCTGAAGGGGACCTTCCCGCACCCCATTAGGCCCATGGCGAAACCACGCCCTGAATCGATGAAGTACCAACTGTGGTAGGCCCTCATCGACCAAGATAATGGTCACGATGAGCTCATGGAGGCAGGGACTCCCTGGGACAGGGACGTTAGTACTATGCTCGGTATACCCCCGTGGCTGTCCAAAACGAACCGGACGAGCCTCCACCTAAGGACCTGAAAAGTTAACCCACGACGGGGTGAGACAATGTCACAACGAGTTCACGCCCTAAACCCCGATTATGAAAGAAATACGCCTAGAGGCTGTCTAATCACACATCATAGAAGACTTACCTCGCCTCAGCACCTTCCTGTATGTCAGTACGACTCATATAACATTTATAACTGCAATAGATGCAATCAACAATTGGAACACCTCACTTTCAAATCGATCCAAAACAGGGGTCCCGATTATAAGACAAAATCGTTATGACACGTAACATTCGGTGCCACACAATTTTGTCCCATAATCAAGCGTGTCAAGTTCAATCATTCATGCGTCCCAATTGATTACGACCCAACGGCCACAGCCGAGTCAACAGTTAGCATTCTTCCGACATAGCCGGGCGTCGTCTCGCATCATCGAGCGCGGCAACGTCTACATCTAGACAGCATTCCACATAGGAGCATCGGTCCAGCCTCCACTGCGACTGCCATCCGTTGACTTGGGGAATTCCCGAAGGAGCATCGTCCGGCTTAACAGCTCGTGACGGTTTCTCATATCGATTCCATGCATATCCAATCCCGGCCAAGGACATCATGCTTTGCACTCAAATGCCTCAATTAAAATAATGTACTTGGCATATTTCTTTCATATTGAAAACACCCGGTAAAATAATCGTGTGTGGGTAGACGGTCAGTTTGAGTAATAAAAATTAGTATCATTCCTTTTAAAATCCCACTATTTGATATAGTACTTAAAAACATTTTCGGTGTCAAAACCCGACACATGGTATTTTCTAATTAAATACCAAAATTTCATAATTTTGAAATAATATCTGAAAATCAACAATCATCACTCAACTGCACAAATTAGCACCCAATTGCATAGACTGATCACACCACGACAATCAACACGAAATTCTAACAACCGGCTATCTCGGTATAATTTTCGAAAATTATTAAATAATTAAATAAATTACAAATTTAATTAAATAAATGCAAATTAATTCAATAAATCACTAATTAAGCTTTCAACACTAATCTAACCACCTAATTGGCTAATTAAATTACTCTAACCATCCTAGCTACATAACAACATACTAAATTAGCTAACTACATTCACTAACCACCTAATTGACTAATTTAACTAATCTAATTTAACTAAACAAGCTACTAATTACACTAATCTAACTTAACTTAATATAATCCCTCCTTAAGCATCATTAACCTCCTAAGCAAGGTTTAGCAAGTAAACTGACCGGATTAGCGAGTCGGTGAGTTCACGGTGACGGCTGCGCGACGGTGAGTTAGACTTGGGTCAATGGTGACGCCAAGGGAGGTCCGAAAGGGGCCCAAAAAAGCCCACGAAGCCTCAACCAGCAGCTATTTTCCCCTCTAATCTTCCTCCACAAGCCTCACTTTGGTGTCCAAATGTTGCACCCCACCCATGGCTACGAATTTTGTACATTTCTCTTCCAAATCCATTCAATTCCCCTCCAAATGGCTTCAATTAAGTGGCCATAATGTCAAGGAGGAAGCCTACACTCATTTCCACAATTTTCCACACCAAATGATCCAACTTGAAGAACAAAAATACGCCCAATTTGGCCTATCCGAATTTCCCGGCCCAATATCATCAAATTTTGATTTTTCACCGAAAATTAGGCTCGCTGAAAATTCTTCGAAGGATGAGTCGATGTTGCTAAAATGAATCGTGACATGACCGCACTAATCAGGTTCAATTTCGTGATTAATTTCAACCGGACGTGATTTTAGCGTGACCTAACCTACCAGGTAGCTTTTAGGAATTTTTAGCGCATTTGACCTATGGTCGATTATTTTCAAGCCACATTGTACATCTTCGACTCATAGGCAACTCTCGGTTGTCATAAAAATCTCTAGGTTTCAATTACAGGCATAGGGTACAGAAACGATAGAAAAATCGGTTTAGTGCCGTTCGATGCAAATTTTGCAATTAGGTGGAATCACCCACAATTTAGTTACATACCTCTATCGAATCGACCTATCTCTGATCTCTAATCGATTTTAATGGTGCTGTATTGACCCTTGCAGATTAGCACGGTCGAGCAGTCGATTTCTAGTCGAATTATCAAGTCAGTCGCGTTTAGATTTCTTAACAGCTTCACCTACTAGATTAGTTATCTCGTGAGTGATCAGCTCAGAGAAAAAGACTATAGGCTCGTCGATGAAAAGCTCAACTCATTCAATCAAAAACAGAATAAAAAAATCAAGCTGTCACAATATGCATAGGTACAATGCATGAACTCATGGGATACTTTGGGTCAAACTTAGAACCTATTTCAAGGGCTTTTTAGCGTTGAGTGCCGCGCTAGAGCACAAATTGGGATTCATAGATATAAGTCCTAAAAAATTGATTGGGTAAGTGTCCTAGGTGGGTTGTTGCGTGAAATACAAAAGCCAACTCTGAGGTCAAATTTGATCAATTATGTATACTATTATGGTTTCTTGATTGTTTTTATTATTGTGATTGTTTTTGTATGTTTGCGACGATGATTTTTTTCTTTCATATTACATACACCTAGTCTTAGTATAAGATTAATCTAGAATAGGTCCTTGGAGGTGGAAACTCCCCAAGACATGAAGACGATGATTGGTCGATGTCCAATCCCACCTTATTTTTGTACCATTAGTTCCTTGATATATGTTTTGGGTTGTCTCACATTGTATAAATGCCTAACGAGTTGTAGGTTTTTTTCTTTCAATTCAATTTTCGCTTAGGATTGTATGTTAGATTTATTGCGTTCCATAAACCACTCTATTAGGTGTTTACTGACTGCACTGTCTTTAATTTTCAATTGATTTTTTTTTGTTCATTTGATAGAAGTAGAATTGCATGAAATTGACCATCCAGCATGATTACCTAGTTAGTTTCATTGACATGAAAAAGTAAAAATGACATGCATAGACACTTTTGGAAAATACAACAAATTATTAAGTATGGAAAGGGCACTAATAGAAATGTTAGCGTAACCTAAGTCCCCAAATTCTAGAATCTCCAATTGCATAGATATTGATGGACCACTCTCGACTCTTAATTGGGTTTTCTAGCTGAACCCTAAAAATGAGGCTAATGGCAACTCTTAACTCTTATCTAGGTTGTTGTAAACAACTTATAGATAGTAAATGAATCCATCGTGAGGGGTATGGGTCTTGACGAGACTCACCGTAGTTTAGTATATCCGATGTGGAAATCTCCTAAAGGATGAAGTGATGTCATCCTTACGGATGGGAGTACTATTAGGAGGGCTACTATGATAACAATATTCCTAAAAATTCAATGTTCACATCCAATTTCCTTTTGAAAGGTGTAGGATTGTGTGGATATGAATCACGACAACTTCCGTTGTTACGCAAGGTACTAGTTTAAAAGAGTTCACGATCGTGATCGAGCGAACTCACATGGCCAATCTCGAAAGATGAAGTGATGATGCATTTTGGGACACATACTGTGAAGGAGCTCATATGGTCAAGTACCCTTAAACTCGACTTTTTTGCCATATGCCCTGAGGTTGGATTGCGACTATGATGTCGCATAGGACAACCGGCGTCCACATCGAATTTTCCAACAAGACAAATCGCTGATGGCACTTTAAGTAATCGATTTCTCAAATTTGTGGCACTTAAGTGAGTGCCGCACAAAGATTATGGCATTTCTAGTGTATTTATCCCAAAAATTCTTGTACATGTGTCCGTTGAATGAGTGATTATTTAAATATTTGAAAAAATTATCAATTTAGTCTTGTACTTGTAGTATGAATGTCAATTTAGTTTTGACTTTCCAATTTTGTCAATAAAGTCCTACGCATTTGCGCTATATTTAAATGTAGTCTTTCCTATCAATTGTCATTGCAAATTGTGATGTGGAAATCAATAAGTTGTCCATGTTAGCATGCCATTTAGGACGGCTGGTAATGACAAGACGCCATATCAGCAATTTTCGATGGCAATTGGCAGGAAGGACTATATTGAAATATGGCCCAAAAGTTTAGGACTACATTGACAAAAGTGAAAAGTAGGGCTGATTAAGTGGAATAATTAATTGTTGATACAATAATTGTGATAATTTAATTGCCTTATAATACAATCCAATCAAACCTTTGACAAATGAATCTTTCTTGTCAATTCTAAATGTATTAGAATTTCCAAAGAAAGAGAAGAAAAAAAAGGTGAGAAATAATTTTAAATCTGGAATCTACAAGAGATATTATGGTCAATTTAAGATAAAAAGGCGCGTCGGAAGTCAAAAATAGATAGAAAAAGCGCAAGCCTTTATGCGTTCACCTTTTCACATAAATTCTCATTTAAATGGCAAGCCTAATCTACTTATTTATATTTTAGTTGATGAGAGTAAAATAAGGAGAGTGTATGATGGATTTCCATAGTCAAGAGCTGCAGGGTGGTTGGGAAAAAAGAGAGACGAAGGAGGTAATTTATAATTAATACTACTTATGTATTAATACATAATTATTGTTTTGATGATATTTTAGCTTCAATTTTTGTTGAAAATTAAATTTAAAATATTTTGGATTATATATGCAATTGGCCTTATTTATGAGATGTACCTATATATGGTACCACCTTCTATTAATATGCAAGGCATTTGTCCGCATCAGACTCTTTTGGTAAAGTTCATAGGGATGGCTACATTGGCCCTCTCCAACCTTTTCATTTATAAATAAAAATGTTGGGATAAGGGCAACAAGAGTGCCATAACTTTTGTATGAAGCTCACTTAAGTATCATAATCTTTTCCGATCATTTAAGTGTCACATCGAAGCAAAATCGATTATTTTGAGTGCTACTCCCGACAAATTGTCCTACATGGATTTTTTTTAATTAATTTTCCAGTTTGTCATGGATTTTTTTATTTTTGAATTTTTTATTAAGTGTCCACATTAGCGTGGGCAATGCCATGTAGGATGACTGGCACTCATGTCGGATTTTTTGGAGGGAGAATTCGTTGATGGCACTTAAGGGATTGGTTTTTTGAATTTGTGGTACTTAAGTAAGCGAAAAAAAAAAAAGAAGTTAATGGCATTCAAGTGAGTATTGTAAAAAGTTATTGTAAAAAAAAATATGGCACTTAAGCAATTGATTGAAAGTTATAGCACTTAAGTAAACATTTCTTAGGAGTTATTGTATTTAAGTGGTCGAAAAAAAAAAAGTTATGGCATTCAAGTGAGTATTGTAAAAAGTTATAGCAATCGTGGTGTCATTCTCCCCAAGACTAGAATTCACTAGTAATCTCAAGAGATGTTACGAAGTAGTATGTGTTGATTCTACTCAAAGTTAAACAAACCAGTACGGAGAGAGAACGACACCATCCGTACAGGGGCTCTCTCTCGCCGACCGCGGTGAGGAAACCCGAGACAGCGGCCGTGCGCTAGAGCTCCAGTCGCGGCTGCCGACCCGAGCTCGAGTCTGCCTTTGCCGTCGTCTTCCTCGTGAGTATCCGATCGCGGCTTGTTGTCCCGTGGCCTCCTCCTTGGTTCCCCCCGGAGCCTTAGCCGTCGATCGTGACAGGCAGCTCTCGGCTCAGATCTGCCTCCGTCATCGCCTCCCTGAGAGTCCCACCGATTGCAGCTATGTTGCCTCGAGCCCTCCGCTTTCGCCACCACTTCCACCTTCGCTTAGAGCCTCACCCGTAAGTTGTGACTGCTGGTCCCAAGCTCAGATCTGCCTCCGCCGTCGCTGCCGCCTCCTCGAGCGCCCACCGGTCGCGGCTCTGCAGACCTGAGCCTAGATCTCGACGTTCGCGGCTACCGGATCCCGGCCGAGATCTACCTCCGCCGGCGTCCTCCGAGCTCACGGCTTCCCTCCGCCTCCGACTCCACCTTCCCCGTGGCCGCTCGCCGGTCGCGACAGCTAGATGCCAAGGTCAACGCCGCCTCTGCCGCCTCTGCCGTTGTCTTCCCCGAGACCCACGACCCTCCCTCTGCCTCCGCTTTCGCTGGCGTCTGCCTCCGCCTTCGCTGGCGTCTGCCTCCGCCTTCGACTCCGCCTTCCCCTGTGGCTGCCCGCAGGTTGCTACAGCCAGGTCCCAAGGTTAGCGCCGCCTCTGCTGTTGTCTTCCCCGAGACCCGTGACACTCCCTCTGCCTCCACCAATAGCCAGACCTTGAGATCAAATATGCCTCAGCGCCTCAGCTATCGCCTCCCGTGAGTCCCCCAGCGGTGGTGGCCCTGAGTCTAGTGCCCTGCCTTTGGTTTCAGATCCCATGTGGTCGTCTCCCTCCTCGGTGCCCTTCCGCCCCACTGGTAGTGGCTTCTAGTCCTAAGTGCAGCTCTCCTGGTCTGCCTCTTGGTAGCAATTTTCTGAGGCTTCCTCAAGGGTCCTGAGCTGTACAGGTTAGCCTTGGTTGTTCCTCTTCCCTAGTAGGCCTGCCTTTATTGCAATGTCCCTCTTGTAGTTGGGCTGGCGCACTGTTTTAGAGCTGTTGGTGTGGTATGGAGTCTAGTTCTGCTAAGGTAGTTGCTATGGTTGATAAGGCCCAGTCTAGTAGTGCTGCTAAAGAGAGGGGGAAGAACCATGTTTCTCCAATTTTATTAGCCCAACCTTCTGTGCTCTCGGACAAAGCCCCTGCGGATGCGTCGCGGGAAGGCCGAGCCACCTCTAAAGCTCCAGGCCACATGGGTAGGTCTAGGGGTCGTAGTTGAGGGAGGTCGGCCTCCAGAAGACCTTAGGACTCGCAACGACAGCGTAGATCGAAGCCTCCTCAAGCCCACTCTTGGGCGAACGTCGCTCGCTTGGCGGCAAAAGGTTATGAACTATCATATGTGCCTCCTTCGCTCGAGGATGATGGCCCGGTTGTCAACCTTGCTGAGGAAGTCCTAGAGGTTGTGGATCCCAAGTGGCATGAATGCCTCGTTGGGTATTTTATGGGGAGAAAGCTTCCCTTTCAGCTCACGGAGCATGCTTTGAAGCGCACTTGGGGACCGAAGCTCGTGGAGGTCTTTGCCAACGATTAGGGGTTTTTTTTTCTTCCGTATCCCCGATTCGGCTTTCCGAAGGAAGATAGTGGAGGAAGGTCCCTATATGGTGGCGAGGGTTCCACTAATATTGCAACAGTGCAAGCCTCTTCTTGAGTTGAAGAGGGGGAAGCAATCCACGGTCTCAGTGTGGATTAGGTTGAAGAACTTCCCTTTCGACCTATGGTTGGCTCCGCCGATAAGTGCCATTGCAAGCACCATTGGCAAACCTCTCTATGTGGATCAACGCACGGAGCAAATGCATATGATTTATTTTGCTAGGGTTTGTGTTGAAATCCAAGCTAACCAATCGAGGACTCCTTCGGTGAAAGTGAAATTGAATGGGGTGGTGCGCTCTATTGACATTGAATTTGAGTGGAAGCCGGCAGAATGTTTGAAGTGTGGTATGTTAGGTCACAATTGTGCTGAGCTCCCAATCTCCTCAAAGCAGGTGGTCTCCTCGCCTCAAGGACGAACCAACTCCTCCCCTCCAGCTCCCTCCCGGTTGCCCAAACCTAATCCGATTAGGGTGGATGGCCCAAGTGACTCCAACTTGGCTTGGAAACAAGTCAAGGGGAAGAAGAAGATGCCTCTCCCTCCTAAGGAGATAGGCTCCGTCTCACATACCGTCTCCAATGATGAGGGGCACCCCATCAAGCTGAAGCCTGCTGCTCTGGAGTGGAATTTGCCATCTACATCAACTTGTAAGGCCTAGAGAGAGTTGCAGGTCCTCACAAAGTCGGATGCCTCATCTGCCACCATTGAGGATGACTCCATCAGCCCTGTGGAAGACTCCACAAGAGTGCTGCCTAGCCCTAGTGAGGACCTTATTGAGTCGGACAACCTTATAGGCAGTTCAAATGAGGACATGCTCTCCCCTCGCTCATCGTAGGAGCCCACCTGATTGGCACGAAGATTGAGACCATTCAAGACAAGCTGATGGCTCTAGCCTTAGCCCCAACTCCTCTCCCATCCCGTGCGGTACCGCCTCGCTCTCGGCATAAGCCCGCAAAGTGGAGGTAACCCTTGGTCCTTGGTCCGTCTTTTACTTGTTTTATGTACATAGGGTGTTGGAATGTTAGGGGCCTTGTGGACCCCATTAGACAGGCGGAAGTCCGTAGACTTGTTTTTTCAAATGATTTATGGTTGGTTGGTTTATTCGAAACGAAGGTGCCGTAGACTTTTTTCAATTCCATTTCTGGGAGACTGTTGAGGGATTCGTGTTGGCTTGCCAACTATGAATTTGCCCCTAAGGGTAGGATTTAGGTTGGTTGGGACCCCTCGCAGGTTAGCTTTGAAGTTCTAGCGATATCTACTCAGGCATTTCATGGGATTCTTAAGGTGTTGGACTCGGGGATGACCTGCTTTGTTTCAATTGCTTATGGGGGGCACACTTTTACTCTCCGACGACAGATTTGGGGGGGATATTATCTCTAGAAATAGTGCCTTCCAAAATTCACCCTGGATAGTGATGGGGGACTTCAATACTATTAAGGATCCCTTTGACAGGATTGGGGGTTCTGATGCTTGGATCCTATGCTTTGATGATTTCAGTCAGTGCTTAGGGCAATCAAAACTAGAGAACCTTAGGTATGTTGGCTTCAGGCACACATGGACAACTTACTCAGGATCTTCTAGGAAGGCTAGGAAGATTGATAGGGTCCTTGTGAACTCTAGGTGGTGCCTGGATTTCTCCTACTCTGAAGCCTCCTTTCTAGCACCAGGTATCTCGGATCACACACTTATGGTGGTTAAAGTGTTGAACCCGATTCTTCAGAGGAAATCGTTCAAGTTCTTTGACTTCTGAATGAAGCATCCACAGTTCAATGCAATTGTTGCTCAAATTTGGGAGGACCCGAGGGAAGGGGTTCCCATGTTTAGGCTTGTGTGCAAGCTTAAGGCGCTCAAGTATCGTCTAAAGCAGCTTAATAAGGAATCCTTCTCTAATATTTCTGTCAGGACATCAAAAGCAAGGGTCGCCTTAGAGAGCACGTAATCCGACCTCCAGAGGGATCTTTTCTCGACTGATCTTGCTGAGTTGGAAAAGGACCAGCGAAGTATCTTTGCTGACCTTCGGGCTAATGAGGAGTCCTTCTTCAGACAGAAATCAAGAGTCAGGTGGCTCAAGGAAGGAAATCGCAACACCAAGTTCTTCCATCAGTATGTAAACAAGAGACAACTTCAAAATAGAGTTCTTTCTATTTTGGATTCCTTTGGTAACCAAATTACTGAACCGCACCAAGTTCAGTAGTGCTTTGTGGAGCATTTCCAGGATCTCCCGGCACCACGAGTGGAGCAATAAGGGTCTTCCATTGGGGAGATTTGGGAGACCATCCAGCATCCTCTTACGGATGACTAGGAAAGCTTTCTTGCCCAACCGGTCACCGAGATGGAGATCCGAGATACATTTTTGTCTCTACCTAGGGGCAAGGCCTCTGGCCTGGATGGCTTCACGGTTGAATTCTTTAAGGAGAATTGGGAGACGGTTGGACATTTGGTCACAGCAGCAGTGAGGGATTTCTTCGCCACGGGGAAGCTCTTGAGGGAGATAAACACCACCATTCTGGTGCTTGTGCCCAAAGTCCCCAATGCAACTTCTGTTGATGATTACAGGCTCATTGCCTGCTGCAACACTATATATAAGAGTATCACAAAAGTGATGGCTAATCGAGTTGTGGCTGTTCTAAAAAATGTTGTTAGTTCGACTTAGAGCGCTTTTGTGAAGAGCAGACGGATCAAAGACAATATCTTGATGGCTCAGGAACTCTTTTCTAGTTTCCACCTGGAACCATACCTTCCTAAGTGTGCAATTAAGGTTGATTTTAGAAAATCTTATGACATAGTCGATTAGGGTTTCCTTGAGAGAGTTCTACTTGCTTTTGGCTTTCCCGTCTTTGTGACTATGCTTATTATGACATGTGTGCGTACGCCCATGTTTTCCATTACTCTAAATGGGGAACTTCATGGCTACTTTGCAAGTGGGCGTACGCCAAGGTGATCCTATTTCTCCATACCTTTTTACTTTGGTTATGGAGGTCCTATCTGGAATCCCGATGAGGTCATCTTCCAAGCCGGAGTTTAAATTCTTCTGGCGATGAAAGGCGACGAATCTCTCTCATCTTCTCTTTGTAGACGATGTTTTCCTATTTAGTGAGGCGGACCTGACTTCGGTAAGTCTCCTCAAAGAGAGCCTCTAGCTCTTCTCGGCTTAGAGTGGCTTGTGTCCAAACCCTTCCAAGAGCGAAATATTTTTGGCTGGTGGATCGCCTATGTTAAGAACTCAGATCCTCCTCCACCTCGACTTCCAGGAAGGCAGTCGACCGGTACGATACCTGGGGGTTCCTATCATTACCGCCAGGCTTAGCAAGTCGGACTGTTGTGTTCTTATTAATCGTATTACTGCGAGGGTACAATCTTGGACTCATCGCTTTCTCTCTTTTGCTGGCCGACTACAGCTTATCAAGTTAGTCCTTCATGCTATCCAAGCCTACTGGGCGAGAGTTTTTATTTTACCTATAGCCGTGTTGGAACAAATTAAGAGAGTATTTAGGCAATTCCTATGGAAAGGCCCGGAACTAGGGAGAGGGGGTGCTAAGGTTGCCTGGGGTGAAGTGTGTCTTCCAAAAGAGGAAGGAGGCCTTGGCATCCGGAGGCTCAGGGATTGCAACAAGGCTACTATGCTGAAGCATATCTAGCTCCTATTTTCAGACAAGGAAGTGGTGCAAGTGATCCACTCCACGTTTTTAAAATCAAGGAATTTTTAGGTTGCTAAGAAACCCTCCTGTTGTTCTTGGGCTTGGAAAAAAATCATAGCCTTCAGAAGCGAGGTCCGTAATGCCTTCTATTGGAGGATTGGAGACGGCCTCTGTACCTCCTTATGGTTTGACAACTGGCACCCTAGGGGCCCTATGAACTTAATTTTTTCGGACTCGTTCATCTACGGTTTAGGGCTTTCTAGGCAGGCAACAGTGGCTGATCTCTTTTCTGATGTTGGGCAACCTATCAAGTTGGTGCTTGAGTCGTGGAATCAGCCCCTCCCAAGCCTCTCTTAGAATTCAGATTGCTTTTGCTGGAGGGAGAATTCGTCAGGACACTTCACTGTTGCAACAGCTTGGGAGACCTTGGCCCTATTTGGTTGGGCATTTGGAAAACCCTTTGGGACTCTAAAGTCCCTTGGCCAAATGCAAACATGTTTGGTTTTTTTTTTTGGGTGACTTTGGCAAGATGCAATTGTATCTCCAAGTGGCTCTAAGGGCCTTTAGCCTAATGCAGCTCCGGAGGTACTTTGGGAAGTTGCATCTCCGGAATGCAAGTCCCGCTATTGTTCATCTTCTCAAAAACCACCGCACAACATTGCATGAAGAAGCTGATCGGAGGCCGACGACCGCCGCCTGAGGGTTGCCCGATCCCGGCGACCGTTGCCGGACCTCAGGCGACGGTCGCCTGGGGTGGCGCGACCTCGGCGACCGTCTGGCAGCCAGATCTGGCCGTCCGGCCGCCAGATCCGGCCGTCCGGTGGTCGGACTTCAAAAAAAAAAATACAAATGTTTTTTTTGTTTTTTTAAATTTAATAAAAGTCCATTACAAATGCAAATTTTACCAAACGGTATTTTGGTCAAAGTTGTATCTTAATACAAATTTTACCATTGCATTTCGGAAAACCCCATTCACCCAAAGGTATTTGCATTTTGGCAAATGCATTCCCCAAAAGCTGAACCAAACGGGCCCCTTCAGGCGGAAGTGGACCCTGGTCATTTGGCATACGCTTGTCTGGAACAAAGAAATTACACCACGGTATCAAGTAAACCTTTGGCTTATAGCTAAGTGCAGGCTACCCACCCAGACACTTTTATTGTCGCATGGCAAAATAGATGGTGGTGCTTGTGCTTTCTGCAACGATGTACTGGATTCTATTGACCATCTGTTTTTTGGGTGTCGTGTCATGGGCGGGGTTGCCTTCTTTTGGGCGGCCAAATGCAATCTACCTTGGCGTAACAAGTCATGGGAGGATAATCTCCGTTGGGCCACCACCATGCTTATTGGAAAGGAGTTTTATAAGTGCATAGCTCGCTTCTCCTTCGAAGCACTTTGTTATATTATTTGGAACAACAGGAACCGATTCTCTTTAGAGAACAGCCTCTTTCTATCCCGGCTATGAAAAACCAACTCTTTAAAGTGGTCAGAGATAAGGCGATCACTGTTATGAATGTCGAAGATAACTTCAGGAATAGAAGGTTGCAGTGGAGCTGGGCCATTGACCCGGTCATCTTTTCTGGGGATCGTTAATTCTCTTCCTTTCAGCTGGTGCGTCTTGATTAAGGCAGTTGGTGCATTGGCTCTTGCTGCTTCCTAAGGATGGTTCTCTCCCTACCTGACGGCATTTTTGTATCTGTTCGCCGGTTGTTCATGCCGTGCTTTTCCTTTCTGATTGTTAGTGGGTTGCCACGTCTATGGCTTTTACATCCCAGCATACTTCCACTCATTATGATCTGTTGTTTTGAGTGTGGGTTTTGATGTCGTGATCTTTTTGTTCAGTTGATATTTCCTCAATATATTTATTACTTTTCACAAAAAAAGAAAATTCTACTCGAAGTTAATAGATGAACGTATTAATATACAAGCTACGCTATCACACTGTACATTTCACAATTCGACTATTATAATAAGCATCAAGGCCCTTAATGGGGTGAATCACAAGAGAGCAATAACACGTTTACAAAGCAAGAGAGAGAACGAGAGAACTCAGAGTGACAAAGCTTTCTCAATATCTACAAAGTTCTTCAACATGCTTTAGATCCCTTATAAAGATGTTGCGTCCCCAACCTAGCTGTCGGAGAGTTTTTAAAGGACATCAACGAATCGTTGGACTCAAGGGGCACAATCGTTAGAAAACAAGCTGCCCAAACGTTCTACCTTTGCTGAACAGGGAGGTTTCAGTAAATGGAGTCTACTGCCTCTATCAACTGATTGTCACCCTAGCCGCTTGCATAATACAGATGAAACTACTCTCATTCAACTCCGTGTCCTTTGTTTCGACTTCTAGTCCCTAACAATGGTTGTTCACCTTTTATTTAAATTCATTATCATACCAAAAGTGGTCAAGGTCTTCTCGTCCAGGTGATAAAAGCACGTCAAACTTCTCCCATTCATCTGAAGTAAGGAGTTTTCCCCTGCCAGCGATTGAATGAGTCTGTCCTAACTTTCAATCAACTATTGTCGCGTTGTTTAATCATTATTAGCGGTGTTGGCTCTATTCAGCTGTTCACTTATGCACGAACTTTTCATTCTACCAAACTCCTTCACCTTCGGTCCAGTCCATCTAGCTTATAGACACCTTGGCACCTAATACCTCGTTCACCATTGATAGCAACAGAGCATTCCTCATTTCGACTCACCCCGTTTAGAAGCATCTACCAAGTAGTAACCAGATATAATTTTTTGTCATCCATAGGGAGGTTTTACCAGCACACGGTTTTAGTTTGACGGGCAACATGAAAGAGTCATTATGATGAACTAGAAAAATGCATTATTTCACCCAGAACTTTGGTAGCATAATGATGTAGTCTATGAGTTGAGATTTCATTTCGACATAACGAGGGCCTAAGAACATGCGTGAACTGCAAAAACCTTTTAAAAACGCATGATCATTATTAGGATGATTAAAGGTAATTTAGGTCTTCTATTCAAAACACTTGAGGTGATTTTTGAATAACCAAAATAAACTGATGGGACTTTAACATTCCAAACCTTACCCAAGGATCACTGCCCCACATTGGGATGTTCATTTAAAAAGTTTGATTATTGTCATATTATGTCATTTCATCGTCATATCTTGTATTTCATTTGCGATCATGTCATGTCATCTTATTGTTATACCTTGCATTTGATTTGCGAAGTTTTGTTGCATGTGATTATTGTTATATCATATCATTTCACCATTAGGTCTTGCCTCCAATCTGCATGTGATGTTGCATTTGATAGATATTGTCACGTCACATTATCACATCATTATGTCTTGCATATGATTTGCCACTATAATGGATAGTGATATAACCTAGAGGGGATTAATAGGTTATACAATGAAACATGATAGATTTTGCGGAGTTATTAAAATCAAGTGTGGTTATGAAGGGAGAATTTAATATATGCAAGGGAAACTGGTAATGTCATGTATTCTATGCTTCTATCATACAAATATGAAGACATAAGCCCTTGGAAGCTTGCTAATGAAAATTAAGGCGAGCCTAATTCTATATAATTTGATTAAGCTAAGCCTAAACTATCTATCTAAAAATGAGGCGTCTAGATTGGTTTTTATTACTTAACGGCATGAATTAAAATTGTAGCTAATTTTAAAATGATTAAACTAAACTATTACAAACATGGACCAGAATGGACATTGGTCTTTGCCATCTTCTAGAGCTTAAGCCACCTTCTTTATGAGCCGCCTCACTTGGCCACCATCAACGATATCGTTTTCAAATTATTTCATTCATCATTCATATCATAAGCAATCACTCAAATTAAACAATTGACAAAGTTCATTCAATCAAACATTGGAATGACCTCAGGGTCAGCCTTCGACTCTCCCAAATTTCTACCATCCCCAACCTCTTACCGACTAAGGTTCATTGATTAATGGTTAAAAATAATTGCCCAGCATTTACATTTACATAATGATGGCCAATGTCAATTAACCCCTAATTCGGTTCTAATCAATCCCCAATAGGTTGCCCATTAAGCATGCATCGTACTTATCCATTAATCTAGCTAACACATGCATAAGCTTTAAAAAAAAAGCATACATTTAGGTTATTTGACCTTGATTCATAATCACTCAAACAAGAGGAAGTGAACCATGAAGGGTCTCAGACCAAAAAAAAAACCATGAAGGGTCACTAAACGAAGTCCAATTGAGATGGTTCAGGTATCGACAAAAATTTAGGATGTGAAGTTCAAAGTTCATGAAGACCAGTTGATCCGTTTCTAGACCCAAAAACCCGAAACTGAGCCAAAAAAAAAAAAAAAAAAAAAAAAAAAAAAAACTGAGAAGTTTAGATTCGTATCCAATTTTGACTAGCGAGTTTAAACATTTGGAATAAATATCTAAAAATTTTAAAACCCCGCTAAATTTTACGCTTAGTTCATGTTAGAGGTCCTTAAAAACTTTCCTGTTATATACTTTTGCAAATAAGCCTTTAAACTATGTGATAATTACAAGTTTTCCTCGAGGACTCAGTTGAAAATTGTTATAGAGGCCGAGACCAACCTTGTCCGATTTTTTGCACGTAAGAACCTCCAAACCTTGCTATTAAGTCCTCACATTTTTCAATTTACTAATTAAGATCCTAATGAACATCTTTTCAGTTTTACGAATGTTATGTTAAGAGACGGCCCTAAACGTTTAATCTAGAGTTTTCCGATGCGTGCTGGTTTGAGTGTAGGCTGCGGGTGTTGGGATGTTTTGGCGTCCAAGATGTATTAGTTATATGACCTAGTGTAGCAAAATCATTTTATTAACTTGTGGCTGAGGTGTGTGCATTCTGGTTGTAGACAAAGTGCGATTTAATTCAAGATCATGCTGTGTGGATTGTATGAAATGAATTAAATGCTAAGAGATAACCATCGGTGAGTAAATTGGTAATGCTTTAGGGGAGTCGGGATGCCCAAGGCTAGCGGCTCTTGGATGCCTCGAACCGTAAACTGAGATGCCTCAGAATAAGATGTCCATGGCCAGCATCCCATCGAAGTCTGGCCAGTGACCTGGAAGTACTCAAGTGGACTAGCTAGTGATCCAGTGTAATTTCGTGATTCGAGGGTGGAAAATAGATCACATGAGAAAACTAAACAACTTGGCATGTGAGTTCGTGTGTGATGGTGTGATCTTGTGCTTGAACTCTCATGCGTAGTGTTGATGATGTGTGAATACGTTTTTCTCATGCTGATTTGATATTGCGTGATTGATTTTGCTTGCTTTAGACTAAACTCGTGACTGGTTGGTAGGTGGATCAGGTAGTCTAGAACTTAGTTATTTCTCTTATTAGGCGTTGCTCATCCCATTATATTTTTTCAGATCTTTAGCATGGACATCCCTCCCGTGGCACACTATGGGTCGCTGGTCTACATAGAGGGCGGACATGGCTTATTCGAATACCACACTGACCTTCACGTGTTGTGAGGCTACCTTATGGATAGATGTCGGAAAGCCAGAATGGATCCCCATGCACTTCGTCTCTTGGTTCCTCAATTATGGAGAGCTCTTTGGACCGCTCTGCTTTGGGCACGCTGGAGTGGACGGCGCACAGGTAGATGGAGTGCCGTTGGTTGAAATTTTTTTGGGATAGAATGGGGATCGCCGGGTAGTGAAGAAAAGGCACTTTTTGGCCCCCAAGCGTATGTTAATACCCTTTTGACATAAGAAGCAAAGATAAATATATGAGTAGTGATGTAAAGAATCCCTATGTAAATATGAATATGAATATCAAATGAAGGAAATGTGTTTATGTTACTCGCGTTTATGTTTGTCTTCTATTTGCGCCACTAAAGGGAAAGAAATAAAAGAATACGTGTAGCAAGTGATGTTCTGGAGTGTCACACAACAGGTGTCTTTTGGTGGATAGAAAGTAACAAAGACAAACTGAGATCCCCAAAATTGCAACTTCACAGATGTACGCTTCCTCTTCTAACACCGTCTCCCCATAGCTACAGTAAGAACCGAGCCCTAAGTTTTCCGTCCAATTAAGCGATTGAAAGCGCATGACGAACCTAACTGACTGAGTGAGCGGCGGCGACTGCAAGTGAGCGGCAATGACAGGGAGTCATCTTTTTGCCTGGGAAATCGAGCATTGAACGATGGTTCTGGCGCCCTATTTTGAGAGTGAAAGTGTGATGTCATATTTTGCCCGTGAGTGGTGCGACGTCATTTAAGACAAAACAGCCACTCGACTCGTGATGTCCTTGAGGATGTCCACGTAGACTGATTTTTAAAAAAAAAATAAAATGCCAACTCATTTTACTATAATAGTCACATAATATTTTTTTGTTAGAATTTCTCGCCCAAAGCACTTAAGTGAGCCAGCAAAAGCTTTTAGGCTGCATTTGGCAGTTAGGATAAAATTCGGGATAAGATATCATATCCTACGTTTGGTACTCACTCAGGACAGGATAAAGTCGGATATAAGGGGAATATAAATTTGGATAAATTATCCCATAGGAGAGGTGGGATAAAGGTAGATAGGATTTTAATGTCCATAATAAGAAAATTATTTTTCTCGTATAACAAACTTATTAAATTAAAAAATTGAAATTATATTTCAATATAAATAATATTTGAATTCTAATTTAACAAAGTAAAAATTAAAAATAATAATGTATTTTTAATTAATCTTATTTTATTTTATATATTCAACTTTAATTCTATCTTATAATAAACATTCAATCTATAAATTATATATTTATACTTATCATATATTTTACGTATTTTGTTTTTAGGTATGTTAGTACAGTTTACTATTTGATAAAATTTTATTAAAAAATGATGAAAGGGGATTAAAGAAATAATAAAGAAAATAATATAAAAAAGAGGAAAAATAAAATAAAAATAAATTAGGGAATAGTGTTACAAGAGATTTTCACCATCTTTATTTACAATGATATGCCGTTACATGATATAATGTGAATATATCGACTTTAATACTTGCGATATACCAATTAATGGACAGGATATAAAAAAATCCAAATATTTCATATCATGTACTATTCAGTTCTATCCCGATTAGAAATCTAGACGACCAAACGTAGTCTTACTGGTAAAGTGAGTATTTTATAACAAAATTTGACTCTTCTAATTTCATTATGCCAAGACCTATGTGTCCTGTCTAAACAACAGTCTAAATGGGGCTGTAGCTTAGAAGAGGTTCGCATCGAGCGTAGTGAGCTTTTCTCTGTAAAATTGGGATGGGGATTAAAAAACAGAAGGATTGGTCACTAAAATTCATTATAAAAGGAAGGAGATGCAATCAAGCAAGAGTGGTTAACAAGCCAGATGGGGAATTAAGCATGATTACGTTTCAATGGTGGAAAAGGCTTTTGCTTTTCACCAACCCAACCTTACTACTCGTAGCCAGTGGTAAAGGCTGATAAGTTTGACTTTCGGGGCATTACGATCAAAGCATCTATAGATTTTGGATGGTGGTCGCGCCCATAATGTCACGTACATAGATTTGGAAGTGTTGGAGTAGATTAGGAAATTAATTATCGATTGATGCAACTTGACGAGAGAGAGATTTATCTTTACGCTTGGTAATGATATTGCACGAATGTCTTTATTTCGTTGAGAGGAACTTGTAGTTGTCAACTTCATTCCATCACAAATCTTGTTTCAAGGAGTGGAAGGTTCCTTTCCGAGCTTGTTGGACCACAGAATATGTTCCAACTTCTTTTTTCTCTCCCCATTTTATGTTCACATCATTTTCTTGGCTGAACATGTGAATGCCCATGTTGATCATGTGATAGCCCTTGAAAGCTACGGTCATTGGCTATAATTCGAATGCTCACTTCCGCGTCCTAAGAACAGAAAAACTAGCATGTAGTTGCTTGTTCTCTCATGAAGAAATTAAGGTCTATTTCTCTTTCCTCCTTTTTTTCAATCAAGGTAATTCGTTGACAGATTTAAAATATGTAGAAATCAATAGAATCTCGTTAGATAAATGGAAATTGTAAATATTTTTCCTTAACAAATTAAATACAATATAAACTTTTCCAATAGGCTGCATGCATCTAATGATGCCAAATTTTACAAAGACAACGGTCATAGCCATTAAGAAATATGCTATAAATGTATTTTTGTCGTGTTTCCTAATAATCAAGATTTTTTGACAAAACGGTTAGTCTAACTTGGTGCGGGAGACTTTTGATCCTGAGCAATTATAAGTGCACCGAGAGCACTTTGCATTCAATGTAAAGTTGACAATCATAAATATTTTCATATACCACCTCATTCTCTTCAACAAGCACCGATCCGGAGGCCTTCACGAACGGTCTAACCTCACACAGTATCAATGTGACATCCGGATTTTTCGACACTATTTCGGTTAAATGAAATGGGTTTCTCATCGATGCACCTATAGTCATTTTCTCTGAACTGATCACTCACGAGACAACTAATCTATCAAGTAAAGCCGTTAAGGGATATAAACGAGACAAACTTGAGAATTCGATCGGAAATCAACTACTCGACCAAGCTAATCGGCAAGGGTCAATATGGCACTGTTAAATCGATTAGAGACCGGAGATAGGTCGATTTGATAGAAGCGCGTAACATAAATAATGGATAATTTCACCTGATTGCAAAATTCGCGTCAAACGACACTAAACCGATTTTTCTGTCGATTCTGTATCCAATACCCGTAATTGAAACCTTGAGATTTTTACGACAACCGAGAGTCGCTGATGAGTTGAAGATGCACAAATGTTGATCGAAATGATCGACCAGGGGTCAAATGCGTTAAAAATTCCTAAAAGCTACATAGTAGGTTAGGTCACGCTAAAATTGCATCCGGTTGAAATTAACCACGAAATTGAACTCAGTTTCGGGGATCGAAAATTCTAGTGTGTCACGATTTATTTTTAGGACATCATCTCATCCTTTGGATTATTTTCGGCGAGCCCGGAATTTTAGCGGAATATTAAAATTGGCAAATTGGTTTAGTGGAAATTCGGATGGCCATTTTTGGGTGGACTTTTGGCCTTTAAAAGGGATTGTTTGGTGAAGTAAATTGTGGAAATTGGTATGGGCTTCCTCCTCAGCAAATTTGGACATCAAATTGGAGAGATTTGTGAAGAAATTGAACAATTGTGGGTGCAAATTCATAGGGCAATGGGCTGCTGCTGTTTTGGCCTTCAATTTGGCCTTGTTTGGTGAAGAATGGTGAAGCAAATGGCTTGTGGATGAGGCTCAGCCGGCAGGGGGCAGAAGACTTTGAGCTTGAAGCAATTGACTGTTTAGATATTTGGCATGCAAGGCCACTGGCTCAAGCCAAGACTTTCAAACCCCTTTGTTCCCCCCTGTCTCCCTTCTCTCCTCCTTTTCCCCCTTGGTCGACCACTATAGTAGATCCACTGCATCATCTTCTTCTTCAGCTTCTTCTTCCTCTATTGTTGTTGAACCGCCACAGCCAGCCCCTCACCGAAGCAACCAGCCACCACTAGGCCTCACGCCGTCCATCTGAGCAAACCGCGCGCCGTCCACTTGCTCGAGCCCGACTGCCCATGCGTCGTCCGCCAACCCCTTCGCTGACCGCCTCAACCCATCCCAGCTCCACTCCAGCTCGTCCTTTTCGCCGCCTAACCATCTCCACCGTCCCCCGTCTCGTGACCAGCCACCGAGCCCCTCGACCAAACTTCAATTTAGCCCCACAGAACCAAAGCCCAACAGCAAGTTGTGAGCTTGTCGGACCTTTTCTGGCCCTTTCCCAACCTCCTTTGGTGTCGCCGTAGGCCCAGGTTTTGGCCGTTGTCGCGCCGCCGTCGCCGTGAATTGGTTTCTGAGCTAAACCGGTGAGTTTACCTCATAATCTTTAATTAGGATGCTAATTACACTTTGAGATGGATTAGTGACTAATTAGTGGATTAATTAGGCTAATTAGGGATTAGCGTATTTAGTTCATGTAGCTAAGTTAGTTAGAATGGATTAGTTAGGCTAAGTATTTTGTTAGGTTGTTAGTTAGGTGGTTTAGTTAGCTTAATTAGTTGATGTAGTTAGTTAGTTAAATTAGATTAATTAGCTTAAGTAGATTAGCTAGCTTAGCTTATGTTAATTTAATTCAATGCTTTAATTTAAAATTTTCAATTTATTTAATTAAATGTAATTTATTTAATTATTTATTAATTAGCGTAAATTATACTAGGATATCCAAAGTTGTTAGAATTTTGTGCTGATCGTCATGGTTGTATTGGTTTGTACAATTGGATGCTCGATAATGATTTTAAATTATTATTTCAAAAATATGAATTTTTGGTATTTAATTCAATGCTTTATTTAAATATTTTGCAATTTATTTAATTAAATGTAATTTATTTAATTATTTATTAATTAGCGTAAATTATACTAGGATATCCAGTTGTCATAATTTTGTGCCGATCGTCATGGTTGTATTGGTTTGTGCAATTAGATGCTCGATGATGATTTTTAATTATTATTTCAAAAATATGAATTTTTGGTGTTTAATTAGAAAAATACCGGGTGTTGGGTTTTGATACCAAATATATTTTAAGTACTATATAAAATCATGGGATTTTCAAAAGAGAGTATACCACTTTTTATGGTCCAATCTAATCATTTGTCCATGGACAATTATTTTACGTGGTGTTTTTAATATGAAGAATATTGGCCAAGTCCATTATTTGAAATTGAAGTATTTTGATGCAAAGCACGATGTTTTTAGTCGGACATGGATGTGCATGTGATCGCTATAAGAACCAGTCACTTGATGAGAATCGAGGGCGATGCTCCTATATGGAATGCCCTTGTCAACGGATGCCGGTCGTAGTGGAGGCTGGGCCGATGCTTTTTCGGGAATGCCGTCTAGTTGTAGACGTTACTGTGCCCGATGAAGCGAGCTGACACCCGGTTATGCCAGATGACCGCTGACTATTGAGTTAGCCACGGCCGTTGGGTCGTAACTAATTGGAACACGCTTGGGTGATTGATATAACCGCACCTGATTTTGGGACAAAATTATATGGCACAGAATGAGATATGTCATGACGATTTGGCCTAATAATCGGGACCCCTATGATTAATTGATATATAAAATTGAAGTGTTCCAATGATCTTGTACACTTGTTGCAATATATATGTATATGAGCTGTACTAATGTGTAGAGAGGTGTTGAGGCGAGATAAGTCTCATATGGTGTATGTTTAGGTTGCCTCTATGTGAATTATCGTCTTAATCGGGGTTTAGGGCGTAGACTCGCTAAGACATTTTCTCACCCCGTCGTGGTTTAAAATTTTCATGCCCTTAGATGGAGGTACGTCATGTACGTTATGGGGTCCCACAGGTGATGGACTTTCAGCACTCCTATTTCCCTATTCTCAGGACTAATCTGACCCACGAGCTAGTTGAGTCCATGGTCTTTGTCGAGGAGGGCCAACCTCAATTGGTATCACCGATACATAGCATGGTTCATTAACTTTCCTCAAGGGGGTTGAGAGGGTCCCCTACAGGGTTTTGACGGGCCTCCCATTAGGACCGGGAGTGGGAAGTAGGGCACTCTATGGATATTGACACCCCTAATGGTGTCATGGTGGACCCGGAGGCAATGACGGAAGAGTTCGGAGCTTAGAAGGCTCAGTAGTTCTTTTTGAGTTAGACTCTTATGTATAAACTAGTAGGACTAACTGGTTTTGTATATATAAACCTGGTTTGTTTATAAAGTATGTTTTGTTGTCATTAGTTGTCCTGCTTTTCTATCATATGTTTGTTTATAAAGTATGTTAATTCGCTTCAGCATTCGTATAAAATTAATGGGTCCGCGACACGTCCTGAGAACATCGCAATTTGATTGACCACCGAGGGATGTGCGCGCGCTCGAGATTTGGGGTGTGACAATCAACCTCCTCGCATTAGTCCCAGTACCACCGTTGATGAGTACCAACCTCACAGGTATCACTATGAGATGCCTTTTATTGTATACTTTCAACCAGTGCTTCACAATTTCAAACTGTCCACCTACATGCTAATTTGAATCACATTTTCTCTCAAACGGTGGTGTCGTCCTTTAACATCTTCTATCTTCGAGAAAATTTTTACAATGCTAGCTTTCAAACAGTTAGTTACATTTCCGCATTGTCACTAGAGAACTTGTCTGAACAATTTTCACATTTTCAATCGGTCTTATTTCGTCTCAACATCATCCGACGAAAAAGCTAATTTTGATAGCACCAGCTCTCAAACGAGTTAATGGCGCTGTCTATCTGAATAAATATATATATATATATATATATATATATATATCATATTTAGGCTGTTCCCCGCTCATATTTGCAAATTCAAAGTTGATCTCTAAACTACTAATTTACATCTGAGAGGGCATGTTAAAGGTGTAGAATATCGTATGTATCTGTTCTTTGTCAAGTTATTAATTCGTGCTATACATTTGGGGTCTTTTCCTCTTTGGTTTGGCACCTATAAGTAGATCACGGATGGTAACAATGCAGCTAAGTAATACAATCATTCCCCTTCACTATTCAAATTTCTGGCTATGCCCATTTTGCCAAAGCAAGCCCCAAGAATCGGTCGCGTACATTGTCATTGTCAATCCATGTTTCAAAGATTGATGCAACAGGCAGCTCCACCAAAGAATTAATGTGACGCAAGATAAGGAATCATAGAGAAAAGCAGAATGAGACTTGCTACTAACGCCACGCATGGTTAACATGTAAGTTATCGGCTATTAATTTGTGATAATTATTGGAGGGCTTTAGACAATTTTCGTATGATTGGGACATACTTAGCCTCTCTCAACGCAACATTTATGGTCGTGACAGAGACTTGACATCATGCAACTTAATCTAATGGCAAAGAGCTGGAGGACCACCTAATCCCCAAAGATTTGCTTGTGTAAATAGAGAAAGATGCTGATTCGTCACGAGCATTGCTCGATTTCATGCGCAGATTAATCATCATGATTTTCACAAGTGCCAGAAGAAATAATTGAACATTGGTCCACTTTGAGCTCATTATCTATAGAATTGGGAACCGTTTGAATACCGACTGTTGATCCGCTATTCTTTCGTACGAGCAAGAATTTTCTTAACCATCTTCAAATACATCAAAGTAGGATACCAAAAGCCAAACACCATGAACTTACATCACGATTCTTCATGCGTCGATTAATGCTCGGCTCGTCTGGTGTTGCTTATGCAGATTTATTTAAAAGGTAACGAAACATGAGATGAACCAGCTGCCTTTGAGGCCCATTGCGCATCCTCAAAGCACGGATTCGAGGTGCGTGCTGCTTTACTTTTATTTTTATTTTTATTTTTAAAAGAGGTGGCTCCCATTGTATGACAATTTGTCTCAAATGGATTCAAGAGGTGGCTCTCCCTATATAACATTTCGTCCTAAATAGGTTCGAGAGGTGGTTCCCACCGTACAGCCCTTTTGTTCTGAATATGTTGAAGATCTGACCTTTGGGTCGTCGTGTTGATATAATATTATTGGTAATACTCCAAATTCAAAACCCGAATATGAGTACATAAGATACCCTCAAATAATCATTGAACAATCGTAAGTAAGTTACAAAGTTCTTAAATCCTCAAATTTACATCATAATTAATTAGCAATAACAAAATATCTAGAATAATCAATCTTTTGTTGCGCTCTGATACTTTGGCAGCAAAAACTGCGAGTGGATCAGTTTCATTGCTGAATAAACGGATTATGGATTGAGCAAGTAATTGTATACCTCAACTAGCTACCATCAAATTATAGTTATGCACGAAACGTAATTTACATGTTTGATCCGATTCAGCTCAGGAAATGTGATGCATGATTATGCTACTTTTCCAAACACTTGAAGAGGCGAAAAACTACATAATTTACTGGACCCACCAAGAAGAATAACTTTAATATTAAATTCTCAAACGTCAAAATGATCTCAAGAGAGTTTCAGTAGGAAGTTCCAATAGCTGCAATATCATTAGTTCCAACTAAATAACTACCAGAAAACCTTTTTTTTTTTAAAGTATTATTGCTTTCAAAATTCCAAAAAAATCTTTTTCCTTTTAACACGTTTGAAACCTTTATAGGACATAAATAATAATTTTCTTAGTACATCTCTCGCATGAAATTTCGAGAAACTACACTGAATAAGCCGAAGACAAGGAAAGAGATAAGTAATCCCTGAAAGTGTCGAATAAATTGTCCTGTCTAGAAGAAGTTGGATGATGAGGCCCTCTCCCCTCCTTTCACGAGCTCAACATGGGCTTTCTAATCTTCTAGCCTTCGGGCTCAGAAATCTTTCAGTCATTAACTCGATCTTAAAGACTGCGAGTTCGGGCACTGTTGCTTATGTAATTTGGAGCCCCTTTTTATTTAGATCGAGGACGGTAAACGAAACTATAATATCGTACGGCGGGAGCCCCATTTTATTAAGACTTCGTTCACACAAGTAAAACTAATCATAATTGCTCCATCTCTTATTTCCTAACGCAGAAGGGAAATAAAGACTCAAAGACTAACTAATAAGTAAAGACAGATTTGTGTTAGGTATGAAGTAGATTAGAGAGGAAATATCATCGGGACAGGATAGTTGAAAAACTAGAATCCCAAAGATCGATGTTCCTTTCAATAAAAAAATTCGGGAAAATTTAGGAAAAAACCTCAATATCACAGTTTTCATAATCAACAATAACGAAATACTGATAACATGAAAAATAGCTTCTTATATATAAATAATGAAATAAGTAAACTAAGTAACATAAAATGTCATCTACAATGATTAAAACAACTAAGAAAGCTAATTAAAAACGATCCAAGTAGGATTTCTGTTCTAGATCATTTATTTATTTAGAATCAAACTCATGTTTTTAAGCAGCAGATGCTGTCCACAAAGTTTTACTAATTAATTGTTTGACCTACATGGTATAGGTCTACTAATATTGATTCGAAAACACTGCTCTACAAGTTGCTAGGATAAACAACAAATAAACATTAAAAAATGAGGGTTATATTAAGTAAGAGTTACCTCAGAACTTTGAAAATCATCTTGCATGCCAGCATTATGATTTGTTTATTGGTGCATAGATGGGCTAAGCCAGGTCTGATGTCTTTGAAAGCTTGGAAAGATTTTACTGTTGTGACGTAGCAGCGTTAAAGCTATAGGGTGCTTATGTGACATCCAGAATTTTCTATGTTTGGTAATAATTTTTAGGTTATAAAATTGAGTATTATTTAGCCTGGACTTTTGGATGGCATGTAGTGTGTCATCCTGATTTTCGATTCTATTTTCGACTAAATGAATTGGGCTTTTCATCGACACGCCTATAGCCTTTTTCTCTGAGTTGGCCACTCATGAGATAACTAGTCTATCAAGAGAAGCCATTAAGGAATCTAAATGCAACAAACTTGAAAATTCGATTAGAATTCGATTGCTCGACCGTGCTAATCTGCAAAGGTCAATACAACCCTGTTAAAATCGATTAGAGACCCGAGATAGGTCAATTCGACAGAGGGATGTAATTCAATTGTGGGTGATTCCACATAATTGCAAAATTTGCGTCGAACGGCACTAAACCGATTTTTCTGTCGAATTTGTACCCGGTGCCCGTAATTGAAACCTCAAGATTTTCACAACAACCGAAAGTTGCCTATGTGTCAAAGATGTGCAATGTGGATTGAAAATAATCGACCATGGGTTAGATGCACTAAAATTCCTAAAAGCTACCCGGTAGGTTAGGTCACGCTAAAATTGTGCCTGGCTGAAATTAACCACGAAATTGAACCCGATTTCAAGAATCGAAAGTTCTGGCGTGTCACGATTTATTTTAGGAACGTCGACCCATCCTTTGAAAAATTTCCAACGAGCCCGGGATTTTAGGCGAAAAATCAAGATTTCGCGAAATTGATCCAAGAATTCGGATGGGCTAAATGGAGTGCATTTTTGGCCTTCAAGTTAGATCATTTGGTGAAGAAAATTATGGAAAGTGGTGTGGGCTTCCTCCATGGTAATTTGGCCAGCAATTTGATGTCAATTGGTGTGAAATTAAGTTGAATTTGGAACGAAGACACATGAAATTCGTAGGCCATGGATGCTACAACCTTTTGGACCCCAAAAGTGGCTTGCTTAGGAAGATTTGAGAGGAAAATGGCTACTGGGTTAGGGCTGAAGCTGGTGGGGGCCTTGCATTTGAGTATTTGTGATATTTTAGCTTGACTTGTGGGCCTCTTGTCCCCCTCAAGCCAGCATCAGCCTATCTTCTTCTTCCTCAGCTTCTTCTTCCATTTCTCTAGCTACAAACCTCCATTTCCAGAGCAGGAAAACCAGCCAAGGCCAGCCACCCCTCACCGAGCCAGCATGCACCACTTGAGCTCCCTTGCACTCGTTCGAGCCGCCTGAGCGCCGGCCTGCCTCTGCCCGCGCGCCCACGCGCCCGTCCCCGTTGCGACTCTAGCTGCTCGCGCCTGAGCCCCGCCGTCCTTGCCATTCCGTCGAGCCATCTCTGCCCGCCTGTCCACCGCTCCAACACGTCCCCAACGCCACTTGGTCTCGTCGTGCCGTTCCCACACCAACCAAGCCGCCCGACCAGCTTCTTTGGTTCTGCCAGAAAATCGAAATCCTTGTTGGGCTGTGGGCCTACCAAGGCTGTTTTCGGGCCCTTCCGGGCCTCACTTGGTGTCGCCGTAGGCCCGAGTCTCGCTCGCCTCTGGGTCGCCGTCGCCGTGAACTCATTGGCTCGTTAAACCAGTGAGTTTACTCTCTAAACCTTAATTAGGAGGTTAATGATGCTTAGGGAAGGGTTAGATTAAGTTAAGTTAGATTAGTGTAACTAGTAGCTTGTTTAGTTAAAATTAAATTAGTTAGATAGGTCAATTAGGTGGTTAGTTAATGTAATTAGTTAGTTTAATAGGTTATTATGTAGGTAGGTTGGTTAGAGTAATTTGATTAGTACAATTAGGTGGTTATGTTAGTGTATAAGCTTAATTAGTGA
This sequence comes from Eucalyptus tenuipes, assembly GCA_014182365.1. Taxonomy (NCBI): domain Eukaryota; kingdom Viridiplantae; phylum Streptophyta; class Magnoliopsida; order Myrtales; family Myrtaceae; genus Eucalyptus; species Eucalyptus tenuipes. The sequence continues at coordinate 14,237,585 of CM024546.1, read as the reverse complement.
TTTGTTTAAGTATTTTGCATTTATTTATTTATTTTGTAATTATTTAATTATTTATTAATTAGTGGAAATTATCTTGGGATAGTCGGTTGCTAGAATTTCGTGCCGATCTTCGTGGTGTAGTTGGTTTATGCAATTGAGTGTTAAATTGTGCAATTGGGTGTTGATTGGTGATTTTTGAGCTATTATTCCAAAATTATGGATTTTTGGTATTTAATTAGAAAAATACCGAGTGTCAGGTTTTGACACAAAAAATATTTTTAGGTACTTGTATCAAATAGTGAAACTTTAAAAGTGAGGATATTGCATTTTATGGTTCCATCTGATCATGTACCCACACACAATTATTTTACCGGGTGTTTTTAATATGAATAAAATAGGCCAAGTACATTATTTAAATTGAGACATTTGAGTGCAAAGCACAATGTCCTTGGCCGGGATTAGATGTGCGTGTGAACGTTATGAGAACCCGTCACGAGCTTTTACGCCGAACAATGCTCCTTTGGGAATGCCGTCTAGATGTAGACGTTGTCATGCTCGATGGGGCAAGACGACGCTCGGCTATGCTGGATGACCGCTGACTATTGAGTCGGCTGTGGCCATTGGGTCGTAATTAATTGGAATGCTTGAATGAGTGATATAGCCGCGCCTGATTATGGGACAAAATTGTGTGGCATGGAATGGGACGTGACGTTATGATTTGGTCTTATAATTAGGACCCCTGTGATTCATTGATTTATAAAAGTAAAGAGTTCCAGTGACTGATTGCATTGACTGTGGCATCCGAGAATTTCGACGACCCGAAATATTAATTTTGAGGGAAAGGAGATTTGTCTTTGAATGGCCATATGGACAATTACATCATCGGCTACCTTATTTGATCTCTTGGACCGAACCCCCTATGTGAAATTTTTTTATGGGAATATAATATTGATTCCTATGTAAAAATCAAAATGCCCTAAAGTGGTGTAGGAATTATGGGCTTATTATTATTTTCTAAAGGGCCATTTAAATTGGACCACTAGGCCTCAATTTTTTGGGCCCAAAGCAAGCCAAGAGGCCCACAAAGCTGTCGGCCCATGGGGGGAGAGAACCAGATGGAGAAGCCCACGCCACCTCCTCCATTTGTCCTCTTGATGAAGCCACTTGTCTTCTTGTTGAAGACACTTGTCTTTCTCTTGGAGCCAAGTGTCTCTTGCATGCAAAATCCAATGATTGCTAGCTATTAAGCCAACAAAAGGAAGAGGGGGAGGCGGATTGATGGAGGAACCGCCGAGAGAGAGAGTGAGACCGAGCGGGCGAGCGAGCGAGAGAGAGAAGAGGAGAGTTCGAGCGAGAGAGAGAGGAGGAGAGTTCGAGCGAGAGAGAGAGGGGCGAGTGCGGGCCGCGAAGGGGAAGAAGAAGGCTGTCTTCCGCCATGTCCCAGCTGCCGCCATCGACGCCACGTAGTACCGCCGTCGATCGAGCTGCGTCCAGAGCCCCAAGTTGCCGATTTGCTTGTTGTGGTTACTTTGGACTTGAGGCAAGTAGAAGTTCATTGATCTATGTCTTTGCATGCTGCAATTATCTGGTGAAATGCTGGTAGATGTGAGAAAATGCAGAATTGGGAACTGCATGTTTGGATTTTGGATGATTGAGATGAAGATTGAGTTTTGTTCTGTGGAGGATTAAATGTATTGTTGCTGTGTTGTGTTGGATTGAGCTTGATGAGTGCTAGGTTGAAGTTAAAAGTCATTGCATATTGCTTTTGAGTCTTGCATGTCTCGAAAATTGAGTGTAAGATGGCTGTGTTGGTGGAGCAAGGTGTAATAGTGGTTGTTGAGTGAATTAGAGTATTTACCTTGAACCAGTAAGCTGTACTGTAGGAGACAGCATGACCTTTGATGATTCCACGATTTCTCTGTAATTTTATAGATAGAATTGGACTTCGTGTCCTTCATGAAAGTTGTAGATGACATCTTGAGGAGTAACATACTAAAATTTTAGAATAAATGGACAATTTTTGGTCGATGAAACGATTTTCTTTGTAAATGTTAAATCTGGAAGCTATTACAGCGTGTTAGTAAGGAATATCGAAATTACTGCTCTTGATATACAATGAATCTGACTTAGTGTTCTTCACAAAACTTTTACCTCTAGGTCTTATCTATAACATATCAAAATCTCAGAATTTTCTGAGTTCATTTAGGGGTTATTCCATAATTTTCATTAAAACTACACATTCTGGTTTTTAAGCTGTTATACTCCGACTTTGCTCAATTGATTTCAAAAGTAAATGCATGTTGAGTGGTTATATGACATGATGATACTGGCATTGGCATATCATGCAATATTGAGATGTGATGAGACTCAAGAGACATCTTGTCATTGCATTGAAAAGTGTTTTGGAAATTAAGATGTTAATGCTACCGTTGGACCCTCGGGTCAACGATGCCCCGGGAGTCGAGATGCCCAGAGGTTCAAATGAGTTGATGCCCTTTGGATGCCTGGTTGTATTTTGAATACATGCCCAGAGGATTTTCCCAGGAGTTTCGGGATGCCCGGTGGTATATCGGTACGTAATTCTGGGGGAGGCCCGGTGGTATGTCGGTACGTAATTCCGGAAGGTAGGGGTAACCATTTTCATGGCCAGCCCCGGCAATTCCTCGTGATGCCAGGTGGGATGCGAGATGCCCGGAGGTGTGTGCTGGAGGACTTCGCGATGCCAGGATTGGGTGCGAATGCCCAGAAGGACGCAAACATTGGTCCTCTGGGGGGGGTGAAACCCTTTGAATGTTAAAATTGATGGTTCCACTAAGTGTGCGTGTGGTCGGGTTATGAGACTAAATTGTATGGCATGGAATGAGACGTGTCATAACAGTTTGGCCCCATGATCAAGACTTGTGTGACTAGACATGATGCATCTTATTGGTTGGAAATGCACTGGTCATTGTATTGAAGAGTTTTATGGTTTGGATGCATACTCATTCATGGATTGCCTATCTTTTCTACCTTGCATGAATCTAGATATTGATGGTACTGCGTGATATAGCTTAATGAATCTTTTACTGCTGAGTGGTTGTACTCACCCCTTTCGGGGACTAACATTTCAGACTAGATAAGATGCCTCTGCTATCACCGCCACCAGCAAATGGATCGAGTGGTTGGATATGACTGCGAGGAGGAGGACAGCAAAGGAAGGAACTTTTGGATGCCAACACTGATCGATGGACTTTAAGTATACGACTGTTGGAAGAGATGTCGGTCATCTTTTGAAATATAGCCGAGTATAGAAAACCTTGGCATTTTGATGTACCGACTAATGATGTCCATCAAGTTATGTAAATAAAAGTGTTCGGCTTTAACTTATAAAATGTTCAGTTGGTGTGCATCGTTTTCTGAATATAGGGAAGGGAGTTGTTGGATACGCTTCCGCCATATAAATTGTGCAGGGATCGATCTAAAGGATATAAACCCCCAGGATTGACAGACCTTCAGGTCAAGTAAGAGAAAGATAAGTGAACTGTGGCGACCCCATCGAATCGGGGGCCGTTTGGGGGTGCCACATTGACTCCATATATAAATGCTATATGACCTGTACTGACGTGCAGGAAGGTGCTGAGGCAAGGTAAGTCTTATGTAATGTGTGATTAGGCTGCATCTAGGTGTATTATCTTCCTAATCGGGTTTAGGGTGTAGACTTGATGAGACATTGTCTCACCCCGTTGTGGTGTACAATTTACAGGTCCTTAGATGGAGGAGCGTCACGTTCGATATGGGGTCCCGCAGATGATGGATTTTGAGTTTACCTCCTTCCCTATTCCCGGGGACCACCCTGACCAGAGAGTTAGTTGAGTCCATGGTATGGGTGATGAGGGCCTACCTCAGTTGGTACCTCACCGATTCATAACATAGTTCATTAGCTTTCAACAAGGGGGCCAGGATTGTCCCCTGTTGGGTTTTGATGGGCCTCCCATTAGGTCTGGCAAGTGGGAAGTAGCTTACCCAATGGATCTCGACACTCCTGATGATGTCGTGGTGGACTCGGAGAGCATGGTTGTAGTGCTAGGAGTTTAGATAGCTCATTGGCCCTTTTTGATTAAGACTCTTTTGTATATAACCTAGTTTGTTTATAAAAGATGTTTTGTGTGAATTGATTGTCCTGCTTTTCTATCCCATGTTTGTTATTGTTTAGAGATTGTTATTTCACTTCCACATGTGCATGAATTGATTGGGTTGGCGACGGGAACGTCACAATTTTATCGACCACCGAGAGATGTGGAAGTGCTCGAGGATCGAGGCGTGACACGTAGTGTCATGCTCTGGGCTCTACCCTCGGCGCGGGAACTTAATGTCCTCAGATGAAGGACTAACTCCTAATGTCCTAGGAGGCGTCGTTATCCCATTGATTTTATCTTTAACTTTAAATACATGTGGAAGCATGCAATTTCTAATCACTTAATCAATCAACAACAACAAACAATGGATAGTCAAGAAGAAAACACACACACACACACATACTGCATAACTTCCCATCTTTATTTATCCAATCATAATGCTTACAATTTATAAGCCCTCACTTCTGGGGCCATTCTAAACTGGTCACCCCCACACACACAAAATGATATTAAAAGGGGGGAAATCAAAAGCTGTAAAGGGGAGCCTATCTCCTCTACCCATATCTAACCAAAAAAAGGGGTTCCCTACTAGGATCTGCTATCTAAGAAGCACCGACACTCTTAAGGAGACTTCATGTCATGTCCAACATTACGTTTGATATGCTCCGACATGCGATCAATGAGTATTAGAAAATCTGACATATGGTCAACTTTTCCAAATGCACTTCCGGCATGTGATTTCATAATGCACGGGGTCAATCTTAAAAAATTTCAATACTTAAGGGGTCAAAATGTAAATACATGAAAAAAAGAAAAGAAAAAAGAGTAGGGATTGTGGCTAGGGGTTGCTGTTGCCGCCGTTACCACTGTTGGAAGGGGGCTGGCCCTCTCTTGGGGCTAATGAGGCCTTGTCTAGGGTTAAGGAGGCTTGTCGGCCATAGGCAAGGCTTGGCGTTGCCTAGATTTAGGTAATCCTCGACGGCCTCCACCAAGGCATTGCCCAGATCTAGGAAAGTCTCGTCCGAGTGGCCTTGCCTGGGTCAATGAGGGCCGCCCCTCTCCTCTACCTAGGGTTGATGACCTTGCTGGTAGTGGCGCTGGCAATGGCAGCAATAGTGGTGTGCCTGGCCACAGCCATGAACCTACCTTTATTTATATATTTATTTTTTTCCATTTTTTTTAAAATTATTTTCCAGTTTTGTTTCTATAAATCCTATTTAAAGAAAAAAGTAATAAAAAATTTCATGCAGGATAAATAAATAAATTTTAAAATACCACAGGACTTGTAGTGCACATATCCCCTAAATTTAATATTGAAACGTGGACTGGTTGTTTTTTTTTCCCCTCCAAGTTTTATAAATTATTGTAATGGAAAGTGGTTGAATTTGTCAAATTAATGTTGAATTAATGTTTTTAGTATAAATTAAATCTAGGCTCTTATTATTATTATTATTTATTTGTGCATTTCTTTATATAAAAATATATTTAATATAAAACATGTTGGAACATGTCGGAATTCTCTATTTTTTGAGAAATGACGTGTTGCCATGTCATGTTGTGTATCCATGTTAATGCTATATAGCCTACTATCTAGGCATCATCCATAGAGCTGTCTGGTAGGCTTGTATCCTCGCCCAGTCCAATAAACCATGGAACCCATACAATAGTGGTCACTCATTAGAAAACAACGTCTTCCTTAAACACATCTCACAGTAGTCTCCATGCTGAGAGGTACCCCAAAACACATGAAGCGGTGAAGTAAGGGGTCTATACCTATTGACTTGAAAAAAGTGAAACAACAACAGCGAGTTGAAAACTCAATAAATAAAGATCCTAAACCTTGTATAGGCAAATGCCTTGCACCCGAGTCTTATGATTTCCTAACCTAAACATGTCGATGGAAGATCAATAAGAAAGCCTATGCTTTGCCTTAACTATATAAATGATGGAACCTATCCTCAACCTAAGTCCCTCGAGTCTAGACAAAGGCATATGAATCCACACGTATCACAATTAATGCAAATAATAGCCAGAACATTCACACGTGATGGATATGAGTATCCACAACAATATCAAAGCATTCGAGACTCAAACAACAACCTTCAAGACATCCACAAGCCTCTCGCTTTATGAACGATGACGATCATAGCATGCAGGTGACTTCTAAGTCACTAAATAACATTTAAATCACGCATGCGTCTCATGCATAAAATACTCGAGCCATAAAACCACTTTTAAAGTATGCACATAGCCCCTCAAGAATCACTCGGCATCCCATACTACCATGCTATCTTGAGTCCAATTATCAATCACACAGCCAAAACTCTACAGCTCTTTCGAAAACCTCCGAGACATCGTCTCAATTCCATTGAGTATGGCATCCAAAATCCAACGGTCATCATTCCGATATAACTTATCCGGCGAACGGCATCCTACTGACGTGGGGACATCCCGTTGACGTGGGGGCATTATTTTATTCTCACTAACGAGGCGTCCCATTGACGTAGTGGTATCGTCTTGAAATCCATCGATGACGGAGTTCCTCGTATGACCACACGAATCAAGCATTTAAGTACGAATGCCCTAAGGGCATGCTAAGCGATGTGTAACTCATGCCCTAATGTATATGCAACAATAAAGTGTGTTGAGCACAAAACTAGAATCATGGCTTAACCCGTGACGCTCTAGAACCTGCCTAGGTCAAACCCAAATTGAACAATACACCTCAATATCGCTGAACCAAGAGAGTGACCAGGCTTGATGCACTTCCATGCATGTCTAAGAACCAACGCCATTCTAGATTTAGCGGTTCAATGTAAACTTAAGCTTCAACCATGAGCTGTGGACATCTATATGTAAAGATTACTTCATATAGCATTTACAAAACCATCCATGGCATTCAAATATGAAGATCAAGCATAAGTAACAATAGCAAACGTTCTACAAGAACAATCGCGGCAAGCCTAAACCTAAATGAACCATTTCCACAATTTACACCAATCCCGAACAATCTCAACTATCACATACTTGTTATTTGTTCAATCCCAAACCATATAGATCAAGCATATCATGAGCAAACCATACAAAATTATGAGTTCCTCAACCTAGGGTAGTCCTACAACACTATAGGTAGTCCTAAATCCGAGTCGCATAATGCAATGGCCTAGCCAACATTTTAGAAATCTACTTACAAAGAATTGAGATGGGATGAAGGCGGTCGGGTAGAGGCTGGAGCATGGCAAGCAAACAAGTAGCAGCTCGTAGACAACGATGACCAACAATGGCATCTAGGCAAGCAATAGTGAGTGACCAGGTGGGCGAAGGTCAATGGTAGTGTAGTGGAGGGCAGAGGATGGTGAGGGAAAAGAAAGGAAAAGGAAGAGAGAAGAGAAAGGAGAGGGGAGGGGGAGTTGGCCAAGTAAGGGAGAGAGAGGGTGAGAGATAAGAAGAAGAAGAAGAAGAAGAAGAAGCTTGAGGAGAAAGTATGTCTATCACATGTCTATCACATTAATTGCCCTTGAGTTATTGTCCTTCTCTCATGCTTACTTCAAACTTGGGGAGCAAAAGAAGATCTTGGCCCTTCATCAAGCCAAGAGCCTTGTCCAAGATTAAGGGCTAGGATGGCTTCTTGAAATTCAATTATTTGATAGACTTAAGAGGGCAATTTGGTCCATTCCTCTTATCTATCCCAAAAGTGGTGCCTATCCTTTGTCCATGACCTAAAAAAGTTGGTCTCATCTCAATTTAAATCTAAATAGGCTAAATTGATCTCACTTCTAAGTTCGTTAAAGTTTGTATCCTCAAATTAGCACATTTCTCCAATTATACACTAACATGCTTACTAAAATAATTTCAATTAGTAATGAATGCATTGATAACATCTACAGTCGATACTCGCAATTGGACCGAGGTGTTAGTTATATGCCCTAAAGCAACCATGTAATAGTTACATGTTAGCGATTTTAGTTGTGTTGTCAAATTAAAGGTAAAGACGTATTCATTCATTTGTCCAATTATCTATATTAATGATTCCATAAGATCAATTGTGACTAAACTTATTCTTAAGACGTTAAGACGGGTTCACAGTTAGACTGAATCTTTAAACCGTTCCCGGTCATTGGATCATTGAGTGGATATTAATGATCCTGTTGAGACCAGTGTGTTTTTAGCTTCACCATTAAGTATTGGATGCTTAAGGTAATGACGAGTCACGAGTCATTGGGTATTATGATGCCCGAGTTAGAACACAGGTGCTTGTAGTAGACAAGTTCACTAAACGTGACATACATAGAACGATTGGCAACATGGAATCTTTTAGCAAGGTCAATGACTAATCGTTCTTGCTCTGGTCTTGTATAAATAATCCATAGACCTGAGGCATAGTGTTAACTTGTGTGTTGGATGGCTATGGTTCACGGGTATGCATATTGGCGGCTCATTGATCCGTCTCTGTACCTGATGGTCATAACTCGTTTACATACGAAGTCACACATGTGTGCGCGCAACATGGAATATGTCTCATTGTTACATGCAAGGTACAGTAATGATGTCCTATGCGATCTAATTGTGACACTGCATTGAAATACTCGGCCGGGGTTGTAACCGAGAAAAAATTGTTTATGTCTCGTGTAAAATGCAAGTCAATTAGATTTGTGCATATATGATCGAATTGGTGACTTGACAAATATTCCATGCTCTTTATTCAATTGGACATAGTAAGATAGAGGGATTGAATTACACTATAGCCAGAGCTGACAGGTTCATTATGTTATTAAAACATTCACACTATCTAGGTAGCCATGACATATTGCTAAATGTCAATCATGGCTTGTAGGACCTAGAGATTAATCAAGACAATCAAATCTCTTGGGAGTACTAAAGTGTTAGTACAAGTCTTACTACCAGTTCAGTGATGAACCTAGGAATGTCACACATTATAACCAATTCACGCAATCAAACATAGCCCACTCACGAGAGCTGTTCTCTTGCTTACCCAGGTTCTAGAGGAAGTAGTCTATAACTTATTTGAGAAGTTATAGACTAGCTTCTGGAGGAAGTAGTCATTAACTTAATTGAGAAGTTATAGACTAACTAGCTTCTAGAGGAAGAGCTCAATAACTTATTTAAGAAGTTAAAGACTAGCTTCTAGACGAAGTAGCTTTTGGAAAAAGTAGTCAATAACTTCTTTGAGAGAGAACTATATGGTTAGCAAACATTTGCTAACAACGTGTAGAGAATTGTCTCCACAAGATTGCTAGCACAATTACAATGGAGATTACCTGCAAGCTCATTTTCGTTTGAGATGCGTTGGTGGTGTGTCTGAACTAGAGGCCCGACATTTGTGGGGCTCGAATTGAAGAACATCTTAATCAAGTTGTTTCAAACACACTTCGAGAGGTAATCCGTATAACTCTTTTTGATAATATGATTTTTTTTAAAACGCACGAACAACACCTTTGGAGGAACATGTATAGTAAAATTTTATCTTTGCTTCCGCTGCATTTATGTTTATTTAGCCTATATATGTTCTGTATAATCCCAACAGTGGTATCAGAGCCAATCCTTAGACATTTTCGTGCGTTTAATTGATTTTGGTTTATATTTATTTTTGGGTTCTAATGGCCAATTCACTTTGGTTAAGAGAATCGCTTGCTCTTATATATAATAGAGCAAAAATTGGAACTAAATCAATTTTGAATCAAAAATATATAATTTGCTATATTTTGTGTTTATCTTCTGCAAAATGATTCACACATGGGAATCTAGAGGCAGTAATGCGACTACCGCTTGGAATCATGCTCGTGAAATTTCTTTCACCGGTTTTGATCTCTTGATGTGGCTTGCGTTGCTTGGCCGTGAATTTGATATGCAGAACTTTATTTGTTCCTTCAAGAGCTTTAAATTATGAATTTATGACTTGTAAGGAAGGATGGTGATCATGGAAAAATCCCTGATTAATATGATTGAAGTATGAAGAGGATGTTCTATTACAAAAACATTAAAATGGCTAAATGGGCCTTATTGGCTTGAGATCTATTGAGCCATAACTCCATGATCACCACGTAGGATAGATATCTATTTATTTATTATGTTTATGTTTTTATGCATGTTAAACCGGTTAATGTGCAAATTGAGACCGTTAATAACTACCGAAACCTCCTTATTAATAATATTAACTCGAAACGAGTTTCGAACTTGTGGCCTTCCGTTGTCGTGGTTTGATGTAACATTATAATGGTTGATTGACCGGCTATGTACACATAGGGGTTAATTGCGATTCATAATATTAGACCACTCCATTGATTTTCAATAACTTGCATGAAATGATGTACTAGACTTAACTATGATCATGATGCCAATAACTGTCAAGTGAGGTTTTTAAGGTCTAGAGGCCAAAGTTATGATTGGGACTCACATATGATGCGTTGAACAAGTTGGTTCACTCACTAAGTTCATAGAACACCAATAACTATCAAGTGAGGTGCACTTTGTATTGGTGGGACTCCAATCCCCACTAGTAATCTTTACCGAACAAAAGATTACCGTTTCCTATATTAAGGAGTATGGGATTCGAATATAAATTTAGGGTTCATTCATTTCGCAGAAAATATCATGTTTCCGAAAAACATTTTCCTAGAAGTCATTTTCTAGGAAAATGACTCTATTTTCTAGTATTCAGCCAAAACCTAAACTTTGAGTGAAAAATATTTTCAATCATTCGTTAGCTAATTTAATTTTTTGGTAAAAATTATCAAAAATTGACTTTTAATATTTTTAATTGACCAAAAAATTAGTTTTATTTTTTTATATTTTTTTAAAAATGAATTTTTAATTATTTGTATTTTAAAAAAATCGAAATTTAAAGGATCTATTTCATTTAAAGGCCAGAATGAAATAATTATTTTGAAATACAACGGCTAACAATATATTTTTTGCATAGATATATTAATACTCTGAAAAATGGCAACCACAAACCCACTCGCTTCTATACTTGACAAGAATTGTTTGACTAGACCCAATTTCACTGACTGGGTGTGGAATTTGAGAATTGTTCTCAATTCAGAGAAAATCGAGTATGTACTTAATGAAAGATGCTAGACTCTTTTCCTTAGGGTGGGACTTAAGAGGAGCGCATCGCTTATGATAAGTGGTGTGACGATGACTTAAAAGTTAGGTCATATATGCTTGCTTAGATGCATAATGAAATGCAGAAGAAGTATGAAACTATTGAAAATGCTAGGTCGGTCATCTTACACTTAAAGGAATACTTTGATGAGAATGGTCGAACCTCTAGATATGAGATATCTAAGGCATTATATCGTATGAGGATGGTTGAAAGATCATTAGTTAATGATCATGTTTTGAAAATGACCTGGCACGTTGAAGAGTTGACTAGGCTAAATCTTGTTATGGACAACGAGTTAGCTGTGGTTTCGTCCAAAACTTCCACATGCATAAGATGGAAAAAACTCTTGCTGAGTTACATGGCATGCTGATAGTTTATGAGAAGGAAATGCACAACACAAGGACCAATGTAGTGGCTATGGCTAAAGCTTCTTTTTCAAAAGGTAAGACTGTTTTGAAGAAAAACAAATGGAAAAGGCCTGTCAAACCTTTTATGAATGGACCTAGACTTAGAACCAGGGAAGACGAAGTCAGTTTCCTACAGGTATGCCTTCCCACAGTGGGCGAACAACTCCCGTTCAAGCCCTTCAACCACTTTGCCCTTTAGTTCAGAGCCTAGAGACACTCAGAGATGCCAGGATGGTAGCATTTCTAACTTTCCGAGCTGCATTTCTGAGATGATCTTACCAAGCCGGAGAAGAAGAGAAATTTAGAAAGCCATGGAGAGTTTTCACAAAACATTCACTTGACTTCAAGGAACTCTGCCCAAGACATTCCATCCTCCTTGCCTTTTATAGGTAATAAGAGGTCACACACAAACAAGGACCATGCTCACGGGTCTTCAAACAAATAGAGGCATCGGAAACTTCCGGTAGAGAATTATTCGTACAATATGAACAATGACAACGAACAGTGATTTCCCTAGCCTATTACTACAGTAAAAGTGAATAGTAACTTGCTATAGTGACTTGTACGGTCAGCGGTCTCATCCGTCGCACGCATTGTAGTCATAATCTGAGTCATCTAAACTATGCATTGCTAGAAGGTGTTTTTCATATGTTTGCTCAAGTCCTACAAGTGAGTCTAGCGAGAGAATTTGGTTTAATGGCTTGATGCTGGGAGGAGCCTGTAGTGTTGGCAAGAATGATTGGCTGAGGCCAATTGGATGGCTGAACATAGTAGGATGTGTCTATGTTCTGAGATAAAGACAAAGGTCCTTGATCATAGGGGTCTTGGGAAAGAGGGCCTCCCCACTGTGCATAGGGGTCTTAAGAGGACTGTGCATCTTCAGAGGACTGCACAGGGTCATCTGTGTCTGCCATTTCTTACTCCCGTGATGATGTAGCTTGTCCGAATTCCTCGAGTGCTTCCTTGGCTTCTGGTGCGAGACTATAATGATCCCATGTAGTTGGTACATTATAATTCCATGCATCTTCAGGAATGGTCTTATTTTCCTCGCACAAGATTCTTTGGAGTTCTCGATACCGGTGCTCACAGCAACCAACAGGTCCTAAATAAGATTTGTGAATCCGAGCTTTTGCACTGTGTGGTTGAGGTTTATAATTTGAGGAGCATTGATAATGTTGCCATTATTTGTGACAAATGCCCATGGTCGTCGGAAAAACAAAATAGTATGAATCTCAGGGTTTGGCTGTGTGGTTCTCAGTTCCTTTTGCAAAAGATATTTCCAGTGAGTAGGGAGATAAAACCAATTAAGGAAATCCAAGAGATTTCTGTCACTCTCATTTTCAATGTTTCCTCTGCTAAGTCCAAATAGCCTTGTGAGATTGGCAGTGAATCGTCTAGTTGGAATTTCAATAGCTATTAAGTACTTATTGGTTAAGTACCATAATAACCACAGAAGTTGGTCAGGAAAATCATCTTCTTTCCAGATTAGAAGATGTATGAACAGATAGTCCGAATTTAATCCAAAAGGATAAAGAATCGAACCTCCATTGAGTCTGAATAGTTCTGTGTGGCATTGTCACATGAGATTATCCAGATTTTCAATGAGGCTATCATTCTGGATTTGCTCAATGATCTCTCGGGGGTATCGCCAACTTGGCCACTCTTTTATCAAGAGTATGAAAAGCATGCCTCATGATGTACATGTTGATTTCTACTGGTGTTTTTGGTCTTGACAAGAAGTCAGCAAGCACATTCTTCTTTCCGACAATATGTTTGGTTTCAAAATGGTATTTTGAAAACCATTCAGCCCATTGAAGCAGTTGAGAATTTGGAACTTGCCTTTGTTTGAACTTGGTTATCTGAGGTAAAGAGGCCATATCCAATTCTACCAGGAAGTGATGGCCAATGAGATGGAATTCAAACTTTTTTATCCCATTTTTCACTGCCAAGATTTATTTGAAAGTGGAATGATAATGCATTTCAACTTGGGAAAATTTTCCACTTTTGTAAGCACACAGGTGTCTCTTTCCATCAATTTCTTCAAATAGGATGGCTGCCCAGTATTCATCATTGGCGCCAGTCTGGAGATTTTTCTTCCCTATTAATGAGATTTGTAACAGAGGAAGAGTCTGCATAATCTCCTTAAGCTCAACGACTGCTTTACTCTAAGATTTTCCCCAAAGTGGGGGATTTTTCTTCAACATCGTCTGCAATGGAATCAGCAGTTTTGCAATGTTTGAGACAAAGTCCCTGAAATAATTAATGATCCTACGAAATTGCTGAACTTGCTTTGTTGTGAAGTTTGCTTCAGGAAACTTCAACAATTCCAGAGCAATATGTGGCCCTGAGTAGTATGTGCCTTTGTTAAGGTGCATACCAAGAAATTCAATTTCCGTCTAGGCAATATTCATTTTTCTTTGAGAAAGCATAATCTCATGCCTCTTCACGATTTCTGCAAACTGCTCAAGAAGTTGGCAGTGCGACTGCTCATCAGGACTGTAGAGAGTAGGATATTGTCGATGTTTACTGCTGCACTTGACAGGATTGGTTGGAAAATTTGACACATGGCCTTTTGGAATAGGGATGGTGCTACCTTTAGATCAAAAGGAAGAACTTTCCATTGGAAATGTTGGTTCAGGATACAGAACCCTGTCTTGGGTCTATCTTCACGATGGATGCCCAATTGCCAAAATCCAGCTTTGAGATAGAATTTGGAGTAGATGTGGGCCTTGGTTAGTCCAGTAAAGAGGGAATTTCTGAAAGGTAAAGGGAATTTGTCATCTTGGAGAAAAATGTTAAGAGGCTGGTAATTAATTACCAATCTCATCTTCCCTTTGCTTTGCTCAGCTCGCTTATTGACATAAAAGGCTTCACAAGCCCATTGAGAATTGGAGATTTCAATAAGGCCTTGCTGCAATAGTTTAGCACATTCCCTTTGGGCTAAAACCAGGTGCTCTGGCTTCATTCCCATGTGACTTGACTCAGTAGGATTGATATCTTCATTCTTTTTGAAAGGGAGGAGGACAAAGAACTCTGCATTTTCCCATAAAAGGATGAGAACACTTTTGGGTGAATTCAGAATGAGATTCTGAACAGGATTCCAACAATTTTTGCATGATCGGATCTAACAAACTCATCTGAATGGAAAAAAGTCTCTGAGTATTGATGAATTCAGAGAATTGGTCCTTATACTTAAGACATTTCCAGGAATGATACGAAACTAAGAAATCTGAGTCATGATGTCCCCACCAATGATCAAATCTTTGTTTGGGAGACTAGATCTAAAGATTTTTGTGGTTGTGGAACACTGGGGAAAGAACTAAACAGTTACTGGGGTAGTTCTTACATTTGTAGAAAAAGTATCTCCTGAGGCAAAATTAAAATATCGAATGCAAGAAGTAAGGATTTTCACAGGAAAATAAGGACAATGAATTTGGCTTGAAAATATGTCAGTGCTTTATTCTGGAGAAGTGGGAGATATGTGAAAAATATCTTCAGGATCTGAATTTGAATCAGTTTCACTAGAAGTTTGTTAACAAGGGCTGACACAGAGAGTTTGTTTAAATGGTTCTTCATCCGCAGAGAATAAAGATTCAATACCAATTTCATTCTCTATATGATATATCAGATGATTATGACCTTTTTTTGCTTGGGGACAAATTTTTGTGAAGTGTGCTTTCTGATTGCAAATGAAACATCGATTTGATTTCTTGTGGCCTGAGTGATTTTTCCTTTTGCATAAATATCGCCATTTATTCTTTCTTTGGAAGTGCTTAGAGCCATGCCTGGATTTCTTTATCCAAAGCTTCTTAAAGTGCTTCTTTTTTTATGGATGATTTTCCACAAGAGCCATCACAGTCTTGCTTTGAGCATTTCATCTTTAGCCTTTGGCGAGAATAGGCTACATCAAGTTCTCTGTTATCCTCGACATAAGTCTGGATCATTTGACGTTTTATACACAATTCTTCAAGGCACAGATGGATTTCTTGTTGGATTTCTCCCAACAGAATATCTTGAATCCTCCTTTGTTTGCTGAGAAAAGTTCTCTCAACCTGTTGATACAACTCTTTGGGGATGGAGGTCAGAAAACATGCTTCAAATTTGGATGATCTCCAATTTGATAGAAGAGCTTAAGCATTTCTCGATAATGCTTATTAAGATGTTTTTTCTGGAGAGAGCAACATCTACTTTCGAAAAATTCTCTCCTCTTGAGCTCTTGGAGGTCATAAGGTTTTCCAACAAAAAAATGATATAGATGGGTGATAGCATGACCAAAATCAGGTGAAAGTAAAAATTGAAGTTGGTTTTGTTCTGTCACAGATTGCCACCGATGCTTGAGGCTACTAGTAAACCTTGTGACAAAACTAAGAAGGACATCATACTTATCATGGTTGGTAGAGCATTTAACCAAGTATGAAAATCCTCAAGTCTTTCTGGCCATTTGTGATAGGGAGTATCATCAACAGTAAAAAACTGTTTAGATGCATTAGACACATGTTGGTAGGGATTGTTTGGCTGAACAACCTCTAGTTCAGAAGGGTTTGATTCCATATCTTGGTCTGAAGGATCGGCCAAGAATATTAATGAAGTTACTAGTACAATAGGAAATGAATCATTGGTAGGGATTGAGAATGACGATGAAGATGATGAGGACGAAAGGGATATCGAATTTGATTAAGTATCAAAGATGTTTGGAAAAGCTGGTTCTGCTGGAAATAGAATTTGATTTGTCGGAATGACAAGATCAGGCTATGGTTCCTGATTGCCCAAATGTCTTAGAAAAGATTCCAACGGATTGGACAACATCATTTGGTATGGCTTTTCCCTTATAACAAGCGAGGATTCTTCAGACTTCCTCTCCTTTAACTTTTCTTTCCTTATTCGATCCAATTCTTTGAGGCGATTTCGCATCTCAGCAACATCTGTGAGAGCAGCAAAGATAGACATTTGAGGTGGTGAAAGAGGGGGATGCTCTGTTCGCAAAGTAGTTTGAAATGGATTGAGTCTTCCTTCTTCAAGAATCTGGATTTATCTTTTAAGCTTCTTTATTTCTGCCTTAGGACTTTTGAGATGTGATACCCTAAATGTTGTCCAGATTTCAAGGCATGAAACCTCTTTTGAAAGTCGGAAAGCATCTTCTTGGTGGTTTCACCATACCTTCGAAGATCTTGGTGCACATTCACAATCTTGGAATCAATTGCTTTAAACGTGTTGTTATGTGCTAAAAGAGTCTCCGATTGCCAATTTAGGACAACTTCAGCAACAGGAGTCCTTTTTCTGTCTTCCATGTTCATCCATATCAATGGGGGTAGGTATCTTAGGAGCATGTCGATATGCCTTGTGGATCAATGAATTCTTTTGGAGCAGGAAACAAGAGTTTGAAACTTTCTCGGATAAGAGGGGGAAAGTCTGTCTCATAGAACTTGGTGATGGAAGAACTAAGTGGTGTTTCTGCTAGAGCCTCAAGTGGGTAGGAATGCTTCTTCGTCCACTTTAGGATTGGCTTGTAAAACGGGGAAAGTGCTGATTTTCTCTAAGGTGGAGATGGAGTAGGTGATGGTGGTGGAGTTGGTGACACTAAGGGTGGAGTAGTGAACTCTGGTGGTGGAATTGGTCCATAAGAAACCATAAACTGGAATATGTCGCACTCACCAAGAGTATCAACAGAGGGATCTCCATTCAGGTACTTTTGGTACATAGGATCCTTTGGCTTCTTATGTCTTCGTCGAGGTCTTGCATTTGGATCTACCTCGTCGGGAGAGTTTGTGCAATAGGAACATTGACAAAAAGGATCCCAAAAACAGTGACCATACCGGTCCTTGTTGTAATGGACAGGATGTCCATCACTTTTGAAATATTGAACAAGCTTTTTTGGATCTGGCTCGGACATTGACTCAGGAAGATATGGTTTAATCATGAAAAGAGTCTGGAAGATAGAAGGAATTTCTTCATTTTCCTTGTCAAATTTGATGGAAATAGTTCCATCTTTCTTTCTGATGAACTCAAAATCTGATGACTAGAAAGGCTTGTTATTCTGATGCAACTTTTCATAGTTGGTAATCCAAGTCTCTAGAAGGAGCTTGTTCATCTTTTCCTTCGGCATTTGTCGTGGAACATGAATGCAGGATGCTTGATCATTCTACATGGAAATGAAGTGTTACAGGATGCTTGATCAAGAGCGTGGTTCTGTACTCGATAAACCATTTGGTAATGCAGTGTTGCGGCAACAGAGCAGGTAGTTTGAAGAGCTCCAATGAGCTGGATCTGAACTTTCGAAAAAGAAAGCAGCTGGGGATTTGAAAGAGCGATATTGAAATTTGAAAACATAGTCACAAAGACTGTTCCAGCATTCAAATTGGTTTGGACAGTACCGATACAAGCATGCCAATATTATAGGAATCGAGTATCCAATAAAGCTATTCTTGCCACGACTGGCAAACCCTTACGACCATGGAAGGTAAGAGCAAGACGAACAGCCCCATAGTGCACATGAGAATATCCTTGCTGGATCCACTGTCGTGGAAACTCTAGAGGAATCTGAAGAGTAACAAAGTACTTCTTTTCAGTGGCAGGAATGGGATGTTGGTCAAACATGGAGGACTGAACGTATTCTTTTACTTCCTTCAGAGTTTGGCGAATGGAGCGAATGGGAGAAAATGACGAGGTGGGTTTAGCAAAAGCAGAATAGGGGTTCATCAGAGGGAGTTGGGTCTCAGAGATCTTGGTTTCATCGCTAAGAGAGACTTCATAGAGATAGTCTATCTTGGAAGTATTAGAAACACGAAAATCTAAAGGGGTTAAAGAAGATAGAGATGCAACGAGAGAAAAAGGTGCTTCTAGTATTTCTGGATCTAACACGGTGTGAAGAGATCTTCTCAGCACTAGATTCACCTATTGAGCGCATGGAACGAATATAATCACAAATGAAACCATGGCTTTAGAAATGTCATTATTGTGGTGTCTAGGGGCACTGGAGGAGGAATTGTAAGAAGTACCTCATGAGCTTGAAAGTCAACCTACGAACCAACCTTATGAAGGTATGTGTCTATGTTTATTGAAACTAATCTTATGGTTAGTGCTGAATCCAGCTTATGGGTTCTAGATTCTACTGCAACTTCATATATTTGTATGTCATTTTAGAATCTGGAAATAAGCAAGCTACCGGGGTGGAATGAAATTGTCCTGACACTTGCCAATGGAGCAAGAGTTGCTACATTAGTTGTGGGAACTTTTCGGTTATGTTTGCCTTCTGGACATGTATTGGTTTTGAAAATCTGTTTGCATTACTAGAATGTTGTCAGAAACATCTTCTCTATACCTCGTTTGAGGAAAGAGAATTATGAATTTTCTTTTGTTGATGATGTATGTTCTATTTATCATAATAAAATATGTGTTGGTTCTGGCCTGTTAACCAATAATATTTATACCATTACAGTGTCCGATAATGCAATTACTGATGTCAATAAGCAAAATAGAATTGATGTAAAATGCCATAACTAATAAATGCCCTATAGATAGTCCAAATTCAATGTATGTTTGGCATCTCCAATCGGGTCATATTGGAGAAGATAGAATCAACAAGTTGAGTAATGATGGATACATTGATCCATCCATGTTTGAGTCATACTCGACTTGTGAGGCATGTCTTCCAAAAAAAATTACCAAAGCCGCTCACATATTAGAATTGATATATACAGATCTATGTGGACCAATTAATGAAACTGCTAAAAATGGTTATTCTTACTTCCATCACCTTTACTGATGATTAGTCATGGTGTGGTTATTTGTACTTAATGAAGTTTAAATCTGAATCTTTTGAAAAGTTCAAAGAATTCAAAGCTGAAGTTGAGAAACAAACAGTAAAGTGTATTAATGCTCTTCGATCTAATCAAGAAGGTGAATACCTTAGTATTGAGTTCTTTGACTATCTTAAAGATAATGGCATTTTATCAGAATGGACACCTCTTGGAATTCCAAAGCACAGTGGTGTATCTAAACGAAGAAATCACACTTTATTAGATATGGTGCGATCTATGATGAGTTACACCGGCTTGCCTATATCCCTTTGGGGATATGCCCTTGAGACAACTGTGACATCCAGATTTTTCAACTCTGTTTTCTACTTAATGAATCGGGCATTTCCTTGACGCGCCTATAGGGCTATTCTCAAAACTGATCATTCTTGAGATAACTAGACTATCTGGGGAAATTATTAAGAAATTTTAAGGCAAAAGACTTGAGAACTCGATCAAGAATCGGCTTTTCGACCATGTCCATCTTTAGAGGCCATTACGGCACAGTTAAAAATCGATTTGAAATCAGAGATAGACTGGATTGACAGATATGTGTGGCTAATCGTGGGTGACACCACTAAACTAGAAAATTCTCATCGACCGGCACTAGACTAATTTTCTTATTGTTTTGGTGCCTTGTGTCCGTATTTCGATCAACGGGATTTTCACGAAAATCGAGAGTCGCTAATGAGTCGAGTGGGTTCATAGTGGCTCGAAGAAAATCGACCACGGGTCATTTGCACTTAAAAATATATGAAAGTTACCCGGTAGCCTAGGTCACGCTAAAAACGCGCCAAGTGAAATTAACTAAGAATTCAAGTCCGATTTCAAAAATTGAAGCTTCTGTCATGTCACAATAAATTCTAGCAGTATCGACTCAGTCTCAGGAGATTTTTCTGACACCCTACACTTTTTGGGAAAAAGTCGTCGCTTAGGGTTGTTTTAGTGCGAGAAAATGGGAATGGTTTTCGGTCGCAAAAATTGAGATGCAAGATGGGTGATTGGGTGAGGAAAATATCAATTTGATAATTGATATATCAATTGAAATTATGGAGGCCAAGTGAAAGTGAATCAAGAGAGAATGGTTGTGCAATTGAAGCCTTTGCTAAGAAATTCGTAGCACCCCATAGGACCTAACTTTTCGACCCCTTAAGCCTTCTAGATGGGGGCATTTTGGGCTGCAAAGAGTTGGTGGAAGACAGCTATGGTTTTGGTACAAGATTGGGGAACAAAAGAGATATCTATTGTGAAATATCAAGCCTAAGGGCCCCATCACTCATCTCTATCCATTCTCCTTTCCCTCACCCCCTCAACTGGCCACACTCTCTCTTCTCTACCTCTCCATTTTCGATCACCTCAGCCCCACGACCTCTCTCTTGCGGATCAACGCACTCACGCCAGCCCTCACAAAATCATAACAGAAGCTTCATTTTTCTGCTCCACCGAAACTGATCCTGCCGAGCTTGCTGCCACTTGCCAACTTCTCATCTCACCTCAGTCAACAGCCACACTCCATGAAGCCTAGCTGACCGAAGACCCTTGCAACGACGTCCCCCGCTGGTCAAAGCCCTCCACCGAAATTGCTTCTGCGTTGAAGCTGCTGCCAGGCGTCCAGCCAAGACCCAAGGCCCCAGCTCTCCACGTTTCAGTGTCTTCCCCAGCAGCTAGACGCCAACACCTGCCCCACCAACTTCCTCTCGCCTCCACGAAGCAAGTCAATCTTGTTGCCTCTCGGTCGGTTGTTGACCGAATAAGCCATTTCGGCTTCACGAGCAGAAGATCGGCAAGCAAAATCCATCGTCTTGGGGTTTATCTTCAGCCAGCAATTGGGCCCATCTTCGGCCCATCTTCTCTTCAGCATTTGAAGCCCTTAAGCCCTGCAGCAGCCCAACAATTTAAGGCCAAAGAGACCAGCAAAGCCCATCTTCAACAGCCCTGTTTTGGAACCAGCGAATTCAGCCCACAACTTGAGCCCAATTCAGCAAGTTCGGCCCAAGCCCAGGCTCAAGAGCGAGCCCAGTCCAGTGCAAGAACAAATCTCAGTTGGGTTCAGATTTGTTGGGCCAACTCTAAGGCCCAGTCCTAGTCCGTCGGTGTCGTCGAAAGCCCGATTTTGGCTGCCGTCGCGTCACCACCGTGGTGTTTCGGTTCCCGCTTTTAACCAAGTGAGTTTTACTCACTAATGCTTTCTTAGTTTACTAATTATGCTTAGGGGTTGTTTATATTTATTTAATTAGGAATTAGGAGGTTAGTTAGATTAAATTAGAAATTTAATTATTCAATTATGCATGTTAGGTGGTTAGATTAAATTAAGCGAGGCCTAGAAAAATTATGTTATTTATCTAGAAGGATCCGGGAATTTTCTGGGTCCGTATTGGGATTTAATTTAATGATTTTAGCCCTGGTTAGTATTTTTAGAAATTCTAATTAATTAATTAATTAATTTTCGAAATTAATTATTTTTCCGGAAATTCAACCGGGATGGCTAATGACCGGAATTTCATGCTGATTGTGGTGGTGTAGTCCGTTTATTTATTTGAGCTTTGAATTATGCTGAATTAAATTAAATATGAATTTTTAGGTGATTATTTCACTGGAAAATGATCGGGTATCAATGGTTGGTATCGACAGTAAAGTGGTGATTGAGAGTGGCATCTAAAAGGGCACGTGGGCTCGGTGATTTGATGCATCACCTTGGCGAATGAGTGCCTAAGAGAATTCACGTGGGCCCGGGCATCGTAAAAAGAGCATGTGGGCTCAGTGATTTGATGCATCACTTTGGCGAACGAGTGCCTAAGAGAATGCACGTGGGCCCGGCATCGTAAAAAGAGACACATGGGCTTGATGAATTGATGCATCACTTTGGTGAACTAGTGCCTAAGAGAATGCACGTGTGCTCGATAATTAGATATACATTATGGGGAATGTATGGTACGAGTAACATGAAATCGTCGAGTTCAATTGATTGATAGTTCGATCTGTATGGTTTAAATGGGTGCCAATATTAAATTGTACTGACTTGCAGGTGAAATCTGAGGCCAAGGTAACTCCTCTGACCTGTGCGTGTTTAGGCAGCCCATAGCATATTAGTTTACTAATTGGGTCTTAGGGGGTAGAACTTGCTGCGACATAGTCTCATCCCGGTTGTGGGATAATATTTCAGGCCCCTAGATGGCAGCACTCCACCTCCTCCTCCTGCTATGCATTTTGGTATTCCTCAAGAGATGACTGAGCTAGAGATCCACTTCCACATCCACCCACATCCTAAAGGTTTAGAGTACATTTTGGTTAAGTCAATTGTATGGGTTGATGTGGGAGAGCCTAACCTGAGACCCCATCATTATCGGTCGTGGTACCGCAAAACTTTTAATGGGCCAAGAGTAGGACCCATTCCAAAAAGTGAAGTACCAGTATACATTATGGAAGAGGCCTTTGGGGAGGGCACGGCAGACCATGCGGACGAGTCAGTTGTGAATGTTTAAGATTCGGCACTTGAAGCTGAAGCCCACACTCCCCTATACTCGGTCGACGATGACAACTGGAATAACGAGGAGGGTGAGATCAAAGAGCAGGAGGTGGAAGGACCATAGGAGGATCAGGAGTGGGAAGACCCTGAAGAGGAGCCGGTAGCTGAAGCTGAGGGAGAACCTGAAGAAGAAGAACCGGAGGGGGATTACCTGTTGGACAACCCTGTAGATGAGCCAGAAGAAGATGAAGAGCTTGATGAAGATGAGCTCAGTGACGATGAGGCTGAGGAGGATTAGGATGATCCCGAGTATGACCTAGATGAGGATTGAGATCCCATCCCTTTTGTGAACCTAGTCTTAGTATAGATAAGTGCGAGACTAGAAGGTTGTGAATAGTTTTGTAAAATACTTTAAGTTATGCTCTGTATAAAAGTGTGGTTGTGAATTTCAATCTGAAAAATATGGCCTGCTTTTCTATCCCATTGTTTTTATTGTCTGGGGATTTCTAACTACTTCCGCATGTGCAAATATAAACGAAAGGGTCGGCAATACACAATCCTGGGATATCGCATTCTAAAATCGACCAAGTAGAAGGATGGGCGCATCTCCGAGGATCGGGGCGTGACATCCCCTTTTTGTGGTATCAGAGCAAAGTTCAAGATTGGAGTGATAAGGAGCGTTGACCATGGGATAGTCGTTAGGAAAGGCCTTTAAATTCACAACCGGTGCATGTCTGTGTTAGCTGAGTGTTAAAATTGCTTGTTGTTTGGATCGCTCTGTTTCTAATTCGGTGTTGAATTGGAAGCAGGTGTTAGTTGATTAAAGCTACACCATGAGCGATCAGGAGCCCAGAACTCCTGCAAAGAGGACCAGTAGGGCTGTTATTCAGGGTAGAGCTCCGACTCGTGTCGGGACACGAGGCGGACGTGGTCGAGCGCCAGCACAAGCTAGCGCGAGTGGAGTGATTCCACCTGTTGTAGATACAGGGGTAGCAGCCCCTAATGATCCCAGGTTGGATGGGATCTTGCGTGTTTTGGAAGCGATGGGTAAGAGAATGGATTAGCAAGCCGCTACAGTTGAAGCCATCGCTCAAGCCGCCGCAACCGCCGCTACTGCCGCCCCCCGTGGAGCCGTCCCTACAACTGCACCTACTGTTGCACCTATCGCCGCCAATGTTGAAGGTCCACCGGGGATCGTGGTCGCTGCAAGACCAATCCATAAGTTGGTGGAGCAATTCTTGAAATTGAACCCACCATCGTTCACTAGGACAGGAGATCCCGAAGTTGCTTCTTCATGGGTTCAAAAGCTGGAGAAAGCGTTTACTCTGTTGATGTGCAATGAAACGGAGAAGGTAGTCCTAGCAACTTAGCAGTTGGAGGGAGTTGCGAACACTTGGTGGATGACTACACGAGAAACAATCTTTCCAGAAGGCACTGTCCAAGAATGGAACACTTTCCTTGAAGCCTTCAATGATAAGTATTTCTCTGAGGCCACAAGGGAGGCGAAAATGGCCAAATTTCAACGTCTTCGCCAAGGTTCCCTATCTGTTGATGAATATGAGGCGAAGTTCGCCGAACTTTCGCGATATGCCCAGAGCTCATAGAAAACCCAATAAACCGAGTGAGAAGGTTTAGAGATGGATTCAGACCAGACTTGAGGAGCATATTGGTTTCCCTAGATCTGAGGACTTACAATGAGATATATCGGAAAGCACAGAAAATTGAGAAGGATCAGAATGACAGAGCTGCCTTGTCTAGATTAAGGTTCAATTCTCATAGAGACAACATCCGCCAAGGAAAGAGGCCGATGTTTGGAAGCAGATTCCAAGGCCCGCCAAGCAAGAAGGGTGGATTCAATAGGTCAGGACCTGATAAAAATGAACCGTGCCGCTTCTGTGGGAGAAGACACGGATCAGCACCGTGCCCAGCTAGGACGGGTGCGTGTTTTGAATGTGGCCAACAAGGCCACATGGCCAGAAATTGCCCAAGAAAGCAAGGAGGAAGACCGCAGTTACCACCGCCACCACCGAGAGGACAGATAAGAGGGTATGCCCCTCAGAACGTGCCGCAAGGAGGATAGTTGAGACCTCTAGTTCAGGGCATAGTGTATGCAATTACACAAGGTCAAGCAGAAACTACGCCTGACGTAATCACAGGTATGGTTTCACTCAACGACCAACCTGCTTATGCTTTGTTTGATCCAGGAGCGACCCACTCATTTATTGTCGAATAATATGTTAAGTTGATAGGAGTTAGTCCTATATTATTGGAGTCGGCAATTTGCATATCTACACCGCTAAAAGATAAGGTCATTACTGCTTTGGGTTGTTCGAGGTGCAAGTTAGTGATTGGTGAGTGAGTGGGGGAAATAGATCTATTAGTCCTAGCCATGTATGACTTTGATTTCATAATTGGCATGGACTGGCTCATCAAACAAAGAGCTAAAATGGACTGCTATCGCAAAGCGATTCAGTTTGATCCATTAGAGGGTGAGAGCTTCGAGTTTGTAGGAAATCGAGGAGGACCCTCGATTGTCCTGATCTTGTCGCAAGAGGCATCTCGTTTGTTAAACGAGGGTTGTCAAGGGTACCTGGCAACTATCATGGATACGACAGTTGAGGAATTAAAAATGGAAGACATTTCAGTTGTGCAAGAATTTCCAGATGTCTTTCTAAAAAAATTGCCAGGATTACCGCTAGAAAGAGAAATCGAGTTCGTAATCGAACTAGCTCCAGGGACAGAGCCGATCTTAAAGGCACCTTACAGGATGGCATTATCTGAGTTGAAAGAATTTAAGGTGTAGATACAAGAATTATTGGACAAAGAATTTATTCGTCCTAGTGCATCACCATGGGGAGCACCAGTTTTATTTGTGAAGAAGAAAGATGGTTCGTTGCGTTTGTGCATCGACTACCGACAGCTCAACCAAGTAACCGTTAAGAATAAGTATCCCCTGCCGAGGATCGATGACCTATTCGATCAGTTGCAAGGAGCGTCAACATTCTCGAAGATAGACTTAAGGACAGGATATCATCAACTGAGAATTAAGAAAGAGGATATTCCTAAGTTAGCATTTCGTACTCGGTATGGTCACTATGAGTTCACAGTGATGCCATTCGGGTTGACGAATGCTCTAGCTGCCTTTATGGATATGATGAACCGAATATTTAAGGAATATCTAGATCAATTTGTGATCGTATTCATAGATGATATCTTGGTCTATTCGAGAAGTGATGAAGAGCACGAGAATCATATGAGATTAGTACTCAAGACTTTAAGGACGCATCGGTTGTATGCTAGGTCTAGCAAATGCGAGTTTTGGTTGACTCGTGTTGCGTTCTTAGGTCATGTGATTTCCGGAGAAGGAATCTCCGTCGACCCAAGCAAGATAGAAGCCGTGATCAATTGGTAGAGACCGACATCAATGACAGAGATCATAAGTTTTCTGGGATTGGCAGGTTACTACAAACGGTTTGTGGAAGGTTTCTCATCGTTAGCATCACCTCTGACAAAACTCTTGAATCTGACAAAACTCTTGAAGAAAGAAGAGAAATTTATGTGGTCAGACAAGTGCGAGCGCAGTTTTCAAGAGCTAAAGGAAAAGCTGACGACCGCACCTATATTGACAATTCCATCTGGTCCAGGAGGATTCGAGATCTACAGTGATGCGTCATTCAGAGGGTTGGGTTGTGTGCTGATGCAACATGGTAGAGTTGTTGCATACGCTTCCCGACAATTGAGACCTCATGAACAGAACTATCCGACGCATGACCTAAAGCTCGCAACTATCATATTTGCCTTGAAGATTTGGAGACATTACTTGTGCGGAGAAAGATTCCAGATCTTCACAGACCATCAGAGTCTCAAGTATCTGTTCTCTCAGAAGGAGTTGAACATGAGACAGCGAAGATGGATGGAATTGCTGAAAGACTACGACTGTGATATTTTATATCACCCAGGAAAGGCGAACAAGGTTGCCGATGCTTTAAGTCGAAAGTCTTCAGTAGCTCATATCTTGATCAAGGAGTGGAACTTAATTGAGAAAGCTTGAGATTCGGTCTTCAAGTTTGAGGTTAGCCACCTTTCGAGTTTTATGGCCACCCTCAGAATTGAACCGGATGTTCAGGTCAGAATCAAGCAACTCCAATCGACAGATCCAGATGTACAGACAATTCTTCAGGAGGACACAGAGAAAAGAAAGGCTGATTTTCATATTGCTAATGATGGGACTCTAAGGTTCCAAGGACGTTTGGTTGTACCTGACGATGTACAGCTTAGAGAAGAAATTTTATCTGAAGCACATCGTAGCAGTTACAGCATTCATCCTGGAAGCACTAAAATGTATCGGAATCTACGTTAACACTACTGGTGGTTTGGTATTAAGGCACACATCGCTAAGCATGTCGCCAAGTGTTTGACGTGTCAACAAGTAAAAGCTCAGCATTGCAAGCCGAGAGGACTTCTACAACCTCTCGCGATCCCATAATGGAAATGGGAGCACATCACGATAGACTTCGTGACTGGACTACCAAGGAGTCAGAGAGGCAATGATTCGATTTAGGTAGTAGTCGACAGAGTAACAAAGTCAGCTCACTTCATTGCAGTTCAAAAAGACCTGAGTCTGGATAAATACGCAAACATGTACGTGCGTCAGGTAGTTCGAATGCATGGAGTGCCGGTTACGATAACCTCCGATAGAGACTCGAGGTTTACTGCGCTTTTTGGAAGAGCTTGCAAAGTGCTCTAGGTACAAAGCTTCAGTATAGTATAGCATATCATCCTTAGACAGATGGTCAGTTTGAGAGGATGATTCAGACCCTCGAAAACATGTTGAGAGCTTGTGTAATAGACTTCAAAGGAAGTTGGGAAGATCAGCTTCACCTGGTAGAGTTTGCCTACAACAACAGTTATCAACAGAGTATCAAGATGGCTCCATTTGAAGCATTGTATGGCAGAGCATGCAGAACACCAGTGTGTTGGGATGAAGTTGGGGAAAGGAAGATAACAGGCCCAGAGTTAGTTCAGCAGTCAGTGGATGCCGTAGCAGTGATCAGAGGCAGATTAAAGACCATGCAGAGCAGGCAGAAAAGTTACGCAGATAAGCGCCGGAGATCTTTGGAATTCCAAGTTGGTGATCATGTTTTTCTGAAGGTGTCACCAATGAGGGGAACTTCGCGCTTTGGAAACAAAGGCAAACTGAGTCCGAGGTACGTAGATCCATTCGAGATTCTTGAGAAAATCGGGACCTTAGCGTATCGTCTTGCGTTGCCGCCAAGGTTGGCGCAAGTGCATGACGTCTTCCACGTGTCGATGTTGAGGAAGTATGAGCCTGACCCGGCACACGTGCTCAATTTCGAGGAATTGTATGTGGATGACCGTGTGTCATACGTGGAAAGCCTGGTCCAGATTGTGGTACAGAAAGGAGCAAGTGCTGCGTACAAAGGCCATTCCGTTGGTCAAAGTGGTCTGGCAACACCACGGTACAGAAGGAGCAACATGGGAGACTGAAAAGTCGATGAGAGAATTGTACCCCCACCTTTTTGCTTAAGTTTGTAAGGTTTAAATTTCGAGGACGAAATTTTTATAAGAGGAGAAGAGTTGTGACATCCAGATTTTTCAACTGTGTTTTCTACTGAATGAATCGGGCATTTCCTTGATGCGCCTATAAGGCTATTCTCAAAACTCATCATTCTTGAGATAACTAGACTATCTGAGGAAATTATTAAGAAATTTTAAGGCAATAGACTTGAGAACTCGACCAAGAATCAGCTTCTCGACCGTGTCCATCTTTAGAGGCCATTACGGCGCGATTAAAAATCGATTTGAAATCGAGATAGACTCGGATCGACAGAGATGTGTGGCTAATCGTGGGTGACACCACTAAATTAGAAAATTCTCGTCGATCGGCACTAGACAGATTTTCTTATTGTTTTGGTGCCCTGTGTCCGTATTTGCATCATCGGGATTTTCACGACAATCGAGAGTCGCCAATGAGTCGAGTGGGTTTATAGTGGCTCGAAGAAAATCGACCACGGGTCATTTGCACTTAAAAATATCTGAAAGTTACCCGGTAGCCTAGGTCACGCTCAAAACGCGCCAAGTGAAATCAACTAACAATTCAAGTCCGATTTCAAAAATTGAAGCTTCTGTCATGTCACAATAAATTCTAGGAGTATCGACTCAGTCTCAGGAGATTTTTCTAACACCCTACACTTTTTGGGAAAAAGTCGTCGACGGGTTGTTTTAGTGCAGAAAATGCTGGGGATGGTTTTCGATCGCAAAAATTGAGATGCAAGATGGGTGATTGGGTGAGGAAAATATCAATTTGATAATTGATATATCAATTGAAATTATGGAGGCCAAGTGAAAGTGAATCAAGAGAGAATGGTTGTGCAATTGAAGCCTTTCTAAGAAATTCATGCAAAGACCCCATAGGACCTAACTTTTCGACCCCTTAAGCCTTCTAGATGGGGGCATTTTGGGCTGCAAAGAGTTGGTGGAAGACAGCTATGGTTTTGGTCCAAGATTGGGGAACAAAAGAGATATTTGTTGTGAAATATCAAGCCTAAGGGCCCCATCACTCATCTCTATCCATTCTCCTTTCCCTCACCCCCTCAACCGGCCACACTCTCTCTTCTCTACCTCTCCATTTTCAATCACCTCAGCTCCACGACCTCTCTCTTGCGGATCAACGCACTCATGCCAGCCCTCACAAAATCATAACAGAAGCTTCATTTTTCTGCTCCACCGAAACTGATCCTGCCGAGCTTGCTGCCACTTGCCAGCTTCTCATCTCACCTCAGTCAACAGCCACACTCCATGAAGCCTAGCTGACCGAAGACCCTTGCAACGACGTCCCCCGCTGGTCAAAGCCCTCCACCGAAATTGCTTCTACGTTGAAGCCGCTGCTAGGCGTCCAACGAAGACCCACGGCCCCAGCTCTCCACGTTTCAATGTCTTCCCCAGCAGCTGGAGGCCAACACCTGCCCCACCAACTTCCTCTCGCCTCCATGAAGCAAGTCAATCTTGTTGCCCCTCGGTCGGTTGTTGACCGAATCAGCTATTTCGGCTTCACGAGCAGAAGATCGGCCAGCAAAATCCATCGTCTTGGGCCGTATCTTCAGCCAGCAGTTGGGCCCATCTTCGGCCCATCTTCTCTCCAGCATTTGAAGCCCTTAAGCCCTGCAGTAGCCCAACAATTTAAGGCCTAAGAGACCAGCAAAGCCCATCTTCAACAGCCCTGTTTTGGAACCAGCGAATTCAGCCCAAAACTTGAGCCCAATTCAGCAAGTTCGGCCCAAGCCCAGCCCTCGAAGAAAGCCCAAGAGCGAGCCCAGTCCAGTGCAAGAACAAATCTCAGTTGGGTTTAGATTTGTTGGGCCAAGTCTAAGGCCCAGTCCTAGTCCGCCGGTGTCGTCGAAAGCCCGATTTCGGCCGCCGTTGCGTCACCACCGTGGTGTTTCGGTTCCCGCTTTTAACCAAGTGAGTTTTACTCACTAATGCTTTCTTAGTTTACTAATTATGCTTAGGGGTTGTTTATATTTATTTAATTAGGAATTAGGTGGTTAGTTAGATTAAATTAGAAATTTAATTATTCAATTATGCATGTTAGGTGGTTAGATTAAATTAAGCAAGGCCTAGAAAAATTATGTTATTTATCTAGAAGGGTCCGGGAATTTTCTGGGTCCGTATTGGGATTTAATTTAATGATTTTAGCCTTGGTTAGTATTTTTAGAAATTATATTTAATTAATTAATTAATTTTCGAAATTAATTATTTAATTAATTATTTTTCTGGAAATTCAACTGGATGGTCGGTGACCGGAATTTCATGCTGATTGTGGTGGTGTAGTCCGTTTATTTATTTGAGCTTTCAATTATCCTGAATTAAATTAAATGTGAATTTTTAGGATATGTTCCTAAATGGTTGTTTTTGATTGTTTGACTAGAAAATGATCAGGTATCGATGGTCAGT
Source organism: Eucalyptus tenuipes (assembly GCA_014182365.1). Taxonomy (NCBI): domain Eukaryota; kingdom Viridiplantae; phylum Streptophyta; class Magnoliopsida; order Myrtales; family Myrtaceae; genus Eucalyptus; species Eucalyptus tenuipes. The sequence continues at coordinate 14,206,725 of CM024546.1, read as the reverse complement.
ATCGACGGTAAAGTGGTGATTGAGAGTGGCATCTAAAAGGGCACGTGGGCTCGGTGATTTGATGCATCACTTTGGCAAACGAGTGCCTAAGAGAATGAACGTGGGTCCGGGCATCGTAAAAAGGGCACGTGGGCTCGGTGATTTGATGCATCACTTTGGCGAACGAGTGCCTAAGAGAATGAACGTGGGCCCGACATCGTAAAAAGAGACGTGGGCTCGGTGAATTGATACATCACTTTGGTGAACTAGTGCCTAAGAGAATGCACGTGTGCTCGATAATTAGATATACATTATGGGGAATGTATGGTACGAGTAACATGAAATCGTCGAGTTTGATTGATCAATAGTTCGATCCGTATGGTTTAAATGGGTGCCAATATTAAATTGTATTGACTTGCAGGTGAAATCTGAGGCCAAGGTAAGTCCTCTGACCTGTGCGTGTTTAGGCAGCCCATAGCATATTAGTTTATTAATCGGGTCTTAGGAGGTAGAACTTGCTGAGATATAGTCTCATCCCGGTTGTGGGATAATATTTCAGGCCCCTAGATGGCAGCACCTCCACCTCCTCCTCCTGCTATGCATTTTGGTATTCCTCAAGAGATGACTGAGTTAGAGATCCACTTCCACATCCACCCTCACCCTGAAGGTTTAGAGTACATTTTGGTTAAGTCAATTGTATGGGTTGATGTGGGAGAGCCTGACCTGAGACCCCATCATTATCGGTCGTGGTACCACGAAACTTTTAATAGGCCAAGAGTAGGACTCATTCCAGAAAGTGAAGTACCAGTATACATTATGGAAGAGGCCTTTGGGGAGGGCACGGCAGACCACGCGGACGGGTCAATTGTGAATGTTCAGGATCCGACACTTGAAGCTGAAGCCCACACTCCCTTATACTCGGTCGATGATGACAACTGGAATAACGAGGAGGGTGAGATCGAAGAGTAGGAGGTGGAAGGACCATAGGAGGATCAGGAGTGGGAAGACCCTGAAGAGGAGCCGGTAGCTAAAGCCGAGGGAGAACCTAAAGAAGAGGAACCGGAGGGGGATTACCTGTTGGACAACCCTGTAGATGAGCCAGAAGAAGATGAAGAGCTTGATGAAGATGAGCTCAGTGACGATGAGTCAGAAGAGGATCAGGATGATCCCGAGTATGACTCGAATGAGGATTGATATCATCCCTTTTGTGAACCTGGTCTTAGTATAGATAAGTGTGAGACTAGAAGGTTGTGAATAGTTTTGTGAAATACTTTAAGTTATGCTCTGTATAAAAGTGTGGTTGTGAATTTCAATATGAAAAATATGGCCTTCTTTTCTATCCCATTATTTGTATTGTCTAGGGATTTATAACAACTTCCGCATGTGCAAATATAAACGAAAGGATCGGCGATACACAGTCCTGGGATATCGCATTCTAAAATCGACAAAGTAGAAGGATGGGCGCGTCTCTGAGGATCGGGGCGTGACAACAACTGCATACATACTGAACAGAGTGCCGTCCAAATCTATTCCAACTACACCTTATGAGATATGGGATAGTAGGAAACCAAGTCTTAATCATATTAAGATTTGGGCTTGTCCAGCTTTCGTCAAAAGCTGAAAATTGGAGACTAGATCTGAACAAGGTCACTTCATTAGATATCCAAAGGAGACTTTTGAATATTATTTCTATTTTCACTCTGACCAAAGAATTTTGGTTAGCAAGCATGCTTCTTTCCTGGAGAATGAGTTCGTTCAGGAAGGTGGTGCTAGATAGAAAATAGTCTTACAAGAAGGAAATAATGAAGTATCAAACAATCATATTCAGATACCAATTTCTGATTCAGTGGGAGCTTCTGATACACAAGCTCTTAGGAGGAGTGCGATAACGTCTCGTCCACCTGCTCGTTATGAATACTTGGTTGAACATATAGAATCATTATTCATTGTGAATGATAATGATCAACCTGGTGATCCTAACACTTTTGAGGAGGCGATGTCGGACATCGATTTTGGTAAATGGTTAGAATCTATGAAATCCAAAATGGATTCAATGTATTCCAAAGATGTTTGTACCTTAATTGACATGCCTAATGGTATTGTCAAATGAAGATAGTGTAGGATATAGTCAATGTTTAGCTTTAGCATTTTGCGTAGTTCTTCTGTATGCTGTTTCAAGTTGAGCTACAGTAGAGTAGCCATGGCAGCTTGTGCATTGTCGCATTCCTGTTGAACAGGAGCTCTAGCTAGTATTGTTTGTCCTTTTGAATCACTTCCCACATGAGAATATTCAAAGCTTCAATGTAAGCTTGCATTCTTTGTTTCCGGTGCCCATAACCGGTGCCATTCAACGTATGGAGTCTTGCCAAGAGCTTAAGAGTCAGGAGCAAGGAAACTACCAAGATTAGCCATGGATAATGATTTTTATATTCAAAAATAAAACACTTCAAATAAGAAGTAATGTAGCTCCGATACCAGTGCGACCAAGAGTGAGGGGTGAATAACTTGTTTAAATATTATGACAATCTCTTGCATCAATCAACAATCACTCTTAAAAATCAGCTGAAGCAAATGATATCAAATGCATATGAGTTATTTGAAAGATATAGAAGATAATCAACAAGTAAAGATAGTACACAGTAATTTATAGTGGTTAGGTTTTATCTCCAAGCTTACATCCACTCTTCGGGCAAACAACCATAGCCGGGGCTAGAATCTACTAGTAATCACCAAGAAAAGTTACCATTAGTAAATATTGATCCTATCAATGATAGATCACATTATCAGTACTCACATACAGCTACTACTTTTGTACAGTTAATCTTCTCTTGATTATAAACCAGCAAAACACTGCACTGGATATCTCAAATAAACAAATCATGCTTTTATCATGAGAGAATGATAAGAACAGTAACAATTTTCTCTATTTCTCATCCAACCCTTTGAGCTTCATTAATTCTCCTATATATAGCCATTTTCAATCTTCCCTTTTGAGATGGTCTCGAGAAGCAAAGAACCTTTGATTTTGTTTGTAGAATATTTATACTCTTCTAAATTTCAATGGATGTGTTAGTTCTCATTTTTATCGCGAATTTAATTTAGAGTTGTCAACTATGATCACAAAGCCAAACTTGATATTGACTTCTTGATGATCGACGAAATTGGAGATTGGTACTGGTTAAACCAATGTTTTTATTTTCACTTGTAGCTTGATTTAACAATCAGTTTTAGACTACCAATTACTAGACTGTTACAATTGTTATCTGATAAATTATCTTTGATTAGTACCTCAATGTGCATGACCTCCATATTTTTATTCCGCATTGCTCTTTTTGACTACTATATCTAGGAAAGAAGGTATTGTACCTGCCTTTGAGCCCAATTTTTAATAGATATTGCAGGTAGAAATGGTGTATGCCATCCATCATTTTTTTTAATGTGCTGGACTATCCTTTGCAGCTGGAGCAGTGTTTGGTTGGACCTTTGGAAAGGAATGCGCCACCCATTCGTTGCAACTCTACTGATTGGATACCATGGCTGCACAAGTCAAGTTCGTGGATTGGTAGGAGAACAAAAACTGAAGCCTTTGAAATATTATCAACAAATGTGAGGATGTTTTACGCTAAGCCCACGGAAGTTGCACTTCTACTAACTCCTTTAACTGCCTTAATCTGATGACCAGATATAATGCGACAAGCATTTAATAAGACTGCAGTAAATTAGCTTCCATTTAGTACGAAAGTATGAGTAACATAGCCTGAAGGAGCATCCTCAACAAATTCTCGATTACAGGTTTGGTGATGTGTCTTAATTGGCTACGTATAACCCACAGGCATGCCTGTGACGAGATGGTAGAGTAGGAGTTTCCTTTTTTGGCCAAAAGTAGGAGTCTGATGTTGAATTAAAGTTCAATCGCGTCCTTAAAGACCCAAGGAAAATGAGCCATTAAGAGGTTGCAAGGCAGTTTCCGAAGTCACTTCAAAGTTGGCCAGACACATTGGGTTGGCTTTTCGATTGACGTCGTCTTCGTGACAATCTGCTGCAAATATTACTAGAGTGAACAAAGCGTACGCTGCCAATTTACAGAGAGGTTACTCAAGCAATCTCAGACACCATTAATTTCCATATTTCTGAGCCTTGTTTTCAGGTCAACGATGAAACAGATCTTAGGCATTGTTCTTTCATTAGGTGGAAGGAAAGCTTTTACTTCCATTTCTACGTCTCTATGCGTTTGCAAGAACTTTTATTTTCGTGACAGATAATAAAACTAATCAATGAAATTTGTAATTCTTGTTTGAATAATATAAAATGATCAAAAAACATCTTTTTAAATTTCTCTGGTTATTTACCGACCAAAAAAAAAAATTCTCTGGTTATTTGACATTCGGGGATCAAATCGAGAGGGTCAAGCACCCTCCTATAGTGTTTCAGGTTGGGTCAAGTATCATTTGTTGGACATTTCAATAATTTTGCAAATTACGAAAGCTATTACAATTGTAACAATTTTCTACCGTCATCAATTTGAAATCGTTTTTGCTTGCCATTAATCTATAATGATTTTTAATAACATTTTATCACGGCTGTATAATGGCTTTCTAACAGCAATACAACAGTTTTATAACATTTGATTTATTTCTTCATAAATGCCTATTATTTGTAATGGCCATGTATTAATTATCAACGGACTTAACAGCTCTCTTTCTATTACCTATAAATAGTTACTTTGAACATAATTGGAAAATGATATATCAATATATCAAAACAATAATATTTTTGCTTCTCTTTATGTATCTTTTGTGGCATCCCTCGACAGCCCCCAAACCGTTAGGGTCGCCACAGTCCGCTTACCTTTCACTTGACTTGATAATATAATACTCTGATACCAAGGAATTTCATTATAATTCATAAATCTTGGGGGTTTACATCTTTTAGATCAGTCCCTGCGCAATTTTTATGGCGGAAGCACATTCATCAACTCCCTTCCCTATATTCAAAAAACGATGCACACCAACTAAACATTTATAGGTAAAAGCCGAACACTTTTATTTACTTAAACCAAATGTACATCATTCATCGGTACATCAAAATGCTGTAGTCTTCTATACTCGGCTATACTTCAAAAGATGACCAACATCTTTTACAACAGTCGTATACTTAAGATCCATCCACCAGTGTCGGCGTCTAAAAGTTCCTTCCTTTGCTATCCTCCTCCTCACTGTCATATCCAACCACTCGATCCATCTACTGGTGGCAATGGTAGCAGAGGTATCTTGTCTAGTCTGAAATGTTAGTCCCCAAACGGGGTGAGTACAACCACTCAAGACATAATATCTCATAGAGCAATTCATTTATTTTTTAAAATACAGCAATATTCGGGTAAAACAGAATGCACTCCTTTAGTTAAAATTCTAGAAAAATTAGTAAACAGTCTTCATAAATTCTAAACATTTTACATGTTATAAACGAGATCTAGAAAAAAATATTTCATGAAGAACACCATATCAAAATAGCTTCATACAAAACGGTACGGTCCATGCATCACAGTCATTAAAATTTCAGAACTTCGCCTTTACACAGTTTCATTCACAAATTCGATATAAACCACAAACCAGCTCCGAAAATTCTGAAATTATGATATGTTGTAGAAAAAACCTAGAAGTAAAAGTTTTGTGAAGAACTCGAAATCAAATTCGTGATAGATTAAAAACTATAATCACCAGAACCATCTCTAACTCTCGGCATCAATTTCCAGATCTAACCATTTCGGATAAAAATCGTTTCACCAACCTAAACTCGTTCGTTTCCTCTCAAATTTTAGTATATTACTCATCAACATGTCTTCTACAACTTTCATTAAGAACACGACATCAAATTTTAACCGGATAATTTTATAAAATTCACAGAATCACACTAGGTCAGCATTACGATTTCCAGATCTCACTCCTTCAAAGAAAAATAGTTTCACCGGTCTATACTTGTTCATTTCTTCTGAATTGATATGTTATTCTCCAAGAAGTCCTCTACAACTTTCATCAAGAAGTCAAAGCGAGATTCCAACTAGAAAATTGCATGCAGCTCACGAAATCATCAAAGGTCGGACTGTTCTTCCCGAAAACAGAATACTAGACTAAGACACAACTCCTATAACTTCGAAGATTCTCACCTCTACCACATCCGAAAATCACCATTCATCACACACAAACACAGCAAGCAAAGTGTAGATCAATGGACTCTACTTGCCTCAAATCCAAAGAAAATCACAGCAAGCACAACGGCGGGGCAAGGCGGGCTCGATCGACGGTCTCCTTCTCTTCTTCAGCTCACGGTCGACTTCCTCTCTCTCGGTTCACTCTCCCTCTCTCTCGATTTCAATTTCTCTCTCTCGGTTCATTCTTCCTCTTGCACGACAACCCCCTCCCCTTTTCCTTTTTGGTTGTTTAATTACTTGCCTTTGGTTAATTTTGCATGGAAGGACACTTGTCTTTGTAAGAAGGACACTTGGCTTCATGGGAAGGACACTTGTAGAGTCCTTCTCACCACTTGTCGTTCTCCATGCAAGCTGATGGGCTCAATGGGCCAGGCCTCTCCCTCCTTTGGTCGACAGCAGCCCCTTTTGGGCTTCGTGGGCCGAGCCTTAGTAGCCGAACGGTGGGGGTTTTGTGGGCTGGTTTTGGGCTTTAAGAAAATCAGCCCACTCCTTCTCCAATTTTTTTTTTAATCTCTACCTAAGTATATACCTAATTACAAATTCATATGGCCATAATATTTTGTATCATAAATTAATAAAATCCAACTTATAAAACGCACGGCCAAGAATAGAATTTTCCCATCAAATAATTGTCCATTGAAATGCTCGGCCTTAATCTATTGTAATTCATTGGTCTAATGACTATAGTAAAATCCGATGGCGCTTCCATCACCTATTCATGGTTCATGGTATATTCAGGAGTTGCTATGAAATTTTAGGATGCCACAATTCTCCCCTCCTTAGAGAATTTCGTCCTCGAAATTAGACATCACCTATGTCTCTTTAAACAAGTGAGGGTACCTTTCCCTCATTTCATTTTCACTTTCCCATGTGGCTTCCTCCACATCATGATGTCGCCATAATATCTTAACCAATGGTATCTTCTTGGTCCTAAGAATTTGTTCCTTTCGATCTAGTACTTACCCAAGCTCCTCAATATACCTCACTTTCTCATCCACTTTGATGGCTTCATGATCGAGTATGTGTCTTGGATCAAGCTGGTACTTCCTCTAAAGACAAGGATGCAAGCTCTTAACACGTCCTCTAATGCTTGGATCACTCTTTTCGTTTGTCCGTCCATTTGTGGATGAAAAGCAGTACTGAATCGGAGCTTAGTCCCTAAGGCGGTTTGAAGACTTCGCCAAAGGTTGGAAGTAAATCCTAAGTCTTGATCGGATGTGATAGTTACAGGAACACCATGTAAGCGTACTATTTGGCTTACACATATATCAGCAAATTTACCCATCGGATAGTCTACGCGAACTACTAGGAAATGGGCAGACTTAGTCAAACGATCTACTATTACCCAGATAGAATCATAACCACTTGATGTCCTTGGCAATCCTTGCATAAAGTCCATCGTCACATGTTCCCATTTCTACTCTGGTATATCTAACGGTCTCAATTGAACACACCATTTAGCCGAATTATTCCTATACCTTTGTCACCACCAATTCAAGCCTAGAACCATCAAAATCGACACCACTAGTAACTCATCTGGTTCAATCCAATAGAAACATTCACTACGCCTTCACTACAACATGAATTCAAGCCTAAAATATAGCACCATTCATTCGGTTCAAATATCAATAGTCCACCAAGACTAATTCAATTCAAAGATCGACAGTCCACCAAGATAAGAACTTGTCTAGTTTCCATCGAGTATATCTCATGTCTCACCCCAAAGGATCATCACTTGGACTAATCACTCATCAAATCCACAACTCGAACTTTCACCATTTCACCTTGGAAAGACTATAACCACAATTGATCATATCCACTAATTTCCACAGACCCTTTTCAAACTGAGATCATCACCAAAAATTTAGAAGTTGACCTCCATCGATTAAACCTATTATTCCAACAACCACAAGTAATTTCATGTCTTATATGACCACTTAAACTCATGACTTCCAAGATTATTCTATACATACTAAATGCTTCCATGTAATGCATCAAGACTTCTAATGAGATCCTCTAATAGGAAGTCACTACTTCGCTCAAATGATCATAACTTAATCCTCAAATTCATAACTCACTCTCCATAATTCATTTCTTAAGTTTTGTTTGCAGCACTATGCTTAAATGATGTGCATGTTCTTCGGGTCATTTGGAATATATTAGGATATCATCAATGAAGACGATCACAAATTGGTCCAAATAGGGCGTAAATATCTTATTCCTTAGATCCATGAATGCAGCTAAGGCATTCGTCAATCCAAATAGCATAACTAGGAACTCATAGTGTCCATAGCGAGTCCTAAATACAGTCTTAGGGATGTCTTCTTTCTTGATCCTTAACTGATGGTATCCTGACCCCAAGTCAAGTTTAGAAAAGACCAAACTTCCTTGCAGTTGGTCAAATAGATCATCAATTCTTGGCAAGGGATACTTATTCTTAACAGTCACATGATTCAATTGCCTATAATCAATGCAAAAAACACATCGACTTGTCCTTCTTTTTCACAAACAAGGGTTCTACAAGCTTAACCATGCTTCCACTGCGCTACTCTGATAAAATTATCCCAGAAACACCGCCTTCCTAGTTCAGTTCATAGTTCGGTTCATTCCTATCCCCCTTTTGTCATCCTAGAAGCCTGCCAGAAGCCGCTCCTTGCTTAGGTCCTCTGACCTCGGCGTCCACTCCCCGCCCTCATCGAACCGGGTTGTTATAGGTACACCAGCTTTCGTTTGGTTCGAACCTGAATTACATATCCACTAGAGGGTCTCGTTTCAATAGGGACTAATTTTACAGAGATATTATCCGCTTGGCCTATCCCATACTAAGCCTCACGGTTTTATCCTTGGTGCATAGGCAAGCATTATCTTAGGAGATTATTCATCCTAGTCCGTTGCTTACGGAGCTAGTCCATTCCTACAATGATGTCAAAATCATACATAACTATCACTACCAAGTCCATTTCCAGATCTCATTCCCCTAGGGTTATCTCACACATCTCACATGTTAACGTAGATAACAACATGTCCTTCGGCGATGTAGAAATACGAAGAGGCATATCTAAAGATTTGTTCCTATTTCTCACAATCATCTATATTTCTCAGACACAAATGAATGTGTGTCACTTATATCAAATAACGCATATGCCTTCTTATCCATCTATATAAATCGTACCTGAGATAACATTTTCGGAAGCTTCCGCTTCCTCTTGGGTGACCGCATACACCCGTCCTTATGCTGGTGGCCTCTGTGGATTCCTTGGTGGATTTGGTCCAGCAGTACGTTGTTGCACTTGTCGCACCAAGCTGACATTCGGCTGCGACCCATCATGTGGACAATTTCTCTTAAAGTGTCCTATTTGCCCACATCCATTACATCTCAGTTGGCTATTACAAGGTCCTAGCCCATGTTGTCTACCACACCTCTGGCAAAAATTACCCTGGTAGGGTGCTTTCCCAAAAGTTGGGCCACTCCAAGCTCTTCTAAAATTTCCAAAGTTACTCTTTTTCTTAGATTCCCAGGGTTGTCCTTGATCAGGATAAGGTCTCTTACCCCTTCGATCATCATTAAAGGTCATCTGCCTCTTAGACTCTGATCGCTCTCTCACTAGCTCTTGCTCCACTAACTGTGCCTTCTCATAAATCTCATTATAATCCCTCATATTCAGAGGCACCAGTTGTTTCCTAATATCAGTCCTCAACCCTTTCAGAAATCTCTTAGCTTTTTCCTCTCGATCCTCAACCAACCTGGGAGCATACCTAGACAATTCAGAAAAATTTTTGCCTCATACTGATCTACTGTCAGCTCCCTTTGTTCCAACTGAACAAATTAAGTAATCTTCTTATCCTTGGCACAGTCAGAGAAATGCTTTCTATTGAAAGCTCTAACAAACTCATTCCAGTTTATATCAGTACCTAGTGGAAAGATCGTGTCTCTTGAAGCTCTCCACCAAAACTTTGCATTTCCCTCCAACTAGTACTCTGCCAAAGTTTTTTTCTCAGCATCATTGCAGTTCAACAACCGGAAAATTCGTTCCATTCCATCTATCCATTGTTTCACCTCCTCAGGACTTCCTGTTCCACTAAACTTAGGTGGTTTTAGCTTCAGAAATTGTTCCACCAGTCCTTGAGGACGACGTTCTGTTTCGGGTTGTTGCTGTTGTTGCTGAGCTTGTCTTTCCATCAGATTTCCTATATTGGCCAATGCTTGCAGGATATCTTCCATTCAGGGTTCAGCCCTTGTAGCAGAGGCTTCAGCCCTCGATGGATGAGTACTTCCAGCTCGTACCATGACTTTCCTGCAGTTTCCAAGCATTTGCCTCAGGAATAATCTGTGACTCAATGTCTCCATTTAAAAGCAACTACAACTATATATAAGTAACATAAACATGTTACTGGCACTTAAAAGCAACTCATAATAAACTACTTAGGGATCTACAAGTGAATACCCATCACCCGTTGTTCAAACTTAGTCAACCATTCCAGTTGGTATCCTATGGTGTGCATTGTCATCTTATCCTCAATTCCATCTGAGGCACCTTATCACTCCAAATAGACCATAGCTCTAATACCATTACATGTGGCATCCCTCGACGGCCCCCCAAACCGTTAGGGTCGCCACAGTCCGCTTACCTTTCACTTGACCTGATAATATAATACTCTGATACCAAGGAATTTCATTATAATTCATAAATCCTGGGGGTTTACATCTTTTAGATCAGTCCCTGCGCAATTTATTTGGCGGAAGCACGTCCATCAACTCCCTTCCCTATATTCAGAAAATGATGCACACCTACTAAACATTTATAGGTAAAAGCCGAACACTTTTATTTACTTAAACCAGATGGACATCATTCATCGGTACATCAAAATGCCGTAGTTTTCTATACTCGGCTATACTTCAAAAGATGACCGACATCTTTTACAACAGTCGTATACTTAAGGTCCATCGACCAGTGTCGACATCTAAAAGTTCCTTCCGTTGCTATCCTCCTCGTCACCGTCATATCCAACCACTCGATCCATGTACTGATGGCAATGGTAGCAGAGGTATCTTGTCTAGTCTGAAATGTTAGTCCCCAAACGGGGTGAGTACAACCACTCAAGACATAATATCTCATAGAGCAATTCATTTATTTTTGAAAATGCAGCAATATTCTGGTAAAACAGAATGCACTCCTTTAGTTAAAATTCTGGAAAAATTAGTAAACGGTCTTCATAAATTCTGAAAACTTGACATGTTATAAACGATATCTAGAGAAAAATATTTCATGAAGAGCACCATATCAAAAGAGCTTCATACAAAACGGTACGGTCCATGCTTCACAGTCATTAAAATTTCAGAACTTCGCCTTTGCACAGTTTCATTCACAAATTCGGTATAAACCCCAAACCAGCTCCAAAAATTCTGAAATTTTGATATGTTATAGAAAAAATCTAGAAGTAAAAGTTTCGTGAAGAACTCAAAATCAAATTCGTGATAGATTAAAAACTATAATCACCAGAACCATCTCTAACTCTCGGCATCAATTTCCAGATCTAACCATTTTGGATAAAAATCGTTTCACCAACCTAAACTCATCCGTTTTCTCTCAAATGTTAGTATATTACTCCTCAACATGTTATCTACAACTTTTATTAAGAACATGAGATCAAATTTCAACTGGATAATTTTATAAAATTCACAGAATCACACTAGGTCAGCATTACGATTTCCAGATCTAACTCCTTCAAAGAAAAATAGTTTCACCGGTCTATACTTGTTCATTTCTTCTGAACTTTTGATATGTTACTATCCAAAAAGTCCTCTACAACTTTCATCAAGAAGTTGAAGCGAGATTCTAACTAGAAAATTGCATGCAGCTCACGAAATCATCAAAGGTCGGACTGTTCTTCCCGAAAACAGAATACTAGACTAAGACACAACTCCTATAACTCGAAGATTCTCACCTCTACCACATCCGAAAATCACCATTCATCACACACAAACACAGCAAGCAAAGTGTAGATCAATGGACTCTACTTGCCTCAAATCCAAAGAAAATCACAGCAAGCACAATGGCGGTTCAAGGCAGGCTCGATCGACGGTCTCCTTCTCTTCTTCAGCTCACGGTCGACTTCCTCTCTCTCGGTTCACTCTCCCTCTCTCTTGATTTCAATTTCTCTCTCTCGGTTCACTCTTCCTCTAGCACGACAACCCCCTCCCCTTTTTCCTTTCTGGTTGTTTAATTACTTGCCTTTGGTTAATTTTGCGTGGAAGGTCACTTGTCTTTGTAAGAAGGACACTTGGCTTCATGGGAAGGACACTTGTAGAGTCCCTCTCACCACTTGTCGTTCTCCATGCAAGCTGATGGGCTCAATGGGCCGGGCCTCTCCCTCCTTCGATCGACAGCAGCCCCTTTTGGGCTTCGTGGGCCAGGCCTTAGTAGCCGAACGGTGGGGGTTTTGTGGGCTGGTTTTGGGCTTTAAGAAAATCAGCCCACTCCTTCTCCAATTTTTTTTTTTAATCTCTACCTAATTATATACCTAATTACAAATTCATATGGCCATAATATTTTGTATCATAAATTAATAAAATCCAACTTATAAAACGCACGGCCAAGAATAGAAATTTCCCATCAAATAATTGTCCATTGAAATGCTCGGCCTTAATCTATTGTAATTCATTGGTCTAATGACTATAGTAAAATCCGATGGCGCTTCCATCACCTATTCATGGTTCATGGTATATTCAGGAGTTGCTATGAAATTTTAGGATGCCACATCTTTCCTTTCATTGCTGGGTTATACACAAAATGTTGTTCTATTTCCTTCTATTATTCAGTGTGGAATAAAAAAGAAGGTCTGTTATATTTTGGGAAAATAGTCATTGAAATCTTATGCATCGAGTTTTGTACTTCAAGAGGCAGAATTATCCTTAAGGATAGTATTAGGACGTATCATATGATTGACTTAATTTTCTATTCCTTTTCATTGTATTTCCAACAATTATTATTATTTTCTTGTTATCTAACAATTTTTCCAACATCATTGACACCCTTGGCACCCTTAGAATTAAGCAACATGTGTTTACAAACACTTACCAAAAGACCGACTACTCGTTGACCTCGACACTCACCTCACGTTAACAATTACTTTTGCTACTTGCAACTCCTTTTCCTAACAGTTACAACAGCCGATGTTTCTCGACCATTTTCTTTCGTGGCTTTTGAGATTATATCTCCATGAAGATGACCGTGCTGACTTCACGATTGAATGGATCGTTATGCTTGTAGCTGAAATTGTGGGCTTCATGACTTGAACACTTATCTTATTCCCGATTCACCGATTTTCACTTTGGCTCTTGTTCCTTTGTCAACTTAACTAAGTCTCACTTAGCCATACTCGTGGCTAAACACTTAATTTTCTCTTGTATCACCTATCGGCAACTTTTCATCACCTTTGCCAATTACCTGTAGTTGCTGACCAAAAGGACTTAGTAAAGTTTACAATCATGTCTTGCGGTCTTGTTTTAGTCTGAGTCGACGGCCCAGGGCTTAGGCATTTTTTGATGTCAACATACAGCTTGGGGTTTTTTCTGCTTTTTTTTAGCTATATTACTTTAATATAGAATTTTTTTATGAACACATGAATCCTCAACGCCATGTTCGCTCATAGCCCCTTTACCTAGTTCAAATACAACCACTTCGTCTTTTTGCAACGGCAGAAATGTCGTAACTCGTTATCTTTCTTTTCCCGATGATCTCGACTTCATTCCTTTCGGCCTGGCTACAGTTTTCCGCGCCTCAAGTCTATCTCAATCACGTGGACTTTTTGTGTGCAAGAGGGCCTAGTATTAAAGAAGGAGGCCGCGAGTATTAATTGGCCGGACTCAATCACGTGGCGCGAGATGAAAGGGATGAGACCAAGGGGCATGTTATAGGTGCTTGTTGAGCATACCAAGGAGAAAACACAAAATACTTCAATTTTTGAAGCTTCGACGATGCATAGAACCCAAAAAAGTTAAAACTTGCATAGTCCTTTTCATCGGTTACTTAATGAGTACTCTCAAAGCACTCAATATAATTTCTACACAATTTCCTCGTAAGCTAATTATGTAACATCCTGAAGAAAATATTACAGGAATCAAGGAACTACATGTGCAATTCTTGCACGGCTTACAAACGAAATTGCGGTCCCTTTCTCTTTCATTTTCATTTCTAGGGTTTCACGGTCTTATTTGCTTTCCATATTCCAATTCCCTTTTCCCCCTTAGTTCGCTAATGAAGGCAAATAGTTCGTCCGTGACTTTACAAATCGGTCCAGTTCCACGAAGAGTTGGTATGACGATTATAGTCCATAGCTCCAGCTGTAGAAGCGACGAAAATTTGAACTCACGTCACATGGGCATTAAAGACCAAATCTGCTGATTCCCAATAATTTCCTGCCCATCGGATTTCATTTGATGCCTGACGTTCAGTCGTTCAGATAGTCAATTGGTGGTCCATTTTCTCTTTCCCTACCTTTTCTTGTTTGTTGCCTCCGAGTATGAGCGGGACACCTAAACTTCTAAAGCCCATGGAAATGCCACCAAATTCACACCGGTTTCTTAGTGAATGTCCTAGCGCTTGGGATGTAGTTATCCTGCTAAATGTTAACATATTTAACGAGTGCCCTCAGGGTCGTTATCAAACACACTTTAGAGAACGTTTACATTTTCAAATTATTTGTATATAATATAAGAAAACTAATGTAATTGATTTTTTAGCGCATGCAATGGGAGAACTTGTCAACAAAATCCTTGTAAGAAAAATATAATCTTTGAGTTGAAGTCCAAAAAAGAACTCTAGTCCCTAGGTCAGATTGTCTTCCGAGAAGCCCGCCAAATAAGTCATTCAGGTGATGATGACTAGTAATTTGCATATTTGAATCAAGTGTTCAATTTTTATGAGCGACATATTGCCTTAAGATTACTTGAGAAAAATATAATTGTAACTGGGACGGTGGACAAATGATCGAGAAAAAGTCATTATCTGTTTTATCGAAGATGTGATAAATTCAATCACTCATAAGTATATGAAACGCTTGGAAATCTGCATCGTTAAAGTAGGACCTACTATAATTAGATCCATCAAATGCTAACATATAATTGGAAATCTTCCCCTTTTTCATATGGCTATTTTGGTCTAGTTACAGGACCAACTCTTGTATAATGAAAGGTGATTTTTCATGGAAGCATGCATATAGCACATACGCGAATGTCTGAAGAGTCTCATCTTTTGATCAAACCATCGCCAAAGTTTGTTCGAAGAATCAAGAACATGAACGATATCGTCAAAGATTTAGACTCATGATTTAGCACCAAATAAGACATTCCCGAAAAATGGAATAATATTAATCAGTAAAGTCCAAAATGAACAAGAAAAGAAAATCATAAATCAAGTCATAATCATGAAGCTGGAAAAAAGACTAAAAGCACGTCAGAAAGAATCTGCATTATCAGCCATTGGGAGATCACAAAGCTGCTCTTTCCCAGCTTCATCGAACAGCCAATTCAATAGCAATGACAACTGCTCCTGATCGTCGCCGCCAAACCTCAGCCTACTCTCATCCTGGAGATGGCTGATCTCGGGTGACATTGTTTGGGAGAAACCAGAGGTCGAAGAATCTAACGACTCCAATTTGATCAGGGACTCGAACACATTATCAGACACCTCAGTCCTGTTGCTCGGCGTCCCTCCTCCTGAAGATGTCGAATCAGTCATGCTTAAAGCTGCCGCCACTGTTCTGTGAGCCTTGTTTGCCGGATCTTTTGTCCACCCCTTGAGCAACTTAGCTATGTTCTCAGTGCTTGAAGGGTAAATAGTCGTCAGTGTTTGGACAGGTTTTGATGAAACGGAAGATCCGGGAAAGGGCTTGTGTTTGGCTTCAGAGAGATCAGATGAAGCGGAGGGCTTTTCGGGAGACAAGGCATCACACAGAGCTTGTCTGGCCAAGTGAATGTCGGTTTGGAGCCTTTTTTCCCATTGGCCTCTAGACATTGGAATTGGATCTTCATAAGGGCTTAGTTCTAGTTTCTTGAGCTTCTTCTTGAGATGTGTATTCCAGTAGTTTTTAATGTCATTGTCTGTTCTCTGAGGAAGGTATGATGCTATGGCTGCCCATCTTCACCAGAAGTAAATGTCCCATCAATATACATAAGAACTACTATCTAAGCTGCTAATAAATATATTTTGCATATGGACATTGTACTAATTTTCAATAGCTATTATTCTCCCAATAAATGTTTGTGAAAGGTGTTCTCACACTGATAAGGTGAATGGCATTGTATAGATTTTCCAATCAAATGTGGCACAATTTTTGAGAAAAATGGTCGCAAGGAAAATGGCAACTGAAATATTTTCTTGAAGAAAACTCATGAAAGTAACCAGTCTACTGGGTCTCTTTTTATGAACAAAGCTATTTGCTTCATGCGCTTAGTAGAATCTTTCCCAAATTTTTCCTCAGACCTTGTGGGCAGAAGGGGAAGGGGGGAGAGAGAGAAAGAAAGAGGGGGTTGTGTTGGTAAATCACCTATTGCCCAGAAGAGCTTGAAGGTGGATGATCATCTTCTCCTCCTGATCTGTGAAGTTGCCTCTTTTGATCCCTGGCCTTAGGTAATTAGTCCACCTAAGCCTGCAGCTCTTACTGCATCTGACCAACCCTGAAATGCATCCACAAGGAAAAAAAGGATATCAGACTCCAATCAAAGTTATGCTCCAAAATATAACAAGAGGCTTGAACTTGGTGCACAATTACATTAAAGAAAAATATAAAGAGAGACACTAAACCTGTTTTGGTAGGAATAGATCTCCAATTCCCAGGTCCATGCTCCTGAATGTAAGTCACCAGTATGATATCCTCTTCGGGAGTCCAGGGACCTTTTTTGACCCCATTTTGATCGCAGCATGGTGGTCTTCCCATTCCAAAACCACTCAAACCCTCTTCACTTCTCAGCAAATAATGTCTTTCCGTTTGCTTCAACTAGGCTTCTTCTTTTCTTTTTCTTGTTCTTCTCTTTTCTGTTGTGTAATTTTTGCCTTGGTAAAAAAAAGTGCTAATCCTGAGACCCTTTGCTTTATATAATGGAGAGAGAAAGAGAGCAAAAGATCGGAGAGGGATGGGCATTGACGGTGAGAAGTGTGAGATGGGGCTGACCAAGAAGGGAAGGCCGAGAGTCAAAAGAGATGACAGCAAAGAGAAGCATTTAAGACACCACCAGAAGGAGCTTGAGTCAGCTACAATGCAAATGGGGCAAACAATCTCTCACTATTGTCTCCCAAAACCGCGTGGGGCATTCAATTCAACGTGGAAAAACCCTAACGCTGCATTAAATGTAGACGATGTGTTTACACTTTCCAGAGCGACCTTTACACTAGTAAAAGCTAATATTACCCATTGCCATGGTATGTTGGCATTGCCTTACATTCAACTTATATGAAAAATAGTACTTTTAGACTTATAGCAGTGACAGTAAACATGAATTGTAACTGAAAATATAACTTGAAATAAGACATATCATTTGAAAGATGATTGAATATTGTGGGTCCCTTTGTCTTATATATGAATTCACTTTGCACTTACCATATATATATATATATATATATATATATATATATATTATTATTTTTTTTGGACTGGAGGAATCGTCTCACAACGAGCGCTCAGCGTAAACCCCAGGGGGAACTGGTGTGGGGACCCACCTCCCACGGCACCCCTCTTAAGTCAAGCTAATGCACACGCGATGACTTGAACATCTCCCCTTCCGCAATTAGAGGGGGAAAGGCTCAAACCAACACGCCCATAGTGGGGTGAGTGGGGTGGGTTACCATATATTTTCCATTTCATATTTTACAAAAATCAAAATTAACAAGAACTATTTCTATTTAATGAAAGCCATTTGGTCGTTTCTTTTTTAGTACTTATTATCCTTTTTTTTTTTAACAAAAGTACTTATTATCCTTTAAGTAACTTATTTGTATGTTGTATTTTACCACTTGTTGTATTGAATGGAGTCGAAGTAATTTGACTTTCTGTGCTTATGATTTTATAAGTTTGTAAATCAATTTTTCTCCATATTATATTATATATATATATATATATCATTAGAATTTTTCTAAAAATGTATATTACATCACATATAGTACATAACAATTTTCTTATTCTCATATGCTTATTCTTTTAGATATTACTAAATCGATATATTATATATAACCATGTATATAATTAAAAAAATCTCTTAATTTTCTTAATTAAATTTTCTTATTCCCATTGGTCAGTTTTACTACTTATTTTTAAGAGATTTGCCTCCTTGGAAAAATTTTCAGATTTTCTTTTGGAAAAGAAAAGGACTCCTTTCTTTACAATTTAATGCATCGTATGACTCCCCCAGATTGTGTTTTTGATAAAAGTTGTGACAGAGACGCTACAGTATTGTAAAAAAGAACGATAATTACCATTAACTAAGAGCACTGCAAGTTTAATTGAACACGCAACACCCCCTCATATGTTGACATGGAAAAAGTAAGAATGACAGGGTTATATTAGATTAAATTTATGTGCGCACTTTCTGTATAAAAATTTAATTAGATTAATTAGCAGATCAATCGGTATTTCATTTTTAATTACTATTAATATTCTGTACATAATACCCAATTTGTAACTATTTCTTTTCTTTTTCACATAGCATGTGTCAACAATATAATTTTCCAGAAATTATTGAGGCCGACATGTGAGTGCATTAATAAGCAATCAAACACTTAATCCATCTAATGCACTAATAATTCAATAAATTAAGCTTTTAGTGAAGATAGGTCAATCCCAATATGTCACCAAACTCGAACTTAAACACACCTTGGCAATCTGAAAATAGCGATATTGGACTTGATACTCCAGACCAGTGTCATGTGTGGCTTTGAAAATACCATATGTAGTATTATAGGATATCCAACTTGTCTAAAACTATCAGTAGAGAGTATGTACGTGCATCAAGCCTACATTAACCCATACCGAAGCATTGCGAGCGTAACACTGGCTTTTTTCCGTGGCCAAGCTAATGAACATAGTACGACAAAGAAAATGATAAACACGAGTTGCAATTCACAGTGCGCAAAAGGTGCAAGGCTCACAAGCCCTACAAAAAGTGTTGTACTTTAGCTAGTACGTCCATGATGGGGTGCGATTGGATCGCACCGTATCATTTTGATATGTTACGATAGAAAGACACCCTTTTGAAAGGGTTTGAGTGAGTCATATAAAAGACTCCGGGATGACGACCATTGGAATGGTTGGCAAAACATACGATCAGAAAATTCCTCTCCTCGGTTTGTCTCATTTCCATCAAAGAAGAAGGAAAACATTCCATTTCACTTTTTACAAGAACAGTTTGCATTTACACCGTGGAAATCGGGTGCTTTCCTCGTGATTGCACTTAGACCGACGTGAAGTATTCTTGTTCGTGATTCATCCGCAATTCAGCGTTCGTTCTGGGGTTAATTATTGTTTGCGCATCGGATAAAGGTAAGTCATCTTCCGCCGACTTGAATCCCAACATTGGTATCAGAGCCCGGTCGTGATTTCTGCCTTGTTCTTCATCCAATTTTCTCGTTTACCA
Organism: Eucalyptus tenuipes; assembly: GCA_014182365.1. Lineage (NCBI taxonomy): Eukaryota > Viridiplantae > Streptophyta > Magnoliopsida > Myrtales > Myrtaceae > Eucalyptus > Eucalyptus tenuipes. The sequence goes on along the minus strand of CM024546.1, from coordinate 14,186,911 downwards.
TTTGATATCGAGATCAAGAGCATGAAATCTACACTATATGGATGTCTATTGGTCGGAATTACCATCTGAATTGTCGAAAACGAACCAAAGCGAAGAACAGGTTCGAGGTCGGGTCACCCGTACGGTTTTGGCCATTTTTCGAAATATTTTTTTTTGGCTAAAATAAATTTTTAAATATACAAGGTGAAAGTACTTGTCGAGATGAGTCTGTCGAAGGGCAGAGCACCGTCGGAGGACGCCGGACGCGCCCACACGCAGGGCCGAAGCCTCGCGCGTGGGCGTCACACACCTAATGCCCTGGGGGAGGACAGCGCGTGCGCGACACGCGCCGGTCGGCGAACCTACGCGTGAAGTCACGCGCGCGTCGGCGAACCGGCGCGTGCTGACATCACGGATGATGTCATCCATCGGTTGGTAACCGCCGGGTGACGTCATCAATGACGTCACCGACGGCGGCGGTTGGCCAGCCGGTGGCCTGGCGACCCCACCGGTGACCCGACCCAACCGTTGACCGGCCAACTGGTTGGACCGGTCAGCCAAACCGGCATTCAAACCAGTCGAACCGGTCACCGGTTGGACCGGTCGGACCGGTCGGACCGGCCAAGAGCCCTTTGGGCTCGCTGGCGCGTGTGCCACACGCGCCGCGCCGCGCACTCAGGCGGCGCGTGGGGGCACGTGCGAGCTCCAGTTGGAGCGTGGTCAGTGGCGTTTGGTTCGTATGGATGTCCCCTACACTGTGTAGGAAACCCTATGTACACGTATTTTTTAGGGGTTTAATGCATAGTTTATTCATTTGTAGCTATTATTTTCTTATGTTTTAGGAAATACAGTAGCTAACCTATATGAAGATGATGTCATATATGCTATGTAGAGCTTGGTTCGATGGTAGCATGTATATAGTTTAATATACTTGCAATTTTCTAGTTTAAAGAAAATTCGAACAATGGTAGGAAATCCTTGTTTTCCATTCTATGTTGAATTGCGGATTTTGATTGAAGTTATAACATGATTGTTTTAGTACGTTGGTTTACATTATACTATACTTTTGTGTTAATGGAAAAATGTAGTAATTACATGAGATCATGTAGTTATTTTTTCCGAGTGGGAGTTCGTAGGTTGGTAGAATTCAAAGGAGTTCTCACCTAGGACTTAAAATTTGCGTAAATTAAGCTAATTAATGATAATAGAACAATCAAACATAGGAGCTGATTAGGAACATAGTGAACTTTCGTTTCTGTGTCTTTTTGTTGAATTATCATTAATTTAGTTTGTCTTTGCTGCAAATTAAATATGTGTGTTACTCTGAAAAGTGTACTAGTATTGATTCTATGTTTATTATGTCAATGTGTTTTAGCAATTGATTATGGCTTTGACATCCAAGACCATTGTGGCTGACCTCAATAAGGGTGAGAAGCTGAACGGTGACAATTATGATATTTTGCTCCGAAAGGTTCAATACATCCTTGAGGAGCAAGAGGTTTTGGAAACCCTCAACCACACCATGGATGAACCTGAGTATGGAACTTCAGCTCAACACAGGAGAGATCTAGAAGCTTATCAAGCTTGGAAAAAGAAGAATAGCATTGCTCGCATCACGTTGCTGAGCTGTATGCAAGATGATCTCATGTGTGAGTTTGAAAGTTATGATAAAGCTCAAGCTATGTGGGTTGCCTTGAAAGATAAGTTTGGGGGTACATCTGCCACTAAACTGAGGAGACTCACCATCAAGTTTGACACATACCGAAAGCGCCCAAATGTAACCATGAGGCAGCATCTTCAAGAGATGTCAAACATGATTCATGAGCTGAAGTCGGCAGGTCACTCCCTTACTGATGAACAGTAAGTTCAGGCTATTATAAGGTCTCTTCCTGACAATTGGGAGCATATGAAGATCAATATGACGCATAATGAGAATATTGTCGCTTTTGATGATATTATGTGTCATTTGGAATTAGAGGATGAGCGCCTAGAGGCTGCAAGATCCTCTACCCATGCTTATGTTGCTAAATGGAGTTCGCGCAAAACTTCGGGCTTTAAGCGCAAAAGGAATTCTCAATTCAACAACAAAGGGAAGAAGACTGGTCGGGCACCTAAGAGGGCTAAGACCTTCCAATGCAAGAAGCGTGGTGAGAAGAAGGACAAGGCCAAGATGAAGTGCTACAATTGTGGCAAGATTGGTCACTTTGCTCGTGAATACACTAAGCCAAAAGAGGTACCCTGTTACTCCATTACTTTAAGTAATGCTTTTGTTTCTAGTACTGTAATGCTTGTTGAATCACATCCAATGTGGACTGTAGACTCAAGAGCAACAGACCATGTAGCTAGAGACCGAGATGCATTCGTGGAGTATCGTCGGATACAACCTGGAAGAAGATGGATATATGTTGGGAATAACTCAAGAGTTGAAGTGAAGGGTATCGGCACATGTAAATTAATTTTGCGTGGTGGTCGAAGCCTATTCCTACATGATGTCCTCTATGCTCCGGATATTCGACGAAACTTGATCTCAGTAGTTGTTCTTCTTAGCTTAGGTTATGTACTGAATTTCCATAGTGATTGTGTTGACATTATGTGTGGAACAGTTTATTATGGTTCAGGTCATGTATAGAATGGTTTTATGGTGTTAGACATTGACTATGATAAGTACAATATTAATGTCGATGGTTGTTTTTTCTCTAATTGCATCTTCTAGTAATATTGAGATTGATGCAAGTACTTGGCATGCTAGATTAGGTCACATTGAGTTGCAAAGAATGCAAAGATTAGCTAGAGAAGGCCTTTTAGGGTCACTCACTAATGTTGATCTACCCATATGTGAAATTGTCTAGCGAGAAAAGCAACTAGAAAACCATTCGGCAAAGGGACTAGAGCCGAATTTCCATTGCAACTCATACATTCTGACATTTGTGGTCTTTTGAATGTGAGGGCGAGGCATGGAGCCTCATATTTCATCACTTTCATAGATGACTTCACGCGTTTCGGTTATATCTTTCTGATCTCTCATAAGTCAGAAGCATTAAACTGCTTTAGACGATATATAACGATGGTAGAGAATCAGTTGAACAAAACAATAAAGGCATTGAGAACCGATCACGGACGTGAGTATCTATCGAAGCAATTCAATGCTCTTTCTAATGAAAAGGGAATTGTACGACAATTGACTATTCCCGGTACTCCACAACAAAATGGGGTAGCTGAGAGAAGGAATAGAACCCTAATGGAAATGGTTAGGTCTATGATAGCGCAAGCAAATTTACCTATCTCCTATTGGGGAGATGCATTATTGACTGCTGTCTATGTACTTAACTGAGTGCCTTCAAAATCGGTCAATTCCACCCCTTATGAATTATGGACTAGTAGGAAACCAAACTTAAGTAGTCTACGTCCATAGGGATGTGCAGCTTATGCTCATGATTCTTCCCATAAATATGGCAAATTAGGTCCAAGAGGGAAAAAATGTATCTTTATAAGATATTCTGAACACTCCAAAGGGTACGTGTTCATAGGTGAACAAGCTGATGGGAGTGTGACCGAAATGGAATCACGAGATGCCACGTTCTTGGAGAGCAATTTTCCTAGTAGAGGTGAGATTGATAAGGATTTCTAATTATATGAGATGGAAGATCCTAATAACACACCTACTAATATTGTAGAGGGAAATCAAGATTTACCTCAACACACAAGACCTAGTGGGAGTGTTGCATCGCCTGACGAATTGAATTCAAGAGAAATTCAAATGCGTAAAAGTAATCGTAAAAGTATGCCCCGTCGTCGTTTTGAGATTGAAGGGGAAGCATTTATGATTGCTCAAAAAGACGATGCCGAGCCTAAGACTGTTCAAGAGGCTCTCTCATCCTCTGATAAGGAAGAATGGAGAAAAGCTTTGGAAGATGAAATGGAGTCGATGAGGGCAAATCATGTCTGGGATTTGGTTGATCTACCACTCAATCGTAAGGCCATTGGAAACAAATGGGTCTTTAAGATTAAGCAAAGGGCGGATGGATCCATTGAAAAGTATAAGGCTCGCCTTGTCGCGAAAGGTTATACTCAACAAGAGAGTATAGACTATGAGGAAACTTTTTCACCAGTTGTAAGGTTTGCCTCAATACGCCTTATCCTAGCCATCGTTGCGCATATGGACCTTGAATTACATCAAATAGATGTAAAGACGGCATTTCTCAATGGAGAACTAGATGAGAAAATTTATATGAAACAACCAATAGGTTTCATAGCAAAAGGTCAAGAGCATAAAGTTTGCAAACTTCATCGCTCAATATATGGCCTTAAGCAATCATCTAGACAGTGGTATCTTCGTTTTCATCAAGTCATAATAACTTTTGGTTTCACGATGATCGAAGAAGATCACTGTGTATATGTCAAGCGGTCCGAAGATAAATTTGTGATTTTATCACTTTATGTGGATGATATTCTGTTGGCTGTAAATGACAAGGTTTTGGTTATCGCCATAAAAGAATGGTTGTCCTCCAATTTTGAAATGAAGGACATGGGAGAAGCTGCTTATATATTAGAAGTTAAGATCAAAAGAGATCGATCAAGGAAACTCCTTACTTTATCACAAGAGTCTTATATTATGAAGATTCTTGAACGTTTCAATATGCAGCACTGTAATCCCATTGATACCCCTCTCATGCAAGGTGAAGGCCTAAGTACTGAGATGTGTCCTAAGACTCCAGAAGAAATTAAAGTAATGGAAACTGTTCCTTACGCTAGTGCAATCGGAAGTTTGATGTATGCTATGATGTGTACTCGACCCGACATATGTTATGCCGTGGGATTGGTGAGCTGATATCAATCAAATCCCGGTCAAGTCCACTGGAAAGCAGTGAAGATGATCCTGAGATACTTGAAGGGCACCATGGACTATCGACTTTGTTACCAAGAGAATGATTTACACTTATTAGGCTATTCAGATGCTTATTGGGGTGGAGACCTGGATGAGCGTAAATCGACTTCTGGATATGCGTTCTTGCTCAATGGAGGTGCAATTTCTTGGAATAGCAAGAAACAGACATGCACGGCCTTGTCTACTATGGAGGCAGAATTTATTGCATGTTCTGCTGCAGTGCAAGAAGCAGTATGGCTAAAACGTTTCTTGGAAAATTTAGTCACTGTCACTAAGGTTCCAAGATCGGTGACAGTTTATTGCGATAGTCAAGCAGCCATTGCTTATGTGAAAGATCCCAAGTATCATGGAAGGACGAAGCACATTGACATAAAGAACAACTTCATCAGAGATATTATAGTGCATAAAGAAGTGATCATACAATACATTTCAACCAATAGAATGGTTGCTAATCCATTTACAAAGGCTATTCCTAGAGACATATTCTTGACCCACGGGATGTCACTAGGATTGTGTAGAATGTGATATGTGTTATTGTAGAGGATCATTGGTTTATGTATTTGTGGACATATGTATTGTACTTGTTTGTTTATTAGTGATTTGATGTTTTATCAATAAGTACAAATCCACTATATGACTAGCACATACACACATATATTATTGAAAAGTATGTTGGCAAGTAATGATTGGCTCACTCACACGAGCAATCACCTCAAGTGCTATAGTTAGCACGTTGAGATGAGATGTTATGTACAAATGAATGCTGAAGAGCAAGTTTAGTACATAAAATAAGACGTCGCTTTGATTGGAGTCAAGATGAGTTCTGTCATTTGTTTATAATAAGATCGAACATGATAGTCCCACAATCATGTATGCCTAAAAGATGCCGGATGTGAGTACTTAATTGGGCACTATAGAAAGCGTGCTGATATAGAACTCGAGCTAAACATGAGTACGTGAGAAGCACGTGACTATGTTTAGGCTAAGATCCATATAGTTGATATATTTAATGAATGACATACGCTCTTATAGAAAGAGAAATCCACTATAGCATGTAATTCATACTACATATGCATTGTACAATCGACAATGGAAGCTGAGTAAAATTATCCCTATTTACTCATCGTGTGAGCCCTTGAGGTAATTTTATAATTTACCTCATTTTGTGCCCTATGTTACTTCTGATTATGTTCTCGAAGTGAAAGATCAATGTTGCTACTTTAGCATGTTATCGGCGATCATGAATGAATATGGCCTTATGGGACGTGTCTAGGAAAGCAGTTGTTCTAAAATAGAGAGAGACATGAGTGCGAAGGAAGACTATTGTTGTTTTACATCTATCACATATATTTACTGGTCGACCAATTATATTTCCCTCAGTGGTTACGGATATAATTGTAAATACATGGTGTTTTGAGAATAGTCAAGTATAGCCTTTAAGGGATAGGTATACTTGGATTGATGTAACAAAATATGTCTGGGGCACTGTGAGACATTGATTGTTTATTTCTTTTTGGGGTTGTAGCCATTATGTCATCCCTAACAGGTGCATAATTTGAGCTCCCAAGTACAGGTGTACTCACTAGTCACACGGCTTACTTGCCAGTATGAATTGTTTTGTAAAGTTGATGAATATTGAATACCTTATATTCTTGATAGAGCGCTATCAAGCCCATCATATCCGAGTGGGAGATGTTGTACTTTAGCTAGTACGTCCATGATGGGGTGCAATTGGATCGCACCATATCGTTTTGATATGTTACGATGGAAAGACACCCTTTTGAAAGGGTGTGAGTGAGTCATATAAAAGACTCTAGGATGACGACCATTGGAATGGTTGGCAAAACATACGATCAGAAAATTCCTTTCCTCAGTTTGTCTCATTTCCATCAAAGAAGAAGGAAAGCATTCCATTTCACTTTTTACAAGAACAGATTGCATTTACGCCGTGGAAATCGGGTGCTTTCCTCGTGATTGCACTTAGACCGACATGAAGTATTCTTGTTCGTGATTCATCCGCAATTCAGCGTTCGTTCCGGGGTTAATTGTTGTTTGCGCATCGGATAAAGGTAAGTCGTCTTCCACTGACTTGAATCCCAACAAAAAGAAATGTCTTGATCTTTTGTATTAATGAAAAAGAGGCAAACGAGTGTTTCTACTGAACATAACAAATAGATATTGGTGCAACCAGGATAATCCCAGGAAATTTTTGAACAATTCAGAAAATCAAATAAGGATAAAACAGCCAAAAAAAAAGGAAATCATAAAAGGGCAAAACTAGCTCTGAAAAGAGCTCCAAAATTAAAAAGTTCTCTGAAACACGCTTAAACAACGGATTTTGAGACCCCAAACAATAGCAATGGTAAATAGGGCCCCAACTTGGCTACAGTGTAGTACTTGGGATAAGCTCTGCGGATTGATATAATGGACCATGTACTCCCCTTGAACGAAAAGCTATAGTCGTTTTATCACACGCTGAGTGAATCCTTGCCGTGAACTCGCCTGTGGGATTCTGCTTCTCTGAATGCCCAAAAACGTCTTCAGCAGCCATGTCCACGACAAAGAGAAGAAAAACGATGTTAAATGAGTTGTAATGCAAGAATGCGATACTAGGGAATACAAGCATTGATTTCCAAGATAAGAAGGCGACCGGTTAAAAAATAAGTTGGGTGCCTGGCTCTAGGCTTTCCTTGGGAGAATAAGGAAAATGAGGGGAATGAAAGTGGGTTTTAGAGAATGGGTCAAGTTCAAATTTTTGGGAGAAGGAGAAGGAGAAGGATGTAAATCTATGAATTTGTAGCATTTTCCTCCCACATTTTCTTTCCCTAAGTCTCCCAAAGTGTACATTAGCTTGTTTAGTCCAAGCCATCATTTGGAGGAGATGTATGTATAGGTGATAATTGATAAATAAAAGAAAACTTATGTTCACCTAATGCTTAAATCAATTGCAGACTCCTAACGTGTTGCCCATGTTTCTCCCAAATGAGTGTATTAAATACGTCAGACAAATCCACATGGCAACTCCATTTTTCCATAACAAATTATTTAACGATGTAATTGGAGTAAAATTCCATTCCTCCTCGTTCCACTCGATCAGTTTTTTCCATCGGAATTTTCTGGCAGTGATAGGAGGCATATCAAATGAAAGGTTGACCGGAGCCTCACGCTTCTATCATGTAGAAGTAGATTGTCTAATAAAATATAGTGCTAGATTTATTAGTCTGACTTATGAAATTGATTCGTTAGGTAATATGTTCAACTATAAATAACTTTTAAAATAAATGAATTACATTTAAGAACCAATAATCCCGTAATATAACACTCACTAAAAATAATTCTTGCATGTTCGGTAATTTAAGAAAATGTTAATATTATGAAAAACTCCAAACCAGTATATATGTGATAAATTTATCTCAAATTAATTTTTAGGTTAAAACTTGCGATAAATTTATCCCATAATTGCCATGTCAATTAAGTTATTGTGCAATTTCATGACAAAATTTGATAGAAGCTAATGAAATGTGAATATATCACAAGGATACACTCATTTGGAGTTTATGGTGACTTAAAAATTAGTTTATGATAAATTTATCATAACTGTACTAGTTTGGGATTTTTTATGACTCAATAATTAATTTCAAATAAATTCATTACATGTGTATTGGTGGTTGGTATAAACACACAAAAAAAAAATACCTAGAAATGCTAAAATGCGGAATAGGGTAGATGGGGGCCAACTAGCTGCCACGTCAACTGCTTATCCAATGCCTCGCAATTGCCTGCACTGCGAATAATGGGGTCCTCTGGGGCTTCGGATTTCATGTGCATTTAGTGTGGCAGTCCCTAATGTGCACCATCACTTTTATAATTTGTCAGATTTGCCAGGTTGGAGATGGTAGATCAGTATCCGCAAATACCCAGCTAAAGGAGGAAATCATGAAGATAAGTGAATGAAATTAGGTGTGATGACCCCGAAACTCTAACTTTGCATTGCAAAGTTCGCGTGATTAATTCACATGACACTTTCGCGTGTACAAACTTTTTCTAGTAGTTAACTTTTCATGGTCACATTAAGATTGAGCCACGTGGTATACTCATTTGCAACTTTTACCAAGTGGCTTACTTTCCATAGTCAATTAACAAATTCTTTTCCTTGTGAATGTCTATTTTTCAATTTATAATTCGTCTGCATATTTTGGTAATAAATTTATAATTGTATGTATACATAGTTGAAGTGGCTAACACAGAGATAGAGAGGAAAAAAAACTCCAACAAATTCTTTTCATAGAATGTAAACAAGGGAGCAGTTGCAAAAGCTTCTATAAAACAGATGACAAAAGGGTTTACAAGTTAGAAGAATTTGCAAAGAGACAGATATAATGGTCCAATCAATCCATTTCAGCAACGTCCACTCCCCAAATTAATAGCCTCAAATCAGACTAAAATTCACTAGTTTTCTCAAGAGGTTATAGATAGTGGCCGGTACTGCTTTTACTTGAAACTTAATAGATAACTCTACGATACACTAGCACCTCTTTCACTACAATCACTCTCTGTTAACAGATGACAAGGTCCACAAATTTTTCAGAGAATACAAATCAGAATACAAGCAATACATCACAAATGAGAGCATCGGAGTATTCAAGACAGCGAGAAGAGTAGCTTTCTAATTTTCGCCACCTTCCTCAACAATCCTTAAGCCCTTTAAATAATCTTCCAAACTTCATCCTAGCCGTAGGAAGTCTTCTCAGGGTCAAAGGATCCGTGGAACACATATCTCTGCGCAGCAAACCCACCAACCATGACGTAGGTTCACCCGCTATAGGCTGACCTTAGGCAAGCGCCCCTCCAGTGTTCAATGGAGGTCGCTAACCTAAGTCATGGGCCTTCTTGACCGACCACCGGCCCATCCATGTAAGTACAACCCACATGTTTAGAGTGCTTTTTCTAGGAAAAAACAAAAAAACAAGGAGTTTAACATAAGTAGAGGCTTTAAATTATCTTGCTTGTCTAATCTTCTGAATGTCTACACAAAGAAGGAAATACTACTCTGATTTTTCTCCAGGCTGCTTTTTGTTGAGCTAGACCTTGAAACTGGCTAATAGAAACAATTTGAATTTTTTAACACTTGAAATTACCCCCGGAATCATGTGTTGACCACGAGGAAGTAATAAGTGAAACGCCCCATTTTGGTCCATAAAATTAAGGGCAAACAGCTTTTGTGGAAACCAATTAAGCTGAGTCTCGATGGGATTCTAGAAGCAAATCCTAGAGTTGGTGGCCGGGTAATTGATTGCCACGTGTCAAGCTATAGGAATAGTGCACCAAATTTGAAGATTAAGTGAAATTAGCATTAGGACTTGAGTGAGAACAGCTACTGCGAGAAATGTGCATAAATGAGGAGTAGTTATTTACTTGATGAGCAAGTCGTGCAAGCATCGTCGAGGAGTTAGGAGACAGTTGGTTATGGACAAGGGTGCTAAGAAGAATTTAAAAAGATGGAGAATATCAAGAGTGGTCCCAAAAATACCACAAACCCCCCTCCCCCCGAACAACACAACAATTGTCTTTACTTTATTTATTTTTAATCGCATTTTAGTTGTAGCTTTTAAGATTCTTGTCGTTTATTAAATTATGGCATGCATCTCTATCTGGTCTAGTATCGTTGATTAAATTCTGCTGTTGTTCCACAAGCACAGTGTTATTGATTAAATTCCGGTGTGTTTCCTATCCACGGATATTGATGATGATTAGATTCCAGCTTTACACCTAAAACAAGCTATGCCACAAATTAAATTCTGGCATAGTTTAAGTTCAAAGCATAGACTATCTAGCTACTGGTGTCCAGATTGTGTCATTGATTGAATTCTAGTAGAATTTATGCCCAAGAATAGTTAGTCTTCGAGTCATCTAAGTATTTATTGTCAGAATTGTATATATGAGTTGATAAATAAAATTTCCTCCTACATTTGACATTCTCTATCTAAAGTCAACAAAAAACTTGAGTCTCCTATAATAAAACCAAAGTGTGACGTTTGGTGAAAGATTTTCATGGGGATCAAAACCAGTGAAATAGAATTCAAATCAAATTAAAAGATCTATCTCTTCTTAAATGTAGAAGCACGTCAACAAGTCTTCACTTTGTTGGTAGCAAGAGCTACTTCCATAACATTCTTTTCAATCCTTTCAAGCTTTTTTGTTGAAAGTTACCATTTACCTTTTACTCTATAATTCTTCCAAATGTACCGACATATCTTGGTTCTACTTAGTTGTTCACCTTCTACAGTGCATCCAAGCCTTCACTAACTCCTTGTTCAATAGCTTATTCACCTTCTACTCAAATCCATCCGACTTTTAGACATCTTTTGCATACAATACCTTGTTCACCCTTAATGGAGACAGAGGATGTTAGCTATATGTCCTAAAGTAACTCTATAGTAGTTACATGTTAGAGATTTAAGTTGCATTATTTATTTAATTGTAGGGAATATTCCATTCGTGGTCCCTTTTATATGAATGGTCCATGAGATTAGTTGCAACTGAACCTATACTTAAAGTTAAGAATATATGTGATAGGTTTATAATTACATCGAGTCTTTTACATAATTTACTATTGATGGATCATTAAGAGGATGTTGATGATCTTGTTGAGACGGTGTGTTCTTAATCTTCACCATTGAGTATTAGATACCTCAAGGGATGATGAGTCGCAAGTCATTGGATATTGTGATACCCAAGCTAGATCACAAATGCTTATCTCAAACAAATTCATTGAACATGACATGCATAAAACGATTAGCAACATGAAAGCTTTAAGTAGGGTCAATGACTAATCGTTCGTGCTTTGATCTTGTGTAAAATCCTTAGACTTAAAGCACAATGTTGACTTATATGTTGAATTGCCATGGTGCACAAGTATGCAAATTAACACTTCATTGAACTGTCTCTGTACTTGATGGTCATAGTTTTCTCAGATACAAAGGTACATCCATACACAATATGGAATCTATCTTCGTGTTATATATGTAGATATACAAGAGAGAAGATTCTCCTATGTGATCTAATTGCGACACTATATTGAAATCCTTGATCGGGGTTGTAATAAAAATGAATAGTTAAAATGTCCGCCCCGATCCGCAGGCACGCGCACATCCCTTACCTTGGTCGATTTTAAAATGCGATATCCCAAGACTACATATCGCCGACCCTTTTCTTTTTAATAACACATGCGGAAGCAGTTATAAAAATCCCCAGACAATAAAGTAATGGAATATACAAGTAGGACTAGAAACTTGAACTTGAAAACGCACCCTTATGTACATATATAACAACTCAGTCATACATGTACATATACAAGCCATGCTAAAAAGGTTGGTTTCTACTCAAACAGATTCTACAGCAAAAGTCATCAGATAGGAGTGGGGTCTCGATTCTCATCAAGATCCTACTCTGGATCATCATCGAGGTTCTCCTCCAAATACTCCTCTTTGGGTTCTTTCTCCTCAAGTTCTTCATCAGGGTCCTGAAATGTTGTCCCACAATCCGGATGAGACTACGTCTCAGCAAGTTCTACCCCCTACGACCCGATTAGTAAACTAATACACCTTAGGGCTGCCTATGCACAAGATGAGTCAGAGGGCTTACATTGGCCTCAGATTCCACCTGCATATTATCACAGATCACATAGGCACCCAAGCAATCACATCACTGATCGAAGCATCGATCAAATTGACATAGTCGATTACATCTCAATCGAACCATTCACCGGTCATTTCCATTCAATCAATCAATTCACAACATCAAATCAAAGCAATGATGAATCGACCTAGTCGATTACCTATCAAACAGACCAACTCTAGGTCATTCCCAGACATCAATCACATGTACTCTCTCGGGCGTCTTTTTCGCCAACTGTCATACCATCACTGATCACGTGCATTCTTTAAGGCGCCATTTTCGCCAGTGATGTCCCAATCACCGAATCACGTATCATTTCTAGGGCGCCATTTTCGCCAAGGTGAGGTATGCTATGGACAGCACTCGTGCGTTCTTCAAGGCGCCGTTTTCACCAGTGATACCCTCCATCACCTAACCACGTATGTCCATAATGAAGCAAGGGATAGACAACACTCGTGCGTTCTTTAAGGCGTCGTTTTCGCCAGTGATATCCCAAATCACCGAACCACGTATGTCTATAAGTCACGTATATTCTTTCTCTCTGGCGCCGTTTTCGCCAACGTGACATATGTAATGGGCAGCAACGTGCGTTCTTTAAGGCGCCGTTTTCACCAGTGATATCCTTAATCACTAAACCACGTTTGCCCACTTACATCATACCCGATTGGTCTCAGCAGAGAATTTCCCCAATTCACGCTCACAATTTTCTCTTCTTTACAACTCATCAAAGCATTATCAATGCTAAATAATCACACTCGGCCATCTACCAATCAATCATAATTTCAATCAATTAAGGAACAAGTCCTCAAATTGCGCAATCAATTCAATTCAGCACAATGTGGAGCTCAAATAAATAAACGGACTGCACCACGACAATCAGCACGAAATTCCGGTCACCGACCATCCCGGTTGAATTTCCAGAAAATAAATAATTAAATAATTAATTTCGAAATTTAAATAATTAAATACAATAATTTCAATTTAGCACAATATAAAGCTCAATTAAATAAACGAACTACGCCGCGATCATCAGTATAAAATCCCGATCACCGGTCATCCTGGTTGAATTTCCGAAAATTAATTAATTAATTAATTAATTAAATTTCAAAATTTAATATTTAATTACTAAAAATTCCACTTAGGCCCGAAATGATAAATTAAAGCCCGATAAGGGTCGGGAAAAATCCCGAGAAGCAATCAATAAATACTATAGGCATTCATTTAACTAAATGCACTAACCATATCCTTAATATGCAATGCAATTAACTAATAATCGCTAATCCATTCTAATCTAACCACCTAATTACACTAACTAGCACTAATCAACCGATGGGAGGATCAACTTTCCTCAGGGCGGGCCGAGCATCCAGGGTCGGGAAGCCGGCCAAAACAGGCCAAAACTGGACTGTGATACCCATTTCTGCACTCTCTGTCCGCTGCTGGTTGAGGGCGGATCTGGGGCTGAGTCGAGCTGGACAGGGCTGGTGGTGGTCCGGCGAAGTTTCAACGGTCCAAGCGGTGGCGTACGGTGGTGAAGGGAGCTCTGACGGTGGCTCACAGTGCTGGACAGCAGCTCTGGACACGCGAGCAGCGCGCGAGCTGGCCAGGCGCTCAGGTGAAGGAGAAGCGGCGAGAGTAGACGGCAAGGGGGTAACGGCAGTTCAAGCGAGGTCGGGGGACGACTGGATGGAGACAGAGGGAGCTCGGCAGGGCTAAGACGCATCTCGAGCAGCTCGAAACAAAGAGCTGGGATAGCGACACAGCAGGAATGCACGGCGACGGGCTCGAGTGCGTGCGAGCAGCTCCGGTGGCTTGCGGCTTTTGGCGTGAGGCCTACGACGACAGGGCTTCTCGGCGGCGTGCGACTTAGGATGGGGCTTCTCTAGTTTGCTGCTCATTTCGAAGAAGAAGAAGAAGAAGAAGAAGAAGGGGAAGAAGCCCAACGGAAGAGAGAGGGGGGAAGGAACCGGTTTCTCTCTCTCTTTCTCTCAAGCATGGCCCACCAACCCAGCTGTCTTCCACTCACATTTCCTTGACAAAAATGCCCCTTCTAGAAGCTTTTAGGTAGTAAAAAATATGGGGTATATGTGGCATACGAATTTTGCTAGGTTTTCCCTCCAATTGGACCTTAATCCCACTTGAATCAAATCAAATTGACCCCCATAAATTCAATCAATACTTCATTGATTAAATTGGTATTTTTTCTTACCAATATAGCCCACTTGCATCCCAATTTCACAATAAAAACGGTCCTCTGCAAATTCCAATCAAAAACGGCCTTAACTCAACTTTTTCCCAAAAAGTCTTGGTTGTCAAAAAAATCTTCTGAGACTAAATCGACGTTCCTAAAATTTATTGTGACATGACAGAATCTTCAATTTCTGAAATCGGACTTAGATTGGCGGTTAATTTCACTCAGGCGCTTTTTTAGCATGACCTATGCTACCGGGTAATTTTCAGGCATTTTTAGTGCAAATGACCCGTGGTTGATTTTCTTCGAGCCACAATGAACCCACTCGACCCATTGGCAACTCTTGATTGTCGTGAAAATCTCGAGAATTCAAATACGGACACAGGGTACCAAAACAATAAGAAATTCAGTCCAAAGGTCGGCCGACGAGAATTTTCCAATTTAGTGGTGTCACCCACGATTGGCCACACATCTCTGTCGAACCAGCCTATCTCTGATTTCAAATCGATTTTATACTGTGCCGCAATGATCTGTAAAGATGAGCACGGTCGAGAAGTCGATTCATGATCGAATTCTCAAGTCTATCTGCCTTAAAGTCCTTAATAGCTTACCCAGCTAGTCTAGTTATCTCGTGAGTGGCCAACTCAGAGAAAAACACTGTAGTCGCATCGATGAAATGCCCAATTTATCTAATCGAAATTAGAACTCGAAAATCTGGATGTCACAACTCTTCCCCTCTTATAAAAAATTCGTCCTCGAAATTTAAACCTTTACCAATCCTTATACAAAAGGTGGGGGTATTATCGTCTCATCGAGTCTCACTTTTTCCCACGCTAATCCTTCGATCTCATGGTGTTGTCCGACCACTTTGACCAAGGAGACCATCTTGGTACACGAAATATGCTCTTTCTGAACCAACAACTGAATTGAGTTCCTCACGTATGACACTCTATCGTTCACATCTGAATCTGATTACCATAATTGCAATCGATGATTACTGAACTGACTCTGGCATGTGATCTTTCTTCACTTCACTTTCTTTTCACCACTGAAATTTTGTACCCTCTGCTATGCACTGCTTAAGAAAGAACCCTCTGAAAACTCTGCCAAACTTATAACCTAGAAAATATAATTCATCCTCGGCACTCCATGCCAGTGAATTATCTGATACACACATGCTTCGGCATACCCATTCAAATATGTGATCTTTTCGTACTGTACTGAAGTGAACCGGCTCCATCTATCGGTCGACTACTATCCTCATAGGGAATCAGTACTCCCCCGAATCCTTAGTAAGCCTGTCACAATGCTCCATTGTGATATATTTTCATTCCCACTTGGGACTCTCGAGTGATGGTAAAAGTCCTCCCGGTTCACATTACCGAACTTCCACTTACTGACACCTCTGGTACTTGCAACCTGCCCGGCGGTATCTATCTTCATACCAGTCTACCAATGTAGCTGACGCCAATTCTAATCCACCTTGAATTGTTTGATCAAAAACTGCAACTTCTACAATGAATTTCTGACAATGTTTCTTACCTGAGTGTTACAATATCAAGCACACCTCATCACTCTCGAAACTTGAGTGTTCAACCCTCAGAGTCTGAAAGTCAGATTCTTTCTTATCCGTATCCCTTTTCAGGATCTTCTGAACATTTCGGTCTACCACTAAGTGTCTACTTTTAACTTGAATATTCAGTCTAATTTTGAGGGCGACCATAAATTCAAAAGGTGGCCTATCTCAAATTTGAAAACCGAATTTCGAACTCTTTTCAAGTAAGGTCCATGCTTTAACCAACATGCATACAATTAAAAACTCTCGACTTAACGCATCAATGACTTCTTTCGTTCTCCAAGGGTAATACCAGATAACACCATTATAGTCTTGCCAAGATTCTAATTCACGACACCGTTTCATATTCCACTTATTGGGTCTCAACTAGCGGGACGTGCATGCAACAATCTTCTCATGTTGTATCAATACGTACCTAGTCCTCTGCAAGACACATCACTAAAGATTTCTTACTTTCCAGAGCCAAATGAAAAGTTTAGAGTAAGTGTGGTAGCCAGTTCTTACTTAAGCTCTGGAAATTATCTTTGCACTTGTCTAAGCCTATGAATTTCTCTTCATTCCCAAGAGGTCAAGTCCACGATGATCCTGATGCTGAAAATTATTTCACGAACCTTCTGTAGTAATCTGTCCAATCCCCACAACTTCTGATCTCTGACATTGTTGTCGGTTTCGGTCCATTAACAACTGATTCGATCTTAGCTAGGTCCATGAAGATTCCTTTTCTTGTAATCACATGACCATTCTTAAGGGCTCTCGTGATCCTTAGCACTTAATGAATACCCTAGAATGTCGCTACACCACATGATCACCATTGATCTAGATATTCTTTGAACACTCGGTTTGTCAAATCTATGACAGTGGCTGGAGCGTTCGTCAAATCAAATGGCTTTAAATTATTCTCACAAGGGCTAAATCAAGTGCAAAATGTTGTTTTAGTATAACCTCCTTCCTGGTTCTCAACTGACGACAACCCGTCCTCAAGTCGATCCTTGAAGACATCAACACTCTTTATAATAAGTCACCCAGTTCGTCGATCTTTGACAATGAACACTTATCCTTGATTGTCACTTGATTGAGTCGACTATAGTTGATGCATAATTGCAACGAACCATCTTTCTTTCTTTCTCACTATGAGGCTGATGTTTCCCCTAGGTAATGCACCGATATGCATGAATTCCTCATTCATCAATCCTCACATCTGCACCATTGGTTCTATCAATTCAGACAACAACAACCGGTAAGAAATTTTAGAGAATGGTTCTGTTCCGGATGCTAGCTCGATTGTAATTCTATCTCTTTCTCTGGTGACGGTCTGACCATCCTTCTGGTAACACTTCCAAGAATTCTTAGACTACTGAGGAGTCCTCAATTTTCAATTCTTCAATATGTCTTATTTTTTACAGTCGTCAAGTAACCTAGGCAACCTCCGTCTAACAAACAGATTGCCTCAAGTGATGAGATTAAAGAAGTCGAGGACCCTTCTCGACTCTCAATAAAACTTGGCACTTCTACCTACTCCTGGAATAAATTGGGTTACTCCCCTATAACAATTCATCATCACAAAATGCTCCAAAACCAATTCTTTCCACACTTGACGAATAAGTTGTTCACCAACAGCCAATCAAGTACAACTCTAGTCAGTGGTTCTTTTCCTACAGCCTTAACAAACAACTGAAATTCCACAATTGTATTCCCAACACTCTCTGGCACCATTCTGATGAAATCACCTCAAAACATTCTTCCATTGAATAAAGCATAGTCAGTTTCATTCCTGTTCCTTTTGCCATCCTAATGGTGTCTTATCTGCGGTATCGGTATCAATGCTCCCTTGGACTCACACTGATAGTTTTTTTTTTCACCTGACAACCATGCTGACTACCATCATAGCACCTTTTAGCCATTCTCAGACACAGGATTAATCCATGCATTTCTTCCATACTTTTGGCACTTACCTAGTGAGTCTTCTACCTCCTATCAAGTGCCAGCATGCACTATTTCTTATACCAGAGACCTATCCCAAAAATTCCGCGGTGCGTTCTATGGCGCACTTTTTCTGACCTGTCTATCGATGGTGACAACAGCAACTGTTGTCGAGATTCCATCTACTTATGCGGATACCCCATAAATCACCGTCCGTGCTGGCGACACTTACCACAAATTCCTGTCCTCAAAATACACGAGACTAATCCATACCATCTTCCATGGAACAACATGTTCCACTTGCCTGAATGCTGACCTGACTATTCCACCCTTCCTATTGGGTAAAATAGAATACCCTTCCCTCAACATCAGTTTTTACCCTGACCGAATTCCAAGTTTGCTTGCGCTGAATCTTGATTCAAATATCGAAATATATTCCCTGATTATCCTTCCAGGTTTGACTTCAGCAAAGGTAGCAACAACAACTTGATCCTGATCTTACTAGCTCATCCAAATCCCAAGGTACACTTACATCAGATCAATCTCATCGGACTTAGGATCATTCAACACTGCTACACTAGTACCAACCTGCGGTGACACTCTTACGCTCGAGCTAGCCAGAGTCGACACTCTGCCTTTCGAATCCACATTACATAAAAGCGAGCGATTCACACACGACAAACAATACTACCAATCAGCTATCAAAGACATGCACCAGTCATGAATTTAAAGGCCTTTCCTATTGCTATCCCATAGGTCATTGCACCTTATCACTCCAATACCTAACCATTGCTCTGATACCACAAAAAGGGGATGTCACGCCCCGATCCTCAAGCACGCGCACATCCCTTACCTTGGTCGATTTTAAAATGCAATATCCCAGGACTACACATCGCCGACCCTTTTCTTTTTAATAGCACATGCGGAAGCAGTTATAAAAATCCCCAGACAATAAAGCAATGGAATATACAAGTAGGACTAGAAACTTGAACTTGAAACCACACCCTTATGTACATATACAACAACTCAGTCATACATGTACATATACAAGCCATGCTAAAAAGGTTGGTTTCTACTCAAACAGATTCTACAGCAAAAGTCATCAGATAGGAGTGGGGTCTCAATTCTCATCAGGATCCTACTCTAGATCATCACCGAGGTTCTCCTCCAGATACTTCTTTTCAGGTTCTTTCTCCTTAGGTTCTTCATCAGGGTCCTGAAATGTTGTCCCACAACCGGGATGAGACTATGTCTCAGCAAGTTCTACCCCCTAAGACCCGATTAGTAATCTAATCCAAATTTTTTTATTAATTTGTTTCTTTTTTTTCTTTTTTCCTTTTCTTTTCCGAGAGGCTCGCCGGCCACTGGGCGAGGGCTTCGCGGCCCTCACCCGGCCTCTCCCAGGGCCACTGGCGAGGCCATGGCAGCCATCACTAGGGCAGAGGCAAGGGCCGTAAAGCCCTCGCCAGCTGCCGGCGAGGGTCACGGCCCTCGCTCGGCCTCGCCCAAGGTCGCTAGTGAGGCCATGGCGGCCATCGTTCGCTGCTAGCAAGGTAGCTTCGCCCGAACCTGGGCGAGGCTAGCCTCGCCCTAGCCTTGTCATAGGCGAAGGCAGCCTCGCCCTAGCCTTGTTGCGGGCGAAGGCGGCCTCGCCCACCGCTGGCAAGGCCATGGCGGCCATCGCCAAGGAGGAGGCGAGGGCTGTGAAGCCCTCACCGGCCACCGCCGGAAAAGAAAAGGAAAAAAGAAAAAAATTAATAATAAAAATAATAAAAAATCGAAAAAATCATAAAAATTACCACGTCAGCGTTCGGCCACCGGCCAACATCCACGTCAACGCCGGTCGGCCAAAATTGGCCGGATGGACTAAATTGGTACCAATATTAAAAGGTTTAAGAATAAATTGGTCCAATTGAAAAGTTTAGGACTGAATTGGTACCAATGTAATAGGTTTAGGACTTTTTTGGTACTTTTCCTGACATATTACTATATATCACTCATAGTTTGCAGTAATTGGAGATTGATAGAGACAATTAGTTCTCTTAGTCGTGCTAATGTGTTAGTACAAGTCTTATAACCAACTCAGCGATAAACTTGGATGATGTCACACACCCTAACTAACTAAGAATGACGTTTGAATGAGAAAAATAATATTGTAAATGCATTTGCAATTGCAGTAATTAGATTGAATCATACTAAAGATTCAAGATCTGAAACGGCTCCAGACATTATGAAAATATTAAAAATCTAAAACGAGTTCAAAATCAATGACCACATTTATGATATAAAGTGAGTACAAAATTAATGTCCAAATTAATGATTTGAAACTATTTCAGAATCGAAGGGTATATCAATGTTTTGAAACAATTTCAAACTTAACTGCCAAATTAAAGATCTAAAAAGGTTTTACACTTAACGGCTACATTGATGATTTGAAATGGTTTTAAATTTAATCGGCAGTTTAATGATCTGAAACGATTTTAGAATCAAACAACCAAATCAATCTTGTTAAACAATTTCAAACTTAACAGTTGAATTAAAGTTTTATAATGATTACAAAGTTAATGTCTAGAATAAAATTCTGTAATGGTTACAAAATTAATGCTTGGAATAATACCCTATAATGGTTACAGATCAACGCTCAAATTAATGCTTGAAACAGATTCAAAACCAATGTCAAATTCAAAGTCTAAAGCGAGTTAAGATGCTACAGCAAAATCAATGCTCTGAAATGGTTTAAGAGTTAATGAGTCGAATCGATTTAAATAAATGCGATCCGAGACTAATTAGTAGAGGCAATTGAGAGAGTGGATCAAGGGATGATCGAGTGATGATAGTGATCAATCAAATTAGTCACACACGAGAGCAATTGCTAACATAATTGAAGTAGTGAACTCTCTCAATTTCTCTCTACCGTTTGACGTGAGATTGGTAGTATGTCTGAACTAGAGGTCCGACACTTGTGGGGCTAGACCTAAAGAACATCAGAACTAGGAATCTTCAAGCATGCTACCAAAAAATTAGACATTTTGAGGTTTGGATCTAAATAACGTTAGAACCAAAAAATTTTAGCATGGTTTAAGGGTAATATGATTAGTCACCTTTTCATTTCCAAGTGTTTCTCGTTAAAATGCGTGAACAATATTTCGGAGATACGTTTATGGGCATTTTTGCTTCTGCTGCGAATCTTTATATATTCAATTTGCCTATGCACGTGTCCTTTTTATCGAAACAAGACCCAATAGAGGACTCCTTTTTTGTAGGACAATCATATTGTTCATCTATCACTTGGTTCTACATAACCAATGCACACATTCATAGCTCTTTTCAAAATAATATAAGGAGTTTTCCCTACATAGATTCTGATATCTATAGGCTGATCTTTTAAGTAGATGAAACAAATTTCTAAATCAAAGTTTTAAAAAGAAAATATAAATGTTTTCAAAGTTATATCCCATGAGTGTGCCTATTTTTCCTCTAAAAATTATAGTGATTTTTCAAGTTGATGAGAACAAAATCTTATGAACTTACATAGGCTGAATTTTTAAGTTGATGAAAGAAAAAGGTGATGGAACAAATTCATACATATAAGTTATAGTAAGAGAATCTAAATGCTTATAAAGTAAAATAGTATGATCGTAGACATTCTACATCTAAGATTATTAGTTGATATTTGACGAGAAGAAGATATGAAAAGATTATTTCGAAAATTAAGTGTAATTTATAAAATGAATGAATATTAAAAAATCAATAAAAGTAATTCTAGCAAATATAAAAACCATGGTTACATAATTTTTGTAGACAAACATATTTTTAATTTATATACCCTAATGTCATCAGGTTTCTAAGTGAATATGACTAAATGTATAATTAGTTAGGACTGTTATGATAAAATGCATAATTATAGATTACTTTAAATGAGATAACTTTCTAATTATTCATTTGAAATTTACATGTCAACAAGCATGTAAAACAGAATTGAGGGCATATTACTATAAACTATTAAATTATTTAGATATGAGTAAATGAATAATTAAAGATAATTCCTTTCACAATATAATTAGGGAGAATAAACTTTGAATTGATGATAGCAATAAGTGTTTGAATGAGCTGCTGAAGGAGATTCAATATTATATGACTTTTTATAATTCTTCAAGAAGATCTCACAAAAAGATATAGCAGTATTTTTACTGATAAGCTATATTATAAAATGACGAAAATTAGTAGATGATCAAAAGCAGTTACATATGATATCAACAAAGTAATAAAATATATTATATATGCATAGGTTTTGCTTCACCGAAAAAGATGGGATACATAATTATTTGATTGGCATCTAATCAACTAGCTACCTTTGGTGTGATAGCTGAGAATTTATGCTTTGACATTGTATGTCTTTAGACTCATCTAACAAAAGATAAGGCAATTCTCATGAACTTTCTAAAGCGATCAAAACTATACCGAACAATATTAGGGTGTCCAATAGAGTTTATCAACATATATTAAAGCTATCTTTTTATCATTTATTGGAACTCTAGCGGATATTATAATATTTACAATTGTATTTGGTTTAACTCATCACACTATATCCAAGAACGGTCTTCACCTACTTTGCATGTAATTCAATTAATTCTTGCCCCCTTCGTTGTCCTAGAAGAAGCCTGTCAAAGGTTGCACTTTGTCGAGGCACTCTTGCCCTAAATATCACTTTATGAAGATTACACACTATTCATGCACATGAGTGCATTTAATGCTAACATCTTATAGGAGATAAGATGGGCTTCGAGACCAAGGCCCTCATGGGCCCCTACGCCACCTCACATGGGCTTGGGCCCACTTGAGCGATCCATTGTGGACTTCGGCCCATATGGGCTGCCTAACATGGGCTTGGGCCCACTTGGGTCTTCTTTTACGGCTTGATCTACATTTTGGAGTTTTAGCGTACCATCGATGAGAAATCAGGTTTTCGCCTTAAAGTGGCACTTCTAGCATTTTCGTGGTCTAACCGTCCTCATTGAAATCATGTCTGAAGATTAGTCACCGGAGTAATCCCGTTCTGAAAATTGGGGTCAAATCGAGGATGTCACAACTCTTCCCTTCTTAAAGAAATTTCATCCTCGAAATTGGCAGGATCATCCACTTCTTTAGACAAATGGGAATACTGACTTCTCATTATATCTTCGCTTTCCCAAGTTGCTCCCTCGTGCGATGATGCTGCCAAACAACTTTGACTAAAGGAATGACCTTATTGGAGTTTGGGACACCTGAGTGCCAAAACTTAGCACGGGAGAATACTTAAGTACCAAAACTTCGGAAAGGTACACTTAAGTGCCAGTTTCAGAGTAAAGTGGAACACTTAAGTGCCACTCTGGCCAAAATCCGGCCAAATTGTTGACGTGGCAATTTTCCAGCGAGTTTGATGCAAAACGGCGTCGTTTTGCTCACTGACATGGCGAGAAAATGCAAAAACAACGTCGTTTTGTGTCTGATGTGTAAATAATTAATATAAAAATTAATTAAATTAAATCTAAACTTAATTTTATTTAAAATATTCTAAAAATAAAAAAAAAATTTAAAATTAAAAAACCTAAAATTAAAAAAAACATAAAAATTAAAACCTAAAATTAAAAAAATTAAGAAAGGGGGTGGGAGCCGAAGGGGGCGGGCGAGGGCGAGCCCCGCCGCCGCCGTCGGGAAGGGCCGACGACGGTGGGAGGAGGGTCGGCGGGGGTGGCCGGCCCCGGCCGACGCGGCGAGGGCCGCGTGACCCGACCGATGCTCCCCCACCGTCGTCGGCCCTTCCCGGTGATGGCGGGAGGTGGCGAGGGCTCGGGCCCTTGCCCAGATTTGGGGCGAGGGTCGCAGCCCTCGCCGCCGATCGGCCGGGGACCGGCCACCCTAGCCGACCCTCCCCTCACCATCGCCAGCCCTTCCGGCGGTGGCGACGAGGGCTCGCCCTCGCCCGCCCCCTTCGGCTCCCCCCTTTTTTTTAATTTTAAATTTTAAGTTTTTTATTTTTAAGTTTTTTAGAATATTTTAAATAAATTTAAGTTTAAATTTAATTTAATTAATTTTTATATTAATTATTTATACATTTTTATTTTTTAGAATATTTTAGCTAGTAGTTTAATTTTTATTTTGCAAACGACGTCGTTTCGGGTGAGTTTCAGCCGAGTCAGCTCTCCGGCAAGCCACGTAGGCAAGAAAAAATAATAAAATATTGCCACGTAGGATTTCCGACAAGGTTCACCAGAGGTGGCACTTAAGTGTCCCACTTTTCAAAGAAAGTGGCACTTAAGTGTACCTTTTCAAAGTTTTGGCACTTAAGTGTCTCTTCATGCCAAGTTTTGGCACTTGGGCTGTACTTCTGCCAACCTTATTGTGCAATACTTATTTCTTTCTATCCACAACTCGGACTAGCTGCTCAACATATGTCACTCTATCGTCCACCTCTATCTCCTTTTAACTTAGTACATACGAAGGATCTGGATCGTCTTTAATCAAAATGGACACGTGAAAAACATTATGGACTTGAGCAAGATTAGGCGGTAAAGCCAAATGGTAGGTTAAAGTCCCAATTTGTTTTAGAATTTCCAAAGGTCCAATGAACCTGGGGCTTAGTTTCATTTTCTTGCTAAAATGGGGCTTTCCTCTCATTGGAGACACCTTAAGGAATACATGATCACCAACTTGAAACTCAAAAGGTCTCCGTCATTTGTTCGCATAGCTTTTCTGGTGGCTTTGAGCTATCTTTAATCTCTCCCAGATGATCTGAACTGCATCTGCAAATTGTTGTGTAATCTTCATTTCCCCAACTTCATTCTAATAGACAGGCATCCTGCAGGCTTGACCATATAAGGCCTCAAACGGTGCCATTCCAATACTTTATTGGTAGCTATCATTGTACGCGAACTTGACAAGGTGAAGTTGATCTTCCCATCCTCCTTTGAAATCCATGACGTAAGCTTGCAACATATCCTCAAGAGTTTGGATCATTCTCTCGGATTGCCCATCTGTCTGCGGATGATAAGTCATGCTAAATTGCAGCTTCATTCCCATGGCCATTTGCAAGCTTTTCCAAAATGCAGCTATGAACTTGGAGTCCCGATCCGAGGTGATTGTCACAGCAACCCTACGTAACCAAATGATTTGCCTGACATACAACTCAGTATACTTATCCAAGGAATAATCCTTTTGTACCACAATGAAGTAAGTTGACTTTGTTAGTTGGTCGACTACAACCCATATGGAATCATTTCCCCTTGGCTCCTTAGCAGTCCCATCACAAAGTCCATAGTGATGTGCTCCCATTTCCATTCTAGAATCTCTAATGGTCATAGCAACCCGCCGAGCTATCAATGTTGAGCTTTAACTTGCTGGCATGTCAAGCACTTTGTCACGTGCTTTGTGACATTAGTCTTCATGCCATTCTACCGATAGTTCTGTCGAAGGTTTCTATACATCTTCGTGCTACCTGGATGAATGGTATAGTTGCTTCAATGGGCATCCACCAGGATATCTTCCTTGAGTTCTACATCATCGGGTACACACAATCAACCTCAAAATTTCAAGATCTCATCATCCGTAACCCGAAAGTTTGGTTTCCTTTTCTCAAGGCTCCCTTATAAGATCTTCCGGATTGATGGATCCATCGGTTGCAATGCTTTAATCCCGGTTTGCACTTTGGGTTCAATTCGAAGAGTAGTCATAAGACTAGAAAGATGGCCTTCCTCGAACTTGAAGTCCAAATCTCATGCACCTTCGAGAAGGATCCATTCCCAAACCATTAGTTGCGCGATAGTTGACTTCCAACTGAGTGCATCCACTATCTTGTTGGCCTTCCCAGGATGGTATAAGATGTCGCAGTTTTAGTCCTTGAAAAGTTCCATCCATTGTCGTTGCCTCATGTTCAATTCTTTTTGTGAAAACAAGTACTTAAGAATTTGATGGTCATTGTAGGTTGTGAACTTTTCTCTGCACAGGTAGTTCATCCAAATCTTCAAAGTGAATATGATTGTTGCCAATTCCAAATCATGCCTCGAATAATTCTGCTCATGTGGCCTCAATTGCCTAGACACAAAGGCTACTACTCGTCTATATTGCATCAGGATGTAGCCCAATCTTTTAAACAAAGCATTGTTATAGATCTTGTACCCTTCAGTACCAAACAGTATTGTCAACACTAGGGTAATTGTCAACTTGTGCTTAAGTTTTTGAAAACTCTTCTCACACTTATTTGCCCATTGGAACTTCACTTGTGCTTTAGTAATCTGGTCAAGGACATAGCTATCCCAAAGAATCTTTCAAAATCGTCAATAATAGCCAGCCAATCCTAGAAAGCTTTGAATTTAAGTCACCATCGTTGGTCTTGGCCAATTCATAACTACTTAATCTTTGTGGGGTTCACTGAAATTCCTTTGCTTGACATCACATGACCCAAGAATGCTACTCGATTGAGCTAGAAATCACACTTGCTAAACTTGGCGTAGATTACATGTTCTCGGAGGGTCATCAATACCATCTTTAAATGTTCTTCTTGTTCTTCTAGGCTCTTTGAGTACAACAATATATCGTCGATGAAGACTATGACAAACTTATCCAAATATGCCTTGAATACTCGGTTCATTAAGTCCATGAAAGCAGCTAGGGCATTGGTTAACCCAAACGGCATCACTGCGAACTCATAGTAGCCGTATCGTGTTCGAAATGCGGTCTTTGGGATATTCTTCTTCTTGATCCTTAGCTAATGATAACCCGTCCTCAAGTCTATCTTCGAGACACTGAAACTCCTTGAAATTGATCAAACATGTCGTCTATCCTTGCCAATGGATATTTGTTCTTAATTGTCACCTAGTTGAGCTGTTAGTAATCGATGTATAGTCACAACGATCCTTCCTTCTTCTTCATGAATAGGATAGGCACTCCCCATGGCGATGCGCTAGGGCTGAATCCTTTGTCAAGCAATTCCTACATCTGCACATTCAGCTCCTTAAACTCGGATAGCGACATTCGATAAGGTGCCTTAGAGATTGGTTTTGTTCCAAGGGCCAATTCGATAACAAAACTCAATCTCCTTTTTCAGAGGCAACCCTAGCAATTCCTTCATAAAGACATCTACGAAAACCCGTACCACAATAATATCCTTTAACTTTGGCTCTTCTATCATCAAATCCTCAACTGTCGTTAGATAGCCTAACAACCCTCCTTAAGTAACTGTTCTACCTAAAGCGACGAAATTAAGGGTGTAGATGGTCCATCCCTATTTCATATGAACTCATGAACATAACTACCAATCAGGTTGAATTACATGACCTTACTAAAGCAATCAACCGTGGCTTGTTGCTTTTTGAGACAATCCATCGCGATTATGATGTCAAAGTCATACATAGCCTTGACAGCCTTAAACGAATGCGTTGCCCCCGTATAGCTTATAACTATCTCACACCCTTGATACTCTAAAATAGATACCACTTTATCTTTCATAGGGGTAGAGATACTAAGAACTGTTTCAAACGGTTTCAATTCTAACTAAGCTAAATTACCAAACTGATTAGCCATAAACGAATGCGTTGCCCCCGTATCAAACAATGCATATGCAACAAGTTGGTATAAGGAGACCGTACCTATAATTATGACTTTGGAATCCTTGGCTTCTTCTTTGGTCACCATGTACACCTTACTCTGAGGTGGGGGTTGCTTAGGATTATTCTAAGGTGCAGCTCTGAGTCGTTGTCCCATGAGCATCGGTTTAGGCTGCTTTCCAACCGATTGTCATGAGCAATTCCTTACATGATGGCAATACTGGCCATATCCAAAGCCGGCTCCCGTCTGGACGCAGCACGGTGCAGATCCATGAAACTTGCCACAAAATCGGCATCCACGATTCAAGTTATGCACTGGCTTTCCAATGTCGTTCTTCCTGTTTGGAAGGATAGCGTACTTTCCTCTTGTCATCGGCCTTTTCACGAACTAGTAATTATCCAAGTTAATGGCAAACCGTGTTCTAGATGTGGCTACTGACTCGAACATATCCCTTTCAATCAGTTAGGCTCGTTCATAAAGCTTGTTGTAATCATTTAAGTTCAGGGGCACTAACTGGCTACAAATCACCGGCTTAAGTCCATCCTATAAGCTCCTAGCTTGATCCACTGGATCCTCGACCATCCTTGGAGCATACTTTGACAATTCCGCGAACTTGGCCTCATACTGGTTGATAGACAGGTAGTTGTCGTAGGAGTTCAAACATTTTTTGCTCTTGGGCACACTCGGAAAAGTATTTTCCATTGAATGTCTCAAAGAACATACCCCATGTTGGGACAACAACCTCAGGAAAAACTCTTCCCCGAGTGGCCTCCCGTCAATCATTTGCATTCCCTTGTAGCTGGCAAACTGCAAAGGTTACTTTCTCCACATCCGTACAACTTAGCAAAAGGCCTTCTTCAATTTTTTGATACACAATATAGCAACCTTAGAGTCTCCCCGTCTTATGAAATGATGTGGCTTCAACTTTATAAACTACTTCATTAATCTCTTATTCCCATCTCCAACTAACAAGGCATCATTGTGAGCAGTGGCGGCAGTGGCAGTGATGGCCACAGCGGCAGCTTCAACCTGTTGCTGAGCTTGTCATCCCATCAAATTCCCAATGGGTTAAAGGGCTTGCGGAATCCCATCTACCCTAGCATCCACCAACGCCTTGTCTCGAGCACGAGCTTGCCTAGGAGTTGCCCTTCTTCGGTGCATCCTTGAATCCGGGCTAAACTCATCTTTAGAACACTAAAAACAACTCATTCCATAATCCCAACACTACCATTAGGAATTCAGAACCATAATTCAATCGGGCGATCAGCAATCACGTGCATGGCGTAACTATTCCTATACAACTATCCCAAGGTCTCAACGCACCTTATCACTCTAGGCAATGATCGTGCTCTGATACCACACCAAACAGGGATGTCACGCCTCGACCCACTTCGGCCACGCGACACCCCACGTTCACCATTTACTAAGGTCATTTACATGCGATGCCCCAAGAGGCGTTGCTGACCCATTCGTATTATTGATTATATACTCAAGTGGAAGTATAAATAGTTCACCTAACCAACAGTAAATAGGGATAGTTTAAACATGCTTATAAATTATATTATACAAGCCATATACACAACTTAACACATGAACTTAATCCATATCTTTGCGACATCTTATCAGCCTAAAAGTATGACTACGACCTATTCTAAAAAGGGGCTCATGATAAGGCTAGCGCTTCTAGTACTAAGAGGGTCGCATCAAAAAGTGATGTTAACCCTACTATCTACCAAATCGCTAGGGGTTCCACAATCCAAGGCTCTAGCTTGACGATCATATTGGGGTCAACCTCAGGATCGGACACCTCCCCATCGAGAACATCTACATCCATGGCATCCTACTTGATGTCTCCCCTTGATCCTTCGGCACCCAATAGACCATCGAACCCACGAATATGTCCGTGGCTCTCATCCACTGTCCAAAAGTACCACGCTACAAAACGATAAACCATTAGATTAAGAAATCCCTCACCAATCCAGGTGATCGTGACGTAATGCGCGTAGCGTGTATCGGTCCCCTCAATAGGATAATCAATTACCTCTTGGCTATGCTTTATGGGGAATTTGAATCGGATCTGGCAAAAAGCCTAAACTACTTTTAGGGCTTGTAAACATTTAACAAACAATAATGAGATAAACTTAACTAGTTTATTTTTTCTGGACCTCGAATAAGAAAACTGTTCACCTCTAAAAAGCCTTAAATAAGCAAGTTATCTATTGATAGCAGATCATTGACAAAGCAACCCTTGCTTTGCCTTAATTATAAATAGGAATGATCATCTTACCTTCTTATGCCATTATAACAAAAGCACACAAGCAATTTTTATGACACTTGCTATACTCATGAGTCAAACATAAGGACATGTAACATAATATAGTCATTCACCCATGCCATGCAATAATCCAAACATACTCACATATCCATCTCGTGCACTTTCCACACATATATGTCTAGATTATTACGACCACTCAGGGTCACGGCCAATTTGGAGGTTGGCGGTCATCCAATGTAACTGGGTATCATTTCGCCCCATCGAGCATAGTATCGTCCTACATAAACGCATCAAGATGGCATTCCAATAATGAGCTTTTTTTATAAATCTATTTGCGAACGACATCCCCTTGACTTGGGGGCATCTAAATTGAATCGGGCATTGTCTCGCATAAAACACATCAAGACGTGTTCACTACCCCACGTAAAATGCTCAGGGCTTTTTGGTGATCGCATGAGCATACCATCACACAATATCTTTCTCATTAATCAATGTGTGATGCCCATGCATTATGCAATGATGTGTGTCGCAACCAACATGTCACAATTATATTCCATATCACTCCACAAATGCATCACCTAACTTGCTCACCTTTTGATAATTCATGTACATAACAAATGGTCACATGAACATCCATAAATTAAAATTGACAACAAAAAATGAATCAATAATAGAAATAGAGTATTTAAGATAAACCATACGATAACTTATTTTAATAACATACCCCATCATAACCCTATCTTACATATGACATATCATCACATAATAATTTATCACTTTATTATTACACATCATGTCAATTTATCATGATAACCTATCATAACAACTTCACTTATTGTATCTTAACAACTTATCACATAACTACTTATCACATACCAATAAGTTCTCAAGCATTGGAAGGACTTGTCATGATATCCTATCATGGTAACCTATCAATCAAAACATAAAAACTTGTCAGCAAAGCTTGATATCCTATTGCGATAGCCTATCGATCACAACATGATAATCTATCAATAAAGCTTGATAACCTATTGCAATATATCGATCACAACATGATAACCTATCAACAAAGTTTGAAAACCTATCGATCAAAACACGATAACCTATCAACATCCTACGATAATTTTTTGCATAAAACCCACTTATCACATCATCAAAACATTTACTAAGTGCAACAACAACCCTATTCAAAGGTTATAAAGACACTCAAACCCAAGTCCAAACTTTAACAAGCATCGAAGGAGGAGCGGCATGGCCGAATAGCTACTCAAGTCGCCGGACCATAATTGACCAGATCACGGTGAGGGTTGTGAAGGCATCCCAGTGGTGGTGCAGAGGTGGCATGGCGGTCGGCTAGGCAGCGGGCAGCCTCCAAGCTTTACAGGGGCTAAATGGAGAGAGAAGGGGAAAGGGAAGGATCTGCATGAGGGTTGGACAGTAGCTTCCTCGTCTCAAAAGTTTCGGAATGGTTGTAAAAACATCAATGCAGAACGACAATTCAGCGGTAGTGGATTGGTGGGTAGTTGTCGGTGAGAGAAATGAGAGGAAAAGTAAGGAAAAAGCTTGTAAAAAAGATGAAAATGGAGAAGGGGGTGGTCAACTAACACAAGGAGAGAGAGGAGAGATTGAGAGCAAAAGTAAGAAAATGAGAGAGAGAGAGAGAGAGAGAGAGAGAGTGTGTGTGTGTGTACGTGTGTGTGTGAGAGGGTTGCCGGCTATCTTAGTGAAAGAGAGAAGAGAGAATGAGAAATCTAACTCATTAATGTCCACACCATCTCCATCTTTTGAATCCCTCTCAGCCAAGCAAAGGAAAGCTTCTTGAAGAAGAAAAATCCAAACCATTAATGAGGAGATTTGGCCACGAGATTGAGTAGGTTTAGGTTAGACTAGCCTAGGCTTTAGGGAATAACATCATATTTCCCCTCATTATCACACACGGATGGGCACTTCCTTGCTTGTAGTTGCCCTTTTCCTTGGCCAATTCCACCTTTGCCTCTTGGTGCTTAGTTGTATGAAATGGCAATTTGGTCATTTCAAGAAGAATGTGCTATTCATGTGCACATGGGTGCATTTAATGCCAAAATCTTGCATGAGACAAGGTGGGCTTGGAGGCCAAAGCCCTCATGGGCCACCCATCCGTTTGGGCGTGGGCCCTTAGGCCACCCTAAATGGGCCCATTTAGGCCGTCCATTGTGGGCTTGGGCCTACTTGGGTCTTCATCCGTGGCCGAATCGACTTTTTCAAGTTTTAGCATTTTGTCGGTGAGAAATCAAGCTTTTGCCCCAATGTGGCCCTTCCGGCATTTTGATGGTCTACCGATCCTCGTTGAAATCCCATCAGAAGATTGGTTGTCGGAGTAATCCCATTCTAAAAATTGGGATCAAATCGAGGATGTCACAGATATTATCCCTATGCCAAGGAGCCTCAAGGCCATATGAGAAGGCCTCGACCTAAAGCACCAAGAGTTAAACCTCGAATTGCTATGGGAAAAGTCTTAGTCCATTTTAGAAACCTCATGACATCCACTTTCGTGTTTAATCAAAACAAGTTGACCTTGCAATTGAGGAGTTCTACATAGCCATTGGGTTAGGTAAGGTTCCCTAAGTTTCACCACTCCCCCTATTGGTCAAAATTCGATTTCTCTCTTGATCAATTCCTAAACATTCCTTCTGATAAAATTAGTCGTTCTTATGGGAAATTCTAACTCCATGCCTACACTTTCCTCAAGGAACATTTTCTTAGTCTCGAACCTAAGTCAAGGAATCAAATTCCTTACACCTTCCTCCTTATGTTTTTCTACTTCGTAATATTTCCACATACCTGGAAGATGATAGACCCTTCAATTACTCATATTATTAATCAGGTATATGCGTTTAGCTGTTTTGCCATATGATCCTTGCCGAGACCCTCATATCTTTCAACCGTTTCGCACATATATGCCTTTAGCCGTTTCGCACCAATAGGTCCTCTTCAAATTTTGCTCATTTCTCACATCAAAGAGTTCGCCTCTCTCATGAGAATCATCAATTTCACAAAACGTTATCATCCCATCCGTATGTTCCATGATAAAAATGAGTTCTTTCCTTCATGGTGCTTTTCCATTTGACTCCATTTCCATTTCCTTAAAAGACTTAGCATGAGCTAATCCAATGGCATGTCTGATGGCTAAGGAATCCTGAAGTATGCCTTACTAGAGGAGTCGACCACCCACTATCCCTCGTGAGGTTGACAAGTTTAATGTCATATTACCCTTTGAGGGTGCTCCGTCAATATCAAACACTTCAGACGATCCTTTCAATCCTCAAGCTGAGGTTGTACCATCTTAATGACAAGGAGGTCATTATGAAGAACCAAATTGGTCATATTGCGACTGCAATTCGAACCGCCATTGGGATACGGAACCCCCATACTCCACAATGTAGTTATTATCAATGAGTTCGAGTTAGAGGGAGAGATGAGGATACACCATGCAATGATCTACTACATTTATCGTCAAGTGGAGCCTGAACTTCAGATCTAGTTACCTAATATTCCCAAGCCTCAAGGATTTCAATAAGCTCATTTCATAAGCAAAGAAGATGGAGTCTTCACTAATGTGGAATGTTTAACCCATGACAACAAGCATTTTCACACGATCCCATCAAGTTCATCTAGTTCTTAGGATTTGTACCTAAAATCCTTCCATGTACCTTCTTTTCCATGTAAAAAAAGGATTCTTTGTATTTTCCTCACTTCGTTGTAATCGAAATTTCCTTATATTCATCTTGACACTACTTGTAACTCGAACCGCTTTGTAATCTCCAATATTCAGGGGCTCATTTACCTTGTAATGGTTTGATATGATCAATGAAAGTTCATAGAATTACTCATTTTAATGTAATTTTTAGAAAAGGGGTATTTGAGTTAAAAACATTCATTGTTGTCCCTTTCATCTCAAGAAAATATATAATACTGGGGTCATATATGCCTCTTATCACTATTTCATCTCAAGAAAATATAGAATTGACCAGGTTCGTATTATCTTGATTCTTTGATGACGTTCTACTTCAAGTTTCTTCTCCTTCTTAAAGGTGCTAAAACACGCCTGAGACACATTCTATCATATGTACCCATCGTCAAGCAATGATGGAGAACGAGGACACTCGTACGTGTATTATTACCATGGAGAATTAGATGGCGCAAATGATAACACTTTTGACTGAACTTTCTAACCAAGCGAAGAACTTCACTCCCATAGCTCCTACTGCTGCAACGACAATTCCCACATGGCAATGGCAGATCCCACTAAAAAAGGACCAACTGAAGAGGTTCCTATTACCGTTATGACTGTTATAGACATGGTAGTTCCACCCAAAGAATCTCCCGTTGTCCATTTTGATGAAGAAAGCATGAGACGCCTCACGAAGATCGAAGAATGCCGTGCATGTTGCAAGGTTATTAACTCTAAGGGTTTGATAAGCTATCTCCCTTTACTAAGGTGAAAGTCCTAGAATTCTACAACGAGCGCGAGTTCTCGAGGAAGTACGATGGGACCAGATGTGCAAAAACCCACCTCAAATATTATTTGGGCAAGATGGCCGTTATTTTGATAATCCTATGTTGCTGATCAACACATTCCAAGATAGTTTGATTGGGCCTGCCCTAACTTGTTTTATTGAGTTGGACTTAGAGAAGATATATAGCTGGGAGGACATGGCGGATGAATATCTTCAACAATACAAATTTAACTTTAAGATTGCCCCGACTTGTGAGGAGCTAGTCCGAGTCGACAAAAGAAGAATTGAAACGTTCAGAGCATATGCGGAAAGGTGGAGAGCTACTACATCCCAAGTTATGCCTCCATTGTCTGAGAAAAAAACCATCCAGTTGTTTTTTTGAGCCCTACATTGAGAATTTTTCGATAAGATGTTTAACAACACTTGCATTAATTTCCCTGCAATGGTTGAATTAGGGGAATGCATAGAGGGAATTATGCGAGATGGTAGATTGTTTGAGATGACAACTTGTAGGTTCATTCCAAAGAAAGATAAGGAGCCAACTGTGGAGATTGCTTACATCCAAACTCCGTTCGCTCAAAAGCCGTACATTCCTCCTTCTTATAAGCTTGCCATGGAAGCTCAGAGTTGTTCTCGAAATTTTGATTGTAAAGGGAAGGCCCCACAAGGCAATTTACTCCCCTATACAAGACCGATGTCCTAGTTACTCCCCATATTAATTAAGCACCAACTAGTGGCTAAGGAAGTCCCGAGAGATAATGCATCGAAGTTTCTTGGGTTCGATATCAACAAAACCTGTGAGTACCACATGGAAGAAAAAGGGCATAACGTCAACAATTATCATGTTCTTCTATCGAAGATCCATAATTTACTGGATAAGAACATGCTTACTTTCAAGGATTCAATGTTGAATGTCAATAAAACCCACTCTCGAAGCTGTTAATGTGATCTTTGGGGAATAAGACAAACGCTGATTTCTTGTTAATACTCACAAACTAAGTCAAATCATGGCCCTTGCTGATTGTCAAGAGAAAGACGATGACATCCTCTGTGACGAGAAGCTAGCTAGATTCGCCAATTTAGCCAAGCTGGCATAATCCAATATGACGGGGAAGAGGCCACCCAAAAGCCGATGGCCGTGGTTGTGTTCGATTTTGCTAACAAGAGTGTTATTTCTGAGCTCGTAGAAAAAGTGAAAGACCCGTACTTCAAGTCTTTAGACGAATGGCCAAGCAAGAATGATTCTCAAGATGACGATCGTCAAGCCATAAAGGGGAAACAGTCAATTTGCCAAGAGGAAGACTTGAATACCAACAGCAAGGTTGAACATAAAACTTCTTGCATGGATCGTGAGTTCGTCAAGAAAGCTCATGATAAAGGTGAAGTTGTTGACACTCTTGGTCAACTAAGTGGCAAATATGATTTCATGGTGAAATTCATGCCTCCACCAAACTTCGTTATTGACACAAAGCATGTTCACCTAAAAACCCTCAAGCATTTCATCATGAATCTTGAGTTATCTCGTATTATCATCGAATTGTTCGACATCTTTTCATGCCAACATAGCGTTAGATTATCATTCTAATTATTTTTCGCATCCAATTCTACATCGCATGCGATCTTTTCATGCCATTGTGCATTACTTGAATGGTTTTGAGATTTATTAATGTATGTTTGTGTTCTGGTTTTTAGTTACTAACATGCGCACCTTTAAAGCACCTAATTGACCTAGTTTGGACTCGAGCCCTTCTAGGAAATCATGGATCCATAACCTCTCCAAGATTAGGCTGCTCTCCTCCCTCGACTTAGATTTGTGTTCTTTCAACATTTTGATGTCGGTGTCTTACCACGGCAATGGTGATGGAAACATTGAACCTAGATGGGCACCACAAGCCATTGCAAATGGAGTGGGAGGTCTCGGCATGTGCTCATGGTAGATTTGTTCTTTAGGGATGAGAATATGCTTCTAATTGCAGATTATGCCTTGTTATTTCGTTTTCTAGATTTTTCTTTGTTCAACAGTTATTTGGGATTTTAAAATTTGAAAGCTTTGTATGTACCTCTTAAGTATCATTTTGATATATGAGTAACATCTTTGTTTCGACCAAATAATTAATCGGTCAATCGGACCCTATCGACCGAGTGACTGACATATAAAATACTTACTCTCGGTCCTCACTACACTTTTTGATTGGTTGCTCTTTGGAGATGGCTTATTAAGTCTTCTTTACTCTCGAGAAACCGGCAGCGAACATGCACACTCTTCCTGTCGTCATAACAAGCAATTCATGTTTGCCCATGTCCCTAGTGTCTTTTAGGCCAGGAACAATTTTTAGTTTAATGGGTTGGATTTGGGTCAGCCCATGAGAAGCGGCCCAACTCAGTCCAAAGACCAAGACATATAAAATCATCCTCTGAACAATCCTAAATTACTGACCGTGATGGAGAACAGATTGCAACCTTCACCGAGTCCCAAAGACGAGGCTGAATTCAAGCCTTGGAAGATTTACTAACCCAAATTCAAACGATACCGTAGTCTCAAAAGACGGGTAAGCACAATTTCTATAGAAATATTTATATGATTGTCTTTAATTTACAGTAAGAATAACAGTCTGTTTTAAGTGACAAAAGAACAAGTAACTAACAAATAGAAATTATTGTGAAGTCCATTTTTTTCAAGAATTTGTGACTTATAACATATTGTTACCCTCATAAATACTGTTAGAGATTGAAGTACTCTTTTAATGCTTTCTTTTGATATGAGCCCAACTCACATGCGCCATGTGAAATAATTATATTAAAAAAATCAAATAATTAAAGAGAGTATTCACTCCAAAGTCCTATACTTCTTACCTTTAAGAAGAAATTCCTCAACCTTCCTGCCGTGAATTTATAGATAGTTGGCATATCAAACCAAGAATAATTTAATTACTCCACAGACTTCCTTTTCTAAAAATGATTTGAATTAGTAAGTAGGACTGAATACTCGGTAATAAGTAGCAGTATAGTCTCTCCGCCAGGATATGTGATCTACTAAAACAAAAAGACAAAAAAAGAAAAAAGAGGCAGAGAGTTGCCTAAGGGCCTTTTTCGATATTAGTGCCAAACTCTCAAGCATAAATTTTAGAGATATCAAATGAGACTAAACTTACAGGCTCGAGGGATATAGGGTAAAAGAAAATCGGTCTAGTTTTCAAAGGAAATTGAAAAGAGTGCTAAAGACGTGTTCGATTGCAAATTAAAAACTATTTCTGCATAAAATAAGAAAAACTGCTTTCAGTTTTATAACTACAGGCTCAAAAGTTAGAGAAAAGTAATTTCCAAAATTTTTATTCCAAGGAGAATGAAGTTGACTTATAAGATGAAAACACATTTCTTAATATTAAAACCAATACAACCAAGTATATCTTAAAAATAAAAAAATATTCATATTGACAATTTCATTTTCATGAACCAAACACTTTTTTTAAGAAATCATATCACTGAAAAAGGAAAACAGATTCTCATTTTCATTTTCACTGATAATAAAATAAAATGAGAAAATTTTTAACGGACTAAACGGGCTCTAAAATATGCTTTAGTGCTTGAGCCCGAATACCCTCGCTATAATATTCAATAACTAGAGACCGTACAATGGCATGAAGCTCATCCAGCCATCGCTATCAGATTTAAGAACCACTTATGAGTTTGCATCGAGTAGTCCACATGGGAAGAGGCCAAACTAATTCTGTCCCAAAGATCGTTCTTTTAGCCGAAATGGCAAAAAGAATAATAAAATCTGTAGGTTTAATAAAAAGCAAGTAACGAATGATAACCTCTATGTGTGGCTGCATAATGAGACTCGTGACTTTGACGGGCCCGCTTGCCTAAATGCACCCTTTCCTCCTCTATTCCGCAGCTGATGGGCCCCTTGCCCTATTCAATATTGTGTCAAAATAATTATGGAAGAAATCCTAAAACCTACCATGAAAATATAATTGAGTCTTAAAATTTATAAAAAAAAAAATGCAATCTGACCTTGAAATTTGTTGAATTAGTGCAATTCAATCACTCTATTAATTCTGTCCAATTGAACTAAAAAATAATGTTGAGGTGACTCTTTTAGCCGAAAATGAAACCATACGAGCAACTTCTATATTGGACAGGAATGTCTTGGTACACGCCTTTTTCGCTGCGAAAGACGCAGAAAATGAGTCATATTCTCTAATCTTAAATTGGATCGGGCTTATGACAATCATTTCATGTTGACCTTTGAGTTGCTGTCGAAGGCAGCTTTTAGCTTAGCTTTTCAACATCAAGCTGTATAAAGCAAGCGTTGATAGTTAATAAATACATAAATAAGTAAAAGCAAGTGCTCTTATTCGGTAGAGCTGGCTCCCGCACATGCTTGTTTTGTAGTTGTAAAAATGATATTAATAATATATAAAATTTGCTGCAATCTGTACTATCATCCTTAAAATTTTAATTTGATTCAATGTAGTAATTAATTTATTGACAAAAAAGATTTGTCTAAGTCACTTCGTTTCGTTTTGTCCAAGTTACTTCTCTTTATGTTCAATGTAATCCTTTTTGTTTAATCGATAAGAAAGAAAGTCATAACATATCTTTAAGCTATTGTTAAATGTTTAATTTAGTTCCTAAGCTATTGTGGAATGTGCAATTTATTCTCTAAAATTTCAACTTGTTTATTTTAGTCCATCAAGTTTTCATAACAAAATCAAATTGGTCCTTCTGTACAATTATTATAACAATCTTGAACAAGCTATTCTGTCCATTTTTGGGCAAACTATTATTGGCTATCTCCCCCATACAAAATTAGACGTGGGTACAAAATCTCGTAAGGCTAGGATTGTTGACCCCCAATTACAATTTTGTGACGCCTAAGGAGAGAAGTGGCTCCATCATAGATTCTAGAATTTATAATGATAGTACGCTCAAATCCTCAATTTTTCTTCTTCTTTTTTATGAGTCTTAAAACTTAAACAAAAATTACAAATCGGAAAGTATAACGAAACATGCAAAAAGTTCTTTTGAGGCTTGAACTATATAATACATCTGCAATGATGATGACCACAGTTGAAATGACACATCAATTTAGACTTTAGAAGGTCAGGGTTCCTATGTTTCGATCAAATATGAAATTACTAACATCTATATCTCATCACTAACTAGACAAAATCAAGAGCTTATCGAAGCAGTCAATAAAATTAATGAAAGGCATCATCGTAAAATTCGAAAAGTTGATGGTGGCGAAGTGTGTAGTATTATGCTAAAAGATTGACCTTCATAACAAGTTTTATTATCACTAGGATGGATGTCTGCCATAATGTTCCACCATAACAATGAAAAAAAAAAAAAAAAAGTTTGCTATCAAAACATCATCACCTCTCATTAGAACTCATGCTAAACGGCACGCTTTGTAGCTAAGCAAGTGAAAAACACGCTAAGTGTTTAATGAAGTATGTAACTGTTATATGATGGGGAAATAATTCAAAATCCCTTAATTTTGATGGTAGTGCCGAACTTTTATTGCTACGCAATACCCTCGGAACTTTCATTTGTTTTGGCTATTGACCTCCCGATTAGTTCTTCTATTTTTATGTCCACTTAACGCACATGATTTTATATGAGGTAAAACTGCATTTTCATCTCTCTTTTTTTCATGAAATCTATTCTTTGCCCTTATTTATTGTAAAAAATGAAAAAGAAATATATCGAAAAGAGAGAAAAATGAGTTAACTAATATATTAATATTGGAAATGTACATATCAACAATTACACATAGGATTTTTTGTTGAAATTCGCTTAATGTACAAACATAGCTAAATAAGATATTTTAAGAAGAAGAAACATAATTAAGTAAAAAGCCAAAAGGTCTCAATAACAAAATGGTAAAATGACTAAAATTGGTTACTCATTATATTTTAAATGGTTAAATAATGTGAGAAATGATGGGTTGATAAAAATATTTAGAAACAAATTATAAAACAAACCGACGTCCTCAACTCATTGAAAAAATGATTAACTGAAACTAAAGTAATTTTTTTTTTGTTGATCAATCATTTTTCACGTTAATCAACCATTTGAAAATACATAATGACTAACCATTTTTTGTCATTTTACCATTTTGTTATAAGCCTTTTCCCTTTTTACTTAAATTTTGAAAGTATTCTTTCTTATTAAAATCTTGTTTAGCTCCCCTAAAGCGTTTATGTTCCTCAAATTTCAAGAAATTTTTATCCTTCAAAATTATCATTGTTTTTATTTACATCATTAACAATTTACTTAATTTAGTTCTCTCCCATATTCTTTTTTTTTCCATTTTTATGGCAATTAATAGGAAAATCGCAATTTCCTTCAAAAAGTCAGATGAACCACCGAAAAGCCATACAGAAAAACCAAAAAAGGGGTTAACGGCTATAACAAAATGAAAATTTATGGAGGTGATTTAACAATTAAAGTTCAGAGACAAATGTGCACTACCTCCAAAATTCATAGGATTGTTGTCTAATTCCCCCTATAAAATGTGATTCATTGTGCAATTATATATCAACAATAATATACTAGTTTTACATTAATTAAAGCTTATTACTCGAGTTAGTAAACAATATAGTTCCTTTAATATTTCTATAAATAAATCTTACGTAATGATATAACATATTAAGCTAACTAACTAATAAGTATGTTACTTATAGCATGATGAATAGTATTATAGTCAACATTATATGACATTATGTCATTGCATCATTATAGTACTAGTAACGTGGATATAAATAGATACAATATTACTAAAGCAAATTATGTCATCATAATTATTAATCAAATTAATTATTATTGAATGAACTCTTTTTTTTTTAACTTAAATAGATTGGAAATGGTGAACAGTATGGATGACATAGCACAAATCATGCATGCTAGAGCGTAAGCTACGCTTTACACATGCGACACAGAATGCGGACATTACCACATCATATAGAACAAGAGAGAGAGGAAAATAGGCAAGATGACAATAAGAAGAAAGATGAGAGAGAATATCAATGCATAATGATTCTTTGAAATAGCAATACACTTCTTGTCCAAATTGTTTACATAGATGGTCATGTAAATAAATACTATAATAGTTTTGAATGTCATGGTTTAACAGTCATTCCTGAGAGCAGACACCACACATAATGGACTTGTAATACAATGAGCATTATTCCCATAAAATGTGCCATTGGTGTATAATATTCTTCAAATGTAAGGTCCATGATCCATCACTTTCAATCATACATCCTTTATTGAGTTTATACATTTGAGTACAAGATACTCCTCATGAGATAACAAAAAATCTTTACAACTAAGAAATTCCAAAGATTAACCGAAAACTCCACCAATCCGCAAGAAGAACATCACATGCTAACTACTACCCTAAGAGGCTTCCTTTACCTCACCAAAGCGGATCTGTTGTTCGCAAAAGGGGCTACAACACAACCAGTGCCACTCAATTAATGATTTCTTAATCCAGTATCTTAATCTAATAGCTCTCTTGTAATATAAAAAATTATTATCTCAAACTTTGAAAACTCACAAGCGGGGCCGATAACCCTGCAAGAACAACAATAAACAAGCAGACCGTTCTCCTCCCTCCTGGAGACATTGATCTGGCTTTAATGACCAAATTTTCTGCTTAACATTTTATAATCAGTGGCTTTTATCGTGTTATTAACACTAGCCCACATCGCACAAATGGCTAGGGCTTGTCGGCGTGCCCGGCGATTCTCTATACTTACTCCTTAGTCTGATCGGATGAATTGGACATTTGAAAACGACGTATCCAGTTTTCAGATTAATAAATTAGATGTGGCTGTTGACTCATATTACATCAGAACGTTGAAGCCGTATATTAGGATTCGAACTCTTTGCCATCATAGTCAAAGAGTGCTTTAGGGTTTTAATTAAGGAAATGATATCCGTGGTCCAACTATCTTCCAAGAAGGTGCTTGGCTCTTTACGTGGTCCCCCAGGTCAAAGAACACAGTACTGGAAATAAATTCTAAAAGTAGGGAAGGACAATTCACCTGCTCCTGAAACTAAATCAGATGCTTCAAAATTTGTTAAAAAAATGCATGCAAGGAGAGATATTTATAATCTTCACATAGCATATGGACAATGCTCCACGAAGTGGAGTACATGCTATTATGTATCAAATTTCATCAAATTATTTAGGACTCCATCCAAATATTAATATCAGGCTTAATCATTCCAATCAACGTTTTATTTTCTATCTCCTTTGATTTTTTCATGCATATGTCCATTTCTATACTGATAATGCTAAAATTGAAGTTTTAGGGTATGAAACAGTATGCCACAAGCTCAGAACATTTTGAGAAGTAGCAATTCACATAGTATAAAAACTGTCGAAATATTTGGAGCATCAATAAAAAGTGTGTTTAATATATATATATATA
This sequence comes from Eucalyptus tenuipes, assembly GCA_014182365.1. Classification (NCBI taxonomy): domain Eukaryota; kingdom Viridiplantae; phylum Streptophyta; class Magnoliopsida; order Myrtales; family Myrtaceae; genus Eucalyptus; species Eucalyptus tenuipes. The sequence continues at coordinate 14,143,880 of CM024546.1, read as the reverse complement.
TATATGTGTGTGTGTGTGTGGTATTGGGGGTTCCTTTGAACTCTCTTTTTGGCTTTCTTCCTTGTTTTCTGATGTATAAGAATCTCAAGACAGCTGGGGACAGTCAACAGTCAAGGTAGCTTTGAATAGTAGCCAGATAGACTAGTGGTTATCTGAACAGCTTATCAAATGAAAGAAGCAATAAAACAACGAAGAAATCTCCACTACCACGAAAAGAAAAGAAAGAAAAGAAAAGCCGATAGAGTTTACTGTGTGGTATGGCAGCGATGGGCCTCAAGCATGTTTTGATTTAAGTGGTTTTTCTTTTTTCTTTTTGACATATCATGGAGGAAAAATGGACCGCCACGATCGGCCAACTGGAGGATGGCCTCAAAGCGGCACATTTTTATGTTGATTATGGCCGACATGGAGAAAGAGAAAATTCTTGGTTTTTTCGACTGACAGAATGATAAGAAAGTTAGGTTTGATCAGATAAATTTCACACTGGTAATATTTTAAAATGTCAATATCTATGGTACTTAAATTTAAGGGTTCTAATTGATTATTCATTGCTAATTTTTTGAATTTATAAATGAGTGTCTTGTGGATATAGCTTTAACCATAACGGAGTTAGAGTGCATTGGCTGTCATTGTGTTATGTGCAGCTATTTTTTCGAAAATTATGTTATTTCAAATCAAGAATACATTATAAGTATGTCGGGGATATTTGTTATCTTGACAATTAAATTATATATAGATTGAATAGGATCGAACTTATCCGAAGTAATATAAAATTTCGAGAGTCACGTGCAAATGGGCCTTGGGGAGTCCCTGAGAACAATAAAGAAATGGGAAATGGGGTTGATGTGACAAAAAGCATACCTGGTTGGGTTGGAAGGGCCATAATTGGGAGGCTAGTTCTTGGAGGATAATATCGAAAGGACATAACCTTGTGGAGACAAACTTAGACAGGGATTGCTAGAGATGACCCGATGATTTTGCCATCTCACCTAGCTACTCCTCACATTATGGCAAGTTTGCGAAGGCATAATGATCGCAAAAGAGTCCTTTAGATTTGGAGAGAGCTACCAAAATAGGGCAAACTACTTGACAATTGTGGCGGAACGAAGAGGCTAACCATTTTCTATTTTAACAAGTAAGAAGAGAGGGAAAAGTCTATTGGCATTAAGAAACGTTCATGATCATTACTATAAGGGTTTGACGCCCACAATAAGTGTTCGAATTAAGGCATAGATTTTGCGTGAAGTTACGATGGCTCCACCATGGTACTAATAGAGTTGGAGTTATTCCATTTATGAAATTATCAAACCTACATCTCATATTAATCAAGATTTTCTAACGTTGATGAGAGTTTAGAGGATTCGAATTTGTGAACAAGGGTCCAAAACCACTTGGGAGTAAGCCTACTACCAAGCCAGCCACCTATAAAACACCGATACTTTTTGAGAGTTTTCATGTTGTATTGAACACTCGAACATATATCCGACACTCTTTGAGAGTTAGTCAATATGTGTTGAAAAATCTGACATCTAGTCAACACTCGAGTGTGGAATTTCGACATGCAAATTTGGAATTCCGACACGCATAGGGTTAATTTTAAAAATTTTCAATAAATGAGGATTCAAAATGTAAATGTGTAAAAAAAATAAATAAAATAATAAATTGGAAAAGAAGAAAAATCCAGTCTTTTTTTCTCTTATGACTTTCACTTCCTGTTATACACAATTTATCCCCTTCCAACATGCTTTGACATGCGAGTCTATAATATGAATTGATTATTTTTTTCCTTCAAGTTTCATGGACTGCTAGAATGAAATTGAATTTGTCAAATTAAAACAATGAATGATTTTAACAAATGGTAGATTAATGTTTCTAGTGTAAATCTATTCCAGGCTCTTTTTTTATTATTTATTTATTTGTGAATTTCAATCAATTAATTTATTAAAAGAATAGAAAATTGATAATTTATCATGTATATATACAAATATACACTTAATATACAAGGTGTCCTAACATGTCGAAAATCTCTATTTTTTGAGAAACGATATGTTGGCGTATCGTATTGTATCGTGTCGTGTCATGTATTGTATGTCAATATCGATGCTACTTAACCAGCCACCACAATAGTGTAGAGGCTAACCAAATTCATAGAATTGCTCAAATGCCTTTCAAGAGACCTTGACATACAAATAAAAAAATAAAAAAGGATTTCTCAAGTAATTAATAGCTCGATTAAATGCTAAAATCTGAAGAGTCTTATTAACAATTTTTCTTGGGACACCAATTTAGATCACTAATAATGGAAATAACACATATCAATATTCCTAGAAAATTGAATGAAAACTTATTTTAAGAGTGCAACATCTTTTAAACAAAAATGTTTAAATTTCCCAAGTAGAGATTATTGCCCTTAACAAGTGCCCTTGAAACACTCTGTTTTTGACACCTAAAAAGTAATACTTAATAAGACTTGCATCTGTTTATTATGGTTGTGATTATGATTGTGCTGTATATGTACCTTTGAAGAATTACAATATGTTTTTTGGCAATGCATCTTTTAAGGTCGCAATGCTTTAAAATTGGATGAAGTAGTTTCCCAAAAACTACTACAAAGTGCTGTAATTGTAAGTGCGTTGTATCTATAAGGACTTCGAGACATATCGTAGAAGACCTGATGCGCCCATCTTCACAATCATGCTGCGGAAAAGCTGCAAGAAGTGGGAAATTGAGAAATAGATGCAAGGGGTATTTAGTTCATTGTAAATGATAGAAACAAAAGTTAAATTAAATAAACTTTGCTAGCCCATTGGAGCTGTCTTAGTCGTTGAGAATCAGACTTGTATGTGGATGAAACGCACGATACTACATGTAATGGGCTAGCAAAGTTTATTTAATTTAAACAAAATTTTTTTTTCCTTTTTTTTTTTTTTTTTTTGAATCAGATCTGGCGATGGCCGCCTCGCCGTCGCTGGGCTAGGCTCGCCTCCTCCAGTGGCAATGGGGCGAGCCTTGCCAGTGGCCGGTGAGGCTGACCTCGCCAGCCCTCGCCTCTAGCCAGTGCCGGCCGGCCAGAGGAAGGAGAAGAAAAGGAAAAAAAATTCAAAAAAATTCAAAAAAATATAAAAAAATATAAAACAATTCGAAAAAAATTCGAGAAAAATTTCAAAAATTGCCACATCAGCGTTTGCCGGCCAGCTGTCCCCGGCCGATGTCCATGTCAGTGTCGGCCAGCCAATTTTGACCGGATGGACTGAATTGACATAATTATAAAAGGTTTAGGACTAAATTGGCACAATTGCAATAGGTTTAGGACGTTTTTGGTAATTCTCCCCTACATCTAATCCTCAACCATCAAATGCAAAGAATTTTATATTTGGACTTTTTATCCAGGTTTTGGCTGGCCTTTTATATGGTCCATGAGATTGATAGGAGAAGAATTGGAACTTCCTTGATAAGGTAGGCTTCATGGTTCTAAAATAAAAACACACAAATGATAAACACTTATTTGAAGGAAAGAGGACGGATGCAGATTGGGTAAGGAGCGAGGTGGGATTAGGGCTCAGATTTTCCCATTCCGGTGGGCGGTGCTTTGCCCCGCCGTCCTCCCCATCCCGTGTGGAACGAGGCAATCCCTTCCCTGCACAGCATCGCACCTTGCACACAAAATTTGTCATTCTTCTTTTCTTAAATAATTACCTCATTAAACATATAAAACTATTGAAACATAAAATTATTAAAAATTACAATAATGATAAGTATGCTAATTTGAATTTATTCATATTTGACAATCATTAAAAGTTCTACGGTCTCTCAAGCTTTTTTTTACTTGTATATTTTAACTTGTTTGTAATTTTTTGGATTATTCATGTGATGGTTTTATTAGTTTCCACTTGATTTTAAATAGGAGCATCTATTATATATATATAGTTAAAAATCAAAGTTGAGAGAATGTGGGCTCCTATACTCGCCTCGTGATACTTCACTTTATCTCAACAACTAACACATGACATGCCACATGGCCTATGTCCGACCAATTAGCATCAGTTTAGTGATTTGCCGGCCTCATCTATCACTTATTCAATAAAAAGAAATTATCAACATATGTAATCTCAAATTTGTTCAACTAATGAGATAGATGAAGATCGAGATAAAAAAAAAAATTCTTGAAATAAATATTAATTATCCTTTCCAAACATTTATCTCTTTTGAGTTATTTCATTGATTTTAAATTTGAAAAAAAAAAAAAAAAAAAGAAGGTTAAGCATCCAATATATAGTTTACCCATTAAACTTGAAATTATCATAAGAATAACTTATTTTACAATGTTAATTTCATTTAGTATCTACTAAATTTAAAATTTACGATAAATAATAAGAATGTCAACTTATTGGCAATATATTCATGCATGCTCATATTTGATTAAGTTTTATTTCCTTCTTTTCAAATGCGCATATTTAAACATAGCTTAAATCATTTTGAACAAATTTTATTGGCAAAAAAACAAAAATAAAAATAGTTTACTTCCAAAATACACTTCATCATGGATTGAAAATCCTGGATCAATCAATCTGGTTCACGTAATAGAATCTAAAGCTCATCAAAATCCCAAATCATGAAGAGGATCCGTAATTCGTCGTCTTCGATTGGAGATCATGTAAACAAAGCCCTCAAATTGTGTACGGGAGAAGAAAAAATCAGAAAATATTTGCGGTTCGATATAGTAATGAGAGATTGTAATCCATTTTTTGTAATTAATACCATTTGAACTCATACGGAAAGGTTTGTTTGTTTAGAAACACATGCAAAGTAATATTTTCAGAAATATACATATGCCTACAAAGCGCTGGCTATATAACTAGTTATTTACCAAAATGAGTTTATTTTCATAATAATTTATATATGAATATACTTGGGACAAGTATATACTATAATTATACAACACTTAACATTTTTTTTTGAAGTACAAGTAGGGCGGTTTTACTGGGCGGGGCGGGGCCGCGTTGATACTTGATACAAACTTCCGGCCCAAACATTGTCCGCCCCTGTTCCCTCCGCCTTGTTACTAAAGTTGCTAAACATTAGCTAATACAGTAACCAAATGGATATGAACCCCCACTTATATATGTATGCATATAATTAGATATGTGTTGTGCTAATACCTAAACACCATTGCCGGAACTTTTTCAAACATAGCCTAATCACTATAAAATATTTGTCAAAATAAAATCTTTAGAAACCTCTTCACATGGAGACTCAAGGAATATTTTTCAAAAATCTTTAACATTGATTCGCTTAACTGATTAAGCGTCCAGTTCAAACATGGGAGATTCCGTGTTCAGATCACAGCATCTCTCGCCCATGTTAACGTTGGACCACAATTATAAAATAAACTCTCACCCATGAGATGATTTGTGTGTATTAACATTAGATTAATCGAGCCCAACAGTTGTCAGATTGAATGAAAGAAATAAAGAAAGAAAGAAAGAAAGAAGGAAAAGAACGCCACACAGATTGCCTGCCCAGCTCCAGCATCTCTCAGCCCCACAAACACGACCCAATATTGGGTCAAAGTGTTTTGAGAGAGGCCATTATTGTTGTCATTTTTCACGCAAGATCCAAGAGGAGATAATTACTTAATGGAGGGGTAAAAATCATTAGGCAGCAATAATAGCTGCCACAATGCTCTCATGATTATTCCTCACACACAAACCTAAATCAAAAGGCCAAAAAAAGAAATAACAGAAAATTTTTTATACATTGCTTATGTTTAGACCAAATTACAACATAAATCCTAAACTTTTTATCTTTTAATCCCATTGGAAAAAATAATTAACCTTTCAAATATGTCGTATGCTCTTTAGCGCGATTTCTAAGAGGGAACATTCTGTTACAGTACTTCCAAATTCCAATTTTGCCCCAACTTTTACTTTTGTATTTGGTGTATTTTTTTCCCACCCTTTTCTTTTGTTTTTATCTTTTAAGTTGGATAATATCTTTATTGCTTAATATCAGCAATTTTTACTTAGTATTTTTTTTAATTCTATTAGTAAGTAAAAGATAAATTAGGCTCTTTTACAGAAAGAGTGACCTTAATGGGAATCTTGTAAATATATAATGCTGAAAGCAACAACTAATTTTGGGATAGATTTGGTATGCGTTTAAAACGTAATGATTAATCTCGATATTTTACAAAGATGTGGAAAAAATAGATTGCAATTTGGCCTCTCGTTTATGCTGGAAGTGCTGATGGGTCCATCACTACTGTAGCTATATTCCTTTCGCATTCACTGCAGAGAGAGAGAGAGAGAGGTATTAAATTTTTCAGTACTAAATACAGTCAGAAATTGAATGGCCCCGGTGCTTTTAATTAAGTTTCCAACGGAACGATGATATAAGATTCATCCGGCTGCAAAAGTAGAAGGGGCAAGCCGTAACTACTTGCGGGCATTAGCCAGAAGTGTCCAAAGAAGTCCTTCGAGGGCAAATGCCATTGTCAGGCCTATTTCATCTTGTTCTACTCTCCGCTTGACTTCGATGAATAATATATTTCCATCCGAATTCAACTTTATCAATTTGAAAAGAGAATCAACACTCAAATTCAAATTAATTCATTCAGTTCAAAACTGCAAGTAGACCGTGACTTTGGATCTATTTGTTTCATAGAAAACTCACATTTTAATAAATATATTTCCAAATATGATCGCTTGTACGCTTAATATAATGTATTAAATAAAAATATTTTAATTATCTATGAAAAATTTTAAACATAAATTATTTCAATACGATAACTAATTATTTTTTGGAAAATACTTTACAAATTTTTTCATTTTTCGTGCAATAAATAACCCATTTATTTTCGACAAAATTAGGTGTGTCACCAGTGTTAATGAATTATGGCGACGGATCTATCTTAGTCACCATAGCGTATAGTGACAAAATTATTTGTCACATTTGATCTTATTTTTCCCTCACCTTTGACTATTTCTTGATTGTAATTTTTTTATTCCAGCAATATATTTTGTTTATTTAATTGCTCATGAATTAAATGATAAAGTATAAAGAGGCGTGTAAAACCATCACATTAAATATCCGAATATACGATCCACATTATTACCGGAAAAACAAAAATCTAGCATCACATAGATGATACTCGTACAAGGAAAAACATAAATAACTTGATAGGCCCTGGGTCCCTCGTCCCCTTGTCCGACCTACTCTTCTTCGAAGTCCAATGCACATCAGATCACTAAGCATGCTTCGCCTTGCATCAACTCCAGAAGATTGCACAAATAGAGATCCATCTACTAGCCCATCACACTGTCCATACCACAAGAACTCGTTATTCTAAGAAGATTTGACAAAATAGCATATTCAGCAAAAATTGTTTTTTTGAAGGGTTGTTTGATTATGTGATTATTTTTGGAAAGGGAGAGTTTGTGAAATAACTTTGATTTTTGATTTGTGACAAAAAAAAAAAAAAAAAAAGAGGAGAATGTTAGCTATTCTCATGTGCTTGATATGCAGGGACTTTTGGGTTCTTAAAATTTTGAAGTTTTTGTGATATTGTTAAATTTTATTGATGGTATTATTGTGCGATTCTATCATCATAAAAAAGAGAGAGATTATTGACTTTGATGATTAGAAAAATCATTATTCACTAATGATTTTTTTTAATGCGTTCAAGTTAAAATTATATTTGAAAGAAGGAACAGAGGAAACAGTCGACTCGAACGTGGCCATTAGCAAAACTCACATTCAATGTAAGTACGCGGGTGATTGAACCTCCATGTCCAGGCTCCCGGTCAGGCATTTCTTTTGACCACTTCTTTTGAAGACCGATTGGGTGACCAGAATTCAAAGAGCGGGTGCTCGAAAGTCGCAACGATCGAAAAAATAAGTCCTTTGGGGGCGTGTCCTACTAGTCTTGTTTAGTTCTAGCATAAATAAGACGTCTAGGGTCTTTGAGGGTTAGAACAGACATTGTCTTGCGTAAGTAAGTACAAGAAATGTCTTGTACACAAACTTGCTAGTGATTTACAATAGATCTGCAACCTCTAGATATAGATCTGCATGGTCCTCTAGATATAGTTATGAACAATGTCCATCTCTTGATCTGCACATTCTGCAACCTCTTGATACTGCGGATTTACATATCTTTATATCATGAATTTGGATCTCCACATTGTGAGCCTTTTGGAATAACTTTGGTATGACTTGATCTAATCTTCAATCAAAAGTAGAGAATTCATGTAATTTTAAGGGTTGTACTTATAGTTTTTTTTTTTTTTTGTAAGAGTAATCAATATAATGGGAAGGTCAAAACTGTACAAGCAACATGGCTCCAAAAATTTGCACTCAATATGAACATGCTCATTATGAGTGGAAGGAAGCCGCGAAAAAAGCCAAGCGGCACCAACAAAACGACCAACAGAAGGCCAACGGCAAACAGCGCCTAGCAAAAGCAACCTAGCTACGAACGAGATGCCTATCCAGTCGGACTACGATCAATGGAAGAAAAGATAATGGGGTTCACATCCCATGAGCGTTGCATCCTCCTGTTCCTGGCAGAGTCCTCAACATTCTTGAGGGTAAGAGCCTTGTCCTTGACGACCTTGAGGAGATGCTTCTTCATGGCCGAAATAGACAGCGGCTCCCCCCTAAAAAGAATATTGTTCCTACTCTTCCAGATGATGTGACAAAGAGCCCCAAAGGAGAAACGGGCAACACATTTGTAAAACTCCTTGCCGGAGAGCAAGGTAATGGCCCAACTAAGAGTCTCCTCCCAGGTCCTGTTGGTCCAGGGAATATTGCATCTAGAAGCCCAAAAGAAGGCAATACTCAAAGTAATGCGGCATCCAAAAAAGAGATGATTAATAGAGTCAGGCACCTCATTGCAAAAAGGGCAAGAAGCAGCATCAATCCTACCATAAGACATGAGAAGAGACTGTGTAGGCAACCTCCGCTTTGTGATGAGCCACTGGTTCAGTTGGTATCGAGGCAAGATGGCATTATCCCAAATGAAAGAATGCCAATCGACTCTAGCCTTCTTCCGCCTTATGGATTCCCAAGTCGAGGCCACCGAGAACAAGCCCGTCGAGTCCTCCCTCCAATAGAACCGATCTTGGATTCCAGACGAGGAGGGAAGTGGCGAACCCCAAGACTCAATCTATGATCTGATAGCCCGTCCATCCTCAGAGAAGAGATCAGCAACCAAAGCCTGCCTAGAGAGACCGGAGTTATAGATGAGGGAATCCATGAAAAATAAATTCAAAGGACCCTTGGGATGCCAATTATCAAACCAGAGCGACGCTGATAAGCCATTGCCTATCCTCCAGTGGAAGCGATGCCGGACTTCTGTCCTGAGTTGTAGAATTTTCTTCTAAGCCCAAGAGCAACAGGTCGACTTTTTAACAACCCATAAGTTCCTGGTTTTTAAGAAGGTCGAGTGGATCCACTTGCACCATAACGACTCCTTATCTGAAAATTAATTCCAGATATGTTTGAGCATAGCCGCCTTATTGCACTCACGCAATCTCCAAATACCTAGTCCTCCCTCCACTTTAGGAAGGCAAACATCTTCCCAGGAGACTTTGGCACCCCCTCTGCCCAACTCAGGTCCTTTCCAAAGGAATTGTCTAAGAATATGCTCTATCTGGTCCAGCACAGCTGTAGGAATGATAAAGACACTTGCCCAGTAGGCCTGAATGGCATGGTGGACTGACCTGATTAACTGAAGGCGGCCAGCATAAGAAAGAAAACGATGAGTCCATGACTGCACCCTGGAGGTGATGCGCCTCACAAGCTCAACACAATCCACTTTCCGGAGCCTCGACGTGATGATTGGAACCTCGAGATAACGGACTGGAAGGTTGCCCTCAACAAAACCAAGCTCCAAGAGGATTTGATTCCTTAAGGCCGGCGAGCCTCCGGAGAGGAACACCTCGCTTTTTCTTGGGTTTGGAAGAAGACCACTCCAAGAAGAGAACAGATGGAGACCTTCCTTGAGAAGTTTCACAGATGGCAAGTGGCCTTCGCAAAATAGGAAAACATCATCCGCAAAGAACAAGTGAGAGAGGCAAGTAGACCTGCATCTCCAGTAGAATCTGAATTTCAGCCGTAGCGAGCACCTCCCCATAATCTCAAAGAGCACCTCCATAACCAACGTGAATAAGTAGGGAGAGATGGGATCTCCCTGTCGCAAGCCACGCCCACTAGGGAAGAAGCCATGTAGCTCCCCATTCAACGCAATGGAAAACCGAGGAGTCCTCACACAGGTCATGATGAGGTGAACCAACCGAACAGGAAACCGAAAGGCAAGTAGAACACTCTCAAGAAACCGCCAGTCCACGATGTCATACGCCTTTCTGAAGTCGACTTTGATAGCACACTTGGGAGAATAGGGTTCGACATGAAACCCAGAGAAAAGTTCTTGCGCCAAGAGAATATTATCCCTGATTCGTCGTCCCTTGACAAAGGCACTCTGAGATGGACTCACAAGGTCTTTTAGCATGGCGGCAACCATATTCGCCAACACTTTGGTGATAATCTTGTATACCGTGTTACAACAAGCAATAGGTATGTAGTCGTCGACAGTAGTCGCATTGGGAACTTTCGGAACCATGACCAAAATGGTGTTATTAATTTCCTTGAGGAGGCTCCCTGAGGTGAAAAAGTCCTTCACTGTTTCCGTGACCAGCTGACCCACCGTATCCCAATTCTCCTTAAAGAACTCAACCGTGAAGCCATCCGGCCCTGGTGCCTTTCCCCTAGGAAGGGAAAAAAGAGTATCTCGAATTTCAATATCAGCAACGAGGCAAGCAAGAAAGGTGATCCGGTCATCGTCTAGTTGATAGCAAATAACCTCCCGAATCTCTGATACCTGAGGGGTATCCAACTCCATCTGTGGTAAAAAGAGATCATGAAAATGGTCCACAAAATGTTGCTGGACCAGCTGAGGCTCAGTGATTTGGTTGCCTGAGGAATCCACCACAGAGAGAATTCTATTTCTCATTTGTCTCTTGCTGACGTAATGGTGAAAGAACTTTGTGTTCCGATCACCTTCCTTGAGCCATCTTATTCTAGCTTTTTGCCTAAAGAACGACTCATCTTGAGCTCGGAGCTTCGCTAAGGCACGCCGCTGGAACCCTCTCTAGGTCTACAAGGACCACGCTGGTGGGATCATTAAGGAGGCCAGCTTGAGTTTGCTTTAAAGCTTCCCTCGCTTCAGAAGTCCTTATGGAAATGTTGGCAAAGGAATCTCTATTCAACTGCTTGAGCCGACCTTTCAAGGACTTCAGTTTGCATACCAACCTAAACATAGGCACCCCTGAAACTAGATTCTCCCAAACTTGCTTTACAATTGAGTCGAAGTTCGGGTGCTGCATCCAGAAGTCGAAGAACTTAAATGGCCTTTTCTGAAAGATCAGGTTGGCCACCTTAACCACCATAGGTGAGTGGTCAGAAATCCCAGGTGCAAGGAAGGACGCCTCAGAGAAGGAAAAAGCTTGGCTCCAACAAGAGTTTACCAGGACTCTGTTAATCTTTCTCACCTTTCGATAAGGACCTGAAGAAGTCGGCCAAGTGTATCGAAACCCCACATAACGAAGGTCCTCCAGCCTCGCCTGATTTAGACACTATCCAAATTCGTTGAAGCACGGCAACCAAAGGTTCGAACCACCCAGTCTGTCCGAGGGATCCTTTACAGCATTAAAGTCTCCCAAAACAAGCCAAGGCATGTCCTGCAAGGAAGAACTCCTAGACACCAGATCCTCCCAGAGAGGTCGACGTGTAGAGAAGGAATGCTCGACATAAATGAAAGAGACACAAAAGGCCACTCCAGTCTCCAACCAGCGAAGCTTCCCATGAATCACTTGGTCCGAGACCGATAACAATTCAAAAGAAACCGCAGTAGGATCCCAACCAACCCAAATCCTACCCCAATTGGAGTACTCTGAGTTAGCCTTCCAGCACCAATTCAATATCAAATTTCCAGAAATGGCATTGAAGAGATCGAGGGGAACTTTGGTCTCTACTATCCTGATCAGAGACAACCAGTTTTTCAAGGCAAAATTCCTCACTTCCGCTTGTTTAAGAGGGGCAACAAGCCCCCTTATGTTCCAACAACCTATATACATAATATACAAAAGGAGGAGGAAGAAGCATTACCTCTTTTTGGAGGAGCTTCGCCGAGTAGAAGGCGGAGCTGTCCGGGTCGTAGAAGGAAGAGGATCCGAAGCAAGAGCATGTAGCTTGTCCTGCATAGTCGAAGGAGGAGGATCCGACGCCCGGCAGAGCCTCTTATCCACTACGGATGTCTTCGGTGAGGAGCAAGGGGAGAGGAGGTCATCATCCGAAAATGAGATGTCCGAGCCCCTTGCCACCTCGCCCGGGCAGGGCATCGCGGTGTCTACCGGCTCCAACGGGGTGACAACTTCATCCGAAGTAGTTGGAACAGCTTCAACCTGCTCCGAAATGATCTGAGGCCCCCTAGGGGGCCTGCGTGAATAGGTACCGGGCAGCCTCTTCTCCACAGCCGCGGCTTTAGAGACCTTTCTTCATCGCTCGGGCTAGCCGGACTGGAAGAGATCACCTCTAAAGGTGGGAGGGCCTTTTTCTTCTTGCTCTTGACCTGCGTCCAACCATGCTTAGGAGCTACGGGGGTCTTTGAAGCCTGGTTGAGGGGTCGAGCAGCATCCAAAGGAAGAGGAGCGGGGGCCTCCGAAGCCTGGCCAGGGGGTCGAGTATCGTCAGAAGGAGCAAGGGTGGACTGGCCTTCTGCTGGGGACACAAGAGGCCGAGCAGGGGTAGGGGCATCACCACATTTATGGCTAAAGACTCCACACTTGGAGCATTTAACGGGCCTCCATTCATATTCCACAGCAATGGACCTAGAGACCCCATCAACATTCACTTCAACTGTCGAAACTCTCGGTTGATTAGCTTGAATTTCCACGCACACTCTGGCAAAGGAAATCATCCTCATGCTCTCGGTTCGTTGATCCACATGAAGGGGCTTTCCAATGGAACTGGCTATTGCACTAATCGCCGGTGCAGACCAAAGGTCTAGGGGAAGGTTCTTGAGTCTTATCCACACCGGAACGGAGGATTGCTTAGCTTTCTTCAATTCCAAAAGGGGCTTCCATTGCTGCAAAATAAGGGGAACACGAGCAACAGTGAGAGGTCCCTCCTCTAGGATCTTCCTTCGGAACACCGGATCCGGGACATGGAAATAGAAGAACCCTTGGTTATCGGCTAGCATATCAACTAGCTTCGTGCCCCAAGTATTCTTCAAAGTCTGTTCGGTCATCTGAAAAGGAAGCCTTTTCCCAACAAAGAACCCCACCAAGAACTCATTCCATTTGGGATCCAAGGCCTGTAGCACCTCTCCCATTAGATTAACTACCGCTTTTTCTCCCACAGCATCAGGAGGAACATAAGATAGCTCGTAGCCTTTTGCGGTCAACCGCGCCATGTTGGCCCACGACTGGGCTTAGGGAGGCGTGGAGGAGCTTGCTGGGTTGTTTGGGGCCCGCTTGCTAGGAGCCCATACTCGACTCCGTCCTCTGGAACGGCCTTCTCGAATAGGCCGAGAGATCAGCGCTCGACTAGCTCCATCCCCTGCCGAAGAAGACCCTCCGACGGGGCGAGATTGTTGGCCCGAGATACCAGCTTGCCGATCACCAGATTTGTGAGGTGGGGAGGTCGGCCCCTTCCCCCTACCAACTCCTAGCTGAGGGTCAGCTGAAGAAGACGCCATCACGCCCAGCAGAAACCACAAATAGCCCTAGCGACTCTCTACAATTCAGCCGAAGTAAGGAGATCCATACCAGGCCAAGCTGCAAGGATGAGGGACGCACGGGACCACCACAGCCTCCTCGAAACCTAGGTTCAGCTCTGATCCAGCTCCAGTGGCTCCGGCGAGTCGGGCCTACAGCGTCGAGTCGGGGAGAACCAGGGCCGAAAGGCACCAGAGACTCGACTTGGGGGAAACGGGAAGATCAGGGAGTCTTCAACGAAGTGAAGAACAGCCAAGGTCAGCCCAGGAGCCCCAACGAACTCGCTACCCAGCTCGAGCAGGGAGTAGACGAACAGAGCAAGGACGTCGCTTAGGGTTCTCCAGAACTCGCACCAGAAGAGTTACTGGCCAAATCCCCTCGGTGAGAAGTTGGAGGAGGGTCAGACGACCCTCACCACCAAGATTCAGCCGAGAAAATCGACTACAGCCACCGGGAGAAGCGAACCAAAGCGGCGGTGAACGGTGAGCCGAGTCGCTCGGCTTGAGAGAAACAGAGAAGAGTACAGCTTTAACTGTTTACAAACTTTCTGGGTTGTACTTATAGTTGTCTCACACAATCTAGAAGAAATTATTATACACACGAGCAAAAATTCTAAGGGAAAAGCAAATGAGTATAATGACTTCATAATATAACCTGAGTTAAATACCTTTACAATTTACTTTTGCTTTTGCACAAAGAAAATAATACCCATTAGAAAACAATTATCACAATACAAATATTATGTAGGATAACTGGTATGTTGTTGTTTCCCTAATGCACCTGGTTTAAAAATAGGACCACTTAATCTCTTTAAATTTTTTCTTTTGACAAGAGGATAAAATTTAGATTAGTATGTGAGAATTTTCTTTCATTTTTCCTTATTCTATGTCTATATGCATTTGTTTTTTTTAGAGGGGATAAATTTAAAGTAATTGATGCACACAGGTGAAAGAAAAGAAAGACAAACAACGTAACTTGTTCTATCTCCTATATTTCTTTTTTAGGGAAAAGTACCCAAAAATGTCCTAAACCCATTACATTTGAATCAATTTAATCCTGAATATTTTAATTGGACCAATTTAACCCCAAACCTTTTTACATGTGTACCAATTTAGTCTATTCAGCCAACTTAAACCGAACATTATTTATGCAGATGTCGGTCGCCATACACTGATCATCCTACAGGGTATGATTTAATGAGGGAGGTCTCATTGGTGCTCGCTTTTGCATAGGCATCCTATGGCTAGTGACTAGCCATTAGCGAAATGAAAGGAAAAGAAAAGGTAAATGGAAGAAAAAGGAAAAAATTCAACAAATTATTACAAATATTATTAAAAATGTCTATGTCAGTATTAATTGTGTCACATAGGACACATGGCGTCCATGTTAATAATTTCTAACCTTAATTGACTAGATGGATTGGATTGATATCAATATAAAGATATGTGACTAAATTGGTCATGTTAAAAAATTTAAGACTGAATTGGTATATATGCAATAGGTTTGAGATTTTTTTAATACCTTTCTCTTCTTTTTTTTGAAATATGCCTAAATACAAACTTGTGCAAGAAGAGAAAACTAATATCAATGAATGCGCATAGGTAATATATAATTTTTTTTGTTTACTTATTTTTTAACCTATGTACGTATAATAATATAGTGGGATCCAAAGGGCACATTGGAGAGATCGAAATGATCCAAAATTTGTTAATTTCGTCGCCACCAAAGTAAACTTCCTCCATGGTAGTCTTATGGAGTTCATTGACTTCCATAGAAACTACGGTACAAAAAGAAGCATCGCTTCGCAAGCCTACACTTCTATACTCAAACTGAAGGTTCTCGTTCTTAGAAGGTCCTCAAAACCTTGTGCTATATATTCAATGGCATCCTCCGAAGAGAGATTCATCACCAGCGAAAGAAAGTTGATACAAATCCAAGTACAACAAGCAAGACACCCAGATCTTTCACGTCTGATAAACAGGCTTTTCTCTTCTTCTCCCATGACCTTGATTCTCTTCGTCGCTTTGTCGCTCTCGGTCCAAGGAGCTCTGGGTATCACCGTGGTTCTTCTTCGCCACAATGCATTTGTTACAAGCTATTCGATGTCTCGAATATCTCTAGGCTGATCCATCTTTTGTCCCTTATCCTTTTCGTCGTCAGGCAATATTATGTGCGAGCAGTTGCCTGCAGAACTCTGCTCGTTTTCCGTCGCGTCCAGTGGAAGGCAGTGCGTCCTGGAGAACTACAAAAGCCCAGCGGATCGGAAGATGGAGTATGAATGCAAGACCTCTCAAGTGGCTGTGGGTATCATGCCCGAGTGGATCGAGACCGATGATTGCATCAGTGCCTGTGGAGTGGATAGGTAGGGAGTCTATTGGCATATCTTCGGATGCTCTCCTTTGCCTCGCTTCACTGCCAAGCTTTGCTCACCGGCATGTTACTACAACTGCCCCAACATTGTCGATCTTTACTTCAACTTGGCCCTTGGAGAAGGTAATAATTCCCGACTGTGAATCAATCCTCGCCATATGTTTTGAAACGGATTTACCTATATCAGTATGGAATGCACCTTGCCCTCTCAATATCTTCTTCATCACTGACTCTGCAATCGATTTTTAACAGGTGTTTATCTGTCCGATCTCTGTGAGGTGCAACGTAGCAATCCAAAGTAGGTCATGAGAGAGGTTCTAAGTTCCAGCGTAGTATACGGTTCCATTGGCGCCGCATCTATGGGAAGTCTTTCCGGTGGATGTCATGAGATTGGATACCCTCCTGCTCAAGTTCCCATGTATTTGTAGTGGTCATAGTTATATATGTTTGTGTTTGCGGTTGTATCTGTCAATTGCTTTAGCATGGGATGGGCATGCCATGTATTTGCCTATAGATATAAGAAATGTAAGGTGCTATGTGTGATCTAATTTTTATGGCGCTATGCTATTCTTCTGTGTTAATATTATCTGGAGATTGCCTTTGACAAAGTATTAAGGCAAATGTAAAGGGAACGAAACAGTGACATTATCATAATACATTTAATGATACATAATTAAATTTCGGATATTGATATGAAAAATAGTTCAATAATTAGTGATCAACAAAGATATTGGCCACAAAACATGCCTCTTAGTTGTAGGCCACCATCATTGTCCCGATAATTGTCACCTTTCTCTTCAACCATTACCTCCTCAATGGCTGCCACCCTGCATTGCTATGAAAACAGCCACTCCACCGTTAATGTTAACGTTAACGTTAGGCAAGGAATTTCTTGATTATTTAAAGCATGTGATGCCAACATGACATTAAAGGGTGATTCAACTACCGTATCAATATCCTTTTTGTATATTTAATGGAGGGATTAATTAGAACAAGGGTCCATTTATTTCGCGAAAAAATCATATTTTGAAAAACATTTTCCGACCAATGATTATTTGTATTGCTTATAAAAATATTCAAATGAAAATATTTTCATTGTCTATGAAAATGTTATGCATAAATTGTTATCAATAATAAAAACATTTTTTTATTAGCTAATTCCAGCAATATAACCACTCATATATAGGAAAATATTTTCCAAATCATTCATTTTTCGTGAAAATTTTGCGAAAAATATGACATTTTCTAGAACATGTCATCTAAGAAGTACTTTTTTGAGAAAATGACAATACTTCACGGTATTTAGCTAAAATCGGAAATAAATTGAAAAATATTTTTCGCTATTTAGCTACTAAAATCTAATTTAATTTCCAAAATAGACGTACCTTATTCAATCGCTAATGACTTACGAAAGAACGGCGGGGAAATTGAGTGCGAGCACTAGAGTCCAGATTTGACTTCTATGTACCCTGATCCAAGCACACACATGGATAGTGATTAGGGTCTACTTTGGATGGCCTTGGCTGTCGAGGATAAGGGTATGAATTCCGAGTTCTTGGGCTAGCCTCCATGGACCTAGGTGTAGGTGTTGGGGACTCAGGCGCAAGTATCAAAATCTCGAACTTGACCTCGATGGACTCGAGCTTGGGCATTAGGGACCTAGGCTTGGCCTTGATTGAGCCTCGATGCACTTGTTCCCCACCGTGGAGACACCCATGAACATTAGGAACTCGAGCTCGACCTCAATAGACACAGGCCTAAAGTCAAGCTCATGAGCTTGTCCTTGATGGGCCTGATCCCAAGCGTAGAGTCTTGGACTTGGGCATTGTGAACTTGAGCCCAACCTTAATGAACCCGTGCCTGAGGTCTCGGGCTTTGTCCCTATGGACTAGGGGCGAGGGTGTTGGGGAGCTAGGCAATGATACCAAAGTCCTAAGCCTAACCACTGACACTGATATCCCGAGCCTAACCTCTATGGATTTGGGCCCATGCACTGGGGTTCCAAAGCCAAACTCTTTGGACCTCAAGCATAGCCTTGACAGACCTCAACTTCTATACTCAAGTCCACTACTAAGTGCCTCAGAGCAAGTGTTGGGATTTATGTATCCAAACATAGAATTTCTAGTTCAAGCATCGATATCTAATCATATATGAAAAATGATTCCCATTCTTTTTAAAGAGGAAGTCATTTTCCTGCATTTATGTATAGATTTTCCGTTGACTCATTTTTCTAAGTAATTCAAACCTCAAAAAGTAAGGAAAATGCTTTTATTGAAAATATTTTCTACAAAATAAACGGAGCCTAAGAAAATGATTTTTGGCAAAGAGAATGGAATTAAAGAAATTAAAAAGTGGGATAATTCATTTTTCATCTTTTTTGCCTCTATATTAACAATATGCCGAAGTAATTTTATTTTTTATCTACATGTTCATGTTTTCTTTTTATTTATTTTATCATGCCTAAGAACATGATTTTTGGCGAAGAGAATAAGATTTTATTTAGTAAATGCATGAACGGTAAAAGAAGTACATAAAGTAGGGGACTACTCGTTTTATTTTATGTTTACTTTACAATATGCGCGAGTGCATCCTTTTTTTTTTTGGCCAAGGTAATACAAACTAAAATAGTAAAGTCCCATAGGTATAAGGAAAACAATATAAGCAGGCGAAAATTGATTATATTCCATGAATAGTCATGATAAGCGAAATACGCATAATCATTATAAATTATCTCTTTCTCTTTACCTTGAAAATGGAGTGTGCTTCTCTCTCTGTAGGTCATCTCAAGTCTTGACTGCCATTCTCCTAAGCACACACAAATGGAACTTGCCTTGCCAATGATGTATGAAACGTTGCACCGAATCGAGTCCCCTTGATAATTAGCACCATTCTCACCGAACCCAAAAGGAAATTTAGATTAAAGTTTAGTATGGTACATAAACAAAAGGTGAAACGATGCATGAAATTGATCAAAGCGCCTCCATCCAGGGTCTGAATTTTCTGTACTGCCTTTTCCTTCATCATGAATCGGATGCAACCCTAGCAAAATTCTTGTACAATGTAATCATGCGTGCATGAACGCATGCTTTAGGCTAGTTTACGGAAAACTCAATGAACTCTCTCTCCCTCTGTTTTTTTTTTCTGGTCGAATCTCTCTCCCACTGGTTCAAATGCTGAACTTTCAAAAGGGAAAAATAAAAAAGAAAAATCAAATTTGGGAGGGAATAAACCAATAACAAAATAAAAAAAGAAAATCTGGGTCTCTATCGAACATACTGCAGGAGCTGAGCCGGTCAAATTGCAAACGTGCCCAAGTTGCACGGAACAGGTTAGTCAAATGGGTCGATTACCCAAAATAGTTTTGGGACTGAAATGAAGTTACGAAAGAGTGAAGGGCAATAAAAGCAAATAGGAACAAATCCCTTGAAGAGCAAATCACAGAAAGGGAGCGCCTTCACAGCAAAACCGTTTCTTTCAGCTCACGGTTTATCCACATTCAAGAATTTGGGTTTCTCTATTATTTTTAAATTAAATTAAATTAAATTTAATTTTTTGTGATCTCTATAGGGTTCATGAATATGGTTTGACACTAGGCTAGGCACGAGAATGACTTTCTGAAGCAATCATGCAAAGCCATCCCTACTCCACTGTTTCTCTCTTTTCACCGTCGAATCTGATTAGCCCTTCGCTTGCAAACAAGAGCCAGCCTGTGTCAAGTTATTATCTCCCCTTCTCTCTTTTTCCTTTTATTTTATTTATTGTTACATAGATACATATATATATATATTATAATATGCTTCGAAATTCCAACATGCAGTTTACGCATAAAGAAAAGGGGTCTGGCCGCTCAGAACTCGAGGCAGAACTCGAAAGCAAGTCGGGCACTAAAACCCAGTTACCAGAGTCCCCTTAACCTGGATAATTTTTTTATTCTCAAAATAAATTTCTTAATTTATCACAGAGCAATTAATAGTAATAAACAATATTTTGTTCTCTACTAGTAGCTACAGTTCAACAGATCATGAAATGAATTTTCACTTTATCATCGGCCTGATGATCTCCGCCTCAAAAAAGTTTTCACTGTTTTTAAATCTGGATATAAGAAAAGGAAAGATAATGAATAATTATTTGTAAAAAAAAAAAAGAAGAGTTTTGTGTTTCTACTTCGCTTTTGCATCCGCAGCAATGAGCTCCCCTTCTATAAAGTGACTCACGCCATTCGCTCATCGAACTCATTTTCTCCACTATCTTTGACCGCTTGGCCTCAAGACTCTCGGCACACTCTCACTGTCGCTCTCATCCTCTCTCTACTCATGGTCTCGGCCTTTTTTCTCTCCAGCAAAGGCGAGCTGATAAACGAAACTGCTGCACTGTCAGTGCCCCTGTAGAGAGAGAGAGGAGGAGCGGGGAGAGAGAGAGCACGGACAACAGAGGAAAGGGTGGTCATCAGATCTTTCCTTCAATGGCGAAAATCCAGCGACACCATCCTCGTTCTTGAGCTCTCCTGAAGTGTTTCTTCATCCCGATTTGACCGACTAGCTGATCCCTTGTCAATCTCTCCTGTTAATCTCGAGACAAGCGAGCGAGAGAGAGAGAGAGAGAGAGAGAGAGAGAGAGAGAGACGCAAAAAAGATGGCAGAGAGTGGAGATGGAAAAGCATTGCCCGATGCAGAGAAGAAGAAGGACCAAAGCTTGCCCTTTTACCAGCTCTTCTTGTTCGCCGACAAGTACGATTGGCTGCTCATGATCTCTGGCAGCTTGGGAGCTATAATCCACGGATCTTCAATGCCCGTTTTCTTCCTCCTGTTTGGCGAAATGGTTAACGGGTTCGGCAAGAACCAGTCCGATTTGAAGAAGATGACCCAAGAAGTGTCGAAGGTTCAAATTTTCTTGTCAATTTTCTGCACTAATGGACCCTCCATTTTTCATTATTTTTCCGCTGCAGATTTAGATCTTGAATCTGGTTAAAGTTTCTGATTTCTGGGTTTCTTTATAAATTCTTGATGCAGTACGCACTTTACTTCGTGTATCTTGGGCTGGTCGTTTGCTTGTCTTCCTACGCAGGTGAGCTATTCCTTCTTCGTTATTCTCTTTTGCACATTAATTAGAACTACTCGCATTCATGTGCAAATGGGACTTTCTGAGACCGATAAGCCCCGTGTCATTTCTCTGTTCACGTGTCATCGTCCTCACTGCATTCGACTCTATTCAACCGTGAATTGACCGAGTCTATGGACTCACTATTTGAACGATTCGAAAAACAGAGATTGCTTGTTGGATGTACACCGGAGAAAGGCAAGCGAGCACGTTGCGGAAGAAGTACTTGGAGGCCGTGTTGAGGCAAGACGTGGGGTTCTTCGACACCGATGCTCGAACTGGAGATATCGTCTTCAGCGTCTCCACGGATACTCTGCTTGTCCAAGACGCCATTAGCGAGAAGGTCAGTCTTCAGCTCTCGTTCTCTCCCACTTCTTATGTTTTGTCCTCTGGTTTTGCCCTGTCGGGAGTGCAAAATCTAGCGTTGGGATGGCGTTAAATCGTGAAATGCTCGTCTGGGGTGGTTGGCACACTTTTATGGCTATGGCGGGTCCCATGATCTGCTGAACCCTGGACTTTGGCGGCGTAAGTTAGCCAGCCTGAGTTAACGTGCGCCGAGCTTCATCCTTCTCCTTGGCTGATGTCTCTCTTCTTTCTTGCTGTTTTGACATGATAGTACTTCAGTTCTTTGGTCATCAGTGGTTTCTGTATTAGTTTTCTGATTTTTCAATGTCTCTCTGAAAGGTTGGCAACTTCATACACTACCTGTCGACGTTTTTGGCTGGGCTGGTGGTCGGTTTCGTGGCCGCATGGAGGCTTGCGCTGCTGAGTGTGGCTGTGATTCCTGGAATCGCTTTTGCCGGAGGCTTGTATGCTTATACGCTCACTGGTCTCACGTCTAAGAGTCGCGAATCTTATGCGAATGCTGGCATAGTCGCCGAGCAGGTGTGTGGGTTTTTTCCTCTCTTTGCAGAAAGTGAAAGAACAGTGACTTTGAAGTGTGTTTTATTGAAGCATATTGGATTAATCTGAGTCTACATGCTGTGCTTGTTGTAAGCTCTTAATCTTTTGGTTCCAAAGGAGACCAAGGACATATATGCATCTTACGTATATTACGATATCCATGAGTTTACCAGACTGCGTGAACTTGCTAAGTTCTGATCTCGATTTCTGCACTAGGCAATTGCGCAAGTCCGGACCGTCTACTCTTACGTTGGCGAGTGCAAGGCCCTGAATTCCTACTCAGACACGATACAGAACACGCTGAAGCTTGGGTACAAGGCCGGTATGGCCAAGGGCTTGGGGTTGGGATGCACATACGGGATTGCATGCATGTCATGGGCGCTCGTCTTCTGGTATGCCGGTGTTTTCATCAGGAATGGACAGACAGATGGAGGGAAGGCGTTCACAGCTATTTTCTCTGCCATTGTTGGTGGCATGTAGGCCCTAAACCTGATTGACTTCATCTGTTCACAATGACAACAAACCATGATTTTAGCAATTGATGATGATCTCATGATTTTCTTTTCTTTTTTAGGAGCTTGGGCCAATCATTTTCGAACCTTGGAGCATTCAGCAAAGGCAAAGCAGCGGGATACAAGCTGATGGAAGTGATCAAGCAAAAGCCTTCCATAGCTCACGATCCTTCCAATGGGAAAACCTTGCCTGAGATCAATGGGAACATTGAGTTCAAGGATGTGACGTTCAGCTACCCGTCAAGGCCGGACGTCATCATCTTCCGCAATTTCAACATTTTCTTCCCGGCAGGAAAAACAGTTGCCGTTGTTGGCGGGAGTGGCTCTGGGAAGAGCACTGTTGTGTCCTTAATCGAGAGATTCTACGATCCTAATCAAGGTGACAGAATCTCCCTTGTTAAGAATGATAGATTGATTTGTGAAACGGCTTTGTTGGACTGTAACTTATGTTAAAATGATTGAACAGGGCAAGTTTTGTTGGACAATGTCGACCTGAAGGCGCTGCAGCTGAAATGGCTACGCGATCAGATTGGCCTTGTCAATCAAGAGCCTGCTCTCTTTGCCACCACCATACTCGAGAACATAATTTACGGTAAGCCGGATGCCACAATGGCCGAAGTGGAAGCAGCTGCTACCGCGGCGAATGCTCATAACTTCATCACCTTGCTTCCTAAGGGTTACAGTACTCAGGTCAGTCTTTCTTTCTAATTAGTATACATGGCAATCTAACAGAATTAGAGTTGAATCACTCTGAGCTATCTGCTTCCTGAATTGGAAAGCAGGTAGGAGAGCGAGGAGTCCAGTTATCGGGAGGTCAGAAACAAAGGATTGCGATTGCGCGGGCCATGTTGAAGAACCCTAAAGTCCTCCTACTCGATGAGGCCACCAGTGCGCTTGATGCCGGCTCGGAGAGCATAGTCCAGGAGGCACTTGACCGCCTCATGGTAGGCCGGACGACCGTGGTCGTCGCACACCGTCTCTCCACCATCAGGAACGTCGACAGCATTGCGGTCATACAGCAGGGGCAGGTCGTTGAGACCGGGACCCACGAGGAGCTGATTGCCAAGGCTGGGGCCTATGCCTCCCTGATCAGGTTCCAGGAGATGGTTGGGAACAGAGACTTCTCAAACCCGTCGACCCGCAGGTGTCGCTCGTCGCGGCTAAGCCACTCACTTTCAACCAAGTCCCTGAGTCTCCGGTCTGGCAGCCTGAGGAATCTCAGCTACTCATACAGCACTGGTGCGGACGGCCGCATTGAGATGGTCTCAAATGCCGAGACTGAGAGGAGGAACCCCGCACCTGATGGCTACTTCTGCAGGCTCCTCAAGCTGAATGCCCCCGAGTGGCCCTACTCCATAATGGGCGCCGCAGGGTCTGTGCTCTCAGGGTTCATCGGGCCAACCTTTGCGATCGTCATGAGCAACATGATTGAGGTGTTCTACTACAGGAACCTGGCCTCCATGGAGAGGAAGACGAAGGAGTATGTGTTTATCTACATAGGGGCCGGCCTCTATGCCGTCGTTGCGTACCTGATCCAACATTACTTCTTCAGCATCATGGGAGAGAACCTCACCACCAGAGTGAGGAGGATGATGCTTGCAGGTATTGATCTTATATCATGCTTCTTTGCTCGTACATTTACTTTTGTCTTTATTCGTGCTGGTCGAGATTTAATTCACGGTTCATCTTCCAGCAATTCTGAGGAATGAAGTCGGATGGTTCGATGAGGAGGAGCACAACTCGAGCCTGGTGGCGGCTCGGCTGGCGACCGACGCTGCAGATGTGAAGTCGGCGATCGCTGAGAGGATCTCGGTGATATTGCAGAACATGACCTCGCTGCTCACTTCCTTCATCGTGGCTTTCATTATTGAGTGGAGGGTCTCTCTCCTGATCCTGGCCACCTTCCCTCTTCTGGTCCTTGCCAACTTCGCTCAGGTAAAAGCTCCACTTTGCCTACGAATTTTTGTATTGATTTGTCTAGCCTATATCAGAGCTCATTCATAAGATAAACAATAAAAAAAATGATGCACTTCTCTTATTCTAAGGGAAAAAAAGAAGAAAACATAAAGAAAAACTCCAAGTCGACTGATAACTATAATCTCCGAAAAAAAAAAGAGCCTAAATTATTCATAAATCATGACTAAGCTTTACATACCTTAACCCCATCGGCCGATTTATGGGACCAAACTTTTGTGTGAACGTCTTCCATTTTTCGATAATCTATCCAAGCTTTGGCTTGCGACTTATTTGGGCCGTAAGATGAACTTTCCTAAGGACAGGTTTTAGATGTTTAATGGAAATTATTTCTAACCGGGGCTAATTTAAATTAGATTAAGTTACCCCGTATCATATGCTAATCTTTAATTTTCAGACATAAATGGTATAGAAAAAGATCATTTATGTTAAGATGGAAGAAAAAAGACAAGCTTCAATCAATAAAAACATAAAATGATAGGATGTTAGAATGGTGAATAACATCTTTTAATCTAACGGAGAGAAAAAGAGAAAACTACAAACAGTGCCTGGTCAGATAGATTCCTGTGATGCCTCCAGGAATCCAATTACACACTGAGCCTGTCCCATTACACGACAAGCAGTGCACCAAAAACAAAAAAAAAAAAAACAAAAGAAAAGGAGAAAGAAAAAAGAAATCAAGAAAATGTGTCCGCCGTGCACGTGCTGCTCCGTCCATCCTCCCCAATTCCCAAAGTCCCAACCATTGACCTATCAATATTCATTTTCACTATACTTTTTCTTGACCTCATGCATTACAGAAAAAAAAAATTACAATAATATTTCGTGTTCACGTGTCAAATTCGAATTACGGATCTTGGTTGATTTGTTCGAATATGTAAATGAGTCTTGCAAAATGATTTTTTGTCGAACTGAAGCAACGAAATCCGTAACAATGTCATTGCTAACTCTCAAGATAATAAAAAGAGAGTTAGAAAAATATAATTTATGAAAAAGCGTACGAAGATTCCAATCACCAGAGCCGATCGAGAAAAGAGAGCTCCTCGCTCTCCGCTGCTGAGAAGTCGCCCGTTCTGATTCTCGAGGCCACGATCTAATTATCTTTCTTTTTCTTTTTTCTTTAAAGGTTCTTTAAATTTGAGCTTTCTGTTTTTTCTCAAATTATTTATTTTTGGGTTTCGCAGCTTCTCGAGTTCGCAAACGAGACTTTTTGGAAACTGTCAAGAGATCGTGAGATTTTATTAAATCTTGCAAGAAATTTCAAAAATTATTATTTGAAATAAATGATTTTCGCATCGCCACGGCTCACTTAATAATTATCAGTTTGTGGCAACGGTCGGATCTGCCGTTGATCGGATCGAAAACCCAATGCTCAGTGAATCCTGGTCCCACCCGACCCGATCCCATTAATGCATGCAGAATCTGGGTCTTCGTTTTTCCTTTGGCTCTTCTGCGATCCGTTCCTGACGAACTTTGATATTTCTTTTATAACTTTTTCATTACTTGACCTCTCCCCACTACCCTAGGATGTACTGATGAAGAGCATGTGGAGCTCCTGAAGCTCCTTGTAACCTTTTGGACATGCATGTCTTAAAGCCCCCTTTCAGATACATTGTCGTGTCGTGGCTTGTAATTGCACGCATCCGGTTCATGGGTTCTCATGAAATCACACAGCAAACGCCTAGGATGGGCTGCTGCTGCTGCTTTGATTTCATGAATTGTGATGCCCTGTTACTGTTGGAATCCATGGATGAAGGTAGTATCATGTCGTGTAGCGCTTTTCTATGGTCACTTTAGGGACCCTTCTCCTGTCCCATTGCGTCACGGGTTCATTTTATCATGGCTTCTACATTGACATCGCACCACACAAGCGAATGTTTATTGAAGTTTTCCAAGCACTAGTGTTGTGGTACAAAATTTCGTGCAAGAATTACGATGAAATGAACTTTGATTATAACGGGGTATGACAAAAGATGGGTACTGAAGAAAGGCCGTGGCTCTCTTCTATTACTTTAAGTACTTTTGTGATGATAGTTGCACTGAAGTCCTTTGTCATCTTTCTTGGTTGGTCCTTGGGTATGGTAATAGGCTTGTTTTCGGCACTTTCTTGGTGGGGCCTCTCTACAGTAGTGAAAATTCAGGTCGAATAGTTGTCACTGTCAGTCATGTAATCCATCACTCCGGAGCCTAAATTCTACGAACATGGGAAAAAGATTTGCATAAGTGTGAAGCTAGGAAGAGAGGACACTCATGCTAATGTAAGGCCAACTGTTATCTATGTTGCTTTGACTTTTTGGGTAGGAGAAATTATTGGGCGAGCGAGTTTTTCACTCTACTATAATTTACTCTCTTCCATATAGTTCTGAAACACGATTCTTTTATGTTTCAAGATGATATACAAAATTTGGCTTCTCTAATAATGAGATACGAACAATCAGATTAGCATGAAAATGGAGGGAGATGAGCAAAAATTACAATCTCAGGAATCGTAGAATGATATGAAGTCATGGAGATTAAAACATATCATATCAACTCGTTGCTATCATCATCTCAGAAGCATCACTGGCTATATGCAGTTTCCTGATAATAATGTTATAATCATGCTATTAATTTTGATTCTGCAGCAACTCTCTCTCAAAGGCTTTGCTGGAGACACAGCCAAGGCACACGCCAAGACTAGCATGATTGCGGGAGAGGGAGTGAGCAACATCAGAACTGTCGCAGCATTCAATGCCCAAAACAAGATCCTCTCCTTGTTCTGCCACGAGCTCCGCATCCCACAGATGAGGAGCCTTGGCCGAAGCCAAACCGCTGGCCTCCTCTTTGGTGTCTCTCAACTTGCTCTCTATGCTTCTGAGGCCCTGATTCTATGGTACGGTGCCCACCTTGTGAGCAGGGGCATGTCCACCTTCTCCAAGGTGATCAAAGTTTTTGTTGTCCTTGTGATCACTGCCAATTCCGTCGCAGAGACCGTGAGCCTTGCCCCAGAGATCATCAAGGGTGGTGAGGCGGTGGGATCTGTCTTTTCCATTTTGGACCGTCAGACGAAGATTGACCCTGATGATCCTGAGGCCGAGCAGGTTGGCTCGTTACGTGGGGAGATCGAACTCAGGCATGTTGACTTTGCTTATCCATCACGACCTGATGTTGTTGTATTCAAAGACCTCAACCTTAGGATCCGTGCTGGCCAGAGCCAAGCTCTTGTTGGAGCCAGCGGGTCGGGCAAGAGCTCGGTCATTGCGCTTATTGAGCGCTTCTACGACCCGATAGCTGGGAAAGTCATGGTCGATGGCAAGGATATAAGGAGGCTCAACTTGAAGTCTCTTAGGCTCAAGATTGGACTGGTCCAACAAGAGCCGGCCCTCTTTGCCGCAAACATTTTCGATAACATTGCATATGGTAAAGAGGGCGTGACTGAAGCTGAAGTGATTGAAGCTGCTCGCACAGCCAATGTGCATGGATTTGTGAGCGCATTGCCCGACGGTTACAAAACCCCTGTCGGGGAGAGAGGGGTCCAACTCTCTGGAGGGCAAAAGCAAAGGATCGCAATAGCCAGGGCTGTCCTCAAGGATCCTGCGATCCTCCTGTTGGATGAGGCGACGAGCGCACTTGATCCTGAATCAGAGTGCGTGCTGCAAGAAGCCCTTGAGCGGCTGATGCGGGGCCGCACCACCGTGCTGGTGGCTCACCGGCTCTCGACCATAAGAGGGGTGGACAGCATTGGCGTGGTCCAGGATGGGCGGATCGTGGAGCAAGGAAGCCACGCCGAGCTTGTGAGCCGACCAGAAGGGGCCTACTCGAGACTCTTGCAGCTACAGCTTCATCACATATGAAAAAACGGTTCCCTTTTTTCCTAGAATCGTAGGGAACTTTATTGCACTTGTGGGATGGTGACTATGCTGGGGTCCAATCGATCTTGTACTCAATTTCTGATAAAAGTTGTAGATATGGGCATGTGAAGGTTGATATTTTCTGAAACTACAGATCTACTATTATTTCCTATCTATGATTAATGAGATATATTTTATCGACTCGAAATGATATTATCTTCATGGAAAGCTTGGTATCTATCTGGTTGTACGATAATTGCAGAAACACCTTTAGCTTTTGCAAGCCAAGCTGCTCCACACATGGAAGGCTCATGCAGGATCTTTTTCTTTTCTCCCGCTGTTCTTCTTTTTCTCCTTGAGCATGTGTGATCTTTGCAGAGGTAGATAAAGATGACCCTTTCGAAGGGCAGGTGAAAAGGTCGGCAGGGGCCGGGTTTGACGCTTATATTATTGAAATGAGGATGCACTCTCGCTTGGCTCAGAGGGGTCTGCATTATTTTAGTTGTAAAGCTAAAAAAGATGAGGGAACCTCTGGTTGTTGGGTGTAGGAAAAGCTTAAAGAGTGTGTTGGAGGAGTGGGTGCCATGATCCATGTTGGGCAAAGCTTCATAATTCATCTAAGTGTCCCAACCCTTCTTTAATATCGCCATTGAATATAAGTCGGTGGGCTTCCAAAGTGACCTCACCTCTCACAAATTGTACTTGATAATCTAACGTGACCCTTTTCTTTTTTGTTTCTCTTTCTTTTTCCACTACAAACCACTGTTGCTCAGTGCACCTGTCAAGGAAGGCAGGCTGGCGGGGTGAGTAAGTGAGATTGATTTCTTTTTTTCTTTTTTTTTTGGGGCCGGGACAGAAAACAGAAAACAGAAAGTGAGTGTCTAGTAAAAAGAACCAGTGCAACAGGAAAAAAGGAGAGAGCTATGGCGCTCCTCCTCAGAAGGGGCAAGCATGAAGAACTTTTGTCAGGGAGGCATCAAATCAGTTCTTTCACGTTGAATAAGTTAGGCAGGATTCAAACTCAAACAAGGTCTCGTCCTACAATCAGCTTAATCTACAGGGGATAAGCTCTAGGGCTGTTTGGGTTTCTTTGTCTAGAGAAATGCTACATCTGCCAGGCACTAACCTGCTTTTTACTATGCAGATACTGCACCTGATTTCTAGCTGGAAAAGTCAAGGAAGGATTGATGATATACTGGCTTTTTGTTTAGCTAATTCAAGCGGTAAACAGAACAAGGTGGTCTTAGCAATCCATGTCTTGGACATCGCCCTATTATCTTGCAAGGTCTTAGTAAAAGCTTCCCGAATGACATAACGAAAGCCTTACTTTTCAACATTTGAGAGTTTAAGATGTACATCGGAAGATAAATCGGTTGCACACCAAAAAAATGAAGGGAACTTCCTCTTTTAGTTACAAATGTCGGGTGATATCGTCAATCAGCTTTCACTCACCATATCGAGTCACAATAATGTCGAAGCTAAAACCGCATTGTCAAAGATGGACGTTGTTTTGATCATCATTACTTGACCTAACTCATGGGGTAGAAGGGAAGGAATTCTCTACCATCTCTAGGATTTGAAACGGCAAATGATTTGAGCACCAGCAGTACCAGTTAAAATTCTTTACAAGATGATAACACTGTAAAAGAGGTTAAATATTTTGAGTTCGTCAAGCTCGAAGCATTGAAATCATTTGGGCAGGATCAATGCATGTCAGTTTGCCACTGTTGCTCTACAAATGGCGGTGCTTCCCAGAAAGGGCCGTCACCTCCATTCATTTCATACATTTTCATTTGTCATGTAGGGACATCTGCAGACACTCTCACCGGCAATAATTCATGACATGTTTGGTGGTGGTGCTGCAGAAAAACTCTGGAGGGTAAAGTCGAAACGCCATGCATGGACGTGGGATAATACACCACGGAGGATGGGATTCAGAAAAGGACATGAATCACATGGGTGAAACGAAATTATGTAAGAAATATAAGAGAGAGAGAGAGAGAGAGAGAGGAGAAAAATTAAATTGTCAGATGCAGATGCAGAACAGCACAGTTGGCAATTAGGGCAAGCCATTCTTGCTGTTAGATCTTGGAGGGTTCCTCTCACCAGTTTCTGTCATGTTAGAGTGAGAAGGACAGAGAGTCCGCAATTGTTGACTCATTCAAGTCACGGGAGACCTTCGAAGGGAGTCCTTGCAGTACCTGAAGGCTTCAAGACACCCTTCAAGGCCGTACCATTTTGCTTCTTTTACCAACTGCGTCGTTACTGATGGACTTATCTATGATTCTGAAAATTGAGAGTTTCCTTCTTTATATAACTTAAATTGGGACATACACCTAGATCAGCAATTGTAGTTTATTGTTGCCTCTTTGAAGAATCTCACTGAGAGCTTGTTCTATGCTACGAATGCTCCAGACATGTTGTGACAATCAATCTTATACTTCGAATTGTTTATTCATGTTAAACCTATTTCCAGTGTGTCAATAGGTATAGGAAAGGGGGAGATCATTGGATGACGACTGTCTGAAAGCAAAGATCGCAAATGAAACTAATCTAGGCAACAATTATGTACACCTCAACTGGTTGCTGGAGCAAGAATTATAGCAAGCATGACCGACTTTGGATGCAACGGCACATCGAATGAATGCTCCCAATTAGTTGAGGTGGGTCGGGGGGATTGCCCTTATGGTGAATGCTTTTGGGAATCATTGGTAGCAATGGAAATGATACTCTGATGATGTGGTGACTGTAATGGAGTATGTTGTGATCATCACATTGAGCATGATCATAAGCATGGCAAGATGGGTGTCAATCGTATTAATAAGTGACGAGATAATTTAATTTAGTAATTGATTGTGTCATAGTGAAACGAAGTCAGGTTGAGGATAATAGCAAAAGGGATATAGCAAAGCAAAAGCCTCTCTTTTTTTTTTTTCTTTGTTATTATTCAAGCCAGACATTAGCCTTTTAAAATGGATGATAATTGGGCCGATCTCATAGTTAGCCACACTTCATTAAATAGTAATAATTTATAAATACTAGGAATAAAAGAAAACCTTTGAGAATCTATAAGCCAATAATGAGAATAAAAATGTAAACCCAAAAGAATTCGACAGGGAGACCGACTTAAAAAATACTTGGCATTTAATACAAGAAAAGAAATGCACAATAAAAAAGATTTCTAAACAAACTATATACGGTGAGTTTCAATACCTAGAGTGAACCCAACGTGTGTTTAGAGATATTGATCATACTAATCAAATATAAAGCACAACACATTTCAAAGTTATGCATATCATTTTCTATAGCGAGGAAACACTTTTCAAATAATGACAAACTCATGAATATCACACTAATCACATTAACTGGATAAAACACAAGCAAAAGACCAATGGGCATCATACATGTGAAGTTACAGTTGGCGATGAGTTGGACCTTAAGAGTTATATTTCTTTTTGTATGTAATATCTATAAGGAAGTAGTATGTGTGCAATTCATTTATCAAACAAAATTTAAAAGCTATCCTCATGCTTTTGCCCATTGAATTAATAGACTTTCAATATTAACTGAAATGTACTGGGGAAGTTGAATCAATACAAAGTTAAATGGCTCCATAATTTAACCGAAATAAAAAAACTTCTAATCCAAAAATCTACTAATTAAGGCTAAAAATGAATATGTTCAAGGAGAGAATGAAGAAAAAGATCCAATGACGTACGGTGCCTTAAAGGAGAATTAGTGTGTGTCCTCATTCTAAAACGGAAAAGACGTTACAAAATACATTTAAATTTTATTGGAGCAACACTTTTTTCCTTTTAATATTGGACATTGCAAATCCACGCACAGCAAAGATACTCTTATTAGCAGTTCTTCACCAGTGATATCTAACATATATTGAAGATCTAATTAAAATCTCATGGCGCGTGGGCGCGCGCACACACACACACACACACACACACACATATATATATATATATATATATATATATGCGTGTCCATATGTATATATAAGTTTTAAAGATGATAAGGACAACTATATATCTAATACCTTGTAGATTCATGATATCAGAATATCTTATCTTACTTATTTCTTTGATTTGAATTAAATATTCTACGTAGAACAACAATTTGAAAATAATTATTGTGAGAAACGCTGTTGATAAAAAAAAAAAAAAGAGCAAGATTTCTTCGCGAGCGAAATTTGCAATATAATTCCATTTAAAATAATTATTTCCACAATATAAAAATTTGTATCCAAAGCTGCTTCCCACTTAACATTAATTCTATAGAGCAAACATTTAGGAATACGGACCTATGAAAATCTAGGGCTTTTAGTTTGCTAAACCAAAAACCAACTAACGAAATCACATCAGCTTTTGAGGAGTTGGGCTAGGAAAACCCAGGTAGGCTCAAGGTATTCTTTCTGACAGTCAGTATTGGGCCCAACCTCTGCTGAACCGGAAATGGAGCTGCTAAAGCATTGGGACAAATTAAAAGTAATAGGGATATGGGACGTTTACTCTCGTCCCAAATCCGTCCCATTAACTTTTGAGTATTTTCGGAACCCGTTCCGAACTCTATAGAGTTTTGTAAATGGAATCCCAGACCCATCTCACTTAAGTTATCAAATAACCATTGAGTTACTAATAGGATGTCCTGCTCCAACGATACTATGCTTGTCATTATAAATATAGAGAGCGAACCATCTTGATTACCTATCCAACATCATGGAAATCCCAATCATACAACTACTCAATGAATTCTAAATGACCAATGATGGGGCTTTGTTCCTTAATGTTATTCTACGATGCAAAAGTTAAATTTTTTAAAATAGAGGAGACAAAATTGTACTGTTGCAAAATGTGAGGAGACAGTAATTGGAATATTCTTATTTTTGGTTTTTTTTTTTTCGTGACCCACATGATTTAACTATTAAGATAAAGTGATATTTGATGTAATTCACACCTATTATCATGTGACTTTGGCAAGATTTATCCTTCATGTTGACTCTGGTACAATTAGTATTTTAGCTATGTTTCCGTCATATATAATAGAACTGAATAATCATTCGTTATTCCAACAACATGATCCCGAGAAATCTACTTTCAGTGGGACATTCTCGAGCGGCCCAATGCTGAAATTCAGCTTTTGTTCAAATCCTTGGAGAACACGGACCCAGCAAATCGGGGTAAATGGTGTAAGCCTCAGCCCCTTTTACAGTTACATACATCTCAACCCATGTTTTTTAACTACTTATTTAAGCATCATTTAAGCATCAGAGGGTATTTGAACGTACAATCAAGAAAGTGCTCATTCGAATCAAATGAGGTCGAACTAGCTCGGAGTTTCACATCATCGGGCACTGAGAATACTATACTTTTCATAGCATTGTCTCGTTTATGTCCCAATATTAGTTCTTAAGCAAGAAGCAAAATGTGACAATTCAAGATGCAGGAATCTGTCTATATCATCACATTGACGAGCGGACTTTGCGGGTTGGCAGATGAATGAGCGTCGGATAATTACCAAGTGTAGTCACAAGATAGAAGAAAAAGAACGAGGTCTCTTTCCTATTGAGCAGTGAGTCCTTCCTATGAGAATGCCCCTTCTATCTGTGAGCTATAAATATCCACTTGCAATTTTACAACGCCCAAAAAGAAGAAGGGAAGATTCAAAGAGAAAAGGGTGAAAGTAACAATATCGTACGTATGCCTTCACTATATCACCACTTTCTATCCCTATTTTTGAAAATGCAAGTCGACATATCCAATTGTATCGTGTAAACTTAAAATGACTAAACCATCCTTCTATAGAAAAAGAAAGAAAAAAAAAAAAAAACCCCAAACTAACCTAGCCTGAAATCATCCTCATTCACTCATACAAACCCTCAACCCAAGGCTGACACCACCCTTCAATGCCGCCCCCGTCGCCCCACCCTTGTCTCTCTTCTCCCGATCTCTACGATGATTGTTGTTGCTGTCATGAACTCAGACCAGGGTTGCTAGCCATAGGCAATCTCAATCCGAAGTCCTTTTCTTGGCCAACACGACGATGGCCAGGTTGTCCATGGCATTCATACCTCCATTCAAGATTTTGAAGCCAAGGGTGACCTCGGGTTGAGGCCATCCAAGTGTAGCGACTCACGTAGAGAGAGAGAGATTGGCCAGAAGACGATTGAGACAAGCTTCTCTATGAGTCCTTCATGGTGGCGGCCTTTGGCCACAAGTAGAGGTGTCAATGGGTCGGGTTTTGATGTTACCTGACCTGACCCAAATCATAAGGGTCACATATTATGACCCGACCCGAAACACATTAGACCCGCATCGAAAATTCGGGTCGGGTTGGGTCGGGTTTTTGGGTTTTCCTCATTTTTTTTTTCACCTCCTTTTTCTTTGGTATAATTTTTTTTTGAAGTAAAAGGCCATTTAATTTCTGAAGAACAAATTTCTGACCACATCTCATTTCCTTATTGAAGGAGTTAACAAAACAGAGCATATATATATATATATATATATATATATATATATATATTTGATAGATTAAGGTTAGTTCTCTACAATCTAATATGAAGCTTACTCAGTTAATGAATGCAATCAACCTAAATCTCAAAATTTCCCGAAAATATAAGCATTTTTTATTTGCTGCACCGATATGTATAATGCACCATGCAGACACCAATTAGACTTGATTTTTCTTTTGTATGTATTAATCTTCTCTTGCAATTTTGATTCTTTGATCGAATTTGATGGTGTGCTGTGTTGTATCGTTAATTGCTCTTTTGCCCAATCTTTTGCAGAAACTTGTGATATCTTCGTTGGAGAATGGGTACCGACCCATCCGGTCCCTTCTACACCAATGAGAGTTGCCACGCAATTGAAGCTCATCAAAATTGTATGAAAAATGGATGTCCTGATTCTGGTTACCTCTACTAAAGGTGGACTCCTCGGGACTGCAAGCTGCCCCAGTAGAAATTGAAAACGAACTTACCCATAGGCGAGCAATCCACCATAAGTCGTAGACATATATATTGTAACATATAAAGATGCAGTAGGAATAACAGTTAAGGCATCATCCCAAAATTAACAAATTGTAGAAAAAAAGGTCTAACATGGGGAGTAGCATTCCCAAATGGAGAGACACTATTTGGGAAGAAAGCAAATTGGCTTTCTAACTCCTGGGAAACTACTGGATACATACTAAAGAGGTGGAAACTTCTAGCAAACTGTAGCTTGAATACGAGGAGACAGAAGCCCAATTGCAAGCAATAAGATAAGAACTTTGTTAAATTCGCACACTACAATCATGATTTAGACATGTTTAGGACAATGGTTTCTATAAAAGATAAAGGTAACATTCTAGACAAGAAGCATACAACCATTGGATATGCTCTCAAACAAGCAAATATAATTTCCAATGTGAGAAATTTGGTAAGAAGAATTAGTACTCATGTCCTTAGACTACAAAGTGTATTAGTGTTTTGTTTTCTACAGCAAACAAGGTTAAGCCTATGATAGTGCCATATCCATTTGCAGTCAAGAGGCACCACCAGGGGGCCTTTAGAAATTGAAGAATCTATGTGCTTGGTAAGCAAGGAAGCCAGCGATGCTTGTATTTGAATTTAGCACAAAATTGAAAATTCTGAGAACCAGAAGATATTGTTAGGAGCGCAAAAAGAGAAATAGGACTTACACAAGTTGCTTATTACAAAATACTAACCTCTAATACGTCAATCATTGAGAGAAGTCAATATTGAGTTTGACTCCGTGGTTGTATTTGGAAACTCTAAAATAAATTCATGAAGAAAATGAGAACTAACGTATGCATTAACATAAAGAAATGTATAAATAATCTACAATTATATTTTCTCACCCGACTCAAAGATTTCAAGGTCTTCTAAGTCCTCCTCAATCGAATGTAAAAGTGGCACGGATCGTAACCAATCTTGGGCACATATAAGAGCTTCCGCCATGGTTAGGGTCAAGGAACTATGAAACACATCAAGCACATGACCTCCTGTGCTAAATGCCGCCTCCGATGCTATGGTAGGGATGGGCACGGCCAAGATATCTCAAGCAACGGTAGAAAGTATAGGATATCTCGATGAATTTCCTTTCCACCAACTTAAGATATCAAATTCAGAGTTATAACGTTCACATGCTTCCTCCAAGTACTTGTCCAGTTTAGATTTTTCATCCAAATACTGTTGTTCGGATTGGCTAAAATACATTTAAGTCATAATATTAGCATCAACCATCGAGGACCTTGACATGCTTACCATCATTGTGCTTTTTAGCCTCAAGTTGCTTTGAGGGTATACACACCTGTGCGATATTGTTCAAACAAAATGTCAGAGATGTTATCACTTTTCTTGTAAAGTTTCTACTTCTTTGCTTTCATAAACATCACTAATCATCCACTTCACATAGTCTCACTTATGTCGCACGTCAAGTACGCAAGTAATGAATAAAGTGAGGTTTATGTTGTTCACATTGCCAAAATACTTACGGGATTTCGTTTTCGTTCTTTGAGCCATTTCTTGCAAGCTTTGGTCCTCGTTTCCACAATATCTCTCAATCATCGTATAAATCCTGTACACGTTATTCACCATATTATTGCTAGTGACATAAGAAGAACATGTTGTATTAAATAACAACTTTAGAAAAGGAAGAAAGTGACGTGCATAATTCCAATCTCACTAGTAGGCAACCCTTTCCCCTTGGAAAGCTCTTGGGCATATTTGCTATTCTGAAGTTCCATATTACTAAAAGCTCTTTCAAACTTCAAAGCTGATTCCAACATCATATATGTTGAGTTCCAATGAGTTTCCACATCCAAACATTTAGGACTCTTCGACTCAATATTCTCTAACTCAATAAAACCCTTGAATTTTCTTAGCCTGCTAGGGGAGCATCTCATATAACGTACGGCTGAACGTATTCTAGCAATTGAATCATTTATGTCTTTTAACCCTTCTCTAACAATCAAACTTAATATATGGGCATAACACCTCACATGGAGTAACTCATCTCTCAATAATAGAGAGTTCCAAGAGTTAAGTATCTTTTTCAGGTACTGAACTCCCAAGTCATTCGAGCTAACATTATCTATAGTGATAGAAAAAACACTTTGGATCCCTCAATCAGTCAAACATTTCTCAATTGCTTTTCCTATTATCTCAGTAGAATGACATGAGATCTGACAAAAATTTAATATCTTCTTCTGCAATTTCCAATCGGCATCAACAAAATGAGCAATCAGACACATTTAACTTAAGTTTTGACAAAATGTCCATGCGTCAGTTGTTAGACATACTCTAAGAGATGTCTTGAAGAAATATTTCTTCACTTTTCTTCTTTCCTCCAGGTATAAATCACAACAATCATGGCTCAATGTGTTGCGTGACGGGATTAAGAATTTTGGCTGGATTTTATTCACAAATCGACGAAATCTCTCATGCTCTACCAACTTAAAATGCAACTCACTAAGAATAAACATGATCGCTAATTTTTTTTTGCTAGCATCTTGATCAAATTTCCAAGGACTTGATGAACTACTACCCCCAACAACTTGACTCGAGGCACTTTTTTGCCTTTTTCTGACTTCTGCATATGGATATTCCTGATGCATTGAGCTACTCCCTTGACTGCTAGCACAACCAATAAGGGTGCTACAATATAAAAACTAAGCCTTTTCTTGACTAGGAATCTCTTTAAAATGTTTTCACATTGTAGATCTCCTCCTTCTATATGTGACATTAGAACCACCCGCTGAAGACATCTAACAATCCTTCTATTTATAACACTTAGAGTGTACAAATTATTATTTCAATAATTTATAGTAAGCTAGCATTCGGAAGGTGTAAAAAAAATAGTCACGAGTTCATCCTTTGTTGCAGATTACAAGCATTACTATTTCTTTGCAAGATTGAAACACATGGTTAGTTTGTACCTTTGATTCAACACAATTTTTCTCCTTTTGCCCCTGGTAATATCAGCTAAGAAAATCTTCAAAGACGGAGCAATAGAATCAATTTGAAAGAAAAACAAAAACTTGACACAACAATGTGCAAAGAGCACAAAATTTATGAACTTGAAGATCAAACATCAACTTGAAGACATGAAAATGCAAGTCCAACAGAATCAACATTATATGACTTGGATCCAATTGCCATTGTGGTATCATGATCCTAAAAATGTACTACATTCACCATGTAATTAAAAAGGAAAGGTTTAATAAGAAAAAGCTAGTTCTCTAAATTTAAATAAAAGAAAAGTAGGTCATCAAGTGAAACAAGTAGCGGGATTATGACAGCGGAAGGTAAGCCAAACATCTAAAAAATGAATAAGAGAATCCAAGAATATTTACTAGAAGACATGTAAACAATGTTTGAAAATGAAATGGGGACTGCATGATATAACTAATGGAACAAGCAGCAGGTTTAATGCAACTATACAAGCAAGAGTTGCACTGAGTTTGTAGATATTTAGAGATACGCACACATCTAGGATAACAACACAAATATAGCCTTGCTATCGGAAAGTAGTCTTGGCTTTCAAAACAGGCTTGTCCTGACCCACTATCACTGCCAGCCTTTAAAAGGATCTTTCTCTTTAAGAAGGCTCTTTTCCCCCAAGAGGTGCAGCATCCCATGACCAAAATGAGAACTTAGATAAAAAAGTCCAACCTCTGAAGCATCAACCCTACCAAGAAAGCTAGGCCCCCATCTTCTACCTAAATAGTAAACAACCTGAAGCATAGAACAACATCAGCGCATGAATAAACTAATGCTCATGTCTTACACTCAGTAAGAAATAGTCAAGACTTCAAGTCCAACATGAAAATGCAGGGGACCAAGAAAATGCCCAATAAATCAGAATCAACTATGGACTTCTCTTCCAAAGAATTATCACATGAAACAAATATCATAAATAATCAGAATAATCAATGCCAATGTACCTAAAAGATAAAAAAGAAAAAGAAGGAAAAAAGCATCAATCCAAGTCGGATTGTACCAATGCCTTTTATGTAGCTCGCATTCACAAAGTTTCCTTAGAAAGGTGCTTCTGCTAAACAATCATTGCTGCATCAACATTAATCTGACGACTCCACACAAGAAAATCTAAGCATATAACCAATTTCCATGGATCCCAAACAAACATCAAACTCAGCTTCAAACTAAGCTCCCAAATTCGCTCATCACACAAAGCGGATCTTGATCTAGAAAACCGACTGCGCTCAACTTTGGAGAAAAGGGATGAATCCCAAAATGAACACAGGGAACACAAGGATCTAGAAACAAGAGAAAATCACAAGCGCGCGCAGGTTCTACCCAGCTACATCACCGCACAAATTCAAACGCAGACCAATGCGTAAAGAAGACGAAGCCCCACACCACAAGCGAATCAAAGGAGGAGCAGCAGAGCCCCACACGCACACCCACACATTTTAATGAACATTGAACAGAACCCAGAATGCGAGAGAGATTGAATAAGCACCTAACAAAGGTGTTGCAGCTTCGGATTGAGTAAGGGAGTTGTTCTCCAAATCGACCAAGGGAAGGGGGCCTCCTGCTGCTGCTACAAAGCAAGGGACTTGCTCTGCGAAACCCTAGAATGTGAGGAGCAAAGAAGAGGGCGGTGGTGAAATTGATGAGAAGGCGCAATCGTTGACAGCGGCGGCGACGGCGGCGGAGGAGTCGACGACTGAAGAAGGCGCAATCATCGCGTCAGGAGGGTCAATAATGTGTTTGGGTGAAGAGTGTTGGGGTTTGGGTGATAGGAGAATGTGTTTGTTTCAAACACATGGAGCCAATAATTTGTTCGGGGCCGAACAATGTTTCGACCTTAACCCGACCCAAGACATATTTATTTTCTTGTTTCATAACAATTACCCGAACAATATTAAGACCCGAAACATGTACTCAACTTGTTTTGTGTTTGGTTCGTGTTTGGGTTGTGTTCGGATCGGGTTTTTGGACACCCCTAGCCACAAGTCCGTGGTTGGGGCCTCGACGAAAGGCAACCAGAGCGTTTTCCTGTAGCAATTGAGAAAGGAGGCTACGCTTAGGACTTTTATGGGCTAAAGTTATGTGTCGGCAGGTGTGAGAAAAGGGCTGGGTATATTTTGGGAAAAAGTGTTTCCAAAAGTAAAATATGCGGAGGGATGAGTTCGCATAAACTCTTATATTTTATTTTATGAATGTTGACTCAAAAAAAAAAAATCCAAGTATTTATTTGGCAATCTTAACTTACCAATAACCATTCAATGATGGAGTTGATGTAATTGTCAAGTAATAGAGCCATGTAACTATTGATGAATTTGAGTTGATGTACTGTGAAGTCATGAAGTCTTAAATGTATGTGCAACCATTACTTGTGGGCTATGAATACCTCAAGTGTACTATCTGTGAGTTTCCCTCCCCCAAATAATGTAAGACCTCAACGTTCTTTTACAAATTTGTCTTTATCTTTATTATCACACAAATTACATGGTTGGCCACAATTGCCTCCAATTTCAGTGCCTTTGATTTTC
The DNA here is from genome assembly GCA_014182365.1 of Eucalyptus tenuipes. Taxonomy (NCBI): domain Eukaryota; kingdom Viridiplantae; phylum Streptophyta; class Magnoliopsida; order Myrtales; family Myrtaceae; genus Eucalyptus; species Eucalyptus tenuipes. Next base: position 14,102,888 of record CM024546.1, on the reverse strand, counting down.
TTGTCATTTACTTTCCTGTTCAAAATCAATAAGGACCCTTCGCAATCTTAATAAATTTATTTATCGATTCATCCACATTTTGAAAGGTTTTTCAAAAATAATTTTTGGGTGAAACATCTTTTTAGTAACCCCAGTGGCACACATTTGTGGATTCGATGTGACTATGATGATAAGAAACTCAAATTAACAAAAGTTTGACAATAATGTTGGCAACAACAACCCATTGCCACAAATTGGTTATGAGGCTGTCGCACATTTTGAGTCCTTAGCCTTGGGAAGAGTAGCAAAAGTGTAATAGACAGGGAGATGTCGATCTTCCAATGCACTTCAGTGAATATTTATTGGGGGAAGTTGTACCGACTACCATGAGAAGATTACTCAAAGAACAATAAATGATATGACTAATTACAATACAACCTAGGAGGAGGGGTGAATAGGTTGCATGGAATTTATAAGAAACTTTTGCGGAATGTAACAAGTTCAACTTCTTTAATGGTATAAGTAGATTATATATATTAGGTGTGCATGTTGCTTATCGTTGAGCAAATCACCAATGTGTTGAATGTTGGGAAATCCCCTATGTTTTTTGACAATGACAATGACAATCAAATGCTGCTATATATATATATATATATATATATATGTGTGTATATAAATAAAGTAGTGGCACGCAATATATGCACAAGCCAAAATGCATATGATATCATAAGGCAAAAGAATGCCTTAAGTGTCAAAACTTGGCACAACGGGACACTTAAGTGCCAAAACTTATGAAATTGACATTTAAGTGCCATTTTTTTTATATGGAAAATGGGACATTTGAGTGCCACATCCGGCGAACCTCACCGAAAATCTTATATGGCAATTTTTTATATTAATTTTCTCGCTTACGTGGTTCACCGGAAGGTTGATCTAAACCACACACAAAAACGACGTCATTTTGGTATAATTCGAATTTTTATATAATAATTAATTAATTAAAATTTTTAAATAAATAAATAAATAAATAAATATTTTATTTAATAAAAAGAGGGTGAGGGCCGTGACCCTCACCCGTGACCCTCACCCAGATTTGGGCGAGGGCACGCAGGCCCTCGCCGCTAGCTAGTTGGGGCCGCCGGCCCCGGCTTGGGCTCGGCGGCCCCGGTTGACCCTCCCCGACCTTTCGGCGACGGAGGGGGAGGCGGCGGTGGCGAGGGCGAGCCCTCGCCCGCCGCCCCCGCCTCCCTCCTCCTCTCTCTCTCTCTCTCTCTCTCTCTCTCTCTCTCTCTCTCTCTCTCTCTCTCTCTCTCTCTTAATATATAATAAAAAATTAATTAATTATTTTTTAAAATTAATTTGATTATTTATTTATCACGTCACCACCAAAATGACATCGTTTTAACATTGTTTAGCCACATCAACATGCAAAATGACGTTGTTTTGCACGTAGCTCGTTGGAAAATTGCCACGTTAGCGTTTTGGCCGGATTTTCTCGCCAGTGGCACTTAAATGATCCATTTTGCTCCAATTTTGGCACTTAAGGGTGCGTTTGGTAACGTTTTTGTTCAAAAATTGTTCCAGGGAATAGAAATAGAAAAAAACTATTTCTATTCCGGGAACAATTTTTGAATAGAAAAACGCGTTTGGTAAACTTGTTCCTGAAATAGAAAAAGAACAAAAACATGTTTGGTAAACTTGTATAATATTTTTGTTTCTTTTACTTTTTTTTTTATATTTATATTTTTTTTCTTTTTTTCTTTTTTTCTTTTTCCTTCCTTTTGGCCGGCCGCCGGCCTCAGCCATGGTCGGCGACCGGTCGACGAGGGTGGCGGCCTTGCCTTGGCCGGGCGAGCTTGAGCCGGCCCGGATCTGGCGAGGCCGAGCTTGCCCAGCCACCGGCCAGGGGCCGGCGACGCTCGGCCTTGCTCGGGGTCGGCGACGCTCTGGCGAGGTTGCCGGCCCTCGACGGCCGGTCGTTGGCCATGGCCGAGGCCGGCGACCAGCCAAAGAAAAAAGAAGAAGAAAAAAAGAAGAAAAGAAAGAGAGGAAAAAATAGGAGAGAGAAAAATTGTTTCTCAGAAGTGTTCCGGAGATAAGATATAAGTTTTTTTTTTTTTTCTTGTTTTGTTCCAAATTTGTTCCCGGGAACAAAAAAATAGATTTGGAACAAAAACGCAAACAAACGCGTTTCTATTCCTTTTTTGTTCTCCAGAACAAAAAAACAAGAATTGTGTTCATTAACAAAAAATATGAACACAAACAAACACCCCTTAAGTATCCCTTCGTGCTAAATTTTGGCACTCTAGGTGTCTCGGTGTCAATATCATAAATAGCATTGCGTGATTCTAATACGGGGAGTGCTCTACCTTTGTCTAGAGTGCTCTGTTGATATATACTGTGAAAAAGTTATTGAAAACCAATTTTTACATGGTGAGACTATCCCCTTAGTTCCTTAGTTCCCTTTAGTTAATTTCCTTCATTCCATCCCATGAGAGAAGAGAGAAGGTATCATATGGAGAAACAAACAACACAAGGGTCCGATGATAAGCATTCAAGTAAGCCTCTAATCATATGTTGTCTTTCTTTTTATTTTTTATTCCCCACTAGGGTTGACTAAAAATTACAGGTATCATTTGGTTTTTGAGTAGAACTTCTCCAAACTGTCTATCAAAGAGGGGTAGCTGTTGATACTTAATTTTTAGTCAACGCGTCATTAAAAGTAAAAACTCGAGATTAAGGTTTCTGATCACGATAGAACGCGTTACTCGAATCCAAAAGTATTATTTTTCTTTTCGTTTTCTTTGCCTCATCATTTCTAGGTAATTTCCTACTCATTTTTTTTATACAAAAAACCAAAAACCAAAAGGTTGACTTTGGAGTTGACTTTTTAGTCGATCTTTTGACCATAAAAATTGAAAAATACAAAAACCCCCAAATCATCTCACTTTAGCTTTATTTTGACTTTACCATAAAATTTTTTTTATGGAAATCGATTAAGATCTTCATTTTCTAAATTTTTAAATTTAGGTTCAAAATCCACAAAAAATAAAATTACTTTCACTCTGTTCATATATTCACTTAATTCCTTTTACAACATTTGATCTAGAGGTTATTGCGAGATCACTCGTGTGACCATTTCGGTGATTTGACATGTTGAGATGAAAATTGCCATTTTTTAGCTATAATCAAGGGCCAAAATAAAAAATTGCCTGCTTAACTTCCTATCAATTCATTTTCTTAAACTAAATTTAAATCCAGGGTCATTTTTGAGAAATTTACTTGGGAGCATTCTAGTTTTATCAATTTAACTTTCTTGAATCCTAGAAATTTGTGTTCTGATCAAGCCAATTTAAGACATTCGATTTAAGTTACCAAGCTTCAATTTGGTTAAAGAAATTCCAATTACAAATGTTAGTCTAGCTCATGGTGACGATTCAACAGAAATTGATTCAATTTAAAGAAATTCCAATTACAAATGTTAGTCTAGCTCATGGTGATGATTCAACAGAAATTGATTCAATTTAAGACATTTCTTGCACAATTAGTTACCTTGTGGAACCCAATTTTGTTCAATTTGATCCAATTTGCATCCAATTTGCATATAACAATTTTGATTCCACTTTAATTGGAAAAAATAAAGAAAATCAGGACAATATTGGAGGGAAGACCAAACCGGTTCAACCCGATCAAGTGTGGGTCAACTCGGCCTGACTAGGTCAACCAAGATTTGACCAGCATTGATCGTTAGTGATCCAAGGCTGTTTTTCGACCTTTCTCTAGTGGCCGAAGCCCAATTCCGATCAGGCAAGGCTTTAACAAGTGTCCCCTCTCCCTCTGCAACATAAAATTACAAAATTGCTCCAGGTATGCGAAATTACGAAAATGCCTGTGATTAGCCCTTAATCTGAAAATTAATCGTAAGTCATTCATCGGAAGTTTATCATAGCAATTTAAATTGATATGTGTACATTAATAAACCAATCTTTAGTAAGTTTAGCCTCTAAGCGAGTTAGTTAGCTAAAGAGATCAATTCCTAGCTCTTGGATTAATCCAAGGGCTAGAATTTGATCTTGCAAGGGAAATATATCATCTTCCACGAAGAAGGTTCTTTCAACCGATAGATGATATATTTCATTTAAACTATTTTCCTCTCCAAAATGCAAAGGGGTTTCATTATTGAGATCTAATTTCTCTCTCATCTCTCTCTCTCTCTCTCACACACACACACACACACACACAAATTGCCATCGGACTCACTCTTTATGTAACTCTTTTTGTTACATCGTTCGCCGCTCATCACAGCCCCGCTGGTGGCGCACCATGTTGGATGTACGCCCTAAAGCTACTATGTAATAGTTACATATTAAGGATTTCAGCTGTACTATCATTATTATTATTTAATTAGTGGCAATGACGTATTCATTCATTTGTCCAATTATTTTATATTTATGAATGATTCCATAAGATCAGTTGCAACTAGACCTATTCTTGAGATGTTAAGAATATATGTGACGGGTTCATAGTTAGACTGAATCTTTAAATTGTTCCGGGTCGATGGATTATTGAGTGGATATTAGTAATCCTGTTGAGACCGGTGTGTTCATAACTTTACCATTAAGTATTGGATACTTAAGGAAATGATGAGTCACAAGTCATTGGTTATTTGTGATGCCCGAGTTAAAAACATGAGTGTTTGTATTAGACAAGTTCACTGAACGTGACGCATATGGAACAATTAGTGACATGGAAGCTTTTAGTGTAGTCAATGTCTAATTGATCATGCTTTGGTCTTGTGTAAATAATCCTTAGACCTGAGGCACGGTGTTAATTTGTGTGTCGAACAACTATGGTTCACAGGTGCACATAATGCCAGGTCGTTGATCCGTCTTATGGTCATAGTTTGTTCATATACGAAGTTACACGTGTGCGAAATATGGAATCTGTTTCCTTGTTACATGCAAGGTATAATAATGATGTCCTATGCGATCTAATTATGACACTGCATTGAAATCCTCGATCGGGGTTGTAACCAAGAATAAATTATTTATGTCTCAAATAAAATGCATTTCAATTAGATTTGTACATATGATCGAATTGGTGACTTGACAAATATTCCATGGTCTTTATTTGATCGGGACATAGTATGACAGAGGGATTGAATTACACTGTAGCCAAAACTGATAGGTTCATTATGTTCTTAAAGTATTTACACTATCTAGGTAGCCATGACATATTACTAGATGTCAATCATGGCTTGTAGGACCCAAAGACTAATCGGGACAATTAATTCTTTTGGGAGTACCAATGTGTTAGTACAAGTCTTACTACCAATTTAGTGACGAACCTAGGGATGTCACACACCATAAACAATTAGAATAACATGGAACAAGAGAGAAATAATGTTGTAAATGTGTTTGCAATTACTGCAATCAAATTGTGTCGACTTGAAATTAAATTAAATGAGATTTAATTTAATTTGTGTTATAGTCATGAGCCTACGTGCATATTATGCACACGCATGTCCAAAGTGAATATATTTAATGTATTCCAAATGCACACATAAAGATTATGTTCTTTATATATATAAATGGATTGATTAATTATTTTTAATTAATTAATTAATCAATGTGCACATGGTCAGCAATTGTTGTTGACCATGTGTGTTTCTTTTAATAATAATAAAAAAAAATATAAGGGGGGGACTTCATGCACATGCATCGTGCATGAATGGTCAGTAATTGCTGACCAACTGCTCTTGCACGATTGTGCATGAAGCAACTGCTCATGCGCGATCGTGCATGAGCAAATGATCAGCAACGGTTGCTAATCATCCCTCAATCAGCAACCGTTGTTGATTCAAGAATATATTATTATTTTTATTTAAAATGCTGTATTGAGGACATAAAAAACGTTTTGCCGAAAATAGAGAAACGAGTGTGTTTTGTGTCTTTGAGATGCAAGAAAGAAGAGGGATTCTCTCTCATTCGGGCCGTGGTTAAAAATATCAAGGATATGGAGGATTGACTCCACGAGATTGCTATCCCGAACATAGTGGTGATTATCCGAAAGTTTTCTCTTCCATTCAATGTCCATTGTTGGTGTGTCTGAACTAGAGGTCCGACGTTTGTGGGGCTCAAACTGTAGAACATCCGAACCAATTCGTTTAATGCGCGCTTTGAGAGGTAATTTGTTTAACTCCCTTTTTATATTCAGATTTTTTGATTAAAACACACGAACAACGCCTTCGGAGAATCAATAGAAATATATCATCTTTGTTTCCGCTGCGTTTTTGTTAATTACCTATACATGATTCATGAAACCCCCAACAGTGGTATCAGAGCCAACCTTAGGTGTTTCTTGTGCGTTTAATTGATTCAAAGTTCAAAGATATTTTTGCGTTCTAATGGCCAATTTATTTTTGTTAAGAGAATCTCTTGCTCTTATGTGGCCTATAGAAGTTGATTAATTTATGTGATAAATTTAATCAACTAAGAAAAAATTAGAACTAAATCAGTTTTGAATAAAAAATCCGTAACTTGTTATACTTTGTGTTAATATTCTGTGAATGATTCGCGGTTGTGAATTTAAAGTTGACAACGCAACTTCAGTTTGGAATCATGCTCATGAATTTTGTTTTATTGATTTTGATTACTTGACGTGGTTTGCATTGTTAGGCTTTAAATTAAATTAAATGCGAAATTTTATTTATGCCTTCCAGAGCTTTAAATTTTGAATTTATGGCTCGCAAAGAAGAGTGGTGATCATGGAAAATCTCTAATCATTATGATTGTTGTATGGATAAATGTGATGATTACATGTATTCTTTTTGGGTTGTCATTATTAAATGGAGGCTGCGTCCTTCCTTTTATATTTATTTCCATGAAATGTAATTTTAGAATAGTTTAGTATTTCAATTGATGATGTAAATGGGCAAAAGAACATTTCAAGCGCCATAACTTGGCAGAAAGGGACACTTAAGTGCCATAACTTATGAAAGCTACACTTAAGTGCCACATTTTAAGAAAAGTGAAACACCTGAGTGCCATCTCCGGCGAAGTTGGCCGGAAATCATACGTGGCATTAAAATATTAATATTTCTCGCGATGTGTCTTGCCGAGAGAGCTGAGTCGGCTCGAATTCACCCAAACGACGTCGTTTCGGGTGTTGGCCAAAATAGAACTCTTAAATCGGCCAAAACGACGTCGTTTTGGCATAATTTAAATTTTAATACAATATAAAAATTATTTAAATTAAATTTAATAATAAATTTATTTAAAACATTTAAAAAATAAATTTACAAAATTTACAAAATTTACAAAAAAATTTACAAAAATTTACAAAATTTACAAAAAATTTTAGCCCTCAGCCGCCTCTTTTTTTTTTTTTTTTTAAATTTTTTTTAATTTTTTAAATTTTTGTTCATTTTTTAAATTTTTTAATTTTATAAAATTATTTATTTTTAAAATTTTATTTTTAAATGTTTTAAATAAATTTAGTTTTAAATTAAATTTAATTAATTTTTATATTAAATTTTTTACCACGTCAATACCAAAACGACGTCGTTTCGGGTGTTGGCCAGAATAGAGCCCTTAAATCGGCCAAAACGACGTTGTTTTGGCATAATTTGAATTTTAATATAATATAAAAATTAATTAAATAAAATTTAAAACAAAATAATAATATAATTTATATTTATTAAAAAAACGAAGGAGGAGGAGGAAGGCAGCCACCCTCGCCGCCATCGCCTCCCGCCGTCGCCGGAAGGTGGGGAGGGTCGGCGGGGTTGCCTCCTTTTTTTTTTTTTTTTTTTTTTTTAAATTTTTTAAATTTTTTAAATTTTTAAATTTTTTTTAAGTTTTTAATTTTTTAAGTTTTTTTAAAGTTTTTAAAGTTTTTAATTTTTTAATTTTTTTTTTTTAATTTTTTTAAATTTTTTAAATTTTTAAATTTCTTTAAAATTTTTAATATTTTTTAATATTTTAAATGTTTTAAAGAAATTTATTTATATTAAATTTTTTACCACGTCGGCACTAAAACGAGGCCGTTTTGCACTCGCTTCGGCGGAAAATTGACACGTCAGCGTTTTGGCCGGATTGGCACTCAAGTGATCTATTTTGCTCCGATTTTGACACTTAAATGTACCTTTCGTAAGTTATGGCACTTAAGTGTCCCTTTCTGCCAAGTTATGGCACTCCAGGGGTCCGCGTGTCTATGTAAATGCTACGAGAGAAGAGGAGCCATTGGAGGAGCCATTAAGTCGGAGAGCTTTATGGGCTCGGTCTTTGAAGAGCTCAAAGATTCAAGGAGAATTGAAGGGCAGTTTTCTATTATTAAAATATTAAAATGACTAAATGGGTCTCTTTGGCTCGAGACCCATTGAACCATAATTCCATGATCACCATGTAGGATAGATGTTTATGTGATATCTATTTATTTATTGTGTTTATGTTATCATGCATGTTAAACCGGTTAATGTGCAATGTAAGACCGTTAATAACGACCAAAATCTCCTTTTTAATAATTTTTAGTTGAAACGGGTTTCGGATTTGTTGCCTTCTATCGTCGTGGTTTGATCCATTTATAGTAGTTAACTGACCGGCTATGGATACATAGGGGTTAATTACCATTCATAATATTGGACGACTCCATTATGCATGTGATGCTGTGGGGTTGGAGCCAAATGATTTTTAATAACTGTAAGGTGAGGAAATCGTTTGTGTTTTTAATACTTGCATGAGACGATGGGCTAGACTTAACTATGATAATGATGCCAATAACCATTAGGTGAGGCTTTCATGGTCTAGAGGCCGAAGTTATGATTGGGACTCGCATATGATACGTTGAACAAGTTGGTTCATTCACTAAGTTCATTGGACACCAATAACTGTTAGGTTAGGTGGGCTTTGGGCTAGTGGGACTCCAATCCCCTCTAGTAATCTTTATCCAACGAAGATTACCGCTTCCCATCTCAAAGAGTATGGGATTCGAATATAAATTTAGTGGGAGAATCTATTTCATTTAATGCCAAAATGAAATAGTTATTTTGAAAGATACAACGGCTAACAATTTATTTTTGCAACAGATATATTATTACTCTAAAAATGGTGACTACAAACCCACCTGCTTCTATACTTAACAAGAATTGTTTGACTGGACCTAATTTCACTAACTGGGTGAGGAATTTGAGAATTGTTCTCAATTCAGAAAAAATTGGGTATGTGCTTGATGAAAAGATGCCAAACTTCTTTCCTGAGGGTGGGACCCAAGAGAAGCGTGTCACTTATGATAAGTGGCGTGACGATGACTTAAAAGTTAGGTCATATATGCTTGCTTCGACAAATAATGAATTACAGAAGAAGTATGAATCTATGGAAGATGCTAGGTCGATCATTTTTCACTTAAAGGAATACTTTAATGAGAATGGTCGAACCTCTAGATATGAGATATCTAAGGCATTGTACCATATGAGGATGGCTGAAGGATCATCATTTAATAATAATGATTTGAAAATGATTTGGCATATTGAAGAATTGGCTAGGCTGAATCTCGTTATGGACAACGAGTTAGCTGTGGATTTGATCCTCTAATCTTTACCCGATTCCTTCTCTGGTTTTGTCCAAAACTTTCACATGCATAAGATAGAGAAAACTCTTGTTGAGTTACATAGCATGCTGGTAGTTTATGAGAAGGAAATGCACAACACGAGACCAAATGTAGTGGCTTTGGCTAAGGCTTCTTCTTCAAGAGGTAAGACTGTTTTAAAGAAAAAGAAATGGAAGATACCTGTCAAACCTGTTGAACAACCAAAACCCAAGATAGATAAAGGGAAATGTCATTACTGTGGTGTCAAGGGGCACTGGAGGAGGAACTGTAAGAAGTACCTTGCAAGCTTGAAGGTCAAGCCCAAGGACCAACCTTATGAAGGTATGATGTCTATGCTTATTGAAATTAATCTTATGGTTAGTGCTGAATCCAGCTCATGGGTTCTAGATTCTGCTGCAACTTCACATATTTGTATGTCTTTGCAGAATCTGGAAACAAGGAAAATGCTAGGGCGAAATGAGATTGTCCTGACATTTGCCAATGGAGCAAGAGTTGCTGTGTTAGCTATAGGGACTTTTCGTTTATGTTTCCTTCTGGACATGTATTGGTTTTAAAGAACTGTTTGCATTATAAGAATGCTGTTAGGAACATCATCTCTATACCTCGTTTGGGTAAAGAGAATTATGAATTTTCTTTTACTAATGATGTATATTCTACTTACCATAATAGAAGATGTGTTGCTTCTAGCTTATTAACCAATAATCTTTATACCATTACAATGTCCGGTGATGCGATTATCGATGTCAATAAGTAAAATAGAATTGATATAGATGCCATAACTAATAAATGCCCTAGAGACAGTCCAAATAAAAAGTATGTTTGGCATTTCCGACTAGGTCATATTGGAGAAGACAGAATTAACAAGTTGAGTAATGATGAATACATTGATCCATCAAATTTTGAGTCATACTCGACTTGTGAGGCATGTCTTCTAGGAAAAATGACCAAAGCGCCTTTTGTGGGACATAGTGCACGAGCTACTGACATATTAGGATTAATACATACAAATGTATGTGGACCAATTAATGAAACTGCTATTACTTCATTACCTTCACCGATGATCAGTCACGGTATGGCTATTTATACCTCATGAAGTATAAATCTGAATCATTTGAAAAGTTTAGGGAATTCAAGGCTGAAGTTGAGAAACAAATAGGAAAATGTATTAAGGCTCTTCAATCGGATCGAGGAGGTGAATACCTTAGTATTGAATTCCTGGATTATCTTAAAGAGAATGACATTTTATCACAATGGACACCTCCTAGAACTCCAAAATATAATGGTGTTTTTGGACGAAGAAATCGTACTTTATTAGATATGGTGCGATCTATGATGAGTTACATCGATTTGCCAATATCACTTTGGGGATATGCCCTTGAGACAGCTGTATATATACTGAACAGAGTGCCGTCCAAATCTATTCCAACTACGCCCTATGAGATATGGCATAGTAGGAAACCTAGTCTTAATCATATTAAGATTTGGGATTGTCTAGCTTTCGTAAAAAAGATGAAAATGGAAAAATTGGAGGCAAGATCTGAACAAGGTCGCTTCATTGGATATCCAAAGGAAACTCTTGGATATTATTTCTATTTTCATTCAGACTAAAGAATTTTGGTGAGCAAGCACGCTTCTTTTCTGGAGAATCAGTTTGTACAAGAAGGTGGTGTTGGGCGGAAAATAGTCTTACAAGAAGAAAATAATGAAGTACCAAACAACCGAGTTAAGATACCAATCTCTGATTCAGTGGGAGCTTTTGATACACAACCTCTTAAGAGAAGTGCGAGAACGTCTCGCCCACCTGCTCGTTATAGACACTCAGTTGATCATATTGAACCATTATTCATTGTGAATGATAATGATCAACTTGGTGATCCTAAAACCTATGAGGAAGCGATGTTGGACATCGATTATGGTAAATGGCTAGAAGCCTTGAAATCCGAAATGGATTCAATGTATTCCAATGATGTTTGGACCTTAGTTGACTTGCCTGATGGTATTGTACCAATTGGTTGTAAATGGATATTTAAGAGGAAGATGAATGCTGAAGGTCAAATTGGAACTTACAAAGCGCGGTTGGTGGCGAAAGGATATCGTCAGAAAGAAGGAATCAATTATGACGAAACTTTCTCACCTATGGCCATGCTAAAATCCATTCGGATTATGTTGGTTATAGTTGCACACCTTGATTATGAGATATTCCAAATGTATGTTAAAACGGCTTTTCTAAATGGTTTTCTTGAGGATGACATCTATATGGAACAACCACGAGGTTTTGAATCCAATGGTGAAAATCGGAAGGTGTGTAAGCTTAAGAGATCTATTTATGGACTCAAACAAGCCTCCAGAAGTTGGAACATCCGTTTTGATGAGGTAGTCAAATTGTTTGGCTTCATAAAAAATCTGGATGAACCTTGTGTATACAAGAAGATCACTGGGAATGCAATTGCATTTCTAGTTTTGTATGTCGATGATGTACTTTTGATTGGGACTGATGTACCGATGATATCATTGATAAAACTATTCTTGTGACAGAATTCTCCATGAAAGATTTAGGAGAGGCAACCTACATTTTAGGTATCAAGATCTATAGAGATAGATCAAGACGATTGATTGGCCTCTCACAGTCTACGTACATAGACAAAGTATTAACACATTTTAACATGCAATGTTCCAAGAGAGGATTATTGCCTTTTAGGCAAGGGATCCATCTTTCTAAGGAGATGTGTCCCAACACTCTTGAAGAAAGAGAGTAGATGGTGAAGATACCATATGCATCCGCTATTGGAAGCATAATGTATACTATGCTATGTACTAGACTTGATATTGCACATGTTGTAAGTATTACTAGCAGATATCAGTCTGATCCAGGACAAGAGTACTAGATAGTAGTCAAGAATATTCTTAAGTACTTTTGAAGGACTAATGATTTATTCTTGATATATGGAGAAGGAGAATTTAAAGTTATAGCTTATGCAGATTCCGATTTTCAATCGGATCCTAATGATTATAAGTTTACGTCTGGGTTTATCTTTACATTCAATGGTGGCATAGTTAGTTGGAAAAGTTCCAAACAAATAACTGCCGATTCCACCACTAAGGCAGAGTATGTAGCTACTTCTGAAACAGCAAAGGAAGCCGCTTGGATGAAGAAGTTTATTTATGAACTTGGAGTCGTTCCTTCAATTGAGTAACTGATTACATTGTTTTGTGACAACAATGGGGCGATAGCTCAAGCTAAGGAACCAAGGTCTTACCAGAAGTCCAAGCACCTTGAGAGACGCTTCCATCTCATCAGAGAAATTGTTAGGAGAGGTGATATCGCTTTGCAGAAAATTGCCTTAGTGGAAAACATGGCAGATCCATTCATTAAGGCCTTACCCCAGTCTTCTTTTGAAAGGCATATTGACAAAATGGGTTTGAGGTACCAGATAGGTTGGCTTTAGTGCAAGTGGGAGATTGTTGGATATATGCCCTAAAACTACTATATAATAGTTACATGTTAGGAATTTCAGTTGTACTACCATTATTATTATTTAATTAGTGGCAATGACGTATTCATTCATTTGTCCAATTATTTTATATTTATGAATGATTCCATAAGATCAGTTGCAACTAGACCTATTCTTGAGATGTTAAGAATATATGTGACAGGTGCATAGTTAGACTAAATCTTTAAATCGTTCCGGGTCGATGGATTATTGAGTGGATATTAGTAATCCTATTGATACTGGCGTGTTCATAACTTTACCATTAAGTATTGGATACTTAAGGGAATGATGAGACACAAGTCATTAGGTATTGTGATGCCTGAGTTAAGAACATGAGTGTTTGTATTAGACAAGTTCACTGAACGTGACGCGTATAGAACGATTAGCGACATGAAAGCTTCTAGCATGGTCAATGTCTAATTGTTCATGCTTTGGTATTGTGTAAATAATCTTTAAACCTAAGGCACAATGTTAATTTGTGTCTCGAATAACTATGGTTCACAGGTGCACGTAATGCCGGGTTGTTGATCCGTCTTTATACCTGATGGTTATAGTTTGTTCATATACGAAGTTGCACGTGTGCACAATATGGAATCTGTCTCCTTGTTACATGCAAGGTAAAATAATGATGTCCTATGCAATCTAATTATGACACTGCATTGAAATCCTCGACTGGGGTTGTAATCGAGAATAAATTGTTAATGTCTCAAATAAAATGCATGTCAATTAGATTTGTACATATGATCGAATTGGTGACTTGACAAATATTCCATGGTCTTTATTTGATCGGGACATAGTAAGACAAAGGGATTGAATTACACTGTAATCAAAACTGAAAGCTTCATTATGTTCTTAAAGCATTTACACTATCTGGGTAGGCATGACATATTGCTAGATGTCAATCATGGCTTGTAGGACCCAAAGATTAATTGAGACAATTAATTCTTTTTGGAGTACTAATGTGTTGATACAAGTCTTACTACCAGCTTAGTGATGAACTTAGGGATGTGACACACCATAAACAATTAGGATAACGTGGAACAAGAGAGAAATAATGTTGCAAATGTGTTTGCAATTACTGCAATCAAATTGTGTTGACTTGAAATTAAATTAAATGAGATTTAACTTAATTTGTATTATAGTCATGAGCCTACGTGCATATCATGCACACGCATGCCCAAAAAGAATATATGTTAATGTATTCCAAATGCACACATAAAGATTATGTCCTTATATATATATAAATGGATCGATTAATTATTTTTAATTAATTAATTAATCAATGTGCATATGGTCATACCTTCCATCAAGCCTGAAATCAGGGGATAATCGAGCTACTATTTATTCAAGCTCGTGTTAGTTACACATGTGCCTATTGGAACGATCATGAAGGAGCCTTAATTCTCGAAGGTGTCCCTAATGTCAAGCAAAGAATTGCTCAAGAATGGATTTGTTACCGATAAAGGTTTGGATAAGCTTGCCCAAGCATTCTAAACCTTGTTAAGGTAATCTAGAGGAAAAAAGTGAAAGCCTGGGTTACCAAGGCGATCGAAATGGTCAAGATAACCAAAAGAGCCCAAGCATTAAGGGCAAGAGCTACCAAATCTCCTCTGTTGAAGAATTTCTTCCCTAGGCCACTGAAACTCCTGTAGGAAGAGGAAGCCACTATCCATCGCTTTGCCAACGTACTTGAAAATGGCATGGTTGGGGTTATTGGTGAAAACGAAGAGCCTGTTGATCCCGTTGTGCAAGGGATGTTCCTAGTTTTACTTTCCTTTTCCGTTCCATCCCATTTAATTCTCCCCTTTAAGGGAATTCCATTTGTTCATTTCATTCATATGTTGTAATAGTCTAGATCATGAACTTTTAAATCCAAGACAATATATGTTGTAATGCAAGTTTTTGCATATCAATAAAATTCAAACTTTTGTTAATAGACATGTGAAGTATCCCAAACGAGTCTTATGATAATGCTTTGAGGCCTGGGCCTCCACATGATCTATAGTTTCAAAATGATTTAGTTGAACAAGGATGTCTCATGACAAGAGGGCGAGTTTCCAACAAATTTTTCGAAAACTTGGAATTCAAAAACAAAATTTTCTACGACATTTTCATGCATTGCATTTGTTATCCTTACATACTAATGTTTTCGATTGCATCTTAGGCATAACACTTTGCTTCATCATCATAGTCATATGCATGGCTTGGATTCGAATCTAAGAGATTCTTTAGAATCCAATTATTCTTATTCAAAAGACGAAGATGATCCCAGAGTTATTAAAAGGGAGTGGCTTAGACATGAGGAATCCAAACCTCCCACTACTAAACAATTGATCACCATGAATTGGGGATATTCTAAAAAACCCCAAGGAAACTAAGATTGGGGCGAATATTTCTCAAATGGATGTGAAAGATTAGTCAAACTCTTTAAAGAATACCAAGACGTCTTCGTTCTTGTACTGATATACCAAGTTTAGATCCTGAGATTGTGGAACACGCATTACCACTCAATCCTGATATTCCGCCTAAAAAATAGAAATTCAAAAGGACAAAACCTAACTTGTCTAAGAAAATTGAGGAGGAAGTCATAAAGCTGTTGAAAGTAGGTTTCATTGAAATTACTCACTATGCTGACTGGATTGCTAACATAGTCCTAGTGATGGAGAAAGATGGATGGGTTTGAGTATGTGTTGACTACTACAACTGAATAAAGCAAGTTCTAGGGATGACTTTCCTTTGCCACATCGATATCCTGGTTGATAGCACTGCAGGATTCAAGTTGTTCTCATTTATGGATGGATTCTCTGGTTACAACCAAATCCAAATGAAGGAGGAAGATAAGACAAAAATGTCTTTTATTATCCCATGGGGAACATTTTGCTACAAAGGCATGCCCTTTGACTTGAAAAATGTTGGGGCAACTTATCAGAGAGCTATAGTGGCATTGTTCCCTTATATGATGCATAAAAAGATTGAAGTTTATGTCGACGACATGATTGCAAAGGCAATACAAGGCGAAGATCACGTTGAAGTCTTGAGTTTAACCAATGGAGGAAGTTCAAGTTGAGGCTTAACTCGGCAAAATGCATATTTGGGGCAAAGTCTGGGAAGCTCCTTAGATTCATGGTTAGTAGTAAGGGTATTGAGATAGACCCTTCCAAGATGAAAGTCCTATGTTACCTAAAACCTTCTTCCACTATCAAGGAAGTTTGAAGTTTATTGCGAAGGTTAAACTATGTAGCGGGATTTATCTCCCAATTGTTAAAAACTGCTAAGTCGTTCTTCCTTTTGATAGTGACCTGTGATAAAAAAAACTCAAACTTTCTTTGGTATCCAGATTTTCTTAGGTCCAGGAGAGTTAATATTAAAAACAGTCTTAGCCCAGTCCTTCTTAACTGGTCTCCAAACCTTGGGACATTCTTTTTCGAAATGTTCTAAAGTGTTACACTTCGAACATTTGAGTGCACTTCGGCCAACAGGTTTTACAAAAAAAATTTGAAAATGATTTTTGTAAAATGCCTTTATAGGTCTTTATTTAATTCTTTCTTTTACTTTGGGAAAATCGATTAATGGAACAATTTCTGAAGTCATACCCAAACCAGATTTATTAAAGTAGGGTATTGGAGCTGAAAGAATTTTCTCCAATTTCTTGGATCCTTTTGAAAATCTTTTTGTTTTATTTGAAATATTACTTTTCAAACTATTATTTTCCTTTGAAAGAGAATCAAAATTTTCTTTCAAATTATCAAAACTTGTTTTCAGACTTTCAAAATTTTCTTTCCAAGAAACTTCATGTTGCCTAAGCTTAGAATTCTCCCTTTTTAGTTCAGAAATCATTTTAAGAGAGGATTTGAGACTAAGACAAAGTTCATCTATGTATTTAGAGACTTTGACAGGAATTTTCAAATCACTTACCTCAATTTCTTTGTCCGAATTTGAATCGAAGTCTGTTTTTGATTCTGAGTATGATTCGGAATGAGTTATTAGACATATGTTGGCATATTCTTCTTTGCTTTCCTCACACTCGGTGTCACTCCAAGTTTCAGCTTTGAGTGCCTTTTTGTACTTCTTAGTTTTTCCTTTCTTCTTCTTCAACAGAGGACAGTTAGGTCTGATATGCCCCTTCTTCTTGCATTCGAAGCATATCACATCTTTGCTGGTTTCATTGTCCTCGGTCGGTCTCTTTTGGAAATTTTGCGTGCTTGGCTTCTTCCTGTTGAATCTTCTTCCCTTTCTATTCAGCTTTCTGAATTTCTTGATCATAAAAGCCAGATTCTCATTGTCCATATCATCATCTGAATCTGTATCATCAGAATCAATGTTAGACTTTAAAGCAATTGACTTTTTACCTTCAGGATCTTCTTCATCATTTATTTGTTCCACTTCATATGACTGAAGCGTGCCTATCAGTTCATCAACTGATAGAGGCATGATCCTTTGGGTTTCTCTAATTGAAGTCTTCACATGATTTCAGTCTTTTGAAAGCCGCAGCAGCTTGTTGACTTTAATTAGTCTGAGATTGGTTGACCTTGATAAGCCAGACCATTCACAATCTCTATAAAGCGACTGAACATATCAGTAATAGATTCTCCAGGCTTCATTCTGAAGGCTTCATACTGTCCGGGCAAAATGTCTATTTTATTTCCTTCACAAAGTCAGTCCCTTCGTAGGTAATATGTAATCTATCCAAAACTTCTTTTGCTGTTTCACAAGAAGAAATTCAGTTAAACTCAGTAGGAGATAAGGCATAGTATAAAGAGTAGATTGCTTTCGCGTCAAGAGCTTGTCTCTTGGTAAATTCAGCTTGTGTTGCTTCGTCAGCATCAATAACTTCTTTCCCTCAGTCTGAAGCTGATGTTGCTTTAGGGTTGATCCCTTTTTCTACAACATCCCACTCCAGAGGATCTTTGGATTTGAGAAATTCCTTCATCTTGTTCTTCCATACATTATACTCCTTTTTATCGAAGTAAGGAGGTCTGGTGTTGCTTTGACTTTCAACTAAACCTGGAGTCAAACTACTAGCCATAGACGATCTTTAGCTTAGAAGTAAGACACTTCAAAAATTAAGCACACAAGCTCTGATACCAATTATGAGTGCTAGTATGAACACCTAGAGGGGGTGACTAGGTGTGAAGACAATTTTTGCTAAGAGTAATAAAAATATTTTGCTTGAGTCTAAAGAATAATAGACTTTGAGCAAGTTCAGACTTTAACTATAAACAGAACTACGAACAAATTAAAGGAGTTTAGGGAAGAGAATAAGAACACAGAATTCATAGTAGTTCGCCTTAGATCAAGCCTATGTCTACTGTCCCATGCTGACAGCCTTTTAGCTAGTTTCCACTATGAATCAAAAGAGAATTTACAATCTTGCGATTTCGACTTCACAGTGAAGAGTCTCTACTTCTCTCTCACGAAGTCACACTATAAGTTTCTCTCTTTTGAGTACAACTTTGAGCTCAGTGTAAGAAGTAACAAAAGCTGGGAAGTTTCAGACTTTGGAATTTCTCTTTCACGCACGCTGTCGAACAACTTGAGAGTCCTCACTAAATACTCCTTCATCATGCCTTCTTGATCGTTGGCACTTTCCGAAGGAATCCTTCCAATCAACCTGTTAGACAGAATCAATCAAGGAGATCTTCAAGCCATTCAAAGATTGTGATGAAAGCCCGTCAATCTTGTTCTCCCATACAATCAGGATCTTGGTTTCCATAAGTAGATTCTTTCCAAATTTACTTGCATTCCAAAAAGATTTGATGTATCTAAATTGATTCTAGTAAAGATAATCAATCTCATAGGTGATATTTCCAACCAGAAGACCATATATAATCCATATAAACTGAATCCTTGAAGAAAGAAGGATAATTCCCGCGTCTGGATAAGTCTTCATTCTTCACTTGTGTTCAGTTTGAAATTTGTCAAAGTGGGCAGACTTATAATGTAGAACAGACTTTGACACAAAAGTCTGGGAGTCTTCAGACTTTGACATAGAAGTTTGGAAATTTTCATAATAGAATGTAGATAAGTTTTGCCAACTTCAAAACATCAAAGGAGTTTTCTCCAACATCATCCACTCAATTAGGTGACAATCAAGAATAAGTATTCGCTCCCGATGATCGACAACTTGTTTGACTAGCTATAAGGAGCATTGGTATTTTCGAAGATCGACTTGAGGACAAGGTATCATTAGCTGAGGATTAGAAAGGAGGACATACTGAAGTCAGCGTTTCACACTCGATACGGCCATTATGAGTTTACTGTATTGCGTTCGGTTTGACAAACGCCCCAGCTGCTTTTATGGATCTGATGAATTGAGTGTTCAAATAATACCTGGATCAGTTTGTGATTGTGTTCATTGACAATATCCTAGTGTATTTGAGAAGTTCTGAGGAGCACGAGAGGTATTTGAGGATGGTACTTCAGACCTAGAGGAATCATGAGCTGTACACCAAGTTCAGTAAGTGCGAGTTTTGGTTGACTCGTGTAACGTTTCTATGTCACGTGATTTCAGGCGAAGGAATCTCCGTGGACCTAGCTAAGATCGAATCAGTTATCAACTGGCCAAGGCCGACAACTGTGACAGAGATCATAGGCTTTTTGGGTTTGGCAGGGTACTACTGAAGGTTCGTGGAAGGATTTTCAGTGTTAGCGTCATCGTTGACTTGACTATTGAAGAAGGAAGAGAAATTCGTGTGGACAGACAAGTGCGAGCGTAGTTTCCAAGAGCTTAAGCAGAAACTGACTACCGCATCTGTGCTGACCATTCCATATGGTCCTGGAGGATACGAGATCTATAGTGATGCGTCATTTAGAGGACTAGGTTGTGTGCTGGTGCAACATGGTAGGGTTGTTGCATATGTGTCTTGTTAGTTGAGACCTCATGAGTTGAATTATTCGACACATGACTTGGAACTCACAGGAATCATTTTCGCTATGAAGATTTGGAGACATTATTTGTGCGGGGAAAGATTTTAGATCTTCACTGACCATCAAAGTCTCAAGTATCTATTCTCTCAGAATGAGTTGAATATGAGACAGCGTCGCTAGATGGAACTTCTAAAGGACTACAATTGTGATATCTTGTATCACCCTGGAAAGGCGAATAGGGTCACAGATGCGCTGAGTCGAAAGTCTTCAATTGCGCATATGATGGTTAAGGAATGGATTTTACTCGAGAGAGCTCGAGATTCGGTGTTTAAATTTAAGGTAGGCCCCCTTTCGAACCTTATGGCCACCCTCAGTGTCATGCCCCGATCCTTAGGCACACGCCCATCCCTCATTTGGTCGATTAATAGCGATGTTCCTAGACACATCACCAACCCTTTCTTTTTAATACGCATGTGGAAGTAGATATAAAATCCCTGGACAATAAAACAATGGGATAGAAAAGTAAGGCCATATTTTTCAAACTTGAAAAACCACAACCACACTCTTATACAAAGCAAAACTCATAGTATTTATTACAATACTATTAATAAAGTTAGATCTATCACACATAGGTTCACGACTTAGGGCTTGCAGTCTCAATCTTCGTCAGGGTCATAATCTGGATCCTCCTCAAGATCCTCCTTCGGCTCCTCCTTCGGCTCCTCTTCAGGTTCTTCAGGGTCCTCTTCAGGTTCCTCCTCAGGTTCAACAATCTCTCCTTCCTCCTCACTCCAGCTGGAGCCCATGGCCGAGTACACGGGAGTGTCAGAATCACCCTCTAGTTTGGGATCCTTCGCATCCACCACAGATCCGCCCTTGGAATCTGCAGTCCTCTTCCCGAGCGCTACCTCCAAAACGTACAGAGGTAAATCACCTTCCGGTACAAGACCCTCCCTTCGTCCATCATGGTAATGGCGATACCACGACTGGTATTTGTGGGGCATCTTTTCGGGTTTACCCACATCAACCCAGATAGTGGATTCTACCATAACATACTCTAGTCCTTCAGGGTGAGGGTGTATTTGGATGTGATAACCTATCTCAGTGATCTCATCAGGTATACCAAATTCATGGGAGGGGGTGGGGCGTGTTGCCATCTACGGGCCTGAAATGTTATCCCACAACGGGGTGAGACGACGTCTCAGCAAGTTCTACCCCTAAGACTCGATTAGGAAGTCAAAACGCCCTAAGGGCTGCCTAAGCACAACCACGAGTCAGAGGACTTACCTTGACCTCAGTTCCTTCCTGCAAGTCAGTTCAATTCATAAACTCGCAATCATAACACTCAATCATTTCGGATCGACTCATCGATCAATCAGCTCAGTCGATTACATGTCATCATGACCCTTTCTTGGTCGGCTCATCTCATACTATCTATAAAGTCCGTTCATATTAGGACTGCTTACTACTAAGATGATAAATAGATATTATAACTCGCTTATGAGATGATCAGGTATATCGCTCTCTATCTAAGTTGCCATATTGCCCTTAGGCTGATAAAATATATCGACATTACTCAATCTAAGCTGATAAGATATACTGCTCTCTGCTAAGCTGACATATCGCTCATAGGCTGATATAGTATATTGGTATACTACTCTCTGCTAAGCTGACATATTGCACGTAGGCTGATATAGTATACCCTCCCAACATACAACCAATTATGCATTCTTACCATTCCCGATAAAATAGCTGTGTGGGTACACGGTCGGCCTTAACTAAAATATAATAATTTCCTTTCCACAAATCCCGCTATTTTCTATAGTCCACCAAAACATTTTTGACGCTGTCAACCGATGCCTGGTTATTTTTCAATTAAATACCAAATTTAATTCATTTAGGAATAAATCCTAAAATCACAATTAAATCAATTCAGCCCAAATTAAAACTTGAATAAATAAACAGATTGCACCACGGTAATCCGCATAAAATTCCAGTTACCGGCTATCCCGGTCTAATTTCCGGAAAATATATGAAGAATTAAATAATTATGGAAAATATTAAATAAATGCCAATAAATCCAATTTAGGCCCGTAATGCCAATTAGACGCCGAAACGGACTCGGAAAATTTCTAAGGTTCGTTAAATAAATACTAGAACCTATTTAATTGCTAAATGCATCGACTAACCACCTAACATGCATCGGCAGATAATTAAATAACTAATCTAATCTAATCTATCCACCTAACTATACTTAATTAAATCTAATCAACCCCTAAGCATCATTAACCTACTTAGCGAGGTTTAGTGAGTTAAACTCACTTGTTTCACGAGCCAGTCGGTTCAAATCGACAAGGATGCGATGAGGCTCGATACTTCCCAAGGTGGGCCAAGCTTTTGAGGTCCAAAACCACCTCAAAACGGGCCACAACAGTGCTGGAAAACTCACAAATTTTTCTTATGTTTTGAGCTGCAAAAGAGAGGACCAAAGGTTGAAAGGGGTGGCAAGGATCGATGAAGGCAGCGGGGACTGGTTTCGGTTCCAAGCGAGGGTAGACCGGTGGCGGAACAGCTCCGGTGACGGCGGCATGAGCCTGAGCAGCTTTGGAGGTTGTCTGGGATCGTGGCTAGAGCAGCGAGTTGGGTGCGGCGAGGCAGAGGGCTCGCGCTCACACGGCGCGGGCGAAATGGCGGCGTTGGTGTGCGGGCAAGGCAGTTTCGGTGGTCCGGCGTTGGTGTGCGAGCTTGCAAAGCACAAATGAGAAGTTTCGATTGTGGCTTGCAAAGCACAAATGAGAACTGCTGATTGTTGGAAGCTTGCAAAGCACAATGAGAACTGCTGATTGTTGGAAGCTTGCAAAGTACAAATGAGAACTGCTGATTGTTGGAAGCTTGCAAAGCACAAATGAGAAGGAGGAGGGAGGAGTTGACGGTGCTGAAGGGGAGGGGAACAAGATGGGGTTGGAGGGGGCCACTTGGCTCAATTTTTCTCGAATGGTCTCCCTTGACCATTCTCCTCCAATGCTGCCTTCCTTGGCCTCTATTCAGCCACCAAGGCACACTTGACAACCTTTTAGATGGTCCAAAATGGCTAGACAAGGGGGAGTTACGAATTTCCATTAGTTCCTCTTCAATTGGTCTTCTTTTCTTTCTTAAATGAAGACAAATTGGCCTCAATAAATTCCACCGACACCTCAAAGATCAAATTGGTATTTTCCTTCACCAATAGATCCCACTTGCAACCCAATTGCGCAATAAAAAATGGTCCCTACATTTTCCTGGACAAAAACGGACATACCTCGACTTTTTCCCAAAAAGTCTCGGGTTGCAGAAAAATCTTCTGAGATTGAGTCGACACTCCTAGAATTTATTGTGATATGACAAAATCTTCAATTTCTAAAATCGGACTCGAATTCGCGGTTAATTTCCATTCGGCGCGTTTTTAGCATGACCTAGGCTACCGGATAACTTTTAGAAATTTTTAGTGCAAATGACCCGTGGTCGATTTTCTTCGAGCCACAATGAACTCGACGCATTGGTGGCTCTCGGTTGTCGTGAAAATCTCGAGGATTGAAATACGGACACAGGGTACCAAAACGATAGAAAAAATCAGTCTAGTGCCGGTCGAAGAGAATTTTCCAATTTAGTGGTGTCACCCACAATTAGCCTCACATCTCAGTCGAACCGACCTATCTCTGATCTCAAATCGATTTTTAACTGTGCTATAATGACCTCTAAAGACGAGCACAATCGAGTAGCCGATTCCTTGTCGAATTCTCAAGTCTATTGCATTAAAATTTCTTAATTGGCTTCCCCAGAAAGTCTAGTTATCTCGAGAGTGATCAGTTTTGAGAACAACCCTATAGGTGTGTTAATGAAATGCTCGATTTATTCAATAGAAAACAGGATTGAAAATCTAGGATGTCACACTCAGAATTGAGCCGGAAGTGCAGGTCAGAATCAAGACGCTTTAGTTGATCGACCCAGAGATTAAGAAGATCCTGCAAGAGGATACCGAAAAGAAAAAGGCTGATTTTCAGATTTCTGAAGACGGAACACTGAGGTTCCGAGGACGATTGTGTGTACTTGACGATGCAGAGCTTAAGGAGGAAATCTTATTGGAAGCTCATTGTAGTAGTTACAGCATTCATCCAGGCAGTACGAAGATGTATTAGAATCTGCGTCAACACTAGTGGTGGTTCGGTATGAAGGTGAACATTGTCAAGCATGTCGCCAAGTGTCTAACGTGTCAGCAAGTGAAGGCACAACATTGTAAGCCAGGAGGACTTCTGCAACCTCTGGAGATTCTCGAGTGGAAATGGAAACACGCAATGGACTTTGTGATAGGCTTACCAAGGAGTCAGAGGGGTAATGATTCCATTTGGGTAGTGGTTGACAGATTGATAAAGTCGGCTCACTTCATCACAGTACGAAAGGACCTTGATTTAGATAGGCACGCATAGTTGTACGTGCGTTAGATTGTTCGTCTGCATGGAGTGCCGATGACGATTACATCAAACCAAGACCTAAGGTTCACAATTGCCTTTTGGAAAAGTTTGTAGGCTACTTTAGGAATGAAGCCACAGTATAGTATGGCTTATCATCCTCAGTTAGATGGCTAGTCTAAGAGGACGATTCAAACCCTCGAAGACATGTTGCGAGCTTGCGTGTTGGATTTCAAGGGGAGCTGGGAGGAACAGCTTCATCTTGTCGAGTTTGCCTACAACAACAGCTTTCAGCAGAGCATTCAGATGACTCCTTTTAAAGCGTTGTATGGCAGAGCGTGCAGAACGCAAGTGTGTTGGGATGAGTTTGGAACGAAAGATTACAGGCCCAGAGTTAGTCTAGCAGTTAATGGATGCAATTGCTGTTATCAGAGACATATTAAAGACTGCTCAAAGCCGCCAGAAAAGCTACGCTGATAAGTGTCGAAGGCCATTAGAATTCCAAGTTAGTGAGCACGTCTTTCTAAAGATGTCACCAATGAGGGGTACTTCGCGCTTCGACAAGAAGGGAAAGCTGAGTCCAAGGTACGTAGGTCCCTTTAAAATTCTAAAAATAATAGGGATTCTAACGTATCGTCTTGCATTGTCGCCGAGGTTGGCGTAAGTGCATCACATCTTTCACGTGTCGATGTTGAGGAAGTATAAGCCTGACCCGACCCACGTGCTAAATTTTGAAGAGTTAGACGTGGACGACAGAGTGTCGTACATGGAAAGACCGGTTTAGATTGTGGATCGAAAGGAACAGATTCTGCGCACCAAGATGATCCCGTTGGTTAAAGTGGTTTGGCAACACCACGGCACTGAAGGAGCAACTTAGGAAAGTGAGGATTTGATGAGACGGTTGTATCCCTACCTTTTTGTTTAAAGACTTGTCATGGTTTAAATTTCAAGGACGAAATTTTTATAAGAGGGGAAGAGTTGTGACATCCTGAATTTCAGCATCTGTTTTCGATTGAATAAGTTGGGCTTTTCATTGATGCGCCTATAGTTCTTTTCCCTGAACTGATCACTCACGGGATAACTATTCTATCAGGTGAAGCTGTTAAGGAATCTAAATGCAATAGACTTGAGAATTCGATTAGGAATCGACTGCTCGACCGTGCTAATCTGCAAGGGTCTTTACGGCACTATTAAAATCGATCAGAGACTGGAGATAGGTCGATTCAATAGAGGTATGTGATTAGTGTATGGGTGATTCCACCTAATTGCAAAATTTCTGTCAAATGGCATTAGACCGATTTTTCTATCATTTCTATACCTTGTGTTCGTATTTGAAATCTCGAGATTTTCACGACAACCAAGAGTCGCCAATGTGTCGAAGATGTACAATGTGGCTCGAAAATAATCGACCACGGGTCAAATGCACTAAAAATTGCTAAAAGTTACCCGGTAGATTATGTCACACTAAAACGCGCCAGATGGAAATTAACTGTGAAATTGAACCCGATTTTAGAAATTGAAAGTTCTGTCATGTCACAAGTCATTTTAAGAACGTCAACTTATCCTCTGAAGATTTTTCTACAAACCGGGAGTTTCGGCGAAAAATTCAAAGTAAAGGTATTTTGGACTGGGAAAATCCGAGGACCATTTTTTGTCGCGTTTTTGGGATTCAAGTTGTGGCATCTGGAAATTTTGACGACCCTCGAATATGCGACAGTCCGTGATAAACCGACGGAAGTGTTGTCGGATTGCGTTGTTGGCACCACTTTCGGTCGCCTTTTATCACTTTCATTATCGGACCCCGATGCCACGTTATGCAATGATCCTAGGATATACCTTCATTGTAGCGCCTTGGTCGCGTCAAGACCACTTGATCATTGCATGACCTATCGTTTCGTTGAAAATTTCTTTTACATAATGCTAGGGTTGAGACCCTCTTCTACCCGCATGTGTACCCTACGAACTGAACCTTCCATGTGCATTATTGCGACCCCGTACAGCCACGTAAGTAGTTATAATTCAACCCACGCACGTGCTGAAATTAAGAGTTTGATTTTGGAGAAGTTGGACCTTGCATGAGGATCGTGCATGTCTCTTCATTGTGAGAATTTAGCAAGTGAAGAAACAAATTTTAATCAGCATGCAGCCCCTTCTTTCTGCACGTGAAGAATCGTGCAACCAGTCAACCATTGAAGGAATTGTTGACCAAAAGGCCATGTAGCTTCCCCATTTGATTGCTAGCGAAGAAGAAGCCCAAGGAGAAGTTGTGTTGGCTCGGCAAGAGGGGAGATCCGCATGCAGGAGGCCACGTTTTCAGTAGCTGTCCCTTGCGCATGCTGCCACCAAAAGACCTACATGCAATTAACAAATTAGTAAATTAATTGAGAAGCAAAAGGGGCGGATTAGCCGAGAAAGAGAGAGAGAAAGCATCGTACGAAACCAGAGGGAGAGTGAGTGAGTGCAGCGAGTGATCGAGAGAGCCTTGAGCGAGAGAAGCGGGTGCGCGAGTGTGAGTAGAGAGGAAGGAAGAGAAGGACCACCTTCTGTCCATGCTCATGCACTGCCGTCGTCGACACCACTCGTGTTTGCCATCGCCGAGCCGTGTCCGTGACCCGAGCTTCCTATTTTTACTTGCCATCGATACTTATGACTTGAGGCAAGTAAAAGTTCACTAATCCATATAATGCAATGCTGTTATTGTCTAATGTAGTGCAATAGACTCAGAAATATTTGGGATTTTTGGAGGTTGGATGCCGAATGGTGGATCTAGTTGAATGGTGGATGATTAGATGTGAAGTTGCTGTTTTGTGTTGATTTGAGCTTGAGGAGCACTAGATTGAAGTTATAAGTCATTGCATGTTGCATTAGAGTCTTGCATGTCTCGAAATTTAAGTGTGAGTAAGCTGTGATTGTCGAGCGAGGTAAGGAAGTGATTGCCGCGTGAAGAGGTGTGATGTATGTTGCGGTAAGTGAGTTGAGGTATGGATATTTGCTTTGAGCTGAGCTGTGGAAGGTTTCTTTGTTAATAAGAACCTATTGAAAGTATTCTTAGATGCTGTGGAAGAGTCTTGAGATGCTGTAAAAGAAATTAGTAAAGAAATTTACGGTTTGATTGAGCTAGAAGCGAAGGAATCGGTAGAAGATGTTTTCTGTTTTAGAGGAATATAGATAGGAAGTCTTTTATTTTGTGTCGCCTTGATTTATAACAATGAAAATAAGGAAAGGAACCATTTTACTTAGGATAACATCCATTAGATTGAGTTTGACATCTAGCAATAGCCATATGAATGTAGAAACATGAAGGTAGAAGTGAACCTATTGAAATCAGTAAACTGTTTCGTAAAGAACAGCTTGACCTTTGATGGTTATGTAAATTTTCTGTAATTATCTAGTTAGAATTGGACTTTGAATCCTTAATGAAAGTTGTAGAACATATCCTTAGGAATAACATATCAAAATTTGACAATAAATGGACAATGTTTGGTTAGTACAACGATTTTCTTTGTAGATGTTAAATCTGGAAATTATTACAGGATGCTAGTAAAGATTATAGCGATTACTACTCTTAATACAGTGAGATATGGACTTAGGTTTCTTCACGGAAAATGTCAATATATGTCTCTAATTTAACATACCAAAATTTCGTAGTATTTCCATAAAAATTTATATACTTTCTATGTCTGAGTACATTTGGGGTTTATATCAAATTTTTTACCAAAACTGTGCATCCTGGTTTTCAAATTGCCTTTATTTCAAATTTGCTCAATTCATCCCAAAAGTGAATACATCATGAGTTGTCATTTGACATGGTGGTTTTTGGCATTTGGTATGGCATTCAATACCAGAGGTTTTCAATGAAAATTCATGAGATTTCAAATGCTCTTGCATCCAAAATGTTTTGGTATTGAAATAAATTAAGATGTTAATGTTGCCGTCGGACCCTCGGGTCGACGATGCCCCGGGAGTCGAGAGGCCCAAAGGTTCGAATGAGTGGATGCCCTTTGGATGCCTGGGGTCCACAGTGCCCCAGAGGTTTCCCCGAGAGTGTCGAGATGCCCGGTGGTATATCGGTACGTAATTCCGGGGGATGCCCAGTGGTATGTCAGTACGTAATTCGGGAGGGTAGGGGTAACCATTTTCATGGCGAGGCCCGGAGATTCCTCGTGATGCCAGGTGGGATGCGAGATGCCCGGAGGTGTAACGTAACATGCTTTGGATGCCCGGTGGCCTAGTGGCTGAATGGTGGAGGCTTTCACGACGCCAGGTTGGGTGCGAATACCCGGAAGGACGCAAACATTGGTCCTCTAGGAGGTGAAACCTTTTGAATATTAAAACTGATGGTTCTACTAAGTGTGTGTGTGGTCTAGTTATAGGACTAAATTGTGTGGTATGGAATGGGACGTGTCATAACAGTTTGGCCCTATAATCGGGACCCGTGTGACTGAATTGGTGCATTATGGTTTTGAAACTACATTCACTATTACTTTGAAAAGTTTTATTGATTTGATGCATACTCACTTCTTTTGATTATAGGTTTTGTCTACCTTGCATGAAATTAGATAATAATGGTTCTGCACGATATAGTTTAGTGGATCTTTTACTGCTGGGTGGTTGTACTCACCCCTTTTGGGGACTAACATTTCAGACTAGACAAGATACCTCTGCTGCCACCGCCACCAGTAGATGGACCGAGTGGTTGGATATGACCGCGAGGAGGAGGATAGTAGAGGAAGGAACTTTTGGACGCCAACACTGATTGATGGACTTTAAGTATACGATTGTTGGAAAAGATGTCGGTCATCTTTTGAAGTATAGCCGAGTATAGAAGACTACGGCATTTTGGTGTATCGACTAAAGATGTCCATCTAGTTTTATGTAAATAAAAGTGTTCGGCTTTTTACCTATAAATGTGTTTAGTTGGTGTGCATCGTTTTAAATACAGGAAGGGAAGTTGATGGATGTGTTTCCGTTATATAAATTGCGCAGGGACCGAACTAAAAGGTTTAAACCCAAGGATTCATGGACTTCTTGAAAATAACATGGTATCAGAGAAATAGACTTTTAGGGCAAGTGAAAGGTATCTGTGGCGACCCTAACGGGTTGAGGGCCGTCGGAGGGGTGCCACACAAGTTAGTTCAATTGGTGTGGAAAAATGTTTATTTGGATGAGGTACCTTGGTGGGATTTATGGACATCAAATTGGATCCAATTGGAGGGGAATTAATTCAATTTGGGGGATTTTTGTACAAAATTCGTAGGCCATGGGGGAGGTAACCTTTTGGATCATTTGGGAAGTGTGTAGAGGAAGATTGAGGGTTGCATTTTGGCCTTGGAAGATAGCCAAGGTTGGTGGGCCTTTGCAATGAGTAGAAAGAGATCTTTTGGTGGACTTTAGGCCATTTAGGGCTCTCCATGGTGCAACTGGCTTCATCTTCTTCAATTGTGTTGCTTTAACTATTGTTGAAGCTTGAGAGAGCTTAGAGAAACCAGAGAGATCGGCAACCCCTCCCCCTTGCCATCGCACGCCTGCCAAAGCGGTTTGAGTCCCCTGCCGCCTGCCGGAGTCGTCGCGCTATCCACTCGCTCGCGCCTGGTCCTGCTCGCGTTCCAGCAAGCTCAGCTCGTTGTCTTGAGCTCCTCTGCCATCGCCTTGGTCGCTGTCGACGCCGTTCAGCTAGCCAGAGCACCACCTAGACTCGCCGTCGCCCCTAGCCGCCCGCCTGGTTTGTTCCCAGCCATCGAAGTCCAACCAAACCGCCTCCTTCAATAGCGAGCAGAGGCTGAACCTTAGCTGTGGGCTTATGGCCCATTTATAGGCTCGTCAGGTCCCCATTTAGGGTTGCTGTAGGTTTGTTTGTCGCCCGTCTCCGCATCGCCGTCATCATGGACTCACCGGATCGTTAAACCGGTGAGTTTACTCACTAAACTCTTCTTAGGGAGTTAATGATGCTTAAGGGGTGATTAGCTTAAGTTAATTAGGGTTTTTGTGGTTAGTTAGAATGGATTAGTTATTTAATTATTCATTTGTGCATGTTAGGTGGTTAAAATAACCTAATTAGGGACTAGATAAACTGTACTGTTTATCTAGATAGGTTCGGAAATTTTCTTAGCCCATTTGGGCAGTTAATTAAGCATTTCCGGCCTAAGTTGGTATTATTGGCAATTAATTGTATTTTATTTAATTATTTTTGGTATTTATTTAATAATTTATTATTTCCGAAAATTATACCGGGATAGTCGGTGACTAGAATTTCATGGTGATTGCATTGGTGTGCTTAGTTTCATGGAATTTCATTGAGTGGAAATTGTAATTTTGGGTATTTATTCCAAAATTGTGAAATTTTGGTATTTTGTTCTGAAAATACCGGGCATCGGTTTTTAACACCGAAAATGTGTTTATGCACTATATAAATAGTGGGATTTTTGAAAAGAGAGATATTGCATTTTTGGCTCACGCCGACCATGTACCCACACATGATTATTTTTATCGAGTATTTTTAACACGATTAAAATAGGCCAAGTTTATTATTTTAATTGAGGAATTTGTGTGCAAAGAACAATGTCCTTGGCTGATATTGATTGATCGTGAGTCATCTTGTGTGAGCAATATCGTACGCCAGCTTGTGCAAGCATTATTGTATGTCAGTTTGTGAGAGCATTGCATCGTCAGCTTGTGTGAGCAATGATCGCCAGCTTGTGTGAGCATTGACATGTCAGCTTGTGAGAGCAATATTCTATATCAGCTTGTTTGAGCTATAATCTATATTAGCTTGTGCAAGTAACCATTTATATAAGCTTGTGTGAGCAGTAATCGAATTGATTGAATTGATAGATGGTATTAATCGTATTGATGGTATCGAATTGAATGGATTGAATGATCGATTGGATTGAATTGATTTGATTAGTTGAGATTATGAACTGTACTCACATATAGGAGGGAATTGAGGCAAGGTAAGTCTTCTGACTTGTGTGTGTAGCTGCCTCTAAGCGTATTGCCTTCCTAGTCGGAGTTTAGGGGGTGAACTTGCTGGGACATTGTCTCACCTCGTCGTGGGCTCAACCTTTTCAGATCCTTAGATGGCGGTTCCTCCGGAACGTTTTGGTTAGCCCATGAGGGTTATTGAGCAGGTCACCGATATCCCTGTTCCCGGGGCCCATAGAGTCTGGGTCAATGTGGATCTACCTCAGAGGGCACCCCATCAATTTAGAGTGTGGTATCGTCGCAGGCTCAATGGATACAGAGTGGGTCCCCTACAGGATTTTGAGGTCCCAGTATCGGTGTTAGAAGTCGCTTTTGGAGAGGGTACAACTAACCCTCCTGGTGGAGCAGTGGTGGACCCAAATTCCCAGGAGACCTCGGAGTTTTCAGTTGGGGATTCAAGTGCCTAGAGGACTTGTAGGCATTTCTGCTTGAGGAGACTTTTGTTTTTAGACTAGTCTTGTATATAAACCGGGGTGTTTATAAAATTATTTTATTTGTGAATTTATTTCATGCTTTTCTATCCCGTGTTGATTGTTGTCAGGGGAAATAGTTCGCTTCTGCATGCGCATTAAAATGAATTGGTCGGCGACGCGTCCTGGGACGTCGCAATTTAATTGACCACCAAGGGATGGGCACGTGCTCGAGGATCGGGGCGCGACAACAATCCCAAATGAAGTGGTGCTTGAATTTAATATGCTTTACCCTTGAGTGAAGAATTGGATTTTTGGTCAGATTGATAGCATTGGTGTTGTCACACTTGATTTCAATGCTTGATTCTTCAACTCCAATGTCTCTCAATTGTTGCTTCATCCATAGTTTCTTAGCACAACAACTTCCAGGTGTAAGAATTATTGTGTGGCCCACCTGATTTTATTAATTATGGTTTGATAAATATCTAAGAGCTAAAACGTATTGGTTATGAGAAGTTGTAATTCTCATGAAATGAAAAGGTGCAATTGTTATGAGAAAGTTATGATTGTTTTGAAATGACATGAAGGTAGAGTGTACTTTGATGGAAGGAACCTATTGATAGCCTATATAAGTAGAATATGGTCTTCTCTCCACCCATGACGTAAAACATGAAAAAGAACATTGTATTATGTCCTCATTAAACATAATAGTTTAAAAAAAGTGGGTTAAGGGAGAGAAATCAAATTTTGGTGCTTCTTCGGTTTTCCACAACAACTATCTTCAAGAGTATCGCTATAAATAAAAGTAGTTTTCATCTCTCTTATTGTGAAAATCATGAAGATCAAAGATTCTGTGTTTTTGTATTCTCCGCATTATAGAATTACGTTATATGCTTACAGTTGGTATTGGAGCATGATTTAAGATCTCATGATTTTTCCACTTTTGAAATATTATGGTTTATGGATGAACCTTCAACAAATGTCCTTAGTCTTTTTTCTTGTCATTTGCTATTGTTGAATTGTTTTCAGAAGGGTTGTAAGAGGAAACCCAAATGATGAAAGGAAATAGGCAAAAATGGGCGAAAAGTAAAGAAAATCGGTGAATAGGCACGAAAGGGATGAAAGTGCATGGAATCCACGTGCCTCATGCGCATGCTGGACAATCGAGTGCGTGAAATCCACACGCGATATGCCCAGACTTGCGTTGGAGGCCATGGCGCATGGAATCCATGGGCCATGCGCCTTGCGCGTGCATTATAGTGTAGGCCACTATAGTGTAGGCGTGTGCTCCACACGGACGCTAGCAGTAAGGGAGAGGTGTGTTTAAGGCACGCGCCCATGGATCCCCATTATTTTTTTACCATTCTACCCTTGTAATTTATTTTACTTTTTTGCCCCTAGGCCCTTCATGAAATTACAGTTCTGCCTTTATCAGTTTATTTACGATTCTACCCTTTGTTGTTTTGGATAATTACGATTTTGGCCTAGCTGATTATTTATCATTTTGCCCTTGGATGTTTAATTTGTGGTTCTACCCCTATAAAATTATGATTTTACAGTTTTACTCTTATGCTTTAATCATGGTTTTGCCCTTGGGTGCAATTTAGTGAATGTTTGTACTTTACAATATTAAAAATTCAATTAAGAATGGTTTGTTAGTCACCAAAGTGGCCAAACCTTAAGATATTTTGAATTTTTGATATTGTAAATGATTATATTCAATTACTCATGATCAGTTGATGCTATGATTGAAATTGATATGTTAATATCCTTTTTGATGTCATGGGTATATTGAAGTTCATTTATTATAAGAACTTAAGGATTAGCCTGAAGGTTAATCAATTTCTTTTAATTCATTAACATAATAGTTGGTAACTAATATTTTTTATAAAATTTGTTTGTATATCCAAAGATAACAAATATATTTTAATGAGATATATTTATAATTATCAAATTAATTTATAAGCATTATTATGGTTTAATATATGTTAGTATATCATAGGATCGACCAAAGGAGAATTATGATTTACATGTATTGTTTAGTTTGAATCTAATTAGGTGATATTCTCACAGCATTAATGTATGAGTATCTTCTTGCATATTTGCAGAATCTGTACCCATTTCACTTCATTCGTAAGCTTCGTCTATTCCTTTGTTCAATGGAATGAATTTCTTTGATTGAATTGAACAAGTCCAGTTTCACTTTGGTGTCTTGGACCTTGATTTGATACTTTAATTAGCAAAACCATTTGCTATTACTGATGAGAATAGTGATGATAAAAAGTCTTTCCACAAAGTCTGGGAAAGATCGAATAGACTAAACTTAATGTTCAAGCAAATGACAATTGCAAATGACTTAAAGATTACTTTTCCCAAAACTAACAACGCTAAGGAATTTATGAAATTTGTGCAAGATCGTTCTTAGACTGCTGATAAGTCACTTGGTGGTACATTAATGAACACTTTGACCACCATAAAGTATGATGGTTCACATACCATGCATGAGCATGTTCTTGAGATGATGAACTTAGCAGCAAAGTTAAGAACTTTGGAAATGAATATGGATGAGTACTTTTTAGTACAGTTCATACTTAATTCCTTACTATGGACCATTTCAAATTAATTACAACACTATAATGGATAAGTGGAATGTAAATGAATTGGTCAGTATGCTTGTTTGAGAGGAAACAAGGATAAAGAGTCAAAAAACTCATTCCGTTCATTTCCTATGTCATCAAGAAGCTGAAAAAAATTCCAAAAAGAAAGATGGAAGGAGCAAGAAGAAAGGATTACACATCATGAATGAGTCTTCTAAGTCATCTCAAATCCACAAAAAAGAACACAATCTTATTAAGTATCACTTTTGTAATAAAGTTAGACACTTAAAGTAAGATTATTTGAAGTGTTAAGTTTTGTTCGAAAAGAAAAGTAAACCTTGTGCTTTAGCACGTTTTGAATCAAACTTTACTGAAGTTTCTCATAATACTTGGTGGATTGATTCCGATGCCACCATTCATGTGTCAAATATGATGTAGGGATTTCTTACGATTCAAATCATAAAACCAAATGAAAGTTACATGATCACGAGGAATAAAAACAAAGCTCTAATCGAAAGTATTGACACTTATCGTTTAGTCTTATATATTAGGAATTATTTGACTTTGTTTTGAATCCTTTATGTACCTACATTTTTCCTGTAATTTAGCTTCTTTTCTAGGACTTGATATAGCAAGATTTTCTTGTAAATTTGGTTATGGATCTTTCATTTTGTTTAAGAATGATAATCTTGTTGAAACTAGAATTTTATGTGATGGTCTCTATAAGTTTAAACTTGATAATGCTTTTTTTGAGACCTTAATTGTGACATCCTAGATTTTTTAGTTCTGCTATCAATTAAATTAATGGGCCTTTCATCGATGCGTCTATGGTGCTATTCTCAGGGCTGATCACTCCTGAGATAACTAGACTATCTGGAGAAGTCACTAAGGAATTTTAATGCATTAGACTTGAGAATTCGATAAGGAATCGGCTACTCGACCGTGCGCATCTGCAGAGATCATTACAACATAGTTAAAAATCGATTAGAGATCAGAGATAGGTCGGTTCGATAGAGATGTGTGGCTAAACGTGAGTGATTCCACTAAATTACAAAATTCTTATCGACCGGCACTAGACTGATTTTTCGGTCGTTTTGGTATCCTGTGTATTTGAATTCTCGAGACTTTCATGACAACTGAGAGTTGCCAATGTGTCGAAGAGGTTCATTGTGGCTCGAAGAAAATCGACCACAAGTCATTTGCACTAAAAATTTCTGAAAGCTACCCGATAGCCTATGTCACGTTAAAATCGTGCCGAATCGAAATTAATCGCGAATTTGAATCCGATTTCAGAAATTGAAAGTTCTGTCATGTTACAAGTCATTTTAGGAATGTCGACTCAGTCTTCGAAGATTTTTCTGCATACCGAAGTTTTGGCGGAAAAAGTCGATATAGGGCCGTTTTCGATCAGGAAATTCCGACAATCGATTTTTATCGTGAAATTGGGATGCAAGTGGGATCAATTGGCGAGAAAAAATACTAATTGGATCGACGACTCGATAATGGAATTTTTAGGAGTCGATTTGAATTGATTCAAGGAGGAATTGACATCCAATTGAGGGAAATTCAATCAAAATTCATAGCCCCCCATGGACACAACTTGCAGACCATTTCAAGGGCTTCAAGAAGAAGCAAATGGGCTGGAAATTAGTTGTGGAGACTAGCTGGATGTGGTGGGCCAAGATCAAGGGCGACAAGAAGATAAGAAAGACATTAGTGGCCCCCTTCAGCCCAAAACCGGTCCCCTCCTTCTTCCTCTCCTCCCACCGTCAACTAGCCCTCATCCCAGCAGCTGAAGACTTGAAGAAACCCAGAAAAAAATCGAGCTGCAGCTTCCCCATGCCGTCGTAGCTGCCCACCGAAGCCAAAGTCGCCGTTGCTGCCGTCGCATGCCTAGCCGTGAGGCCGCGCGACCCTATCGTCCCAGGCCATCGTCTTGTTTCAGCCACGAGCCCAGGTGATCCCCGGAGATGTTCGAGCTAGTCTCATAGTCACCGGAGTTGCCTGGAAGCCCGCCTCCCCCCGTCCAAGCCGTAGTAGCTCCACTAGTTTTGTCCCTGCCCGTTTCGGTCCCAAGCCAACACCGTTCAGCCCCTTTCTTGGCCAAGACCAGAACCACAATAAGTGTGTTTTTCAGCCCCTATCGGGCAGTTTTCAAGCCTTTTCCAACCCCCAAAAGGCGGCCCCACTGTGAAGTTTATTGAGCCCCTTCGCATCCTCGTCGATTTGATCCGAGCGGATCGTTTAACAAGTGAGTTTAACTCACTAATCCTCGTTTAGTATGTTAATGGATTAGGAGGACAGGTAGAATAGATTAGTAATTTAATTAATCGTTATTGCATGTTAGGTGGTTAGAGTAGTGTAATTAGGGCCTAGACAAGCTCTATTATTTACCTAGAGTGGTTCGTAAATTTTCTGGGCTCATCTCGGCTTTCAATTAGGCTTTATGGGCCTAAGTTGCTATTTTTGGCATTTATTAATTATTTTTCGTAATTTTTTAATTAATTATTTATTTTCCACAAATTAGATCGGAATTTTATGCTGATTGCA
This sequence comes from Eucalyptus tenuipes, assembly GCA_014182365.1. Lineage (NCBI taxonomy): Eukaryota > Viridiplantae > Streptophyta > Magnoliopsida > Myrtales > Myrtaceae > Eucalyptus > Eucalyptus tenuipes. The sequence goes on along the minus strand of CM024546.1, from coordinate 14,065,962 downwards.
ATGGTGTGAGTTGTTTATTTAATTGAGTTCTAATTTGTGCTGATTGAGTGTGATTGTGATTTTAGGAATTTATTCCTAAATTTATTTAATTTCAGTAATTAATTGGAAAATAATCGAGCGTCGGTTTATAACGCCAAAAATATTTTGGAGGACCATATAAAATGGTGGGATTTGTAAAGAGGAAAATATTGTATTTTGGTTAAGGCCGACCGTGAACACACACACGATTATTTTTATTAAGAAGGATAAAAATGGTGGCATTCTTAAATGGTGAGAACAGTATACTATATCATCCTACGGGTGATATATCAGCTTAGTGCGAGCAATATACTTTATCATCTTAGAGTGAGCATAATGGGTATACTATATCAGCTTGCGGGTTCGATACATTAGCTTAGAGCGAGCAGTATACCGGTATACTATATCAACCTAAGGGCTCTAATATGTCAACTTAACGCGAGCAGTATACCTTAGCAGCTTCTGGTGAGCATTATTAGTATACTATGTCGGCCTACGGGCGATATGTCAGCTTAGAGCGAGCAGTATACTATCTATTTATCAACTTAGTGCGAGCTATACTATCTATTATCAGCTTAGAGTGAGCAGTCCTGACAATGATTGGACTTTCTAGATAGTATTGATTAAGATGACTGGGGAATGGTCTTGATGACATGGAATCGACTGAGTCGATTGATCGATGATTCGATCTGAGGAGACGAATCGAATGGTGAAGTGATTGATTGGATTGTTATTTGAACTGTAACGACTTACGGGAAGGAATCGAGGCCAAGGTAAGTCCTCTGACTCATGATTATGCCTAGGCAGCCCTCAGGACGTATTTTCTTCATAGTCGGGTCTTAAGGGATGAACTCGCTGAGACATTGTCTCACCCCGTTATGGGATAACATTTTAGGTCCCTAGATGGCAGCTCCTCTTGAGCATTTTGGACAACCGAAGAAGATCATAGAACAGAAGTACTATATTCCGATTCATGGGTACCCTAATGGATTAGAGTACGAACTGTGAAGTCCATAATCTAGGTTGATGCGGGTCTACCCAAAAAGGTGCCCCATCAATACAGAGCGTGGTATTGCCAGGATAGTACTGGAATGAGAGAGGGTCCCATACTGGAATATGAGATACCTCTATATGTGATGGAGGTTGCTTTTGGAAAGGGCACTACAAACCCTCCAAGTGGTTCGATGACAAATCCGATGGACCTTGACCTTGAAGATCCATGATCTCCTGTGTATTCAGCAGTAAGCTCCAATTGGAGTGTGGAGGGAGATGACGAGGAGGACGAGGACTCGTAGTTGTTTGGAAACCCCACCCCTGTCTCTTAGACTTTGTGAATAGAGTGGTTTGTATGGTACATATGACTTGGCTTGTTATATATATATATATATATAGACACATAAGTGTGTTGTGAATATTGGTTTTAAAAATTATGGCCCTACTTTCCTATCCCATTGTGTTGTTGTCTAGGGATTATTTATATGCTTCTGCATGTGCATTAAAATGAATAGGTCTGCAATGCGTCCTAAGATGTCGCTAATTAATCGACCACAGAGGGATGGGCATGTGCTCAGAGGATCGGGGTGTGACATCCCCGTTCAAGTGGTATCGAGCATGGTTTAAGATTAGAGTGATAAGGTGTGATGGTTTATGGGATTGTAGTAGGAATGACCTTTATTTCATGCTGGTGCATGTCTATGATAGCTGATTGATAGAATTGTTTGTTGTGTGGATTACTCAGTTTCTAATTTTGTATGAAATTAGGAACAAGTTTTGTGGGAAAGCTTCGTTATGAGTGATCAGGAGTAGAGGACTCTAGTAAGAGAACCATCAGAGCAGCAACTCGGGGTAGGACGCTGACGAGGGTCGGTACCCGAGGAGGTCAAGGTAAGGTGCTAGCACAGGCTAGCGCCAGTGGAGTAGCACCACCTCTCATGGGTGCTGGAGTCATAGCCCGTGGTGATCCGAGAATTGTTAGGATCACGCAGGCTCTAGATGTGATGAGAGAAATGATGGGGCAGTAGGCCCATAATCAAGATGTTGCCTTTATTGCCGCCATTGTAGCCGCCGCTACTACCGCTGCCAATGCTGTTGCTGTTGTTCACACTGCCGCCGCACCTGCTGAGGTTCAGCCAGGGATCATGGTCGCTGGAAGACCGATTCATAAACTAGTGGAACAGTTTTTGAAATTAAACCCACCGAAGTTTACTGGGGTAGGAGACCCCGAAGCTGCTGCTCTTTGGATCCAAGGACTGGAGAAGACCTTTGCACTATTGATGTGCACTGAGACTGAGAAGGTAGTCCTTACAACCTACCAGCTGCAGGGAATCGCAAGTACGTGGTGGAGGACCACCCAAGGAGCGGTAATTCCTGAAGGTGTCGCCTCGGAGTGGAATGTCTTCGTTGAGGTCTTCAACGGTAAATACTTTTCTGAGAGTGCCAGAGAGATGAAGACGGCAGAATTTCAGCACCTTCGCCAAGGCTCGATGACTGTAGATCTGTATGAGGCGAAGTTCGCTGAGCTATCTCAGTACGCTCCTGAACTAATGGAGAATCTAGTGAATCGAGTGAGAAGATTCAGGGATGGACTCAGGCCATAACTGAGAAGTCCAGATGATCGAGAGAGATTAGAATGAAAGAGCCGCCATATCTGGATCGAGTCGAGAAGGGATCCAACATTAGAAGAGGCCCATGACTGGAGGAAGATTTCAGGTTTCGCCCAACAGGAATGGTGGAATTGGAAAATTAGGGTCAAGCCAGAATGGCTTGTGTCGCCTCTGTGGAAGGCAACACGGTACAACCCCGTGCCCTCGAAGGACATAGCACCTACTTGCTTGATCATCTTTACTGGTAACACTTCCAATTTGAAGATCTTGTGAGAGGCAAGCAAACTTGGAAGGTTTTACTTATGAAAACCAAGATCTTGATTGTATGGGCGAGTAGGATTGACGGGCTTTTATCACAACTCTTCTAACGATTTGAGATCATCTTGATTAATTCTGTCCAATGGGTCGATTGGAAGAATTCCTTTGGAAAGTGCCAATGGTTGTAAAGGCATGAAGAAGTATATAAGGAGAACTCGATAGTTGTTCGAAGTAGTGCGTAGAAGAAAAATTTCAAAGTCTAAAGCTTTCTAGTTCCTTGTTATTTCATTCACTGAGCTCAAAGCTGTAAAAAAAAAAGAGAAATTCTTGTGAGACTTTGTGAGAGATCAGTAGAGACTCCTCACTGTGAAGTCGAGATCACACTGCTGTAAAATCTCTTTTGATTCATAATGGAATCCAGTAAATAGGCTGTCAGCACGGGAGAGTGGACGTAGACTTGGTCTAAGCCGAACCACTATAAACCTTATGCTCCTATTCTCTTCCTTGAACTTTTTACTTTTATTCTTTAACCTTAATTGCTTAAAGTTGAATGCATTTATAGTTTGTTATCTTCTAAAGGAAATTTATCACTTCTGAATTCTGCATAAAATCTTTTTACACCTATTCACCCCCTTTAGGTGTTTGTACTAGCCCTTACAATTGGTATCAGAGCTTGTGTGCTTATTTATTGAAGTGTTTTTACACCTTAAGTTAAAGATCTATGGCTAGTATTTTGGCTCCAAGTTTGATTGAAGGTCAAAGCAACACTAGACCTCTTTACTTTGATGGGAAGGAGTACAATGTGTGGAAAAACAAGATGGAGGCATTCCTAAGATCGAAAGATCCCCTGAAATAGGATGTGGTAGAAAAATGGGTCATTCCCAAAGCTAAATCAACCTCAAAAAGAGGAAAGGAAGTTGCAGATGCTTGGGAAATGACACAAGTAGAAATTACCAAGAGACAAGCTCTTGATGCTAAAGCCATCAACTCCTTATACTATGCTTTATCTCCTACTGAGTATAACGGAATTTCATCTTGTGACATAGTAAAAGAAGTCTGGGATAGGTTGCATGTTACCTATGAAGGAACTGATCGAGTCAAAGAAACAAAAATCAATATCCTACTCGAACAATATGAAGCCTTCAAGATGAAGCCAAGAGAATCCATCACTGACATGTTTAGTCGTTTCACATAAATTGTAAACGGTCTAGCATATCAAGGACAACCAATCTCAGGACGAATGAATGTTAATAAATTGTTGCGTGGACTCTCCAAATATTTGAATCATGTGAAGACTTCAATAAGAGAAACCTAGAGGATCATGCCTCCTTCAGTAGACGAACTAGTTGGCACACTTTCATCGTATGAAGTGGAACAAATCAACGAGGAAGAAGATCCTAAAGGTAAGAAGTCAATTGCATTAAAATCTAATGATGATTCTAATGATACAGACTCAAAAGAAGACATGGACAATGAAGAGCTGGCACTCATGATAAGGAAGTTCATAAAGTTGAACAGGAAGGGAAGAAAATTCAATTGAAAGAAGCAGAGCACTCAAAAATTCCAAAAGAAATCAACTGAGGACAATGAAACCAACAAAGATGTGATATGCTTCGAATGCAAGAAAAAGGGGAAAAAAGACCCAACTATCCTCTGTTGAAGAAAAAGAAAGAAAAAACAGAGAAATACAAAAAGGCTCTCAAAGCAGAGACATGGAACGATACTGAATGCGAAGAAAGTGATGAAGAATATGCCAACATATGTCTAATGGAAAATTCAGAATTAGACTCAAACTCTGAAATAGTATCAGACTTAGACTCTGAAATAGATTCAGACTCAGACTCAGATAAGAAAGTCGAGGTTAGCAATTTAAAAATTTCAATTAAAGTCTCGAAGTATATAGATGAACTCTGCCTTAGTCTCAGAACATTTGTTAAGAGGATTTCCGAGCTTAAGAGGGAGAATTCTAAACTCAGGCAACAGGAGACTTCTTAAAAAGAAAATTTTGAAAATATGGATAAAAGTTTCATTAATTTGAAAGAAAACATAGACTTTCTTTCGAAGGAAAATGGCTTTTTGGAAGAAGACATTTCAAATATCACAAAAATGTTTTCAAAAGGTTCTATGAAGTTGGAAAAGATTATTTCTGTAGAGAGACCTTATTTTAACAAATCCGGTTGAGGTATGACACCAGACACTATTCCTTTAATTGATTTTCCCAAAGTAAAGTAAAGAATCAAATAAAGACCTACAAAAACTTTTTACAAAAATCATTTTAAAATTTTTTTTTGTAAAACCTGTTGGCCGAAGCGCTCTTAAATGTTCGAAGTGTAATAGCTCAGACCATTTTGAGAAAGAATGTCCTAAGGTTTGGAGACATGTTAAGAGGGATTGGACAAAGACAGTTTTTAATACTAACTCCCCTGGACCCAAGAAAGTGTGGGTACCAAAGAAAGCTTGAGTTCTTTTTATGATTGCAGGTCACTATTAAGAAGAATATCAAATGATATTAAGAAGAATATCAAATGATATTTGGATAGTGGCTGTTCGAGATACATGACAGAATATTTAAGTTGTTTCATAAATCTTGTTAAAATATATGGTGGAAAAGTTTCTTTTGGTGGAAATAGCAAAGGAAGAATTGTTGACCGTGGAACTGTGAAGATTGGAAGTCTCACAATCAACAATGTTTCCTTGGTGCAAGGTCTAAATTACAATCTACTTAGCATAAGTCAACTGTGTGATACTGGATTCAAAATTAATTTCCAAGAAGGCATTTGTTCGGGAACTAGTAAAGATTTCTCTCAATCTTTTACTGGACGAAGACATGGAAATATTTACACTCTGGATGTAAAATTAGAAAGCTCTTAGTGTCTAATTTCCATTCAAGATGAAGCAAACCTTTGGCATCGAAAACTTGGCCATGTAAACATGAAACATATTGCCAAGATCTCCTCCAAAAAGCTTGTTCGTGATCTTCCCAACTTGACTTATCAAAAGTCTGATTTATGCACACCATGTGTTTTGGAAAAATAGGTTAGATTTTCTTTTAAACCTATAAATCAAGTTTCTACTAATCGAGTTTTGCAGCTTTTGCATATGGACCTCTTTGGACCAACTAGAACTCAAAGCATTGGTGGAAAGAGATTATGCTTAGTAATCGTGGATGATTACTCTTACTCTACTTGGGTAAACTTCCTGACAAGTAAGTCTGAAGGCTTCTCTCACTTTTCAAAATTTGTCAAGAAGGTTTAGAATGAAAAAGGATTTGTTATTTCAAGCATATGAACAGACCATGGAGGTGAGTTTGAAAATCAAGACTTTGCGAAATTCCGTGATGAATTTGGTTTCCAGCATGTTTTCTCTTCTCCATATTCTCCAGAACAAAATGGGGTTGTGGAAAAAAAAATAGATCATTGCAGGAGATGGCAAGAACCCTTTTAATTGAGAGTAATATTTCCTCTCGATTTTGGGCCAAAGCAGTTTCTACAACCTTTTACATCATTAACAGAGTATTCTTGAGGCCTATTCTAGAGAAAACTCCTTATGAAGTATATAAAGGTAAGAAACCAAATGTTTCTTACTTTCATGTGTTTGGTTGTAAGTGTTTTGCTTTGAAAAATGCAAATGGTCAAACTGGGAAGTTTGAAGAAAAAATCAGATGAATGAATTTTTCTTGGCTACTCAATATCAAGCAAAGCCTACATAGTATTCAACAAGAAGATTCAGTCTGTGGAAGAATCTATGATCGTAAAGTTTCAAGACTCTATGCAAAATCAATTGGATCGGACTCAATTTGAAGAATCTGAACTTGCTCTAAACTTTATAAAGTCTACTTCCCCTGAGGTAGTTTAGACTTCTGGAGATCGACAACAGGAAGAACCAAAAGATTCAACTGAAGCAGAAGATTAGCAGACTCTCAGACCAATCAGCAATTGGAAGCATAAGTCAAGTCATCCTGAAGAACTCATCATTGGCAACATTGATGAAGGAATTCGTACCAGATCCAAAAGGCGAGAAGAGTCTAGTGCTTTGGCACTTATTTCTGAGATTGAACCCAAAAGTATAGAAGAAGCCTTGGCTGATGAAAGCTGGATTGAAGCTATGCAAGAAGAGCTCAGACAGTTCAGCATCAATGATGTTTGGGAACTAATTTCTAAACCTAAAGGTAAGTCCATTAATGGAACAAAATGGGTTTTCAGAAACAAAGTGGACGAGAAAGGAAAAGTGGTCGGGAACAAAGCAAGACTCGTGGCCAAAGGATACACGCACGAAGAAAGGATAGACTATAATGAGACCTATGCACCAGTAGCGAGGTTAGAAGCAATTAGCTTATTACTTGCTTTTGCTTGCTATAAAAATTTCAGGTTATTCCAAACGGATGTAAAAAGTACATTCCTAAATGGATTCATCCAAGAAGAAGTCTATGTAGAACAACCACCTAGATTTGAAGATCTAAGAAAGCCAGACTCAGTCTACAAACTGAAAAAGGCCTTATATGGGCTAAAGTAAGCACCTCGAGCTTGGTATGAAAGGTTAAGTAATTTCCTAACCCAAAATGGTTTTGTTAAAGGTAAGGTAGATACTACTTTGTTTATAAAAAGAGAAGGTAAAGATCTTTTATTAGTTCAAATTTATGTTGATGATATTATTTTCGGATCCACTAATGAAAATCTATGCAATAAATTCTCTAGATGTATGCAGGATGAATTCTAAATGAGTATGATGGGTGAGTTAACCTTCTTTCTGGGATTACAAGTTAAACAATCAAAGAAAGGCATTTTTATTCACCAAGAGAAGTATGCGAAAGATCTCATGAAGAAGTTTGGATTGGAGAATTGCAAAAAGACAGAGACACCAATGTCAAGTTCTTCGAAGATAGATAAAGATGAAGGAGAAAAGAGTGTGGACCAAAAGCTTTACAGAAGCATTATTGGTTCGCTTCTTTACCTTACTGCATCTAGACTTGACATTTTGTTTAGTGTTTGCATCTGTGCTAGATTCCAATCAGATCCCAAAGAATCTCATTTAAGTACTGCGAAATGCATCATCAAATACGTTGCAACTACTCCAAAGCTAGGTCTGTGGTATCCCAAAGAAAGAGACTTTACTCTCCTTGGATATTCAGACGCAGATTTAGCAGGTTGTAGAGTTGATAGAAAGAGTACTTCTGGTACCTGTCGATTGCTAGGCGACAAGTTGGTGTCTTTGTTCTCAAGGAAGCAAAGTACTATAGTTCTATCAACAGCAGAAGCAGAGTATGTGGCTCCTGGAAGCTGTTGTTCTCAAATTTTGTGGATAAGACAATAGCTAAGAGATTTTGAAATTGAAGAATCATGCACCGAGATCAAATGTGACAATGCTAGTGCCATCAATCTCACAAAGAATCCAATTCTTCATTCAATAGCAAAGCATATAGAAATCTAATGTCAATTCATTAGAGATCATGTTCAAAATGGAGAAGTTATGATTCAGTTCATTGACTCAAAGAATCAGTTGGCGGACATATTTACAAAGCCATTGGAGAAAAGCTTATTTGAGTATATTGCACCAGACTGAACATCATATCTCCTATCGAGTAAAGTCTGAAGGTGTTCAGACTCTGAATGTCCAGAAGCTACATCTGTAAGTTAATGCTTTCTAAATGAATGTGAATTTATTTAAGGATGAAATTTTGAAAAGGTACGTTGATTTTTGAATCGTAACTTGCCTATTTTATTTTTAGAAATTATTTTGAATTTTTTTATTTTTGGTAGTTTTTCATTTTCGAAAAAGGCAGTTTTATTTTTTCCTTTGTGACGTTTCGTATATCTCATTTCATTTGCTTTATATACTGTTGAAGTTCTTCTTCTCCATTTATGCTCACACAAACCCTAGAATACAAAAACTCTACTCTCTCACTTTTTCTCTTGAGTTTGATCCATAAAATTCTCACTTTTTTCAATGAGCGAGTTCGAGAAATCCCCTTCGACAGTGACAATGTCTTTCCAGAGGAAATCTTCTAGAATCGCGAACAGGGGGCCACAGGACATGCGAGAGGGTCCTATGCACTTTGACTTAACCGAGGAAGAAGATTCTTCTCAGCAGCAGCAACAACAACAACATTCTCAACAACGTCACTCTTCACCGCAAGCAGCTCAAGATCCCCCACAGCAACAAGTAGAAGAAGAGATCATTGAAGATGTTGAACTAGTAAGAACACAGAAACCCCAACTTAAAGCAAGGTGGTTCTGCAATGACTTTAATTGATGAATTTTTGCGAGCAAATGGTTATAAGAACGAAACTTTATTCTTAAATACTACAAAAAGGTTGGGCATTGCGCCTAAAGATTTGATAGCAAGCACTTTTGCCAACTTTCCAAGTGATCCGCGGTTTGGTGGTTTTAATCAGCCAGAGGGAAATGATGATGATGAGAGAATGTATACGCATTTCCAGCCTAGGATGGGTATTGCTGCAAATATTCGTGGAGAGGGAACGAGTTTATTCTGTTCTAAGAACCTCAGGAAGACCTTTTCGGAACTCTTGAAGAGAGGGGTAATGCATCCTCGAACTGTAGACTTTGATTTTCTGGATTCTTTGAAAGTGAACCTGAGGGAGAAGTTTGTTCTCCTTCAACTTGAAAAATTTTGCTCAAAGACTGAATTTGCTTACCTTGAATTAACTGCCTATTTCTATTCGAATCTATCTTTCTTAAATGTGATTAGATTTTCTTTCACGGTAAGGGACAAAGAGTTTGTGGTCAATGTGGACACTTTGGCGGATGTGATTGGTGTGGAAAGAGGGAGTTTCCAACCAATCAGTGTGTTTGTTGGTCACACAACATTGGCTCTTGTTCGGGACAGATTTACTGAAGGCATGATTTCTTATTCCAGAATGATTGCTTCTAATATTTTGCTACATAAGATTGTGATCGACTGCATCAGACCCAAATCCAATTTAAAAATTGATGTTTCTCACTCTGAAGCAAAGTTGATTTATGCAATCAACATTGGGTTTAAGTTCTCACTGCCTCACACTATCCTAATGCACATGTATAGGACAATTGTGAAGGACAAGGGGCAACTACCTTATTCTACGCTGGTCTCTCAACTGTTTCGACCCTTTCAAATTCAGTTTCCTGCATCTCTCTTTGTTTGAACCATTGCTCCAATGGTGATTGGACTGAAGATGGTTTTAAAAATGAGACTGAAGGAGCTTAATAAGGCATTGGAACGCCTGAAGGAGAAGTCCCCCGCCAAAACAAAACAAGACTCTGCAGTGAAGAAGAGAAAAGGCAAGGAGCCCATGAGCACACCAATTAAGAAGAGAAGAAACCTTATCTTGCAGGATGAAGAAGAAGATGAGGATGACATTACTCTCTCTGCCTTAAGAAATCTACGGAGCTTTGTTAGTTTTGAACAGTCAGAGGACAGAGAAAATAGAGAAGAGAGATGAGAAAGAAGAAGAGAAGTAGAAAGAGGAAGAAGAAGAGAAGCAAGGGAAGCTGAAGCAAAGGGTCAAGATGACTCTTTTGATCCAACATATGCTGCATCTTTGTAAGAGGATTCTAAAAAGACTTGGAGTGGAACTGCTGGAGAAGACCAAGAAAAACATCATTTGGATGTTGAAGCAGGGTAAGAACAAGAAGAGGAATTCTTTTCTCCACACGAAGGAACAGAGACAGGGGAAGCTGTTGACAAAAGAGGTATCTCTTCATCTGTTTTTACTAGTGATGTTAGTAGATATCCAGCAGATCCAAATGATGTCTATGCCTCTCAATATCCTGAAGAAGATGTTGAAGAATCCACTCCCAGTCCTGGTAATCGAACTACTGATGTTCCCTCACATTTCAATACTCCTGAAATTGATTCGGCTGGACCTAGTGCTACAACAAAACCAACATCATACTTTCAAAGGGTACTGGAAATCCTTTTGGGTTTGAAGGATAAGCAATATGGAATGAAGTGTGAGATCAAGTATCTCAAAATAGCTTTTCAATCAACTTCAGAATCTTTACATGAACATATACAAGCCCTGAAGCTTCAAGTGCAAGAAACTATAAAGGATAAGGATATTGAGCAACTGAAGGAGACTCTGAAAAAGCTAGAGGAGACTATCAAGTCTATGGGAGATTTCTAGATTGTTCGCATCCCAAACAACCCCGATTTTATCCAACTTTTTCACATCTTTCTCCATTTTTTTTTTGCTATTGACAAAAAGAGGGAGAATGTGTGCAGATTTTATTTATTTTTTATTGGTACTTTAACTTGGTACTGGTTTGGACTTTTGTTTGGACTAACTCTGATGTTGGACTTACTTTTGATTGTTGTTTTGGAACTTTTTGACGCTTGCAGCAACTCAGTTTATGATGCTGATTTTGGCTGGATAGTTATTTATCTTATTATGTTAAGGACTAATATGTTTTCTGTAGTTGCAGAATCGATGCTATCTAGGTCCTAATCAACTTATTTTTACAAGATATCATGTATTGCTTAAGTGTTGTTTTGCAAGTCAAAAGTTTTCAAATCTGCAGGAAAGTTTTGTCACCATAAAAAAGGGGGAGATTGTTGAAGAAAACTCATTTGCTGTTTTGAAGTTGACAAAATCTTTCTAAAGTCTAGTATGAAAACTCGAGACTCAAGTATCATAGTCTGAAGATTTCTGGACACTATAGTCAAAATCTGAAGACCGCCAGATTTTAGTCTGCCCTCACTGACAGATTCCAGACTGAAGAATGAAGACTTATCCAGATGCAGGATTATCTTCAAGGATTCGATTCGTATGGTTTATGGATAACGTTATGGCTGGATGTAACACCTACTTGCTTTATCATCTTTACTGGAAACAATTCCAATTTGAAGATCTTGTGAGAGGCAAGCAAACTTGGAAGGTTCTACCTATGGAAACCAAGATCTTGATTGTATGGGCAAGCAGGATTGACGGGCTTTTATCACAACTCTTCTAACGATTCGAGATCACCTTGATTGATTCTGTCCAACAAGTCGATTGGAAGAATTCCTTTGGAAAGTGCCAACGGTCTTAAAGGCATGAAGAGTATACAAGGAGAACTCGATAGTTGTTCGAAGTAGTGCGTAGAAGAAAAATTTCAAACTCTGAAGCTTTCTAGTTCCTTGCTATTTCATTCACTAAGCTCAAAGCTGTAAACAAAAGAGAGAAATTCTTGTGAGATTTTATGAGAGATCAGTAGAGACTCCTCACTGTGAAGTCGAGATCACACTTCTGTAAAATCTCTTTTGATTCATAGTGGAATCCAGCCAATAGGCTGTCAGAGCAGGAGAGTGGATGTAGGCTTAGTTTAAGCCGAACCACTATAAACCTTATGTTCCTATTCTCTTCCTTGAACTTTTTACTTTTATTCTTTAGCCTTACTTAATTGCTTAAAGCTGAATGCTTTTATAGTCTGTTATCTTCTAAAGGAAATTGATCACTTCTGAATTCTGCATAAAATCTTTTTACACCTATTCACCCTCCTCTAGGTGTTCATACTAGCCCTTACAGCTGCCGCCACCGCGTTTGGGACAGATTAGAGGGTATGTGCTGCAGAACGCACCGCAGGGTGGATAGCTCAGACCCTCAACCCAAGGGACAATGTATGCACTCACTAGAGGTCAGGCTGAGGACACGCCTGACGTAATTACAGGTATGGTTTAGTTGAATGACCATACTACTTACGCTTTATTCGGCCAAGGAGCAACTCATTCTTTTATTGCCGAGCAATATGTTAAGCTGATAGGATTAAGTCTTGTATTATTGGAGTCAGCAGTTAGCATATCTACACCGTTGAAGGATAAGGTGTTAGCTGCTTTGAGTTGTTTTGGTTGCAAGTTAGCGATTAGCGAGCGAGAGGGGAAAATAGACTTGTTAGTCCTAGCCATGTATGACTTTACTTTGATAATTGGCATGGACTGGCTCACCAAGCAACGAGCTAAGATGGATTGTTATCGTAAAGCGATTCAGTTTAACCCGTTAGGGGGTGAAAGTTTCGAGTTTGTGGGAAGTCAAGGAGGACCCTCGATTTCCTTGATCTCGTCGCTTGAGGCAACTCATTTGTTAGATGAGGGTTGTCAAGGTTACCTGGCAACTGTCGTGGATACGACAGTTGAGGAGCTAAAGATAGAAGATATCGTAGTGGTGCAAGAATTCCCAGATGTATTCCTAAAGGAATTGCCAGGTCTACCGCCAGAGAGAGAGATCGAGTTAGTGATTGAGATAGCACCCGAGACAGAGCCAATCTCTAAGGCTCTTTACCGGATCGCGTTGTCTGAGTTGAAAGAATTGAAGGTGCAGATGTAGGAGTTGTTGGATAAGGGATTCATATGTCCTAGTGCATCACATTTGGGAGCACCAGTTCTATTCGTAAAGAAGAAAGATGGTTTGTTACGTTTGTGCATCGATTATCGTCAACTCAATCAGGTGACGATCAAGAACAAGTATCCACTCCCGAGGATCGACGACTTGTTCGATCAATTACAAGGAGCGTCGATATTTTCTAAAATCAACTTGAGGACAGGATATCATCAGCTGAGAATCAGGAAGGAAGACATTCCAAAGTCAGCATTTCGTACTCAATATGGCCATTATGAGTTCACAGTAATGCCGTTCGGGTTGACGAATGCTCCAGCTGCCTTTATGGATCTGATGAACCGAGTGTTCAAGGAATACTTGGATCAATTTGTGATCGTGTTCATCAATGATATTCTGGTGTATTCAAAGTGTGATGAAGAGCATGAGAGTCATTTGAGGATGGTATTTTAGACTTTGAGAGTTCATCAGTTGTACGCCAAGTTTAGCAAGTGCGAGTTTTGGTTGACTTGTGTTGCTTTCTTAGGTCACGTGATTTCAGGCGAAGGAATCTCCGTGGACCCACTAATATTGAAGTAGTGATTAACTGGCCAAGACCGACTACAGTGATAGAGATCAGAAGTTTTCTGGGATTGGCACATTACTACAGAAGGTTTGTGGAAGGGTTCTCATCATTAGCGTCGCCATTGACAAGACTCCTGAAGAAAGAAGAAAAGTTTGTCTAGACAGACAAGTGCGAACATAGTTTCCAAGAGCTTAAGCAAAAGCTGACTACTGCACCTATGCTGACCATTCCATCTGGTCCTGGAAGATACGAGATCTATAGTGATGCGTCGTTCAGAGGATTGGGTTGCGTGTTGATGCAACACGGCAGGGTGGTTGCATACGCCTCTTGTCAGTTAAGGCCTCATGAATAGAATTACTCGACGCATGACTTAGAACTCACAGCCATCATTTTCGCTTTGAAGATTTGGAGATATTATTTGTGCGGAGAAAGGTTCCAAATCTTAACTGATCATCAAAGTCTCATGTACCTATTCTCTCATAAAGAGTTGAACATGAGACAGCGACGATGGATGGAACTTCGAAAGGACAACGACTGTAATATTCTATATCACCCAGGAAAGGTGAATAGAGTCGCCGACGCTTTGAGTCGGAAGTCTTCGGTCGCTCATATGCTGGTTCATGAGTGGAATTTAATCGAGAGAGCTCGAGATTCGGTGTTCAAGTTTGAGGTAGGCCACCTTTCGAATCTTATGGCCACCTTTAGAATTGAATCGGATGTTCAGATCATGATCAAGTTACTTCAGCCGATAAACCCAGATATTTAGAAGATTTTACAAGAGGACACAGATAATAGAAAAGTTGACTTTCAGATTTCTGAGGACGGAACACTGAGGTTTCGAGGACGTTTGGTTGTACCTAACGATGTAGAGCTTAGAGAGGAGATCCTATCAGAAGCTCATCGTAGCAGTTACAACATTCATCATGGCAGTACTAAGATGTATCAGAATTTGCGTCAACATTATTGGTGGTCTGGTATAAAAGCGGATATTGCCAAGCATGTCGCCAAGTGTTTGATGTGTCAGCAAGTGAAAGCACACCATTGCAAGCTGGGAGGACTTTTGCAACTTCTCGAGATCCCAGAGTGGAAATGGGAGCACATCATGATGGATTTCATGACCGGTCTACCAAAGAGTCAGAGAGGAAACGATTTCATTTGGGTAGTGGTCGATAGACTAACAAAATCAGCTCACTTCATTGCAGTACGAAAGGAACTGAGTTTGGATAGACACGCCGAGCTGTACGTGCGTTAGATAGTTCATCTACATGGGGTGCCGATGACGATAACTTCAGACCGAGACCCGAGATTCACGGCTGGTTTTTGGAAAAGCTTGCAGAGTGCTTTAGGTACGAAGCTGCAGTACAATACGACATATTATCAAACGGATGGCCAATCTGAGAGGACAATTTAAACCCTCGAAGACATGCTGCGAGCTTGTATACTAGATTTCAAGGGAAGTTGGGAAGAACAGCTTCATCTGATTGAGTTTACCTACAACAACAGTTATCGGTAGAGCATTCAGATGGCTCATTTTGAAGCATTGTATGGCAGAACGTGCAGAACGCCAGTATGTTGGGATGAAGTTGGGAAAAGAAATATCATAGGCCCAGAGTTGGTCCAACAGTTAGTGGATGTAGTCGCAGTTATCAAAGGAAGACTAAAGACCGCTCAAAGCCGACAGAAAAGTTACGTAGATAAGCGCCGAAGACCATTGGAATTTCAAGTTGGTGATCACATTTTTCTGAAAGTGTCACCGATGAAGGGAACTTCGCGCTTTGGCAAGAAAGGGAAACTGAGTCTGAGGTACGTAGGCCCATTTGAGATTCTAGAGAGGATCAGGATCCTAGCATATCGTCTTGCATTGCCGTCGAGACTAGTGCAAGTACACGACGTCTTTCACGTGTCAAAGTTAAGGAAGTATGAGCCTGACCCGACCCATGTGCTTAATTTCGAAGAATTGGACGTGGATGATAGAGTCTCATAAGTTGAAAGCCCGATTCAAATCGTGGATCAAAAAGAACAAGTTCTGCATACAAAGACCATCCTGTTGGTCAAAGTGGTCTGGCAACACCACGACACTAAAGGAGCAACCTAAGAGACTGAAGAGTCCATGAAACGTTTGTACCCCTACCTTGCTTAAGTATTGTAATGGTTTAAATTTTGAAGACGAAAATTTTATAAGAGGGGAAGAGTTGTGACATCCTATATTTTTCAGTTCTGCTTTCAATTAAATTAATCGGGCCTTTCATCGACGCGCCTATGGTGCTATTCTTGGAGCTAATCACTCCTGAGATAACTAGACTATCTGGGGAAGTCACTAAGGAATTTTAATGCATTAGACTTGAGAATTTGACCAGGAATCGACTACTCGACCGTGCTCATCTGCAGAGATCAGTATGGCGCAGTTAAAAGTCAATTAGAGATTAGAGATACGTCGGTTCGATAGAGATGTGTGGCTAAACGTGGGTGATTCCACTAAATTGCAAAATTCTCGTCAACCGGCATTAGACTGATTTTTCTATCGTTTTGGTACCCTGTGTCTGTATTTGAATCCTCGAGACTTTCACGACAATCGAGAGTTACCAATGTGTCGACGAGGTTCATTGTGGCTCGAAGAAGATCGACCACGGGTCATTTGCACTAAAAAAATTTCTAAAAGCTACTTGGTAGCCTAGGTCAGGCAAAAATCGCGCTGAATTGAAATTAATCGCGAATTTGAATCCGATTTTAGAAATTGAAAATTCTATCATGTCACAAGTCATTTTAGGAACATCGACTCAGTCTCCGAAGATTTTTCTGCAAACCGAAGTTTTGGCGGAAAAAGTTGATATAAGGCCGTTTTCGACCGGGAAATTCCGAAGATCGTTTTTGATAACGAAATTGGGATGCAAGTGGGATCAATTGGCGAGGAAAAATACCAATTGGATTGATGACTCGATAATGTAATTTTTAGGAGTCGATTTGAATTGATTCAAGGAGGAATTGACATCCAATTGAAGGAAATTCAATCAAAATTCGTAGCCCCCCATGGACACAACTCGTGGACTACTTCAAAGGCTTCTAGAAGAAGCAAATGGGCTGGAAATTAGCTGTGGAGACCAGCTGGATGTGGTGGGCCAAGATCAAGGGAGACAAGAAGATAAGAGAGACATTGGTGGCCCCCTCCAGCCCAAAACCGGGTCCCTCCTTCTTCCTCTCCTCCCACCATCGACCAACCCTCATCCTAGTAGCTCCATCCCAGGCCATCGTCTTGCTTCAACCGCAAGCCCAGGTGATCCCCAGAGTTGTTCGAGCTCGCCTCGCCGTTGCCGAAGCCGCCTAGAAGCTTGCCTTCACCCATCCAAGCCGCAGCAGTTCCACCAGTTCCGTCCCTGCCCATTTCGGTCCCAAGCTAGCACCGTTTAGCCCCTTTCTCGGCCAAGACCAAAACCACAACAAGTGGGTTTTTTAGCCTCTGTTGGGACTATTTTCAAGCCTTTCCGGACCCCGATAGGCGGCCCCGCTTTGAAGTTTATCGAGCCCCTCCGCTTCCCCGTCGATTTGATCCAAGCAGATTGCTTAACAAGTGAGTTTAACTCACTAATCCTCGCTTAGTAAGTTAATGACGTTTAAGGGTTGATTAGTTTAGACTGAGTTAAATTAGGTGGATAGTTAGAATAGATTAGTAATTTAATTAATCATTATTGCATGTTAGGTGGTTAGAGTAGTGTAATTAGGGCTTGACAAGCTCTAGTATTTATCTAGAGTGGTTTGGAAATTTTCCGGGCTCGTCTCGACTTTCAACTAGGCTTTACGGGCCTAAGTTGCTATTTTTGGCATTTATTAATTATTTTTCGTAATTATTTATTTATTTATTTATTTTTCGAAAATTAGACCGAAATAGCCGGTGACCGGAGTTTTATGCTGATTGCAATGGTGTGATATGTTTATTTAATTGAGTTCTAATTTGTGCTGATTGAGTGTGATTGTGATTTTAGGAATTTATTCCAAAATTTATTTAATTTTAGTAATTAATTGGAAAATAATCGAGCGTCGGTTTACAACGCCAAAAATATTTTGAAGGACCATATAAAATGGTGGGATTTGTAAAGAGGAAAATATTATATTTTGGCTAAGGCCGACCGTGTACCCACACATGATTATTTTCATCACAAATGATAAAAATGATGGTGAGAACAGTATACTATATCAACCTACGGGCGATATGTCAGCTTAGCGCAAGCAGTATACTTTATCAACTTAGAGTGAGCATAATGGGTATACTATATTAGCCTACAGGTTCAATACATCAGCTTAGAGTAAGCAATATACCGATATACTATATCAACCTACGGGCTCTGATATGTCAGCTTAGCGCGAGCAGTATACCTAGCAGCTTCTGGTGAGCATTATTAGTATACTATATCGGCCTACGGGCGATATGTCAGCTTAAAGCGAGCAGTATACTATCTATTTATCAGCTTAGTGCCAGCTATACTATCTATTATCAGCTTAGAGTGAGCAGTCCTCCCTATGATCGAACTTTATAGATAGTATTGATTGAGATGACCGGAGAATGGTCTTGATGACATGGAATCAACTAAGTCGATTGATCGATGATTCAATCTAAGGAGATGAGTTGAATGGTGAAGTGATTAATTGGATTGTTATTTGAATTTTAACGACTTGTAGGAAGGAATCGAGGCCAAGGTAACTCCTTTGACTCATGATTGTGCCTAGGCAGCCCTCATGGCATTTTTTCTTCCTAGTCGAGTCTCACCTCGTTGTGGGATAACTTTTCAGGTCCCTAGATAGCAGCTCCTTCTAAGTATTTTGGACAACCGAAGAAGAACATAGAACAGAAGTACTATATTCCGATTCATGGGCACCCTAATGGATTAGAGTACGAACTGGTGAAGTCCATAATCTAGGTTGATATGGGTCTACCCAAAAAAGGTGCCCCATCAATACAGAGTGTGGTATCACCAGGATCGTACTGGAATGAGAGATGGCCTCATACCGAAATCTGAGATACCTCTGTACGTGATGGAGGTTGCTTTTGGAAAGGGCACTGCAGACCCTCCAGGTGGTTCGGTGATACATCCGATGGACCCTGACCTTGAAGATCTAGGATCTCCTGTGTATTCGGCAGTAAGCTCCAGTTGGAGTGTGGATGGAGATGAGGAGGAGGATGAGGACCCATAGTTATTTGGAAACCCCACCCCTGTTTCGTAGACTTTGTGAATAGAGTTGTTTGTATGGCATATATGACTTGACTTGTTATATATATATATAGACACACACACACACACACACACACATAAGTGTGTTGTGAATATTGGTTTAAAAATTATGGCCCTACTTTCCTATTCCATTGTGTTGTTGTTTGAGGATTATTTATATGCTTCTGCATGTACATTAAAATGAATGGGTCGGTGATGTGTCCTGAGACGTCGCTAATTAATCAACCGCAGAGGGATGGGCACATGCTTAGAGGATCGGGCGTGACATTAATGACCTTGCATCAAAATGTCAGCACTAAACGAGGTTTAATAGATAAGAATTCTACTTACTTGTGGCATAAATATTTGAGTCATATATCTAAGGAAAGAATGCAAAGATTAGTGAAGAATGAAATTCTTCCAAACTTTGATTTTATTGACCTTGAAATGTGTATTGATTGTATTAAAAGTAAACAAACAAAACACACTAAGAAATGTGCCACAAGAAGCACAGAGCTTCTTGAAATTACACATACTGATATATGTAGTCCTTTTGATGTTTCATCTTTTGTTAGAGAGAGCTATTTTATCACATTTATTAATGATTTTTCACGTAGTGGTTACATTTATCTATTGCATGATAAATCTTAATCAATGAATGCAGTTGAGGTGTATATTAAAGAGATTGAGAGACAATTAGATAAAAAAGTGAAATAGTAAGGTCGCATAGAGGTGGAGAATATTATAGAAATTTGCTAAATTTCTTGAAAGATATGACATTTGTGCTCAATACACGATGCCAGGTACAAAATGGTATAGCGAAAATGCGTAATCATACTTTAATGGAAATGGTTAAATGTATGATGAGTCATTCATCTTTGTGGATGTATGCATTAAAGGCTTATATGTATTTATTAAATAGGGTCACTAATAAAGCAATTTCAAAGACTCCATTTAAACTGTGGAGGGAAAGGAAACCTAGTTTATGACACCAGCATGTTTGGGGTTGTCCTGTAGAAGTAAGAATTTACAATCCACATAAAAAGAAATTGGATTTGAGAATGACCAATGGTTACATCATTAGTATGTAGAGAAATCCAAAGGATATAGATTTTATTATCCTAATCATAGTACGAGAATTGTTGAATATGGAAATGCTAGGTTTATTGAAAATGGCAATATCAATGGGAGTGAAAGACTGTGTGATGCTTGCATTCAAGAAGTAAGGGTAAAAGTTCATATACTCAAAACTTTTAACATTGTTGTCCTTAACATTATAGTTGAACCCAACAATAATCAAGAACAATAAATAAATGATCAAGCACTCCATAATGAAGATATCAATATTGAACTTATAGTAGTTGAGCCACAAGAAAGAACATTAAGAATATCTTGACGAGAAAGAAGGTCGGCTAATTATAATGATTATGTGGTTTATTTATAAGAGTAAAAAATTGACTTTGGAACTGGAAACAATCCGGGTTCATTTTCTCAAGCCATAGCATGTAAAGATTCTAATGAATAGTTTAATACCATGGAAGAAGAGTTAAAATCTATGCATCAAAATCAAGTCTGAGACCTTATTAAATTACCTAAAGGATGTAAAAAGGTTGGGTGGAAATAAGTCTTTAAGACCAAGCACGATTCCAAAGGCGATATCAAATAGTATAAAGCTAGACTTGTTGCTAAAGATTTTTACTTAGAAAAAAGGCATTAACTATAAGAAGTCGTTTTCACCGATCTCCAAAAAAGGCTCACTTAAAATCATTATGACTTTAGTGGCCATTATGACTTAAATTACACCAAATGGATGTCAAAATAGCATTTCTTAATGGGAATTTAGAAGAAGAGGTTTATGTGGACCAACTCGAGGGCTTTTTAGTTAAAGAAAATGAACATATGGTGTGTAAACTAAAGAAATCAATATATAGACTTGAACAAGCTTCCCAACAATAATATCTTAAGTTAATGCTACTATAACTTCATATGGATTTAAGAAAAATATCGTTGATCAATGTATATATATGAAGGTTAGTGGAAGCAAGTTTATTTTTCCAATTCTATATATTGATGATATTTTGCTTGCTATTAATGATCTTGGTTTATTAAATGAAACCAAGAGGTTTCTCTTCAAAAATTTTGAAATGAAGTATATGGGAGAGGCAATGTATGTGATGGGAATAGAAATAGTTTGTAATAGATCACAAGAATTGTTAGGGTTGTCTCAAAAAGTCTACATTTAGAAAATTTAAGAGAGATTCAATATGGATAAATTTTCGGCAGAATTAGTTCCAATTCAGAAAATGCAACAAATTTAGTCTTATGTAATGTCCGAAAAATGAATTGAAATGAGAACAAATGAAAAGTATTCCTTATGCATCTATTGTTGGAAGCTTAATGTATGCTCAAACTTACACTAGACCAGACATTAGTTTTACAATCAGAATGCTAGGCAGATATCAAAGTGATCCTAGATTGGATCATTGGAAAGCTGCAAAGAAAGTTCTCAAATACTTACAAGGAATGAAGAGTCAATTGCTCACTTATAAAAAAATTTGATCATCTTGAGGTGATTGGACATTCAGATTCAGACTTAGCCGAATGTGACAATATAAAAAAAATCAACGTTTAAGTACTTGTTTCTTTTTCCCAGAGGGGCACTATCATGGAAAAGTGCAAAGCAGTCAATTATTCCTGCATCTACTATGGAGGCTGAATTTGTGGCATGCTTTGAGGCCACTATTCATGGATTATGGCCGTGGAACTTTATGTTCAGAGCTTGTGATTGTCAACACTATTGCCAAGCCACCGAAAATTTATTATAATAACTTCACAACAGTTTTCTTCTTAAAGAATGACAAGTATTTTAAGAGCACTAAGCATATGGACATCAAATACTTGTCTATTAAAGAAGAAGTTCAGAAATAGAGAGTGTCAATTGAGCACATTAGTACCAACCCTATGATAGCAAATCCCTTAAAAAAAGGACTGCGGCCTAAAACATTTAATGAACATGCTGAAAGGATGGACATTATTGGACGTCATTAATGATTGTATTATGATTACATTAAGTTTATGTATTTAACACTTTGAACTCAATTATGTGTTTATGATATTTCCTATTTTCTATTTAGTATACATTGTGGAAATAGATGAGTGTTAAATAGGATAGTTTCTAATAGAGATATTATGGCTAGAAAATTATTGTACTTCTCATTTATGGATCATGTTAAGTAGAAAGCTATGTTGTAGTATGCGGAAGGGAATATTGTCATGCCCCGAACCTCGAGCGCGCGCACATCCCTCGGTGGTCGATAAAATTGCGACGTCCCAGGACGCGTTGTCGACCCATTCATTTCATTGCACATGCGGAAGCGTATAATAAATCCTAGACAACACAGATATGAGATAGAAAAGCAAGAAACAAATTTCACAAGAAAAGCAAGAAACAAATTTCACAAAACACTTTTATAAACACACTGAGTTTATATACAAAAGTCTACAAAAAGATCGGCTCTCAAAAAGAAATTACCCTACGACCTACTAGTCGGACACATTCACCGATCCTTCGGACTCCACCTCCACAGGCTTCAAGGGCGTCGAGTCCTCCACAGCCCCATCAGGAGGGTCAGCTGCACCCTCGCCCAGAGCGGCGTTGACCGCAACGGCGGGGATATCAAATCCCTGAAGGGGACCTACCCTATACCCATTGAGTCCATCGCGAAACGACGCCCTGAATCGATGAGGTACCCTCTCAGGTAGGCCCTCATCGATCCAGACAGTGGTCACCACCAGCTCATAGACCCAATGACTCCCGGGAATAGGGACGTTTATGCTCGCTTAGAAATAGCCCGAGGCTAACCAAAACGTTCCGAAGGAACCGCCATCTAAAAAGAATGAGCCCACGACGGGCTGAGACAACGTCTCAGTAAGTTCACCCCCTAAGCTCCGACTAGGAAGAAAATACGCTTAGAGGCGTCCTAACCACACAACCACACAACCAGTCAACCACACAGCCACACAACCACACAGCCATAGAGACTTACCTCGTCTCAGATCCTCCCTTCATGTCAGCACAATTCATATCACATACGTAAGTAGTAATAAAATTCAATCAATTGTAACGCCACATCTCATATCTCACACAACCACAAGGGTCCCGATTATAAAGCTAAATCGTTATGACACGTCCCATACCGTGCCACACGATTTTGTTCCATAATCAGGCGCGGTTAAGACACTCAATCATGCGTTCCAAATTTATCACGGCCCAATGGGCACAACCTACTCGACGTTCGGCAGTCTTCTGGCGTAACTAGGCATCGTCTCACCCCATTAAGCGTGGCAACATCTACACGAGATGGCAATCCCGAAGGAGCATCGGTCCAGAATCTACTGCGATCGGTATTCATTGACCAAGGGCATCCCATATAGGGGCAGCATCCACCCGACTCGTATCGGGGACGGGTTCTCATATCCATTCATGCACCCATCTAATCCCGACCAAGATATCATGCTTTGCACTCAAATGTCCCAATTATTATAATGTACTTGGCCCATTTTCTTCGTATTAAAAACATACGGTAAAATAATCGTGAGTGGGTACACGGTCGATTTGAACCAGAAAATTGATATCCTCACTTTTAAAATCCCACTGTTTGATATAGTCTTTAAAAATAATTTTTGATGTCAAAACCCAACACCCGGTAATTTCTAATCAATTACCAAAATTTCATAATTTTGAAATAAATACTCAAAATCACAATCACCACTTAATTTGCACAAATTAACATTCAATTGCATAAGCTAAGCATACCACCGCAATCAGCACCAAATTCCGGTCACCGGCTATCCCGGTATAATTTTCGAAAAATATTAAATAATTAAATAAATTACAAAAATAATCAAATAATGCAAATTAAATTCAATAAATGCTAACCTAGGCTGGAAATACTAATCTAACCACCTAAACAGGTCTAGAAAATTAATGAACCTATCTAGATAAATACTACAATCTATTTAGCCCTTAATTAGTCTATTCTAACCACCTAACATGCATAATTAAGCAATTAAATCACTAATTTAAACTGATTAACCACCTCATCCATACTTAGTCTAAACTAATTATCTACTAAACGTCATTAACTCCCTAAGCAGAGTTTAACAAGTAAACTCATTGGTTTAGTAGGCCGGTGAGTCCACAGCGACGGCGACGCGCAGGCGAGTGATAAACAAGCCTGTGGTGACACCAAGCAAGGTCCGGATGGAGCCTAAAATGGACCTAGAAGCTCTCATCCCTTGCTGAACTTTGGCCTCTGTCCAAGGGCCGAAGGGGGCTGGTCGGGGCTTGGCTTGGGCTTAAACGAGCCAGGCAGGGCGACGACGGCTGCAGTAGCTCCTGTCGGTGGTTCCGGCAGGTCTAGGCGACTTGGGGAAGGCGAATGGTGGCTAGACGACGAGCACGACAGCTCGGGATGGCGGCCTAGGCTCGCGGGTGAGCAAGCATGCGAGCGGCGACGATGCAGCGTGCGGGCGGTAGCAACGGCTCAAGCGGACGGCGCGGGGGCGCTGGACGGCGGCAGGGGGCGGTTGATTGGCAGGGGGAGTGTTGGTTGGCTTTCCTCTAGTTCTTGAGCTCACTAAAGGCTTCAACAATGGATAAAGGAGCTGCAAGAAGGAAGAGGATGGCCGCTCATTGAAGGGGACCACTATTTGGCCTCCAAGTCAACACAAATATCCCAATTCCTCATTGCTTGGCCCCCACTTGATCAGCCCTATCCACAGCAGCAATTTCTTCACCAATGCTTCTCATTAAAGCTATTCAAATGGTCCAAATGTTGCCCACCCCCTTGGCCTACGAATTTGGACATTTCCCTCTTCAATTTCATTCAATCCTTCTCCAATTGAGCTCAATTTGGCCCCCATAAAATCAGCCAAGGTGCAATCATCCATCTCATGATTTTTCCTCGTCAATTGAACCAACTTGACGGCCAAAAATGCGACAAAAAACAGCCCTCTAATTTTCCTGGTCCAAAACAACACAACTTTGATTTTCACCGAAATCTTGCGTTTGCTGAAAAATCTTCGGAGGATGAGTCGACATTCCTAGAATGAATCGTGACATGATAGAATTTTCAATTTCTAAAATCGGGTTAAAATTCGCAGTTAATTTCAACTGAGCGCGATTTTAGCATGACCTAACCTACCGAGTAACTTTTAGAAATTTTTAGTGCAATTGACCTATGGTTGATTATTTTCGAGCCACATTGTACATCTTCGACTCATTGGCCACTCTCGGTTGTCGTGAAAATCTCAAGGTTTCAAATACGGGCATAGGGTACAGAAATGACAGAAAAATTAGTTTAGTGTCTTTCGACAAGAATTTTGAAATTAGGTGGAATCACCCACACTTTAATCATATACCTCAATTGAACCAACCTATCTCCGATCTCCGATCGATTTTGACAGTGTCGTATTGACCCTTGCATATTAACACGGTCGAGTAGTCGATTTATGGTCGAATTCTCAAGTTTATTGTGTTAAAATCCCTTAACGACTTCACCAGATAGACTAGTTATCCCGTGAGTGATCGGCTCAGGGAAAAGAACTATAGGCACGTCAATGAAAAGCCCGACTCATTCAATTGATAATAGAATCAGAAAATCAGGATGTCACAAATATAACATACTATCGCCATGACTCACATTAGTTTTCTTTACTTAATTGTGATTATTATGTTATAGTAAAAAAAAAATAGTATATGTTATTATGCACATTATGGTCTTTATTAAACTATGAAAGGAATGCCATATGGGTCAAATGGGAGAGTGTAAGAATTATTGTGCGATCCACATGATTTTATTAATTATGGTTTAATAAATATTTAAGAGCTAAAACGTATTGGCTATAAGAAGTTTTAATCTTCATGAAATGAAAAGATGCAATCCTTATGAGGAAGTTAGGGCTCTTATGAAAAGACATGAAGGTAGAATGTGCTTTGATAGAAGGCATATATTGATAGCCTATATAAATAGAATCTAGTCCTCTCTTCCACCCACGACGTGAAACGTGAAAAAAAAACATTGTATTTTGTCCTCCATCAGACAGAATATATTAAGGAAAAGTGGGTTAAGGGAGAAAAATCGGATTTATGCGCTTCTTTAGTTTTCCATAACAACTACTTCAAGAGAATCGCTAGGGATAAAGGTATGTTATGATCCCTCTTATCATGAAAATCATAAAGATCAAAGATCCTGTGTTTTTGTATTTTTCGCATTATATAATTACGTTTTCTGCTTACACCAAGCGCCACATATTTAGCTTCACAGTTAATAGAGCAATTGTACGTTGTTTCTTTGAATACCAAGATACTAACATGTATCCCATTAATTAACATGTTCTTGATGTGTTGTTCTTATTAACTTTACGTCCA
The DNA here is from genome assembly GCA_014182365.1 of Eucalyptus tenuipes. NCBI lineage: Eukaryota > Viridiplantae > Streptophyta > Magnoliopsida > Myrtales > Myrtaceae > Eucalyptus > Eucalyptus tenuipes. The sequence goes on along the minus strand of CM024546.1, from coordinate 14,039,582 downwards.
ACAAGGTTAGCTTCTAAATATCCAACAAGTGTTAAATCTGAACCCTTTTGGATATCATAATCCTAGCATAGAATAAGTTCCAACACATTTGATAATTCTTTTGACAGCAAAAAGATGTGATTCCCTTAGATCAGTTTGGAATTGAGCACACATACATACAATAAGAAGAATGTCAAGTCTAAAAGCAGTAAGATAAAGTAAAGAGCCAATCATACTTCCATACACCTTTTGATCAACCTTTTTACCCTATCATCTTTATCAAGTTTGGATGAATAGGACATTGGAGTCTCTGTCTTTCTACTATTCTACAATCCAAACTTCTTCACTATCTCTGAGGCCTACTTTCCTCGGCATGTGAAAGTACCATGTCCTTAGTATAATTAGAATTCATAGACATAATTTAGATAAAATTGCATCTAATGCACTTCATATAGTTTAATTTTTTGTTAAACAAGAAAAAGAAAAAACGAAAAAAGAATCAGTTACAATTGCATGATATTTAGAAATTATGTTTAGTGTATGCATATTTTTATTAACATCTTGCATATATTAGGAAATTAGTAGTAGTAAGGTTGTCCTTTGCTATGCATTCAGTTTAGCTCTATTTCTAGCAATTTATTTGTTTATTTCTTTGATTAATTGAATGTTAAATTATTGATACCCACCCCACTGTGGACGCGTTGGTTTGGGCCTTTCCCCCTTTAATTGCGGAAGGGGGGATGTTTAAGTCACCGCGTGCGCATATAGCACAACTTAAGCGGAGCACCGTGGGAGGTGGGTCCCCGCACCAGTGTTCCCTGGGGGTTTATGCCAAGCACTCGCAGTGAGGCGATTCCTCCAATTCCAAAAAAAAATAAAAATTATTGATTGTGCACCCACATAATCACCAATTGCATGTTAGTGGTTTAGACTTAAAATTGACTATGACTAGCAAAAGATTTTGAATATAAAAAGAAAATGTACTGAAAAAGCGTCAAATTTATCTAGCATAATCAAGTCATCATCCTCATATCTATGATATCTTTGGTTCATGACAGTAAAGTGCCCTCCCACACTTCACTTAAGAGTCTAATTGACATTCCAATTACTTATAAGTGATAGCTTCTCAATAAATTGATTAAATTAAAACCCAAAAGTTGTTGTTAGTATGAGTTTGGGATAGTCCACACTAAATCTTTTGGCTTTGTAATCCATTAGTTTTCCTTTCGGTGATTCACTTTTGGAAAGGTGGCAACAAAATGGAACATTAATTTTTTATATAGCTCCTCACCTTGATTTAGATGCCATTGATCAATGTAAATGCGATGAAAATAAAACTTTGTTACTGTTGCTTGTTGCAACGGCGATGAACGTTTGTTTTCGTGAATGTCAATCATCATCGTTGTCATCACCTTAGTCTGTTCTAGTCTTGCTTGGACATGATCACACTGATATCTCGTCACTATAAGATGATCAATGGTGACGAAACATATGTTCATCGCATTTGGTCTCTCAATGGCAACGGAATCTGCGCTTCATCGCCATTGCTTAGCCTATGGCGATGAACTTAGTTTTGATCGCAAGAAGATATCGATGGCGACAAAATTATTTTCGTCGTAGGAAAATCTCACCATATCCTTAATCTATTGTAGTGTACCGAGACTTCCTATAGCTCCATTTCGTGGGTGATTGCTATCATCAATCATTTATAGCTCCTTGCCTTGACGAATGGATCGTTCCTGACTTTCCGGGCACAAGTGAGAATGCTTGACAGCGGCATTATGTTTGTGTTCTTTTAGGGCGAACACCGCGTCATATCATATTCGATCCCTTGTGTGAATACAGAATTTCATAGAATGGTGTTAACGTGACGTACACCAGCATGGTCTCTTCTATTTGTCTAATGCACATGCACTTCGATTATGAATATACGTCACAGCAGACATGCGAGGGGTCGTGCGGTGTGTTTGAGAAGAGTCACGTGACAAATCCCCCAATTGCTCGTGAGGAAGGATGAGGTTATAAATACAATTCTAATGGTTTACAATATTGATTTTGAATAGGGTTAATACCACGAAAATCTCCAAATTAGTACTCCTGTGACAAATTTACTCAAAATAATTATTTTGACTATCAAAAATCTTAAACCGGTACACTTGTGATAAATTTATTTTCTGTCAATTTATGTTAAATTTTATCATCAAATTATTAAGTTTGATGACATGTGATAGTTAAGAGATGTACTAGTTTAGGATTTTACCCTACCATCAAACTAATTTTTTGCCCTTTGTTTTTTGTAGTATCAATCCAATCAAATACAAAATTAAATAGGGTAAACTTATCACAAATATACTAATTTCATATTTTTAGTTGACAAAAAAATAGTATGGGGTAAATTTATCATCAATATACTAGTTTGAGATTTTTTATGATAAAAAAATTAGTTTGAGATGGATCTTTTACTGATATATCAGTTTAGGGTTTTTTGTAATATTGACCGTTAGAATAAAACGTGGTAGACACTTGCCGGTTGATTGAATAAAGACTTATTTGTCATATCATATTATAACTATTGTTAAATCAGCTACATACCCGTAGACACTAAAGTTAAAGAGGATTAATTTAAGACGCGAATTTACTCGCTCCAATAAATGTCACCTCATCACATTTAGTATTTTAATGGCCAAGACGTACCCTCATCTCTAAATTTTCTTTTATATCGGTTTTTTTTAAATAAAAAAAAATTCCCCCCTGTCACTCTCTCCCTTCTTTGTCTTCTTCCTCCTTCCCACCAAGCCCAACGATTACACAGAACCCTCTGCTTCGTCGTCAACCTCCTCGCGCCCCTCCCCTTCCTCGCCCCACGTCGCAGCCGCGCCTCTAGCCGTCAACCTCTAGTGTGATACCTCCTCGGCCACGTCTCTCTCTCTCTCTCTCTCTCTCTCTCTCTCTCTCTCTGTGGAATGTGAGGAAGGCAATCTTCATGTGAACGACCGCTGGAGTAGATAGTGACATGGTGGTGGTGAGCGGTGCGATGGAGGAGGATGGGGCTAAGCCACGAAGAGAAAGAGGGGACGAGTAGCTAATAACTCTATAAAAATAGAGTTATTTTACCTATTCTAGGCAACAATTAATGTGATATCTATAAGAAAATATTTGGATTTCCTTCTGATTATTCGAATTTTCCTTGTTTATGCAGGATAATGAGATACGGAGAAGATAAGGAAAAGAATGGCAAAATTGCGGAATTCAAATCAAGCAGCAGTGGAAGATAGATATCAAATCAAAATCCTCTGATTTACTCCCTGATTTTGTGCGCAATTGCTTGGAGATAAGGATCTGGGATATATCCTATAAATAGGAGGAGAGGGCAGCTAGGTTTTAAGCTAGTTTTTCTGCTAGATTGTTTTTCATTGTTCCGAGAGTTTTTAAGTATTTTGAAGAGAAGACAAAAGTTGTGACAGAATTCTTGTTCTTTGATTCAAGATGCTGAGTTTGATTTATATTTTTATTTCTTCATCTACTATGTTCTAATTTTCTTTTGTTAGGGCTACGATGTAGCCTAACCATGATGATGTTAATTTCATGATTTTTGTGTTTTGCAATTGATTTCAATCATGTGAGTTATATATTATTGTGCGTAATGCTTTTGAGTGACTGGCCACCACTTGAATGATCGATGTGCATGTTTGAGACGAGAAGTGATAAGATGCAATTGTTCATTATAATATATAACCATGAATTAAACGTGGATAAAAATATACTGTGTTATTTGTGTAGCTTTCGGTGATAAGGTGATCCAAAAGACTCATTGTAAATCGGGAATGTTCATAGTTTTTAATGCACTTATGTTTATTTTAATTCACATAGAGATATAGTGGATTAATAAACTGAGTAGGTTTGCTATACCTAGAGATAGGATAGTAAATAGGTTAGGAAATTCCGCTATCATATGTTTGATATCGTTCTTGTACTCACAACAATCTAAAATTCATATCTAATGGTTATGGTGAAATCGGATGCTCTAACATATTTATCTGATTGATTTACTGCATTTAGTCTTTCAATTTTGTTTTTAATTTGTTCACAAATATATTTTGATCTGTTAGATAAATTTTAGAATTAATCTATTTTAGTATTTAATTAGTTTATTAATCATCGATCTCCGTGGGACGATATTCTTTCTCATCATTATATTACTTGTTTGACACGTTCACTTGCGTGTAGAATTTTACGAACAAGTTTTTGGCGCCGTTGCCGGGGATCGAACCCGGGTCTCCCGCGTGACAGGCGGGGATACTCACCACTATACTACAACGACCTATCAAATTATATCATTGTCCCATGCCCTATGAACACGTTGATTTTCTTTTTGGGATAAAAAATTATTTGAGCTTGATAGAAATTTGGGAGGAATGATGGAGTATGAAAAAAAAAAGGAGCAAAAAAAAAAAAAATGATTGCTATGGTTGTTTGAGGTGTATTATCAAAAAAAAAAAAAATTGCTTTTATGGTTCCCTATCCAACTTTCAATTGAGTGAGCCTTTTGGATACTCAATGGGTTGGAAATTTTCATGTTATATTATAAGGGACTTTGGGAGAAACTCCACCATAAAGCAATTCAAAAGCAATTCAAAAAAAAAAAAGAAGAAAAGAAGGAATGATGATATATGGTGGCAGAAAAATTATCTTGAAGGAGTGAAATTGGACAGTGACATTGGCTCTAATTAGGTCCTAGAAATCAACGTGTTGATGGGTGATTTGAGCTTAAAATTACCGTTATCTCACCTTTAGCCCAGTCTTACATTACAACCCGAGAAAAGTCCTATTGATTTTTGGTTGGATGATTAGCTTACATTAGTGGAGAGAGGAATAAAAAGCAAACCTATGAGATTTGGTCATAATTATTGAGAATTTATGAGAGATTGCATATAAATGTGAATTTATCTGGATTGCATATAATTCGAAAAAGATGAGGACTCACACACACACTTGGATCATATAGTTAGAATTGGTCTTAACTTATAAATCGATTTCAATGTTTGGATGAAATTTGTGTTTTTCTTTGAATTGTGAGTTTGAACAATTATGGAAAGATTTCATGGAGGAGGTTGTTAGCTTGAATATGTGTTATGTCTTGATTTTGCTCGAGGACTAGCAAAAGGTTAAGTTTGGGGTTTGATAACTCTATAAAAATAGAGTTATTTTACCTATTCTAGGCAACAATTAATGCGATATCTATGAGAAAATATTTGGATTTCCTTCGATTATTCGAATTTTCCTTGTTTATGCAGGATAATGAGATACGGAGAAGATAAGGAAAAGAATGGCAAAATTGCGGAATTCAAATCAAGCAGCAGTGGAAGATAGATATCAAATCAAAATCCTCTGATTTACTTCCTGATTTTGTGCGCAATTGCTTGGAGATAAGGATCTGAGATATATCCTATAAATAGGAGGAGAGGGTAGCTAGGTTTTAAGCTAGTTTTTCTACTAGATTGTTTTTCATTGTTCCGAGAGTTTTTTTAAGTATTTTGAAGAGAAGACAAAAGTTGTGACAGAATTCTTGTTCTTTGATTCAAGATGCTGAGTTTGATTTATATTTTTATTTCTTCATCTACTATGTTCTAATTTTCTTTTGTTAGGGCTACAATGTAGCCTAACCATGATGATGTGAATTTCATGATTTTTGTGTTTTGCAATTGATTTCATTCATGTGAGTTATATATTATTGTGCGTAATGCTTTTGAGTGACTAGCCACCACTTGAATGATCCGATGTGCATGTTTGGCGAGAAGTGATAAGATGCAATTGCTCATTATAATATATAACCATGAATTAAACATGGATAGAAATATACTGCGTTATTTGTGTAGCTTTCGATGATAAGGTGATCCAAAAGACTCATTGTAAATCGGGAATGTTCATAGTTTTTAATGCACTTATGTTTATTTTAATTCACATAGAGATATAGTGGATTAATAAACGAGTAGGTTTGCTATACCTAGAGATAGGATAGTAAATAGGTTAGGAAATTCCGCTATCACATGTTTGATATCGTTTTGTACTCACAACAATCTGAAATTCATATCTAGTGGTTATGGTGAAATCGGATGCTCTAACATATTTATCGATTGATTTACTGCATTTAGTCTTTAAATTTTGTTTTTAATTTGTTCACAATTATATTTTGATCTGTTAGATAAATTTTAGAATTAATCTATTTTAGTATTTAATTAGTTTATTAATCATCGATCTCCGTGGGACGATATTCTTTCTCATCATTATATTACTTGTTTGACACGTTCACTTGCGTGTAGAATTTTACGAACAGTAGCTGACCGATTGCAATCTTATTAGAATTCAACGCAAAATCACAAGGAAATAGAGCACAAAAGCGAGAAAGAGAATTTCAGACATAATGTTTTATTCTAATCCACCCTTAAATTAGGACTATGTCCAATAAATAATTTCACTATAATTAATATCTCGCACATCTCTGTTATATTTCTTAATTCTATTATTCTAGTGGCACTTTCGTGCTGTCTTATCAATTGAGAGTGTTAACCACACTCCCAACAAACCAGCATGCTGGGGGGGTCTTTGTATGAAAAGTGAGCGAAGGAGGGAACATCAAACCTGGTCCGAGCTAAAAAGAGAGGAAGAGAGGAGAGAACCTGTGGCTTTGATTGTTTGGTCGTTGTGGTGTTTCAACGAAGGGGCCATATCTGCAAAGTGATAGTATTTTAACTGACGTGGATGCATCTGAACCTTCCATTTAAGATGTTAATATGTAACTCGTCGAAGAGGATTAAAATCGAAATGTAAATTTATCGCCCTAATATTGGAGTATTTCAATCCATCATATTTCTTGGCCCAAGGATCGATTACTGCTTTTTATTAAATCATTTTATTGCTTCAATAATTATTGTCGGTCGAAGATATCTTTGGGCACAACAGCGGTGGTACAAGGTATCACTTCATTCAAAATTCACCCAAACGATGTCTCAGACGATCTTCACGCTGCGACCAATCGGAGCACGACACGTCAGGGACCTAGGCTCCTGCGCGGGTGCTCTTCATTCAGCACTTTCAAAGCCTTGTCGAGAGTGGCAAATCTGCCATTTTTTGGCTGGTGAGACTTGATGCAGAGGAGCAAGACTCGTGGGGAATTCATCCACGTTCGATCACGTGGACGTGTTTATTGAGGGATGCCCATGAAGGCCCCACCTTGTTAGCTTGAAAGCACACATCTCCCAAACCCCACTTGACTCCGACCCGACTGGGAAATTCACAGATCCCTGTCTCTAAAATTTAAATGGCTTCCATTGCTTATGGTTTTCATAAGAGCTGTTCGATCAAAATTGAGATTCTATTTATTTCGCGAAAAATAAATTATTTAAAAAATATTCTTAAAAATGATCGTTCATAACACTTGAAATAATTAATCACTAAACGATATTTTTATTATTGACAACAATTTATGTTTGAACATTTCCATAGATAATTGAAATTGTTTTGGTTCATCCATTTTATAAGCAATAAAAGTTATCATTTTTTTTGAAAAAATATATACTTTTCAAGTCATTAATTTTTCACCAAACAAACACGCTATAAGGATCCATTTCTTTCTCGAAAATAAATTATTTGAAAAATATTTTCCTAAGAATGATCAGTAATATCGCTTAAAATAATTAGTCAATAAAAATGTTTTAATATCGGCGGCAATTCATATTTAAATATTTTGTGGATGATGAAAATAGTTTTTTGTTCATTCATTTTTTCAAGTGATACAAACAATCATTTTTAGAAAAATATTTCAAAATCATTCATTTTCACGAAATAAACACTCCCTAAATATGCATTTGAAGTGGTTAAAGTGATAAAATGTGGTACACATCCCCGGTCCAATAACATGTCATGAAATAATATCTAAGTGATTTCAAAAATGACAAAAAAAAAAAAAACCCTCACTGAAGCAAATCTCTCAAAGTTTTTAAAAGAGTATGCTATACAAAATGTGCAATAAATTTTAGACAAGACCTATGAACGAAATGGCTATCGGGTCTAAATTTAAGAGTAATAATAAGCATAATAAAAATCTTACTAAACTCTCATGCTAAGTAATGTGGTGCTATTCTTACTGGATGTTAAGCTAGCAAACCATTTAATGCATGAGTCTCATTTATTTTAACATCCAATTGAATATGTCCACATTACAAGGGGATAGAATTTTAGTAAGATTTCTTAATAAGCTCAATGTCCATTTTGTAAATTACTTCGTGCAAACTTCATTTGAGAGTACTTTCTAACACCATTGAATAACTCTTCGACTCTCTCGCTAGCGTACACACACAATTAAGGACCATGCATTGACCCCTGCTTCCAATGCGTTTGTCTTCATCAAATCCAACATGGCTGTCTTTGTTAATGTTCTCTCTCTCTCTCTCTCTCTCTCTCTCTCTCTCTCTCGGGGGTTTCTTTTTTACTCTCCTTTGCGGTCCTCCATCTTCCTTTCTTCTCTTTCTACTCCAGTGCATTCATAGACTTTCTAATAACTATTGAACTTACCGCCTTCTTCGCCTCCTTCCTCTCTCCTTCCTCTCCTTGAACCCAAAACTCTTGCATCTTCTCTTTTCAACATTGTCCATCAGGGTTAGTTTCTCGTACTTTTTCTACCAAGAATGTCTAACCGAAGGTCGTCGAGGACGCAGTCAGGTACTCCTTCGAGAATCACTGATGATCAGATGATTGAGCTCGTTTCCAAGCTCTGCCAGCTCCTTCCCGAGATTCGCAGTAGCCGCTCCGACAAGGTACTTTCATGTCCTATCTCTATCTCAGACCCAACTGTAATATGGCGAGCTGATACCAAATTATTATGTTGCAACTGGAAAGAAAGTTTTCGACAGCGATGGTTTTTTTTGGGGGGGTGGTTGTTGAGAAAATTAATAAAACTCAGGGTCTTTCGTCAAGAAAAAGAAATATATTGGAATTTGAGAAACGCTAAGCATAAATGCATGCAAATGACGCTGAACATTTTTTTTAACTCACAGAATACCTTTCTAGGGCTGCCTAAAATATCAGTCAGTCCAAATACCAAGGAAATGTGATTTCCCATGGAGTCTAACCAACCCACGTTTGACTAACACAGTCGATTTGTGGTTGTACTATGATACCCACACCGATTTGCGTGTTTGAACATGAGTAAACAAATTCCGAGAGCACTAAAGAAATGAAAGACCCAAGACTCGTCTAAGCCATCGAAAATGGCTCAGTTGGGTGCTTACCTTCTGTCAGAAATGTTCACAAAAGGTGCCAAATTAAGCCGTACAATAATTTGGTTACCGAAGAAGATGATGATGCGTTCTCACTGTTTTGTAGGTTTCAGCTTCGAAGGTGTTGCAAGAGACGTGTAGCTACATCAGAAGCTTGCATAGAGAGGTGGCCGACCTCAGCGAGCGACTGTCGCAGCTATTGTCCACCGTTGATGCCGATAGTGCAGAAGCTGCCATTATTAGGAGCTTAATCGAGTGATCAGTAGCTCTCTTAGGGTTGGGATTAATTGCTAATTTGCTTCTATATTAATCTATTTCTCTCTCACTAGGGCCTTGGTCTATCTTTCTATCTAGATGAAACCCAGTCAGGAAAATTTAGTTTGATTTTGATTATCTCAGTCAGGAATCAGGATATATATATATATATATATATATATATATATATATGTATTCAATGTAATTTCGTGGGTAGTTATGCATAATCAATGTAACAATGATGCTTTGAGAGTACTTTGTTTTTTCTTCTTTTTTAAGCTTTGTCAGTTGTGTGAGATTAGTACTAATTAGTTGTCGTTAAGCGTTCAATCCTAACACGTGACACTGACATATATTTGCGGTGATTTAGATATAGCATTGCTAGTATCTCCTCATACGAATGACTAACGCTAAGACAATTGATTGAAATCTCAATAAAATGATCGATGTGTCAAGCTTTGAGCGAGTGTTTAAATCAGAGGCCCGTTCAAACACGCACCAAGAATTTCCGACATTGTGAACTATTTCGGAATACTATTATTCCTATGAACTCCAGCGTTGTTGCTAGATTTGTTAGTTTTAAATCCTCGGGGTTGGCATAGTTAGTTGGGTATCGGTGGATTTCCAGCTCTTGAACTAGAGGCTACTGGTTCAAACCCCATTGACCTTGTGTAAATTGCTTTGGGATAAGACTATGTATGTAAGTCAAATAGAACTTAAAGTGCGTTTAATTCAGCTTTCAAAGAAACTTTAGGCATCTGAAATCCTCTGGAAAAAAGTTAAAGCCTTTGGTAAATTTTTTTGGACCACTTTAGGGAAGTGTTAATATTGACAAAGTTGAAAGCCCAAAGAAGGTATGGACCACCTTAACCTTTCGGCATTTTCAGGAAGCATGTTCCAAGATTAATGAACTTGTTTCTTCCGCAATTTATGCAATTATACTTAATTATTCTTGCCCTCTCGATAGTTCTTCTTCAACCTGCAGATTTGAGCTGGATAGACACCAACTTGGCTCAAAGTAGCTGGGCATACACCGCCGTGGGGTCACACGACACCGGCATCACATCACCTAGGGTCATGCAGCCTTGGTGACTCATCGCTTGGCTCACGTAGGGCCGGAGGCCAAATCTAGGTTGCTTGAGGTCCCACGACCTTGGTGTTGCCTTGCATGGGGTCACATGGCCTCGGCAGCCTCATCTTGGGGTGGTCTCGTGACTATCAAAGGCCAAATCTGAGAAACTCAACCGTTGAAAGGACAAATCTAGGAAGCTAAAGGTCATGCAACCTCAGCATTGCCTCACCTGAGGTCTCTCGACCCTAGCAACTCGTCCTGTGACATCCTGATTTTCAGGCTCTGATTTCGATTGGATAAATTGGGCATTTCATCAACGCGACTATAGTGTTTTTCTCTGAGTTGGCCACTCACGAGATAACTAGACTAGCTAGGTAAGTTATTAAGGACTTTAAGGCAGATAGACTGAGAATTCAACCAGGAATCGACTTCTCGACCGTGCTCATCTTTAGAGATCATTACGGCACAGTTAAAAATCGAATTAATATTAGAGATAGGTCGGTTCGACTGAGATGAATGATCGATCGTGGGTGACTCCACTAAATTGGACAATTCTCGTCAATCGGCACTAATTTGATTTTACTGTTGTTTTGGTACCCTGTGTCCGTATTTGAATCTTTCAGATTTTCACGACAACCGAGAATCGCTAATATGTCGAGTGGATTCATCGTGGCTCGAAGAAAATCTACCACGGGTCATTTGTTCTAAAAAGTTCTCAAAACTACCCGGTAGTCTAGGTTACGCTAAAAACGTGTCCGAGTGAAATTAACAGCCAATCTAAGTCCGATTTTAGAAATTAAAGATTCTGTCATGTCACAATAAATTTTAAGAATGTCGACTCAGTCTCAGAATATTTTTTTGACAACCGAGACTTTTTGGGAAAAAGTTGAGTTAGGGCCGTTTTTAATCGGAATTTGCATAGGACCGTTTTTATTGTGAAATTGGGATGCAAGTGGGCTACATTGGTAAGGAAAAATACCAATTTGATTAATGAGGTGTTGAATAAATTAATGGGGGTCAATTTGATTTGATTCAAGTGGGATTAAGGTCCAATTGGAGGGAAAAACCTAGCAAAATTCGTATGCCACATATACCCCACCCTTTGGCCTACCTAAATGCTTCTAGAAGGGGGCATTTTTGTCCACAAATGGAGGGTGGAAGACAGCTAGGTGATGGTCCACGTGTGGATGACCTAAGAGAGAGAGAGTGAGAGGAGAAAAGGAGAAACCGGTTCCCCCTTCCCCCTTCTCTCTCCCGACGCTACCTCTCTCCCCCTGCTCTTCTTGTTTTTCAAAGGACCAAGCCAGCTGAAGAAGACCTCGGCAACTGCAGGGATCAGTCGGTGCAGCCAGCAACCTCGCTCGCCGCCGTCCACCACTACACGTCACCGGAGCGGCCGTCGATGCCGCCCTGCTGGCCGCGCACAGCTCCGCGCCCCCTCTCTCTCCCTCTCCCTCTCGGCCGTTCGAACACGGCAGAGCAGAATCAGAGATAGCAGCTTGCTGTCGCAACCAGCAGCCGAATTGGAGCTGCCATTGCCGTCGCAGCCACCACCGGAGCCAAGGCCGCCATCGCCAACTCACGCCGCACGCCATCGCAGCTCCACGGCCGCCCGCACGCCTCTCGTCCTCCCCTCCGTCTCGCGCCCGAGATCCCAGATCTAGGATGGACGCCGGAGCAGCCAGCGCCACGCACGACGCCACCGCCCTCCGCCATTCACCGCCGTGCCGCACGCCGTCACCTCATCCCGCTGTTTGCCGCGCGCCTCAGCCTCCTTCTCGCCCAGCTCGTCGTTCCAGCGAGCTGTCCAACTTGTCCCGACCACTGTGGGCCACCGCCGGAGCTCCTACCGCCACCATCTCCGTCCGGTTCGGCCTCCTCTATCCACCTCGGCCCTTGCACGCCTCAATGCGAGCCTCCCCCTCACCTTTCGCGGCCTCAACCGCAGCGGACAAAGAGTTGAAGAATGGGTATGGCAGCAACTATTTGGCCCGTTTTGGCTGTCTTCCCGAGCCCGGATGCTCGGCCCGCCTTGAGGAAAGTCGATCCTCACATCAATCCTGTCATTTTGTGTGAGTTTTGCTCACTAATGCCTTCTTAGTTTGCTAATTATACTTAAAAGTTGATTAGTGTTAATTAAGTGTAATTAGGTGGCTAGATTATAATGGATTAGTGATTATTAGTTAATTGCATTGCATATTAAGATTATGGTTAGTGCATTTAGCTAAATGAATGCCTATAGTATTTATTGATTGCTTCTCGGGATTTTTCCCGACCCTTATCGGGCTTCAATTTAGCATTTCGGGCCTAAGTGGAATTTTTAGTAATTAAATATTAATTTTCGAAATTAATTTAATTAATTAATTATTTTTCGGAAATTCAACCGAGATGGTCGATGATCGGGATTTTATGCTGATGATCGTAGCGCAGTCCGTTTATTTAATTGAGCTTTATATTGTGCTAAATTGAAATTATTGTATTTATTTATTTATTTTATGAAATTAATTATTTAATTAATTATTTAATTATTTATTTTTCCGGAAATTCAATCGGGATGGCCGGTGATCGGAATTTCGTGCTGATTGTCGTGGTGTAGTCCATTTATTTATTTGCGCTTTAGATTGTGCTGAATTGAATTGATTGTACAATTTGATGAATTATTCCTGAATTGATTGAAATTGAGTGGAATTTAATGATTGATCGGTAGATGGCCGAGTTTGGTCCTTTAACCTTTATATTGCTTTGATGAGTTGTAAATCGGAAAGGATCGTGAGAGTGAACCGGGAATTCTATTGGTTGAGACCGATCAGATACGAAGTATAGACAGGCGTGGTTCGGTGATGAAGGATATCACTGTGCGAAAACGGCGCCTTAAAGAACGCACGTAGACTGTCTATGACTTGCGACAGGCGTGGTTCGGTGATTAAGGATATCACTGTACGAAAACAGCGCCTTAAAGAACGCACGTGGACTGTCGGTGATCTATGAATTGTGGCAGGCGTGGTTCGGTGATTAAGGATATCACTGTGCGAAAACGGCGCCTTAAAGAATGCACATAGACTACTTGTGACCTATGATGAGCGTGGTTTGGTGATGAAGGATATCACTGTGCAAAAACAGCGCCTTAAAGAAAACACGTAGACCGTCTATTACTTATGTCACCTTGGCGAAAACGACGCCCGAGAGAATTGATGGAGCTTTGTGACTAAGTGTACTATTGGAGGTTATATGGGATGGAATGAATGACCTAGAAATGGTCCGATTGACATGTAATCGACTAAGTCGATTAATCTTTGCCTTGATTTAATGTTGTGAATTGATTGATTGAGTGGAATGATCAGTGAATGGTTGATTGAGACGTAATCGATTAGGTCGATTGATCTTTGCTTTGATTTGATGTTGTGGATTGATTGATTGAATGAATAGGAATGACCGTGAGTGGTCTTGTTGGCGTGTAATCGACTAGGTCGATTTGATCGATGCTTCGATCAGTGATGTGATTGCTTGGATGCCTATTTGATATGTGCTAATATGCAGGTGGAATCTGAGGCCAAGGTAAGTCCTCTGACTCATGTTGTGCATAGGCAGCCCTAAAGTGTATTAGTTTACTAATCGAGTCTTAGAGGGTAGAATTTGCTGAGATGTAGTCTCATCTCGGTTGTGGGACAACATTTCAGGACCCTGATGAGGAACTTGAGGAGAAAGAATCCGAAGAGAAGTATCTGGGGGAGAACCCCAAGGACGATCTAGAGTGGGATCCTGATGAGGATCGAGACCCCACTCCTATCTGATGACTTTTGCTATAGAACCTCTTTGAGTAGAAACCGCCCTTTTTAACATGGCTTGTTTATGTATATGTATGATTGAGTTGTTATATATGTATATAAGGGTGTTGGTTTCCCGGTTCAAATTTCTAGTCCTACTTGTACATCCCATTGCTTTATTGCCTGGGGATTTTTGTAACTGCTTCCGCATGTACTATTAAAAAGGAAAGGGTCGGCGGTATGTAGTCCTGGGATATCGCATTTTAAAATCGACCAAAGTTGAAGGATGGTCACGTGACCAAGGGTCGGGGTGTGACATGTCCCTTATGGTTGCTTAACCTCGGTGGCCCTTATTTGGGGTTGTGAGCTCGGCGACAGGCCTCACTTTAGCTTTGTCGATCTGCGTTGTCTGTTGAGCTTCAATGAGAGTTGCAACGAGATCAACTGTGAGGAGGGTTGTGGGTCGACGCTTACGTAGCTGACAATCGCCTTTGGTCACAGTCAACACTTGCCCATTCCTGCCCCCTCTTTTTATTTATTCTCTTTCTTTGTTACTTAAAAGTTGCTTTATACAAAATATTCATCATTAAAACCCTATTTGCTTTTAGCAAATCCACCTTCATTCAAAGATCCTCAGGGAAGTGACTTTACATCCCTCAAAGCCGAACCAGACGTAGTCTTAACCAGTTCATGAAACTTGCAGGGTATTCCATAGGCTTCCAAGTAGCTGGACTTCTATGCTTAAGCCTATGGATTAATAAAAGAACCAAGTCAACAAGATGATAAGTTTTTAAAGTTGCTGATCGCGTTCTAATTAAACCATATAGCGAGAAAACTACAGTGCGCACAATGATTTAACAAGTGCAGCACTTCTCGCAAATAAATTAACTTAATTTCGTCTAGAATTTGTGTGAAAGCATTGGTGATAGCATGACTCTTTTTAAGAGTTTTCCATTTTAGGCGTTATGCCCTTCAAGAGAAAATATGCTTAGTGCTGAGATTTGTCAGTAAGAAGGGAAGAAGTGGGATTACTACGTCAACTCGTGAGCCCCAAAGATTATTCAATCATCATACAGATTTAATCTCGCGAATAAACAATCATTTCGTGAATTAGTTTTGATCGTGACATATAACATTATAGAGTCATTGTCAACATAGCTTTCTTGTTTGGTACGTTTATGAAGTGAAACTTTCATTGAAGATCGATGTCACTTTTTTTTTTTTTTTTTTTTTGTGAGCAAGAATAGAATGGGATGATCAGATGCGCTTTAATAGTTAAAGAATAAAGTCATCTATGCATAGATTAGGCACACGATACACGACAATTTTGCAATATTACAAAGTGTGAAAAACTCCGTGTTTGAGCTACTCGTCTGGTCGTTGGCTCGTAGCTGAAGCATGAGTTTTATTGAGATTGACCCACCTAAAATGAATTTCCAAATGAATGTCCCCTACATGAAAGTTAGAGATCGTTTTTCCACAATACTTTTCGTGTTGCTTCAGTCAAATTTGCTGTCGAACCAACTGTTATGTGGTCTACATCCACACAATTAGATCCAGAAAGCAAAAATGACTAAAACGTGTGCGTAAGAACCAGTCTCGCAACGTTAATATAAAAACATTGATTTGCGACTTAAAATTTAAATAGTGTCCGAGCCAAAGAGAGGCACTAATGCATATACATCCACTTAGAAATATAATATCAATCTCTAGCATACGAAACTGACTTGAGGGTTAAGGGACAAGTGTGTACAGATTAGGTATTGTAGGAAGAAAGTCGGCGGAAGACGACTAATCTCTTTCGGATTCGCAATGAACAATTTAACCCGGAACGAACATTGAATTACGGGTGATCAACGAACAATATAACTTCATGATGGTATGGATGCAGTCACGAGGAAAACATCCAATTTCCACAGCATAAATGCCAATTGCTTTCGTAAAGGAGTAATGGAACACATTTTTTTTTTCATTTGATGGAAATGGGAGAGGAAGAGAGAACAATTTCTTTCTAAACGTACTTTCTACCAACCATTCCAGTGGTTATCTTCACAAGTTTTTTTATATGACTCATTCATATTCTTTCAAATGGTGTCTTTCCATCATAACATATTGAGACGAAACGGTGAATCTTAATTGCACCCCATCATGAACGTACTAATAAAGTATAACATCTCCCACAAGGACATGATGGGCTTGATAGCACTCTATCAAGAATATAAGGCATTCAACATTCATCAACTTTAGAAACAATTCATGCTGGCAAGAAAGCCGAGCAACCAATGAGTACACCTGCACTTGGAAGTTCAAATTATGCACCTGTTAGGGATGACATAATGACTATAACCCCAAAAAATAAATAAACAATTGATGTCTCACAATGCCCCAAACATATTTTGCTACATCAATCTAAGTATGTCTATCCCTTAAAGGTTATACTTGACTATTCTCATAACACAATGTATTTACAATTATATCCAAAACCATAGAAGGCGATATAATTGGTCAACTAGTAAATATATGTGATAGATGTAAAATAACAATGGTCTTCCTTCGCACTCATGTCTCTCTCTATTTCAGAATAACTGCTTTCCTAGACACATCCCATAAAGTCATATATATATATATATATTCATGACCACCGGTAACATGCTAAAGTAGCAACATTGATATTTCATTTTGAGAACATAGTCAGAAGTAACATAGGGTACAAAATGAGGTAAATTATAAATTACCTCAAGGGCTCACACGATGAGTAAATAAGAATAATTTCACTCACCTTACCTTTTCGGTCATACAATGCACATGTAGTATGATTTACATGCTATAGTAGATTTCTCTTTTTATAAGAACATATGTCATTTATTAAATATATCCACTATACGGATCTTAGCCTAAACATAATCACGTGCTTCCCATGTACTCAAGTTTAGCTCGAGTGTTATATCAGCTCGCTTTCTATAGCACCCAATTAAGTACTCGTATCCGGCATTTTTCAAGCATACATGATTGTGGGACTATTATGTTCGGTTTTATTATAAACAAATACATACCTCATCTTGACTTTAATCAAGGTGACATATTATTTTATGTACTAAACTTGTTCTTCAACATTTATTTGTATGTAACGTCTCATCTCAACGTGCTAACTATAACACTTGAGGTGATTGCTTGTGTGAGTGAGTCAATCATTGCTTGCTGACATACTTTTCAATAATATGTGTGTGTTTATGTTTAGTCATTTATTATTTTCGCGATCGGGAGGTTATAAGCAGTCTTCGTGAGATAAAATATTTGCAAAAGAATTACATTTTGTTTTGCCTATAAAAGGGGGGGTTCGGTTTTTGGCTTTAGGGGGTTTTTGGGGAAATCAAAAAAAGGGAGAAGCGTAAAGGCAGAAGAAAGGGGGTGATTTGACCCCTACTGTTCATCATCTCCCCAAGCTTGCTGCCCACGCTGTGCTCCATCCACGACTGCCTGCTGCCGGAAGCCTCCACCGAAAGCCCAAATCTCCAGTCTGCTGCTCCGCCTTCCGCCAGATCTGGACCCCTTGCTCTCGCCGTCGATTGAAGTCCGGATCCGCTCGCCGCTGCTCCCGTTCCAACTGACCCGCAGCCGCGCCTCTGTCCCTCGCGACCGACGCTGCAATCTGCAGCCGCCTGCTGCACACTCACCGATCCCTTCACCGGCGCACCATCGCTCCTCTTCCTCCGCCACTGCCGATTTGCTGCACCAGATTTGCGACCCAGCCGCGCCAAGCTTCGCCAGCAACGCCCCGCAGCAGCCGAGCTACTGCACACCACTGCCGCCTGAGGACCGGCGATCGCCTTCGTCGGTGATTCGAATCGCTGCTGCAGCCACGGCCCGACGCCGCTCCTCTGCCCGCGACCCAGGATCGATCGCCGAGGTCCGACGCCCTGCAGCTCCCTCTCCGGGTGACGCCCGCTGCAACCCGAGCCTCCGCCCGCCTGCCGGTTCGCTTTCTCCGGAGCTCCGAACACCGGCGACCCATCACCTCCGCGACCAGCTGTGCCTGCTGCCTTCTCTTCACCAGAGCTGCCCCTGCCGAACCTCCGACCAGCTGCTCTTGGTTGAGCACCATGGGCTGCTGAGCCCTATTTTGGAAAAAAAAAAAAAAATCAAAATCAGATTAGGTAGTTTTTCTTTTCTTTTATTTTTTATTTTTTAATATTCTGTTTTAGTGGAATTGTTCCTTAACATATGGTTGAGATGCCAACATGAAATAGTCCCTCAAATTAGGGATTGACAGTCCGATTTTCACGCCCGAAATCGACTCGCAATCCTCGCAAAATCGTCAATCCGATCTCACGCCCGAGATTCGATTCGCGATTTAATATTAAAATCGGCCAACCCGATCTCATGCGCGAGATATGGTTCACCAATTTTGGATATCAATCTTATCTTGTTTGATTTCTTTGTCGTGGTGTTTGAGTCAATTTTATTTTCGTAAAAAGGAAAAAAAAAAAAATCCAAAAAAAGTGAATTAGGATTAGGTTCGTTTTAGAATATTCATAGTATTAGGGTTATCTTGCATGTTTAGAATTGCAATCTTATTTCGAATTTTTAAACAAAACAAGAAAAAGTGCATTCATTTAGGATGTTAGTTTTTTATTTGAATTGCATGTTTAATTTTAATTTCGAATTTGATAAAAAAAAAAAAAAGAAGAAAAAAATTAGAATTAGGGCATTATTTGCACGTCATTGCATATTAGGTTGATTGCATGTTTGATTTTATTTAGATAGATCTTTTGAGATAGATTGCATTATAGATTAGGAACTTTCAAGTTAAGATAACATCCTAATTTAAATTAAGATTTGACCTAACCCAATTCTTAATGTAAGTTGGATAGAATCTTAATCTAGCTAGATAATCTTTGCATTTTTCTTAATTTCAATTTCATGAAAAATACAAAAAAAATTGTCTTAGAAGAGTAGATTCATTTCATTCTCTAGGATAGATTGCATGCCTGTTTTAGTTATGTGCACGTCATCATGAAATGCACGTCATTTAGTCGTTGTTGCTAGGTTCATTTAATTAGAAATTCCTGTTATTAGGATTAGGTCATTCTGGTTAATTTAGAATGCATATTTAATTATTGCATGTTCATTAAGAAAACACAAAAAAAAAATTATCTTACGCATTCATATAGTTTAGGACATTTTGCCATGCCATATTATTTCATATTAGGTTAGAAGTACTGCATTGCATTGTATATGGACTAATTCTCATTAATTAAGTGAAAACGAAAAAAAGAAATTGCATGTTAATTAGAAATCATATCTAGGGTTGATGTGAATTCTGATTTGACGACACGAATGCTTTCGTTGCTAAGAGGTAAGTTAAAGTAATTTATTCATTATTTTCTTGGGTGTTAAATTGGTGGTTTTGCGCATTTGTATGATCACCTCACATGTTAGGGAATAGATTTAAAATCAATTCAAGCTGCCTGCCAAACATTTTTTGAAATAAAATAGAAAGGTACCGAAAGGGCGTTAGAGAAATCTAGCGTAACCAAGTCCCCGAACTCATAGATCTCTGGTTCGTAGAAGTAAAGTAAATCTCCCGTTACTTTGCTTGGGTTTCTAATCGACCCACCAAAAATAGATTAGTGGCGACTCCTAATTGAAAAATCAATTGCATATTAATAAACTTGAACCTAAGTCGCGAATTGGTATGGGCTTGGGAGAGCTCGAGTTAAGTCTAGGCTTAACAATCCATTAGCCGAAGTCTAGATGGTTCGGCTCCCGAAATTTTGGTCGCGACACTAGTCTCATAATGGATTTATACTTTTTGATAAAATATCAAGTTACTGATAAACAAACAAGTACAATACATATGTTCACATATACATAAATCAATGATCCTCTACAATAGCACATATCACATTCTACGTAATCCTAGTACCATCCTGTGGGTCAAGAATACGTCTTTAGGAACAGCCTTTGTAAATGGATCAACAACCATTTTATTAGTTGAAATCTATTGTAGGATTACTTCTTTATGTGCTATCATATCTCTAATGAAGTTGTTCTTTATGTCAATGTGCTTCGTCCTCCATGATACTTGGGATATTTCACATAGGCAATAGCTACTTGACTATCACCAGTCTTGAAACCTCAGTGATAATGGCTAAATTTTCCAAGAAACATTTTAGTCATACTGCTTCTTGCACTACGCCAGAGCATGCAATAAATTTTGCCTCCATCATAGACAATGCCGTGCATGTCTGTTTCTTGCTATTCCAAAAAAATTGCACCTTCATTGAGCTATAACACAAATCCAGAAGTCAATTTACGCTCATCTAGGTCTCCACCCCAATCAGTATTTGAATAGCCTAATAAGCGTAAATCATTTCCTTGTAACAAAGTCGATAGTCCATGGTACCTTTTAAGTATCTTGAGATCCTTTTCAGTCTTTACTACTTTCCAATGTGCTTGACCATAATTTGATTGATATCGGCTTACCAATTCCACAACATAACATATGTTAGGTCGAGTACACATCATAGCACACATCAAACTTCCGACCGCACTAGCATAAGGAACAGTTTCAATTTCATTATTTTCTTCTGGAGTCTTAGGACACATTTTAGTACTTAGGCCTTCACCTTGCATGACAGGGGTATCAATGGGATTGCAGTGCTGCATATTGAAACGTTCAAGAATCTTCATTACATAAGACTGTTATGATAAAGTAAGGAGTTTCCTTAATCGATCTCTTTCGATCTTAACTTCTAATATATAAGCAGCTTCTCCCATGTCCTTCATTTCAAAATTGGAGGATAACCATTCTTTTATGGTGATAACTAAAATCTTGTCATTTCCACTCAATAGAATATCATCCATATAAAGTGATAAAATCACAAATTTATTTTCAGACCGCTTGACATGTACATAGTGATCTTCTTCGATCATCGTGAAACCAAAAGTCATTATGGCTCGATAAAAATGAGGATACCGCTGTCTCAATGATTGTTTAAGGCCATATAGTGAGCGATGAAGCTTGCAAACTTTATGCCATTGACCTTTAGCTATGAAACCTATTGGCTACTTCATATAGATTTCCTCATCTAGTTCTCCATTGAGAAATGTCGTCTTTACATCCATTTGATGTAATTTAAGGTCCAAATGTGCAACGATGGCTAGGATAAGGCATATTGAGGCAAACCTTACAACTAGTGAAAATGTTTCCTCATAGTCTATACCCTCTTGTTGAGTATAACATTTCGCCACAAGATGAGCCTTACACTTTTCAATGGATCCATCCACCCTTCACTTAATCTTAAAAACCCATTTGTTTCCAATAGCCTTGCGATTGGGTGGCAAATCAACCAAGTCCCAAACGTGATTTGCCCTCATTGACATCTCATCTTCCAAAACCTTTCTCTATTCTTCTTTATCAGAGGAAGAGAGAGCCTCTTGAACAGTTTTAGGCTCAGCATCATCTTACTCAGCAATCATAAATACTTCCCCTTCAATCTCAAAACAACGACGAGGAATACTTTTACGATTACTATTCCGTAACTGAACTTCTCTTGAATTCAGTTCGTTAAGCAATGCAACACTCCCACTAGGTCTTATATGTTGAGGTAAATCTTCATTTTCCTCTACAATATTAGTGGGTGTGTTATTAGGATCTTGCATCTCATATAATTGGAAGTCCTTATCAACCTCACTTTTACTAGGAAAATCGTTCTCCAAGAATGTGACATCTCATGACTCCATTTCAGTCATACTTCCATCATCATGTTCACCTATGAACACGTACCCTTTGGAGTATTCAGAATATCTTATAAAGATACATTTCTTCCCTCTATGACCTAATTTGACATATTTATGGGAAGAATCATAAACATAAGTTGCACACCCCTATGGACGTAGACTACTTAAGTCTTGTTTCCTATCAGTTGACAATTCATAAGAGTTGGTGGTGACTGATTTTGAAAGCACTCGGTTAAATACATATGCAGTAGTCAATAACGCATCTTCTCAATAGAAGATAGGTAAATTTGATTGTGTCATCATAAACCTAACCATTTCCAATAGGATTCTATTCCTTTTCTCAGCAACCCTCCTTTTTTGTGGAGTACCAGGAATAGTTAATTATCAGACAGTTCCTTTTTCATCACAAAAAGCCTTGAATTGTTTAAATAGATACTCACGTCCGCGATCGGTTCTCAATACCTTTATTATTTTGTTCAACTAATTCTCTACCATCATTATATATCGTCTAAAACAATCTAATCCTTCTGACTTATGCGAGATCAAAAAGACATAACCGAAACGCGTGAAGTCATCTATGAAAGTGATGAAATATGAGACTCCATGCCTCGCCATCACATTAAAATGACCACAAATGTCAAAATGTATGAGTTGTAATGGAAATTCGGCTCTAGTTCCTTTATCGAATGGTTTTCTAGTTGTTTTTCTTGCTAGACAATGTTCACATACAGTTAAATTAACATTAGTGAGTGACCCTAAAAGGCATTCTTTAGCTAACCTTTGCAATACGGTGGTTACCATTCGGCGGTTATCGACCATTGGATGACGTCAGCACGCGTTGGTTCACCGACGTGTGTGTAGGCGTGTCCGACATCCTACGACGACATTCGATTCACCGTTCAACTTGTCTCGACGAGTACTTTTACCCTATATATTTAAAAAATGGTCTTAGCCGAAAAAATATTTCGAAAAATGGCCAAAACCGTACGGGTACACGTGACTTCCTAAGCCGTTCTTCACTTTGGTTCGTTTTTGACGATTTAGCTTGTAATTTCGAGCAATAAATATCTAGACAATGTAAAGTTCATTCTCCTGATCTCAATATCAAATGGTAAACGAGAAAATTCGATGGAAAAACAAGGCAGAAATCACATCCGGGCTCTAATACCAATGTAGGAAGAAAGTCAGCAGAAGACGACTAACCTCTTTCAGATTCGCAATGAACAATTTACCCCGGAACGAACGTTGAATTACGGGTGATCAACAAACAATATAACTTCACGATGGTCTAGATGCGGTCACGAGAAAAACATCCAATTTCCACAGTGCAAATGCCAATTGTTTTCGTAAAGGAGTAATGGAATGCCTTTTTTTTCTTGGAAATGGGAGAGAAAAAGAGAGCAATTTGTTGGGATTCAGTATTTTTTTTTTTTGGTGATCCCTCTGTAGGTTTTGCTTTGCCACTATTTGGCTTTCCTCTGCTCCTATGCAATTGATTTTCTTTTACCTTGGCACCCTTCCACTCACTCTGACTGTCGTCCTTGTGAGTGCAAGTTTTTTGTGCCGAGTTTTTGCTGTATAGCGTTCTTGTTGCTTTTGGCTTAAGTCAATATATATCTCTTACCTTTACCAAAAAAAAAAAAAAAAAGAGAGCAATTTGTTTCTGAATGTACTTTCTGCCAACCGTTGCAACAGTTATTTTCAGAATTTTTTTTTTTTTTTATATAACTCCCTTATACCCTTTCAAATGGTGTCTTTCCATTATAACATATTTAGACGAAACAGTGCATCTTAATTGCATCCTATCATGGATGTACTAATAAAGTATAACAAGTATACAACATGTGTTCAATTCTTCATGCTACAAAGTGTAAATAATCTCTCGTTTGAGCCACCCGCTAGCCATGAGATTAGCGATGAGTTTCCTGCAAATCTATGAGTTCCCACATGAAGTGGGCTTGCGCGTAATAAGACAAGACTTGTTTAGGGACACCTCATTCTGCTGCTGTGTCCCCAGTTTATGGTATCGGGACTGAATAGTGTTAGATAAACCTAATCTGATTTACAAAATTAATATACTAAAGGACGTGACAGACTGTTATTTGAATACTAAAATATAGGCTCACTTGCATAAACACCAAATTACAGTCTAATAAGTATGTGTTTGCTCGAGAGGCCTTGCCTAATAGTCAGCGGCGATCACCGAGCCTCAATCGGTAACCCCCTGCCAGTCTTAGCAATAAATTTATTTTTTTAAAAAAAGGAAAAATAAAAAGAAAAAATAAAATACTCAAAAAATATGAAAATATTATTATAAATTGTCTACATCAATGCCAGTCATGCCACATAAGACGACTTGCATCCACATTAACTATTTCTGATTAAAATTAATTGGATGGACTCAATTGGCTAGATGTTAGAAGGTTTAGGATTCAATTAGCACAATTAAAAGGTTTATAACTAAATTAATAAATATGTAATAAATTTAGAACTTTTTAGATAACTTTCACTAAAGGTATGTATCTGCTACCTGTTAAGTAACCATGTAATGTTTATTTGTAATAAAGTTCTAGATGTCATCCGAAAAAAGAAAATCCACACACATCATCCAACGTAGTCTTTCCGGTATCTACTCCCAAATTTGCCCTTAGAAATCAATGGCTTTCACATGAGTATGTGTTTCAATAAGATCGAAAAGAGATCATGAAACTCCCAACAACGTGACTCACATGAACTCATGAATACATATAATCAATCATCGATGCTAGTTTCACATCGATATAGCTGAAAGACACACAAGGTGGTTGGGAACACAGAATGAGAACAATCTGAAAGTGGGAAGATCATTGCGTAAAACTATCCCAAGAGAAAGGTTCTCGGCTACTTGATTCTCTCCTTCTGAATCACGACTAGAAAAGCTGGAGGAAAATACATAAGTTGTCATCATTATATTTTGCAAGTAGGGACGTATGTGTTGCTCCTAGGATAATCTTTCTTAATAATTAGGGAGATCCCGCATGTAAGCAAGCGCTTTTCTTGTGTGTTAGCTAGATTAGAAACGACATGTACAATCTAAACAAACAGATAGGCTGCAACCACAGGATAATCTTGAACAAAAAGCTTAAGTTAATAACTTAGAGGAGATCACGTATGTACGAAGAGAAGACGCATTCCCGACAGGGATTTTCCACGGTTGGAAAGTTAACATTGTGGGGAAAATTGGCGGCTTTCGATATGGGCAACGTGTGTGAACGAGGAAGTTGAAAATATTGCCATATTCTTTTGGCATCTTTTACTTATTTACTTATTTATTTATGTATTTTTGGTGGCAGTTATTTGTCCAGGGCAACTTGCAGGCTAAAGCAGTGGTTCCTGTCGGTACGGTCTCATTGAATGGAATTGGGAAAACAAGCACAGTAATGGGTCATACTTGGAGGCACGCGAATGTGACAGGGTTAACGGGAATCACATGCATGGAGATTATTTATGGCCCACCTTCGCATTTGCCCTACATTCTGAGTTAATTTCTACTTAATTCAGCGTTTCAGGATATTAATAAGGGTTTGGAACCAACAGAACTAGCTACCATTTATCTGCTTTTGACTGTTTTGAAAATAGTTTCCGAAATTATTTGATTATGTTGCGATCTTCCTTGAGGTGAATCAAATAGAGTAAGCTTACGGATTGCTAACCAGGAACAATGGTTCCTCTCAAAGTGCTTTCATGAAGAGTGTAGTTAGCCCGTTTCAAAGCGCTTTTGTGAAGGGAAGGCGGATCAGGGACAATATCTTGTTGGCGTAGGAACTCTTCTCTAGTTTCCACCTTGAGCCCTACTTACCTAAGTGTGCGGTTAAGGTGGACTTCCGGAAAGCCTACGACACAGTTGATTGGGTTTTCCTCGAGAGAGTTCTCTATGCTTTTGGCTTTCCTGAGTTTGTGACTCGTCTTATCATGACTTGTGTGCGCACTCCCAAGTTTTCCATTGCCTTGAACGGGGAGCTTCATGGGTTCTTTGCGAGTGGTCGTGGCCTGCACCAAGGTGATCCCATTTCTCCCTTCCTATTTACTTTGGTTATGGAGGTGCTGTCCGGGATCCTAATTAGATGCTCTTTGAAACCGGAATTTAAGTTCTTCTAAAGATGTAAGGCGATGAATCTTTCGCATCTTTTCTTTGTGGATGACATTTTCCTGTTTTATGAGGCTAATTTACCTAATGTGACTCTCCTCAAAGAAGGCCCCCAAACCTTCTCGGCTTGGAGTGGTTTGCTTCTAAATCCTAGCAAGAGCGAGATCTTCCTGGTTGGAGGTTCGCCTTCTTTAAGGAATCAGATCCTCCTCGATCTCGGTTTCCAAGAAGGCAACTTACCGGTGTGTTATCTGGGGGTTCCTATTATTACCTTAAGGCTCAGCAAGGCGGATTGTTGCGTTCTCATCAACCGCATTACAGCTAGGGTTCAAACTTGGACACATCGCTTTCTCTCTTTTGCTAGCCGACTTCAGCTTATCAGGTCAGTCCTTCATGCTATCCAAGCCTACTGGGCAAGTGTATTTATTCTACCTATAGCTGTGTTGGACTAGATTGAGAAAATCCTGAGACAATTCCTGTGGAAAAGCCCGCAATTGGGTAGAGGGGGTGCTAAGATAGCCTAGGAAGATGTGTGCCTTCCAAAAGAGGAGGGAGGGCTTGGTATCCATAGACTTCAGGATTGCAAGATGGCCACCATGCTGAAACATATTTGGCTCCTGTTTTCAGACAAGGAGGCATTGCGATGCAAGTGGATTCACTCCACCTTTTTAAAAACGAGGAACTTTTAGGTCGCCAAAAAACCAACCTACTACTCCTGGGCTTGGAAGAAAATCTTATCTCTCAGGAGGGAGTTCTGGAATGCCTTCTTTTAGAGGATTGGGGATGGCCTCTCAATCTCACTTTGGTTTGATAACTGGCACCCTAGGGGTCCTCTAAACATAATCTTTTCGGACTCGATCATCTGTAGTTCCGGGCTTTCTAGGCAGGCAACAATGGCAGATCTTTTTTTTGATGCTGGGCAGCCTCTCAAGATGGTGCTTGAGTCAGGGGATCACCCCCTCCTGAGCCTTCCTCAGATCTCAGACTGCTTTTACTGGAGGGAGCATTCGTTAGGCCGATTCACTGTTGCTACAGCTTGGGAGACCATCAGGCGAAAGAGCACTCAGGTCCATTGGCATGCGTTCGTCTGGAATAATGCAATCACGCCACGGTATTAAGTAAACCTTTGGCTTATAGCCAAGTGCAGGCTTCCCACCCAAGCTCTTTTATTGTCTTATGGTAGAATAGAAAAAGGATCATGTGGTTTTTGCAATGATATGCCCGATTCTATTGACCATCTATTTTTTTGTTGTCGTGTCACTGTTGGTGTTTGCTTTCTTTTGGGCGGCCAGATGCAATCTACCTTGGCGTAACAGGTCTTGGGGGGAGAATCTCCATTGGGCCACCACCTTCCTGTTGGGCAACAATTTCTATAAGTGCATTGCCTGTTTTTCCTTTGGTGCGCTATGTAATATTATTTGGAAAAATATGAACGACATTATATTTAGAGAACAACCACTTGTTATCCCGGCTATGAAGAACCATCTTTTTCAAGTGGTTAGAGATAAGGCTATCACCTTCAGGAACGTGGACAATAGCTTCAGGAATAGAAGACTACAGCAGAGCTGGGGCATTAACCCGATTATCTTCTCTGGGGGCTTCCCTAACTTCAGCTGACGCATGTATGTTACTCAATAATGATCTTTCCTTTGTTGCTTGTTGCGGTAGCTGTGGATTTGTTCTCCTCCCTTGTTGAGGGTGTTTTGTATCTGGGTGCCGGTTGTCCATGCCGTCCTAGTCTCTTGTTCTTTTGGCTTCTGTTGTAGTTTGGGTGCCGCGTTTGGTGGCTTTTACATCTCGGCATCCTTCCACTCATAATGATCTTCTCATCTTGAGTGTAAGTTTAGTGCCATGATCTTTTCGATAGTTGGTCTTTGCTCAATATAATTATTACCTTTACCAAAAAAAAAAAAAAAAGAATGGTTCCTCTCATGAGACAACGTTCATACTTATCACAGGTTCTCCCAAGCCCATCCAACCGCAATTTAGATTCACAATTTTCAAACATACAATTCAATTTACTTAGGAGCCACCACTAATTAGTTATGAGTCAATTAAACATTCAACTAAGACACTAGATTTTGCCTTATTTAGGCGAACTTGAGGATAGGTTTCACCAAATTATTGAAAATACTTTTTCCTTTATTTTAAAATATTTTTGTATGGAATTTTTGTCAATTTTGCCCTAGTGAGGCTAATTAATACTAAGGTAAGCTAATGAACCTAAGCCTAATTGTCACCAAGGACCACCACTCCAAGCTCTCAGCCACCAACCTTCATCATCAATCATTCATACAATCGCTCAATCTATACATTAGCAAATTCATCCAATCAACTAATTACCAGAAGAAATTGAGTTTAGTTCAGGATTTGAATAATGACATGCAATTCGATTACCATCCACCTTGTAATCAAACAAGGGATTGATTAATTAATGTCAGATTGATTATTAACCCTATTTGCAAAATCCTCAAAACGTGGGTTAGGTCACTTAACACCTAATTAACCTCTAACCCCCATTCCAAAGCTATCCGCTGAAGAGTCATGCAAATTAAAAGCAATTAAGCATCAATTCACTTACAAAGTCAAATGGACATGCATTGAGGCTGATCAACCTTAGAAACCACGAAGTCATTTAGTTGACTAAAAGGTCAACTTCTCTATTTTACCCTTAATTCTAACCTTCTAAATTTTAATTTAATTGAAGGCCTTAACGAATTCCAAATCAAGTGCTCTAACTCTCAAGTAAAGCTTCAAATGTCCTCTTCAAGTTGTATTCAGATCACTTTTCCTAATTATAGCCCAATTGATACAGAAAATTCAATCAATCTTGATTGCTCTAGATTTTACCCTATTCTGATCTGATTCTTTCAAAATTCGTAAAAAATATCAGATTACCGCCAAACTATACCAAATTTGACAGACAAATAGTTCATTATGCGCTTAGCAACTTTCTTTGCTCGATCTTTTGTAGAGTAGCTCTCCAACTGTGTGAAAATATGCAATTTACCCCGTGGACTCAGTTCATATCAATTTTGTAGGTCAATCTGACTTTGACCTTGTTCAATTAAATTGACCAACTTATCCGAAGTAGAATTTAATGAGATTTTCAGTATTTGGATTTCGGGACCTCCCCAACAACTTTCATGTTCTTCACTTTTGTTAATTAGTTCTCCAGCTATTTTATATTTGCAAAAAAAAAATTAGTTGACACAGAGACCAGTTTTTCCGGATTTCAGATCCGATTACTACAGTGATTTCGGACTCAATTTTTACAGCCTCAATGATCTTCAAATTTTATGAGCCTTATATCAAATTAAGGTTATAAAGCTCAGCTACAATTCACCTGAAGACAAGTTTTCTTAATATTAAGCCTATTCTTCTGCAACAATCGAGGAACACGGCAAGCTTAGATTAGACTCTAGTTTTCCTGGAAAACATTTAAATCATCCAACAAATAAGCCTAAGCATTCATCTACTCCTCGTCATAACCTGACCTCGGCACTAAGGGATCCTCGAGGGATGGTGTAAAGGTAGGGTTTAGAGGCAATCGACTATGAGAGCTCCCTCAAGGTACATTACTCCAAAAAAATATCATCACCTCATTTTTTGGAATCAACGACATGAGTTTACTTGGTCACGGTTGTGAGCTCTTCTAAGCTCGCACCTCGCATGACAGTGGAATTATCGTGACCTGACCTTGACGCCACGGCACATCTTAATCAACGGATTGAAGGTCGAAAGGAAACCGAACATGAATGTAAGTTTAAGAATATTTCAACCATGATAGCCCTATCAAAGGTAAATCCATCAAAGATGGTATCACTTCATCTTTTGGCTTCAATTCTGAGTATGCTAAATCATAGTCGCGAGCTTTTCCATAGCTCATACCTCGCACGACGGATCCATCATTTCTTTTCTAAATTGTTTTAGACAACCCAAATAATATCTAGGAGTCACCATTAACCTTGGTTTTGGGGGGCAGCTAGAATGCTCAATCGAGTGTTGGAAGTGATTCCTCGATTTCTATGCAACCAGAGATTTAAGTCTCAGGGATTTGGATTACACTAATGTATCCATTAGCGTCTTTTCACCTAACAGTCAAAATGTTACCTAATATGTCCATGCATGATCGTTTTTTTATTTTTATGTATTTTATAACAAAAATAGTGATCAAGCGTGGATGATTCATTCATGTCATTCTACTCTAATGAACATGAAAGTAGGGAAAGTAAACACCCAAATGAGTTACAAGCATAACATGAAAGCAAGTTCTAAAGGCAAGAAAGGAAAGACCTGCAACTCGTCGAGCATCTACACAACACAAAAGAGACTCGTGACATTTGTCGGGTAATGAATGCTACATCATAGAAAAGGTCGTATAGGACATCGACCATTCGCCGTCTTCAAGTCCTTTTAGCCACCGTCTCCAAGGAATGTTCTTGGAACCTATCTTAATCCTAGACTAGTACTAGAACTAGAATAAACATGATGCGAGCAAATAGCACATGGAAGAACCATCAAGCACGGACAATCAAGCCAAAAGATCAAATGAATGTATTTAATTAGTCAAGCATGGCCTCGGGATTGGCCTTTGAAGTTCATGTGACGACCTTCTTAGAATGCCTACCCCCAATTCATTCTTTAATGACTTATGATCATTAAACATCATTTGTGTTAGCAAATGGTGACTAAAGTCATGGAATCCCTAAATCAAGTACTAGGTGATACCCAAGGTAGCCCACATTGTCATGCATCGCACCTATGTCATTCATCTAACAATCACATGCAAAACACATAAAATAACACAAATTCGAGCCATATGACCTTGGTTCTCAATCAATCAAATAAATAAGTGAGTCGTCAAAGGATCAATTACTCAAACACATGCGCCATTGAATATGTTTATGCAACATGTATATTCATGACAAGTGATGCATTTAGTATGCAATTCATGTGATACCCAAAAACCATTCCGCAAACATATGTCAACTGTCGTTTTTAAAAAAATTGATAAAAAGGGGACACAGCTTCATCAAGTCATGGTACGTATCTAGCCATCAAGGCGAGCTTGGGCACATCTTGTGCACAACTGATCAAGAATCACATGCATTCTAAAAACGAACCAATATCTTAATGAAAATCATATCAAATCAAAGTTTAAGAAATACTGTTGACACCTAAATTTTGGTAATCTGGTCATTCATTTATCGCATTAAAAAATTAGGGGTTAATTTTATCCCTAAAAAAATATTAATTGCATATTATATAGATGTAGGTGCATTTATTTTTAATTTACATGTTTTGCATTTATTTATTGGACCGGTGACGGGTGGATTTGAATTAGTGGTTCGAGAACTTTTTTTTTTTTTTAAATTGATAGGCCGGACTAAGCCCATGAAGTGAGCAAATTGGCCCAAACCCCTTTTTTTTTAAGTGATCGAAAATTATTTCGTGAGAAAATAAAAATTTGAAATTTTCGGGATATGATGAATTTTTTTTTTTTTGGAGAGGGTAGGTGTGACAAAGGATATTGGGATATATTTTTGCAAGATTTGGATTTAGAGAAAAATTCTATCGTAATCTTGAACCCTTATTAATATGTGATAAATTGGTGAAAAAATATTGCGGATGTAGATTCGAAGAAGAAATTGAAATCCCAATTACTTCCCCTATAAAAGCCATACGCGTATGAGAGGGGGGGTTTTCTTTTGGTTTTAGGGTTTTCGAAATCAAAAAGAAAAAAAAAAAGGAAAAAGCATTCGGGCCCTAGAGAGAGAGAGAAGACAGAAGTGAGAGAGAGAGAGTATAGAAACCGTGAAAGGAAGAGAGAGAGGGGAAAAGGTAAAAAGCAGAAACGGCAGAAGAGAGAGGTGAGGGGATGTTTACTGTTCATCGTCTCCCTCACACTTGCCGGCTTCGCTTCTTCCCTCCCTCTGCTGGACCCGCTTCCACTCTGCCTCCTGCGACGGCCAGCTCTGCTTCTACTCCGGTCCCCCTGCTGCGACGACCACTGCCGAACACTTCGCCCCGCGCTTCGCTTTGCAACCAGCCGCGACGAAGTTTCTGTTCCTACGCCGCTCGACCCCAGCAGCGAGGCTGCTGCTGTCCGCTCACCCGCACCACCAGTCACCGCCACTCCACCGGCCATCCCCTGTGCAAGCACCACCCACGGCTCGCGCCGCCATTCGTCTCCCCAGTTGTGGCCGCGACGACCCGCGGCCTCTGATCCGCTGTTGCTCCGACACCTCTGCCTGTGAAGCCGCGACGAAGCCCTTGCGACGCCTTTGCTCGCGACCCAGAACCCTTCGCCGAGCCTTCCTGCTGTTAGGTTTTCCCGTGACCCGAGCCCGAGTGCCGCCTCTGCTCCTGGTCTGAGCCTGTGGCTGCCCTTCGCTGCTGTCCGAGCCTGCTTTCGCCAGACCTCGCCGGAGCTCGGACCTCGCCGGAGCTCCGATCACCAGGACCTTCAATCGACGGTGACTATCGACACCATAGCTGCTGCCCTCGCCCCGAATCCCAACCGTGGTCCATCCCGATTGGATTTTTGAAAAAAAAAAAACCAAATTTAGGTAGAGATCTATTTTATTTTATTAGGTAAATTTATTAGATTTAGTTTATTAGGTAGATTTGTTTTATCTTATTTTAGTTTTTGATATTTTATCTCTTGGTTTGAAATATTTTTCAGTGCATGATTGAAATTCCCTGATGTAGCATCCAATTCGCAATCGCATGAAGTTTTATTCTATCTATAAGGCTTTAGATGAATAATTATTCACGCGGGAGTAAAATTGATATCTTGATCTTCAAGACTTAAGATCAATTTATCAATTTTATTAACGAAATAATCAATTTTGAAATTCAATTCGAATGGTGGATAGCATTTTTGATGACTATGGATGGCTTGATGTTTATCTTTTAATTGTTCTATTTATCCCGAAAATACAAAAAACAATTGCATTTGCATCCCATGTAGATTAGGATTGATTGCATGATAGGTTAGTTAATCGTTTTTTTTAAAATGCATTTTTAGATCCTAGATATCTTTGAATTAGATTGCATATTTAGAATAGGGATTTTATTTCGAATTTTTAAAAAAAATAAAAATAAAAAATGCATCCATTTAGGATGTTAGTTTTAAATTTGAATTGCATGTTTAATTATTTGGAAATTTTAATTTCGAATTTCATAAAAGAAAAAGAAAAAAAAATGAGAATTAGGGCATTCTTTGCACATCATTGCATATTAGAATAGATTGCATTTTTTAGAAAAATAAAAATCATGTGCGCGTCATACAGAATTAGGTTCATGAAATGCATGTCATTTAGTGATTGTTATTAGGTCCATTTAATTAGAAATTGCCCGTCATTAGAATTAGGTCATATGGTTAATTTACATTGCACATTTAATTATTGCATTTCTTTAATTTCAAAATTTCATGAAGAAAACACAAAAAAATTACCTTACTCCTATCATGTCGTTTAGGTCATGTTACCAAGTCAAATCAACTCATGTTAAATTAGTAGCATGCATTGCATGATTCTCATTAAATAAAGTGAAAACAAAAATTGAGTGATTGCATGTTAATTAGGAATCATATCTAAGACTATTGATATGAGTTCTGATCTAAGAACACATATGCTTTCGTTGCTATGAGATAAGTCCTGCATTTGATTTATTTGCGCACCCACGTGATCGCCTCATATGTTAGGGAAGTGAATTAAAATTAATTCAAGTTGCCTGAAAAATATGTTTTTTTTTTAAAAGGAGAAATGTACCGAAGGACCGTTAGAGAAATCTAACGTAATCAAGTCCTCGAACTCATAAATCTTTGGTTCGTAGGAGTAAAGTAAATCTTCCGTTACTTTATTTAGGTATCTAATCGACCTACCGAAAATAAATTAGTGGCGACTCCTTATTGAAAATCATTTGCATGTTAAGAACTTGAACCTAAGTCGTGAATTGGCATGGGCTTGGGAGAGCTCGAGCTAAGTTTAGGATTAGTAATCCATTAGCCAAATCCTAGATGGTTCACTCGAAATTTTGGTCACGACAAATACCAAACAACTTCAGTGAAAAAAGTTTTTTATATGGGCATCACGTGAAATTCTAAAGCTTTGAATATGTCCAAAATCATGTTAGAAAATCAAAATTTCATAATGTCCTAAACTTTGGGAGAGTGGATAAAAATATCAAATCATGTTTTTTTGTCACACCCCGAACCTCGAGCGCGCACACGCCCCTCGGTGGTCGATAAAATTGCGATGTTCCAAGGACGCGTTGTCGACCCAAATCGATTCATGCACACGCGGAAATGTATAATTAAACAATCCCCATACAACAAACAATATGGGATAGAAGAGCAGGACAACAAATTTCACAAACACACTTTTATAAACAGCCAAGGTTAGCCTACCAAGTTATATATACAACAGTAGAAGTCTAAAAAAGAAATCCCTAGCTGACCCTACCCCGGACCCTATCTACTTGGGCCCCGGGTCTACCATGACACCGTGAAGGATGTCGGTGTCAAGAGGGTTAGCCATCTCCTCATCCTCAACAGCAGGTGTGTCAAAACCATCCAGGGGGCCCTCCTATTCCCCATTAGGCCCATGACGAAACCCGCCCTGAATCGATGAGGTACCAACTGTGGTAGACCGTCATCAACCAAGATTGTGGTCATGATGAGCTCACGGAGCTAGGAGTCTCGGGGTCATGGAAGAAAGCACTATGCTTGCTAAACCCTCACGGCTGCCCAAAACGAACTAGCCTCACCTCCATCTAAGGACCTGAAAAGATTAAACCCACGACAGGGTGAGACAATGTCTCAACAAGTTCATGCCCTAAACCCCGATTAGGAAGGAAATACGCCTAGAGGCAGTCTAACCACACAACCAATGAGACTCACCTCGCCTTAATTTCTTCCTGCACGTCAACACAGTTCATATAACAGATACATATAGTAATAACACTCAACAATTGGAACGCCTCACTTCACATCCCAGTCAATCACAGGAGTCCCGATTATAAAGCCAAATCGTTATGACACGTCGCCTCAATTTCTTTCTGCATGTCAGCATAGTTAATATGATAGATACATATAGTAATAACACTCAACAATTGGAATGCCTCACTTCACATCTCAGTTAATCACAAGAGCCTCGATTATAAGACCAAATCGTTATGATATGTCACATTCTATGCCACACAATTTTGTCCTATAATTAGGCGCGTTCAATTTTAATCATTCATGCGTCCCAATTGATTATGACCCAACGGTCACGGCTGACTCAACAGTCAGCAGTCTTCCGGACATAGTTGGGCATTGTCGACACCATCAAGCAAGGCAACGTCTACATCTAGATTGCATTCCATATAGGAGCATCGGTCCAGCCTCCACTGCGACCGGCATCCATTGACTTGGGGCATTCCCGAAGGAGCATCATCCGGCTCAAAAGATCGTGACTGGTTCTCATAGCGATTCCATACATATCCAATTTTGGCCAATGACATCGTGCTTTGCACTCAAATACCTCAATTAAAATAATGTACTTTGCATATTTTCTTCATATTAAAAAAACACCGGTAAAATAGTCATGTGTGGGTACACGATCAGTTTGAGTCATAAAAATTGATATCATTCCTTTTAAAATCCCACTATTTGATATAGTACTTAAAAAAAATTTCGATGTCAAAACCCGACACCTGGTATTTTCTAATTAAATGCCATAATTTCATAATTTTTAGATAATAAACCAAAAATCACATTCACCACTCAATTGCACAAATTATCATTCAATTGCATAAACTAATCACATCACGACAATCAGCATGAAATTTCGGCGACCGGCTATCTCGGTATAATTTCCAAAAATATTAAATAATTAAATAAATTACAAAATTAATTAAATATATACAAATTAATACAATAAATGCCTAATTAAGCCTAATACACTAATTTAACCCCTTAATTGGACCTAGAGAAATAATTCACTATACTAATTAAATACTACAATATAATTAACCCTTAAATAATCTAATCTAACCACCTAATTAGCTTAATTAACCAACTAAATCACTAATTAAGCTAAACTAACCACCTAATCCAAGTTTAGCCTAATCTAATCCTACCCTAAGCATAATTAACCTCCTAATTAAGGTTTAGCAAGTAAACTCATCATATTAGCGAGCCGGTGAGTTCACGGCGACGGTGGTGCGACGGCGAGCGAGACTCAGGTCACCGGCGATGCCAAGGGAGGCCCGGAAAGGGCCGAAAACGAGCCACAAAGCTCTCAGCCCAAAGCTGAGAATCAGTTCTGCTTGCTGGTTGAACAGGCTGGATGAGCGACTAGGATGGGTTGGAAATAGCACAGTGGCAGGCAGACGGCAACGGCGACTAGTCGAGGCGATGGTGGCTTGGACGGCGGGCAGAGGCAGCTCGGGGACCTGCGACGGAGACCAAGGCGGACAGAGGGCCAGGGAGCAGGCACGGGATGGCGGGGACGCATGAGCTTGGGCTTGCAAGTGGCAGCGACTCACCACGGCTCGAGCGAGCGATGGACCGGCGATCGACGGCCGCAACTGGCTCTCTGGTTTGCTGGCTAGATTTCTTGAGCTCAAAACCACAACAATGGTGAAAGTTGAGGCAAGGGAGAAGAAGGAGGAAGGGCTGCAGTTGGAGGGAGACCACAAAGCCTCAAAAGTCTTCAAGAAAGATCTAAAACACTCAACACAAAGCCCCCAAAGTCCACAGCTGCTATCCTCAGCCATTTCCCCTCCATGCCTTCCCTAACAAGCCACCAAAGTGGTCCAAAATGTTGCTCCCCCTCCCCCCATGGCTACGAATTTGTGACATTTCCCTTCAAATTCCACTCAATTCCACTTCAATTTAATCCCAATTAGTGCCCAAAAATACTAGCCAAGGCATCCACATCCATTCCACAATTTTACTCACCAAATGGTCCATCTTGAATGCCAAAAATTCACACAAAAACGGCCTTTTGAATTTCTTGGTCCAAAAACGCTCAAACTTGAATTTTTGCCAAAAATTCGGACTCTCCGAAAATTCTTCGAAGGATGAGTCGACGTTCCTAAAATAAATTGTGACATGACAGAACTTTCAATTTCTAAAATCGGGTTCAATTTTGTGGTTAATTTCAATCGGACGTGATTTTAACATGACCTAACCTACCATGTAGCTTTTAGAAATTTTTAGCGCATTTGACCCGTGGCCGAATATTTTCGAGCCACATTATGCATCTTCGACTCATTGGCGACTCTCGGTTGTCGTGAAAATCTCGAGGTTTCAAATACAGGCATAGGGTACAGAAATGACAGAAAAATCGGTTTAGTGCCGTTCGACGAGAATTTTGCAATTAGATGGAATCACCCACGCTTTAATCACATGCCTCTGTTGAAACGACCTATCTCCGGTCTCTGATCGATTTTGACGGTGCCTATGGACCCTTGCAAATTAGCACGGTCGAGTAGTCGATTTTAGGTCGAATTATCAAGTCTATTGCATTTAGATTCCTTAACGGCTTCATCTGATAGATTAGTTATCTCATGAGTGATTAGCTCAGAGAAAAAGACTATAGGCGCGTCAATAAAAAACCCAACTCATTTAATTGAAAACAGTTACAGAAAATCAGGCTGTCACATTTTTATTTTGCGAAAATTTGCGGCAAAGGAGTTCAATAAATTATAGTCAATTCTCAAGAAGACAACATAATCAGATTTGGCACGCATAATTTTCTAAACATACAAGAACGTATGTGTGTCCATCAGCCAAATCTATAGTCACAGACACAGGGGATTCAATGCAGGCCTAACAAAAGCATAACCGATGATCATCTCATCATAGAATTTTTATGACAGTAAGTTAGCATGTGAGGAACAACTTTCATGAAGGAAGCATCTCAAGAATCTTAACATATGATTTTATAAAAATCCTAGAACATGAATAGGTCAGTCAGGAACACAACAGGGCAGCAGAAAACACCGTGAATATATGGCCTTTCGACTCTGCTAAATGATGTTTAAAAAATTTCAAACTATTATATGTTGTATACTTGCATCTAATGAACAACTTTCATTAGGGACTCAACCTCAAAATCATCACACAGAAAATCACACAAAATTGGAAAACAGTCAGACTCATGGAAGCGAGGCATGTATTTCAGTTAATCACAGCTTCCAAACTCATGCTCAGTTTTTGGAAAAATGTTAAGCATAGCAAACAACGTCCGATCTAGGCATGTAATATGTCATTTTAAAGCTTGAGAAGTCCTTTACAAATATCTAGAAGGCATGGAAGGTAATAGAACATATTAGCGAGCTCAATCAAAGATATCTATCATAGATGTTCAATCCAGCATCCTAGCTTACAGAACACGGCTGATCTGCATGCTACCTATCTAGATAACATGCAAAATTCACGAAATTTTTCATGTGAATAGAATCAAATGTCAGGACCAAACTTCATGCAAACACTCAGTTCAGAATCGAAGTGCAAAAAATCATACAAAAATAACAAAACAAATAGGTCAGTTAGCCTCAAAAACAACAATAGTGATTAAACAATTTCCCGAACAGATCATGAACTTTCGAACTATTTTTGACCTAGCAAATAACGTTGAAATCATGCATGCAATATTGTTGTAAATCTAATGAAACCATCTACAAATCATAGGAAGAGCTCGAAACCTAAAAACGCCGTTATCTAACTCAAACCGAGATATTTATCAAGTCAATCCAATCAGCTTACGGTTCTTGCAGAATTAACAATCAAGCTCCATCAAGTTACCAAATCATTATCAATCACCACAACTCATAACAGCAACTCCTATATTGTATAAACTTCAGATTTAAGCAAGAGAATTCATCCTAGATTTGAGCTTTAGCCTCGATTGCATAAGGCAATCTTGCTTCATCGAGCTCAAAAAACACTCTATCTTTGTTCCTTCATTCTCAAACTTGATCGTTGATGATTTCAACGATCAATAAGCCCAACAAACTAATGAATAGGTCATCAATCACCTCGAAAATGATCGAAATGGATGAGCACAGCCACTGGATTGCCAAAAATGGCCGCCAAGGTCATCGGAGCTCAAGCCGGCATAGGTGATGTCCTTCAAGCTTGATCGGAAATTGCCTCCAATCAAGGCTTTCCTGCGATAGCTAGAGGCGGCAAAGCTCGTGATGAAGGAGTAGCCGCTATGGAGATTGATCACTAGTGAAGATTACCATTCTGCCAATGAGTGGCCGGCTCTCTTTGGCGCACACGAGAGAGAGAGAGAGAGAGAGAGAGAGAGAGAGAGAGTAGATCTCAAAAATGCAAAATTTCCTCATTTTGGAGGGAAAATCTATTATATACTCAAGGGCAAGATCAGATCTTAGCCCTTGGATTAATCTAAGGGCTAAGGTTTGATCTCCTTAGCTAACTAACTTAGATTGGTTTGTTAAATTTGTTGAAGATATTTTGATTAAAGCACATGCCAATTTGAATGGCCATGATGCATTCATAACGAACGATGATGATTGATTCTTGAAACTAATTTTGAGATTAAGCATTAATCGGGGGCATTTCATAATTTCGCTAACCCCGAGGGGTTGACTTTGTTAATGTCACACCCCAAAACTACAAAGAATGGGGATGACATGGTCATCCTTCCACATGAAGGACGCAACCTCAAACACAACCAACAACCTGCTATCAACTTATATATATTTCAAACCATATATACATATCAGATAAACCAACAAATTGGTTGCAACATCAAAGTTTCTATAATCTACCAAAAAAAAATATACAATTAGAACTCAGCTAACCCAATCACTAGCAACAACTATGTATACCATTTTTTAAACCATACCCAAAATAGAACTCCCTAAAAGTTTCCCACCGACGGCACTCTTGCTCTATTCGCCGCTAACCGAGGAACCTGAAAAGATTAAAGAATGAGTGGAATGAAATCGAACAACCACTTTGCATGTATACAAAGCAATACCAAACTTCATAACGCCAGCTCAATATATAAAATACATATCAAATCATATAAGAGTTATTTCTTATCATTAAAGCTTTATACTAATATGGAAAACTCATTTAAATCACCATCAAAAGTCAAGTATCAATGGTCCAGCCCATTGAATAATCTCCATCAAATATCACACATCAATGGTCCATCCATTGACGAATCTATTGCTCAATATTTTATTATGGTCACGACACAACGCCCGGTGACAAGGCGACCAAGCTTTTCGCCTTGGCAAGGTCTTCACCTACAAAGCCGATGGCTGGGCCCAGAAGGATATCCTAAACCTGGTATGCATACCACAAAAACCCCTTACTGGGTTCACAGTCATATTGAGCATAATTAACCATTCTTTAATAACAGAAATCCAATCCAAAAATCAATATCTTAAACCAAACAAATAACATTTGCAGCATAGCTCATCATCCATTTCATATCCATTTCTCAAATCATCATAAACTTTTCCATAAATCAGTCACAAAGCAATTTCATATATATTTCTCCACTTACTTTGTATAACACACTTTTCAAACATCCACAATCAACCAAAGAGTAGCAATTGCTCGATCCGGCTTTCATGCAATAAAAATGCTCTTCTCAATTCAATATATATACAAATATATACTTCAAGACATGATTTTACAAAACCAAAGAATATATGGTACCACTAACCTCGTCATCTACGACCAAACGATGAACAATACTCGTATCGTCGAACTCACGACCCTATCAAATAACCGAGGAATAATGTTAAAATCAAAAGAAAACTCTACCACGACTATGAAACGACTAAACTATGCCTTAACTCTAACAAAAGGACTCCTACGCACTAACAAATCGCATAACCAAAGCGATTGTTCAAGCCGTTCGCAACATAAAGTTTAAGCGCAAAACTTGATCGCGCCTTAACTTTCTCCTCCAAACCCCGATCGAAACGTACTTATAGTCAATAGAAAGACTTTCAAACATATTACAAGAATCTCAACTTCACTGTCCAAAAATCAAGTCCAAAAATGACAAAATATGGGCCCAAAGCTGCTGGACGCGTACTGTTCACTTTGCGCGGAAAACTTTGAAATTTTGTTTCAGACAAACCATAAGCTCAAATCACAATCCGTAAAATCACATGGCTCCACAACACCCTAAACTATCATTCCTACCAAAATACGCAGCTCAACAACTCCAAAATCAGAATTCGCCGGTCGATTTTCCAAAAATTCCAAATTTGAGCCCTTAACCAATAAATTACTTCATTTAAACGAACAAGGGGTCTAATCTCTTACCGGGCACTGCGTTACAGAGTCAAGTCAGCTTGGCAATGCATCCGTGGTGTGCACGTGCCAAGACCCCTTTCCTTTCTTCCCCTTCTTCTTCTTCTTCTTCTTCTTCTTCTTCTTTTCTCCTCTTTTCTTCTGCCTGACCTTCTGCCCGAACGTGGGCTTTCTTTCCTTTTTATCTCTTCCCCTTTTTTTATTTTTCTTTCATTATTTAAAGTGGGTCCCACCACCTTTTCTTTGACTTTTTCAAAAATCTCAAATATTACAGTTAATTCACAGCATGGGAACAAAAGGGGTGCTGGACATGCATTGGTTGGCCGAAACCGAACTCTAGCCACTGGAAAATGGCCGAAATGAGATTAAACCACCAACGATCAATGCCAGTTGGACAAGTTGACCCGATCTTGATCGGGTTGAACCAGTTCGGTTTTTTCTCTATTTTGTTTCGATTTTGCTTAATTTTGTTCAATTAAAATATTTGCATTCACATTAAAAGAAATTAAACTTTAAACAACAAGGTAACCCCCTAGTAGAGTTACAGCAAAAGGATAATAGAAGTGCTAAAGGTTTTGTACAGTACTCACTTCAATACCAAAAATTTTCACCAACTCACTTATGTGCCAAATCAGGAAAAAAAATCACTTAGGGCATAAATAATAACAATTATCTTCCCAGGCTATATTTATGGCTAGAAATTGATTTTTCTATATTTATTCTCTAGATGAATTTTTGAGCAAAAGTACGCGTTGGATAATGACATAAGATTTCTGTACCTAGAGCAGAATATTGTTTCATAGACCTTCTTAAATATCTCTCTCCTAGGCAGCGTCGGATAGTCAACGACAAGCGGCGATTAACAATAAAAAGAGTTTTTATTTGTCATTTATATTTTAGAAATAGAAAAGTAGAGATTCCTACTTCTCGTTTCTATTCCAAACTTATTTTTAGGCTAAAAATTTATCCCAAAAATTCGAAATATAAAGTTGCATTACCAATTAGAATTATGTTCCAAACTTGTTTCCCAAAATAAAATAATAGAAAAAAAAACAAAATAGAATAGGAATCATTCACGCCCTTAAATGCCTCCGGCAAGAAATTCCAATCAAAGTTATCCATGGATTTCATAACTAAACTTTTAATATGAGTTGTCCGTTTTTCTTTTAAAAAAAAAAATCTTGTCCACATGGACTTGCAAAATGACATCGCTCAATCTAATGTCACTAGGCAGTGTAAAACAATGTCACACTAGGGTTTTCAAAATAGGGCTTGAAGGTCCTCGTATTTCAACATTCACTAGACTCCCAAACGACTACTTGTCACTGCCATTATCACTCACTTACCGTCTCTATGGCTGTCACTCAGTCAGGCTTGTCATCCTCTCTCACTCGATCTATTGACTGGAAAAATTAGGTTTCAGAGGGAAAAATTAGGTTTCTTTGTATAGCCATGGGATGACAATGCTAGAGGAGGAATCAAACAACTATGAAGCTGCGATTATGAGGACCTCAATTTGTTTAATAAATTCGGTGCTAGGTTTATTATTTTTATCCACTAAATGACCAATGTTGATCATTTAATCAATTAGGTGCAATTGCGGAGACCTCATGTAAAATTGTCGTCCTTTTTGCATTGTAAAATTGAGTGCAGCATTAACATGGGGAATATTGCTGCCGCTAAGAAAGTGGTTTATGCTAAGAAGATACATGGGATAAGAAAGCTCGATGCAGTACTTGCAAGTCCAAGTCCAATTAGAAAGAGTGTAAGGGTTATGAATCAAATAAAAAATCCATCAAAAGAAAAGGAAACTATGGGGTTGTGAATATTGATTTATGGTGTTATGAATATGATACTTTTTTTGTTGAGATGGGAAACTTGACTAATGGGGGTTCATACTAACCGCTTGTGTAACACCCTCGATTCTGAGTCCATAAGGATTGGCCATAAGGTCCAAAAAGGATCGATCATGGGTCATTGGCCCTGGATCGATCGGTTCGATTGGCAAGGAATCAAGGATCGGTCATGGACCGACTGACTGGTCACAAACTGGTCGAGGTGTCGGCCGTGAATTTCTACCGACCATACTGATGGGATAGGATCACCAATTCATAAGATGACTTTTGATCACAAGGATTGATCACGGGATGTTATTGGATCAGCAAATGATCATGATCAGTCATAGTGCCGGCCGCAAGTGATTTCACCCGATTATGCACCGATACACGAACGATCCAACTCGATCAAATGAGATCGTCTTCCGATCAAAAATACATCATTCCATATTTAATTCTTAGTGATGGGAAAGGATTCTTGAATTGGTGATGTCCAATTGTGGATCGGTAATACACCGACCATGAGCCATACGGATGGATTGAGTGCCGACCGA
Organism: Eucalyptus tenuipes; assembly: GCA_014182365.1. NCBI lineage: Eukaryota > Viridiplantae > Streptophyta > Magnoliopsida > Myrtales > Myrtaceae > Eucalyptus > Eucalyptus tenuipes. The sequence goes on along the minus strand of CM024546.1, from coordinate 13,995,672 downwards.
AATGAGCTCGGGGATAGACCTGACTATTCAGTCACTAATTCTAAGGTCCATGAGTGTCTTGGCTTAGTGCTAGGCCAGGGGTTGCCTTAGGATTGGCCTTGAACTGACTAAAGGACAACCGACTTTTTAAGCCGACCGACTATCCAAGGGACCGATCCGGACAAGCATGGGGTGTGATGGCGGAATCTCGGGTGTACATGATTCAATTTTTCGAGGTGTACCTAATGATCCCTTCTCTAGCCCTGGAACCAACTTAGACGAAGGAATTCTCTAGACCACCTTCATGAGGAAGAAAATGACAAAATGGAATTCTCTAGAACACCCTAGCTTCTTCATGAAGGAGGTTGACTTATCATTCCACCTAGATTTTTTCAAATATGGTCATGATTACCAAGGATTTACCTTGGGGATTAAGCAAAGTATCCAAGCCAAGTGTCCCATTAAAAAAAGGAGACATTGAAACTAATTATGGCTATCATATAGCCTTGACACCACCCTATCTTTTAGAGTGCCACCTATCCATAATGAGTTGTCCCCTTAATAATGAGCTAAGTGCTAATGTGGTCCAATGAAATGGAGATAGGCAAGGCCTTAAATGATGACACTAAGTCATTAGATCTCCACCTCATAAGCCTAGGTGTCCACTCGAAGATTTGATAATGATGGCTTGAGATTTGCCTTGAAGAAGAAGTTGGTGACTCGTAAGCTTAGGTGCCCTCTAGAATCTTAGGTTATGATGAGCCTAAAGGATAGCCTTGGTAAACAAGACAAAAGTCAACCAATCAAGCGAAGACATTAGGCATCAAGGGGTTTATGTGTCTTTTAGGGCCATAGGCACATCATAAGCCTAAAGTGTCATGCCTCAAACCTCGAGCGAGTGCCCATCCCTCGGTGGTCGATAAAATTTGTGACATCCTAAGACGCGTCGCCAACCCACTCATTTTAATGCACATGCGGAAGCGAAACAATACCATTGACAACAAACAACACGGGATAGAAAAGTAGCAAACATATTCACAACCAAAACACTTTTAAAAACACCCCAATTTATATATAACGGTAGCCTATAGACTAGAGTCTACTCAAACAAAAAGCCTACAAGCCCTCTAGGTACTTGAATCCCCAACTGAAAACTCCGAGGCCTCCTGGGGATTTGGGTCCACCACGGCACCCTCAGGAGGGTCAGCTCTACCCACGCCATGAGTGACGTCTATTATTGCAGCTGGGACCTCAAAATCCTGTAGGGAACTCACTCTGTATCCATTCAACCCGCGGCGAAACCAAGCCCTAAATCGGTGGGGTACCCTCTGAGGTAGGCCCTCATCGACCCAGACGGTGGTCACCACGAGTTCATAGACCCAAACTCCGTGGCCCCTAGGAACAGGGATAGTCAAAACTCCGCTCGGTAACCCTCATGGGCCAACAAAAACGTTCCAAAGGAACCGCCATCTAAGGACCTGAAAAGATTGAGCCCACGATGGGGTGAGACAATGTCTCAGCAAGTTCACCCCCTAAACTCCGACTAGGAAGGAAATACGTCTAGAGGCAATCTATGCACACAAGACAGAGGACTTACCTTGCCTCAATTCCCTCCTACACGTCAGCAGAATTCATATACTCAATCAATTGATCCATTCAATCAATTCAATCGATCACATGCTCCAATTCAATTATTGCTCGCACAAGCATGAACTACCGACGCACATCGGTCCATTGGCGTAGCCAGGGATTACTGCTCGCACAAGCTTATATAAATTGCCGCTCGCACAAGGTCAGATGAATTATTGCTCACACAAGCTAACATAAATCATTGCTCACACAAGCTGATACACTGACTCACATCGAGGATGGGTTTATTTAACCCTCACACGATCAATCAATACCAGCCAAGGACATTATGCTTTGCACACAAATTTCTCAATTAAAATAATGAACTTGGCATAATTTCTTCGTGTTAAAAACACCTAATAAAAATAATCATGTGTGGGTACACGGTCAATTTGAACTAGAAAAATTGATATCCACACTTTCAAAATCCCACGATTCGATATAGTCCTTAAGATCATTTTCAGTGTCAAAACTTGACACCCGGGATTTTTCTAATTAAATATCAAAATTTCATAATTTTGGAATAAATAACCAAAATCGCAATTATCACTCAATTTGTACAATTTAACATTCAATTGCATAAACTAAGCACACCATTGCAATCAGCACGAAACTCCGGTCTCCGACTATCCCGGTATCATTTCTGAAAAATATTAAATAATTAAATAAATGCAATTAAATACCATAAATACCAACTTAGGCCGGAAACGTTAAATTAACCACCTAAACGGGCCTTGAAAATTTCGGAACCTATCTAGATAAATAGTACAACTTATCTAGTCCTTAATTAATCTAATCTAACCACCTAACATGCACAATTGAATAATTAAATCACTAATCCATTCTAATTAACCACATAAACCCTAATTAGCCTAAACTAATCATTCCCTAAGCATCATTAACTCCCTAAGCAGAGTTTATCAAGTAAACTCATCGGTTTTGCGATCTGGTGAGTCCACGACGACGGCGACATGAAGATGGGCGACAACCAAGCCCACGGCAACACCAACCAAGGCCCGGAAGGGACCTAAAATAGGCCTCAAAGTCCAAGACCCTTGCTTGCCTTCGACTTTTGCTTGCTGGGCCGAGAGGGCTACTCGACTCAGGGAAAGGAGCACGGCAGGATGGCGAGGCTGCTGCGGACCAGGCAAGTGGTCTCGGCGGCTGGACGGCAATGGTGGGGCTTCGACGAAGACTAGGGAGGCTCAGGGGACGGCAAGGAGGCTCAGGTGCAGGCGGACAAGTGCGTAAACGCATGGGTGAGCGGGACGACGCGCGCGGGCGAGTGATGGCGGTCCGGCCACTCCAGGCTGTGGTCAACGGGCAAGGGGGTCCTCTTTGGTTTCTCTCTACTTTTCTAAGCTTCCAAGCACACTCAACAATGGATAAAGTGGCTCTAATGAAGAAGAAGAAGCTGCTGAAGATTAAGGGTCCCCCTTGGGCCACAAAGTCTTCACATCTATCCTCAATTGCTCATTGCAAAGGCCCCACCTCTCTTGGTTGTCATCCAAGGCCAAATTGCAGCATAAAATTCCCCCTAGAAGCTTCCCGAAGTGGTCCAAAATGTTGTCTCCCCCTTGGCCTACGAATTTTGGGACAGTTTCCCCCAAATTGAATCAAATCCCCTCTGCTTGAGCTCAATTTGATGTCTATAAAATCAACCAAGGTGTCCTCATCAAAATTAACATTTTTCCTCCTCACTTGAAGCAACTTGACGGCCAAAAACACGATAAAAAACGGTCCCTCAAATTTTCTGGTCAAAAATGGCCCTAGTTTAAATTTCCACCAAAAATCCCGATTTGTAGAAAAATCTTCAGAGGGTGAGTTGACGATCCTAAAATGAATCGCGGCAACACAGAACTTTCAATTTTTGAAATCGGGTTTAAATTCGCGGTTAATTTCAATCTAGCGCGATTTTAGTGACCTAACCTACCGGGTAGCTTTTAGGAATTTTTAGTGCAATTGACCCGTGGTCGATTATTTTCGAGCCACATTGTACATCTTCAACACATTGATGACTCTCGGTTTTCATGAAAATCTCGATGTTTCAAATACGGATACAGGGTAGCAAAACGACAAAAATTGGTCTAGTGCCGATCGACTTGAATTTTGTAATTAGTTGAAATCTCCCACACTTAATCACATGGCTCAATCGAATCAACCTATCTCCAGTCTCTAATCAATTTTTAACTATGCCGTACTGACCCTTGCAGATTAGCACGGTTGAGTAGTCGATTTCTGGTCGAATTCTCAAGTCTATTGCGTTAAAATCTCTTAATGGCTTCACCAGATAGACTAGTTATCTCGTGAGTGATCAGCTTAGAGAATAGAACTATAAGTGCGTCAATGAAAAGCCCGACTCATTCAATTGAAAATAGAATTGGAAAATCATGATGTCACAACTCTTCCCCTCTTATAAAAACTTCGTCCTGAAATTCAAACCATTACAAATCTTAAATAAAAAGGTGGGGGTATAGTAATCTCATCGAATCTTCACTCTCCCAGGTTGCTTCTTCTGTGCCGTGGTGTTGCCAGACCACTTTAACCAACGAGATTGTCTTGGTGCGAAGAACCTACTCCTTGCGATCTACAATTTGATTCGGTCTTTCCACGTACGACACCCTATTGTCCACGTCTAGTTCTTCAAAATTCAGCATCTGGGTCAGGTCGGGTTCATACTTCCTCAACATTGACACGTGAAAGACGTCATGCACTTGCGCTAACCTCGGCGGCAATGCAAGACGATACGGTAAAGTCCTTATCCTTTCCAAAATCTCAAAGGGACCTATGTACCTTGGACTCAGTTTCCCTTTCTTACCGAAGCGCGAAGTACCCCTCATCGGTGACACCTTCAGAAAGACATGCTCACCAACTTGGAATTCCAATGGCCTTCGACGCTTATCTGCATAGCTTTTATGGCACCTTTGAGCGGTCTTTAATCTGTCCCTAATAACTATAACTTCATCCACTAACTGCTGAACCAACTATGGGCCTGTGATCTTTCGTTCTCCGACCTCATCCCAACAAATTGGTGTTCTGCACGCTCTACCATACAACGCTTCGAAAGGAGCCATCTAAATACTCTGCTAGTAGCTGTTGTTGTAGGCGAACTCGACAAGATGAAGCTGTTCCTCCCAGCTTCCTTTAAAATCCGATACACATGCTCTCAACATGTCTTCGAGGGTTTGAATCGTCCTCTCAGACTGGCCATCCGTCTGAGGATGATAGGCCGTGTTGTACTGCAGCTTCATTTCCAAAGCGATTCGCAAGCTTTTCCAAAAGGCAGCTATAAATCTCGGGCCTCGGTCTGATGTAATCGTTACCAGCACTCCATGTAGACGAACTATCTGACGCACATACAACTCTACATGCCTGTCCAAATCAAGGTCCTTTTGTATGGCAATGAAGTGAGCCGACTTCATCAGTCTGTCAACCACTGCCCAAATTGAATCATACCCCTCTGACTCCTTGGTAAGCCTGTCACAAAATCCATTGTGTTGTGTTCCCATTTCGAATCGAGAATCTCTAGAGGTTGCAGAAGTCCTCTCGGCTTACAATGCTATGTCTTTACTTGCTAACACGTCAGACACTTAGAGACATACTTGGCAATATCCGCATTCATACCGGACCACCAATAGTGTTAGCGCAGATTCTGATACATTTTCGTATTGCCTGGATGAATGCTGTAACTGCTATGATGAGCTTCTAACAAGATCTCCTCCTTAAGCTCTGCATCGTCAAGTGCACACAATCGTCCTCGGAACCTTAGTGTTCCATCATCAGAAATCTAGAAATCGCCCTTTCTCTTTTCAGTATCCTCTTGCAGGATCTTCTAAATATCTAAGTCTATCAACTGACGCGTCTTGATTCTAATTGGTACTTTCAGTTCAATTCTAAGCGTGGCCATAAGATTTGAAAGGTGGCCTACCTCAAATTTGAAAACCGAATCTCGAGCTCTCTCGAGTAAAATCCATTCCTTGATCATCAACTGTGCAACTGAAGACTTCCGACTCAGCGCATCTGCGACCTTGTTCGCCTTTCTAGGATGATGCAAAATATCACAATCATAGTCATTCAGGAGTTCCATCCAATGACACTGTCTCATATTCAACTCCTTCTAAGAGAATAAGTACTTGAGACTTTGATGGTCTGTGAAAATCTGGAATCTTTCTCCGCACAAATAATGTCTCTAAATCTTTAGAACGAAAATGATCGCTGCAAGTTGTAAGTCATGTGTCGGATAATTCAACTCGTGAGGTCTCAACTGACGGGATGTGTATGCAACAACCCTACCATGCTGCATTAATACACAACCTAGTCCTCTAAACGATGCATCACTGTAGATCTCATATCCTCTAGAACAAGATGGTATGGTCAGCACAAGTGCGGTAGTCAGCTTCTGCTTAAGCTCTTGGAAACTACACTCGCACTTGTCCGTCCACACGAACTTCTCTTCCTTCTTCAATAGTCGAGTCAACGGCAACGCTAATGCTAAAAATCCTTCCACGAACCTTCTGTAGTAACCTGCCAAACCCAAAAAGCTTCTGATCTCTATCACTGTCGTTAGTCCACAGAGATTCCTTCGCCTAAAATCACGTGCCCTAGAAAAGCAACACGAGTCAACCAAAACTCACACTTGCTAAACTTAGCGTACAATTCATGATTCCTCAGTGTCTGAAGCACCATCCTCAACTGACTCTCGTGCTCCTCAGGACTTCTCGAGTACACCAGGATATCGTCGATGAACACGATCACAAACTTATCTAGATACTCCTTGAAAACTCGATTCATCATATCCATGAAAGCAGTTAGGACGTTTGTCAAACCAAACGGCATTACAATGAACTCATAATGGCCATATCGAGTACGAAACGCTGACTTTGGTAGGTTCTCCTTTCTGATCCTTAGCTGATGATACCCTGTCCTTAAGTCAATCTTTGAAAATATCATTGCTCCTTGCAACTGGTCAAACAAATCGTCGATCCTCGGTCGCGAATACTTGTTATTGATCATCACTAGATTAAGTTGACAATAGTCGATGCACAGATGCAACGAACCATCTTTGTTCTTCACGAACAGAACTAATGCTCCCTAAGGTAATGCACTGGGACGTATGAATCCCTTATCCAACAATTCCTGCATCTGCACTTTTAGTTCTTTCAACTCAGACAACACCATCCGGTAAGGAGCCTTAGAAATTGGCTCTGTCTCGAGTGCTAACTCAATCACGAACTCTATCTCTCTCTCTGGCGGTAGGCCTGGCAATTCTTTCGGAAACACATCTGGAAATTCTTGTAACGCTACGATATCTTCAATCTTCAGCTCCTCAACTGTCGTATCCACGATAGCTGCTAGGTAACCTTGACAACCCCCATCTAACAAACGGGTTGTCTCAAGTGACGATATTAAGGAAATCGAAGGTCCTCCTCAACTCCTAGTAAACTCGAAATTTTCACCCTCTAACGGGTTAAACTGAATCGCTTTACAATAACAGTCCATCTTAACTCATTACTTGGTGAGCCAGTCCATGCCAATTATCACATCGAAATCATACATAACTAGGACTAACAAATATATCCTTCCCTCTCGCTCACTAATCATTAACTTGCAACCAAGACAACCCACTGCAGCTAACACCTTATCCTTTAACGGTGTAGATATTCTAACCACTGACTCCAACAACTCAGGAATCAATCCTTCCAACTTAACAAATTGCTTAGCTATAAACGAATGAGTCGCACCAGGATCAAACAAAGCATATGCAGTAGGGTCGTTCAGCGAAACCGTACCTATAATCACATCAGGTGAGTCCTCAACCTATCCTCTAGTGATGGCGTACACTCTTCCTTGCACTAGAGGCTTGTTCTGTCCACCCTGTGGTGCAATCTGCAACGCAAACCCCCTATTCTGACCCATCGGCGCCAGCGGCGGCACCTGCCGTATTCCCCTTGGCCTTCTGGGAAAATCTCTGGCCAGATGACCCTGTTGGCCACACTCAAAACAAGCACCCGTCCTAAAATGGCACAGGACTAATCCGTGTCACCTTCCACACAAGCGACACGCGCCATTCTGACTCGGCGCTAACTTCCCAACTCCACCCTTCCTGCTGGGCGGGACATGATGTCTTCCTTCGGTCATGGGCTTCTTCCCGAACCGGTTTCCATCTCTATTCAAACTGAACCTTGAACCAAACACAACAGTCCATTCACCCAGGTTCCTTTCTATCAGCTAGGCCCGACCATAAACCTCGATGTAATCCTTCAGGTCGAATGGCACCAGTGGATTCCTCAACTCTAGTCAAAGGCCATTCCTAAACCTCCGAGCTTTATCTTTAGGGTCTTTTGCCAGTCTTGGAGCATACTAGGACAACTAAGCAAATTTAGCTTCATACTAATCCACGGTTAGCATTCCTTGATGGAAGCGCTGGAATTCCTCCATCTTCTGCTCTTGGCGCTACACGAAAAATACTTGCCATTAAAGGCTCTAAGAAAGGCGTCCCACACAAGAATCACGCCTTCGGGGAAAATCATGCCTTTGGTGGCTCTCCACCACGTACTAGCGTTACCCTGCAGCTGGTATACTGTCAGGAAAACCTTCTCCTCTTCAGTGCACATCAGCGGTGCAAAGGTTTTCTCCAGGTCTTGGATCCTAGAGCGATGTAGCTTTGGCATCTCCTGCGCTAGTGAACCTTGGCGGGTTTAGCTTCAAGAATTGCTCGACTAACTTGTACATAGGCCTCTCTCTCTTAACAGCCACGTTCCTAGCTAGAACTTGGGCGGAGTGCGGCTGCGGCTGCGGCCTCGGCAACCACGGTAACAGCAGCAATAGCGGCGGCTGTAGTAACAGCGGTAGTGGCGGTGGCTTGATTCTAGGCCTGCTGCGCCATCGAAGCTCCAAGCATCTCAAACGCCTGCATGATCCCGTCGATCCTGGGATCATCAGGGGCTGCTACCCTAGCACCAACAGGAAGCGGTGCTACTCCACTAGTGCTAGCCTGAGCCAACGCTCTACCACGACCCCCTCGGGTACCGACCCTTGTTAGCGTCCTAACCAAGTCGCCGGTCTAATGGTTCTCTTCCCAGGAGTCCTCTACTCCTGATCGCTCATTATGCAAGCTTTATACATAAACTTGCTTTCCAATTCTACACAAAATTAGAAGCTGAGCGATCACACCCAACAGCTATCATTAACATGCATCAGCATAAAATAAAGATCTTTCCTACTAACTATCCCATGAACCCTCACACCTTATCACTCCAACTATTGACTCCGATACCACTCCGAGCGAGGATGTCATGCCCCAAACCTCGAGTGCGTGCCCATCCCTTGGTGGTCGATAAAATTTGTGACGTCCCAGGATGTGACTCAAATAGAAAGCCTACAAGCCCTCTTGGCACTCGAATCCCCAACTGAATACTCCGAGGCCTCCTGGGGATTTAGGTCCACCACGGCACACTCAGGAGGGTCAGCTCTACCCACGCCATGACCGACACCTATTATCGTAGCTGGGACCTCAAAATCCTATAAGGGACCCACTCTGTATCCATTGAGCTCGCGGCGAAACCATGCCCTAAATCGATGGGGTACCCTCTGAGGTAGGCCCTCATCGACCCAGACAATGGTCACCACGAGTTCATAGACCCATACTCCATGGCCCCCAGGAACAGGGATAGTCAAAACTCCACTCGGTAACCCTCATGGGCCGACCAAAACGTTCCAAAGGAACCGCCATCTAAGGACCTAAAAAGATTGAGCCCATGACGGGATGAGACAATATCTCAGCAAATTCACCCCTAAACTCCGACTAGGAAGGAAATACGTCTAAAGGCAGTCTATGCACACAAGACAGAGGACTTTCCTTGCCTCAGTTCCGTCCTACACGTCAACACAATTCATATACTAAATCAATCAATCCATTCAATCAATTCAATCGATCACACACTCCAATTCGATTATTGCTCGCACAAGCATGAACTACCGATGCACATCAGTCCACTAGCATATCCAGGGATTATTGCTCGCACAAACTTATATAAATTGCTGCTCGCACAAGCTCAGATGAATTATTGCTCATACAAGCTGACATAGATCATTGCTCACACAAGCTGACACAAATCATTGCTCATACAAGCTGATACACCGATTCACATCGGGGATGGGTTTACTTAACCCTCACCCGATCAATCAATACTAGCCAAGGACATTGTGCTTTGCACACAAATTCCTTAATTAAAATAATGAACTTGGCCTAATTTCTTCGTGGGTACACGGTCAATTTGAACCGAAAAAGTAATATCCACACTTTCAAAATCCCACAATTCAATATAGTCCTGAAAACCATTTTTCGGTGTCAAAACTCGACACTCGGGATTTTTCTAATTAAATATCAAGTTTCAAATTTTGGAACAAATAACCAAAATCGCAATTATCACTCAATTTGTACAATTTAACATTCAATTGCATAAACTAAGCACACCATTGCAATCAGCACGAAATTCCGATCACCTACTACCCTGGTATCATTTTCAAAAAGTATTAAATAATTAAATAAATACCAAAAATAATTAAATAAATGCAATTAAATACCATAAATACCAACTTAGGACGGAAACGTTAAATTAACCACCTAAATGGGCCTAGAAAATTTCATAACCTATCTAGATAAATAGTACAACTTATCTAGTCCTTAATTAATCAAATCTAGCCACCTAACATACACAATTGAATAATTAAATCACTAATCCATTCTAACTAACCACCTAAACCCTAATTAACCTAAAATAATCACCCCCTAAGCATCATTAACTCCCTAAGCAGAGTTTAGCAAGTAAACTCACCGGTTTTGCGATCCATGAGTCCACGACGATAGCGATGCGAAGACGGGCGAAAACCAAGCCCAGGACGACACCAAGGCCGAAAGGGACCTAAAACGAGCCTCAAAGTCCAAGAACCTTGGTGGCCTTCGACTTCTGCTTGCTAGGTCAAGAGGGCTGCTCGACTCGGGGAAGGGGCACGGCGAGACGGCAAGGCTGCTATGAGCCAACCGGGCAGTTCCAACGGCTGGACGGTGACGGTGGGGCTCCGACAGCGACCAGGAAGGCTCGGGGGACGGTGAGGAGGCTCAGGTGCAGGCGGACAGGCACGCAAACACACTAGTGAGCGAGACGACATGTGCAAGCGAGCGACGGCACGACAGGCGTGCGACGGCAGTCCAACGGCTCCAGGCGATGGTCGATGGGCAGGGGGTCCTCTCTGGTTTCTCTCTATTTTTCTAAGCTTTCAAGCACACTCAACAATGGATAAAGTGTCCCCAATGAAGAAGAAGAAGCTGCTGAAGATTGAGGGTCCCCCTTGGGCCATAAAGTCTTCACATCTATCCTCAATTGCTCATTGCAAAGGCCCCACCTCTCTTGGCTGTCATCCAAGGCCAAATTGCAGCACAAAATTCCCCCTAGATGCTTCCCGAAATGGTCCAAAATGTTGTCTCCCCCTTAGCCTACGAATTTTGGGCCAATTTCCCCCAAATTGAATCAAATCCCCTCCGATTGAGCTCAATTTGATGTCTATAAAATCAACCAAGGTGTCCTCATCAAAATTAACATTTTTCCTCCTCACTTGAAGCAACTTGACGGCCAAAAACGCGATAAAAAAGGTCCCACGAATTTTCTAGTCCAAAACGGCCCTACTTTGAATTTTCGCCAAAAATCCCGGTTTGCAGAAAAATCTTCGAAGGATGAGTCAACATTCCTAAAATGAATCATGAACTGAAAAAACTTTCAATTTCTGAAATCGGGTTTAAATTCGCGGTTAATATCAATCTAGCTCGATTTTAGCGTGTCCTAACCTGCTGCAACTTTTAGGAAATTTTAGTGCAATTGATCTGTGGCCGATTATTTTCGAGCTACATTGTACATCTTCGACACATTGGCTACTCTCGGTTGTCGTGAAAATCTCGATGTTTCAAATACGGATACAGGGTGGCAAAACGACAAAAAAATTGGTCTAGTGCCGATCGACGAGAATTTTGCAATTAGGTGGAATCACCCACACTTAATCACATGGCTCAGTTGAATCGACCTATCTCCGATCTCTAATTTATTTTTAACTGTGCCATAATGACCCTTGCAGATTAGCACGGTCGAGTGGTCAATTTCTAGTCGAATTCTCAAGTCTATTGCGTTAAATTCCCTTAACAGCTTCACCAGATAGACTAGTTATCTTGTGAGTGATCAACTCAGAGAATAAAACTATAGGCGTATCGATGAAAAGCCTGACTCATTTAACTGAAAACAAAATTGGAAAATCAGGATGTCACATAAAGTGAGCCTTTGAGGGTAAGTAAATAGATTGACCAATCACAATCAAACACGAATAAGCATAGGCGCCAACTAAGGAGACTAGATAGGCCAACTCGTTCCTTAGGTTTAATGATGAGATTAGCACCAATAATTGAAGAGGAGGCCTCTCTTTCATGTCCTTCTCCTCCAAGCCGCCTTAGGAGCCGTCCGATCACTAAAGGAGCATCTTGGAGCTAGGCTCAAAAGTGGCAAGTAGAATCTCTAACTCTTGGTTAGGGCGATAGCCTACGTCATCAAGTTTAATGGTGTGCTCACCCGTACAAGCCGTTTGTATGCTGTAATGTCCTTTTGTGTGGTTTACTCATATTTGCATGCTTGAGTGTGTTCAAGCACTGAGACGAGATTAAAGTTCACTTGGCTTCGAATCAATGTCATGCCGTGATGGCTTAAGCATGTGGCTCAAGCCACGAACCAAGAATCGTGCCCAACATATTATATAGTATGATGTTAAGAGTCATGATACACTCACTTAAATGAGCAGGCCCTCAGGCCTTATATGCATCGACTAAGATGAAAGAAGAAGAACCAGCTTGTGTGATACACTTATATGATGCACCTAAAGAAGAAAAGCGCCCGTCGCCACGTAGTGTTAGCAACGACGCCTCGTTCATTGAACGGGATGCCCTGGTTGAGATAGGATGCTTGGGTTGAGCCCGGATGCTTTGGTGAGCTAGCACCAGGATTCCTCGTTTGAGCTAGAATGCCCTGGTTGAGCTGGGATGCCTAGCTTGAAGCTGGATGCCTTGGTTAAGCTAGAAGGGCCTGGTTGAGCCAAACGACGGTAAATGAATTTGCATGAATGCCGATATATGTATAAGCATGATATGTTGATATGTTCATTGATATGCTGAATGTAAGCATGCATTGAAGTTTACAGTAATGGACATCTGCATATAGTCGAGGTATAGGAATATGTTTGCCATTGATCTGCCATAAATATTGTATGATGAAGAGATATCCTCCTAATAGAGAATTAGGGATTTTACTTACTGAGTCCATAACTCACCCCTTTGTTTTTCAGAATTATAGCCATGGAGGAGTTGCAATCTCGCTAGAGGAGCTAAGGTTTACTCTGGCCTTTTAAAGATGTGGTAGTTGTAAATATAACAACCCGTGATAGAAGGGCTTGTAAACGTAGCTGATAAAATTGTGTGTTTATAAAAGGCTATTTTCCTAGTTGCTTGTTGATGTCCAAGTGTTGTTTGTTACGCTTCCACATGTGCTTAATGAAAAGATAAAATGAAACAAGACGGCAACGTGCCTCGGACGTCGCGAAAATAACCCTTGATGTGCAAGACCCTAGAGATGGAGTCGGGGTCGTGATGGTTTTGGTATCAAAGTGGGGTTATTATTTGAAGTGATAATGTGCGCTAGGAGTCATGGGATAGTTAGCTAGAAAAACACCCCGTGCATGTGATTATTACTTGCTTGGTTTTTCGGTAGAAGATTTTGATCCCTAACCCCTTATTGTGTTATCGAAAGTCATTCTAGGATTCCTATAGTTGTAACATGAGTACTCAAGGCCAGGTGGCCACGAGAGGAAAGTCGACTCAGGGCCAAGAGAGTTCCAAAGAGAAGTCAAAAGAGGACCCCCGACTAGATCAAATTCTGCAAGTTCTTGGGATCATTGGAAGCATAATAGGGCTGCAAGCACAACATCAAGCAGCTTCTACTTCTGGGAATGCCTATATGGCTGGAAACGAAAGCGAAAATACCAAACGTCCTATTCAGGGACTGGTGGAGCAATTCCTAAAGCTGCTTGTGACATGACAGAACTTTCAATTTCTGAAATCGGGTTCAATTTCACAGTTAATTTCAACCGGACGCGACTTTAGCGTGACCCAACCTACCGGATAACTTTTAGGAATTTTTAGCGCATTTGACCCGTGATCGATTATTTTCGAGCCACATTGTACATCTTCGACTCATTGGCGACTCTTGGTTATCGTGAAAATCTCGAGGTTTTAAATACGGACAAAGGATACAAAAATGACAGAAAAATCAGTTTAGTGCCGTTCAACAAGAGTTTTGCAACTATGCGGAATCACTTACACTCTTATCACATGCCTCGTCGAAACGACCTATCTTCGGTCTCTAGTCGATTTTCACAGTGCCATATTGACCCTTGTAGATTAGCACGGTCGAGCAGTCGATTTCTGGTCGAATTCTCAAGTCTATTGTGTTTAGATTCCTTAATGGATTCACCTGATAGATCAGTTATCTCGTGAGTGATCAACTCAGAGGAAAAGACTATAGGTGCGTCGATGAAAAGCCCAACTCATTCAATTGAAAATAGAATCAGAAAATCAGGTTGTCACAACTCTTTCCCTATTATAAAAATTATGTCCTCGAAATTTAAACCATTATAAATCTTTAAACAAAAAGGTGGGGGTATTGTCGTCTCATCGAGTCTTCACTTTCCTAAGTTTCTACTTCTGTCCCATGGTGTTGCCCATACCACTTTGACTAACGAGATCGTCTTGGTGCACAAAATCTATTCCTTCCGATCCACAATCTGAACCGGTCTCTCCACGTACGACACCCTGTCGTCCACATCTAGTTCTTCAAAATTTAGCACGTGGGTCGGATTAGGTTCATACTTTCTCAACATTGACACGTGGAAGACGTCATGCACTTGCGCCAGTCTCGGCGGCAATGCAAAACGATACGCTAAAGTCTCTATTCTTCCCAAAATCTCGAAGGGACCAACATACCTAGGACTCGGCTTCCTTTTCTTGCCGAAGCGCAAAGTACCCCTCATCGGTGACACTTTCAGAAAGACGTGTTCACCAACTTGGAATTCCAAAGGTCTTTGACGCTTGTGCATAGCTTTTCTGGTGGCTCTGAGCTATCTTTAAACGTCCCTGATAACTGCAACTGCATCCACTGACTGTTGAACCAACTCTGGGCCTGCGATCTTCCATTCTATGACTTCATTGCAACACACTAGCGTTTTGCACGCTCTGTCATACAATACTTCAAATGGTACCATCTGAATACTCTACTGGTAGCTGTTGTTGTAGGCGAACTCAACGAGATGAAGCTGTTCCTCGCAGCTTCCTTTGAAGTCTAGCACACACACTCTCAACATGTCCTCAAGAGTCTGAATTGTCCTCTTAGACTGGCCATCTGTCTACATATGGTAGAAACTATACTGCAACTTCGTTCCCAAGACAGTCTACAAACTTTTCCAAAAGGCTGACGTGAACTTCGGGTCTCTATTAGATGTAATCGTCATTGGCACTCTATTCAGACGAACAATCTGACGCAGTACAATTATGCATATATGTCCAATGCATAGTCCTTTCGTACAGCGATGAAGTAAGCCGACTTCGTCAGTCTGTCAACCACGACCCAAATGGAATCATTACCCCTCTGACTCCTTGGTAAGCCCATCACAAAGTCCATCGTGATGTGTTCCCTTTTCCACTCGGGAATCGAGAGGTTGCAGAAGTCCTCCCAGCTTACAATGCTGAGCCTTCACTTGCTGACACGTCAGACATTTGGCGACATGCTTGGCGATATCCGCCATCATACCGATCCACCAATAGTGTCGACGTAGATTCTAACACATTTTTGTACTGCCTGGATTAATGTTGTAGCTACTACGATGAACTTCTGACAAGATCTCCTCCTTAAGCTCTACATCGTCAGGTACACACAATCGTCCTCGGAACCTCAGTGTTCCGTCTTCAGAAATCTGAAAGTCAGCCTTTCTTTTTTCGGTATCCTCTTGCAGGATCTTCTGAATCTCTGGGTCTATCGACCGAAGCGTCTTGATCCTTACATGTACTTTCGGTTCAATTATGAGGGTGGCCATAAGATTTGAAAGATGGCCTACCTCAAATTTGAAAATCGAATCTCAAGCTCCTTCAAGTAAGACCCACTCCTTAATCACCATATGTGCTATTGAAGACTTCCAACTCAACACATCTGCGACCTTATTAGCCTTTCTAAGATGGTACAAGATCTCACAATCATAATCATTAAGAAGTTCCATTCAGCGACGCTGTCTCATATTCAACTCCTTCTAAGAGAATAGGTACTTGAGACTTTGATGATCTGTAAAGATCTGGAACCTTTCTCCACACAAATAATGTCTCCAAATCTTTAGAGCGAAGATAATCGCTGGGAGTTCTAAGTCATGCGTCGGGTAGTTCATCTCATGAGGTCTCAACTAACGGGATGCGTATGCAACGACTCTGCCATGCTACATTAACACGCAACCCAGTCCTCTAAACGACGCATCACTGTAGATCTCGTACCCTCCAGGACCATATAATATTGTCAACACTGGTGCAGTAGTCAGCTTCCGCTTAAGCTCTTGGAAACTACGCTCGCACTTATCTGGCCAGACAAACTTCTCTTCCTTCTTCAGTAGTCGAGTCAACATCAAGGCTAAATCTGAAAATCCTTCCACAAACCTTCTGTAGTAACGTGCCAAACCCAAGAAACTTCTTATCTCTGTCACTATCGTCGGTCTTGGCCAATTGATAACTGCTTCGATCTTGGTCGAGTCCAAGGAGATTCCTTCGCCTAAAATCACGTGACCTAGGAACACCACACGAGTTAACCAAAACTCGCACTTACTAAACTTAGCGTATATTCCATGATCTCGCAAAGTCTGAAGTATTGTCCTCAACTGTCTTTCGTGCTCCTATGGACTTCTCGAGTACACCAGGATATCGTCGATGAAAACGATCACAAACGTATCCAAATACTCCTTGAACACACGATTCATGCAACAAGAGGCTCCTTGAGCCAAACCTTTTTATATATGACATCAAAGTTATACATAGGCAAAATATTCAAGTACAACTCTAGCCAACGATTCTACTTTCTACGACTTTATTACAACAAACTGAAGTTCTACAAGCTTAACCAAATTTTCGCTACGCCACTTTGATAAAATTATCCCTAACCATTCTTCTCCTGATCGATGCATGGCTCGGTTCCTTCCTGTCTCATTCGCCATCCTAATAGTACCCTGTCTGTAGTGCATTCTACGGCGCGTTCCCTCTGTTCTGTCCCATCGGTGGCAGCGGCGGTAGTTGTTGTGGCCCTATCTACCTATGAGGACAGTTCTTTAATTGATGGTCGAACTGGCTACATCATAGCAAGCACCCGTCCTAGACTAGCACGGGCGATCCGTGTCACCTCCCACAGAAGCGACACACGCCATTAAAACTCAGCGCTGACTTGCCTACTACATCCTTCTTGTTGGGCGGAATAGGGTACCTTCCTCCAGTCATAGGTTTCTTCCCAAACCTATTTCCATCTCTATTTGAGCTGAACCTCAACCCAAACGTTGCAGCTTGCTCACTCAGGTTCCTCTCTATCAACTAGGCCCATTCATACAAATCGTTGTAGTCCTTCAGATTGAACGGTACCAGCAGATTCTTCGGCTATGGTCTGAGGCCATTCTTGAACCTCCTAGCTCTATCAGCCGGATCCTCTATCAACCTGGGGGCGTACTACGATAGCTTTGCAAATTTGGCCTCATACTAATCCACAGACATCATTCCTTGATGGAGGCGCTACAATTCCTCCATCTTTTTCTCTATCACGCTGTCAAAGAAATATTTGCTATTAAAGGCTTCGAGGAAGGCATTCCACACCGGAACCTCGCCTTCTATCAGCCGGATCCTCTATCAACCTGGGGGCGTACTACGATAGCTCTGCAAATTTGGCCTCATACTAATCCACAGACATCATTTCTTGACAGAGGCGCTACAATTCCTCCATCTTTTGCTCTCTCACGCTATCAAAGAAATATTTGCTATTAAAGGCTTCAAGGAAGGCATTCCACACCGGAACCTCGCCTTCTGGGGTCACTCTCCCTCTAGTGGCTCTCCACCAAGTACTTGCATTGCCTTACAATTGATACACTACAAGGACAAGCTTCTCTTCCTCAGTGCACATCAGCAGT
Organism: Eucalyptus tenuipes; assembly: GCA_014182365.1. Classification (NCBI taxonomy): domain Eukaryota; kingdom Viridiplantae; phylum Streptophyta; class Magnoliopsida; order Myrtales; family Myrtaceae; genus Eucalyptus; species Eucalyptus tenuipes. The sequence goes on along the minus strand of CM024546.1, from coordinate 13,977,777 downwards.
ACAAAGGTTTTCTCCAAGTCTTAGACCCAGAGTGTTGCGGCCTCGGGGTCTCCTGCGCCAATGAACCTCGGTGGGTTCAGCTTTAGAAACTACTCCACAAACTTGTGCATTGGCCTCTCAGCAACTACGTTCCTAGGTGGAACTTCAACACGTGCGGCAACAGCTGCGACGACGGCAGCGACATCAACGACGGCATTGGCGGCGGTAAAGAATGGCGGCTGTAGCGGCGGCCGTAGCGGTGGCGACGGTAGCTTGATTCTAGGCCTGCTGCCCTACCACGTTCCCAAGTGTCTCTAGTGCTTGCATGATCCCTTTGATTCTAGGATCGCCAAGTGCTACTACACAGCACTGACCTACGGCGGTGCTAATCCGATTGCGCTGGCCTGAGCCTACACTCTACCATGACCACCTCGGGTACCAACCCTTGTCGATGTCCTAACCTAAGTCACAGATCCTATGGTCCTCTTTCTAGGGGTCCTCTGCTCTTGATCACTCATGATGCAGATTCTTTACAAAAACCTGCTTTCCAATTCCACACAGAATTAGAAATTGAGCGACCCACAAAACAAGCTACAAATCAGCTATCAAACACATGCATCAGCATAATAAAAAGGCATTTCCTACTAACTATTCCATAAACCCATCGCACCTTATCACTCCATACACTGACCAGCTCTTATACCACTTCGGGTGGGAATGTCACGCCCCGAACCTCGAGCGTGCACACATCCCTCGGTGGTCGATAACATTGCGACGTCCTAGGACGCGTCGCCGACCCATTCATTTTATTGCACATGCGGAAGCGTATAAACAATCCCCAGACAACACAGATATGGGATAGAAAAGCAGGGTACAAAATTTTACAAAACACTTTTATAAACAAGCTAGTTTATACACAGAGACCAACTCTAAGGTTCATGTACAGAGGCCAAGGTCAAAAAGGGCGACGAAGCAACGTAAACCCTAGGCTCTCCAGTCCCCGACTCCGGGTCTTGCACGGCCCCATCAGGGGTGTCGATATCCAACAGGTGTCCTATCTCCCACTCCCCGGTCCCGCGGGAGACCCGTCAAAACCACCTAAAGGACCCTCTTGACTCCCATCAGGCTTGTGAAGGTACCACACATTAAAACGATGAGGTACCAAGTGAGGTAGGCCCTCATCGACCCAAACGGTGGACTCCACAAGCTCATGAGTCAAGCTGGTCCCAGAAATAAGGAAATATGAGCGCTGGAAGTCTACCTCCCTCGGAACCCCATAACGCACGTGACATGCCTCCATCTACGGACCTGAAAAGTTAAACCCATGACGAGGTGAGACAATTCTAGCAAGTCTACGCCCTAAACCCCAATTAAAAAGGAAATACGCCTAAAGGTAGTCTAACCACACATCACAGAAGATTTACCTCGCCTCAGTTCCTTCATGCACGTCAGCATAGTTTATATTCTCAATGCATATAATAGATGCACACATCAATTGGAATGCTTCAAACCCATCTCAATCAATCACAGGGGTCCTGATTATAAGGCCAAATCATTATAACACATCTCATTCGTGCCACACAATTTTGTCCCATAATCAAGCGCATCAATTTCAATCAATCATGCATCCCAATTGATTACAACCCAACGGCCACGGCCGACTCAATAGTCAGTGGTCTTCCAGCGTAGTCGGGCGTCGTCTCGCACCATCGAGCATGGCAACATCCTGCGTAAACGAATCAGGACGGCATTCCATAAAGGAGCATTGGTCTAGCCCCTACTGCAACCGGCATCCGTTGACTTAGGGCATTCTATATAAGAGCAACGTCCCGCGAAAACGCGTCAGGGTACCAAATCTTCACACGCACATCTGATCCCGGCCAAGGACATTGTCCTTTGCACTCAATTAAAATAATCCGTTTGGTCTATTTTCTTCGTATTAAAAACCCGGTAAAAAAAAATCGTGTGTGGGTACACGGTCATATCAAACTTTAAAAACCGATATCCTTCCTTTTAAAAATCCCACTATTTGATATAGTACTTAAAAACACTTTTAGTGTCAAAACTCGACACCCGGTATTTTCTAATTAAATACCAAAATTTTATAATTTTAAATAAATACTCAAAAATCACAATCATCACTCAATTGCATAATCTAACAATCAATTGCATAAATTAAGCACACCACTGCAATCAACACGAAATTTCGGCTACGAGCTATCCCGGTATAATTTTCGAAAAATCTTAAATAATTAAATTAATTGTAAAATTAATTAAATAAATGCAAAATAATTCAATAAATGCATACTTAGGCCTAATACACTAATTTAACCACCTAAACAGGTCTAGAAAAATAATGCACCTATCTACATAAATCAAGCAACCTAATTAACCCTTAACTAGTCTAATCTAACAACCTAATCAACCTAACTAAACAACTAAATCACTAATTAAACTAAACTAACCACCTAATCCATACTTAAGCTAATCTAATTATCCCTTAAGCATTATTAACCTCCTAAGCAAGCTTTGGTGAGTAAACTCACTGGATTAGCAGGCCGGTGAGTTCACGGCGACGGCAACGCCAAGGAGGCCGGGAAGAGGCTGGAAACAGGCCACAAAGCTCTCAACCCAAAACTGAGAGTCGACTTCTGTTGAGGGCTAGAAAGGATTGGTCGAAAGGGCTAGGACGGCTTACGGTGGAGCTGGGCTGGCAGGCAGTGACGGCTGGCTTGGATGGCGGTGGAGACGGCTCAAGCGGAGCTATGACGGCGGCCAGAGCACGGGCGACGAGCTGGATGACGGCCTAGGCTTGCGGGGACATGCGGACATGCAAGTGGGGAAGCGGGACGGCGTGTCGGCTCCGAACAGCAACGACGGCGCACGATGGGCGCGAGGGAGCTTGGGTGGGCATGCGGCTTGGCTGCTGGTCTCTCTCTAGTTCTTGAGCTCACAAACACAGCAACAATGGAGAAAGGAGCAGCAAGGAAGAAGAAGGAGAGAGCTCCAGCTTGAAGGGGGACCACCAAGCCTCCAAAGTCTTCAACAAATATCCAAATCACTCATCACTTGGCCCCCACTTGTTGCTGCTTCATCCTCAGCCACTTTGCACACCAAAGCTTCTCCAAGAAGTCATCCAAGTGGTCCAAAATGTTGCTGCCCCCCATAACTACGAATTTGGACATTTCTCCTCTAATTCCAACTCAAATTCTCTCCAATTGGACTAAATTCAAAGGTCAAAATGTCAAGGAGGATGCCCACATCAAATTCCACATTTTTCCTTGCAATTTAAACCAACTTAACGGTTAAAAGTGCGCTAAAAAAGGGCCTTTTAATTTCTCGGTCCAATTTCGCCAAACTTTGGGTTTTCGCCAAAAACTCAGGTTTGTAGAAAAATCTTTGGAGGATGAGTCGATGTTCCTAAAATAAATCGTGACATGACAGAACTTTCAATTTCTGAAATCGGGTTCAATTTTGTGGTCCGGACGCAATTTTAGCGTGACCCAACCTACCGAGTAGCTTTTAGAATTTTTAGCGCATTTGACCCATGATTGATTATTTTCGAGTCATATTGTACATCTTCGACTCATTGGCAACTCTCGATTGTCGTGAAAATTTTGAGGTCTCAAATACAGACACAGGGTACATAAGTGACAGAAAAATCAGTTTAGTGTCGTTCGACTAGAATTTTGCAATTAGGTGAATCACCCACACTTTAATTATATGCCTCTATCAAAACAATTTATCTTTGGTCTCTAGTCGATTTTGACAGTGTCGTATTGACCCTTGCAGATTAGCACGGTCGAGCAGTCAATTTCTAGTCGAATTCTCAAGTCCATTGCGTTTAGATTCCTTAACGGCTTCACCTGATAGATTAGTTATCTCGTGAGTAATCAGCTCAGAGAAAAAGACTATAGGCGTGTCAATGAAAAGCCCAACTCATTCAATCGAAAACAGAATCAGAAAATCAAGCTGTCACATTGCCAACAAAGCATTGACATGGCTCCATTTAAGGTACTGTATGGTCAAGCTTGCAGAAGTCCAACTTGTTGGAATGACGTCAGGGAAAAGAAGCTTACTGGTCCTGAGTTGGTGCAACTTACTACGAGGCGGTACAGGTAATTAGAAAGAGACTTAGAGCCGCTCAAAGCAGGCAAAAGAATTATGCAGACAAGAGACGAAAGCCTCTAGAATTCCAAGTAGAAGTCCGCATGTTCCTTAAGGTGTCTCCATTGAAAGGTATGTCTCATTTTGGTGAGAGAGGTAAGTTAAGTCCATGGTACATAAGTCCCTTTGAAATCCTAGAAAGGATAGGGAATATAGCATATCGGTTGTCATTACATCGTCATGTGTCTATGCTAAGAAATTATGAGCCAGATTAAGCACATGCGCTCAACTTTGAAGAGATTGAGGTAGACGACCAAGGGTCATATATTGAGGAACCAGTCTGGATCGTGGATAGACGTGAATAAGTAATCAGAATTTGGGTCATTCCCTTAGTCAAGATCCTATGGAAGCACCATGGAGTAGAAGTGGCTACCTAGGAAAGTGAAGAAATCATGAGGCACAAGTACCCTCACCTATTTTGAACACCCAGGTATGTTATGAAATTTGGGGACGAAATTTTTTTATGGGAGGGGGGGAATTGTAACACCCTCGATTTTGAGCCCATAAGGATTGGCCATAAGGTCCAAAAAGGATCAATTATGGGCCATCTGCCCTGGATCGATCAGTTCGATCGGCGAGGAATCTAGGATCGATCATGGGCCGACCGACCGAGCGATCGATCGACAATCACGGACTGGTCGAGGTGTCGACCGTGAATTTCTACCGACCATACCAATGAGATAGGATCATCAGCTCATAAGATGAATTTTTTATCACGAGGATTGATCACGGGATAATTTTGGATCGGCGGATGGTCATGATTGGTCATAGTGCCTGGCCGCAGGTGATTCTGCCCAGTTATGCACCGATACACGGATGATCTAACTGGATCAAATGTGATTGTCTTCTGATCAAAAATACATCATTCCATATTTAATTCTTAATGATCAGAAAGGATTCTTAAATTGGTGATGTCCGATCGTGGATCGGTAATGCACCGACCATGAGCCATACGGATGGATCGGGTGCCAACCAAAATGAGCTCGGGGATAGACCCAACTATTCAGTCATTAATTCTAAGGTCCATGAGTGCCTTGGCTTAGTGCTAGGCCAGGGGTAGCCTTAGGATTGGCCTTGAACCGATCGAAGGACAACCAACCCTTTACGTCGATCGACAGTCCAAGGGAACGGTTCGGGCAAGCTTGGGGCGTGATGGCCTAATCTCAGGTGTATGTGATTCATTTTTTTGAGATGTACCTAATGATCCCTTCTCAGCCTTGGAACCAACTTAGACGACAGAATTCTCTAGACCACCTTCGTGAGGAAGAAAATGACAAAATGGAATTCTCTAGAACACCATAGCTTCTTCATTAAGGAGGTTGACTTATCATTCCACCTAGATTTTTTTAGACATGCTCATGATTACCAAAGATTTACCTTGGGGATTAAGCAAAGTATCCAAGCCAAGTGTCCCAATAAAAATAGGACCCATTGAAACTAATTATGGCTATCCTAAAGCCTTAACGCCACCCTATCTTTTAGAGTGCCATCTATCCATAATGAGTTGTCCCCTTAATAATGAGCTAAGTGCTAATGTGGTCCAATGAAATAGAGACAAGCAAGGCGTTAAATGATGACACTAAGTCATTAGATCTCCACCTCATAAGCCTCGGTGTCCACTCGAAGATTTGGTAATGATGGCTTGAGATTTGCCTTGGAGAAGAAGTCGGTGACTCATAAGCTTAGGTGTCCTCTAGAATCTTAGGTGAACAAGACAAAGGCCAACCAATCAAGAGAAGACATTAAGCATCAAGGGGCTTATGTGTCCCCTAGGGCCATAGGCACATCATAAGCCTAAAGTGAGCCTTGGAGGGTAAGTAAATAGATGGACCAATCACAATCAAACATAAATAAGCATAGGCGCCAACTAAGGAGACTAGATAGGCTAACTCGTTCCTTAGGCTTAATCATGAGATTGGTACCAGTAATTGAAGAGGATGAGGCCTATAAATAGGAGAAGGCCTATAAACAGAAGAAGGCATCCTCACATTTTGGAGGCTTAACCATTCTGTCCTTTCCTCTCCCTTTCTCTCCTCTTTTTCACATCCGTCTCCTCCAAGCCACCTTAGGAGCCGTCCGGTCACTAAAGGAGCATCTTGGAGCTAGGCTCAAAAGTTGTAAGTAGAATCTCTAACTCTTGGCTAGGGCGATAGCCTACATCATCAATTTTAATGGTGTGCTCACTCGTGTAAGCCGTGTGTATGTTGTAATATCCTTTTGTGTGGTTTGCTCATGTTTGCATGCTTGAGTGTGTTCACGCAACGGGACGAGGTTGAGGGTCGCTCGGCTTGGAATCGACGTCATGTCACGATGGCCTAAGCTTGCGGCTCAAGCCACGAACCAAGAATCATGCCCGGCATATTATATAGTATGATGTTAAGAGTCATGATACACTCATTTGAATGAGCACGCCCTCAGGCATTGTGTGCATCGACTAAGATGAAAGATGAAGACCCGACTTGTGTGATGCACTTATATAATGCACCTAAAGAAGAAAAGTGCCAGTCACCACATGGCGTTGGCGGCGATGCCTTGTTCATTGAACGAAATGCCCTGGTTTAGTCAGGATGCTTGGGTTTGAGCCCGAATGCCTCAGGTAAGCTAGCCTTGGGATGCCTTAGTTGAGCCAAGATGCCTGGGTTGAGCCCGAATGCCTTGGTGAGCTAGTGCCAGGATGCCTCGGTTGAGCTGGGATGTCCTAGTTGAGGTAGGATGCCTAGCTTGAAGCCAGATGCCTTAGTTGAGACGGAATGGCCTGATTGAGCTAAGACGATGGTAAATGAATTTGCATGAGTGTCGATATATGCATAAGCATGATATGTTGATGTGTTCATTGATATGCTGATGGTAAACATGCATTAAAGTATGCGGTAATGGACATCTCCATGTAGTCGAGGTATAAGAATATGTTTGCCATTGATCTACCATGAATATTGTATTGCGAGTGTTGTGCCTGCTAAATTTTGATGATGAGATTTCCTCCTCGTAAAGAATTAGGGATTTTACTTATTGAGTCCATGACTCACCCTGTTGTTTTTCAGAATTGTAGGCATGGAGGAGTTGCAATCTCACTAGAAGAGTTAAGGTTTATCCTAGCCTTTTGAAGATGTGGTTGTTGTAAATATAACAGCCAGTGATAGAAGGGCTTGTAAACGTGGCTAATGTAATTGTGTGTTCGTAAATGGTTGTTAACCTGGTTGCTTGTTGTTGTCCGGGTGTTGTTTCGTAACGCTTTCGCATGTGCTTAATGAAAAGATAAAAGGAAACGGGATGGCAACATGCCTTGGACGTCGTGAAAATAACCCTTACTGCTCAAGACCCTGGAGATGGAGTTAGGGTCGTGACAATTTGGGTTTCTGCACATGGTTTTGTTCGGGTTGGTTTTGAGGTCTTTGGTGAGAATGGAAGCTTCATTGGTGGACTAATGTTGCATGTGGTTGTTTTTATTAAGGCAATGACGTTTTTGGCAATGTAAACAAGTAGTTCAATGTCAATGCAATGATGTTTTCCTCTGTGCTTTTGTTAGTTCCCATTTTTTGTCTTACTTTTGGCTAGTTCTGCATATGGCTTATATTGTGTGTAAATTTTGCTTGGTCTTGTGCTGCTTGCTTGGTCTTATGCCACTGGTGCAAGTTCGTCATGGGCTGATGTTGTTTCCGAAGGTGAGGCACTTGTTACGGGTTGATCTTGTTTTATGGGGCTAATGTTGACTAAGTTTAAGCTTGGTCTTGTGGTGCTGGTACTCCGTGTGCTTGCTTTTAGCTGGTGCTAGTAGTTGTTAGAAGACCATATCAATTGTGCTGCTACCCCTAGCACCAACAACCTCGTGCAGTTTTGTGCCTACACCGGCATGTGTTTGTGCAACTGATGCAAACACAAGACATCGACACTTTGTGCTGGTTTACGCTTTCACCAGTAACTAGGTGCAGTGTTGTGCTTGCGCCAGCACTTATTTTTACAATTGATGGCACTAGACTACACCAACGCTTGTTTGTGCTGGTTTGGCTTGGCATTGAAATTATCACTTTATAACCATGGTCGGCACTGAAGTAACCACTTTTGAAAACGATTGGTATTGAGGTAATCACTTTTAACAATAATTAACACTCAAGCAACCACTAGTTACAATTTTCGGCACTCAGATAATCCATCATGAACTTATTGCCACTCTTGAACTTGACTAGCCATTACAACAAAAATTGCAACAAACCATCATTTTTCAGCAAAATATGTAGCAAACCAGCACAAGACTATGAATGCAAAACTAAGCCATAAAACTTGTTATTTTCACACAAATAGAATTATAATCCCACAAAAAAGACTAAAAAATTCAACAATAAAGCTCATGGGATCACATGGTAAGATGCTAGCTTAACTAAATTACAATCTCACTATCACCAAAAGCATTTGGGTTTGCAACAAACCAACATTTCCGTAAAAAATTGCAGCAAACCAGTAACACAACTAAACCTACAAATTACCCCAATACAACTACATATTCCATTGATTTTCAACTATGGTAGACTAAGAAACTTCTTCTTTACTACATTTCAGCATAAAATTGGCCAAATAAGACAATGACAACGACAACACAATCAACATTCTGTAACACTTTCTTTCACTTTTCATCCTTGAAAATCCTTCTTCAAGTGGTTGGCCAGAAAGGCTAAGGCCTACATATTTTTTTGCATTAAGTTGACATCATCCAACAACACGATGTCGTTCTTCAAGTAGCTCCAAGATCGCCTCTGTCACTTGCTGAAAATTTCACTTCGACCCATTTGAAGTACTTGCACTTTGAGCCTTCTCTATACCTAGCGTATCTATGGAATTTTCTCCCATATTCATTCTTCACTTGGTTGAAATGAATTTGAGCTACTCGCCATGCTCCTGCTCTTCATTTGCAAGATTAAACTATTAATTTAGAGGACGAGCCAAATTAGGGTTTCAATTTTGGACTCAATGGTTGTTAGGATTTTGAATTGGGGAATTATCTTTCATATTGCAATTTAGGAATTATATTTTAGGGCAAACATTGTAGACAACACTCTATATGTTGATTGGGCACACCAACGAGCTATGTCTGCCAAACAAATTAATAGAATATAGCCAAGTCGGATTTTCGACGACCTAAATCAGAATTGGCACTTGAGTTGAATTTTTTTTATTAAAAAAAAGTGGCACTTACGTGATCCCAAAAAAAAAAATTAACACTAAAGTAAGCATCATAACTTTTAGCACTTCTCATGTCCTTTTACTGCAAAGTTGCTTTATTATTTTTAATAAGAGAGCACATCAACTTTAGGTATGTGTTGATCTTTAATGCAATCTACATGAAATATCAATCAAATCTTTTTGTAATTTCCTATTTGATCAAAAATTAATCCAAAAAAAATTGAAATCAAATCTTATAATCTATATGTAATAGAAAAGGTGTGGATTAATTTCAAACGTGCAACACTTGAATAATCTTATAAGATTTTTTTGGGTTATTCTCTATTATTTAGTAAAACCAAAAATTATATAAATCTATAGGCCACATTGAATTTCAAATATGCAAGCCCCAAACTAATATGCATATCCTAATTAGTACATGTTTACTATTTAAATTCTATATGCAAAACGATATGTAAAACTATGTGTATGCATTGCATGAGTATCATCATTGAGGGTCCCATGTTTTGGCTCAAAGGTCCAATGTTCCAATGCGATATGCTACATATGATGCAAGGTTATACAAAGGAAGTGAAGTTAGCCTAAGGTATGACACTATAAACTAGAACCCAACCATTATCTCATACCTCAATGCTATTCCTATTCTCACTAAGATTAGGGATAAGTACATTAATAATGCTAGGATGTAACTTCTTCTTCTTTTTTCGGACACTTGAGTGTCAAAGTGATGTAAAAGTGGTCTGTTGAGTGTCATTTATGGTAAATATATGTAAAATTGGTCTGTTGAGTGTCATTTATGGTAAATATGGAATTTTTTAAACTAAAGTCCAACGTAGAAATTTTTGTCCAACATGGCAAGAGTATAATATAAAAAATATCATGTTTCTTGTTGTTCTTTAAAATCTTCCCTAATTAGACAACTTCATTTTCAGACTCTCTCTTCTTCAAACGACGGTATTTTCAAACTCTCCCTCTTCTTAAAACTTAAATGGTCACTTTAAAAAAAAAAATTGATTAACCTAAACATTCACTTTTAAAAATCTATGGCACTGAAACAATTATTAGTGAAGTTAGTGGATCTTCTATTGCCCTTCAATCATAAACTCAAGCTACATGTTTGCCTTTTCAAGTGCTGACTTCAACTTTCTGACACGTCACATCGGCTTTTCCAGCAAGGCAAATCGATAGTACTCAAGTGATCAATTTTTCAAATTTGTGGGTATTCCAAGTGTTCTTATCTCAGTCAATTACCCATCTTGATTACCACCGAGAAAGGACGTCAGTTGGAACTCACTAGGGAAAAGTACCAAAAAAGTCATAAACTTATTGCATTTGTACCAATTCAATCCTAAACCTTTCAATTGAACTAAATTAGTCCTAAAACATTTTCACATAAGTACCAATTTAGTTATTCCAGCCAACGTAGACTAGAAATCGCTGACGTGGACGTTAGCCATCTTACATGACACAACAAGTGCCAACATGAACATTTTTAAATTATTTTTTTATTTTAAATTTTAAATTTTTTTTTTTTTTGTTTTCCTTCTTCTTTTCCTATTCTTTCTCCTTTGCCCATGGTCAGTGCCAACATGGCCAACAATCGGCTACAGTCAAGGGTCAGTGAGGGCCGCAACACCTTCGTCGGCCACAGGCAAGGGTCGCCCTCGCCCGGATCTAGCAAGGGCACAACGCTTGCGGCCTAGGCGAGGGCAGCTCACACTAGATCTGGCGAAGGTTGCCTTCATGGCCTTCAACGAGGGCTGGACCCTTGCCGCATTGTGCAAAGGAGAAAGAATAGGGAAAAAAATAAGGAAAAAAATTTAAAAAAATAATTAAAAAATCAAAAAAATTAAAAATTTATTTTAAAATATCCAAGTCGAGTACCGGTCATCCCACGTAAGCAACCGGTGTCCACATTGGCAATTTCCTATCTAAATTAGCAAGATGGACTAAATTGGTACAAATAAGAAAAGCTTTAAAATTAAATTGTTTCAATTGAAAGCATAAGACTGACTCTATATTTTTTATGATTATAATGTCTATATCATCGAACATAAATTGGTACCGATACAATAGGTTTAGGGCTTTTTTGATACTTTTTTCAAGCTCATTGCTCTTGGTCAAATTATCAAGAAACTGCAGGGAATACCACAAAAACCGCACGGAAAGAGCAAGAACCGCAGTGATAGCTCCGAAAACCGTAGGGACGAGCACAGCCAACAATTGACGCTTGGTGGACGACATCGAACGAGATGAAGATGGAAAGCTTCGCAATTTTGGAGAGCTCGTCTGAATTTATTGAGTCCTCCAATGAATGACGAAAGCTCTACTTATAGGCTTCGAAGGTCAACTTGAATTGGAGATAGGAGTTAACCGATTAGAGTTCAAAACAGTTCAATGACCGACTTGATCTCAGATTGATGGCAGAGATTGGATTAGATTTAAAATAGAAGGCATGGATAAGACAACGTAATTTCATTTTGAATATGAGATAGAGATTGAAACAAATCCAAGAGTGAGGATTGAGGAAGAGAGGTGGATGACCATTGGATCAGAATATAATTCAAATGAGATCTCATCTAGAAGGAAGGAGAGTTTTGTAGGACTCTCTAACTTTTGAACTAGCCGGCCACAAAATGCTTCTAGAAGCTTTTGATTGTGTGCGCGATGGTCCATGGTAACATCGTGTGAAGAACATGTAACTCACCTATAAGCATGGCATGTGCGTCACACATGATCTTATCTCTAATCGGCACCTCCAACATGCAAATCTTATCACCTTATTTGTTATATAGAAATCTTATCTGATTTCCATGGGAAAGTACCAAAAAAGTACTAAACCTATGGCATTATTATTAATCCAGTTATAAACATTTTAATTAGACTAATTTAATCCTAAATATTTTTACATTAGTATCAATTCAATTCATCAAGACAATTTTGGCCGACCAGCACTGGCATGAACACCAGACCTCTAACCAATGCTAATGTGACAATTTTAAAATATTTTTTATTAATTTTTTCTTTTTCTTTTTCCTTTTCCTTTTCCTTTCTTTTTTTTCTTTTTTTCTCTTCTTCCTCCTTGGGCTTCTTCTCCCTGCAGGGGTCGGCAAGGCTCACCAATTGTCGACAAGTCTCGACCTCTCCCAAATTTGGGCGAGGCCATGGCGGCCTTCGCTCAAGCCTTGGCAAATGCCGCCATGGCCTCACTAGCCACAAGCAAGGTTGCCTTCGTTCACAACAAGGCCATGGCAAGGCTTGCCTTACCCATATCTAGGTGAAGTCACCTCGCCCGCAACCCTAGGCAAGGTCAAGCAAAGGCCACTTTGCAGCCCTCATCAGAGCCTTGCCAACCATTGTGGGGAGAAGAAGCCTAAGGAGGAAGAAGAGAAAAAAAAAAAAAAAAAAGAAAAATAATAATTAATAAATTAATAAAAAAAAAAATTATTTAAAAATTGACCGGCCAATGTTCATGTCAAGCACCGGTCGGTCAAAATTGGCTGGATGAATTGAATTTGTACCAATGTAAAAAGGTTTAGAAATAAATTGATTCAATTGAAAGGTTTAAGATTGAATTGGTATCGATATAATAAGTCCATGACTTTTTTTGTACTTTTATCGATTTCCATAATCTTGAAATATTACGAGTTACCATTCCAAATCCAAATTTTCACATTCTAGGAAAGTATGTTCCCAAGCTCATCAAGCTATTGTCAACTTCCCATAATGTTGGAAATTGAATCATGGGCCCACCTAACCTTTGGGATTCGGATCTGAGCACCAAAAATCGAGTTTATATCTAATGTTCATCTTCCAAGAATGCTGGAATACATTATCTTAAGCTTAATTCTCTTTCTTGATTGTCGCGACCTAAATTTTCAGTGCACCACCTAAGGTTTTAGGTTAATGAACTATTTAAACTTAGCTCGGGCTCTCCCAAGCCCATACCAATTCGCGACTTAGGTTCAAGTTTTTTTAACACGCAAATGGATTTTATCTAGGAGTCATTGCTAATCAGTTCATGGTAGGTCGATTAGACACCTAAATAAAATAATGGGAGAATTATTTTACTCTTATGAACTAGAGACTTTGGGTATGGGGATAAATTTCTCTAATGCCCTTTCGGTATCATTCTTTTTATTTTCAAAAATATTTTTGCAGGCAATATTTATCCATTTCTACCCTATGCCACTAACATGTAAGAAGTTATCATCCGAATGCACAATCAGGAAATGTAACACTCGATGATCAAAACAATAAATAGATTGCACAAAATTTTAAGAACCTGGCCAAGCGTATGTATCTCCGTCTGTCACGATGAGATTTCTGCAAACTTTCACAAAGCCCACCGAAACCAATGAGAAAAGTCACGGTCAAAGCAAAAACCAATGCATTGCAGTGGACCCTGCAAGAGACGAGCAAAGGTGCTGTTTCAAATAGAGAGGTGATTCGACCGAAAAAAAAAAATTTTAAATGGAGAAATGCATTTGACCGAAAAATGGATTAATGCACGCTTGTAGTAAAACTTTCTCGAGAAATTGAAACCGATGGAATGGAAAAGACCCCGACTAGGGACCAAACGATGACTTAGCAAGATCTCAACTGAAGACGATACAGAGGCAAATCCGACATGGTGATGACTGAATTGGCATCGCTCGGGTTGTATAGAATGCCGAGGGTGCTGGCGCTGGCGAGAGTGGACCACATCAAACAAGGCAAGAAAGAGTAATTGCAATTGATGGAGTCTCCTGGATGTGATGATGTGGCTGCGACGGCAACAACTACTTCCGACAAACAGGTTGCGATGGAGCATGACGGCAAGGCGCGATGGAGGTGGTGAGCGCTAAGTGCCAAAAAAAAATGCGAATGGCGACTGCCAAGAAATTCACTTTCGCCCGACGTTCTCTTTTTGTGATCTTGTGGCCTCCATATTGCGATGACTTTTGTGAATATGCTGAGCATTGTCGAGAGGAGAGATTGTGAAAGTGCTAGCGGAATGTGACAGAGATGTGAAACCTCAATAAGTCTTCTTCCATAGCTTAATCTAGACAAGAAACGTAAACACAGATGGAATAGTTCGAATAGCCAAATAGAATAGCGCACAATCAAGCTAAATATGTTCGACTTAGCTTAATGATTTTAGCATTTATGAAACAAGACGCACGCAGCACGTTAAGAGGATCTGGATCACTGCCGAGATCGTCGGAGTTGCTGCAGCAGTTACTGGTTGTTTGCTGGATTGACAAAAAAAAATATTAAGAATGTCTCTCTATTGCAAACTCGGCTCTCTTCATCCCCCTCTCTGTGGTGTCCCAAGTGTGGACTTGTGCATGAATTCTCGCAGAGTAAAAAAGAATGGTAGTGAGAGTTGATGTAGAATAGGCGTGAAAGCCAACGGTGACCGAGAAATTAAACCTGGACAGCAAGTGAAAACATGAAAATAAATGAAATAGAGAAATAGAATCGCACACGATCAGAATAAAGAAATGCTTGACTTAGCCTTGCGATTGTCGTCTACGTCCACCAAGCATGATGAATGCGAGACGTCAAGAGGATTACACCATCGTCGGCGAAGAAGAATCAAGGATCGTGATGAAATGATGATGACCAGGTGATGACGATCATAGTGGTTATGGATATTATCGAAGAAGCATACCGGAAATCTAAAAGCATACCAGGTGATGACGATCATATATATATATATATATATATATATATAGATATCCCAAACTTCAAGCCCAGAGCTAACACGAGTGACAAATCTATATATGAACACTTGGAACTGGGCTTGAAGTTTGGGATATCTATATATATATTGTACCACGTGCGCAAGGTGCGAGAAAAACTAGAAGATAGCTTATTAGTGATGAGCATTTTATAGCGGGGTTGGAGTAGGAGTCTTGTTCAGTGCTATGGATGCTACACTCGTGTCAGTGTAGGAATATAGCAAACCTTATGCTACCGATTCTACACTTGTAATCTCTCTTTCCCTAAACAGTAAACTCTTTGTCTCCACTGTTTATAATGTTAGATTACTTGTGCATAGAAGCAAACTCCGAAAAAGGGTGGGTTCTATACCATCGTTTTATATATTATATGAAAAACCAATTTTGTCACCTGCAGGTTGGTTGTTTGGGCCTCTCCACTTTTATTTAACGGGGAAGAGTTCGTAAGTAGATTTTGGAGGAAAAGTAAGTTGAGGATTTTTTTTCTTTTTTTTGGGAAAAGTCTGCAAGCTCTTTTCTAAACTTGACCTAACAGTAAGTTTTCACTCATAGATATTAGGTTTTAATTTGTCTAGGCTCTCTAGAAACTCTTCGAAAGCTACCCTAACATCTTAGGGCTGTTTGTTTTTGTCAACGATTATTTGCTTTCCTCCCAAACTTTAAAAAAAAAAATTGTGAAAAATTTAAATATGAATTTACATGTCAATATATTGTGAAAGTTTCAAGCACTTTGGAGTTAAGAAAAAATCAAAGTGCATCCGTAATAAAGTTTAGATTAAGCTTTAAGTAAAGTGTAAACTAAAAGAGGAAAAATTATGGTAAAATCAATTGGATTTGGTGGCTCAGCTCAATACAGAAAAGAGTCAAACCCAACTGAACCGCCTATTGATTCGGTTTATGAACCAAAATATTACGAACTCCTTTCATAGTAAAATATAGGGTTCGGTTTGCTAGTTAAAACGAAATTGTAGTTGCTACTCGATTCTCTAAATCTAAGGGTGGCAATTTGCGACACAACATGATAACACAACTCCAACATGACACAAAATTAGTGGGTTTCGATTGAAGCTGATTGTGTTCAGGTCAATTTCACATTCAACTTGCAGGACATGACTACTAGTCGTGAACATGAAATTGACCGTATAACTCGTTTAAATTGACAAATTAGTGTTGAACAACATATACATGACCTGTTTAGACACAGCAAGCTAAACCATTCTTTTCATGCTATTTATTATTAAGTTTTTAAAATTGATGATATCTCATTACTATGCACGTGTTTTTTACTTGATGTTATTTTTTAACGGATTATTGCAATTTGTAAATAGATTTCATGATATTTTTGTGTTAAGTTCATGTTGATGTGTTGATTTCGTGTCGACAAGTAGTTTTTGTGTGGATCATGCAATGATTCGTCCATTGTGTATTTAATCATGTTACACAAGTAGTGTTGTGTCTACCCATTAATTTTTGGATCATGCTCGTGTCAAGTATTTCGACACGATGCACAAATCATTCGCGATTGGGTTGACTGTTTTGTAATATACCTTTATATTGATACTATAAAATATATCCGCGAATATGAATTGCCACTCCTATCCAAACATCTCTTCTCACGAAAAAGAAGGTCCCAAGCCCAATTTTTGGTCCATAGAACCTGCTAGTCTTTAATAACTTGATGCGGTTGGGATAGAGCATCACCATACTTGGTCGCAAAATAGTGTCAAACACCCTTACCTAAACCTTTCACCTTATAAGCAGGGTTCTTGGTCAAGAGGGTTTAATCATAATCTCTTTGTCGCCAAGCTTGTCTCTCCCAAAAGAAACCCTCCTTCAAAGAAACTTCATCTGCAGGCTCTTAACTTCAATTTTTTAAACTGAGAGTTTGCTTTGCCCTACTTTTCTTTTCTAAGCGTTCATTTTTATTTTGTTTTTTTGTTTTTTCTCTCCCAATCTAATCTGGAAGCCTTTTCTCGCCTCGTTCGGTGTCTTTTTTTTACTCATTGTTGGTCCTTTTCTTCACTCATCGTGATAAACAAGCATGTTTGCAACTAAAAAATTTGTGAGGATGTCATCACCAATTTAGCTTGCAGGATGTCTGAGACATGGTTTTATGACTTCTCCAAGATTTGGCTCTCCTCTCCCAATGTAAGTGTAGATATAAATTTGGGAGATTTTCTCTCTCGATATAAATCTAGATTTGAAAATTTCTTGGAGACATTTGATTTGTGGTGGTTCAACATGTTGTTTTTGTTGCGCCTGTATCGTGATAGTGTTGAGGATGCTAAAGGTAGGTATACACTGCAAGTCATAGTTTTTGAAGGAGAAGATCTCAGCATGTGCCCCTCACTAACAATTTCGATGATTGGCCACCAATTGTTTTTTTATATAGTGATAGATCTGGTCTTCGATTTCTTATAGTTGCAAGTTGTACTCTTTTAATTTCTAATTTTTGTTTTGTTTCATAACTCTCTTGGGATTTGTTTTGCTTAGAAGCTTTCTATGTTCCTCTTATGCTTGATTATATGTGTAGACACCTGATTTTATCAAACAAGTAAGTCATCAAAAAATAGAACTAGCAAAAATCGATATTTGGATATACTTGCAAATAGTAATAGCATTTATTTAAAAAAATTGATTAAATTATTAATTAAAAACGAAAGAACAAAACAAGGCCAGTCCGCCCCAACCCCTCTCCTCTTTTCTTGTCTTTCCCCTGGCCCCGCCCTCTTTCTTTCTTTTCTTTCCCAGGCCCGTTTTTTTTATTTTGTTTTGGGCCCAGCCTTTTTCCCTCATCAGCCCAGCCCCTCTTTCTTTCTTTCCACTTTCTTTCAGCACACTCGCTGAAGCAAGAAAGGACGCTCGAACGGCAGAGACTACATTGCAGCAGCGGCGATAGTCGAGCGGGGTATTCGGTCAAGGGTCAAGCCGGCAACGAGAGAAGGAGGGGGGGAAGGCACGCGCGGCTGCAGGGTTCCTATAAGCTGGCTTTATGCAATGGGTTTTTTAATGCAAATATTGAAAGCAATTGAGCTTTAAACATTAATTAAGTTTTTATATGCTAAACGATGTTGCAGCACCTCGAGTTCGTAGACTGGGGATTGCCAAATAGTAACACCTTGGTCCCCATGATCTTCCCATATTAGGTAATCATGATTTAGGTTATCAGATTAGAATCGTCACCAATCAATTAAAGTAAACTTTGGTTGATTGAACATCAAGGAGCCTAGATAATGATGGGAAAATCAACTATATAGGTGCACATATGAAGGAATTGCTTAAGCGAAAACCTAACATCTTTAAGTCTGATGGTGTAGTTATGCATGAGACGAATTAACATCCCATGACACCATTTCGATACTACAACCCTATATATGGTTAAGACCTAAATCATTCATCAATTAATTTCCAAAGCATGCATGATATTTGTTTTAAAAAAATTTAAATGTCACCAAAACACTTATTGGAGTTCATTATTGATTAACGAGGTCATTTTATCATGTGAATTAGCAAAACTCTGTGTGTGTGACAATGTGTGTGCAAATGTTAATTCAAATGCAAAATTAATCATGATTTAAAGAAATGAAATGACACGGTTACCACATGGCAAGTACATGATATTCTTATTAAGCTAGTAATATGAAGCACTTGTTCTCGTCATGTTTATGTATAATTATGATGTAACTAAACATTATCTCATTAACTACTATTGTAAATCATTCCCCTTGTTGTTGCCCTACAAATATTGTGATTATATACAAATACGGCCGTTAGATTTTGTATAAATAATTAAAGCTCTTCATAATTAATATGAATGTTTATTTATCATTTTTTATTTTTGAATAAATACTTGATTTTTTTAAATCCAATTAAAATCGTTGTGTTTTAAAAATACGATCTTAATTAAATGCAAGTCTTTTAATGAATGGAAAAATATCTAATTTATTTAATCTCATTCCGTTTCATTCTCGTACAACCAAACAACGGAAATAACAACAACAAAAAAACGAAGGAACAACATTCAATTACATTCAAGTTATCTTTTTCTATGACATCCCAAAGAAGAAATTGGCATGTGTTTGATCATTTGATTCCTTCCACATTTTATCATTTTCCTTAGGATTGATAAAAATGAAAAATCCTAAGTTAATATATTTGTGAAAATTTACACCAAACTAATTTTTTTATTATAAAAAATCTCGAACATATATTTATGACAAATTTATCATCATTTAATTTTCGTTAAATTTTATTATCAAATTACTAAGTTGGATAACGTGTGACAATTGATAGGTATATTAATTTAAAATTTTACTCTCTATTTCTCGCAGGTGTACAAATTTGTAATTTTTCGTAATATTAATTCACTTTAATAAAGAATAAATTTATCATAAATGTATCATTTTATGATTTTTTATGATTAAAAATTTGTTTTGATAAATTAATTATAAATGTATATCATTTTATTAACCATTTTACTTTTCATCGTGCAGCCGTGAGGAAAGCTGAAAACTGAGTGAGGCATCCAGGGACCAGCACAGCCCATTGTACTGGTTCGTCATCACACGCGCGGAACCGCTTGTGTCTCCTTGTCATTGTTCTACTTCTACGCGCGAAGTCTGGCAGTCTGTTAGCCGATTGCCTGGTCATTTCTTCTCTCTCTCTCTCTCTCTCTCTCTCTCTCTCAGCCCACTTCGGACGATACAAGGTATGCATTGTCTTCTCTTCTCCTTCTTCTTCTAGCGTTGATGAACGGCGAATTCGTTTAATCCATGGGTTCTGTTTCTGTTCTGGGTTTTTTTGGGATTCTTCTGCTCTTTCTTTTCTATACTAGAAGTATGTCGATTCGCTCTGAGAAACCTAGTGGTTCAGACCATTTTCGTGTTTGACTTGGGCTGATTGAGATTTTTCGGATAAAGCGAATTGAGTGTATATTTCCCCCCCTTTTGTATATCAGAATCATGGGATTCGCAGATTGGTTTTTACTGGTTTGCGTCTGTTGCGGATTGAGTTCCCCTGACTGTTTAGCCTGTTCTTGCTTAGCTCGAAGGTGGCTCTTTGATGTCGATCTTGATACTTTGACCGTAGTATTCCTTTACTCATTCTACTAGGTTGACTTGAGCACTGAGAAAATCAGTATATGGAATAATGTGGTGCACTCTGATTGGGTGTTGCATGTGGTGAACTCCATCGATTGTTGTAATATCAAGTGCCTTTAGTTACCTGGAGGGACGCTTTCTTTGGTGCTCACTGCTCGTGGAAGACGTCTTTATGAGCAGAATGAAGGGAGAGGAAACTTTCTATGTATTCACCCAATACCCCCTGCTTCCTTAGGGAAGGTAGAGAAGAGCAATTTTTTATTACTGTGAATGATGCTGGAAGGGGAAAAAAATGTTTTCTTGAGACTATTTGTATTTAAAATTTTCCGACAGACAGGAGAATTGGCTAGGAGACAGACATTGCTCACCTGGCAAAGGTGGACAAGTATAAGAAGATGTTAAATTTTCTTAAATGCGATCTGTGTGCTCTGGGAGCTTCTCTAGTTTCATTTATTTATAAGAATTTGGATTTAGATGACCGGCACTTTCTGGAATCTTTGTCATGAATTATTTCATTTTATTCTTCCAAATAATTAAGAGGAACTTCATCATCGTTAGGTGAAGGAGCATGTGATTTCATAATTTGTGGTATTGGTAGCTTATAATAGTTTGTGAATGCTAGTCAAAGACTTTTTCCGGTGCCCCCTACAATGTCTACATGAGCGGAGGGACACTTGCATGGTATTAGTTTACCTGATTGAGCCACATTATAAAACCACCAAGTACTCCAGTGAAAATAGACCTCCTTGATCTCTAAGACCATGCAAATATTTATGTTGCTTATGACCAATCAAAATCAAATCTCGGACCAATGAGTTGAGTACTTACAGATTCTGTGGTGCATACTGACAAAGGATTGAAGCTTCGGGAAGCACTACCAAGCATTAACCTTATGTTCATTGGTCACATCTTGATATGCTAAAACCATGAACCACCAATCGGCTAGAGCAAGCAAATCTCTGCCAGCACCAGTGCATATTGTGTGCCTGCATGTCTCTTGTCATGGGTCCGCTTACTGTGCCGATTTATGGGAAATGTAGTGTTAGATTGAATTAGCATTCCTAGAAGGATCTGATAGTTGTGTATATGAAGGCTTATGAGCTTGTTTGACTTTGTCCAGGTGCATTGTAACCTACTGCTGGCCTTTTTCAAGATTTCACAACCATGTATCCGGGTGGTTATACTGCTGAAATCACAAACTTATCACCAAGATCTACAGAAAAGGATGTTTATGATTTTTTTGCTCATTGCGGTGCAGTTGAATACATTGAAATAATAAGGTTCCTTTCCATCATATTCCATTCTTGCAGCTGATTTAAAGCCCTCATTCATCTAAGAAATTTTTTGACTAGTTTTCTCCTTTATCACCTTTCAACTTTAAGAACGGACTCTTAAGTAATTGTTTCTTATCGATTTGTGTGGCTTGGATGAAACACACATGGAAACAATGGTTTCCACTTTACTCATATTTTCCTGTGTTATATTGACAAGACAGGTTAAACATTTCTGGATGTCATTGGCTCGATTTTTAAGACGTCAGCTTTGTAATCTGAATAATGGATGAAACATTATGTTTCCTCCAGCCTGTTTGACTTGATAAATCTGTTTGTTTGACATCATGGAGGATCCATGGCCTTAATTAGGGTCCCACAGAGCTGGCATTGTCTCATTTTGGATGCTCAGTGCTACTAGTTATGAGTAACCAGTGAAATGGGGCTGAATTTCGGTCCACATTTGACCTTCACATTACTATTCATTATCTTTTGCATCTTATATG
Organism: Eucalyptus tenuipes; assembly: GCA_014182365.1. NCBI lineage: Eukaryota > Viridiplantae > Streptophyta > Magnoliopsida > Myrtales > Myrtaceae > Eucalyptus > Eucalyptus tenuipes. Next base: position 13,955,854 of record CM024546.1, on the reverse strand, counting down.
AAATAGAAAGATAATACATTTGTGGATGTCGTTGGCTTGATTTCTAAGACAAGCTCTGTTTATGTGAATAATTGATGTTATTCTGCACATTTCGCCCAGTCTGCTTGACTTGATAAACTGTTAATTTGGCATCATGGGGGATCCATAGGCATTGTCCCATTCTGGATGCTCAGTGCTACTAGTTGTGAATAACCAGTGAAAAAGGGCTGAATTTCAATCCCCAATCTTCACATTACTATTCATATCTTTTGCATCTTATGTGAAATAGAAGGATAATACATTGGTGGATGTCATTGACTTGATTTCTTAGACAAGCTCTGTTTACATGAATAATGGATGTTATTCTGCATATTTCACCCAGTCTGCTTGATTTGATAAATCTGTTAATTTGACATCATGGGGGATTAGTAGGCATTGTCTCATTTTGGATGCCCAGTTTTACTAGTTATGAGTAACCAGTGAAAAATGGCTGAATTTCAGTCCCTATTTGATCTTCACATTACCATTCATTATCTTTTGCGTCTTATATGAAACAGAAAGATAATACATTTGTGGATGTCATTGAGTTGATTTCTAAGACAAGCTCTGTTTATGTGAGTAGTGGATGTTATTCTGCACATTTCCTCAGCCTGCTTGACTTGATAAATGTGTTAGTTTGACATCATGGTGGATCCATGGTTCTAAAAAGAGTCAAACAGAGCTGGCATCGTCTCTTTTAGATGCTCAGTACTACCAGTTATTAGTAAACAGTGAAAAAGGGCTGGATTAGTATTTGGTTATCTTTGCTTAATCTATTATAGATGGGCACTCAAAAGTGACATATTTTAAAATCAACAGGATCGTAGATTATCTTTCATGAGGTTAGAGAAGACCTAGCATTTTTTATGTCAGTTCCTCAATTGTGTGTCTAACGACTCCACCAATGAGGCTAGCTGCTATTTTCTTACTCAAGCCCAGAATTCACCTGATATAAAATACTTTTATGGAATATATCAGGATTCAAAGTAATTTTGTTATTAAATTTCTGAATGACAAGGTGTTCCCAAAGGATCAAATTCTATTCATCTCAACATGTGAACATATTTGTTCAGATTCTTGCTTTTTGAAGGTTGCAACTTGCGAGACTTAGACTCATTGATGGGTTGATTAATTCTTTTTTCCCCATTAGAGAACAATTTGGCACTCCACTTTTTTTGTTAGAGTTTTAATAGCAGGCAATCCTGTGATTTGCATCTCACTGATAGTGAGACAATGTCTATGACTCTCAGGTCTTCCTTTAGGTTTTTGTTAGAGTGACAATGCATCTTCATTTTGATAAGATATGTTTGATTTAAAATCTAGGTCTGGTGAATATGCTCATACAGCTTACGTGACTTTCAAGGATGCTTACACTCTGGAGACTGCTCTATTGCTCAATGTGAGTGACCCCTCTCACTTGAAGAAAGAAAACTAACTGGGGTTTTCTTTTTTTTTTAAATTAGTGTTGGAAACCCCCTGGTCTTTAAGTGTTATGGTGCTTGACCCACTCAAATCTTATTCTTCTATAGAGGTTTGATACCGGTTCTGCACGTAGTACATTAGTTCTTTGTAGTTGCATGGGGAATTTGGGAAGTACGTTGAATAGCTTTTCCTGTGGGGTGAACTTTGAAAATTCTTGTTTCTTCATATAACCTTGCTTTCATCTAACCCTTTAAGCACTTTACTGATATGATTTGTCAGGGAGCCACAATTGGAGACCGACGTGTAGGCATTTCACGTTGGGGAGCATTTATAGATGAGTCAGATCCTTGGACTGGTCCTTCACAGAAGTCTGATGATGTCACTGGTGTTGTGGTACTCGAAGCATTTTACTATACCAGTAACGGTGATTTGCTGGTTCAGTTTACAAAATGAATATTAGCAAATTTCTGCGGGCTTGGACTCGTGATCAAATGAAGATGCTTAGTTTGGTTGAAGTTGTATGTTGTATACTAGTCTGAGATATACACACACCTGGCAGAAAAAGAAAAGTGATGTATCTGTTTGTGTGCGCAACTATGCTTAAGTGCTTCATGCAACAAGTTGAGGAGTCCAATGGGCGGAATGCCAAAGGTTCTCATTTTGAATTTTGGAATGTTCCTGAAGTGATGGCACAGAACATCCAATTCAATTTAATCAAGGCTAATTAGTCCATTTGAGTTTAAACTCTGTTGGCTCACAGGAAATTCAAGAACAATTGCCAAAATGAAATTATAACTTATTTTCTTGCTTGCTTCCTTAGCCAAGATCATCCGACTATAATGTTTAAGAAGCTTGTATAGTTGTACTTTAAGCTGTAGTCAGGTCAGTGCATAACTTGATTGTCTTGTGAAACCAGATTGTGAATTAGAGTGCGCATATCTAGGTGAAGCTGATGATTTTGCACGATTAGAAAAACTTCATGGCTTCTTTTCTCTAGGTTCTGAATTTATGCTCATACTCAGATTTCTCTAATTTTTTTCTTTTCCATGCACAGGCTACTCATGCGATGCCTATGGTTTCCTCCCCGAGTGAAGCCGTGACACTTGCACAGGAAGTTGTTGTGACAATGATCGCCAAGGGATATGATCTGGGGAAGGATGCATTCACAAGAGCCAAGGCTTTTGATGAATCACATCAGGTGTCATCCACAGCAACTGCGAAGATCGCAGAGCTGAGTGACAGAATCGGCCTCACCGATAAGATAACTACAGGCAGGGAAGTTGTGAGATCCGTCGACGAGAAATACCATGTCTCAGATATCACCAGATCAGCAGTCCTCGCGACAGGAACTGCCACCGTTGTTGCAGCAACAGTTGCAGGAGAAGCAGCTGTATCAGCTGCTCATGCAGTTGTTAACAGCAGCTACTTCTCGAAGGGAGCTCTTTGGGTTTCAGATGTCCTGAATCGAGCGGCTAAAGCTGTGTCTGACTTGGCTAACCATGGTAGTAAATAAGATAAGGATCTTTATTGTTCATAAAATATATTGACCCATCACGGTTGTGCAGATAAATAAGTAATGGTGGTTGCTCTCTCAGCAGCGTTATGTATGCCCTTATGATAGCAATTGAATTGGAGACATTTTAGTCTGGCTGTGCATAGTTCAACCTTTTGTGTTCATAAAACTCAATAAGAACTTGGTGATTATGAATCACTACTTTGCGCTGGAGATTGTCTCCAATATGATGTCTAAACCATGCCTATTGCCTTGTATATCAGAACTTTTGGGTGTCAAGTATGATGATGCTTTATGAAGAGTATACTTGTAAGAGAATAAGCTAGAGATTGACTAGATAATTAATATGACATACGAAAGCTAAGCAGCTGACCGGTCTTTGAAGGCAATTGCAGTGGACATGAGACCCCTAGAGTTCAGTGCCACTCCTTGAGATGCTCTGATGTCTAAACTTTATAAAGTGACATTTTTACTCTTTCCTCCCCATACTTTTTTTTCTCTCCAATTGAGCATCTCTATCTCCCAACTGTGGCTACTTAGTGGTTCCTTTCATATTAAAGGGACGGCAATATTCTTTTGTTTAAGTGGTAGCTGAAAACCGGTTTTTCCCTGAATGATCTTGCACATTACAAGGTCAAATCGTCTGTGGAAGTGCTCTGCCACTAATTGACTTTGCATTCCTTTTTCTTTATTCTCCCATAACCCGCTATAGTTTCCTAGCTCCAGGACACCATTGATCGCACAATGTTTCACATACAGAAGGTCTAGTTGGTAGGAGTAGCAAGTTAGTCATGAAATCAGGCATCTCTAATTGGATCACTGCTCGCTTAACGACTCTTAGGAACATATGATTGTCAATCGGTTTTTTTTTTATAAAGGTAAGAAATATATTGACTTTTAACCAACAGAGCTATACAGCAAAAAAGACTCGGCACCAACAAAACTTGCACTCAAGAAGACAAACAGCATGAATGAAGACATGAAGACATATATGATCGTCAATCGTTTATCGCTCTATTTGTCAAGAAGCTAGCAGCATGAAGACATGATGCTCATATGCTCTGACATGTGCTAGACTGCACTAATTTATTTGGCTAATACGGCCACATAGAGACGGGACAAACGGGCCTTATAGGCAGCACTATTTGGTCCTTCCTCTTGCGTAGACATCTCTCATCTGCAAGGGCCACAACCATTCGTGCTATAGCTATTGTGTTCTAAACAGAGGCATCCGAGTGTTGGTGAGTGATGATCACTAGATTGGAAAAGCATCTCTTGGTAGTCGCTGATTCTTTTCGTCTGTCAATTTATCTCGTTCATCATGAATGCGGTAGGAGGGAGTGGTCCAGCACTATAAATTGCTCTTGGACGATTCTCAACTGTTCTCTACCATCTGAACGAGATATGATGAGATTGCTAACTGTCCTTTAGCTGGTCGTGCTATTCCGTGTATCGGGCCAAAATGAACATACACAGACATGCTTCGAACGAATTATTATCAGACTTGAGACCCAAGAAGGTTAAGAAGGTGTTCACACCCAAAGGAAAAGGAAGAACAAAGAGAAAAGATAAAGAGAAAAGGTAATAGGAGGATTGTGCACATCTTGGCACAGCTCAGTTGGTGGTATTAACATGAAAGACCCCAGCAGCTTCTCCTTTTTCTGAGTGGCTTCACCTTTTTCTGAGTGGCATCATATGAAAACGCAATGCCTTTGTTCATTGCATATTTTAGTGGCTAACAAGACTATACGCGCCACCCTATATTCTCGTATCACAGTCCCAAAAGAAAAATTATTATCAATTTAGACCGCGGCCACTAGTGACGGAGCCCGGGATATCGTCGGTCAAATTCGTCAGTTTGCGTTCCTTTGTTTTTTTACTTTTCTTTCCTCACATAAAGGTCCTCTTTTATTTTCTGGGACCAGTTTGAACGTGAAGCTTGCGAATTTAATAATCTCCAAATGGCATGATTTCAGAGAAAGCTTAATACATGAGAAACTCAAGGGTTATATTTAATGGATCTTAGTGAATGCCCACTCTGCAGTTTTTCGGTTGAGGAGGCGTAGGAGTATTAAATATTGAGCGTCGGGGTGGCTGGCTTTTGTACATTTCATCAATGGAGAATTGTGTTCCCATCTGTTTTAAACGGGGACAGCAATGGAGGCAACTACTCATTCAACCTCTCCATCTTCTGCCCCACGAACCGAGTCCAAAAGAAAACTGGGATTGACCGTGTCTTTTAGTTTATGGTCACCGCCAAGGCTGACCCAAGATTATGCATTGCTTACCTAATCTGCTTGTCCAATCTGTTCTCGAATGCTTTCTCCAGCGGAATGAGATGGCGTTCTGGATTGCATTTCGGTGCAAGCAAAGAAGTCAAACGGTTCCATGTCCAAAATATTAAATATTGAGACCTGAACAACTCCAACATACATCACTTTACGAACAATCAACAAAGTCGAATTTGGTGGTCTCCTAAGTCTTATTCCTTTTTTCTTTTCCTTTTATTTCATATCTTCCATAGGACAGTCAGATCTGTAGAATCTGTCACTGTTCCTTTGTGGAGCCTTTGACAAGCTGTGCTGACTCTTCAGATTGAAGAATCTTCAATTCTTCCTTTTCCCAAGAAACTTCAATGAAGAGTTGGCAAAAATTTTGATTCAACAGACAACCAACGCCGGTCATAAGAGGGGCATGCATTTAACCTCTGCAATTCTTTGAACAAACTCCATCAAATTTTCACCGCTTGTGGTCAGAACTGAACCATCTCATCCAACTTTTTATGCAATATCAGCTGGAAATTCTTGGGTAAAGAAAGAAAGTGTACAAACCTCGTTTTGGTAAAGTGTACAAACCTCGTTTTGGTAAAAACAAACGGCAAGTGTACAGTCTCTGCCAAACAAAATAGAAAAGCAAAATTTAACAGATCATGTGATTAGAAGATCAACTTACTATAACCATTTCTTTCTTATGTAATCTACCTTCCAAAATTCTATCATCTTCTCTCTGTACAAAAATTCACTCAAACAAGGAACACCCAAAATTTGCAAATACGTGTGGGGCAATACATTGTCATTGACTCATCGCCACCTGAAGCTAATAACAACATATCGGACAGCGTATGAGACCGTTCTCATTACAATCTGGGCAACGCTGGAACCCATACTCATCTCCCTCTTCTTCCGCATCTTCTTCACTAGTGCCGTCATAATATATCTTGCAACTGCCGGAACACCTCTCACAAGGCACGAACCTAATATCACCGCATGCCTCACATGCACCGCTGTTTCCTTTGCCACAGCTGCCATCATCCACCATTTCGCAGTTCTCAAGAAATTTCTCGAGCTGTCCTTCTTCGTGCATATGCCTAATTTCCTCGGCTCCGCCAATGTACTTGCTTCCCACGAACACCCTCGGCAATCCAGCCCCACAAGCCCCATCACCCAACAACTCTCTCAACTCTTCCTTGAACCCCGAATGCATCGACACGTCTCGCTCGTCGAGACGGACACCGATGCTTTTCAAGATGACTCTAACATGACAGCAATCCTCGTATGTCTTCCTAACCCCTCTAAGGCTCGTAAAGTAGATGATCACCTTCTCCTTTCCACACGGCCAATACTCGTGGTCAGTCCCATTGGCTATTTTATTTTCAGTGGCTTCCATAGGCAATGAATCTTGGCCGGCCATGGACAGTCGTTCCTGATTATCCAATGACTGCAAATGAAACGGATGATCAGGTGAAAGCTCTTCAAGTGACTTCCTGAAAGTGGAAATGACTTCAGGATCGAAACCCACAACAGCTTCGGAGTCCAATCCGTCGCCGTCAGCCATTTGCAGCCACATGGGCTTGGGGGAAACCACGCCATTCTCTAGAAACCTTGATTCAAGACGATCAACCGGGGCATGAACTGGACTCCTGACCACATCAAAAGAAAAGCTCCTCATGTGATTCGGCGAACGGAAAGGGCTTGTGTCGTCCAGGCCTTCCATCAGCTCCCACGCATTGATCGTCTCCGGCTCGCCGGGCGGAGTCCTGATTGGTGTTTTCGGAACAACTTTCGGGATTTTCTCCTCGATCATGTTCGACCAAGTCTTGGCCTCGATCAGTCCCATAGCGAACTCCTTTACACCGTTTTCAATGACACCATTGCTCCCATTGCACATCTTGTGATCACCAACATCGGCCACCATCACCTTCTCCACGTGGTTGGTGATTTGATAAGAAGGGTCAAGCTTGAGAGAACCGAGCGTGCTGGATTTAAGAGCAACAAGATGGTAGCTATCATCTCTGCTCTGAGGCAGATGATCGCCGTGGATCGAATAGCTCCGGCGCACGGGCGAGAAGGGCGCGTTGCAGTGCCGGCATCGCTTCTGCTTCGAGCTCGCGCAACCCATTGTGCACGCCCAGAAAACAGGGGAAAAATCGAACTGGAAAGCAATGGGACAGAGGTTACAAGTGACTCGAATATAAAGAACGGGGGTTATACAGAGAAGGGTACAATAAATAAAGGGGTCGTTTCTTTAGTAATACTAATAAAAACAGACATTCCCAGCTGAATGAGCTGGAAGGGGAAGGTTCCGCGGCAGACTCCATTAAAAAAAGCACAGCACTTCCTCAAGGAAATAACAAAAGCATTATCAAAAACCAAGAAAGTGATCAAGTTATAGAAGCAGATTGAAAAGTTTCAAGAAAAAACTCAGCCGACAGGAGAAGACCAGAAACAAAATCAGATCTTGGGTTAATCCAAGCTGAACCCACCTTCAAAGCCTGGTCCCGTCGAATGATCCCTGCGATTCCGACACGCCCGCAGCCGATCAGAACCGATACGATCCTACCCAATTGAACACTCTGTTCCCCCGCACTGAATTAACCATCAGAAGGGCAATGCTCGCGAGAGAAAACAAGAACTCGGATGGATCGTTGGCCTCTGGCAGGCCACGGGAACAGAGGAACTCGCGTTCTTTTTGGACTTTCGGAGATCTAGGGAAAGTTCTTTTGGAGACCGCCACCCCGGGTGGAATGATTGCGAGGAAGAAACTTCGAGCGGGGCGGGGGCCAAAAGGGCAAGGGAAGGGGGCGTAAGCGGGGGCCTCCCTTGGAGAATTCAACAGAGGGAAACGGCCAAAAGCAGAGGGAGAGAGATGTGAAACTGCGAACTCTAAAGTCAAAAAACGAGGGCGAAGACTCGTTCAATCCAGGAGAGATGAGCTACAACAGCCTTCGCAGGGTCGTCACTCCTCTTTTTGAACTGGATTTTGAGAGATTTTTCGCATTTTATACGTGGCCTCCTCCTGCTGCTGATGGTGGTGGCATCCCAGCCGGGGAGAACCGGTGAATTTGGATATTCACGTACTAAAATAGAACGAAATGATCTCACGAGGATAAAAAAAATTTAGGAAAAAGACAACCAAAAATTTTAAATTTTGCTCAAAGTGATAAATTTATCTCAAACTTTTTTTTTACATGAAAAACTCTAAACTTTGCAAACCGTGACACATTTACTCCACCAAAAACATTTTCGTCTTATTTTTTCTGTCTTTCCTTTTTTCTTTTTTTTCTTTTTTTTCTTCTTCTTCTCTCTTCCCTCCTCAGGCCCCTAGGGCAGCCCTTGCCAGGGTCGGCGAGGGCGGCCCTCGACTAGGTCAGGCAAGGGTCGCCCTCCCCAGACCCCTCGCGCGGCCCATGCCAGCTTTGCCATGGCCGGCGGAGGGAAGAAAGAAGAAGAAGAAAAAATAAAAAAATAAAAGAATAAAAGTTCATGATTTTTTATGTCACGAAAAAAAGTTTAGGATAAATGGGTCACGATTGGCAAAGTTTGGGATTTTTTTATGTCACAAAAAAAATTTGGAGTTTTTAGTAGTTTTTTCCAAAAAGTTTATTGTGAATTATACCAAAGATAAAAGATAAAGCCATTACAAGGTCTATGGGGTTTCTGTATTTCGCCCGTCATCATCCAATTCGCAGGAATGGCTATTTTCTCTTATCCATTTTTATTTTTATTTATTTTTCTCGTTTTGCAGCACCAACAGATCACTCGGCCGAGCCATCCGTCTGCTTATTACGAAACGAATTCCACCTCCCTCTTTTTTCTTCCTTGTCAATGCTGGAAATTGCGTGCTAAGTAAAAGAATATGATTTAATGAGGAAAAAGTCATTATATGGTCATTTAAAAAGTCATTATATGATCTCGACATTTTGTGTTTGGTTGAGTGATCATTCAGCATATAAGAATGGCCAATCTTTCTTACCCATTTTATGTTACTTTTTCTCTCATTTACATTGACATAGACGATCGAAAATTCTCGCAACATCAACAGATTACTCAGCTAAATGGTCTATCTACTCTCTATGAAGCAAATTCCTCCTCCTTTTTTCTTCCTTGTCAAAGATTAAAAAAAAAATTAAAAAAAAAACAAACAATATGGTCGAAATGACACAAATTCATTTTTTTTTGCGATGAATTCAAGTTGAGGGGTCGATTTCTACACTTAACCAAATGTCACCACTTAAAATTGTAACTAGGGCTGATAAGAGGGGGAGAAAAGGACGTGGGAGCGGAAAAGAACGTGGGGAATTGGAACTAATGCTATTGTCATGAAGCGCGAATTATTGCGAGAATGGCTGTGGAATGGAAGGAAAGATGTCTGGAAAGGGAACGCAATTTGCCATCGCGGAATGCGTCGGTGACGAGGGGAGAACGACGCTCGCTTCCTTCCAAAGGATCAGTCCACAGTCTTCATCTTTACTAGTAGCGCAAAAGCAAATCAACTATTCTAATTTACACATATTTAACAAATATTGATTTATTTTTTATCACAATGAATTAACTACATTACAAGTGTGGGAAAGTCATTAAGATGTGGGTTAATACCAGGAAGAATTTTAAATTGGTACATTTGTGATAAAATTACCCCAAGCTAATTTTTTGACTATCAAATACCCAAAACTGGTATATTTATGACAAATTTACCCCCAATTAATTTCCGTTAAATTTAATTAACATCATGAAAAATCGCAAATCGATACACTTATAACAAAAGGAGAGTTAAACCTCAAATCGATACAAACTTTAAGTGTAAAATTTAATGGAAATTAATTAAGGGTAAATTTGCTAGAAACATACAGATTTGGGATTTTTTGTAGTCAAAAAATTAATTTAGGATAAATTTATCACAATGTACAACTTTAGGATTTTCATGGTATCAACTCTTAAAACATCCATTGTAAATCTAAGAAAAGCCCAGGCCTACTTGATTCTATTAACATGAAATAAATATGTATGAATTTTACTCCAATAATCATTAGATACAAAAATGCTTGTGCACATATAATTTTTGTGCTAGATTAGTACACAAATATCTCGTGTAATAAATATATTCACAAACCAACAAAGAGAAAATTTACGAATTGGTTGCATATAATAGCTTCTAAATAACCCAAGAATTAGTTTGCTCACACATAATAATGACAAAAAAATTAGATATTTGGAAAGCATAGCAATATCAACTAAAAGAATGTCATAAATTATAAATAAGTTGATCTCACCAAAGAGTATTACCAAAAGCAAAGAATTATACCCAATACTGTATATTTCAACCAATGAAGAAAAGTACAATAAAAATTTTAATGAAATAAAGCTCAGACTTAAAGCATAATCTTACATAACAAGCCTGAAAATTTTGAAATGTTGGCTATCACAAATTTCTGTCTATACAAGCAAAAAACTATTATACCCATGTCAAGTCAACCTGGGTTAAATCAGATTGACTGGACCGAACACGTGATTATGCGATAAGGTTCGTTAACTAAATCAAACTACAAGGTGATTTGATAGTTTGCAAACAGTTATTTAAGCTAGTAGCCCATTAGACACCCAACAAAAATTCTATTACTCGTCTAGCAAGCAATTTTAATTGACAAATCTCCGTATGTCTAGCGTTATTTAAATTAAATTAGTTAACCCATTAAATGTTCGGAATTGCATAGATTATATATTTCTTCAGGACATTAAACATATTTTGCCTAAAATATAGAATATTTTAAAAGTCAAAAAGTAATTAAAGACGAAAAATTTTGAGTCAAATCGCATTAATCGAGTCAGGCCGACCCAAATAAAAAAAAAATCTCGAGCTTGGATTGGGTTTTTGCAGGTAAAAAAGTCCACTGGGTATGCAGTATGCCCTATTCTTTGGGTGGGTTGAATCTAATTTCATTTTTGTCCTACCTCGGTTCATGTACCCCTGTTCAAATAAAGCTAGTAATGGGTCAAGTAGGCTTTAATTAGGGATGATCAGTTTCAAGATCAATAAGTTCCCAATCAAGAATCCGAACCTATTTGATTAGAATCGGGAATCAAACCAATCATCTTTAAAATTGACTTAGACCGAACCATCAGGTTCCAAGCTAGTTCCAAGGTTGACTTGAGAACTAGCATGCCTTCATAATTTCTTTTTCCTTTATCTAATTGCTCTATTGTATGCTAAGTAGCACTAAGACTGACACACGACACGCAACACTACGCAACATGGCACTCTAACATGTTATTTCTCAAAAACTAAAGAATTCTAACACGTTGCAACACATTATTTATTAAATGTGTATTTTTATATATCAAATTAATTTAATTCAAATTCACAAATAAATAAACTATAAAAAAATCTAGAATGAATTTATACTAAAAACATTAATCCACCATTTATTAAAATTATTTATTATTTCAATTTAACAAATTCAACTCCATTTTAATAATCCATAAAACTTGGAGGAAAAAATAAACAATTCACATTTGAACTTGTGTGTCAGACGCGTCAGAAGAAAAGAGAACAAAACTTAGAGGATGAATTGTGTATCACGGAAAATGAGAGTCGGAAGAGAAGAGAAAATTAGGTTTTTATTCTTTCCACACTTATTTTTTTTATTTTTTTTATTTTTCACATATATACATTTTGACCCATTATATTGAAAAAAATTTAAATTGTCCTTGCATGTTGGAATCACATATCGAAAACTCGCATGTTGAGAAAGTTGATCAAGATTCGAATTTTCTAACACATGTTGATCGAGTGTTCAAGAGTGTTAGAGAGTGTCGGACACATGTCGGACCACACGAAGGCTCTCAGAAAGTATCAATGCTTCCTAGATTGTATGCATTGTTTTTTGAAAAGTTCTCGACATGGAGATCATAATAACCCACTTTTGTGACATAAAAATTAGCTTATGGCAAACGTGGAACTAGTATAACATTTTAGGATTTTATATGACACGTAAAAATTAGATTGAGTAAATATGACATTGAAGTACCAATTTGGAAATTTTTATGACATGAAAAATTGTTTGAGATAAAAGTGGCACAGATAATAATTTGACATTTTTTATAATATTAGTTTTTTTTTCATTAAGTCCTTGAAATACTCTAAACTAATACATTTATGACAAATTTACTCCCAAACTAATTTTTTTACCATCAAAAACCCTAAATTTGTACATTTATGACAAATGTATCATTTGTTAGTTTTTGTCATCAAATTATTAAGTTAAATGATACATGATAGTCGATGGATGTATTAGTTTGAAGTTTTACCCTCTATTTGTCACAAGTATACTAATTTGTGATTTTTCATAGTATTAGTCCAATCTAATATAAATTAATGAGATGTAAATTCGTCACAAATATACTAATTTAAAGTTTTTGGTTGTCAAAAAATTAGTTTGGGGTAAATTTATTGTAGGTTTACAAGTTTGTATTTTTTTTGTGGTAAATATGATTTGGATAAATTTGTTATAAATGTATTAGTTTGGGATTTTTTTATGGTATTAACATTCTTTTATTTTTTATTTTTGGAAAAGCTCTCAATTAAAAGACTTGTAGGATTTGATTTTGAACTAATTAGAAAATGGTTCTACTTGAAAATCGACCTTGAAATTGATACAATACCAATTCAAGGCTACAAACTAGGAATCAAACCAGATTCGATGTGAACCAACACTAATCCGATGGGACTAATTCAATTCAGTTCAGTTCTCAAGTTATATTAATTTTCCCAATTTGCAAAGATAAATTATCGTTGTACATTTTAATAAAAAGGCATGTTTCATGAAATTTTCAAGGAAAATAGATATAAAAATAATAAAAATAATAATTTGCTTTACTACATTAGAGGCCCGCCCAAACACCCCACCACCACTCGGCGAGGGTAATGCAACTTCACACAACCAGCAGCACAAGGGTCCGTGCAACAACGCTCACATCATGCACGCCCTGACCTCGCCTAGCCTCGCGGCAAGGAATAACAAACACGTAACTTACAAGTCGGAATAAGTTTCACTAAGGAAAGCAACCATATCTCAAACGTACTGCCTTGGACGATAATGATGTCCTTTCGGAACATCACCGTCATTATCTGTCCAGATCCACCGCGAACTCACAGCTACTTTGTATAAAACTTACGCAACGATCGACGTTAGCTTGGGAGACCCAAAGCTTCCTCTCGAATGCGCCTCGAGACAACGGAATTAGTGGAGGAAAGGAGAAAGGGTTGAGGGAGTTAGTTCGAGGCAGTACTTCAGGTGGGTGGAGTGGAGACGCACGGTGCTGGCTACGTGCGTGGAGAAGACGACGCTGTGGACAGGGACAACAACGCTAGATCAAATCGAATCCTGAGTGCGCCAATCTCGTCATCAATCAGATGGCTTGTCGAGTCCACCCGGTGTGTTCGAGAAGCTGTCCTTGCGGTTGGAATTAGTGCCGATTTGCTCAGATGGACCCAAGGTGTAAGTTCCACTTTAAAGCCGATCCCCCGTGAATTTATTCCATTTTTTCGGGTTAGTTTCACTTGGAAGTTAATTACGGAATTGGATTAGAAGTAAATCAAAAAACTCATGGACGGGGTACAGGAACCTCTAAGAAGTAGTCCTGGTGTCGGTTGTCCCTGAGACAATCATGCCATCCAACGGTCCACGGACCTCCTCGAGGCCTTTAAAAAGGGCTGCTTCTTAATTTCCAGAAAACATTAATCTGTACCGTAAAGCCCTCAGTTCTCATAAACTTCTGATCCACATGATCTACAGTCATAAGTGAAGAGAACATTTGTGAAACCCATTTATTGTATTGAACTAACGGTGTAACTTTAAATTTGTAATGACATTGATATAATTATATGTTATTTTTCCTTGATGTATATCATTATCAGTAAGTATCCCTAGTTTAAGAGTTTATCATGAGCCGTAACAATTGTTTTTATAATGATGACCCGTCTTCATTTCTTTTCGTTCTTTATAGCCCTCGGTGTAACAAATGGAAGGTGATGGAGAGTAAATAGGATGATGGTTGATTCTTTTTGAAGCATACTTTGATTTCAGGTGGCATTCTTCCTAGATCAACTTTTGCCATGTAGACTACACAACCTTAATCATTGTACGAATCAATCAATCAAACCTCGAGATTGCTCTCGAAGAGTTATCTTCTCATAATTTTTTTTCCTATCTTACTTTAAGATCTTTATAAGGATCATTGAAAAAGAATAATTAAGGTCACTATTGGATTTCTGGTAATTAATCTAAATACTTCTCAGAAAAGTCTACGCTTCCAGCACCAAGTTATATTAAGGTAAAAGTCCACTTTCATTCCCCATACTTGCAGACACAAATATATATAACAATTAAGTCACTAGACTTTTTATTTTTCCAATTAAGTCCTTCAACTTTTCATTTGTCTAATCAAGTTCTTGAACTTGCATAACTTTTCTAACAGAGTCCCTCTGACTCTAAACATGTTTGATTGGAGCTAACGTGTCTATTGGAACATGCAAGAATTCGACTTGGAAAGCTCAAATTTGTTCCTCATTGTTCATTTTAAAAAAACGTCACTACTCAAGGTTTGGTTGAGGTCGTACATTTTCAAAACCTTTTATCCCACACATCAACTAAATGATCCCGAAAAATGATTACATAACAGTTTTTAATCTACTGTTAGAATAACAATTTATTTTAGACCATAAAAAATCAAATAACAAATAATTAAAAATTATTATGGGACTCATCCCGTCAAAAATTTGTGACTTACAACAAATTGTTATTTTCACAGTAGTCTAAAGACTGTTATGCTAATAAAACCTAATGATCCCTAGTGACAAAAAATTTCTTTGTATCGTGCTCATGTTACTTCTTACGAACAAGTCGATTTTAATTCATAAAATCTGAAAAGTGCGAGGACAGACTTGATTCATAAAACTAATAAGTTTGATGGCTTGATTGGAAATAATGCGGAATACAAAAGCACAAAAATGGAAAAAACAAAGGAGGCCTAATTCTGGAAAGGCATGGAAATTAGAGCAACTTGATGGAAGCATCGTCCTCAAAATGACTCCATGGCTGTCGAGCTGCTTCCCTTGATTTCACCACTCGATCCGGCCAATCCACTTTATGAATTCACTAAAAACCCGCCATGGAATTTAGCTCACCAACAGCACGGACCAACGCATGGATTCGTGCAATGATTTGGGGATTGTTAAATTACACCTTTCTGATTTCTTGCCCAGCCAGTTCGTCCGCTTTTATATACACCACTCGTCGGTCCACGTGACAGCACGTGCGCCATGCTTTACAGTTGCCTCCTTTACCACCACCTTATTGCAATCTAATGATTACGTCCAATGGTGTTTTCCCCCCTCGTTTGGCATTAAGATGGTGTCCGCGCCAATTATCGTGCACCTCAATTAAGGCAATCTTAAGGGTCGCTTCCCCACAACGACCCGATACATTTAAGAGTTTACTCCTAGAATGCTCTCGATAATGCTCGAACTCAAGACCGTATAAGCAAATGAGCAAACTCCCTTGCTATAAGTCATGGGGTCGTTAGCACGGTAGCTAAATTCCCTTAATTACTTGCCTAATGTGAGTGCCTTAAAAGGTGCTCATCGGCTAAATCCTTTACAAAGTAACCCAAATTGTTTAAAAGAGACAACAAAGCGAAAATCGTGTTTATCTACCTCGTTTGCTCACAAGAACTTAGAAGTGCAGGTAACCACTTGACAATTGGCTTGACCTTTATTTTATTTTTTCACTAGTTGTGTACTCCGCATAATTTACTTAGATTATCATGAAAATAGAAGCATAAGACGAAACTGTGAATTTGAGCTTTAGATGTCTTAATTATATTAAAGGTGGACTGTAATATTATGAAGGGTGAAATTTGGCAAGCTTTAGGAGTAATGTGGGGATGAGTGTCTAATACGAGAAATAATTTGGGGAGTAGTTTTGTGAAAATTTCTTTTCCAAATAAACTTATTCTTGAAAAACATTAGTCTATAACTTAACTCTGTATCTCAATCTTTGGGAGCAATATGATTGAATTGCACATCATAAATCAATATTGATAATAATTATTATTGTCAGTAGAAAATTGAGAATTTCCATTGGACTAGAAAAGAAATGGATTGGCCGTCTTTTTTCTCATACTATACTATGTTTCTCTTTTATCGTAATATATTGTAAGCCCAAAATGAATGATGCAATTTCCACATAGCATGTGGTCCAAGTTCCATGGAACGAGAATTAAGTGGTATACACATCCATTTGTGGTCCTAACAAGACATAGTGATTAGTTGCATTAGACTCTTGCTTCCAAGCCCTGGAATTCTTAAATCCCTATCAATTAGATACATTTATCAATACTAAACTAAAAATAGATATAGCGGCAAAAGAAAATGAGCTAAAAATAGATATGCCTAACCTCCTCATGCATCTATGACAGATTCGCTCCATAGGCTACACGTGGCCGAGTAGCGGCAGTTGGACATGGCGAGGAGTCTACCTAAGATGGCAAAACAGTGAAAATGGAACCATCCATGCTATTTTCACGAAACCTTGCGCAAATCCATTTTCCCATCTTTGCGCCCGATCTTGGCAAAAGCTTGAAACACAATCCTTCCCTATCAAAAAGCTAACCACCAAGGCTAGACTAAGTGATTTACAGAGCATTACTTCCTCCTAAACTAAGTTAAGAAGCGACGATCCCATACGAATTTCTGTCATCATAAGCTAGATCACAATTGACGAATAGTGCTAGTCATAATGTTGATACATTGTCCATACAAGGACAATATTATCCATCAGAAAACACTTATTTATACTGAGATTTACATTAACTGAGTTTACCACAGCTGTTGATCAGGTAAATCTCACATGAGCTCCAAACGTTGTA
Source organism: Eucalyptus tenuipes (assembly GCA_014182365.1). Classification (NCBI taxonomy): domain Eukaryota; kingdom Viridiplantae; phylum Streptophyta; class Magnoliopsida; order Myrtales; family Myrtaceae; genus Eucalyptus; species Eucalyptus tenuipes. The sequence continues at coordinate 13,938,697 of CM024546.1, read as the reverse complement.
TCTATATAATCATCATATGGGATCATATATGATGCTCAAGTAGTGTCCTTTGCCTATGATGCAAATGCCGGCGCACCATTTTTTTTTTTTTTTTTTTTTTTTTTTGGTGTGGCCCCTCAAATGCCTGCGCACAGAGGCATGCTTGCATGCCACCCCCAAATCAACCCGGATGTACTGGAAAAGGAATGTCTCTCAAAAAGTTCATGGCCCCCACTAACTCATTTGCTTGGCTTAAACAAGTCCAGCTCATGCGTGATCTTGCATTTTGATGGTGAGCGGAGAGACATCATGTTTGCCAGATGAAGCACTACTTAAAAAGTTAAAAAGCAGGAAGGAGCTTCATGTGTATATAATCGTAGGAAGATGAAGTGGCGGATAGATAAAACCCTGTCGAAAACATATGCTTCAGATTTGATTTATGAAATAATTAGATGACATTCCTGACGTGGGTCGTTCGAGTTTGTGGGTTAAGCTTGAATGGGAATGAGGACAGCACGCCTGCTCTTTCGGCCCATCCCACGCTTACGTCTAGTTTCGAGACCAAAGACAAAGCAATGGAAAGATCTTAGATTGAAGGTTTGGACGCTGAGACAAGCAACAATCCAGAAAATGCATGCTCCGTCTATTCCACAATTCTTCTGTTCAATGATTTGCTGATGTAAAGCTTCTATGCAACACAATTATCCTCGTGAATTGGAAGTTTCCCAGTTTCTTACAGCACGTTCCTTAGAGTAGCATCACTGGTGAGGCTTTCCACACAGGAAAGAATTGGTTTTCAAGCATTCCTTGAATTCTAATGCAGCAGTAACAATGTCTACCATCAAATGCGGAGACAATCAACATCTGCTCAGCTATATACCAGACACAGACAGTGGCTACTCCAGCTTCAATCTTCTATCAAATTCAACCTCGCTGTGAATGGTTGAACCACTTTTACTAATGACAAACAGTGATGACTTCATCCGAGAATGCACAAACTCCTTTAGCTTCACCCTCGAAGCACAATACAAATGAACTTTTTACCACGGTCCAGCAGCTAACCCTGGTTATAGCCAGTGCCGTGAGAATTTGAGGACCAATTTCTTTCTCATAAGACACACTCCATTCATCTCTCCACAATAAACTCTTGGATTTCAATCCCCGTATGCCGGGCACCTCCCTGTGTCCTCAATACCACTTCATCTCCAATTTTCAGAGAAGTCACAGGAATTGCTGCTGGGCTTTTGAGCCCATCTCCTGCAAGAAAGAGCACCACTTGTGTTATATCATGCACAAGCCAACCAAGGAATAGTGAAACGACAGTTTCCAGAGTCTGGATGGTGATGAGGGAAAAGACCTGGATGAGGACTGACTAAGGCAACTGTTTCTGCATTTTGTAGTAAAATGGTGTAATGAATTTCACTGTCCAGGTCGATCTGCAATTACAAGGCAACATCTTAGCATGAGTAAGTAGGAAATGACTGTCCACATGCACACTAAAAGTCGTGAGACAAAATGATAGAATTTTTATCAAGGAAGACAAGCATGTTGAAAGTGTTCAAGAATAACATCTGGATCATCAACACTTGATATGCACTGGGTGGTTGTGGACTACTTATTCGGAGTAACAGACATACAACTTGTTTTATTATTCTCTCAGCAGCCAAGATGTGATGACTCGAGGACAAACCTTCGCCTCCACAAGAATTAGGGGTCTAGACTCTATCTTCACCCGTCCAACAACTGCTGTTCTTTGACGTCCTCTCTGGTCAACGACAATTACTTCTTTGCCTGTTTTTAGCTCAGACAGATAGCATGTTCTACCCCCTGGAACAGCAACATAGGCATGAACAGGTCCCTATTCATTCAAAAGAAATTTTCCATAACTAAGACTTCATGTGTATCTTTATGTCACAATCAGACTCTCTCTAAAAAGAACTCTCCATTTTCATTCAGGCAAAATTGAATAGACAGAAGCTAATGTTGCGCAAAATGAAAAGGGACTGTCTCAACTCTTACAGAACTCAGAAATTCAATTATTGAAAGGAAATCAGGACTGAACTGTAGAAAGGCATAATTCCCTAAATAAGTACATGCTGAAAACAATAACAAATTTTCTTATGAAATAAGGAAATAGCTCAACTCTCATACTGTAGCTCAATTTTTACATGAAATTGCCAAAATTAACCAGAAGTACCAAAAATAATGGTCTGTCAAACTGAACTGAGATCTTCAGATGCAGTGTTAGGAGTAAATTATGCAATAACTGCTTTCTAGCAAACTTATGTATGGCCCAAGAACAAAAAAGGCTCACTTGAGGAACTTAGACCTAACTATGGAAGAATTATCAGGTAAATGCTGAACTTACAGCATTGACCCTGAATGGTCTGCTGCAAATATAATCTGATTCCATGCATTCTGAATGAACAAGGAAGAGCCCTCTAGCAAAAGATCCAACCTATAAAAAACCACATTCTGTTGTAAACATGTATTAATAAAACAATACACAGCAAACAAGGTCTCAACAGAGTGGGCAAAAGGAACAAACCAGAAGCCCTTCACCAGGTTTCATGAGACAACACAGATCAACACACACTCGATCGCCCATTCCTGCTGTATAAACTCCAGTAATAACTGCCTTCTCTAAGTTCAACAAACTTTTGACCTCATCTCTTCTGTCAAAGTAGGCCTGGCATTCTAAATCAAGGTCAGAAGTATTTCATGAATATTAAGTGATACCAGTTGAAGCATATTACTTTTAGATCAAGTACAGAATTGACATCCTCAACTTTGAGAACAACTCCACACAGACCATGTTCCAAGGCCTATAAGAACCACAAAATAATCAGGTAACATAAGTTAAAATGCATATATAGAACCACAAACAGAAAGAATAAGGACAACATGCCAAAGCATGTTGAGTTGGTGGTGCTTCAAATATATAGTACAACGTCTCCTATTGGACATACCTCGAGGAAAATCTGGGCTTCAGACAGATTTCTTGAGATGGCAAATACAGTCTTTCGGCTTCCTTGGAATGTTGCAACAATATTTTCTGCGGGTATTACCTGATGAGGGCAAAACTCAACAATTTGTCTCCAACCATAACAAGCTTCTTCTCTCAAGGTATGAGTGAATTTGAAAAAGTCTGCTAGAAATTAAAAATATAGAGTACATGGTTCCCAATTCTGAAAAGAACATCAACTCAGCAAATGGCACAACAACTGCAATCAAATGCTAAGTGAACTGGAAAAGGTAATTTCAATGGCATCCAGAAGCAATAAAAGAATCTCTGAGAAAGGCAATATCCTGAAAGAAAGGTGAAAGCATGATGAAACCAGAAGGACAGTACTGCAATCTCATGGAACACAAGATCTCGAGTGTCATTTTATAGCTCCACACCAGCTTACAGATTGAAATCTGTTTGCGGCATAATATCCCTTGCCAGTGGACTATCCTAAGTAAGCTTACAAGTGAATAATCTTCTCAGTCAAACTCTACATACATGATTTCAAAGTACTACTAGGCAATCCTCTTGCAAGTGCTCTTGAGAATCATATTTTTCATGTCAGCGGATAGTTCCCGCAACTCATCAAGAAACAATTAGACACAATTCTTTGAGCATAGATAGCGCAGGGATAAGTTGCAATAAGTAGAAAAAAGGAAGAGAGTACATTTGAAGACAAGATTTTTTTGGAATTGCTACTGATGTACCTGCCAGTCCGCAAAATCTATAACAACAATCTGAGCCTGCTCATTCTCAGGTTGGAGCTTCTTTACATCTTCTGGAGATACAACTTTCCTCACCATGGCAACCCTTGTCTTCTCAGCATCCAGAATATCTTCCTCCTCAACAAAGAGAGGATTTATCAAAGCAAGTGCTGTATCCTCCATTTAGGAAGGTGGAAAACAAGAAGTTGCAGATTATCAGCTTTTCCTGACTACTTGAGTCATGAGCTAATTAAAAAGCTAACAATATTGAAACATGGCACCTAGGCATATGCGCTTCACTCTGTTCCCTCCTAGCCCAAACATGTACGGAGGACGAATGCCCACTATGAGAAAATTATTTATGCAGCAATCCGCATCATATGTTTATGCTCACTTGGTGGATAAAGCAACTCAGTGGTTGACTACCCCTAAGCCACATATAGACATGCTTTCTCCAAATCTACTTGCTCGTTCGATGATCAACTACCGAGACAACATTATCGCTCTCTCTCTAATTCCAATCTTGTCTCCCCTCGATCCATTCACTCAACCAGTTGATAAGACAATACAACAACGTAGGGGGAAGAAAAACAGGATGTATCAAAAAGAAGCTTACACGACCACTCATTGGCAAGACCCTGATTCTGAGACGAGAACAAGAACGTGTTCCATCCTCTCTCAACCGCGGTCGTCATTACTTGCTTGTTCTCCGTCCAAATCCAAACCTCCTTCGCTCGCTCGTAATTGGCCGAAGCGACCGACGACGAGGAAGCAGCACGAGGCATCGTCTCCCAACAACAACCCGCGAGCAACTTCGCCTTGTTACGAACGTGACCAATTCTTTCGAGCAGAAAAGCTTTCCGAGTCACGAATCTGCATCTATCCCAGTTCACTGCATCATTCACCAGTTCAGAAAAGCACAATCAAATGGAGCTTCGCCGCGGACCTGCAAGCCGAACTTGGGTAAGGAAGCACGCGGAAAGCAAGAAAGAGAGAGCGAGATTGTACGAACCCGTTTCAGGCGCGAGACAGGTGACGCGTGCACCGACCGCGACCGAGGAAGCAGAAGAGAGTACGACGCTCATCATCGTCTTCACAATCTCTCAGTCTCTGCAAGTCGTCCCATCTGTATGTTATTCGGTTCGGGCCTACGACTCCATGACCCGCCATTTCAATAGTGACTGGGCTTCGACAAGGATGTTGGACTTCAGGACACGAGTGGGGATCGAAAGTAAGTTTGTGAAGGGTTGGAAGAGCAGGCGTCTTAAGGAATATGGATACCGGGGAAAATTGAAAAAAATCATGTGAAATTTATTACGATTGTGCCAATTCCCCAAATTTTTTTTTATTAATTAACTCATAAATTTTTCCAATTTATGTCAATTCAGTCCATCTTTCCAATTTTAGCCGAATGATGTTGACATTTATGTCAATTATCTTATACTACGTCACGTCACCAATACTGATGTGAATAATTTTTAATAATATTTTTTCTAATTGGTCGACCTCACAAGCCTTAGTAAGCCTAGCTCACCCCTTGCAAGGCTCAAGCCCACACCATAGGTCGCAAGAGCGGCCTCACCCATGTCGCCCACTGGGTTGGTGAGAGTCTAGCCTTACTAGATTCGGTAAGGGTGAGCCTTGCTAGCCCAATGAGTGGCCTAGGCGAGGCTATGCTTGTCGCCTCTAGCAAGGGCTCAAGCCTTGCCTAGTCATGGCGAGGCTTGCCCGAGGGGGGGGGCAAGGTCCCCCATCGACCCTCAATTATTTGTGGCTACAGACTAGAGGAAGAAGGAAGGGATGAAAAAAATAGAAGGAGAAAGATAATAAATAATAAATAATAAATAATTTTAGAAATAATAATATTATTAAAAATTATTTATAACAATGCTAATGACACCACGTAAGACAATCACATCTATGTCAGCACCAGCTGACCAAAGTTGGTCAGGATAAACCGAATTGGCATAAATACAAAAAGTTTAGGACTCAATCGGAAAAAAAAAAAAAAAAAAAAGAGAGATTATAACTAAATTAGTAAAACGACAATAGTTTAGGACTTTTTTTTTTATAATTTTCCTTTGATATAGGATTATTCTCTTTATGCTACACTGTCATTTCGGTGAGAAGAAAGGATTTACTCTTTTGTGGAGTTAGTTCGGATCAAATTACGTCAAAAAAAAAAAAAATTACGTCAAATCTTTATTTTATCAATTATTATGAGTTCCATCGTGAGTATAAAAAAAATATTGCAGAATTATCTTAGGATAAGTGACATGTGTGGCTAAAACTAGTTCTTTAACCAATTTCTTCAAGATGTTGATCATCTAACGGGGAATGCGGAATCTATCTTTTTCTCCCGCGGTGGATTTCATAAAGATCTTGATTTTATTGTTTACTTGTTGGGTTTATGCTTGTCCGGTCGGGTGCTGCGGACCATACAAGTTGAGTTCAACTCCTTGAAATCGGATGAGATTCCGCAACAGGGAAAATCGATAATTTGATAACACTTTTATCTACTGGCTTGTTGTTTTGTTACCAGTACAGATATACTTTGTTCAAGCATCCACACTATGGAGAAAAGTTTTTGAACAGAAGATGCTTGAGTTCACCCTCGACACCATTTCTTGCTAAGAGCACCTTTAAACGCAAAAAAGACTGTGTTCCGAAACAGAATTTTCCTTGTACGCTCTTATGAAACAAAGCTGCTAGAGAACAAAACCGAGCTCGGCCATCTTAGCCATGGTAATTGCTATACTCGCCGAGTTTATTGTAACGGAGTTATCAGAGAAATCCGTTCTTGATTGCATACTCATGCTGATATAAGACTAAAACACGCCGAGAATAAAACCATTAAGCCACATTAGACTCAATTTATTCATCTCTTCTGAGCCGAGTTCACCAAATGCAGAAGCTCCGAAACTGCCAGAAAACTGAACAAGCAGAAAACAGTTGTGCAAGTTCTAACCTGAGGCCGGACAGATTGAAACAGCACATCAACTGTGTTATTTCAAAGTCCCAACGATCTACCTCGTTCCAGTGTCTACGACTCTACTGTGAACTTGAAGAGCATGACATGCTCATATGACTTCCCAGGATACACAACCTCCGAGGGGAAGTTGGGATGATGCACCGAATCCGGGTATTTCTGAGTCTCCAGGCAAAGTGCGGCATGTTTCTTGTAAACGAACCCGCCCTTGCCCTTGATCTCCTTTATCATGTTGCTCGTGTAGAACTGCACACCCGGCTGGTTCGTCACTAACTCCAAAACTCTTCCTGACTTCTTGTCCCTTACAATCGCCGCCCTGTGCAGTTTCGTGCTCTGAGCACTGTCAAGCACGTAGTTGATATCGTAACCATTGGGGAGCTTGTTTATTCGGCTTCCTACGGTGCGCGGTTTGAGAAAGTCGTAAGGGGTTCCTTTCACGGGAATGATCTTTCCTGTGGGGATGAGTTGGCTATCACAAGGTGTGATCTGGGAGGCGAAGATCTGCACTTCTTCTGATAGGATGTTGCCGCTGTTTTGGCCACCGAGGTTCCAGTAGGTGTGTTGTGCGAGATTCACGGGAGTGGCCTTGTTCAGAGCTTTTGCTTTCATCGATATGCTCAAGCGGTTATCACCCAAGATCGTGTAGCTGACAGAGACTTGGAGGTCACCGGGAAATCCTGCAGATTTGAATGGACTAAAATGGGTGAACCAGTTTTCTCGGGTTACAACAGGCATGAGAAGTCATTGATATAGAGAACAGATAATCTTATTCAATTGATTATGCAAACCTTCTTCGCCATTATGACTGAAATAACTGAAGACGATCCGAGGAGTGTGACCCTCTTTCTGATATCTCGTGACTTTCCATACGACATCGCTGAATCCTTTCGGACCCCCTAGCATTTTCATGAGTTGATGCGACAAGAGATTATATCTCTGAACTGGAAATGCTTTGCCGATCAAGTAACATGAAAGAGTAACCGCAGGGAAAAACTTGAAAATAGACGAACTTCATACCATGGAGCATGTTCTTTCCTTCGTTGGGAGTAAGTTTGTAGCGGGTGCCATTCAGAGTGAACTGAGCATTTGCTATTCGGTTAGCGACCCGACCGACCACGGAACCAAAGTAGGCCGAATCATTCTGCAGATAACAGAGGGTGAGAGAGGAAAAAACATAGCAGCAACCCATACTATGTCAAATATAGCGAAAGAAGACCTATCCTCGCTCTTTGCTGTCATAGTAACAAGGGAAATCTGGCGTGAGTTTCTCTTAGAAGAAAAGTATCGTCAAAATTCATCAATACTTTGAATCCGTATGCCATTGTAGTAAGTAGGTAGAAATTTCCTCTCTCTTCATTTTGTTTGAAATCTTTGCTGGAAGACCTTAGCCCAAGTATCATATCAGTGAATTTATGACGAACAGGCGTGACTGAATATGAGGTGCGCGTATGTGTGGTCGGTAGATGTTTTGACGGTCACAACAATCATGATTTAACTTCTGGAAAAAACAACCCATTATAGCTGCATGATTTTCCTATGAGATTAGATATAATTATTCAAAGAAGTCTCAGATCATCCGACCCAAAAAGATGAAAAGCTACCAACGTTGACCAGTTATGCAAGGGACGAAACACAGGAACTACCAGCAGAGTTCTTGAGCTATCACAGCTCATTCCTCGTATGAACAAGTTAAGGTTTCTTTTCTTCTTAAGTTTTGAGCTGATGTACAGGATGACATCACCATCTAGGCAGACCATTAAAATCAATAAATTTGTAAAACATCTACACAAGGACAAAAGGTACAGCTATTTAGCTGCTAGAATATGGCTGCAAGCAGATCTCATTGGGCGTTTTTGTCTTCTATCGTATAATTTGTATCCAAATCTCTCTCTCTCTCTCTCTCTCTCTCTCTCTCTCTCTCTCTCACACACACACACACACACACACAGTCAACAGTGAGGAGTGGAAGAAGCAATGATGCGGAATACAGTCAACAATGAGGACTTGAAGAAGCAACGATGGGGAATATGGCATAGCGTTCCATTAAGAGAGAGAGAGAGAGAGAGAGAGAATTAGGAAGAAAAAGGAGAAGCTCACCTTGTAATCATTGACAGAATCAAACCCAAGAATAACATCATCAAGTTTTCCTGAGATACATTGTAGAAAGAAAAGGTACAGGAAGTAAAGTTGATGAACAAGATCAAAACAAAAATGGACCCTGTAAAAGCAAGTATATACATATATATATATATATATATGTATGTATATACATATAGAGAGAGAGAGAGAGAGAGAGAGAGTTAATTCACTGACCATTTTTGTCAGGCAGAAGAAGAGACATGATAGTTGCGCCCCAATTAGTGAGCCTCAAAGAGATATTCCCTTTCTTGAGCTCATAGATTCCAACCTCTCCATCTTCCGCAAACCCGTGCCGGTGATCTGTCCCCAGGACTCCATTGACAAACAGAAGAGCAAGCACAACAACAACAGAGAACAGCACAGAAACCTTAGTCATCTTTCTGGGGAGAACTGTCCAAGTGCTTGATGAGATGCTCATTCACTGAGCACTGAACCCACTTGTTTTGAGAGAGAAAGAGAGAGAGAGAGAGAGAGAGACCAAAAGTTGTGAATAAAGATAGTGCAAAATGGGTCAGAGCTGAAATGGGGATAAGCCAGTAGTTTATTCCGACCTCGTCGGCCACATGGTCCAAGAGTTCTGTTTCTGAAAGTTTCAATTTTGGACATGTTAATACAGTACAAAAGACGTAGCACGATCAAAGCGAGCGTCAGGGATTATCCTTTTGGGTGACGACCGGTTCTCGTCTCGTACTTCTCGACTCTGTCCGCCTGCCATCGCACGACAGAGACTCAAATCCTTGGACACCGGAAATTGCACCCCTCGCGGACACAGGCACTTTTCTTGATGCTGAGCTTTCATTTGTCGTTGAAAGAGAACCAAAAATCAGAATTTGGGGATAAACCCAAAAGAAAAATGCTGACGTGAAGGACTAATCGCTATTCGACAGGATAGTTTTTCATATCCTGCTTTGGAAACGTGGCAACTGGGACGGGTAGAACATGGCCTCATAGGGATGACTTCAATGTTCGCTCTCCCTCAATCGAACTGATCATGTCGGAGTTCGATTCATAGATAACAAAGCTATCCAGGGTAAAATTGTTTTCGTGAAAACATCATTTGCTTGCGAGGAACACGTGACATAGCGAGTGATAATAGAAGGGATGATAATTGAGTTGCTTTGTTTATTTTGTGAAAAATAAATTATTTGAAAAATATTTTTCAAAAAAATTATCGCTTGTATCATTTGAAATATATAATCAATGAAAAATGATTTTATTATTGATAACAATTTAATGTCTGAAGGAGGAAAATATTTTTTCATTCATTTATTTTTGTGACTGATACAAGTGATATTTTTAGAAATATATATTCAAAATTATTCATTTTTCGTAAAATAAATGGAACTTTAAATGTGTAGATTTCTCTCGGATGTTTCAGCTTCGGTTATTCGCCGCTTGCTGTTTTTAAATATGTTGCAACGTGCCCTCCCATTGACCCGACCGAAGTTCACTTTGAGCTTCAACCACATTACAAGACATGGTTGATTTTATAGAGCAAATTGATCAAATAAGGGATGCATATATGCACTAGGATAGCTCGGAAATATTGCTTGTAAAAGCATGTAACAAAAGTTCCGACCATAATGTAATCGTAGCTTATGTGAAAGGCACATCAAAATATAGTTTTGAAACATATATTTTTTTTTAGCTATTTCTCTATTTCTTTTCACATATATAGATGATATATAATCAATCTACCATCAATGAAGAGTCGTGTGGTCAAAGCTGCAGGCGAAATTTGACTTGATCCAACGCTAGGGTTACATTGTTGATGATTTTTGAAGGGACAAATTGCCAAATTTCAATCCCAAAATCTTTGTTCTTTTTTTGGGGGGAGGGGGATTGTAAAGTGTAATTCGCTTGAGGAAAATCCTTTTTCAACCAAAACAATATGGTTTGAATATGAAAAATTGGATTTGATCGAAGGATGTAATTTTGAGAGTATGTTAGAAAAGCAATCATGGCTAAGGTGGGGAGATGCCGAAATCACACCGTGCGTGTGAAATCTAAGCGGGTTTGACCGTCGTTGATGCAAGAGCCGCATGGTTAGCTTTAACCATAGATCAAGCCACACTGAGTTGTTCATTGACGACCAGGAAAAGCACGACATGGTGTAGGAGTGACTTCGCACTCACCAACTCTGTATCGGCAAAGGCACAATCAAGAGAGTTTGCGTATCAACATGCGAAGGCCAAATTGTGACCCGTAAGGATTTATGTCGGCACCTCAAATTTTGCCTTATTCTTTAAAAAAAGAAAGAGTTGGCAAAAGGTGAAAAAGGTCCGATGGCTGACGACCCTCACCGGTGGCTACGCACGCTGCCTCTAATCCCTACTCGTATGGACAGAAGACGCCCCGAGGGAAGGGTTGACGGTTGCAACCCTCCCCTTCCCTCCCTCCCTCCCTCTCTTCTGCCGCTATGTGTGTAAAGGATTTTTGATGGGGAACAAGTTGCAAGTGATTTCCAGGACTGAAATCGATCAGTGAAACCTAAACTAGCAATTTCTAGATTGCGCTTAAATTGCCTGTGTGTAAGGTATTTTATAAATTAAAATTGATTGTTAGAAACCTAAATGAGCAAATTTCAAAGTGCCCCTTAATTGAGAATTCAAGATTTGCGTCTTGATACACTTCACTAATATTTAGTTCGTCTTATTTATGTAGAGAATATTTCAATTTACATATCTACTTAGGGATTTTTAGTTTTCTTCATTTTATTGTTACATTTTTAACACTAGTTTACTTGTTTAGCAATGAGTCTTGTGACTACATAAAGTAGGTGGTGGGGAAAGTACACTAGAAGTGCCAAAAGTTGTATACTATGCTCATTTTGATGCAAAAAGTTTGGTGCCACCGACGAGAAATTCCAACCAAATTAATTACGTGATTTTTATATTAAAAAAAAAAGTTGATTAGCCTTTAAACGACGTCATTTTCCGTCCTCCTTAAGAAATGACACCGTTTTGCCATCGAACATGGACAACCTCACAAAAAATGATGCCGCATAGCTCACATGGGGACTAAAATTAGGGTTCTTTATCCTATCCTCGCCCAACGCCAACCATAACTTGCTCAGCCACCGTCGCTCGCCCATCGTCACTCGCCCACTGTTGTAGTTGCTCAACCAAGTGAGCAAGGAGAGGCTAAGGTTGTTGCTCGAGCAAGCAGCAGCAGGAAAAATAGGAGGCGAGGGCAAAGGAGGAGGAGGAAGAAGGGGGGTCAAAGGTGGAGAGAGCGAAGACGAGGAGGGTGAAGGAGACAAGGAGGGCGCAGATGGAAATAGTGGGCTCTGCTCAGGGAGTGGCTAAAATGGGTCCCTCTGAAGGGGGAAGGAGAAGGAGGAGGAGAGGAGGAGGAGGACAAGAGCTTGCGCTTGTCGACAATGTCGGATGAACCAAAGGCGAAGCTGTGCTGGTGCTGGTGTTGTTCTTCGGGGAAGAAGATGAGGAGGAAGCCCATGCCTACTCTCTCTCTCTCTCTCTCAATTTGGGGATTTAGGGTTTTTACTTGGGGGAAAGACACCAAATGGCGTTGTTTTGTTATTTGGATGCTGACTATACTCTCAGGCGAGCCACATCAACTTCAAAAAATAATAAAAAAAAGTGTCACTTCGAATTTCCGATCAATCAAATCGGCATTGGCACTAAAATGATTATTTTTCAAACTTTTTGGCACTTAAATGAATGTCATACACAACTTTTAACATTTTTAATATACTTGCCCTCTAGGTGGTGTAGGCCAGTGGTCAGTTCATTCATTCAGTCATTATTTCAATACAAATTGAGAGAGACTCTGTTGATTGATCCTTTACTTTTACCTTGAGTGTGCAAGGCTTTGGACTCAAGTCATATACTATATACTTATTTCCTTCTCGTTTCTTGCACTCGTCTGGCTCTAGCATGAACTGTAGCAATTGGTCCAAATATTCAAGGGAAAGACTAAAGTGAACAGACAAATATACAATAGAACCAATTCGATTTCACAAAAAGAAATCTAAAAAGACAACATCGAACCACCGAAACGAGTCCAGGAACCATGTCTTCACCTCAGAAAATAACGAAAATCAATAATCATACCTGAAGTCCACTCTTAAAATATCCATTGATTTCTTCAATTAGCATCTGAAGCCAGGTTTCCTAGAGTGGGACGGTAGCCTCCGTCCGGCCACACCAAGTCAAGAGCAAAACATGTGGGCTGGGTGGCCGTAGGCCCGTAGATAACGTCGACAGATTTCACCACCCAACCTCCATCATTAAGGATGGCCTCTATGCTGCACGGTCACCATACCGGAAGACGGTCTTTCATCTTAGGTTTGGGTCCACAGGATTTGATAATGCAAGAACCCGTAAGAGTGTCCTCGTCCGTTGACACTTCGTAATGTAAGGAAGAAAACTTAAATTTGTGACTGAAGAATAACATCACATTAATATGTCGACAAAGAACCTGCATTCATGTTCCATCATCCTATCCTCTGGATGGTGTCAGGACAGTGAACTACAACATTGCTCCTTGACCCCATAAATTCATAGTATGACTCATTTCAGATATGTAAGTTCTCACCATTCATTCCATTTCCGGAAGAAAAAGACCAGAGTTTGATATGAAACAAACTCCTGTTGCCTAACCGTAACGTAGATACCTCATGCGAAAAAACTTCGTAACTTTTAGCATCTCGATGGAACTGCGATGTCAAGTTCGCTAACCCTGGACTTCAGTTCGCTGGTGGTGCGAAGTATCTATGGCTCAAACTGGACAATTTATTGCATGTGCCGAGACCAGTATGGTGGGAGCCAGGATGACGTAAAAGGAGGGGAAGGTTTTCAAATACATAAGTTTTCAATTGTTCCACGAACTGTGTACAGGACCTCCAATGCAAATAAACAGAATTAAACAAGTTCCCCACTGAGGCACAAACCTTAAGATCTTCACCTCTCAACTTCTATTGAAAACCTTAAAGCAGAAGATAACTCACATGATCAGTACACACAAACAAGACCCGCTAGAACCTACGTATGGCTATACATTGACAGAAAGAAATGACAAAGGAATTGGAAGCGCTCCACATATAACCACTTTAATCTGCCAGTTATCCCTTTCAATGATTTGAGGAAGAGTCCAGTCACCTTCTCCATCCTGGTTTCTCTGAAATTTGGGATAATGCATGACAATCAGAAGACCAGACTTTAACATAGACACGATGAACAGAGAAATGGCTAGTGCATGAAACTGCCGACTGATTATTCTAGCAACGGCCAAGAAAGTGTTGCCTCAACACAAGCAAATACAAAAGCTAGCGTTGCCCAAACAAAAACAAAAAACAAAGAGATGACTAAGAGTCAAGCTCAAAGGGATTACCCATATAGCCAATTTTATTTCTTTTTCAAGGGCAACAGCATTGGCAGAACAATACTTTTACCCAAATGTCACCAGATAGAAAAGTTCCACACAAGTAGATCCCAAACAAATGATGCAAGTGCACTTGTGAAAGGTAATTGCAAGAACAGCTAGCTCATTATCCCAGACTGAGCATGGGCCGCAAGGGCAGGAGGGGAGGCTTTTGTCATTCCACCCTGACCATTTTTGGGTCCGGGCCTTTCAGCCCCAGATCTTGGCCTGGAAGGAATGGGACCAAGCCATTTCAGTGCAGTTGGTCCAGGCTAAAGCCCGAAATCTATAAAAGACACATTTCTGGAAATGCCAAAATTTTGTTGCCATCTGTTCTGAAAATGGAACTGTGTTCCCCCTTTTTTAGAAAAAGATCTGAGTAAAAGCATGTGCTCATATATCTTCTACGATAAATAGAAATTAAAGAGCAGATTTATAAACAACAATTATCCAAGTACACAAACAGAAGGGGGAAGAGACCAGATCTATACATTTTACTGTACAGCAAACCCATTAAAGAGTGTCTGTGCATAACAAGAGAGAGTGACAATAAGATATTGACGGAGGCCACAATAAGTGGAGTCATCGTGCCACAGCTTGTGGTGCCACTGAACGAGATAGTGGCTCACACTCACACGGTGGAGGCTCAGTGGTTCGTGGGTGAGTCACAAGCAAGTTAGGGAAGAGAGAGGTAAAGTGTTACAGAGACCATGAGAGTTGGGAACATGGAGGGTGTGAGGGAGAAAAAAATTAGGGGAAGCGTTGTACTAGGGTTGTTAAAGCTTAAAAGTAGATATATGGATTCTACATGTAGTTAGGGCCAGTCCAGGCAATCCAGTATCATTTACCTAAAACCTGAAAGACTGGACGAGCCAGAATTAAAAGAAATAAAAATTTATTTCAAATTTGGTGGCCTGGCACGAGCCTATCAGAGCCAGAAAAAGACTAGGCCAGTATGGGCAGTCCAATCCAGGTTTTCGGGCCACCAGGCATTTTTGCTCAGCTATCAAATCGTTGTACTCATAACATACCTGTGTTGTCCACCCAGATAGAAGTTAACAACAGTCAACAGTTACTAAGAGAAAAAATGGTTCGCCATTTTTGTAAGAATATTCAAAATGCAAGCAACAACTAGCATCAAAAGAAATGTCTTACCAGTACTATCTCTAGATAACAACAATGATCTGTCAGTTCTGCTCCCACCTTTTCCATTTACTTGGACTTGCTTCTGCATGCGCGGTGACATTGAGCTCAACTTTTCATTGTTCAAAGATGGCAGAGAATGCCTCCTGACAAAACCATTTTCAACCCCATCTTGACTAATCCTTGCAGATCCATGTGCTCTCAGCTTTGCCTTTGCAGATTTAGTTGCAGCCATGTAGCTAGGCAACGTAGGAGTATTCAATGAAACGTTCTCTGATAATTCCTGTTTCACTGGGAAAGACATCCTCCTCTTGGTCTTCTGGCTCATTTTGGCAGTATCATCTTCCTTCAGAGTCAACCCCTCATTTAATGCCAAAGTTTCATCACCCTTTTCATCATTTATGGATAATTGGGCCTCAATCACAGGGCATTCATCAAGAAGCACATCGACAGACTCACCAACAGACAGAGGTTTTGGAGGAGTTTCAGACTGAACTAATGAGGAATCTCCAATAACTACCGTATTTTCAACAATTTGTAGTTCAGCAACATCTTCTACAACTTTCTCATCTGCATCAGGAGACTGGACGGTTGAATCCCTGAGAGTTGACTTTGGCTTCTCTGGCAGAGCTTCAGAATTTTCATGAGCCTCTTTACTAGCCACAGCAACTTTTCTCAAATTCCCTTTTGCCCTCTCAAGCTCATTTTGAGGCTGTTCTTGCGCCTGTTCTGGTTTATGATTTATAGTTTTCCTCGGTTTACGGTTAGGCTTCTCAATATCAGTTGCAGGCTTCACTGAATTATTGTCACCATTTGAAATGGGAACTCTTCGGCTAACACGCTTTTTCCTGCTTCGCTCAGTTTCTCCAGATGGAGTGCTGCTCTGGTGCTTCTGAAACCTCAACCCAGTAGCTTTCTTTTGTTGTGGAAGAGGTTCCCAAAAGTGGATTGACGACCAGCGCTCCAACCAGTTCTCACTTGAGTTTGGTTCAACCGAATCATAATGGATATTCAGGGGCATAGCAGTAGTCGATGAAAGAAGCTAAAGCAGCAATATGGCATAAGCTTTAGTACAAATTCAAAAATGGAAACAAATATCTGTAGAACTCTAATAGATGCCCAGCATAGATTTTAGTTGACACAACCGTTATATGATTCTTACATTCACCGCATGCGTGAGCATGCTAAATTGAACCTACTTAGCTGAGCATTTCACTTTTGGAAATAACAGACATTGAAACAGCTTGAACTATATACAACCTGGGACTAAGAGCTTCACACGGTTATATGTAGGAAAAGACATGGCCCCCACAAATTTCTGTGCTACTTAAAGGCAAATCATATTTTCGAATTTGTATTAGGCCTGCATTTGGATCCGTACTTGATCTGACATTCATTGGACGATGTATAACTATCCATCATAAAGTGCCAGATTTAATGCCTTAATGGGTTACCTTAGATTGATTATCATAAATATGTGAAGTTCGGCAAAAAACTTTCACCGGATCTTGTTCATTGGGTCAAAAGATACTCAAGAAAAAAGTACAATTCATTCTTCTGAATGAGTAGCAAGGAATTTCACAATACCTTACAGATGAAAGAATTCTTCAGTAGCTTCTCTGGCTTAAAGTTAGTACTTACATCATATGACTTCACATGAGGTGTATCCTGAAGAAAACAATGGAAACATGACATGGCGAACTGGAGATACAAAAGCAAAACTATGAGCCGCACGCGCTCTGAAATCAAAATTTATGTGATTGCCAAATATCATTCCCATATACAGCATTCTCAACTTTAATAAGACGTGCAGGTTCATAGTGAGCAAAGCTTCTTATAACTTCTAAAGAAAAGATAAAGAGAAAACAAGAGACACAAGGTGTTTCCGGCTTTAACATTTGCAATGGCACGAAACTAAGCTGGCAATCTATAGTAAGGTCGCCCCTTTTCTTGCTTGTTCTCTTTGAATTGGAAATATTTGTGCATTGAACTCCTGAATTTATAATCACACAGACTCTTTTATATATGGAAACGATCTAACAATTCTTGCTATCCACCGGTAAGATTTCCAGCAAACTGCATGCTTCAACCCGCAATCCCCTATTCCCAATAAAGAAGAATCAGCAAAATTCCTCATCAAATTTTATCCACTGCCTCAAGAATATATACGGGACATCGTTGGATGCATTTGAAGCCCTCAGAGGAACATTCTTACCTTTCGACCACGAATCAGCCTTTGGAGATTGACAATGCCCCGCATGCAGACTAGAGTAGCAATAGCTTGTCGCCTAACTAGGTGTCCACGAATAAGCGCCTGTAGTCTTATTATGCCTTTTAGAACACGAAATGCACGACGTGCCTGCACAAGTTATAGCTAAATCATATAAGCAAAATGTTGAGATTAATTCACAAGGACGGACTAAGAGTAGAGAGAGCATCACCAAGTATCCCCTAAAAGTTGCCTGCACTTTTGAAGCAGCCTTTTCTTGTCTGATTATCTCAGCAGAGCTCATGTTTAATCGTTCAAAACCCACATTATCCACACCACACAATAAGGGAACCGCATTCTGTCCTACGTCATGATTACCTCCCTTTTCTAACTCCAAGCTTTCTTCCATCCTTTTGCCAGTGAGGGGCAATTCATATGGAAGAGTGCGAGATTGTGGAGCCAAATCTTCAGTTGATGCATCAAAGGCTGCAACTGGCTCTTTTTCTGTCACGGTTTTCTTCACAAGAAATTGTGTTCGCATATTAGGACTTGATCGCACTTTGTAGGTAACACCAACTAAATTGCAACATTGTTAAAACATATCTGCATTCAGAGTTCAGTCTACAAAAGAGCAGCTAAGCAACAGGAACCACATAAAGAAGAAACAGGAACCACCAAATGCCACTACTATTTAACTAAATTGGATTATAAAATTGAATAATTACCACTGATTGATAATGTTTCAAGAAAGGCACACGATGACAGAGAAAAGGATGCTACACACTTATACCAACGCTAGCAGACAATTTGACTTCAACCACAAGGACAATTACTGTGCCATTGTGAAACAGGCTACTTCACCAAGAACTTAGTTGAACTAAGGACTGTGCATTGTAATTGAGCCAGATGCTTACGGTTTTATTTCAATTAGACAGAGATTTCCTTTCCATTGTGAAACAAGTCAACTCAACTGAGAACTAAGTTGCAATAAAGAGAATCAGTTGTAGTAGAG
This sequence comes from Eucalyptus tenuipes, assembly GCA_014182365.1. Classification (NCBI taxonomy): domain Eukaryota; kingdom Viridiplantae; phylum Streptophyta; class Magnoliopsida; order Myrtales; family Myrtaceae; genus Eucalyptus; species Eucalyptus tenuipes. Next base: position 13,920,130 of record CM024546.1, on the reverse strand, counting down.
CAAACAATCAGGCCAAACATGGCAGCATGATGGTCTACCTTGTGCATCTTTAGAATGCTGAATGCAAAAATTTCCATATTGTTAAAATACATTCATAAATCAAAAAGCGGAAGAGTGTTTGAAGGGCAAAGACTTTTATTGGACAAGAAGTCTGTTTCCCACAAATCTGTAAAGTGGACGGATATATGTCTGGTCAAATCAATTTTTCCCCGAGGTACTAATCTAGAATCCTACGTTTCCTTGTGTTTTAGGGAGTTCTTTTTGCCTACAGTAAAAACTGCAAAATACAAACCTTACCTTGGGACAGTTGGAACTACAGACATGGCAAAAAGATTGAGTAAAGAAATTCTTACCTTCACCAACCTAGATTTGGATGATTTCTTCCCAAAAAGTACTTGCCTGATCCATTTGCCTCCTGATTTACCCATTGAATACAAGACCTAGTGACTACCAAAGCAGAAGCCTGCAAAATTCGACAGATTTAGAAAGCAATGAGAATGAAACAGCGAGAAGACTAAACGGACTTAAGAACTTCACCAGATTTTGAAAGCACAGCCACATTATGAAATCTCTAGTCAATAGCAATATCCAAAATAAAAGTTTGACGAATTGAAACTAGTAGCGTTCTGCAACAAAAGCAATAATGTTTCCTTAACACTCTAATCGGTTAATAGCTACTTGATATTGCACTATGAAAAAGGGAGACAGGAGAAATCGCAACCGCTGTGAGTTTACATCAGACATTCTATTCTCACTAAGCATTAAATGTCTTCCCGGTGGCCAGCGGGGGCGAGCTTCCCCAGCCATGGCGAGGCTGTGCCAATTAACCAAGCAGAACTGAAAGATCACATTCGGGACAAGTCCAGACGATAGATCCAACGAGCACCACCTCACAGAACAACAGCTTCCACAAGGATTAACCCCAATCATTACCACGAAAGGACCCTAATGGAGAGCAGAAAACCAAAAGTGCACCTCGCCCTCAAACCCAAGCACAGTTTCACAAAACCCAAGAAAGCAAACGATGCAGGAATTCAATCAAACAACAGCCAACCTCCTCGGGAATCAAGAAATCGAACAACGGCACACACAGGGAAAAAAAAAAAAAACCCAATGGGCCAATTCGCAGAAGAGTCGACGAAAAGCCAACAACAAACGCGAAGGCGAAAGCCACCCATCAGGATCCGAATTCCTTGGGTGAAAGCAGACAATTTTTTTGCAGCACCCACAAGCAATGCTAGGTAGATCTGAGACAAACCTGAGAGAAGAGGGAGAGAGAGAGCGAGCTACTGGTGATACACAGTGAAGAACGAAGATGGAGAGTGAGAAGTGAAGTGGGTACGAGAGAGAGGAGCAGGATAAAACGAAGGGACCGCTCCGCACACTGAGAATGTGGATTGTCTCTTGCGCTTTGGTGCTGGGTTGGATGAAAGATTGGTTTTTTATGGGAAATTACCTAAAGCTCCACGGAACATCATTCTTACAAAACAATGACAAAATTATTAGAATATTGCAAAACGAGGAATTAGGAGATGTTGTGGAGTTTAAAAGAGAGAGTGGTAGGTTGGAATGGTGGGAAAGTCTACACTAGGATAGGTAGCTTTCAAATTAAATGAGTTTTTTTCTGAGAATTAATTTAATGAAATTTAATAATGACAAATTTTCCCTAGAAAAGTACTGTCTTTTCCCTTTACTTTCTTCAAAGTGATATCTAAACTCTTGTTCACAAAAACTGACAAGGGAACAACGTTTTGTTCCTCTCGTTATGATCTTAAGTTCAAGCACTACAGTAATAAGATCCTAAAATTACCGGATATAAGGGAGTGTGCCGTTAAGATAGCCTTGAAGGTGTGTAAAAGCTCACTTGAATATCACATTACTACTAATACCAAAAATATAATAAGAAATATGCATTTTGAATCCTTTTCAAGCAAAAATGCCACCTACTCTCACCAAAAAACAAAAGGCATATTATTTCGAAGATGACAGGACAATCATTCAAAACAAGGAAGGAAAGTTCACCTAAAAGTTCCTCCATTGTTGATACCTTTCAAATTCCTCAATAGTTTTTGGATAGGTGGGGCACTTTTCCCCGTTTAGCATAAATTAAGGGATAATTGCAGAATAGCAAAATTCATAATCACAAATATCCATTGTATAGGCCAAGATCAAGAAGGCACAAATGTGGAGTCCAAATTTGCAAAATTTAAGTTGGGAATAATCTCTTGCTATTTACACCATCACCTCATAAAATGAAGGAAATGGTATTTGAACCTTTAATTTGTTTAATGTAATTCATGAATTTTATTCTAATGTACAATTTAGTTCATGAACTTTTAATTTGTTCAGTATGATCCATTGACTTTTAGTGCATATTCAATACTGAACTATATTGTTCTTTTATCAATTCAAATTCAGAAATAAACCTTGAAAATTTTCATAGTTTAGAGATAATTGAACATATACAAAAAAGTTTATGGATCATATTACATAGTAAGTTAAAGTTTATGGATCATTTGTGTCATTTCTCTAAAATGAAAAAATAGAAAAATTGAGTAAGTTGTCAAGTTGAAGAAGAAGGGGATTCAACCTCTCGGTCTCACCCTGAACATGGGTAGACTATGGCTGTAAAGATTCTTCGGGACCACCTAATCCGTGGTTCACTCAATTTGAATGTATGTTGAGATTTAGTGTTAATGTTAGGTCATTGCACGTATGGTAATTAAGTACATAATTAAAGAAGCCATACCTAACGCTTGTTCAATAGAAAAGTTGCAGCTTTAAGTTGAGATGTCGCTAGAGACCACCTACAACCTTTTTTCTTCTCCTATTTAATTGGAAGAACAGGAACATGGGATGCTCTGTAAGACTAATTTGGCTCAAATTTTTACTTTTCTTGCTTGCAAACAATTTAAGTCAAACATTTGGTTGAGGGGGATAATTTTTCATGGATTTTCTCATTCTCATTCTATGTCTCTAGAAAACGATTATTGACAACAATAACGTTGTTGAGGCAGTTGTTTCTTTGAAAGAAAAAAATTATTAAAGTTAGAACTCGAGTGGGCAACATACATATATGGTTTTTGTTTGCATTTGATCATGTGGAGAGTCGAATCAAGTGGTAATTATTAGCATTGGTTAACATGATATGGTAGGTTGTAGCTATTTTCTTTTCAATGAACTAGTCTCGTCTCTTCCATGCTCGAAGGAAATATTTGTTTGAAAGATGCAAGGCGAAAGCACATCGAGAAACATTTACACCGCGTCAACACTCTCGGTAGCAAATCAACTTGAAGTAATAATTAATTCATATAATAGTTAGTTTAAAAAAAAACATAATTATGTAGAGGCGAAGCATCATTAACAAAATAATCTGGTAAATAATTATTTTCAATTGATAGTGTGGTCAACTTGCATCGAAAAATTTGCCTAGTTAATCCTAAATCTATTGTTAAATGCTAATTCAGTAATAAACTTTCTAATTTTATCAATTTAGTCTTAAATCTTTACGCGAATTAAATTAATCAATTAAAAAATTTATAATCAAACTAGCATCCGTATAATAACTTATGATTGGTTGAATAATTTTTTCAAATTGCACTCGTTGCATTAAAGCTCATTAGTTTGTCCATGACTTATTTTGCCACGTCAATTCTCGATAAAAGCCTCGGGTCCGTTTACGAGGCAATATCAGCATTGGAGCTTGGCTTTGGTATTCTAATCGATGTCGCTGTCATGGAAAGCCATTATTCGTTGACATTTTGTCCATTAGTCATTATTAGTCGACATCATTAAAAATACCATCGCCGTCTGCTTTTATATCCCACTTTGAAAAGCCCCAAACGACCGAACGTTTTGATGCTTAAAATGAGTGTCTTAAACACTCTTAAAGCCAGCAGCTGGCCTTGGATCCTCGGCGTCCGTTTGAGAGTGTACCTCACGGCAGTTTCCTCCTACAAGGGCCTCCAGCACATGTACGTTTGCATTACAAGATCGGCGAGCTGCCTAAATGCGTTTATTATTTTTATGTATCGATGCCTACATGCCTTGTACCTCTAATTTGGATCAATACATTTTTCAAGTCCCGACTCTGACTCTGTGCTTTGTATCTTGAGGATTCCGAGATTCAAACAAGGCCCAATATGAAGCTTTTTAATGACTTACTTAGGTTGGAAACATTTTGATACTTAAAAAGTGATGGGATGGGAGAGTCGCTTGAATTAGGACATGCTAGTGGTTCAGTGTTTAAAAAAATTAGGGTTCAATAGATGGGAAAAATACCGAAAAAGTCATAAACTTATTACATTTGTACTAATTTAGTCATAAGGTTTTTAATTGGACTAATTTAATCTTAAACCTTTTTTACATTTGCACAAATTCAATCTACCTGGCTAATTTTGGTTAACTGGCATTGACGTGGACGTCAATTGGTGAGTAGATGTTGATGTGGCAATTTTAATTTTTTATTAATTTTTTTTTTCTTTTTTCCTTTTTCTTTTCTTTTTCCTTTTCCTTTTCTCCCTTCTTCCTCCTCGGTTTGTCCTCGTGGTGGCCGGCAAGCCTCTCGCCAACAGCCGTCAAAGCCCTCGTTGGCGATTGGCTAGGGCTTTGCAACCTCGCCCAATGGCCGACTAGCCTCGCCGGAGGCTCACCAACCACCAGGAGGACAATCCAAGGAGGAAGAAGGGATAAAAGAAAAGGAAAAAGAAAATAAAAGGGAAAAAGCCATAAAAAACCCCAAACTTTCCTCGAGTGACAAATTTACCCCAAACTTTGTTTTGTGACGTGAAAAACTCCGAACTTTGCAAACTGTGACACATTTACCCCATTAAGGGCATTTTCGTCTTATTCTTTATTTTTTTCTTTTTCTTTTTTATTTTTTATTTTTTTCTTCTTCTCCCTTCCCTCCGCCGGCCATGGCGGAGCCGGCGGAGGGAAGCCGGCGTTCGACAAGGGCTGCCCTCGCCGGCGTCGGGCGAGGGTCGCCCTCGCCCGAGCCGTCTAGGGCCGCCCTCTTCGGCGTCGGGCGAGGGCGGCCCTCGGGCGGGTCGGGCGAGGGCCTCCCTCGCCGGCGTCGGGGAGGGTGCCCTCGCCGGATTTGGCGAGGGGTGCCCGACACCGACGACGGCCTAGCGAGGGGCCCTCGTCGGCGAAGGCCCTTGTCCGACGCCGACGAGGGCCGCCCTCACCTGCGTTAGGCGAGGGGCGCGGTGCCCTCGGGCGTCGGGCGAGGGTGCCCTCGCCGGCGTCGGGCGAGGGTGCCCTCGCCCGGATCCGGCGAGGGAGGCCCTCGCCCGACGCCGACGAGGGCCGCCCTTGCTCGACACCGGCGAGGGCCGTCCAACACGGCGAGGGCCGCCCTCGGCCGGACGCGGTGAGGCTTCCCTCCGCCGGCCATGGCGGAGCCGGCGGAGGGAAGAATGAAGAAGAAGAAAAAAAAGAAAAAAAAAAGTTTTTAAAAGTAAAAAGACCAAAATGCCCATATGATTTAGGGTAAATGTGTCACACAAATGAAAGTTCGGGGTTTTTGTGTCACAAATAAAAGTTTAGGATAAATGTGTCACGGTTAGCAAAGTTCGGGGTTTTTCACGTCACAAAACAAAGTTTGGGGTAAATGTCACTCAAGGCAAAGTTTGGGTTTTTTGTGGCTTTTTCCCAAAATAAAAAGGAGAAAAAGAAAAAGAAAAGAAAAAAATAATTAAAAATTATTAAAAAATTACCATGTTAGCATCCAACCACCGCCTAACATCCAAGTCAACGTCCGACCACCAGCTGACGTCCACATCAGCATTCAACCATAGATCAGTGTCCACGTTGGCGCCAACCGGCTAAAATTGGCCAGATGGACTGAATTGGTATTAATATGAAAATGTTTACTGAATTGGTTCAATTAAAAAAATTTAGGATTGAATTGATACAAATACAATAGGTTTATGACTTTTTTGGTAGTTTTCCCTTCAATAGATACTTTTTTTTTTTTTTTCAAAACATAGTACATTCTAAAGAATTCACATGAAATTCCCTATAGAAATCCGATGGCTAGCAATGGGGATGGCCATATCCACCTTTTAGCGGTTGGAATCAGAACACGACTCGGTATGATGTGTGCATTCACGCTAAATCTCAGAAAAGATATTGTATTGACTAGTAGGAAGTGTTCATTTGATGGGATGATAAGATTGTAGGGAAAAGTACAAAAAGTCATAAATTTATTATATTGGTAACAATTTAGTTTTAAATCTTTTAATTATAACCAATTTAATCTAAACATTTTATATTTGTATCAATGTAGTTCATCTAATAAATTTTAGTGGGAAATCGCTGTCATGGACACCAACCATCTTAAGAAGCACAACTGGTATTGACATGGATAAATTTTATAATTGTTTAATTTTTTTCTATATTTTTTTATTTTTAAAATTTATTTTATTTATTTCATTTGTGGCTCACAAGGGCCACCAACGGGAGTTGCATCCCTCATCTAGGCCATCATGGCCCTTACTATTGCTGGTGATGGTCTAGGCAAGGCCGCGATCATCAACAAGAAAATATTTAGAATTAAATTAATTTAATTGAAAAATTTATGACTGAATTGACATGTCAATATAGATGTAAGACTTTTTTGGTACTTTATTCTAAAATTATATTCTGATGAAAAGGATTTGTTTTCTTCTAATAGCTGTGCACCGACACTGCTCTTTCGTGTCAAGACTATTTTCTTTTTGGGCTGTTCTTTGGTGATTTAACGGAATAGTTAGAAAGATGGCCCTCGCTTCGCCTTGGTGACCCAACGGACGACTGTTTTAGCACTCAATGACAACCAGATGGGACTGACGTGAGCACCTGAGCGTCAAATTAATAAAGAAAACAAATTAGTTTAGTATTTAGGTGTTGATAGCTGATTTTATATACAAATAATCATGTATTTCAGAAATAGTCATAACTTGTTTGTTCTGTGAAAAATCAAAGACATTATTCCTATTTTTCCTTTTTTGACATCACTTGATAAAATAAATCACGAGCAAATAATATCGAAATTAATAGAAAAATCTATGTTGGAATTTCAAGAGAGAAATTTTCCGCGTTTTGGCAATCTAAGTTCATTTATTGCAATCATTTCCGCTGCCACATAGAACGTTCACATCGTTTGGATCCAGGATCCAAGGGGCCAAACTCAAGACCAAAGGGACCAGACCAAGAGCCCCACGGCTGAACCTTGGAGCTCGGACCATGGGGCAGCTCTGGAGACCCTTGCTCAAATACCTAAGAAGCTGACAGCCAAACTTGGGATGCTAATGGCCGGACCTGGGACCCAAACACGGGGACAGGAGACTCCAAGGGCTGAACCTTGGGGTTCAAGTCCTCGCTCCAAGGTCCTGGGTCTAACTGCAAGATTGTGCCTCCAGCCTTTGAGGTCCCGGACCAAGTGTCAAGGTCCGAAGAGTGGTCCTAACTTTATGAGAAAATTATTGGGTACCCTAGATTATGTTAGTCCATTCACATATACTATTAAATCATGTGAGACTTTAAGTAAGAATAACGTCATCGGCAAATCTGAAGTGAGCTAATATAAACTAAAAATACCCAAGAAAAGCTAATTCAGGGTACCAAAGTCCAAAGTCTACGCATCGAGATATCCAATCATAAGCGACATGGTCCATGCTCCAACCCTCAAATAGGAACGGCAATTTTTTACACGAATTTAACATACTTTATATGTAGTTAACACTATTATAGTACTTGACATAATAACAGATTCAGGTTATGACACGCGAACAATAATTACTAGCCCCACCCTCAAGATCTTGGTCCAAGTGCTAAAGTGATATGATGAAGAGGAACATGTAGCATCTGAAACAAAAAAGCTGAATAAAATTCTTCTTATCCGATTCTAAAAGTTTTTCCACTGAGTCTGGATTGAAATGAACCATGAGTTTCTTAGAGGCATCCATGTAACGAAAGTAATCACTGAGGATTTACTCACAGTAGTCAGGGTAACAAGAATATATTCAGAAACCGGTGGTCATAGGTTACTGCAATATCACATAATCTACTACAATCTAAAATACGGTGCTTTGAAAGAGATAATCATATTGCACGGCCTTCGACCCTTAGATTGCAAAACTCAGAACTGAACAGAGATCTGGCCATTCAACAGCGATGCTTCTTTTACACTCTTCGACGGGCAAGCAAATTTTGGGTGATGCTGAAGTAGACCATTTAGCACAACACCACAATTCCTCAAGAAAGACTGTGGGACCCACACAGACGATGATGTTGATGTTTACAATCGATCCTAGAGTTGAGAAAAATTTAACTCCCAGAGAGTACCTGAAATATCTTTGCGCCGTAGAACCTCGCCGTAGAACCTCGACTGCAGCAGTTCAATTTATACAGTGGCTAGAAGCCTGTCCAACAGTAAGAAAGATTAAGAAAATGTTTTCCAACAACTGTGCGTTATTAGAAAATAGAACCAACAAAAAGGTGCTAAAACAGGATATTGATGATGCGTTCAGATAGCAAAAATGGTTATGGCAACGGATCAAGTGCTAGAGGTGTCCCTTGTTTATAGATATGGAAACTGAGAAGGGTTCTCACAAAGAAATTGCTAGGGTCAAAGTTGATCCCAAATCTGATTTAGCAGATCAGTTCATTTCTTGCAAGATGGAAACGCTTTGGAAATCTCTCTGGAATATCAACAAAAATTTCTATGGGCTCAATCCTAATTTTCAAAGCCAGAAGAATAATAAGAGGAAGGACATTTGGGTCCCTAAGATGACGTGCAAATCTCTATATGTTGAACCATCCTTAGCAGTGCTGTCATGAAAGATATAGGGTTCTTCTTCATCCTAAGATTATAGGAAGAGCAGTAGCTTTACCAAAAAAGCAAGATGATACTATTGGTGGTAATTCTTAATGGACGAGTATGGCAATGGGTGAATGATGATGCAAATCTTTTAGATAATGCTTTCACTGAGCTTAACTCTAGTGATATTAACTCTGCCAATTCTGTCATGAAGAAGGTTGATAAGCAGGATGCTCTTCCTGCCGTGAATTCTATTGATGCTGATGAAATGCTTAAAAGTGTGTAGTGAATGCAGACAAGATCAAGGAAGACAGCAACAGTTGGTAAGAATGGCACTCCACATCTTTTTCATTACGAAAATTTCTGAATTATATCAGGGGCTTTCCAAGCTTTATAAATGGAAGGAGGAACAGAAATTGGTTTCTCATTGGCAGATTAGGTCATAACTTAGTGGAAGCTAGAGTTGAGGAGGTCAACTTGAAGTTTGTCACTTCTCTTTTTTCACATAGATGGTAAACAGTGCATAACTATGAGTCACATATGCTGGGTAGAATATCTTTGAACAATTTTGCAGTATCAGTCATTGCCAGAGGTTACAATGTGATCCTTTAAGAATCCAGCAATGGTGAAGAAACATCTGGTTTGTCTGGTCACTCTCTATTTGGAAGCTTCTTCACTAAGATGAACAATAGGAGCGATTGGCATGTATGGAGGAAACTTAACATGGCTCTAATTTCTGGTAATTGGTTTTTCTTTTTTCCTGCATCATAGTTCATGTTGCATCCCACTCATGTCTGAAATGGTCTCTCATAAGAAGCCTTTTAGATACTTCCAATTTCTCGAGCAATAGTCCGGATTTGCTTGCTGCTGTGAAGGAATCTCCGAATCAACCTGTTGGATATGCTATGTTGCAATTGCTCAACCTAGTACTGGACAGTCTTACTTTGCAGTTGTTCTCTAAGCATATAAGATTAAAGTAGGCGCTTAAGGAATTCAACCAGAAGCATTTCATTGCATTTCCTAGAAAGTGCAGACTTAGGAAGACCAACCGTTGTCTTTACAGCTATCTAATTCAGCTCATTCTCCTGATTCCCCTATTCTCGATTTAGAAAAGAAGATTAAAACAGAATCGAATCAGTTAAAACAAGCAGAGGAGGTGTTTTATAAACAAAAGTGAAGAGGTGCTTGGTGACCACAACAGTTTTTTCTCCACAAAGTCGTCAAGCTCGGTACTTCAAAGAGTACATGGCTTGTCCATGTAGCAGTATGGATTTGCTTGGTAAAAAGGACTCTGTATCTACTGGAAGGTCTATTTCTTGTCTGCAATCTAACTGTAGTTTTCAACTTGATGAAGCTTCTTGTGATCATATGGTTTCTCCAATAACTAGAGATGAGAGAAAGACTAACTTAAGGGGTATGAATGCAGAAAGGACGCTTGGTGTGATGGATATACAGCTCAATTCTTTAAGGTGGCTTTGTCCATTGATGGTGAAGATTTTGCGAATGCCATCCAAGATTTCTTCTGGTCTGGCAAACAGCTTGCTGCTATTAATACTACTGTCATAGCTTCAGTCCTTAAGACTCCTAATGCTTCTAAATTGAGTGACTTCAGGCCTGTTTCCTGCTATACTGTCATTCGATGTATCATGACAGTTTTTCAATAGATTGAAGAAAAGTCTGCCTGGCTTTGTTCATTGAAGGTAGAAATACTAATGAAAACATCTATTAGTTCCTGAACTTGTTCAGAGTCATCATCTACAATAAATTTCTTCAAGGTGTTCTTGAAAGTGGATCTCAAGGCCTTTGATGGCACGAACTGGGAACTTACATCGAATTTTCTTTGTCCCATAGATGCTACTGAAGTCTTTATTCCTAGGATTGTAGCTTGCATGTTTTCACTCAGCTATCTTGTGATGATTAATGTAAGTCTTGAAGGTTTTTCGAGAGGAGAAGGGCATAAGACACAGAGATCCTTTGTCTCCTTATGTCCTTGTTTTCTTTATTAATGTCTTGTCTAAAATGCATGGGATGTCTTCATCCTCTTTGTCAGAAAGTTGAACTCAACTCATTTGGCTTTTGCTTATGACATTCCAATTTTCACAAAAGGAAGGCCTGAGGACCTTCCAGAAATCCTGACGCTTTGCAGAAGTTCGACATTATGTCTGGTTCGAAGCCTGATCATTGAGAGTCTGAAATTTTTAACTGCTGGGATTTCAGAAAGACAAATCACAACTGTTGTCTCGGCTCAGTGGAATTAGAAAGGAAGATTCCCATTTAGCTAGGTCTCTTGATTTGCTCTCCTTCCTGGAAAGCTGTCTCTCAAGGATTGTCAGGCTTTAAGTAATCAAATTACAATCAGAGTATGCAGCCAGACCTGCTAAAGACTCACTTATAACGGGAGATTGAAATTGATTAAATCTGTCATTCAGAGTATTGCTAGCTATTCAGATAATGTTTTCATCCTTCCAAAGAAAGTCATGCACATGATTAAACAACAGTGCAGTTCTTTATTTTGGCATGGCTCTAATCCGATTGCTATGGGAGCTAAGTTCAAATAGGAGGATGTTTGTCTTCCAAAGGGAGAGGGTGGTCTAGGTGTCAATAATTTATCTCGCTGGAACTCTTCTTGCATTACAAAGTTTCTATGGGTGAATCAATCCTTATAGGCTGAAAGATGACAACTTATGGGTTGTCAAAAATACCTTCTACTTCTTAATATGCTTGGGATGAACTCTAGTGAAGATCACTCGAGATGGCTTGGTTACCCTTTTCCAGTTTGAAGTTGAATGCTGCAGTTTCAGTTATAAGCAAAGATGATACTTGGCGCTGGCCTATTGTAAGAAATTAATACATGTTGAGGATTCAGAATTAGGTGACTGATTAGGAAAAAAATGACTGCATTAAGTATTTAGCACAAGAAACTCAAAAATAGTTCACAGAGTTGTAGTACTCAACAACGCTTCTTTTACTAACTTCAATTTTCCTTTGGCAGGGGAATGAAATTTTTATCCTTGGTGGTGGAATTTGTCTAATAAGTAAGCGCCCATTCTTTTGCTTCAAGTTTAAATGTTCCCAATATATGGGTAATTTTTTTTATACGATGACATTAGCAACTGTGGAAATTGAATGCATGCATTCTATAGAATAGCAGGAGTGGTTTTAAACAAAAACCTGTGCATATATTAAGTCTGTATGACGATTCTTCAATAATATTCATGAACCACTTAGACCTTCGCATTTTGTCCTTTTATGTTTTAATATGTATAGCGCACCTAATTTTCTAGAATCAGTTCACATGGTCACTGTTATAGCCCAAGATATTAAGCTTTGACATGAACAGAATGTGTTAAGAGTAAAAAGAAATGTTTTCCTCACAACACAAACTGTTGAACTTATACTTTTTAACTGAGGAAAGCCATGTGAAGCATCAAAAGAGTACTAGTTCTACTATAAATTCAAGAGATCTAGAGATGACTTTCTCAGGTACATGACTTTGGTTCCAACAAGCCAGTGTTAAAGCAAGTACCAATCCTCATGCATCAGATGTACAAAAAGCAAAAAGGTGTATGACGGAAGAAGCAAACATAATTCAGGTTTAATTTCTAGACACAGGTGGCATATGAATTGATTTACAGGCAAATCTTATTTTTGGTAATAATTGTATAGTGAACTTAACTATGGTTACTTGTATGGTGGCATAATCTTAATGAGGAAAATTTCAGAGTAGAAATATCAACTATAGAGTATAAAAAATTGAAAGTTCTTATTACATTTTTATAATTTGTGTTGAGGCTGTAATACATGAGGAAATACGTGTACCATTGTAATTGAACTCTTTTAGCACAAATAACTGTATTTTCCAATTTCAAAATAAATATAAAAGAAAAGCATCTTGAAGTCTTCTTCCGCATTAGATCGATTTAACCCACAAAAGTAACTTTGAACGTATATTCTCAACTATTCTTTGCTATTTAAACAATAAATTTTCACAAAAGTCTAAAAAAACTAATGGGATTAATGATATTAATTAGATCAGATGCTCAATAATGAAACATTAGTTGTTTAGTAATCAAATGTGGATGAATTGTTCATGCAAGGCCTTACCTTTGCATCAGCACTTTGGCAATAAAAGAAAGAAATCAAAATAATCACTAACGTAAAAAATGCAAGTAGAGAAAAATTGAAAAATGCACTTTGCTATATTTACAGATAATTTATTTCTTCAGTAATTTTTTTTGAAAATAAAATGCTTTCGAATACATATAAAGATTGACTTAATTGTGATTGAAAAGATAGACACATGTTACAGAAAACAAGAGATCTGTGTTATTTTCATGCAGTGAAACTCTAAAAATTGCCAATGGTCCGCCCTCTTTTGAAAACAACTAGTACTTCAATTAATATGCTGACAATAGCCATAATTAACAAAAAGAGGTTAAAAAGTGTGTTTAAGTGGGACCGCTTGTGGATGAGTCCCAAGATCATCGGTGTACTGAAGATTTTCCCATATGATGATCCACATATTTGGTATATCTCGTGGGAAAACCAGAATTGTATACTTGAAACACATCATACCTGGATTTATATTTAAAACTATTCCAACTCAAAGGCCTCCTCTGAATCTGAAAGGGGCAAGAGGATGCAATTTCCAAGCATATGTCCATTCAGGCACACATAGAAGTCAGTTGAGTCTGAATAAGCACCCAACCTGCAGCTGGCACTCTGAGGTATCATTCTTGCTTCCCGCATGCTCCATAGCTTAGCTTTGCAATAAGGACACAACTCTGTCGGGTGAAGCTGGGCTCCCCTCTGAATCAGCATTCTCTTAGCCATTGAGTTTGAGAATGTCTTGAAAACCCCACGAAAAAATCCCACATCCCCCTCATCCCCTTGGTCTAGATGTTCACAAGGATCAGACACATAGAGAACATCATTTTTGCATTGTGGCATGAGAAAGCTCTTCCCTGATGTCCTAGAAAACCGGGTGCGGTAAACAAAGTGACCAGGCACCTGGACATTATTAAAGAGGCCATCCTTACTGCACCCTGAACAGTAGATTAGCAGCTTTGCTAATGCTCTCCAGTTCCCATCTATACTGTGGCTACCACTAGACTGCAAATCGAGCATCATTTTAGGAGCTCTTGTTCGACAAAATTCTTTCCATAACACTCTTTTAGCAAGATCATCAAACCACTTGCACACAAGAGACAGGGTGGCAATTGCTTTAGGATTCCAATTCATCTGTTGGAACACTAAGAAAATCACGTCCTCGCTTAGATGTCCTTTCGTGCACTGACAACTCGATGAGTGTATGCAGCGATATTGCTTTGCGAGAATCATCTTGTCAACCTAATAAGATGAACAAAGAAAGACTTCATTCTAACCATACACCAAAAATGTTAACAAATTCCTCCTACAGACTGACATAGTAACTCACAACCACGACACAACCACAAGTGCAATGCATTCACCACGTGGCAGATAACTATTTCAGGCGTTCCCAATTTGAGAGCTCATAAAAGGAACTCGAAGAACAGTGGACGCGATCTACTCCAAATTCCCAGATGTAAACTAAAAATAGCTCAAGCTACCAAGCCGACTAAAACCCAATTCGCACAGATAGGAAATGAGACGACCCGAATCGTACCTTCCCTCCGGCCGCAAGATCGGCGAGATTAGGATTTGCAAGCTTGGACGGAAGGCTTTGGAATCTGGGGCGGAACCGAATCAGGGAGGCGGAGCAGAGAGGCAAAGAACACCCGGGTTGCACGCAAAGGGCGAGCCCAAGCGCGACATGCGAGGCCGAGCGAACAAGGATTAAACCCAAGATTATATCGGGGCGTGCTTCCGTCTGCGCATCACATGGCGGATGAAGCTTGCGGGAATCTGCAAGATTCGTACAATTTCAAGCAAAACCGATGATGGGTGGGTGTGTGGGTGGGTTCGCCTCGGGAAGAAGGAAGGAGGAGAAGGAGAAGGAGAAGAAGAAGCTAGAGGAAGAGAGGGGAATCGACGAAGCTGCGCAGGGGAAAGAGGAGTCAAATCAGGTGCTGCAGCAGAAGATGGTCTCGATTTCTCACCCAGGAAGAAGCAAATTAATTAAAAAAACAAAAAAAATCTAAGGAGCTTAAGGCCATAAGATAATCTCAGGGCTTTTTTTTTTCCTCTTTCTCTAGTGGGGTAAATTCTATAATCTATTGTCTATAAAAATGATCCATCACACATGCCACCGGCCGTGGGCATTTCCATTAGGTAAGAGGCCCGGACGCTGAAGGAAGGTCGGGAGTTCGAAGCACTTCTACAACGCAAGTTGCAAAGGAGGCTTGCGGGCTATTAGGTGATTGACACGTGGCGCTAGGGGTGGTGGTTTTTAGCGTCGCGCAGGGGGTACATGCGGCGGTTTGTCGGCCAAAGCGGTTTCTCTAAAAAAAAAAAATGATCCATCACACATGGTAGTCTACAGTTCAATTTTGAGCATTTAATGTGGTTTCTTTTAATGCAAGTAGAAACTATCTTCCAATAGTAGGCTGATCAATCCAACCAAATTTAAAATTTATAACAACCATATTTATTGCCTGCATACAAAAATTAAATTTCCAAACCATATAATATAATAAGGTTAAATGTCCTTATAGGTTTTGATTAACTATGGCTTGGGCTTCGTGGACTATACATGTACATGAGGAATATTGATGATTTAAAAAAAATAAAAAGCTCGAAATGTCTTGATGAGTTTGGACATTTAAAGATGCCAATAACAACCAAGCTTATCAAGTCAAGTAAGGTTGACTATATAAATACTCTCACATCATTGCTCTTGATTAATCATTTTTCACTAATCTTAATTAATTGTTCTCTTTTTTTGTTTTTGAGTTGACATTGTCCATAGGCAAATGTACATGTACAAAGTTTTCTTTTGAGATGGTGAAGAGACACCATTTCAACCATAAAAATTCCATGCGGCGATATCATAGAATTTAAAACCTTAAATTAATCATCCAGAGGGACTTTCTATATATGTTTCTATCAAACAGCTTTTTTCTCAAAATTGCTTTTCAAAGCTAAGCTTACCAAACAGTCTTTATATTTTCCGAAAACCCTTTAAGTTAAACTGCTTTATATTTTACAGAGTTCAATAAATGCTGAACTAAACCTACTCTTATCCCCTAAATTTCACTTAATAATAGAGTAAGAATAAGAAATAAGGCTTTTTGGTTTAATAAAATAAATTAAAAAATAATTAGTCAATACAAATACAAATGATTACTTGTGTCGCTTAAAATAATTAATCACTAAAATTTTCATTATCAACAAAAGTTCATGTCTAAATATTTTTTTCTATTCATTTTTATTAGTGATATAAATAATCAAAATTTTCAAAAATATTTTTAAATTATTAATTTTGCGATTCAACAAATGGAGCTTAAAAGGTAAGACATCTTTGGCCCTACATGGTAAAAAGTGTTTCTGTTCCCAGGAATACAAAATTTTGTTTTTGTTCCAGGAACAAAAAAAAAAAAAACGCGTTTGTTTGCGTTTTTGTTCCAAAATTATTTTTTGTTAAGGAAACACATCGGAACTAAAAAAAACAAACAAAAAAAAAGTTGTTTCTTTGTTTTTGGAACAAAATTTAGGAACACTTTTTCTCTCTCTTCCATTTTCTTCTCTCTTTTTTCTTTCTTTTTTCTTTGGCCGGTCGCTGGCCTCGGCCATGGCCGGCGACCTCGCCGGAGCGTCGCCGGCCCCCGGCGAGGCCGACCTTGCGCCGGGCTAGGCGAGCTTGATCTTGCCCAAATCCGGCGAGGCCGAGCTCGCCCGGCCAAGGCGAGGCCGAGCCTCGCCCGGGCTCGGCCTCGCCGTGGCCGGGCGAGGCCGCCGACCCCTCGTCGGCCGGTCGCCGGCCATGGCCGAGGCGCGGCGACCGGCCAAAAGAAGAAAAAAAGAAAAAGGAAAAAGAAAAAAGAAAAAAGGAAAAATAAATAAGAAAATAAGAAAAATAAGAAAGAAAATAGAAAAATAAAATAAAAATATTAAAAAATTAAAAGAAATAAAAAAATTATACAAATTTACTAAACGTGTTTTATTCTTTTTATATTTCGGGCAGTTTACTAAACGCGTTTTTTGTTAAAAAATTATTCCTGAAGCGAAATACTTTTTCATTTCGTTTTAAACAATTTTTAAATAAAAATGTTACGAGACGCACCATTTCTTATCTTTTTGTACTATTTTTTGGCCCACCGTCTCGCATAAGAAAGCATATCATACCAACACAATAATCCGTCTACAAGGATGGCACGTGCAATGCACGTGCCCTCAAACTAGTCTCCGAAAGAATACCCCGTTCGTCGTCGTCGTCGTCCTCGTCCTCCTTCTCCTCCACCTCGCCGCTGCCGCCGCCGCCGTTTTCTTCCTCCGCCTCCTTTCGATGGGTTACTACAGGCGAGTTTCGTCGCACGCCCTGAGATCCCTGAAATGCCCCTCTCTCTTGTCCAGGCTCTCCCCAGCTCCTGCCAAGTTCAACTTGCTCTACCGCCGCCTGATTGGCGGCGGCGGCGGCGGCGGCGCCTTCTCCTCCCCTAGTTTCGGCTTCGGCCATGGCTTCTGTTCTCACTCCCGCTCGAATCTCAAGGAGAGCGCCATCGACTTGAGCCAGTACCCTCCGGAAAGGATAAGGAACTTCTCCATAATCGCGCACGTCGACCATGGGAAGTCCACGCTCGCCGACCGGCTCTTGGAGCTCACGGGGACTATCAAGAAAGGCCATGGTCAGCCTCAGTACCTCGACAAGCTGCAGGTGTTTTACTGCTTTTTAAAGATTGTTGCTTTCCTGAGTTTGCGGGATTATTCTCCTTTCTCCTGTCGAAGAAATTAGTGATCGAGGTTGTCTTTCAATGCTGAATAGAAAGGAATTGGATATGGCTGAAGATTTTGATATGTAGCAGAAATGTCTCTATCTGCTTGCATTTCTTTCTGGAGGTAGAATTAGATGGAAGCGATCGACTATGATCGTTTCATCCATTACTATTGGGCCTAATTCACGTGCGTTTCCATTGTTTTAGGTAGAGAGGGAAAGGGGAATAACAGTGAAAGCTCAGACAGCGACGATGTTTTATAATTACAACCTTGATGGCCTTAAAGCAGAGGAGGGACATGAAACTCAAGCCTTCCTACTTAATCTTGTTGACACGCCTGGTCATGTCGATTTTAGCTATGAAGTGTCGAGATCGCTTGCAGCTTGCCAGGGTGTCCTTTTGGTTGTGGATGCTGCCCAAGGCGTTCAGGCGCAAACTGTTGCTAATTTTTATCTCGCGTTTGAGTCTGGCCTCACGATAATACCTGTAATAAACAAAATAGACCAGCCGACTGCTGACCCTGAACGCGTGAAAGCCCAATTGATGTCAATGTTTGATCTTGACCCGAGTGATGCTCTTCTGACTTCTGCCAAGACTGGACAAGGTCTTGAGCAAGTGCTTCCGGCTGTAATTCGGCACATAGCTCCTCCTCCTGGGAAGAGTAATTCACCTCTGCGAATGCTTCTATTAGATTCCTACTATGATGAATATAAAGGAGTGATCTGCCATGTGGCTGTAGTTGATGGTGCTGTGCTGAAGGGGGATAAAATTTCCTCGGCTGGAACTGGTCATTCTTATGAAGTACTGGATATAGGTGTTATGCATCCTGAACTCACCCCTACTGGAGTCCTTTTAACAGGACAAGTGGGTTATATTGTTAGTGGAATGCGATCAACCAAAGAAGCGCAGATAGGAGACACTCTGTATCACAGCCGAAACACTGTGGAGCCCCTTCCAGGTAGATCTCTTTGGCTTTAGCTTGCAACAGCTTCGCATCTTGATTTGTTTTTTCTACCTAGAGAGCCATGCCAGCATCCATTGATATCTTAAACTCTCTACCAGTTCTTCACCACACTTATTTTTGTCAGAATTTTTTCTGTGGCTCTTAAGTGGTTATGAAACATGACCTACTTTAAGGTCTTGGAAAGAAGATCAGAACCTTTCTTATACTTTATATAATGCTGCCATGCTCACTGCATCAATGGCAAGTGGAACATCTTAATATGCATGCAAGTGGACTGTTTGGTCTTTGATTCTGGGAGAATTAATTCGTTAAAGGATATTATATAATTACATTACATATATCAACATAATTGGTCTGGTAATTGCATGATGTGTTGCCAAGCCATACTTGTCAAAGAGAATATATATATTGTGGAGAACTGAGGCTGTAATGTTTATTGGAAGCATATGTGTAGAGCTTCCTTGGAATTTTCTTCTCTTTAAAGATTTCTATGTCTTGTATTTGAATAGCCGCTTCTGTCTGGGAAACTGTTTCTGCATGAAATGATTAGATTGCTAAATCCATCGGTTGAGAACTTGAGAACACAATTTGAACTTGTTATGTAACTTTGTTCATCTTTGGGATTACTAAGAAACTTGTACGAAAGCTTTTGCACTCCTTTGTCCTTGGGACAAACGATCTTTTGAAAACCAG
The DNA here is from genome assembly GCA_014182365.1 of Eucalyptus tenuipes. Taxonomy (NCBI): domain Eukaryota; kingdom Viridiplantae; phylum Streptophyta; class Magnoliopsida; order Myrtales; family Myrtaceae; genus Eucalyptus; species Eucalyptus tenuipes. The sequence goes on along the minus strand of CM024546.1, from coordinate 13,900,815 downwards.
ACCAAACTGGTTAGTTTACCAGTTTGGCAGGAAATTGGCTTGAGGTGTGGTGTCACCTGGGCTTTGAACCAACTATGGTTGAAAGTCAGATTGAACCCACATCGACAGAGTCAAAATGGGGCAGTTTGACCATGTCAAGAATCTGTTTGAATAGGTTTTGTTGAGAAAGAATAAAGTGTAATGATGGCTACATATTTAGTGATTTGAACCAAGGATTGACCCTTCTGGTTACTCCAACATGCCAGCCTGGCTTTTTGCCCCCCTCAATTTCAGTAAATTGTTCTTAAAATATTTGATGTAGAGCACCTATAAAATCTAAGAATGCTTCTGTGAAGATTGAAACACCAGAACTGGAAACCCATAACTTTATTGGATGCCTATGACCTGCCATTGAGCCACCTGTTTCTATGTGTTGTTGTATTGAGATAATTATTGGGAAAAAGTCCAAATCACCTATCAGCAAAGTAGTTAAAATCACTTTTTCAATTAGGGTTGGATGGCCTGTCTCCTAATTGGATGGTAGTTGGAATCTGAAAATCGTAGGATTTTATAAGGGTGCAAAATGGAACTGAGAAAAATTTCAATCTGGTAAAGATGATCTTTAAAGTTGTATTTCACTTGGTTCTTCAAAGAACTGTTAGCAGGACATCATCTTTTACCTAAAAATGGTAGGCTAAAGTTTTGAGTTCCTGTCAATTAGAACACTTTTATCTCTCTGAACAGAGAAGTGAACATCGCTAGGAAAGCTCTTCAATTTACTTTCCTTTTATTAAACTGATCTTATAAAAAAACCAACTTGCTTGAGGTGGTTGTCTATTTGTCATTAATCTGTGAAAAAGTCAATATACCCCAAACTTGCCGTTGTTTTGATACAGAAAGTCCATTTTCACATCACCTACCTCACTAATAGATTTAATAAATAATTACATCAAAATTTCATCTGGATGAAATATTAAAACTTGAATTTGAGTATTTGAGAAAGTTTTTCACGTCTTAGATGTAAATGGACATTTTCATGTATTAGGCGAATTTTGCACTAAAAGCATGTGATAACTGTGGATTTTATTTTGTGGCATAAAGTTTAGGTAGTAATGTCTTGATTATTTTGAAAGTAAAATAGTGATGAAAAATTGGGTCTTATTAGAGGTGCATAAGCTGTAATTTTCCCCAAATGTTTTGTGGTATATCTTTCTGATGAACTGGTTACTTGAGCAGTTTTATCACTGGTCTAGTAGTGAAAACATCCATGAGTAGGCGGTTGGTTGGAGTGCAAAAATGAGGTGTGTGATTCTACAGATTAATTTCTCGATAAAACAGTTGCATTGTAGTTGTTTCCCTTTGTGAGAGAAAAGTGTAATTATTATTCAACGATGTTCTATATATATACACATAAGATAAACCTTAAAATCCCTAAAGACTATTTTATCCTTATATTCTGACACTCCCCCTCAAGTTGGAGCATAGATATTAATCATGCCCAACTTGTTACAAATATAATCTATCCTCCCATTCCCCATAGGCTTAGTAAAAATATCTTCAAGTTGTTCACCAGTTCGAATATGACTAGGAAGAATCAATCCACTTTGCAACTTCTCTCGAATAAAATGACAATCAACCTCAATGTGTTTAGTTCTCTCATGAAACACAGGATTGGAAGCTATATGCATTACAGCTTTATTATCACACTATAGGGTCATAGGTGTTGAAGCTTTGAAACCTAACTCAGTCAATAATTGTTGAATCCATAGTAGTTCACACGTCACTTGTGCCATAGCTCTATATTCTGACTCAGCACTGGAACGAGCAAATATATCAGTGAGTGACGCAACAGTCTCTCCTCCAAGAATTTGAGACCTAACAGTTTCATATTCAGGGCCTAGACCTCCTAAAAATCTCATCACGGCCAATTGTTCTCTTTGAAGTTGCATTTGCTGAACATTAGCTGAAATAGAGAGAACAGCATTCAATTCCTCATACATTCTCTTAAAATCAGCAAATTACTGTGTGATAGAGCGCCCCTTCCTTTTAGATCGGTTAAACTCCTGCGATAACTCATAAATCCGCGACAGGTTATTTTGACCAGAATATAACACATCCAAATACTCCCACAGTTCTCTAACTGTGTCAATATGTGTTGCTAGAGCAACTACATTACTCTCCATAGAGTTTAATATCTGACCAAGAATACATGCATAAATAAAGTCCCAATCTTCACCGTCTCTGGGTTTAGACTCAGTTAAGTGTTTATGCTGATTCCTACCTGTCAAAGTAAGCTTCACAATTTTCTTCCATTGATGGAAGTTAGAATTGCCTTCAAGCTTCTTGTCAGTAATTCTATTGGATGAGGAAATAACCTCAGTCATCACGGAACGATTTTTCTCAGGATCATTCTCTCTTTTATCCCTCGAAGTATCACCCATTCTCCAAGAACGACAGAAAAATTCTCACAATAGCTTTCTTCATATAACTTAACAAAATTGGTAATATATCTCCATCAAAGAGTCTCAATGACCCATAAACATCAGCAAATGCGTTAAAATCAACTCATATATCTGCAATAATCAGCAACTCATATACCCAGATACATCCTTAAGAAGCGACCTTACCAAATCAACTCATATATTTCACCAAGAATTGGCAGCCCAGAAATAAGCAAACCTGCCACCAATATATATTTTTCAATGCTGGAGGCGACCAAAATCAGCAATTCAAGTCAGCGACCAGCACCCCAGCAACCAAAATTAATGACTAAAGTCAGCGACCAGCATCCCAGCAAACACGAGAGTTGCGTCAAGGGAACCACAAGGGTGTAGCGCGAACTAGAGAAGCCGAGCGAACTAGAGAAGCCGCGCAAGGGTGTAGCGCGAGATGGGCGAGCTGTGCGAGGGTGCCCCACGAACTAGGTGAGCGTGAATCGCGCGAGGCGCGAGGTCGCACGAGAGAGAGCTCTCGTAAAGAAGAGTCGCGCGAGAAAAGGGACACACAACGGAAACTAGCCGCGACGGCGACTGTTCCGGCATCTAGGGTTAAGCCCTAGGCTTTGATACCATGTTAGAGAAAAGTGTAATTATTATTCACGATGTTCTATATATATATACACACACATAAGATAAACCCTAAAATCCCTAAAGACTATTTTACCCTTATATTCTAACACCCTTCATATAAACTGCAATCAGTCCACTTACTGTGGAATAGCCTTTCTTCTAGTGTAATAATAGGCACTGTCTTAATGAATGTGAATGAAGCTGATATAAGTGTTACGTGGACTGCATATTCTTCTCTGATTGCCGGAAGCATTGGACTCAGTTTGGTGGCTTACTTGTAATCGGTCTATTGCTTTCCTTATCAATAGATAGTCATGTTTTATGCTCCAATCTGACTTTGTTTGGATTTACAGTTTCTTGTCCTTGCAGTTTGCCCTTATTAACGGTTTTGGGTTGGTCCTAAATTCAGGTTTCAAGCCCGCAAAGCACATGGTTTTCTCTGGTCTTTATCCAGCGGATGGTTCCGATTTTGAGGTACTTAATCATGCAATAGAAAGGCTTACATGCAACGATGCCAGCGTCTCAATTAGCAAAGAAAGTAGTACAGCCCTTGGCCTTGGTTTCAGGTATGGAATCAACCCCTACATGACAACATGTTCTTCTGATTGCTGAAGCAGCTTGGTTCTATTTTTATTTAATGTTATCGGTTCCAATCCATCCGTAGTATCGATGATGATTCTTTATATTTCTTGCAGGTGTGGTTTCCTAGGTTTGCTTCACATGGATGTTTTTCATCAGCGGCTTGAACAGGTATTCTCCCTCATTCTTTGTTATTTTATGCTAAAGATAAACTTGGCAATCTATTACAGTAAACTTGCTGGAAGAACGTGTAAACTTTGTACTTTGGTGAGGTCCGAGAAGTTTATCTCTTGATGGTTCAATGTGGTGCTGCTATGTTCATGGAGAAGCCTGAACATCTTCACCTATGATCAAATGGGCTGATGAGAAAACACTTCTAAGAATGTTTTGGTCAAAATACCAGGGATTCGTTGCTTGTGAATGGAATTGTGCATTAATGGCTTTAGTGTGATTAAAATGGCTGTTTTTTCAATGAAGCAATTGTTTCATGAAAATAGCCTGGCAAGCATAAGCATGACGCTTCCTGTGCACTTGATAATTAGAGGTTGATCATCTTATAGTACATGAAAGTGGGCTTTTTAAGGGGGCTATACTCATCACTGTTAGAGTGGCTTATTTTCTTTGTTTAATCCACCTTTTCTTTTCTGTCAATTGATGTTTTGCATTCATGTTTTTGTTGACAATTCATGCCACTTTGTTTATTGATAAAATATCCTTTATCCTATCTGGCACGATAAAAATTAATCTTTGTTGTTGAAAACGTTCCGAATCTTGTCATTTTCAAGTTACTTTGTGTGTGTTCTGCTTATAAATATCTCGCATCATGTTATTTTCTCATTACCTATCAGAAAATGTTCCCTTTGGCACTGACCCACTCTTGTTCATGTTGTTGTTTTCCTCAATCATGTATCTCATGGTCTTAAGTTCAGATAACTTCTCTTTCTTTCCTTACATTCTTCAGTAAAACACTTAATAATTACTCCAATGTCGATTTCTTTCTCCAGTTGCATTCCTCTCCATTTTCTTGTTAACATTTCTTATTTAAATGGGAAATTGCTTATTATATATCATGTGCCCTAACTAAATACAAATATTTGAGGCTAGAATAAACTTAGGAAACAAAACATATGATTTCCTCTGCATGACTCTCATTAAATTGACTTTTTCCCTCCCATAAGCTTTTAGACAAAATTGATCTTTTTTATTTTTATTTTTATTTTTATTTTATTTTTATTGTAAGTCTACTTTTCTTAGATAGGCCATGTTATTTGAAGTCAAGTCAATAACTAAGACCTGATGAGTACGAATTTTTTCTTTTTAAAACTGAAGCACAAACTAATTTCATGTTCCTAGAAAGAAAACTAAATAAACTCGAAGAATGATAAAACTTGTTTAATAAATCAAAGGATGATTCATATATAATAATATGCAACATTTACACAATTAAATACAGATACCTATGTCATTCAAAACAAAAATACAGATACTCTATGATTTCCGCAAGTTAGATGGTTTATCAAGCAAATCCTTGTATGGATATTTTAATGCTATGTCTCCCTTTCACGAATATACAATCACAATTAACTTATCATACTCTACATGTCAACATGTGATGAGTTCTTTTTCTCTTCTTTTACTTGTTAGTGATAGTTACCAAATAGCGGTGTGTATTTTATGATGTAACCTAACCACATTATTTACACTGTCAGTAGATATGTTTAGATGGAGACGGTTGTGATTGTTATGTAATGTTGGAATCAGGCATGATTATTGTTGGTTGGGTAGATTAATCATTAGGAAAAGACCACATGTGGATTTCCAGATTTCCATTGGCGGTTGATAGAATAGGAGTTAAAAGTGAGCAGCCCGGTGCATGAAGTTCCTGTGATGTGCTGTGCTGGGGAAGGGTCAGATCACTTTGGGTCTAAAGTGCGCAGCCTTACCATGCAATTATGGCAAGAAGCTGTTTCCATGACTTGATACTGAGATCTCCAGGTCACATGGTGACAGCTTTATCATTGTGCCAAGGCTTCCCCTTCAGTAAAAAGAATAGTAGTCTTAAAAATTACTTTCTATCTGCAACAATTCTGGGGCATTTAATAATGCTTCCATTAATTTGGAGACTATGTGTCATGCTGTTCAATGGCTCTATGACTATAGTGGGAATCATTTCAGGTCGATCAACCTTTTTTTTCCAAAGTTAATCCCTCTTATTATTATTTCTCCTTTTTCATATCATTTTTTAAATTTGTCATTTCAGGAGTATGGAGCGCATGTCATTTCAACTGTTCCAACTGTGCCATATATTTTCGAGTATTCTGATGGAAGGTATAAAACTAATTTATTGTGCCTCTTTCTGTTGTGTGTTTTTGCATTTAGCTAACTTTTCAGTTGACTCGTCTCTCTCTCTCTCTCTCTCTCTCTCTCTCTCTCTCTATAGCAAATTAGAAGTTCAGAATCCTGCCTTGTTGCCGTCAAATCCCAAAAATCGGGTGACAGCCTGCTGGGAACCTACGGTTATAGCTACCATTATTATTCCTAGTGAGTAAGCTCTCATACTCCCTTAAAAATAATCAATAGTTCTTTCAACACTGGGAAGTGCATAATCATTTGTACTTCTGATTTTCATCTGCTATCTGTCTAAAGGTATGTTGGATCTGTCATCACACTTTGCTCCGAGAGGCGAGGTGAGCAGCTGGAATACTCATTCATTGACAGGTAGATACTGTGCCAAACCATTGCCTTTTTGCTGGATCATGAGGTGGAAGAAAGCTCTTGGTTGTAACATTATTGATATCTGTTGTTTAAATTGCTGTGCGTGCGTGTGCTGCACTATTTGGGTTAGGAGCAAAAATTGAACTGAAACAAAAGAATCTTTCTGCTCCACAGATAGAAAAGCCATTCTTCTTAGAGAAATCTACACTGATTGACCTATAATACCCTGACCTTTTAATTTGGACTTCAAGGGAAAAATAGTGATAGCTTGGAGAATGATCTTCTGTGTAAATTTGATTTTTCACATGCATGCATTGGACTAACAGACAGTAGGAGCAAATTCTTCCATCTCTCTCTCTCTCTCTCTCTCTCTCTCTCTCTCGTGCTGGTATGTTATTTTCAGTTCACACTGTCTCCTTTTTGGGGGAAGGGGTTGAATCACTAATATATGTTGTAAATGATTTTTTTTAGCATTATTCACCCTTTTGTTTATTTGGGAAGATGGTTTCTAGTGCACGTGTTTTCTATTTCTTATCTTGTCTCACTTATGCATGAGATTGATCTTTTTGAGTTTGACATATGCAGCCAACGGGTCTTTATGAAGTACCGCTTACCTTTGAGAGAGATTGTCGTTGACTTTTATAATGAACTCAAGAGTTTAACATCTGGATACGCTTCATTTGACTATGAGGATGCAGAGTAAGTGAAATCTCTGTGTGTTTGAGTCTGTTACATGAACGATTGAACTAGTGAGGATCATGATTAGAATATTCTACACACTTATATTCTGTTTTATCTTAACTAGCATAATAGAAGTGGTGTGATGGCCCCATGGGCTCTCTTTTGGTGCTTGGTTGTCGTCCATTTCTTGGCAAAACATTAAGTTACAACTGCTCGAGATAAGCCTTTTGTGCTGCTGCTGTTACTATCCCCGATAAGAATTGGGCATGATGCCCTTCCCAATTGTTTGGAGTTTGCAGAGGAAGTAGGGAATGAAGGAAAGAAAGAAAAGAAATGAGGAAAGGGGGGAGATTACGGTTGTTTCAGAGAGAGGGCCCCAGGGGGAGGGGGTGACGAGGGGGCTTGATGAGCTATTGTACTGTTCTCCTATGTGAAGTGTTATGATATGGCAAACAGTTGCTTGTCAGTGAATTTTGAAGGACCTGCAGCTTGTAGCGCAATTACCTCCGTAGTGTACAGTGTTGCTTAAACTTGGCTGTTTTCTATCGTAAAAGGAACTTATGGCTAGATTATGCGCTTTGAAGTTAAAGTACTAGATATATATTGGCTCAAGGAAAAGGTCTAGTGCTAGAGTCTTGAATATGTTTATCACTTTGAGGTTTTGATCTGTTTGATGGGTTGGTTCAGCTATCAGCAATCTGATTTAGTGAAGCTTGATATTCTCTTGAATGGACAAACTGTTGATGCCATGGCAACAATAGTTCATACCTTGAAGGCACAGCGTGTTGGCCGTGAATTGGTTGAGAAGCTGAAGAAATTTATAGACAGGTATATGATTTAGTTTTCTTGATGTGCTTTCATTTTGTTTGGTGGTAGTATTTTAGCGCAGGTCTCTTATTATCTCAGTTTTGATCAGACAAATGTTTGAGATAATTATACAAGCTGCAATTGGATCAAAGGTCATTGCAAGGGAGACGTAAGTACTGAAATCTCTTTTTACTTCTGATATAGTTGCAGGCTCCTGGTCCAAGGGACTAACCTGGGTGTGTGAATTGGGCTTCCAAAGAGTAAAATAATATGTGCTTCATTATACTTAATTGTTGCCTTTGTCCCCATAATGTGACCAGAAAAAGAGTTTTCCCCTGTAGGGAACTTGCCAAAGATTTTACTGGTGACAATTGTGTTTACATTTTGAAGAACATTGAAGCTTGTCTCACATTAATCACATATAATATTGGGTCCTCCCAATAGTTGAAAATAATTGATGAAAACCAAAAGAGACCCAAAAAATAATGCTGGGAGAAGAGCTTCAAGCTAAAGCTAAAGCTAAAGCTCTCTTTTATTGTTAGCTCACTTTGATTGATAAGCAGAGAAGCTTCAAATCCCTCATTGACCATGAGATGAGTTAATGTTCAATCCCACTTGACCATTCTCAGGATACTCGCCAAGTGTGAATAGTAGTGCAATTGGCCAATTTTTTGTTCTGTCTGTGAGGTGGCTCTTTCACGTGAATGATAACTTGGTGTGGGATCATGTTGGATAGTTAAAGTTGGTTGTATCTCAGTTGGGGAATTTTGTACTTGAAATTAGAAACATGAATTTGACTTTCTTTTCAGTTGGTAATGCGACGCTGGGAGTACAAATTATCTCTCAAGACCTGCATTCGTTGTCACTTTTTAGAATGTCAATACTGATTGCTACACTACTTTGTTGGAGGAAAGCGCATCACTCTCTGGAACGTGAATTTGAAAACCCTAGCAATTTGTATTACCATTCTAATAGGTCTACTTTTCAGATGGTAATGGTCTACTTTTCAGATAGTAATTATGCAGATAAAAGGTAGTTCTCCTGTTACAGTAGATAAATTATGCACCAAGTGCACGGAGTCAAAATCTCATACTTCCCCCCATTAAGATTTTATTTTCAATCTGTCCTTGCCCTGCCTCCAGCTAAAGCCATCTGAATTTTCTAGCTCTTACTAAATTTTGATGTCACAAGTAGTTAAAAGACATTGTTCTTGAGTGGTCTTTGATTAATGTAGTGCCCATGTGTTTATGTATAGGATATCTGCCATGAGAAAAAACGTTCTTGCCAAGTGTTATGGAGGGGATGTTACGCGCAAGAGAAAGCTTTTGGAGAAGCAAAAGGAAGGAAAGAAGAGAATGAAACGTGTTGGTTCTGTTGATATACCTCAAGAGGCCTTCCATGAAATCTTGAAGGTGACATAGAGAACCCTTGAAGTTATCTAGAGGTAGCAGCTCACTTGCTGTGCTAATGCTCCCATTCAGTATGCATTAATATTTCTGTCCTCCACTGAAAGGTTTTGGATTCTTCTCAGCAAATTTACCGTGTTTGGTGTGGTGAACTGCTTTCAGTCTTAGGTTACCGCTGTGCGAATGCTAGTTTGTGGGATTGTGGCATGGAGAAGACAAAATGCATGCAATTTCAACAGCTTCTCTGAGATGGAAACTGGTGAGGCAAGTCTGTGTTGTTTGCTTGCTGACAAACATTATTACCGATATATCAGAAGGTTTTAACATGTCCTGAAGGGCAGCCACTTTTCTATCCCGTGATTCTACTCCAAGTTCATTTTTTTGACAGTCATTTAGCGAGTTTGGTCAGGCAGAGTACTGCAGGGTTAAGTCTTAAAGCACCACCTCTGAGGTGGACGGGGCAATTTTGCCATGAAGTCTTTTCTTTCATTCTTGTATCAATTGTAATTGTGATTGGGAAGCATTTTGGTTCTTTCTCCCTCCGTGGGTGGGCAATGGTGAAAGTCAATTTATTATATACCCTGTCCGTGGTACACTTAACATTTACATAAATCTTTGTTATGTAGCAGGAATAGACTTAACAGTATCTGCGATGTATTGTATTGTTGGGAATCCAGTAATGGCCATCAACAGAAGAACGACCGTCTAATCAAAATGATGATGCCTTCTTGTACAAAACTTATGGGCAGAATTTTTGGGGAAAAGTACCAAAATAGTCCTAAATCTTTTGTATCGGTACCAATTCAGTTATAAAATTTTCAATTGAATCAATTTAGTCCTAAACTTTTTTACATTGGTACTAATTCAGTTCATCCGGCTAATTTAAGCCAGAAATTGCTGACGTGGCCGCCGGCGATCTTATGTGGCGCCAAGTACACAAATTTTATAATTTTTTTATAATTTTTTCAGATTTTTAAATTATTATTTATTTTTTTCCTTTTTTTTTTCTTTTCTCCTAACCCCTTGGTTGGCGAGGTCGCCGGTCGGCCGACCACCGTTGGCCACAGGCTGGTCGGGGTGAGGGGCCCCGCGCCCTCACCGGCCACTCGCAAGTGATTTTATTTAGGTGAGTTATATATTATCGTACTTAATCCTTTAAAGTGACTGACCGCCAGTTGAATGATCTAATGTACATGTTTAAGACTGAGAAGCGATAATATGCAATTGCTCCGTATAATATATAACTATGAATTAAATGTGGATACAAGTATACTATGTTATTTGTGTAGCTTTTGATAATAAGGTGATTCAAAAGATTCATTGTAAATCAGGAATATTCACACATTTTAATATAATTATATTTATTTAATTCCCATAGAGATATGGTGGATTGATAAATTGAGTATGTTTGCTATACCTAGAGATAAGATAGTAAATAGATTAGGAAATTCCGTTCTCACATGTTTGATATCATTCTTATATACGTAATAATATGAAATTCATGTCTAGCGGTTATGATGAAATTGGATGTTCTAACATACTTATTTGATTGATTAACTACACTTAGTTTCGATTTTATTTTTAAGATTGTCAATTTTAATTTATACTCAATTCTATTTTGATATGTTAGATAATTTAGAATTAGTCCATTTTTAAAATTTAATTGGTTTATTAATTATTAATCTTTGTGATGTGATATCTTTCCTCATCATTATATTATTTATTCAACACTTCATTTGCATTTAGAATTTTACCAACAATTGTGCAATTAAGTTTTTGTATATGGGCTAGATAAACCTTTCAAAGACAAATCTAGTTGCGCTATTAAATGTGCAAAGGCATCCTTATTGTACATTTAAGTTCTTGTGCATGCGCATTAACTTGGTCTAATCTCGAGCCAAAATTTTGATTTCCTACTTTTGAGTTTAAACTTAATATACGTACTTTGCCTTAGATTAAGGCAAGGGCGTTGCAGCTTACCCTCGCCAGCCATTACGAAGGCCTCGGTGATCGGAAATCCGAGAAGATGAAGGGAAAAAAAGGATAAAAACAAGAAAAGAAAACATAGAAAATGAAATAAAATAACTAATAAAAAATTAAAAAAGCTTTTGAAGACGTCATTTTGAGCCTTAGGTGCGCATGACAAAATTTCTGGAATAGAAATCAATTTATGATCAGAAATTGATTTCTCAATTTCTATTCCATGAACGAGTTTCTAAGCAAAAAAACGAGTTTGATAACGATTCAAAATTTCTATTTCTGAAATAAAAAATTCGTTTGATAATAGAATAAAATTTCTATTTCTAGGAGTGGCAACGACCGGTGTCCGATGGTTGGAGTCCGACGTTCGGCGATCGGCGTTTGGCGTCCGATGACCGGTGGTGGGTGACCGAAGTCAGTCCGGCGGCGAGTGGCAAGCGGCCAACATCCGGTGGACATTTGGTGGTTGGTGGTGAGCCTCCGGCATCCAACAATTGGCAATGAGTGGCCAACGATCGATGGACGTTCGGCATCCGGCGACCAGCGGTTCGCGACGAGCTGCCGAAGTTCGGTGGTTGGCGGCCGACGTCCGGTGGCCGGTGGTTAGTGGCCGGTGGTTGAGGTCGGTGGCCGGCGGCCGGCCACCGGTGGCGGGCGTCCGTGATGTGAATCGTTGCGGGAAGATCGTTCTACGAAGGTTCGGATGGTGCGAATTGCAAACCTCGACCTCCAATCAAACTTGTGATTGGCAACCTCGGTATGAACGTGACCTGTTGACGAACGCGTGTCAACCAACCAACGTTATAGACGCCACGAGCGAAAGAATTCGCTATCTCGCTCGATAAGTCGAATTGACCGCCACAAGAGAATCTTGATAAGGTCAAGTCCTCAAAAGAGCAGTAGAAGAGAACCTCTTAATTCTTTTCCTCAAAAATGAAATATGTCTGTCTCCCAAAAAAAGTCGGCAAATCCTTAATATAGGCTTTCTAGCCGCCACACAAACCCTAAAACCAACCCTAGAAATCTAATGCGTCATATTCTAGAAAACATTTAAATAAGAAGATAATTTTTTTTTGACTTGGTCAAATATTTAGTGACCAGATAATCAAATTGCGCCAAGATTTCCAAGATTCTTCAAGATTCGATCCAAGATCATCTCCACCCCAAAAATTACGCCAAGATTTCCAAGATTCTTCAAGATTTGATCCAAGTTCATCTCCACGCTAAAGATCACGAACCATGACGCCAACAACTTGCCTAAATTGCTTGGCCCGCGCTCGAGTGATCGAACCAGTCGGAATAGATAATGGGTCCCTAGCACCTCCTCCTCGATATGGCTCGATGTCCACATCATTCCCTCCCCCGTGCAAAGGATTTGCCCTTAAATCATCACTTGCATCGAAAAGAGTCAAGTCAGAAACATTAAATGTAGCACTAACGTCATACTTACCTGGAAGATCAAGCTTATAGGCATTATTGTTAACTCTTTCCAACACCATGAATGGTCCATCCCCTCGCGGTAACAACTTAGAATGTCGTTGCTCAGGAAATCGCTCTTTGCACATATGAACCCAAACCTAATCGCCGGGTTCAAACACCACTTCCTTGCGCCCTTTGTTGGCTTGCCTTGCATATTGCTCAGTCTTGCGCTCAATATTTGCGCGCGTCTTCTCATGCAATGCCTTGACAAATTCAGCTTTCTTTGCTCCATCTAAATCCACACGCTCATCAATAGGTAAATGGGTTAAATCTAACGGAGTTAACGGATTAAAACCATGGACAACCTTAAATGGTGTAAATTTAGTGGCAGAATGCATACTCCTATTATATGCAAACTCAACATGTGGTGGACAATCTTCCCAAGATTTTATATTCTTTTTAATAATAGCACGCAACAATATCCCTAAAGTTCTATTAACTACCTCGGTTTGACCATCGGTCTGTGGATGACAAGTAGTAGAAAATAACAACCGTGTTCCTAGTTTTTTCCACAATGTTTTCCAAAAGTAGCTAAGAAATTTAGAATCTCGATATGAAACAATTGATCTAGGCATGCCATGCAAGCATACAACCTCCCTAAAGAACAAATCAGCAACATGAGATGCATCATCAGTTTTATGACAAGGTATAAAATGAGCAATCTTTGAAAACCGATCAACAATCACATAAATAGAATCTCTACCATGCTTAGACCTAGGCAATCCTAACACAAAATCCATAGAAATATCAGTCCAAAGATGCGTTGGAATAGGTAATGGTGTATACAAGCCATGCGGTTTAGTTGTTGACTTTAATTGCTTACAAGCAATGCATCTCTCACAGACACGTGTGACATCTCTCTTCATCTGTGGCCAATAAAAATGTTCATGCAGCACTTCATAAGTCTTACTAATGCCAAAATGTCCCATTAAACTGCCACTATGTGCTTCTCGCACCAACAATTCACGCAAAGAACACTTAGGCAAACACAGCTTGTTTTCACGGAAAAGATAACCTTCACGCCTATAGAATTTATCAAATGCAGTATGTTCACATGCTTCAAATACTCTCCCAAAGTCATCATCATCAGTATATAAGCCCTTGATATGCTCAAAACCTAGACACTTTGCTTCTAAAGTAGTTAGAATTGCATACCTTCGAGAAAGTGCATTGGCTACCACATTCTCCTTACCTTTCTTGTACTTGATCACATATGGAAAAGTCTTGATGAACTCCATCCATTTGGCATGTCTTTTATTCAACTTTTGCTGCCCTTTCAAGTACTTCAAGGTCTCGTGGTCGGTGTAGATTACAAACTCCTTCGGCCATAAATAATGTTGCCAAGTCTCCAAAGCTCGCACTAAAGCATACATCTCCTTATCATAGGTAGGATAATTCAATGTTGCTACACTCAATTTCTCGCTGAAATAAGCTATGGGACGCCCTCCTTGCATCAACACGGCTCCAATTCCTATACCAGAAGCATCGCACTCTATCTCAAAAGTAGCACTGAAATTCGGCAAAGATAACAAATGAGCATTAGTCAACTTATCTTTTAACAGATTAAATGCTTTCTCTTACTCTTCTCCCCACATGAAACCCATGTGCTTTTTGATAACCTCGGTCAAAGGGGCGGCAATGGTGCTGAAATTTCTCACAAATCGCCGATAAAAAACTCGCCAATCCATGAAAGCTATGCACCTCTCCTATGGTCTTAGGCGTTGGCCATTCACGGATTGCTTTGACTCTTTCTTCATCAACCTGTATACCATCAGCACTAACAACAAATCCTAGAAATACTAATTTGTTAGTAACAAAAGAGCACTTCTTTAGATTAGCATATAATTGCTCGGCTCTTAAAATCTGCAAGACAGCTCGCACATGCTCAGTATGGATATTAGGGCTTCGGCTATATATCAAGATGTCATCGAAATAGACAACCACAAATCGACCAATAAAAACACACAAAACATGATTCATAAGTCGCATAAACGTGCTCGGTGCATTAGTTAATCCAAATGGCATGGCTAACCACTCATACAATCCATACTTGGTCTTAAATGCAGTTTTTCATTCATCACATTCTTTCATCCTAATTTGATGATAGCCACTTTTCAAATCGATCTTAGTGAAAATGGAAGAACCATGCAACTCATCCAACATGTCATCTAACCTAGGAATAGGATGTCGATACTTTACCGTAATATTATTAATTACTCGGCAATCGACACACATTCGCCAAGTTCCATCCTTCTTTGGCACCAATAAAACAGGGACGACACACGGGCTAAGACTCTCTCTCACATACCCTCACTTCAATAGTTTGCTAACTTGCCGTTGAAGTTCCTTTGTTTCATCGGGATTGCTTCGATATGCGGGTCGGTTAGGTAATGGCACACCAGGAATCAAGTCAATTTGATGTTCAATGCCTCGAATCGGTGGTATCCCTCTAGGAAGTTCATTAGGAAAGACATCTTCAAATACCTGCAATAAAGACACAATAGGACTAGGCAAACTTGGGTCAAGATCGTTAGTAGAAAACAAAACCTCCTTGTACAAAAGTACAAATATCGGTCGGTCTAGAACTAAAGCTCTCCTCACCTCACTCGATTTTGCATAAAAATTCTTTTGCCTATTTTCTTTCCTCTCTTCTTTTCCCTCGGTTTTTACGACAATCCTTTTCTCGGCCTCTCCTTTTCCTTGCGTCTCAGACACACCACGCAAGCCCTCGGATTTCTAACATTTTCTCTCTCTCTCGGCTTCTCGTTGTAACTTTAACTAATCTTGATACACCTCACTAGGTGTCATTGGTACCAAAGTGTAAGTCTTTTGATTCATCACCAATGAATAACGATTAGTATACCCATCATGATGTATCTTTCGATCATATTGCCATGGTCTTCCGAGTAAGATATGACCCGCTTGCATAGGTACAACATCACACTCTACCTCATCCCTGTATCTCCCTATCTCAAATGGAATTCGAATTTGCTTTGACACTTTCACCTCACCACTATCGTTTAACCACTGAAGTCTATAAGGCCTAGGGTGCTTTGTTGTTTCCAAACCCAACTTATCCACCATAGTACAACTTGCCACATTCGCACAACTACCTCCACCAATTATCATACTACAGATCTTACCATTCACTACACATCTTGTATGAAACAAGTTATCTTTTTGTTGGTGATGCTCCTCCTCTTTTACTTGCATACTAAGAGAACGCCTAACCACCAATAAGTCTCCTTTTATAGCTACTTCTCCATCACTACAATCCTCCAACGGTGGCATCTCATCATCCTCTTCTTCCTTCTCACTTTCGGACTCAACATCACCATGTCCAGTCATGATCATCACCCTTCTATTAGGGCATTGATTCGCCATATGACCCCTGCCCAAACACTTAAAACATTTAATTTCACGAGTTCTAATGTTAGGGTTTTCGATTTTACCTGAAACTGGATTCGTTCCAACTTTACTGTCCCTCTCCTTCTCCTTTGAGGTTTCGGTTTTGGTGTTGTTTCCTCTCCAATTTGGCTTCTCATCTCTCTTCCAATTGGATCTCCAATTCTGATTTGAACCTCATCCACTCTTGTGATTTCGGTCCAACTTCAATTGCCGCTCAACTTTGATGGCTTTGTCCACCAATTACTCCAATTCAACATAGTGTTCCAGCTCCACCACCCTTGCTATGTCTTAGCTCAAACCACTAAAAAATCTTGACACTGTGGCCTCACGATCCTCCACCGCATTAGCACGGACCATGGCAATCTCCATCTCATTGTGATACTCTTCCATGCTCTTATTGCCTTGACATTTTGTAACTTTTGAAACAAATCTTGATGGTAATGACTTGGTACAAAACGCCTCCTCATCACCACTTTCATCTCATCCCACGTCTCTATCGGTCTTTAACCATTGCGCCTCCTACTAGTCACAAGTTGATCCCACCAAATTATAGCATAATTAGTAAATTCAACAGCTGCAATTTTTACCTTTTTGAGCTCAGAGTATCATTGGCAATCAAATACCATCTCCATGCGTTTCTCCCACTCTAGATACGCATCGGGATCATTCTTCCCTTGGAAGGAAGGAATCTTCATCTTGATGTTACCAAGTTCATCATTTCCTCGGTGTCTAAACCTTCGGCCTCCATTCCACCTTTCAAATCGAGCATCTTGATCATCCTCCATGTCGGCCTTATCATTATCATAATGCCGCTACCTTCTATGTTGTGTTCTAGAGGCGTCTCGCTGATGTTGCGGCCTTCCCCGGGGTAGCTCTTGGTCACCATCAACCCTCATGCCATTCCCCATCATTGGGCCACTAAGCTCCTCCATTATGGCCCTTAATTTGTGGATGCTTTCCACGAGCGCTTCATCCCTTCGTATGGAGTCAACCTCCCTTTGATTCACGTTTTCTTCGCGCGACATATTTTAGACCTGCAAGTAAACATTAGTCATAAAAATCCTCACCAATCGCTCCCTCACGTGTTTCTCTCAAGGTGTTTGTCACTTCCCTCGTGTTTAACTCAAGTCTAGGCTTTTTCCACCCTCAATTAAGCTTACACACTCTTGCCTTTTCCCTCTCGTATTCTCTTTTCACAAGTTCTTTATTGGACTCAAAACCCGTCTCTCAACCCCCCTCACGACAATCAATCAAACTAATCAAACAAGATTAGATCACTACTGATTTTGTTTCAACAAGTAACAATTTCAAACCAACAAGTACAACTTTCGAAATTCCAATTGAAACGCAAATCACTACTGATTTTGTTTCAATTCGGTCCACTAACAAAGGAGTCGCCTTCTTGATTTTTTTTTGTTCAGCTTTTTTTTTCTGCCGAATCTTTTTTTTTTCTTGCGCACTTTTTTTGTGTGTGCATTTCCTTTCTCTTCTTTTTTTTTAGACGAACTTTCTTTTTTTTTTTTTTTTTTTTTTGACGAACTCAGATACAATTTAAGATGCTAGGAAAAAAAAAATTAAAACTAACAGCAAACAACTACATATGGAAACACAAAAGCAATCGAATCCCTAAATTGGCTAGAACCGAAACCCTAGCTCAATAAATCTCAAATTCTTGAATATAAACAGAAAATTAAAGATAAATAGACCTTGTAGAACCAAGCTCTGATACCAAATGATGTGAATCGTTGCGGGAAGATCGTTCTATGAAGGCTCGGATGGTGCGAATTGCGAACCTCGACCTCCAATCAAACCTGTGATTGGCAACCTCGGTATGAACGTGACCTGTTGACGAACGCGTGTCAACCAACCAATGTTATAGACGCCACGAGCAAAAGAATTCGCTATCTCGCTCGATAAGTCGAATCAACCGCCACAAGAGAATCTTGATAAGGTCAAGTCCTTAAAAGAGCAGTAGAAGAGAACCTCTCAATTCTTTTCATCAAAAATAAAATATGTCTGTCTCCCAAAGAAAGTCAGAAAATCCTTAATCTAGGCTTTCTAGCCGCCACACAAACCCTAAAACCAACCATAGAAATCTAATGCGTCATATTCTAGAAAATATTTAAATAAGAAGATAATTTTTTTTTGACTTGGTCAAATATTTGGTGACCAGATAATCAAATTGCGCCAAGATTTCCAAGATTCTTCAAGATTTGATCCAAGGTCATCTCCACCCCAAAAACTACGCCAAGATTTCCAAGATTCTTCAAGATTTGATCCATGGTCATCTTTACGCCAAAGATCACGAACCATGACGCCAACACCTTGCTTAAATTGCTTGGCCCGCGCTCGAGTGATTGAACCAGTCGGAATAGGTAATGGGTCCCTAGCACCTCCTCCTCGATATGGCTTGATGTCCATATCAGTCCGGCATCTCACGGGCGGCAAGTGGGTGACGGGCAGTGGCGAGAGTAAATGATAAGGAAAATTTTAATTTCTCATTTCTATTCCAGAAATAGAAAAGCTAACAATTTTAACTTCTGATTTCTACTCCAAATCTATTTCTGGAATAGAAATCTGTTCCAGAAATAGAAAAATGAAATTGCGTTACCAAACAGATTTCTATTTTAAACCTGTTCCAGGAAACATAAAAATAGAAAAATAGATAATTAGAAATGTTGTCATGCGCACCCTTAATGGGCTAGCATTCATAGAAAGGATTTTTAGCATAAAATGGTGGGATGGGTTATATTGAAAAATTGTCGAAAGATTTAGAATTACATTGGTCAAATTGGAAGTTAAGACTAAATTTGGTGATCATATAATATGTTTATGACTCCTTGACAATTTTCCTATAAATTCTTCCCCTTTCTTGATAACTTCATTTGTGTTTTGGAATTTTCAGATATGTGCCATTAATGTCGTGTGGAAAGGTGATCAAGATATTTGGGGGAAATTTAAGAAATTCTTAAATTTATTTCACTTGTACCAATTATATCCTAAACTTTTCAATATGATCGATTTAGTCATAAACCTTTTATCAATTAAGTAATTCTAACCTATTTTGACCGGAAATCACTAATCATCATATGTTTTTTTTTTTGGTCGGTCTGTTATCAATGTTGACTTGGACAATTTTTTATAAAAAATTGAGGATAAAGGCACGAAGGCCCTTGCAACTCGTAGTCGACAGGCCGTGATGGCCTAATCTAAGGCCTTCGTGGCTCCACCGGTTGTGGATGGCCTCCTTTCTGGGCAAGGCCTTCTTGGCTGGCAAGGGTCGCTAGTGACCCTCGCTAGCACAATATAAATAAAAGCAAAGATAAAAAGAAAAGAAAAGAAAAGAAATATATATATTTTGAAAAAGACCCTAAGTAAGGTCATTGTAATTGAGTGGCCGATGAGGGTTGCACAAAAAAAAAAAAAAATGCGAAGAAAATGAAACATTCAAAAAAATTTTAAAATTTCAATTTTTTTTTAAATTTATAAAATTTGTCTATATCGGTGTTAACCATGCCACTTAGAACGATTGGTTTCCATGTCAACTATTCTAACCAAAATTGCCTGGAATAACTCAATTATCAAATTGTTAAATAGTTTAGGATTAAATTGGTTAAAGTGAAATGTTTAAAATTAAATTGGTATAGAAATAATAGTTTTAGGATTTTTTTGGTAGTTTTCCAAAGCTATTTGTGTAGAATCTTCTTGAGAGTACAAAGCTTGTCCTCCCTTTTTCATTTGCTCATCTTTTGCAATAGAGAGCTTCAGGTGATTTCTTCAAGATAATCTTTTACTTCCATATATTTCATTTTCCTTTTTACGAAAGTTCTCCTCCTTTTTTGTCGCCATTTGATGTCTATCTTCTTATTTTGGCTAGAGTTGATGAATATCTCATCATCTATAATAATGTATCACAAAGAAAATCATTGAATATTGTGTGATAATATGCATTGTTTTTATTATCAATAAATTCTCAATAGTTCTTTCTCAGATCTAGAATTTCCTAAATTAATTTTCAGAATAAGAATATTGACATATCCCTTCCTTTCATGTGAATATTTTTCACATTGATCTCTCAAGGTAATTCTTTGGCTAAACGAAAACATAAGATATAAAATTTAAGCATTCATTAAATCATAATATAAGTACATGAAATATTTCAAGCACACATGTACTTTCAATCAATATTAAACAAACAAATATAAAATAAGAATGCAAGTTCCCTCTTTCGTTAACTTTCCTATGTTTGGAGGTGATCTTTTCAAGATTATCTTTCAATTCTCTCTCTCTTAATATATGTATTGAAGATAACTTTTGATTACTAACTCAAAGATAGATTACAGTTGGTACTGAATTCAAGACATAAAATTAACCAAAGGGAATTAGGGGGACAAGCAACCTGTAACATCCTCAATTCCATGCCATGAGAATAGGGTATGAGGATTGGTAAGTCCAAGCTTGGCTTGTATCATGATGTCTTATTAATTGATACATGGATGTTGAATTTATGCATTGGACATGATTCGACCCTTCGATCATGAGGTTTAGTTGTGAATTGATCTCACAATATCGTGAACACAAAGGATGATCATGCATTGGTTATGTGTGGACGGTGCACCGGTCGTGGGTGGTTCCACAAGGAACCTATTCCGACCATGAATGATCCATGGGTTGATCCTGTTCATAACGAATCAGTTGCGGATTAATCGAGTCCACATGACCAAGTGACAATCGAGGGTCAATCATGGGGATCAATGGCATAAACCTTGGATAGATCAAAGCGTGACATGTTTGGCAGACCCGGTCTGCCCGATCGAGATTCGATTAGGATGAATGACTGAACCCAACCACGAATGTCATTTTTAAGATATCCAATGGACCAATCAAAATTGGAAATGGTCATGAACAAGTTCAAGAAGGCTTAGTCGCACTCATTTGGGAAAAGTTAGTGAAATTTTAAAACGAACCTTTGTTCTCATAGAACCATCGATCATGTACAAATATGAATAACTTCTCCAATTAAGCGATACCCTATGTTAGTCTCATACTTGCCTTGAATGAGATTTTGAACAAATCAATTAATGCGGGGATGCATCATTGGACAAATGTCAAGAGATAATTAGGGTTCTAGAATTTTCCATAGTCTTTTAACTATAGTCCATCCTTATCCATTAAGGGCCACACCCCCACTTCAAGGGAGAAGAAGAAAACTTGCTTGCCAAGTAGCTTAGCAAAATATCTAGGCCTCATTTAATAACTTTGGACCTTAGTTCATAAATGACATTGATAAATCACCCACTTAGGTGTCCTCTAAAATTCTAGGTCATAATGACTCTAAAATATAACCTTGGTGAAAAAGGCAAGACTCAACCAATTAAGAGAAAACATAAGTCATTTAAGGGGCTTATGGGCTAAAAGCACATCATAAGCTTAAAGTGAGCCTTGGAGGATAAACAAATAGGTGGACCAATCATAATTAAATAGGAATAAGCTTAGGTGCCAACTAAGGAGGCTAGATAGGCCAACTTGTATCTTAGGCTTAATCATGAGTTTGCATAAAAATCTAAGAGGAAGAGGCCTATAAGTAGGAGGAGCCACCCTTGCATTTTTGCCATTTAGCCATTTCTTTCCTCTCCCCTTCCTCCCTCTCTCTCTCTCTCTCTCTCTCTCTCTCTCTCTTTCACGCCTTCCTCATCAAGCCGCCCTAGGAGCTATCCGGTCACCAAAGAAACATTTTGGAGTTAGGTCCAAAAAGTTGTAAGTAAACTCTCCTAACTCTTCGATAAGGTGATGTGCTACCCGTATCAATTTAGGATTTTGTCATCGCTTGCTTGTGTTTGCTTGTATGTTGTGCTTGTTACGTGTTTTTAATTACTTGTCTTAGCATCAAGTAAATCATGATTTCGCGTGGGTGTCGAGCACACCTGGATGGTGAGGAAAGGCCTCGACAATTCGAATGTGTGCCAAGGTAGGTACACGACCCACACTTGATCTCAGGACAACATTGAAGTGTGTTGTTACTTGGGACAAGCATCGTGTCGATGCCGAAGTCGGAGTGAATGATTCCAAGTCAAGACCACGAGCTCGAATTGCATTTGGCATGAGTTTAGTTTAATAGGGCACAAAAGTCATTGATTCACTTTGTATGGCATGCCTTCAGGCCTTTTGTTTAGCTAATGATTCAAGATAAAGATGGATTGATTGATATTTGAATACATGATACACGATGGACTTTCACCACCGACGCTGGAGTATACCGGGTCATTGCCTAGGGTAAAGCCTCGGATGCCATCCCGATATTAAGATCGTGGACGATAACGGCTTGGGTAAGGACGATGCCTTTTGGTCGCCCTGGATGCCAACCTGATAATGAGATTGGGACAATGTCATTTGCCAAAGGGGACTGATGCCTGATTGACACTGGAAGATTCGATGGATTTCAACTAATTGAATTGATTGAAATAAACTGGAAGTCCACGTGTGGTCCATGACTAATGTATGGATGATTCTTGAATTGATTCTTGCAAAAATTGGGTTTGTTTTGATATGTGCTGTTAAGTCTTTGCATCAATTTGAGCATATGTTGCATATGATCACTTAGTGCTTGAACGAGTCTTATGTTATGCACCCATTTCTATAAAGTGACTAAAAAGATCATAAGCCACAAATCTTGGAAGGTTTGTTCTTATGCACTAACTCCTTGTATTTGATGCTTGAAAGCACAAAGATAAAAGGGCTAGTGAATACACCTAGAGGGGGGTGAATATGTGTAAATAAAAATTTTCGCGGGACTTAATGAAAGTAATTTGCTTTCAGAAGATGTTTATACATTAAGCATATATTAACTTTAAGTAAATAGATAACCAGTAAATAAAAGTACGAAATTCAGGGAAAAGATAATATGAACACAGAGTTTATAGTGGTTCGGCTTAGACCAAGCCTGTATCCACTCTCCTCGCTGACAGCCTATTGGCTGGATTCCACTAAAGATCAAAAGAGATGTTACAGCTTGTGATCTTGACTATCAAAGTGATGAGTCTTTATCTAACTCTCGCACAATCTCACTAAGAGTTTCTCTCTTTTGTATACAATGTTTAGCTCGATGAATGAAAATGCAAAAGACTAGAAAACTTCAGACTTTGGAATTCTCTCTCAAGCACCGTATCGAACAACCAAAGAGTCAATCCTTAAAAACTCATTCATGCCTTTTCGACCGTTGGCACTTTCCAAAGGAATTCTTCCAATCTACCCGTTGGACAGAATCAATTAAGGTGATCTCGAGTTGTTAGATAATTTGTGTTGAAAGCTCGTCAATTCTGTTCGCCCATACAAATCAAGATCTTGAGTTTTCATAAGTAGAACCTTCCAAGTTTAGCTCGCCTTTCAAAGATCTTCATATCGGAGTAGTTTCCAATAAGAATAATAAATCAACTAGATGTGAAATCTAGCTATAAGATCTTCCAATAACCATATGATTCGAAACTTTGAAGATAATCTTGCATCTTGATAATAATCTTGCGTTTGAATAAATCTTCATACTTCAGTCTGTAACTGTCAGTGAGGATAGACTTTGAGATTAAAATATGGTGGTCTGTCGGTCTTTAGACTTTGACGATAAAGTCTTCAGATCTTCCGATATAGACTTGGAAAGGTTTTGTCAACTTCAAAACAATAAATGAGTTTTCTCTAGCAATCTCCTCCTTTTTGATGGTGACAAAACTTTCCTGCAGATTTGGAAAACCTTTTGACTTGCAAAACAATACTTATGCAATATATAATATCTTATAAATTTAATTGGGACTTTGAAAACCTTGATTTTGCAACCACAGAACACATGTTAGTCCAAACAAATTATAAGTAATATCACAAACTAAATCACTGCACTTGCAAGCATCAAACGATTAACAATATCCAAATGTCAAATGTCAAACCAAACCATAAATAAAAGGTCCACAGAAAGTAAAGTTCAAAGTCAAATAAAAACCATAATCAAATCAAAATGCAAATCTGCACTCAAACTCTCCCCCTTTTTGGCATCAGCAAAAAGTGGAGGTAACCGATTGAAAGGAGTTGGATAAAATCAGGGCTGCTTGGGGATACAAACGAGCTGGAAATCCCCCATGGACTTGACAGTGTCTTCAAGCTTCTGCAAAGACTCTTTAATCTGTTGAATATCCGCGCCCTTTGCCTGTTCTTGTAGTTGAAGTTTAGGGCTTGAATATGTTCTTGAAGAGAGTCGGTAGATGCCTTGAAGACAGTCATCATGTTCTTCATTTCAAATTCAAAAGCATATTGCTGTCCCTTTAATTCCAAAAGAAGCTCCATCACTCTTTGAAAATCTACTGAGTGATCTATAGTTTGCAGGAGTTTGAAAATGAGGGGGAACATCAGTTGTTCTATCACCATGACTAGGAGTGTATGCCTTGAAATCTGCTTCAGGAAATTGAGAGGCATAGACCTCTTCTGGGTCTGGTGGAGATCGACTAACATTACTAGCAAAGATAACTGAAGAAGTACATCGTTTTTCAGCATCTCCCCCTGTCTTCATGCCTTCAGATGAAGAGGTATGTTCTTCTTCATGCTCTGCTTCAGCACTGTAGCAATGTTGTTCTCCAGTCTTTCCACTCTTTGTCTTTTCCGAATCCTCGGACAATGATGCAGCTAGTGTTGGTTCAAAAGAGTCATCGTGACTCCTTTCTTCTTCGCTTCTTCTTCCTTCTCATTCTTCTCTTTCTCCTCCTTCTTCTTCTTTTCTTCTTTCTTCTCTTTCTTCTTCTCTTCTCTCCGTTCCTTCTCGCTCTCTGTTCTTCATATGGCTCACATAACTCCGTAGATTTCGCAGGGCAAGAGCTGAAATAGTGAGATCATCATCATCTTCTTCTTCGTCTTCCAAGATAAGAGATCTCATTTTCTTCACTGGTTCTATCATGGGCTCCTTGCCTTTCTTTTTCTTTGCAGCAGAGTCTTGCTTCACCTTCACAGGGGACTTCTCCTTAAAGGGCTCCAGCTCCTTGCTCAGTTCTTTCAGCCTCATCTTAGAAACCATTTTAAGACCAATAACCATTGGAGCAATGGTTCTAACACAAAGAGGAGCAGGAAGTTTGATCTTGAAATGCTTGAAGAGTTGTGAGATAAGCGCCGAGTATGGAAGTTGTACCTTGTCTTTCACCATAGTTCTATACATGTGCATAAGAATTGTGTGAGGAAGAGAGAAATTACGGCCAGAGATGATCGCGTACATGAACTTCGCTTCGAAACGAGAAACGTCTGTCTTTGAGGTAGACTTTGGCCTGATGCAATTAATCACAACCTTGTGAAGAAGAATATTATATGCATTCATTCTTGAATAAGAAATCTTGCCTTCGACCATTCTATCATTAACAATTGACAAGGTAGCATGGGCATGAGACACACTAATTGGTTGGAATCGTCCTCTTTCCACACCAATTATGTCAGCTAAAGTGTCTACATCAACTTCAAACTCTTTATCCCTCACAGAAAAACTAAATTTATTTGCATCTATAAATGACAGATTTGAATAAAAATAGCCAGCAAGTTCGGGATATGCAATGGTTGTCTCTGTACAAAAACGTTCAAGTTGAAGCAAACCAAACTTCTCTCTCAAATTAACCTTCAAGGAGTCAAGAAAATCGAAATCCACGCTTCTGGGGTGCATAACCCCTATTTTCAGCAAACTCAAGTAACACTTTTTGTGGTCCTTGGAACGAAATAAGTTCGTCCCTTCACCACCAACCTTCGTAGCAATGCTCATCCTGGGCTGAAAATGAGCAAACATTTTTTCATCATCGTCCTTCTCCTTTGGTTGACCAAATCTCGGATCACTAGGAAAATTTTCAAACGACCATTGTGCCATCCCCTGAGGCACAATGCATAATCTTTCCATAGCGTTTAGGAAAAAGGTCTCATTCTTGTAACCGTGCAGAACCACTCCTCTTCAAGTTTGAATTCAGTATATAGATAAATTGGGGTTTTTGAGTCATTACAGGTTCAACGTCTTCAATAACCTCTTCCTGTTCTTGCTGTGGAGGAGGATCTTGTGTTGCTTGTTGACGCGGTTGAGAATGTTGTCTTGGCTGTTGATGTTGTTGTCGTTGTTGAGGAGAATCTTCTTCCTCGGTCAAATTGAAATGCGTAGGTCCCTTACGCATACGCTGTGGTCCCTGACTTATGATTCTCGAAGACTTTCTTTGGGAAGACATTGTTAAAGTCTAGGAGAATTTCTCGAACTCGCTCTTTCGAAAATGTTAAAACTTTTTGAATGAAACTCAAGTAGATGAGAAAGAGTGAAATCATAGTATTCTAGGGTTTCAAAAAGAGAGCGTAAATGGAGAAGACGAGTTTTGACAATATATAAAGTAGGTATACGAAGCATCGCAAGGAAAAAGTAAAAACTGCCTTTTTGAAAATGATAAACTGCCTTTTTCAAAAATAATAACTTCATTTTTGAAAATGAACAATCGTCAATAAAGATAATTGCTAAAAACAAAATAGGCAAAAAGCAATTAAAGGATAACGTACCTATTCAAAATTTTGTCCAAAAATAACTTCACATTAACTTAGAAGAAATTTACTTACAGTCGTAACGTCTGGAAATTCTGAGTCTAAACACCTTCAGACTTTATTCGGCAAAAGATAGAATGTTCAGTCTTGCACGAATAGACTCAAATAAATTTTTATCCAGTGGCTTTGTAAATATATCCACCACTTGATTTTTCGAGTCAATGAATTGAATCAAAACTTCTCCATTCTGAACATGATCTCTAATAAAATGATGACGTATTTCTATATGCTTTGCCCTTGAATGAAGAATTGGATTCTTTGTGAGATTGATGGTGCTTGTGTTGTCGCATTTGATTTCAGTGCATGATTCTTCAATTCCAAAGTCTCTTAGCTGTTGCCTCATCCATAAGATTTGAGAACATCAACTTCTAAGTGCCACATATTCCGCTTCAGCTGTTGAAAGAGCAACGGTACTCTGTTTTCTTGAAAACCATGACACTAGCTTGTTGCCAAGCAGTTGACATATACCAGAAGTACTTTTTTCTATCCACTTTTAACCAAGAAGAGTAAAGTCTTATTCTTTGGGATACCATAGACCTAGCTTTGGAGTAGTTGCAACATACTTGATGATTCGCTTTGCTGCACTGAGATGAGATTCTTTGGGATTTGATTGGAATCTAGCACAGATACAAATACTACACAAAATGTCAGGTCTAGATGCAGTAAGGTAAAGAAGTGATCCAATAATGCTCCTGTATAGCTTTTGATCCACAGTTTTTCCTTCTTCATCTTTATCCAGCTTTGAAGAACTTGACATAGGTGTCTCTATCTTTTTGCAGTTTTCCAATCTAAACTTCTTGATGAGATCTTTTACATACTTTTCTTGGTGAATGAAAATTCCTTCCTTTAATTGTTTTACTTGTAATCCCAAAAAGAAATTTAGCTCACCCATCATACTCATTTCGAATTCATCCTGCATGCATATAGAAAAGTTCTTGCATAGACTTTCATTAGGTGATCCAAAAAATAATGTCATCAACATAAATTTGAACAAGTAGAAAATCTTTACCTTCCTTTTTTATGAACAAGGTAGTATCCACTTTTTCTTTAACAAATCCATTTTGAGTTAAGAAATTACTTAACCTTTCATACCAGGCTCGAGGTGCTTGCTTCAGTCCATACAGGGCCTTTTTCTATCTGTAGACTGAGTTTGGCTTTCTTGGATCTTCAAAACCAGGCGGTTGTTCCACATAGACTTCTTCTTGGATAAATCCATTTACGAATGCGCTCTTTACATCCATTTGGAATAACCTAAAACTTTTATAGCAAGCAAAAGCAAGTAATAATCTAATTGCTTCTAACCTTGCTACTGGTGCATAGGTCTCGTCATAGTCTATCAATTCTTCTTTTGTATATCCTTTGGCCACGAGTCTTGCTTTGTTCCTGGTCACTTTTCCTTTCTCGTCCACTTTGTTTCTGAAAACTCATTTAGCTCTAATAATAGATTTACCTTTTGGTTTAGGAATTAGCTCCCAAACATCGTTGATGCTGAACTGTCTGAGTTCTTCTTGCATAGCTTCAATCCAGCTTTCATCAGCCAAGGCTTCTTCTATACTTTTTGGGTTCAACTTCAGAAATTAGTGCCAAAACACTAGACTCTTCTCGCATTTTGGATCTGGTACGAATTCCTTCATCAATGTTGCCAATGATGAGTTTTTTTGGATGACTAGACTTATGCTTCCAATTGCTGGTTGATTTGTGAGTCTGCTCATCCTCTGCTTCAGTTGGGTTTTCTGGTTCTTCCTGTTGTTAAGTTTCAGGAGTATGGATTTCTGCGAGGGAAGTAGACTTTATAACGTCTCGAGTAGGTTCAGTCTCTTCAAGTTGAGTCTGTACCATTTGATTCTATGTAGAGTCTTGAAACTTGACATTCATAGACTCTTCAACAGACTGAGTCTTTTTGTTGAATACTCTGTAGGCTTTGCTTGATATTGAGTAGCCGAGAAAAATTCCCTCGTCTGACTTTTCTTCAAACTTACCAATTCGATCATTTGCATTTTTCAAAATAAAACATTTACAACCAAACATATGAAAATAAGAAACATTTGGCTTCTTTCTTTTAAACACTTCATAAGGAGTTTTCTCTAGAATAGGTCTAAAAAATACTCTGTTGATAATATGACAAGCTGTAGAAACTGCTTCAACCTAAAAATGAGAAGAAACATTATTTTCAATTAAAAGAGTTCTTGCCATTTCCTGTAACGATCTATTCTTTCTTTCCACAATCCCATTTTGCTCCGGAGTATATAGTGATGAGAAAACATGCTGTAAACCAAATTCATCACATAAATTTGCAAAGTCTTGATTTTCAAACTCACCTCCATGGTTGTTCGTATGCTTGAAATAACATAACCTTTTTCATTTTGAACTTTCTTGGCAAACTTTGAAAAATGAGAAAATGCTTCAGACTTACTTGTCAAGAAGAATACCATGTAAAGCGAGAGTAATCATCCACAATTACTAAGCATTATTTCTTTCCACCAATACTTTGAGTTCTGGTTGGTCCAAAAAGATCCATATGCAGAAGCTGCAGAACACGATTAGTAGATACTTGATTTATAGGCTTAAAAGAACTTCTAACCTATTTACCCAAAATGCAAGGTGTGCATAATTCGGATTTTCGAAAAGCCAAATTGGGTAGTCCACGAACAAGCTTCTTGGAGGAAATTTTGGCTATCTGCTTCATATTGACATGACCGAGCTTTCGATGCCAAAGATTTTCTTCATCTTGAATAGAAATTAGACATTGAGAGCTTTATGGTTTTATATCCAGTATATAGATATTTCCATGTCTTCGTCCAGTAAAAGATTGAGACAAATCTTTACTAGTTCCTGAGCAAATGCCTTCTTAGAAATTGATTTTGAATCCTGTTTCGCATAATTGACTTATGCTAAGCAGATTATAGTTCAAGCCTTCCACCAAGGAAACATTGTTGATTGTGAGACTTCCAATCTTCACAGTTCCACATCCAATGATTTTTCCTTTACTATTTCCGCCAAAAGAGACTTTTCCACTGCTTATTTGAATAAGCTTTATAAAGTAGCTTGAATCTCCTGTCATATGTCTCGAATAGCCACTATCCAAATACCATTTGATCTTTTTCTTGATAGTGACCTGCAGTTATAAGAAGATTTCAAGTTTTCTTTGGTATCCATATTTTCTTGGGTCTAGGAGAGTTAGTTCCAAAAACAGTCTTTGCCCAATCTCTCTTAACAGGTCTCCAAACTTTAGGATAATCCTTCTCGAAATGTTCTGAGCTGTAACACTTTGAACATTTGAGAGCACTTCGGCCAACAGGTTCTACAAAAAATTTTTGAAAATGATTTTTGTAAAAGGTTTTGTAAGTCTTTGTTTGATTTTTTCTTTTACTTTTGGAAAATCATTTAAAGGAATAGTTTCTGGTGTCATTCCTAAACCTGATTTGTTGAAGTAAGGTTTTTGTATTGAAAGAATTTTATTTAATTTTTCAGATCCATTTAAGAACTTCTTTGATATATTTAAAATATCTTCTTTCAAAAAGATGTTTTCCTTTAAAAGAGAATCTGTATTTTCTTTCAAGCCAACAAAGTTTTTGTTTAGATTTTCAAAATTTTCTTTCCAAGAATTTTCCCGTTGCTTCAGTATGGAATTTTCCTTCTTTAGTTCAGAAATTCTTTTAAGAGATACCTTGAGACTAAGATAGAGTTCATCAATATACTTTGAAACTTTAGCAGGAATTTTAAAATTACTAACCTCGATTTCTTTGTTTGAATCTGAGTCTGAATCAGTTTTAGAGTCTAAGTCTAATTCTGAATTTGCCATTAAACAAATATTGGCATATTCTTCATCACTTTCTTCACATTCAGTGTCGTTCTAAGTCTCTGCTTTGAGAGCCTTTTTGAATTTCTTTGTATTTCCCTTCTTTTTCTTCAATAGAGGATAGTTGGGTCTGATGTGTCCTTTTTTCTTGCATTCGAAGCAAATCACATCTTGTTGGTCTCATTGTCTTCAGTTGATTTATTCTGAAATCTTTGAGTACTTTGCTTCCTCTAGTTGTACTTTCTTCCTTTTCTGTTTAACTTTCTGAACTTCCTAATCATGAGTGCTAGTTCTTCATCGTCCAGATCATCTTCTGAATCTGTATCATCAGAATCATCATTAGACTTTGAAGCAATTGACTTCTTACCTTTAGGATCTTCTTCCTCATTGATTTGTTCCACTTCATAGGATTGAAGTGTGCCCACCAGTTCATCCACTGAGAGAGGCATGATCCTTTGGGTTTCTCTTATTGAAGTCTTTATGTGATTCCAGTCTTTGGAGAGTCCTCGCAGCAACTTGTTGACTTTTTGTCCAGAAATTGGCTGTCTATGATATGCTAGACTGTTTACAATTTCTATAAAACGATTGAACATATCAGTGATGGATTCTCCTGACTTCATTTTGAAAGCTTCGTATTGTCCGAGTAGAATATTGATCTTTGTTTCTTTAACTCGATCGGTTCCTTCGTAAGTAACATGCAACCTGTCCTAGACTTCTTTTGCTGTTTCACAAGATGAAATTCTATTATATTCAATAGGAGATAAAGCACAATATAAAAATAAATGGCTTTAGCATCAAGAGCTTGTCTCTTGGTTATTTCTGCTTGTGCTAGTTCGCCAGCATCCTTAGTCTCCTTTCCTCTTTCTGAAGTTGATGTGACTTTAGGAATAATCCCTTTTTCTACCACATCCCATTCCAGAGGATCTTTTGATCTTAGGAATGCTTTCATCTTGTTCTTCCATACATTGTATTACTTCCCATCAAAGTAAGGAGGTTTGGTGTTACTTTGTCCTTCAACCAGTCCTGGAGCCAAAATACTAGCCATAGAAGATCTTTAGCTCAAAAGTAAAAACACTTTAATAAAACGAGCACATAGGCTCTGATACCAATTGAAAGGGCTAGTGAATACACCTAAAGGGGGGTGAATAGGCATAAATAAAAATTTTCGCAGGACTTCATGAAAGTAATTTGCTTTCAGAAGATGTTTAGACATTAAGCATATATTAACTTTAAGCAAATAGATAACCAGTAAATAAAAGTACAAAGTTTAGGGAAAAGAGAATATGAACACAGAGTTTATAGTGGTTCGGCTTAGACCAAGCCTACGTCTACTCTCCTCACTGACAGCCTATTGGTTGGATTCCACTAAAGATCAAAAGAGATGTTACAGCTTGTGATCTTGACTATCATAGTGATGAGTCTTTATCTAACTCTCACACAGTCTCACTAAGAGTTTCTCTCTTTTGTATATAATGTTCAGCTCGATGAATGAAAAAACAAAAGACTAGAAAGCTTCAGACTTTGGAATTCTCTCTCAAGCACCATATCGAACAACCAAAGAGTCAATCCTTAAATACTCCTTCATGCCTTTTCGACCGTTGGCACTTTCCAAAGGAATTCTTCCAATCTACCCGTTGGATAGAATCAATTAAGGTGATCTCGAGTTGTTAGATAATTTGCGTTGAAAGCCCATCAATCCTATTCGCCCATACAAATTAGGACCTTGAGTTTCCATAAGTAGAACCTTCCAAGTTTAGCTCGCCTTTCAAAGATTTTCATATCGGAGTAGTTTCCAATAAGAATAATAAATCAACTAGATGTGAAATCTAGCTATAAGATCTTCCAATAACCATACGATTCGAAACTTTGAAGATAATCTTGCATCTGGATAATAATCCTGCGTTTGAATAAATCTTCATACTTCAGTCTGGAACTGTCAGTGAGGATAGACTTTGAGATTAAAATCTGGTGGTCTGTCGGTCTTCAGACTTTGACGATAAAGTCTTCAGATCTTCCAATATAGACTTGGAAAGGTTTTGTCAACTTCAAAACAATAAATGAGTTTTCTCTAACAAAAGATGATTGAGAGCCTTTCATATGCATAAGCAAGGCAAGGCACAAACTTTGCTATTGATTTGCCATCGACAAGTGGGTGGTGATCTTGTATCCGAGGATCGACGGCGAGACATCCTCCTATAGGAGAATTATGGATTTCTACTTACTGAGTCATTGACTCACTTTTGTTGTTTTCACCTTTAAGATGTGTGACAGATGAACCAACCTTACCGCCCGTCCGTCTCGGTCTTCCCATCAATATGGTTACCGTTGTGATGGACATAGTAAACTTAGAAAAGGATGTCACCTATTGTAAAGATACCACCACTGTATGGGTCCAAGAAGGGGTAGACACCTTTGTTCCCCACGTGTACAAGGCTTGGTGCCTCATTTTTGATGGGGACATCATTGGTCCCATTCATGGCTTCATTCCTCCGATGGATCCCACGAGAGCATCATAAAGGAATAGGCTTAAGATGGGGGTCATTTTTGGAGGACGCTCGATAGAGGAGCTAGGCTACCCTAGCCTTTTTTATCGTCGATGTGTGGTAATGAAGATACATAGCCCAAGATTAGGATTGGCAGGTAGTCATAAGAACTTTTGATATGTATATATATGTATGAATACACGTTGCTTCCTTTTACTTGGCCTGTACATGTTGCTTGACTTCCATGTTTCCTTGTGTACGGGGATTGTTTTTAATTCGCTTCCGCATGTGTTTAATCAAGCTAAAAGATTTTTGGGACGATTGACGTGGCGGGGACATCGATGCTAACCTATCGGGTCACGCTCTCGTGTCAGAGGTGGGGTGGGGGCGTGACATTCCAATTTTGGTATCAGAGGGGGGTTAGCTGCCTGGAGTGATAAGGTGTGCTGGGAGTTGGGTTAGTTAGTAGGAAAAACACCATGCATGCGTTCGCTTGAGTGATTTGTTAATGTAAACCTTAACCCCCTAACTTTGGTATTGCTATAGTTGTCCATATCCTTTTGTACAAAGGTTCTTTAGAATTTCAGTAGAAGACCATGAGTGCTTAGGACCAGTCGACTTCTAAAGGAAGGTCGAAGCAAGATCCCTAATTCGATGGAATACAGCAAGCCCTTACGACCTTAGGAGGATTGATGGAACATCAAGTATAACAGCAAGTTAATGGTAATGGGAATGGTCACCGACTGATGCAAGACTTATGGAGCAGTTCTTGAAGCTTAGGCCATCGAAATTTACTAGGATTGGAGACCCTGAGGAAGCAACATCATGGATCAATGAGCTAGAAAAGATATTTGCATTATTTAAGTGTTTTGACGAGGACAAAGTCATACTGGCAGTGTATCAACTACAAGGTAATGGCAGCTATTGGTGGAAAGCAACTTAAAGCAAGATATTCCCAGACGGCACAGCTATTACCTAGAATGCTTTTGTGGAAGCATTTAATGGTAGGTATTTCTCGGAGTGCGCTTGTGACAAAAAGACGGCAGAATTCCTATAGCTCCATCGGAATAATATGATAGTTGACCAGTACGAGCCAAAGTTCCCCGAACTATCCAGGTATGCTCCCTGATTGGTTGAGGATCCCGTAGATAGGGCTAAGCAATTTCCGGATGGATTAAAGCCTGAAATATGAAGCCAACTTGTGCCATTAAATTTGAAAGATTATGGCGAGATATATGAGATGGCTCAATTGATTGAGAAGGATGCCATAGAGAGAGTGGAGGACCAACCTTATTATTCCGCCTTGAAGGATAAGAATCATCGTTTAGGTAAGTGGTCGATGATAGGGGACAAGCGTTCCTTTATTTCCAACAAGAATAATAATAATCAGAAGCCCTCATTCACTTCAAAAGATAGATGTCGTATTTGCGGGAGGTGTCATGGGAACGCTCCATGTTATGTAAGGACATGAGCTTACTTCAGATGTGGCCAGTAGGGTCACCACGTTAGAAATTGTTTGCAACCACAAAGGATGCAACGGTAGTCTCAGCAGCCACCAGTAAGAGTTACACCTCAGGATAATCCTAATCGTCCATTCGCACCAGGAAGCAAAAGATTTAAAAAGGGTAATTTAGCTCAAAACTGAAATTATATTATTCGATTCAATTTTCAATCTAACTTTAATTGTACTTTTTCTGAGTTCAACTTGGAGATGGAAGTCCTCTTTCGTTTCTGGATGGTGAAGTAAGACCGCATGCAATGACCCAAGAGGAAGCAGACAATTCCTAAACCATTATCATAAGGACTTGAGGGGTCGGATGATCACATTGTACTTGGACCATTTTGTTATAATATTTATAGGCGACATTTTGCTATACTCGAAAAGACCAAATAAGCATGAGCAATATTTAAGAGTGGTGCTGTAGATACTTCGAGAACATGCAAGATATGCCAAATCCAGCAAGTGTGAAGCTTGGCTAAACCACATGGTATTTTTAGGCCACGTAGTGATTGACGGAGAATAGTAATCAGAGTAGCATAGCGGAAGAATGGTGGAGCCAAAGAAGACATGTTTCAAGCCTATGTCCTAGACTATAAAAGAAGTGGAGCAATACAACATAAAGTTAACCTATCACAAGAGGAAAAAAAAATGCTAAATTTCACTAACATGATCTACTGCTCTACCCACACACTACACATTTTACTCAATCTTCACATCTTAAGGGACTTTAAACTTGCTATACAGGTGTGTGATCCAATGGAGGGACTTTAAACTTGTTTTAAAAAGACTTTAAAGTGCAGAAAGTTTACTTTGTCTTCACAATGAGTATGGCTTTTCTATTCTAGCTGTTTTATTTGGTTACCTATTGAAATAGCATAGGATAATACAATGGAGCTTACTTCAAATTCACATGCTATATATTGTTCGTCTTTCAAATCTATGGTAAAGTTTCACTCACTATTGTGTTTTGACTGGGGATGCTAAATTCCTCTTGTAATTTCTCAAATTTGAAGGAATCTTACTATATGCAAGGACAAGGCATGAATTAGGAATTTCCTATTGAATATTAAGAGGAGAAGGAGTAAAGATGGAGATATGATTTACTTGGTTTTCGCATAAGTACTGCTATTTTCATAAATTGATATGGCTCTAAGGATGGAGGGTCCATTAAACACTAACAAAGTCTATTCACCAAACTTTGCATATGAAGTGTTTGTGGCAAGGTCCGATTAGGTGTTTAAGAAATGCGTGTGCGTGAACCTAATATGGAAAATGAAATTTGTTTCAATTTTTTGCCCGGTAGGCATTCCTAAAAATTTCTCAAAAGAATTTAACTTGAATGTTCAAAAATTTCAGCATATGTAGTTTGTATACCAAGTTAGTTGCGTAACTTAGAATGTACATAAAGCCTTCCTGTTTCAATATCGAGATTATATTTGTAAATCATAACGTTTATAAAGCCTCCATGTTTAAACATCTAGAATATAAATGATGCTTTGCGCTATCCAAGATGTTGGTTAATTTGGATCCAAATACTTGCTCATCTTATGCATGCAACCATATTCACAAGGAAAGCAATATATGATTAAGTACAAACATATGTGCTTTTAAGACAGTAAAAAGGCTTCACTTCATTCTCACAACTTGAGTGGATATATATGTACAAAACATTTTCAAAATAACACACACTAAGGCAAACTCATTCACCTTCAAATTTCCAAATAACATGCAAGCTAACATTACTATAAACAATGACAACACAACCAACAATGTCTTATATTTGAAATTTTATTTCTTCAGCTTTGTCACATCTTGTTTCACACGTTTTAGTTGTGCCTTGAGAGCTTTGATTTCAGCGTGTTTGGAACACTCATCATCTTCGTCATGGGCTGGCACCGGTTCTTCTTCAACATTGCTCCGGCGAAAGTATTTTGACACGCTCCTTGCTGATTGATTGATTTCCACATCAACCCAAATAAAAAAACCGCAACTTCCGCCTTTGTTTTTGGGGTTGTATCTCGGACAATGTGATATCTTCTTCCCCAATTTTCTTCTGTTCTAGCTATTCGTAGAGGAGCTTTTAGGCCACAATGGCAAAATACATACATATCGTTGTCAATTGGAGGGACTCGGCGATTGTGACAAGTTTGATGATGTCTTCATGAATTCACTGACCTCCTCTTGCAATGACACCTCACTATTAGTTTTACGACAATTCCAATAGTCAAAATAGTGAGCAAACATAAATAGATAGATCAA
Source organism: Eucalyptus tenuipes (assembly GCA_014182365.1). NCBI lineage: Eukaryota > Viridiplantae > Streptophyta > Magnoliopsida > Myrtales > Myrtaceae > Eucalyptus > Eucalyptus tenuipes. Next base: position 13,864,090 of record CM024546.1, on the reverse strand, counting down.
CAGATGACACATGAGCATAAACATCAATGAAATCTTGTTGCCAAAATCTTTGTTCCTACGGGAAGCCAAAACATTGTTTTATTAGAAAAAAAAACATAAAACCAATAGCATGCATAATTACCTTGCTAGTGAATTGCTGGTACGATCCCTCCGTCACCCCAAAATGAAAGGGGCGATCTCGTAGTTCTTGGTCTGTGAAGATACATTGGTGGATTTGTTGTCAATCCCAAAAGTCCGTTAAAAAACCTAGCCACAAGAGAGTGCACATTAGATGATGACCAGAAAACTTTACATACTGTAAGTCTAAGGTGAGCAACCACCAGTCACACAAGCATGAGTAGAAATTATATCCAAATTTTATTAACAGAGAAACTAGTGAATCGCAAATTCTACAAAGGTTTAAGAAGAATTAGCCTTTTTAAGAGCGAAAATAATCCACACTGTCACTGGACTTACATCACTCGTAGCATAGAGGATTCATAATTTTGCCTACATGGAATGCTAATCAGACCTCTTAACATTGATCTCCTCAGGAAACTTGATCACAAATTTTGAATTATTATCCCATATGATGTTCTCACATTTCATCACATACACCCAAGAAAATATTCTTCATGTTCTTCTTTTTCTAATGCTTGCAATACATGAAGAGATTCTAGTACGTCATTAGCTGAAAGGGAATGCACATAAAAGGGATACAAATCATACAGTCCAACCAACAAAGATGCAATATCAAGAGAGGTAAAAGAAAATAGAAGAGGCTAGCAACTTTGACTAAACCTGCATAGGAGCTTTCTCTCCATCAACGGTTAATAACCATCTAAACTATCATTGATCCGTGTGAACAAGCATTGTATACCATTTTCTTCATTGATCAACAATACAATTGACAACAACAGATATAGATTTGTTCAAGATCGGCAAACATAGCTTTAGAACCTGAAATTTTGAGGTTCTTATAAAAACTTGTTCTGCCAGTGAAAGAAAGAACAATTCATTGCATGACATCAATCGGGCTGATTATCACCAATAAATGGGTAACGAAATTTAAAAATAGAAGAAGACGAATTAGGTTCGATTCAAAAGAACATCGTCTGACAAACTTACCTTAGAACATTGAGCAAACTTCCAACGAATCTAGGGAGAAGATGTCGGTCGAGCATCAGGCGACCGTTAGGCGACCTTAGCTTGAGCAAAATTCTTCGATTTGAGTTTAGACCGAATCAATTTGGGTAGATAGGAGTTATGATTCTTCCTTCATCGTTGAAGACATTCGCTTGAATTGGGGCAAGGGTAAAAGTAAGAGAAGTAAGTGGCGCTGTTTTGTTTTTAAGGTGCTAGTTTTTTTTTTTTTTTTTTTTTAACGGCGTCGTTTTGTTTGCAAGCGTCCATGTCAGCACTGGTCTGCCCACATATGGCTGGCACTGACTGTGTATCCACATAGGCATTTTCTGAGCGGGATTTGCCGGAAAGACTAAATTAGCACCAAATAAAAAGGTTTAGGACTAAGTTAGCACCAAAAGAAGGTTTAGGACTAAATCAGCACAAAGGCGAAAGATTTAGGATTTTTTCAACACTTTTCCCAGTAAAAATTTTATTCAAAAAATTGCATATCTTTCAAAAAAAATTATATGCAAGTTGTGGCTTGAATTATAGGCATAATGTTGTCTATCGTTATCTCTTTGGTCTTTCCATAACTTCAGCACTACATATGCGTGCGCATCGCCTTCATATCGATTTATACTAATTAACCGGAAATGCTTATGTTGAGATATCTTATTTGCTTGCGTTTAAGTATTTGGGGGTTTCCTTAATATCAGGAAAACTAACTGGAGGGTGTTGTCAGCCGCTAATGGACCGACTATTGCAAAGGATGACTAGCTGGACTTCAAAGAATTTATCTTTTGTTGATAGGCTGCAATTAGTTGCCTCTGTTCTACAGAGTGAGGCCAATTATGGGTGCAATGTGTTTGTGCTTCCTACAAGGGTTATCAAAGGAATAGAAAGAAGGTCTATTTCCATTTTGTGGAAGGGCACTTCTAAGGATCCTAGTGTTGCTTGGAAGTTGGATGTTTTCCTGAAAAAGAAGGCGGTGGCAACTTGAAAAGTTAACACGTTGGAACATTACTTGTAATTTAAGAGATATATGGCTGATCATGGTTAAAGTAGGCTCCATTTGGGTTGCTTGGATTAAAGTTTATAAATTAAATGGCAATATATGGTCACTTCCATCACAACTGCTGCTTCTTATGCTTGTAGGGCTGTTTTGAAAATAAGGGAGGTTTTCTAGGACTTTGATTGAGCATACCATTCGGAATGGCATGAATACTCTTCTCTGGCATGATTATTGGCATCCTGATGAGCCTTTTCTTGATAAATACTGTTGAAGATTGTCCATGATGCTGGATAACTTAGTTAAGCAAAGATCTAATTGCCGTGTACACACGTTCAAGCTACCATATGTAGGATTCTCTTCCCGGGTGATGGGGATGCTATAATGGTTTGGAACATTGCTTGAGATAAGAAATTTTTCAGTTAGTAATGCCTACTCTGTATTGAGACATAAGAGGCCAAAAGTGAGATGGCATCATCTATTCTGGTTTCCTCTTGATACACCTAATCACTCCATTTCATAACTACTCATCCATAACAGGAAGCCTATAAGGATAGAAGGGTGTCTTGGCATTTTAGTTTTGATCCTATCTACTGCCTTCGTATTGCTACAACTGAAACAAGGGACCATCTGCTCATTGACTGACCCTTCTTGCGTGCTATATGGGGCATATGTTCATCAGCTGTTCAATCTTGCCGGGGCACGTGGTTCATGGGAAGAGGAACTAGGCTCGTCGTCAGTTCATTTTAAGGACAAATCCTTGGGTTGAATCTTGTATAAACTAGCTTGAAATGCTTCCATTACCATATATGGAGAGCTAGGAATTTAGAATTTATATGTCTCCTAGCTATTCAAGTTGTGAAACTATTCATGCTATCAAATGTGATGTGAGGTATAAATTATCAAAAGAGATGAAGCTTGCTGGCAGTCCTAGTGCTTACAATTGTCTTTGCTTGAATTGGGGATTGTAGGAGCTTGTAATCGCATAATGAATTATGTGAATACATATGATCACGTCTTAATTTTTTTTTTTTTGTGGATAAATGAGGTCCTTGTTAAAATTTATATAGATATGCATTCATTAGATTAAATAAAAAGGAAAAATAGACAAAACAAAAAATAATGAATAAAAAGAGTAAGGCCGATCGTTCCTTGCTAGTTGACGTTAAGATTCTTCTTTACATGTATTTGCTATCTCATATATATAAATAACCAGAGAAGGCAAGGAAAGCAAGACAAGGAAAAGGAGTTAGGGAATGGCAGCACACTCCAAATAGCGGCAGTCAACTCATTGGACTTTTAAACTACTTCAAACATATTATTGTAAAAACCATATCTATGCTCATAGCGCGACCATATAACTGACAATAATGACATATCCCAACCCCACATATAGAAATTTGTCATTCTCGAAATTTGAGGTACCATTCGGTCCTTAAATTTATTTCCTGTGGATTATTGATACATCAATAATCAAGTAATAGAGAGTAAATATTTAGCCACATACTCTATGAGATTTTATTAGCAAGGTCACTAATAAAACGGCCCTCTTGCTTGCTTTCTTTGCGGACTTTGAGAATTAGAATTGATTTATTAAATGATTATTCAATTGCGTATCTCAGACATGGAACAAGAAACTGGAGAACGATTCAACTGTTAGAACAGGTCCGAAAGAAGGTGAACAAGAGCATTGTGAATGTCATTTAGCGGACTCTCTCCACGTGGCCGGATAACCGATAGGCCGTCTCCGAATCCTATACACATCTTCTCTCAAAATTTTCTGTTTGGGAACGTCTACGTGCATATATAAGCCCTCACTATTGAATGTCATACAAGTGGAAAAGGATATCAGCTTTTGAAAATGGCTACTTAAATGGCCCCTCTTTCCAAGCTTCTCTTGATGAGTTTCATCAGCTGTGTTGTGTTGGTGACCTTAAGAGGAGCGTCTGGTGAAGATCACAAGGCAAAACGAAATTCTTATTACTGTGTCTTGGAGTTAACGTTAGAAAGTTTTAATGTTCATTTTGATTTTGTGATTGAGTATGTTTTGTTGGATGCAAAACTCACAATCCCAAGATCTCCATAACCAGAACAAGAGCATAGATGATTGAGTAGAAAGATTATCACATATGTATTGGAATCCATTGTTCTTGATGCGGAAGTGGAAAAGCGATGATCCACGCACAAGTCCTTCTCCTTTATTGTCCTCCGTATCACTGGCTCAATGAGACGGCCCTCTCACCCTTTAGCGCTAGGTTAACGCTCCTTATGTGAGGATACATGTGAGAATTAAGGTTAGAGGAGAGACTTGAGCATTATTTATAGAGTTTTTAACTAGGCCCTCTCATTACGGGTCAGGCTCAACTCAGCCCACACTTGCCAGCCCCATATTAGACTAATTAAAAAACCTTTCATCTCACTTTAGACCAACCCTGTAAAACGATAACCGTCAAACGGTAAATTACAATATCAATTAATGTAGCCCACACTAGAAAAATTCTTACATTCTCCCACTTGGGCTATATTAATTGAAATTGTACTGTATGTGCGCATTGGTCTAGAGATAATTCTTAATAGTCAATCCTATCTCATAAAGTTTCAAACACCGAATCATAGCGGTAATTGCATTTATACACACAGAGCCTTCCATGTTCACGAGTGCTTTCAACTTTATTGATATGGATTCAATATGGTAGTGTGGCAAATGGATAACGTCTCTCATAGAGAGATCCCATTTGTCAGTCACCATTCTCTTATCTTAAGCATCACAAAAAACGTGTACCACTAGAGAATGTTTTTATGGTTCCAATGAGTCCACATATGCCTTGTCTTTATGGTTAACCTTTCTTTATGTATTACAAGACATATGCACAGAGCTAATAACTGGATGCCCCTAGTCTTCACTCAAGGTTTATACAATACCTTGAGACTTTTATCAATATGTATTCAACATAATAACAACACATTCAAAAATATTTTATTGAATGCAAAAGTTAATACATATCAAACCGTTATTAAGTGTAACAAACACAGATGTAAACTTTATTAGAGTAAAGCCAAAATAGCTCCCACTAAACAACAGCATCTCATGATACTCTTAAACTCATATTAATGACATGTCATCAAGAACAGAAGATTGAAGTCCTTTAGTTAGTGGATCTGCAACCACATCACCTGTGAAAATAAGCTATATTATAACATTACCTTTCTGTATCGTTTTTTTATGGTCAAAAAATTTGACTACCATATATTTAGACCCCTTGAGACTTATATTATTAATAATACTATAAATTTATTGTCTCAATACAACCTTATGGGTCTATCCATAAAGTTAAAAACAATCAACTCCTTCATAAGGTTCCGGAGCCTAATAGCCCAAGTAACAGCCTAAAAGAATGTTACTAATGCTGCTTACATAGTAGAAGATGACATAGAACTTTATTTACTGCACTTCCTACTAACATAAATATGTACTCTGTTATTGATCTCATGTCATCCTAACGGCCAACAAAACTTACATCTAAATACCCTATTCACTGCAAGAATTGAACATGTCTGTAAATTAGCATAAAATCTCTTGTCCTATTTAAGTACCTTAAAACCTTCTTGGCAGTAACCCAGTGATTGCGTCTTGAATTTGACTAATGTCTGCCCCCGTCGCAAAGACGATATTTAGTCTAGTGCAAATTCAAGCATACATTATATTTTTAAGTGCACTAACATAAGGTACACCCTGAATTTCTCAATATTTAAATAAGGACAATGTAATAGATTCAGTCCATCACCCTTAATGATAAGAGCAATTCCTGACTTGCAGTGATGTATGTTGAATATTTCCAACAAATGTCCTCTGAGATAAAGCCTATATATATGGCGAGAACAATCCTTACGGATCTTAGTGCAAAGGATAAAAGATGCCCCAATGTCACGACTTGTAAGCAAAATATTACGTATATAGAGTATGAGAAAAATAAATTTTCTCCTACTGACCTTGCAGTATATGTATACTGACCCAACTGAACGAAATGACAACACTATGAAACTTTAATAATATTGTCTGGATAAGCAAAGACAAAGACACTGTAACCTCCATCGTGCTATTATCCTTAATAGTCTGAGAGCAACTATCCTCTACAACTATGTCGAACTCTAGAAACTTTATTGTATGTAATTTCATAATTCTTGTACCTTCATTAGAGTCATAAAATTGATACCCCTTTAAACAATATGAGTAAGATACAAAATAATTCTGAGTGAATCTAAATTCCAACGTACTTAATATTGGATTAGATAACCTCACTTCTGCATGACACCTCTAAGTTTAATATGATTTAAGTAATTTATGTCCAGTCCATAACTCAAAAGAAGTTTATGAAACAACTTTGGTAAGAAACACCTTTTGTATGTGAAAAAGGTTGCTTTCAAAATATTAGCCCACGGAAGATTGGATAAATTAGTCTTACTAATCATACTCATCATCATGTTCATTTTGAGGCAATTATGCCTTTCGGCCAAATCATTTTGTCAGGATTTGCAAGGATAGTAATTAAGTTACCACCCTAGAATTTATCAAGTATTTGACAAATGACCCTTTAAGCTATTCCGCATTGTCATACTTACCAAAAAATTTGATAGCAAGGGATATAATAGGTTGTGAAATACACAATCACTATATTTTATCCATCTACGAGTTTTGCATAAGTGATTCTCTCAGTACACCTTCTGGCTTTTGCAGCTTCTCCGGTGAGTCCTCTCTAGAACACCGATGCGGAATTCGCGTACAGAACGGGTCACATAAACCCTTTGAAAGCAGCGCACCCCGGTTTAGTGTACGATGCTGAGGAGGCAGATTATGTGCAATTCTTGTTCGGACAAGGTTACAATACCAGCCAACTAAGACTCATTACCGGCAACCAAAGCAACAGCTCAGACGAAAAAAATGCGACTGCGTGGGACTTGAATTTACCGACTTTCGCGCTATTGGCCCAGATCAAAGGCTCCAATGTCACAGGAGTTTTCCACAGAACTGTCACAAATGTGGGCAACGCGACTTCTACTTACAAGGCCACTGTGACGGCTCCTCAAGGATTCATCGTTCGAGTCGAGCCAGAAACTCTCACGTTTGAGTCTGTCCTACCGAAGCAGACTTTCGTGGTGACGGTCGAGGTGATCTTGGACACGGATATGATTTCCGCGTCTCTACCGTGGGATGATGGCCTTCATCAAGTGAGGAGTCCAATTGTTGCATTTGTGGCTGCCCCTAGATTAATTTAATTTACGTGCATAGCATGTGTGATAATTTCTGACACAACCTACGTTCATCGCCATTGATCTTTTAGGTGCAACTAATCTTCAATGGAAGAAAGTGCTGAGCCAGATAACAAGAGGAACACTTGTCTTTTAATTGTAAAGGAAAACTCCTTAATTTGTTCCGGTTAAAGCTATTAGGCTAAGTTTGGCCGTCCCAATAAAAGTGAAGATAGGATATATTTCTATTTAGTATATCTTGAATTATCTATGGGCTTAGGCCAATGTTAGGGCTTGTAAGTAATACAAATATTGTTTTTGTCAAGTTATTAAATTAAGAAGTGAGACAAAAAGAGTCTTGAGCTTTTAGCAAACTTTTGTTATCCATGAATTTTCATAGTAGAATTTGCTTCTCCTCTCCCCATGATTTTACTCACAAGGGTTTCCACATAAATCTATGTGTTCTTTTACTCTTCTAAGTTTTAATTTCATTATAGTTTCCACATCAATCATAACAAGCTAATATCAAAGCCTTAGGTTGTTTTCAATCTTTTGGTTATGGCTTCAAGTTCAACAACGAAATTTGGTATTGAGAAGTTTGATGGGAGCAACGGTTTCAACCTATGGCAAGTTCATATGTTGATTGTTCTTACACAATAGGGTTTGAAGAAAACTCTGTTTGATATAGGGAAGTAATTGGAAAGCACGTCAAATGAAACCTATGGCAAGTTCATATGTTAATTCATAAATGAAGTACTATAGGCAGTACTAGATAAAAAAAATAGCTACAAGTTTATGGACGACATTGGAGAGTATAATTTTGATCAAATCCCTCTCCAATCTGTTGAGGTTCAAATAATGACTCTTCACTATTCGCATGGCTAAAGGTGCTTCCCTTAAGTCCCATATTTCTGAGTGCAATGCTATTATTTATGAATTAAAAAGTATTGATGTTAAGATTGAAGATCAGAATCAAGCTCTTATATTGTTAGTTTCACTATCTCCCTCTTGTAAGATTTTAGAGAGACCATGATTGTTAGTAAAGAAACTATCAATCTTGAAGATGTCAAGATTAGTCTTTTAAATAAGCAGAAACTGGATACAGAATCAACTTTTGAATGTAGTAATGATCATGGGGCTAGTTTAGGATGTGTTTGGTAACGTTTCTATTCTCAGAAATAATTTATGCTTAGAAATAGTTTTTTTATTTTTATTCTTTGGACGAGTTTTTGAGCAAATGAATTCGTTTGATAACAACACATTTTTTTTTAAAAAAGAAAAGAAAAGAAAAGGACTGAACTATGTTTGGTATGACTCTAAAAATTTATACTCTCAATTTTTTTTTCATTTAATTATAAAAATGTTAGTGAAGAATTAATTATTCATGTTTGAATAAAATCGGACTTTTGTAAGGATTTAATTGACCAAGATATTCTAAGATGGCCTCAAAAAATCCAATGTAATGGTTTGTCGAAGATGGATGGTTGGAAATGGCAGCAGAGAATCCAACGTCCAACTAGTATGTATCTCACAATATGAGGAGGTTGATAGTTAAGCTTTGGGTATTATAATAAATAGGTGCATAGACCTAAAAAAATTAAGTTGCAAGAAAGCAAATGTTGCTTGGTAGAATCGGCCATGACGAAACAATTGAGGAAGGAAGCGATCTTTGGTGCACTTATTTGCACAAACTCATCAAACTTTCAAGCAAATGACATCGGAAATCTATGGAGCACCTACTTATTCGGCTTCTATGAACACAAGACAAATGTAATGCCAAAGACTTGTTCAGAGCCATCCAATTTTCTATTAAAACATAATCACAAATAATCTTAAAGGATGTCTCCTATAGAATCTTAAGGGAAGAAAATTGGAGTCGCCAAACTTTCGCGACCTAACATTGTCTCTAAAAGAAAACAACACTCAAAAATCCACATAGTAAAGCCCTAAAAGATTATTCAATTTTATCCAATTTTTATCAAAAGATTTTCGTATTTTTTTATGCTAAACTAATTCTAAACTAGAATTAATAGTAAAATCTAGTAAAATTACTTAAAATCTGATTTCTAATTTTTTTTTCCTAAATATCTATTTTTTTTTTTCATTTTGTTTTTATTCTGAAAAATGGGGACTCGGATTAAGTTAAGAGATTAGATTTTGTGTAGACTGTGTAAAGACGAGCATTAGGTTACATTAAGCTTGTTTTTTTTTTAAATGGCCTATTTATCTTTCTGTCCCGGGAACAAAGAAGTAGGGTTTTTTTTTTACTTCCTGTTTTTCTTTCAAATCTATTTTCTGGCAACTAATTTGTTTCAGAGAATAAAAAAATCAGCTGACATTACTAAACAAATTTTTATTCTTTTTCTATTTTGGGGAATAAAATAATAGAAAATAAAGAAATAGAATGGTTACCAAACCGAGTCTTAGCTACTCGAGGAAGGTTTGTTGAGAGAAACAATGGTGCCAAAAGCAAGTTAAAATCGAAACATAAGTGTTTGACTTGAAACTACTATAAGTGTAAATGGCATATCAAGATAAATTGTCTATTGATGAATGGGCTAAAAACTGGCACTTTGTATCAACTGCAGGGTACTTCAGTTATTGGTTCAGCTGCAGTTTCATCCACTGTGACAAATCATACAACATTAAATTATGTCTTATGAGATTAGGTCATATGAGTATTAAAGGGATGAAGGAGCTTAGTAGAAGAGGTCTTTTGTGTGGTCTGAAGATTGGAAAACTAGATTCATATGAGCATTGTGTCTTTGGGAAACAGAAAATGGTCAATGCCAAAATAGGAACTCACATAACAAAGGGCACTTTGGATTATTTTCATTATGATCTTTGAGGGCTTGCAAAAAGTTCCTTAGAAAGGCCTTAGTTCAATGTGTCTACTCACTTTCATTGATGATTTTTCAAAGAAGGTTTGAGTTTACTTTCTAAAGCAAAAAGTAATGTTTTAATAACATTTAAGTAATGGAAAACATTAATTGAGAAGCAAACTGGCAAGAAGATCAAGAGGCTAAGAACAGACAATGGGCTAAGATTTTGTAGAGGCAAGTTTAATGAGTTTTGCAAAAATAAAGGCATTATGAGGCATTATACTACAGGGAATACGCCATAGTAGAATGCTATTCTTGAACACATGAATAGAAACTTATTAGAAATGACTAGGTGCATGTTGTCTAACACTAGTTTAGGCAAAGAATTTTGGGCTAAAATGGTCAATATAGCATGATGGTTGATAAATTATTCTATTTTCATATCTATTAAGTGCAAGACACTTGAGAAGATATGGCTAGGTAAATTTACCGATCCTCTTCGAGTATTTAGACACCAGTATATGCACATGTTAGTGAAGGGAAACTAGAGCCTAGAGCAAAAAAAATGCATATTTCTTGGTTATTCTTGTGGTGTAAAGGGGTACAGACTTTGGTGCGATGATTCATCCAAGATTATCATCAGCAAAGATGTTATTTGTGATGAATCTGCCATGTTTCATCCTGGGAAGGAATCGTTTGTTCATTGTCATGAAAATCTAGGAAGTGTTGCGGACAAAGTAGAGTTTGAAGTAATTTCTTCGCAATCAGTTCAATTGTCCATTGATAATATTGAGATCGAACAACCTGAAAAAGAACAGTATTCTATTGTCAGAGATAGACCAAAAAGGAAAGAGAAGCCCCCACAAAAATATGAGTTCTCATATTATGTTGCTTATGCTCTTTTAGTTATAGAGTCAGTAAAGTACTGTGAGGATTCAGCAAAGTGGTTAGGTGCCATGAATGAAGAAATGGATTCTCTTGAAAAGAATCAAACTTTAGGAGCTTGTCAAACCACCAAAAGATAAGAAAATTGTGGGCTACATGTGATATCCTGGATTTTCAGTCCTGTTTTCAGTTGAATAAATCAGGCCTTTCATCGACGCGCCTATAGTGCTATTCTCAGAGCCGATCACTCATGAGATAACTAGATTATCTGGGGAAGTCATTAAGAGATTTTAATGCAATAGACTTGAGAATTCGACCAGAAATCGACTGTTCGACCGTGTTAGTCTGCAAAAGTCATTACGACATTGTCAAAATCGATAAGAGATTAGGGATATGTCGATTCGACTGAGATGTGTGATCAAAGTGTGGGTGATTCCACCTGATTGCAAAATTCTCGTCGATTGGCACTAGACCGATTTTCTATCGTTTTTGGTACCCTCTGTCCGTAATTGAAACCTTGAGATTTTCACGACCATCGAGAGTTGCCAGTTGTGTTGAAGTGGTACATTGTGGCTTGAAGAAAATTGACCACGGGTCATTTGCACTAAAAATTTCTAAAAGCTACCCGGTAGCCTAGGTCACGCTAAAATCGCGTCGGATTGAAATTAACTGCAAATTTGAACCCGATTTCAGAAATTGAAAGTTCTGGCATGTCACAAGTCATTTTAGAAACGTCGAATCGGTCTCAGAAGATTTTTCTGCAAACTGAGACTTTTTAGGAAAAAGTCGAGGTAGGGTCATTTTTGTCCAGAAAATGTCGAGGACCCTTTTTGATTGTACATTTGGGATGCAAGTGGGATCAATTGGTGAGGAAAATACCAATTGGATTGGTGAGGTTTCGGTTGATTTTATAAAGGCCGTTTTGTGTTGAATTAAGACGGAAATGGTGTCCAATTGAAGGGACATCCATGAAATTCGTATGCCCCCCTTGCCTATGACTTTTGGACCATTTCCCTAGCTTGTTGACGAAGCTTGAAGGCTAAAGATTGCTGTGGAAGACAGCACACAAGTTGGACTTGGTTTTGGGGGACAAAGAGATAGAGAAGGAAGACTTTGGAGGCAAATGGGACCCCCCCCATCCTTGACTAGCTGCTTCTTCTTCTTCCTCTTTCCCCCTCCTTTCTCCATGGTTGAGCCATTAGAGAACTTAGAGAAACCAGAGAAAGGAAGCTAGCAACCCCCTCCACCGTCGCAAGCCCGTCGACCCCATTTTTCCTCCCGTTTTCTCCTCGTTCCAGTTTTTGCTCCAGCTGACCTTTCGCCAAAGATTCGAGTTAAAAGTTGCCTTCTCGTGCGAACCAGCTCACGCTCCACCCATCACCGTGACCAGCACATCCATACCGTATAAGGGCACTTCGTTGTTCGCCAGAATGACTCACCGGCTGTCCCATCCGCCAGCAAGAAGCCGCCGGTCGCCGGTCTACTGCCTGCTTGCACTGTTTCGCGTTTTTCTTCATTTTTCTCCCATTATGACCCTTTCTTCGGCCATCCTAACCACCAACAAGTCCCCTTGACCCCCGGGAGGCACCGGTTGCTGACCACCTGCTCGTTGGAGCTCCGATCGGTCCGTTTTCGTCATTGAAGCTGCTGGTCTCTTCTCTGCAGTTCAACCAAGAACAGAAGCAGAAACCAGCAAGGGTTTTTAGATCCGTGGCCCGTTTTCAACCCTTCCCAACCTTGGTTGGTGTCGCCGTTAGGAGGATTGTCACCGGCCTTGGCGTCGCCTTCGCCGGAACGCTAAACCAGTGAGTTTACTCACTAAACCTTACTTAGTAGGTTAATTATGCTTAAGGGTTGTTTAGATTAACTTAAGTATGGATTAGTGATAAACTAGGATGGTTATATTAGCCTTATAATGGATTAGTGTTAAGATAATTAGTGAGATTAGTACTGTTGATGATGGATTAGTCGAATCCAGTGGAATTCCTGCAATTTTGGTTTCTAGACCCTCGCCGTTTACCATTTTTGTAGATCGAAATGGGTTGCGAATATGAGGTTGATGTCTCTTGAGAAATGTTTTAGACATCCTCAGATACAACATATATTTTTCTCAAGATTTTTAGGGACTTAAAAGAAGGAGATATCAGCTCTGTCATTTTCAAACAGAACCTCAGTTTTTTGCTGGAATTGGTGACCTTTTAGGATTCTAGGGGTTTTTATCAACTTTTAGGATTCGAATTTCAAAATGGTTTCTTCAAAAAAGTTATTTTTCATATCTTCTAGTTTAATATAGTCAAATTTCAAATCAAATGGACATGTTTTGAACCTCGAACCAAATTGATTTCGGAAAACAGACTTTCGGGAAACATACCCAGTTTTGGTGTTGGATTGAGCGATTTACTGGGCTGAATATAGAAGGATCTGGGTTAAGATGTCTTCATGAAAAATGTTTTTTTATGTGTCTTTTACAACGCATGCAAATTTGAGAATTTTCTGAGTTCGTTCGAGTAGGTTTCTGGAATGAAATTGGAGATGCGCGAGTGTCCCGGTTTTTGCCAATTAGGACCGGTTATGGTTTTGTGGTTGATCTTGACATTGTGCTTGCTAAATAAGGTGTATTTAGTGATGTGGTGGACTGGTGGCATGCTGAGAACTTATGTGTGAGGTCATGAGATGAATTGCTCTATGTTGGTGGAATAGTTAAGAGAATCCGTCCCTAGCATGTGTTAATGAACGTTAATAGTTAAGAGAATCCGTCCCCAGCGTGTGTTTGTGGATATTAATAGTTAAGAGAATCCGTCCCCATCGTGTGTTTGTGGATGTTAATAGTTAAGAGAACCCGTTCCCAGCGTGTGTTGGTGGGCGTTAGTAATTATTATTCTTCCTCGGCATGTGTTGGTGGATTTTACTTTTTCCCGGCGTGTGTCGGTAGTTATTATTCCTTCCCGGCTCGTGTCGGTAGCTATTACTCTTTCCCGGTGTGTGTCGGTGGATTTTACCCTTTCCCGGTGTGTGTCAGTAGTTATTAGTCTTTCCCGGCGTGTGTCAGTAGTTATTAGTCTTCCCTGGCATGTGTTGGTTATTATTAGTCCCCGGCGTGTGTCGGATAAAATTGCTCATGTGGGTAGTAATAGTAAAGTAATTGGAATGCATGTTGAGTTGAATTGATGGACCGGCGTGTGTTGGAAATTCTTGCTTTGTTGTGTATTGGTCGTTCTTGCTCGTGTGAGTAGTGATTTAATTATAATTCTTGCTTTGGTGTGTATCGGTAGTTCTTGCTCGTGTGAGCAGTGATTAAATTGTGATTCTTGCTCGTGTGAGTAATGATTGGTTTGGACGTTCCAAATTGGTGTGTGAATTTGCTACATACACATGGTTGTGATGAGAACTGTGCTGACCTGCAGGAAGGAACTGAGGCCAAGGTTGTCACGCTCCGACCCTCGATCACGTGACCATCCTTCATCTTTGGTCGATTTTAAAATGCGATATCCCAGGACTATGTATCGCCGACCCTTTCATTTATTATTGCACATGCGGAAGCAGTTATAAATCCCCAGACAATAAAACAATGGGATAGAAAAGCAGGGCCATAATTTTCATACTGAAACTCACAACCAAATTTTTATACAACCACCCTCAAAGTATTTTACCATACTATTAACAAAGGTCTAATCTCACACTCAATCACCTATAAACAGGGTTCACAAAAGAGGGTGGGATCTCAGTTCTAATCCGGGTCGTATTCGAGATCATCATCGGGGTTCTCTTCTAGGTACTCCTCTTCAGGTTCTTTCTCCTCAGGTTCTTCATCAGAGTCCTGAAATGTTGTCCCACAACCGGGATGAGACTATGTCTCAGCAAGTTCTACCTCTACGACCCGATTAGTAAACTAATACACCTTAAGGCTGCCTATACACAACACGGATCAAGGGACTTACCTTAGTCTCAGATTCCACCTGCACATTAGCATAGATCAAATAGGCATCCAAGTAATCACATCACCGATCGAAGCATCGATCGAATCGACCTAGTCGATCACACACCAACAAGACCACTCATGGTCATTTCCATTCAATCAATCAATTCACAATATCATATCAAAACAATAACTATCGACCTAGTCGATTACCTATCAAACAGACCAACTCTAGGTCATTCCCAGACATCAATCACATGTACTCTCTTGGGCGTCTTTTTCGCCAACTGCCATACCATCACCGATCACGTGCATTCTTTAAGGCGCTGTTTTCACCAGTGATGTCCCAATCACCGAATGACGTATCATTTCTACGGCGCCGTTTCCGCCAAGGTGAGGTATGCAATGGACAGCACTTGTGCGTTCTTTAAGGTGCCGTTTTCGCCAGTGATACCCTCCATCACCAAACCACGTATGTCCATACTAAAGCAAGGGATAGACAGCACTCGTGCGTCCTTTAAGGCGTCGTTTTCGCCAGTGATATCCTTAATCACCGAACCACGTATGTCTATAAGTCACGTACATTCTTTCTCTCTGGCGCCGTTTTCGCCAACGTGACATATGTAATGGGCAGCAACATGCGTTCTTTAAGGCGCCGTTTTCACCAGTGATATCCTTAATCACCGAACCACGTTTGTCCACTTACATCGTACTTGATTGGTCTCAGCCAATAGAGTTCCCAGTTCACTCTACGACTCTCTCCACTATATAGTTCATCAAGGCATTGTAAATGCTAAATAGCCATACTCGGCCACCTACCAATCAGTCATTCAATTCCACTCAATTTCAATCAATTAAGGAATAATTCCTTAAATTGCACAATCAATTTAATTAAGCACAATGTAGAGTTCAAATAAATAAACGGACTGCACCATGACAATCAGCACGAAATTCCGGTCACCGGCCATCCCGGTTGAATTTTCGGAAAATAAATAATTAAATAATTAATTTCGAAAATTAAATAAATAAATACAAGAAATTCAATTTAGCACAATATAAAGCTCAATTAAATAAACGAACTGTGCCACGATCATCAGCATAAAATCCCGGTCACTGGCCATCCCAGTTGAATTTCCGGAGAAATAAATAATTAAATAATTGATTTCGAAAATTAATATTTAATTCCTAAAAATTCCACTTAGGCCCGAATTGCCTAATTAACACCCGATAAGGGTCGGGAAAAATCCCAAGAAGCATCCAATAAATACTATAGGCAATTCTCTATCTAAGTACACTAATTATTTCACTAATATGCAATGCAATTCACTACTAATCCCTAATCCATTCTAATCTAACCACCTAATTACACTTAACTAACACTAATCAACCTTTAAGTATAATTAGCAAACTAAGAAGGCATTAGTGAGCAAAACTCACTCAAAACGACGGCATCGACGTGAGGATCAACTTTCCTCAAGGCGGGCCGAGCATCCGGGCTCAGGAAGGCGGCCAAAACGGGCCAAAACCCCACTGTCATACCCATTTTCTGCCTTCTCTGTGCGCTGCTGGTTGAGGCGGTTCCGGCGTCGGTTGAGGCGGCCAAGGGCGATGGAGGGCAAGGCGGAGCTCCGGCGAGGCCAACGGTGGTTGGAGGTGGCCGGGCGACGGCCTGAGGTGGCCAAACGAGACCGAACCGAGGCGAAATAGGAGCTAGACGGCAGCTCGTTCGGACAAAGGGCAGACGGCGCACGGCGGTCGTGGCGTGCGAGGACGAACGGTGGCGAGGCGGCGTGCGGCGGCAGCTCCGGCGTGACCGCAGCTCCTTCAAGCGATGCCGTCCGCGCTTCGCTTCGCTGGTCGGTTCTATTTGAACCAAAAGGAGGAGAGGGGGCGGAGGCGCACGGATGGCAGCTCGACGGCGGGCTCGGGTGCGTGCGAGCAGCTCCGGCGGCTTGCGAGCGTACGACGACGGTGGCGAGGGGCGGCGATGACGGCTGCTGCTTCCTCTGGTCTTCGGTCTCCATGGAATCGAGAAGCCAAAGAAGAAGATGGGGGTTAGGTCAACGGAGGAGAGAGGGGAGGAAGAAGAAACCGTTTTCCCCTTTTCTTCTCTCTCACTCTCTCACTTTCTCTCTCTTAGGTCATCACAAACTTGGCCCACCATGACCTCATGTGATGTCATCTTCCACTCACTTTTCCTTGACAAAAATACCCCTTCTAGAAGCCTTTAGATAGGCCAAAATGTGGGCCACATGTGGCATACGAATTTTGCTAGGTTTTTCCTCCAATTGGACCTTAGTCCCACTTGAATTAATTCAAATTGACCCCCACTAATTCATTCAACACTTCATCAATCAAACTGGTATTTTTCCTTACCAATGTAGCCCACTTGCGTCCCAATTTTACAATAAGAACGGTCCTCTGCAAATTCCGATTAAAAAGGGTCTTATCTCAACTTTTTCCCAAAAAGTCTCGGTTGTCAAAAAAATCTTCTGAGAGTTAGTCGACGTTCCTAAAATAACCTGTGATATGACAGACTCTTCAATTTCTGAAATTGGACTTAGATTGGCGGTTAATTTCACTCGAACGCGTTTTGAGCCTAACCTAGGCTACCGAGTAGTTTTTAGAACTTTTTAGGACAAATGACTCGTGGTCGATTTTCTTCGAGCCACAATGAACCCACTCGACTCATTGGCGACTCTCGATTGTCGTGAAAATCTCGGGGATTCAAATACGGACACAGGGTACCAAAACAATAAGAAAATCAATCTAGTGCCGGTCGACGAGAGTTTTCCAATTTAGTGGTGTCACCCACGATTGGCCACACATCTCTGTCGAACCAGCATATCTGTGATTTCAAATCGATTTTATACTATGCCGCAATGATCTCTAAAGATGAGCACGGTTGAGAAGTCGATCCCTGGTCGAATTCTCAAGTCTATTTGCCTTAAGGTCCTTAATAGCTTACCCAGCTAGTCTAGTTCGTCTAGTTATCTCCTGAGTGGCCAACTCAGAGAAGAACACTGTAGTCACGTCGATGAAATGCCCAATTTATCTAATCGAAATCAGAACCCGAAAATCTGGATGTCACAAAGGTAGCCTCTGTGATTGTATGATTGTGCGATTAAGATGTTTGTGGCATCCGGGTTTTCGTCAGACCTCGAATAAGTAACAGCTTGTCATGGGTCGACGGGAGTATTGACAGACTGCGTCATTGACACCATTTGCGGACACTATTTCGTTATTGTCATCGTCGGTATAGCATTAGGCCATCGTTTCATCACCACCCGTCATTTTGAAACATCAACTTTCGGAGAGAAATTTCCCATGCACGGCCATGCACACGTCCGATATTAACCCCAAGTGGCCTCACCAATTGACCGAGCTGAAGGCCCGTAGCCTGCAACGGCCATGCGTACGTAAAAGTTTATGACGGAAATTGTTGAAGACCTCCCAACCGTTCCCCGTAAAGGACCGTGGACCAACCCAGCTTCATGCACGATTTTTCCTCCTTAGACGGCCATGCGAACGGCCTCACCAATGGCCATGTTCTTCGGCCATGTAGCACGTAAAGTTCCCTTCCCATTTACGGCGATTGAGGACCACCGATTTACATGGCCACGATTAAGCTGGCCTTAACTTCCCCATGCACTTGAAGAAGTCCCCATGCAGCTACGTCCACGCATCCAAGAACAGCCCATATACACTCCCCTTTGATGGTCAACAAAAGAAGGGGAATATTGACTAAGAGGCACCAAATGGCAGCCACGTCATCCCCAGCAAATGTATCCTTTGTTGCCACCGAATCCTCCTCAGTTGACTATGAGAGTCAACAAAACCAAGAAAGGAAGCCATGTCCTCTCTCTCTCCCTCTTCGGTGGCCAGCGGAGAGAGAGCCCAGCATGCATGCAAAAACCCCGTCCCTAATTACTGTCCATCCGTTGCTTCGAGCGCGACACGCCTGTCCACCGTGCCTCCTTCTCTTGCCGCCACCAAACCAACATTTATTGACCAAATTGGTCAATTACTGGAGGGGTAAAAGACAGCCACGTTCCCTCTACCTGTCCTTGCCTCCTTCTACCGCCAAAGCTTTCATTTGTTGACTGGTTTTTGTTAACAAAACCAGTGACGGATCATAGAAGCGAGAGAGAGAGAGAGAACAGCGAGCAGCGAGCGTGAGAGAGAGAAACCGAGAGAGAGGAATCGCGCGAGAGTGAGAGGGAAAGAAAGGGACCGCTCCTTTCGCCCGTGCACGCGCGCTGCCGATGCTGACGCCGCTTGCACTTGTTGTTGCCGAGCCATGTCTGTGACCGTGAGCTTCTCGATTTCTCGCTATCGACACAGTAGGACTTAAGGCAAGTGAAAGTCTACTAGCCTATGTAATGCAATGCCATTGTTGTCTGATGTAGTGCAGTTAGATTAGAAAGATTTGAGATTTGGATGTTGGTTGCTGAATTTTAGAATGATTGAAATAGATTGGGAGTAAGGAATTGAGGAAATGCTCAGGTTTTCTATGTGTGTTTCGATTCCTTTGAAATTCAATTGAAAACAGATTTTTGGTGACTACAAAACCTTGAAAATTTGATTGTAGATTGAGTTAGAAAAACCTCTCAATTTGTATGAGAAATTCTGTTTACCTCGGCACCGACCTCAAATATTTTAAGAAAATGTGCGGTGCTTACCATTGAAAATCGGGTTGAATTTCGTACTTACTATACGAGTTTTCAAATTTACTTATTGTTTTGGCAAATGATTTGTCGTAAGCCAAGTGTGTGGATACTTTTCTCGGGTTACCTTTGGTGGATTTTGAAAATGCTGAAGGGTGAGTTGTGATTATGAAATTTTGAAAGGGATCCAAAGGATTTCAAATGTCATTGTTTTGAAAACATTTCGGCATTGAAAATGATTTGGGTGCTATACCATGGCTGAGATGTTATTGCTGCCGTCGAACCCTCGGGTCGACGATGCCCCTAGAGTCGGGATGACCATAAGGATCGTAGGGGTCGATGCCTTTGGATGCCTAGGGTCCGCAGAGCCTCAGAGGTACCCTGGGAGTGTCGGGATGCCTGGTTGTATTATGATACATGCCCGGAGGGTAGGGGTAACCATTTACATGGTGAGCCCCAGAGATTCCTCGTGATGCCAGGTGGGGTGCGAGATGCCTGGAGGTGTGATGTAACACGCTCTGGATGCCCGGTGACTGAAAACCGGAAGCTTTCGCGACGCCAGGTTGGGTGCGAATGCCCGGAGGGACGCAAACACTGGTCCTCCGGGAGAAAAATCTTTTGAGTTTTAAAACTGATTATGCTGTTGAGTTGCGCCTAATTATGGGACAAAATTGTGTGGCACGGTATGGGACGTATCATAACAATTTGGTCTTATAATCGGGACCCCTATGATTGAAATGATGTGTTTTGGTTTTGAAACTGCTTTTGCTATTACTTTGAAAAACTCTATTGATTTGATGCGTACCGATTCTTCCAGTGATCTGTTTTGTCTATCTTGCATGAAATTTGATAATGATGGTTCAGCATAACATAGTTTAGTGGATCTTTCGCTGCTGGGTGGTTGTACTCACCCCCTTATGGGGATTAACATTTCAGACTAGACAAGATGCCTTTGCTACCCACACCTCCTGATACGTTCTATGGAGTCCCAATTGATCTACAGTGGGAGCGGTCGGAGTATCAGGACCTTGAGGTGCGAGGACTGACATTTGTACGGGTGCGAGTGATTATGATGTTCGACATCGGTCCTCCCAGTGGCCTTGTACTCCAGGAGTACGTCGCCATATTTGTCCGCTGGGATGGATGAACACTGGGGCCGCTGCCACCACCACTAGTAAACAAACCGAGTGGCTGGGTGTGACCGTGAGTTGGGGACAGCAGAGTAAGAAATTTTTGGATGCCGGCACTGAAGGATGTACTCTAGGCAAATGGTTGCTGAAGACGTCGGTTAACTTTTGAATTATTGCCGAGTATAGAAAACTACGGCCTTTTGGATGTACCAACAAACAATGTCCATCTAGTATATATGTGTAAATAAAAGTGTCCGGCTATTATCTATATATGTGTTTAGTGTGTGCATCATTTCTGTGTGTAGGGAAAGGGGAGTTGTTGGATACGTTCCTACCATATTTTTGCGTAAGGACCAATGGAAAATATATAAACCCTCAGACCTCATGGACTTATCGAAATCCTATGGTATCAGAGTAACAAACTTTCAGGTTAAATGAAAGGTAGTGATATGTGGCGACCCTAACGGATCGAGGGTCGTCGGGGGGTGCCGCGTATTACCCTCCTAATCGGGGTTTTGAGTGTAAACTTGTGGAGATTCATATCTCACCCCGTCGTGGGCTTCATTTTTCAGGACCGTAGGGTGGAAGGCCTGGAGCCGAGCTGAAGTGATATGAAGTGTAGGTCAGATAGGATAATTTTTTTTTAGAGTCAATCATCTGAAGTCTTATGACTGTAGACTTTTGTATTTGACTTGGTGTGTATTTAAAAGCATTTTTTGTTTGAAATTCTGATGTCCTACTTTTCTATCCCGAGATGGTTACTATCAGGGGATTTGTTGTTCGCTTTCGCATGTGCAATAAAATGAAAGGGTCGGCAACTCGTCCTGGGAAGGCGCAAAATTTTATTGACCATTGAGGGATGGGCACGCACTCGAGGATCGGGGCGTGACACTACAAATGGGTTTTCAAAAGAAATAAAGGTAGCCCTGGAGTTGAAGACATCAAGTCCAAAGCTTGTCTAGTTGCTAAGGGTTATATTCAGATTGAGGAAGTTGATTATAATAATGTGTTTTCACCTATCATTAAATACAACTTCATTTGAATTTTTCTTTCATTAGTTACTATGCATGATTTAGAGTTGAAACAACACGATGTGCAAATAGTTTTCTTACATAGTGAAGTTGAAGAGAAAATCTACATGGGTCAACTAGAGGGCTTTCAATTTGAAAGATCATGTTTGTCTATTAAAAAATCCATTTATGGCTTGAAGCAATGACCTAGACAATGCTATAAAAGGTTTAATTTATTTATGATGCAACTTGGGTAATGTAGGAGCAAATATGATAGTTGTGCATATCTATGCAAACTTCCAAGTGGTTCTTTCAGTTATATGTAATTATATTTTATTGACATGTTGATTGCAGCAAAAGATAAATCTGATATACATAATTTGAAGGCACGGTTGAACTCTAAATTTGATATGAAAGAGTTAGGTGCAACAAAGAAAATCCTAAACATGGAAATTCGACTATATAAAAAGAGAGGATAAAATTGTATCTCTCCCAAAAAAGTTACATTGAGAAGGTGTTAGATCGATTTAGCATAAAAGATGCCAAACCAGTAAATACTCCTTTTGCTATTCATTGCAGATTATTAGCTAGTTTATATCCAAAAACAAATGAGGATATTAAATATGTCACATGTTCCATACTCTAGTACAATTGGTAGTCTTATGTATGTAATGGTTTGTACTCAACATGTTGTTAGCATAGTAAGTAGATATGTAGCATGCCCAAGTAAAGTTTATTGGTAAGCTGGGAAGTAGATTTTGAAATATTTAAAGGTCACTTCTAATTTTGATTTAGAGTTTGGGAAAACTAGAAACACTCTTACAGGATACGTTAATTTTGATCATCCTGGTGACCTTAATAAAAGAAGGTTTTTAACTAGGTACATATTTGCTATTGGAGGTTGTGCATTTAGCTAGAAAGCTACTTTGCAGTATACGATTGCTTTGTCTACTACAGAGGCAGAGCATATGGTTATTATAGAGGTTGTTAAAGAGGCTATATAGTTAAAAGTTAAAAGGCTTATTTGAAGCTCAGTGTGGATTATAGTGCAACTGTTGTACATTGTGATAATCGGAGTGTTATACATCTTGTTGTAGATCATATGTATCATGAGAGGACAAAGCACGTTAATTTGTGGTATCATTTTATTCGAGACATTCTTGCTGATGGATATATCAAGATTTTGGAGATTGACACTAAAAACAATCTAGCATGTATGTTGATGAAGTCCTCGACCATTGCCAAATTCAAGTATTGTTTGGCTTTGGTTAATATCTGATGCAACTGAGTGTTATCCTAATGGGAAGAAAATATTGTTTATTGTCTATGTAGAATTCAAGACAAGGTGGAGATTTGTTGAGCGTCTTTAATTCTCTATGGGCTTGGACCAACCTTGGCTCTTAAAAGCAATATAAATATTGTGTTTCTCAAGTTGTTAGGTTAAGAAGTTCAGATAGAAAGAATCTTGAGTTTTTTAGCCACTTTTTGTAATCCTTGAATTTCAATAGTGAATTTTGCTTATTCTCTCCCTGTGGTTTTTTATGCGAGGCTCTCCACATAAATATGTGTGTTCCTTTGTTCTTGTTAGTCTTAATTTTGTTGTAGTTTCCGCATCAATCATAATAGTGTCCTATCCTATATTTGGTAGCTCTCCAGGACAAGATATAGTTGACTATAGTGGTATATAGCCCGGATTAAAAAAAAAATCCTAGGAGTGGGATATAATTAGAAAGGACTTCTTTATCCATTCCGTAATATAAAAGCTATTTTCTAGAAAACCCAACGCTCTCCTTTTCCTTTTTCCTTCATTCACACGTGCGACTCCACTCACAAAAGCTCTTCTCCATAGCTTTAGATTAAGGAATTCAAGCTCCATCTCCAGTGAGTTTGAGCTTCAATCCGTGAAATGTTCGTCATTCCAGCTTGTTTCTTCTATTTCCAACGGTGTTCTTTGAGTTCTAGAAGCTTAGCAATTATACAGGTCTTCCAGCATCTCTATTCTATCCTCGCGGGAGAAGTACACTATCAGTGCCATAAGTTGTGTACAACGCTCACTTTGGTACCAAAAGTTTCCGCCAGATCACTTAAGTGTCAAATCGGAGAAAAAACGATCACTTTGGTGCCACCGGTGATAATGATTACATGGCTTTTATATTTTTTTTTTAAAAAAGAAGTGGACGTGGCTTAAGATTGTCCATGGTGGATGGCATAAAACGACGCCGTTTTCCTTTCTTCATAAGAAATGACATCGTTTTATACCATTCCACATGGATTCACGTAAGAAACGACGCCGCATTGCTCTACAGCCAAAAAAGGTGTCGCTGAAGAGGGAGTAAAATAGGGTTCGTATACGATTCTTGCTTGACGTCAACCGTAGCTTGCTCACCCACCGTCATTCGTTCTCCTGCCGTCGCTCGGCCACCACTATAGTTGTGCCGTCGTTCACGGTCGTTCGCTAGCTGCATCCCCAACTCTTGCTCAATCAGGTTTGTCATGTTCTCTACGTGGGTCAAGTTAGGACGCAGAGGGCAAATTGAGGGCTTGGCTCAGGGGGAAAGTAGTGAGGAAAGTGGTGGGGATCTCATTTTTATGGGGACCAAATAGAAAAATGGAGGCTTCAGTCATTCATTCGCTTTCTATTGTGGGGACCGAATAGAAAAATAAGGTGCGGAGGGGAAAATGGGGGCTCGACTCGGAGGGAAATAGTGGTGGGACCTTACTTTGTTTAATTAATTGGACTGCTTCTGTGGGGGACCGAATGTGATTGAATTGAAAAATGAGTGGTGGGGACTTCACTTTGTTTATTCAATTCGGTTTCTTTTGTTTCTGTAAAGGCACCGAATTTGGGAGATTGGTCGCATTTGTTTCTTGACAACAAAACGACAAGGACCTGCATGTGAAGTTGCTAATTTTGTCATGTGGTCCTAGAAAGTAATGACTCTTTTTCTTTTCATTGGGTGCAACATTGACATGGACGCAAATCAGGTAGGCATCATTGTCTGCCATGGTGGAGAGTTTGTTATTAGCACCAAGGATTGGGAATATACTGGTGGAAATGAAGGTACTATTTATGTCAATGTTCGGAAGCCATCATATATTGATTTTCTGAGGGATTTTATGTATTTTTAACGATGCAAAGTGCAAAAACTACATTACTGTGTTCCTAGGAAGGAATTGAAGGATGGCTTGAGGTTTTTTAATGATGATAATGGTATTAAGGATATCATTTACTATTATCTTCTCGGCAAAGAAGCTAGGGTATACGTTGAGTATTATAGTGATGGTGAGGATGAGGGTGAGGATGAGGATGGGAATGAGCAAACCACCACTGAAAGAGGAGAAGTGAGGGATCCTATTCAAGCGAGTAATCAGGTCGGAGATGAGTTTAGGTTAGATGAAGGGCAAAATGAGAGGGAGAGAAGTCATATTGATAGAGATGAACAAACAGGGAGATGTCCTAAAATCTTGGGTGAAGGCTTGGGTGAAGATGTGGACGATGAAAACTTCATTGGATTAGAATGGGAAATTGCTATATCCAGTGAATCGGAACATGAATATTTGGCTTCAGTAAGTTTCCCAAGTGACGAAGATGATGATGAACTCGCACAGTCAAGACAAAAGCAAAGGGAATTTCTGAAAAAAAAAAAAAGTTGCAGCTTAGTAAAAAGACCCGAGATAGAAAATAGGGATGGAGCTCCAGCTGAAGGTAATAGAAGTGAAGATGAAGAAAGCTGTAACGATGAAGTTGCTAGTTCGGAGAATGAGCTTGACAATGATGATGAAGAACCTGTTCGTCGACGAAAAAGTAAGTACCCTTGCTATGATCAACTGTTGATAAACTTGTTTTCTCTGTAGGCATGAGATTTGACGATGCCAAACGATTCAAGGAAGCTATTGTGAAGAACTCCATTGGTGAATAGAGGAGCGTTCAATTCATTAGAAACACGAGGGATTTTGTGAGAGCAAAGTGCTCGCAACCGAATTGTCCATGGAAGCTCTATGGCGCACTGAGTAAGAAGGGGTCATTCTAGATTAGGTCCTTCAAAGAGGAGCATACTTGTCCAATTATCTTTAACAATAAAATGGTAACAAGTGTGTGGTTATCGAAGCATTTTTTCAATACTATCAAAGCAATACCCGAGATCAAGAGTCATCAATTTCAACAATTAGTGAAGGAGCAATTAGGGGTTAATGTGTCCAGGAATCAATGCAAGAGAGCTAAGATGAGGGTGATGAAAATATTGATGGGTGGGTATAAGGAAGAATATGCGCAGGTATGAGATTATGCTGGCGAATGCATGTTTTAAAACCCATCTAGTAGGGTATATGTAGAGGTTGTGGAGAGGCCACTCCCTGATCTTGGGCCTAGATTTGATAGATTTTATGTTTGTTTTGATGCATACAAACGAGACTTCTTGGCTAGTTGTAGAAGAGTTATAGGATTGGACGGATGCTTTCTAAAGGGTTTATGCAAGGGGGAGTTGTTGGCTGCTGTGGGGAGAGATGCCAATAATCAAATGTTTCCGATAGTTTGGGTGGTGGTGAAGATAGAGAACAATGATATTTGGTTATGGTCCCTCAAAAATTTAATGGCTGACCTTGAGATAACCAATGGGGAAGATGGACATTCATGAGCGACCAACAGAAGATAATTTCATTGTCAATTAATTCACTCCCTTTTAATATTAATCACTTCCATATTTTTCCTGACTTGCATTTATTGGTTTGAATTTTTGTAGGGACTTATTCTTGTCTTGGCTGAGTTGATGCCACATGCTAATCATAGAATGTGCGCAAGGCACATATATGCAAACTAGTCAAGGAACTTCAAAGGAGATAGGCTGCAGAAGCAGTTCTGGCATATAGCAAAGAGTACCAACATGGCTGATTTCATATTAGTCAAACAAGGATTGTTGCAGCTGACAAAGGAAGGTTTTGATGCACTCTTCCAGACAGAAGCTAAGCACTGGTGTCAGGCCTTCTTTAGCGAAGAGTTCAAATGCGATATCATTGATAATAACCTCAGTGAAGCTTTCAATGGTAGAATTTTAGAGGCCAAATGCAAACCAGTCATCAGCATGCTTGATGATATTCGAGTTATGGTTATGACTAGACTGCGGCAAAGAGATGAGGCTACGAAATGGACTAGAGACTGTTGTCCTAGAATTGTGAAGAGATTGGATGCAAACATTGCTACTAGTAGGTTCTGTCATCCAGTTTGGAATGGAGATAATGGATATAAGATTATTCAAAATCAGGATAAGTATGTTGTCAACCTGGATAGAAGAAAATGTTCATGCCGAGCTTGGAAACTGAATGGAATTCCCTGTGTCCATGCCATTTGTGCTATTCAAATGAAGCAAGAAAACCCAGATGATTACCTACATGATTGGTACAAAAAAAGTTAATACCTTGCTTCATACCAATTCATGATGCAGCCTATCAAAAGCAGCAAATTGAGGGCAAACAGAAAGCCCTGCTCTAAGGTAAGTATCATATTTGCCTTAACTTTACAGTTCATATTCGATGGAGTTTGATGGTTGACCATGTGTACTGGCTTCTCTTATACTTTTCCTCTGTCATGCACTTGTAATTTGAGAAGTTTTCTCCATTTGTTTCCACAATGAAAATGAGTAGATGTCTAATTATTCATTGTAGTTGGTCATAATCCTCATACAATACATTGTTGTAAGGCCCACTAAAGGGCCAGAAAAAGACCTTGTTGTAGGCTTAAGTGCAGGGATAGGGATTGGAACCGGCAGGACAACAACAACAACAATTGAGTCCACTGTTGAGCAAACGAGAAAAAAATATCCTGTAAGTTATACATCGATGTGTTTGTCTTTTATGAGCTGAAATTTAAATTTGTTATGTGTTTCTCAGGTGAGAAGACGAGCAACTGCACAAGTTGCAGAGGTTGCTCCCCCATTTGTTGCTGCTGAAAATGATGCACCACAGCGAACAAGAGGGGCTCTTGGAAAAAGATTAAGGCAATATGGTTATGGGATTTACACAGATTAACATACTGGAATGACTATTTTGAATGTAAGATTTGTAGGCCTCATGCATTTAATTTGTTGTGCTTCAATTCATTTGGTTGACAATATCGCTATGTTCTTGTAGCTTGGGAGAACTTCGGAGGTACTTCTCTCTCAAGGTGGGCCAACTCAAGAATCAAGGGCGCAGCCAAAGAAGAGTGCTCCAAAGAAGAAGACAGTGAGTATAGTTGCAAAACAGCCATCCAAAAAGAACCCGGCACCAGTTCCATCTCAACCAACGATTGGGAGCAATAGTGATGATATGGACCAACACATGACACGTGCTAGAACAAAAATAACCGCTGTCAAAAACAAGGAAAATGAGGTGACAGAAAGCCCAGTTAAAGAACCTGTACATCCAGTTCGAAAGGGTGCTTGGATTATGAATCAATTCAAAGCTCCAAGAGGAAAAGGAGATCGGGGTGTTGTCCATATTGACTAATGGGAGGGTGCTGGACATGGTATATTTTTATGTGGTGCTGGACATTGTCTTTTTTCATGTTTTCTTTTTTTAGGAGGGTGCTGGATATTATATCATTGATGGTAGTTGCTGCCTGCATATTGCCATTGTTTTTTTTTTTTTTTTTTTTTTGAAGATGGTTATGAACTTTCAGTGATTGATGAGTGAAGTTAGACATGTTTTTCTTTTGTAAACAATCAATTAATGTTAATGGCAATAGCTGTTTTTTGTTATTTTCTCTTGTGTTGGTTTCGGCTAGAATGCTAGCAAGACAATTATCGGTTATTCTGTATATTTTATTTTTGCTGTTGGTGCAATGTTCTTATGAGGTTGATATTATTTTTAGATATGTGCATATACTATTGCTAGTTGAAGTTGTGGATGTTAATGAATTTGTGGGGTTCTGGTTGTATGTGCTAGTGCAAGAACAAGATGCAACTTTGGGTGCTGGTGCATCTTGTTGCATCAACACTTGTACGGGCTGGTGCAAGAAAATGTACCAGCAACCCAACTGGTCCAAGAACAAGATGCAAGTCAAGTGACGTTTGAAACTATCATGTTCTTTTTTAAAAAACTTGTGCAACACAAGTGATCACTTTGTAATCGCGACTGGCACTTAAATGATCACTTTTATAAAAACTTGGCACTCAAGCGATCACTATTTACAACTTATGGCACTGAAATAGTCAATCATAAATTTGCCACCATCCCTTAATTTCGCTATGGTTTGCAATTGCAGCAAACCAGCAAACCAACAAACCATTACCAAATTTATGCAGCAAACCATTATATGTGAAGCAAAAACTAACCAAAACAAACATTGACAATACACAACTAAACAATAAAACTTTTAAGTGCTCACAACTAATGTATTCCAAAAGCACATTCCATTTTGCCATGGTTTACAGTTGCAGCAAACCAGCAAACTAGCAAACCATTACCAAATAAAAAATGCAGCAAACCATTATATTTGAAGCAAAAACTAACCAAAACAAACATTGACAATACACAACTAAACAATAAAACTTGTAAGTGCTCACAACTAATGCATTCCAACTCCAACCTTATATTTCTACCATAGATTACAAGAAAACCTTATGCTTCATACAAAAATTGCAGCAAAGCAAAAAGACATTTTACTTCCATTTCCACGTCTTCGACTATGGTAGATATACAAAATTCTTCTCATTACTCCACTTCACATTTGAATAAACTACACAAGAGAATAACAACACAATCAATGCTCGATAAAAGTTTCTTTCAATTTTCAGCCTTGAAACCTCCCTCTTCAAATGGTCGACCAAAGATGTTAAACCCTTCATTTGAGCTTGCATTAAGTCGACATCCTCCAACTCATCCATTAATGTAGCTGGAGGTTGATGTCGGCCTTCAAGTAACTCCAAGATCACTTTTGTCGCTCGATCAGAGAATTTCCTATCAACCCATTTGAAATATTTGCACTTCGAGCCTTCTCTATATCTGCCGCACCCATGAAATCTTCTCCCGAGATTCAACCGAGTCCAAGACATTCTTCTCGGACTCGGTAACCCATAATAACAGTAACACTCACCATCTAATCCATTTTTTTTTATAGGAATGTGAGTTGCTGCTAAAGCTTCTGCTATCCATTTGCAAGAGCGAGCTGATAACTTTGGGAGAAAATCGAAGTATGCACTCGAATTGGTCAAATTGGGGATTCAGGGATTTCAACTTCCGGTTTTGGTCGAATTTGGGGATTTAGGGATTCTTATTTGGGGGAAAAGATGCTAAACAGCGTCATTTTGTTGTTTGTATGCTGATTGTGCTCTCCGGCGATCCACGTCGGCTTCAAAAATTAATAAAAAATTGCAACATCGAATTTCCGGCCAACCAAATCGGCGTTGTCACTGAAATGATCATTTTCAAATTTTTTGGCACTTAAGTGATCCGACAGAAACTTTTGGTACCAAAGTGAGCGCCGTACACAACTTATGGCACTGATAGTGTACTTTCCCCTATCCTTGCTGAACTTTGCTCTTCATTTTCCAGAATTACAACCTTCTTGTCATGATTTATTTCCTTCACCATTTAAGCTCAAGCTTTCCAAGGAAAACCTTTCTATTGCTAGATTTTCTGTTAGCCTAACTAGGAGGAAATCAATTTCTCAAGCCGACGACCACACTTCCAAGGCCGAAGGTTCTGAGTGATTAAAGTCACGTGCAAAACTCATCATCGGCATTGGATTCCAATGTTGGGAGGATTACCAAAAAAGTCCTAAACCTATTGCAATTGTGTCAATTCAGTCCATCCGGCCAAAATTGACCAACCGGATGTTGACGTGGACACCAGGTGTTCGGTGAACGCTGACGTGGCAATTTTTAGTATTTTTTAAATATTTTTTCCAAATTTTTTAATATGTTTTTGAATTTTTGAATTCTTTTTTTTCCCCTTTTTCTTCTTCCTCTATCCAGCCGACGCCGGCCAGAGGTTAGGGATGGCAAGGCTCGCCCCTGCCGGCCACTAGCGAAGGCGAGCCTCGACTAGTGACGGCGAGGCCGCCGTCACCACATCCGGCGAGGCTCGGCCTTGCCCAGCCATGGTGAGGTTGAGCCTCGCCGTCCCCGAGCGAGGAGCCTCGCCGGTGGCGGCAAGGCTGCCATTGCCGATTTAGCGAGGTCGAGCCTTGCCTTGGCCGGGCGAGGCCCCGCCCGATCTGGGGAGGCTCGGCCCGCCTAGCCTTGGCGAGGGCCGAGCTCGCCGGCACCAAGGCAAGATCACCTTGTACGCCCAACCCTCCATGCTCGACGTCACCTCCCGCATCAGCTGGCCATCGTCATTCCGGGCAAGGGCGACGACTTCTTGCCCCCGTCGCCCAAATCGAGGCCCTAGAGGGAGGTGAAGTCAAGGGGGAGGGGCAGCCGGAGAAGCCTTTGATCGAGGTGCGATGGTGGGAGGAGGCGATGGGGAGGCGGCGTGGGCGTCCCAGTCACAATCGTGGCGGAGGGCGAGGTTGTCGGTGGAGCGGCGGGTCGAGGTTGGGGGCGCGTCGCGGTTGTCGCGGATCCGGGAGCAAAGGTGGTTGCGGGAGAGGACGTTGGCGGAGTGGACGTGGCGGTCGCCGACGCGGCGAGCTCGGCCCTCGCCAAGACTAGGCGGGCGATCCTCGCTAGATCCGGCAGGGCTGATCCTCGCTAGATCCGGCAAGGCTGAGCCCAGCCAAGGCGAGGGTCTACCTCGCTAGATCGGCGCGGCGACGGCAGCCTTAGGCCCGGCCACCGGCGAGGCTCGACCTCGCCATTGTTGGGCGAGTTCGAGCCTCGCCGAATGTGGCGACAGCGGCCTCACCGTCGCTAAGTGAGGCTCACCTTCGCCAGTAGCCGGCTGGGGCGAGCCTTGCCGTGGTTGGGTCAGCGTTCACCAGACGGCCGGTGTCCACATCAGCGTCTGGCCGGCCAATTTTGGCTGGATGTACTGAATTGACACAATTGTAAAAGGTTTAAGACTAAATTGGTAAAAAAAAAAAAAAAAAAAAAAAAGTTTAAGACTAAATTGGCACAATTGCAATAAGTTTAAGACTTTTTTGGTAATTCTCCCAACAAAGAGAGACTGATGTGTATGGACAATAGAGGAATGAAACTGATAACAACTTCAAAAGTAGTTACATGATTATCTTAGAAAAGCAGTTTGAAGAAAAGTTTCCTAATTTTGAGCATGAAGACATTGGAAGTAGGGGTGAGCATCGGTCCAGGGTCAACCCTGGATCGGCCCAACCCTGCCGGTCTTAGTCCGGTTCTCAAGGAGATTGGGTTGGTCCTTGGTTCTAGAATTCTTGAACCGGCACTATGCGGGTCGGTTCTCAGTCCTAAGAGTTTTGGGTCGGTTCAATCTGAACCAACCCTATATATATATATATATAATATATATATATATATATATATTTATATATTTATATATATATTTATATTTTATAATATAATATAAAATATTATTTATAATTTTTTATATAGAGAAAATCTTAAAATAAATAGCGTCAACAACATTAAATAGTTATTTAGTGAGGAGTTCAAGTAATTTTACATTATTCTTTAATAACTTAGATTTTTAATGTTTTTTATAGTGTCAATAGTCAGAATTTACGAAAAAGGAAAATGTTTTTGTGAGGAGTCCTCACGGCGTCCAAAGGGGCATAAACAGTTTCTTATGGCATCCTTCTCTAGTATTCATTCTCTTATGTTTTATTTGTCCTCTTAGTATTCAATTTGCCAAAATCGAAAGAAACAACTTCTCCGCTCGCCACTCGACACTCGCCTCGCTCGCTTTGGGTCATTCGTGCCGCTCGTCGCTTGATGCTCGCTTAGCTTGTTGCCCCCCGCTCGACATTCGATGCTCAATCTAATCGACGTTCACCCCACTTGATCCTCACTACTTGCCTTTCTTAACTGACCTTGTTCATCATCGAATCCATTAGGTCGATAAGGTCATTGGTTGCCCTTTCCAGGAATACAAAAATGAAATAAAAAATTATTGGTTGGTCCTGGGTTGATCTAGAAACCTAATCGAACCCATTGGGTTAGTCCGGTCCTCAATCATTTTTTTAAGAAGTACAAAAAATGAAATAAAAAATTACCAGTTGGTCCTGGGTTGACCCGAAACCGAACCGAATCCATTGGATCGGTCCGGTCTTCAATCCCAAGCTCAATAGGGTCGGTCCTCGGTCCCAAAAATTGAGGACCAACACTATGCGGGTTGGTCTTAGGGTTAGAGGGTGGACCGGCCCAATCCGGACCATGCTCACCCCTAATTGAAAATGCCAAAAGTTTCGTATTTCACTCACTCTAATGCAAATAATTATTGTCAGATCATTTAAGTGCTATTTGGGGGCGGGGGCCGGGGGGGAAGGATCACTCAAGTGACAACTTCGATTAGGGATACCGGAAATCTGATGTGTCAATCTTTTTCAATTTTTCCAACCAACATGACTTTACTAGTGTGCCCTGTCAGCACTAGTAGCTCTAAATGACGTCATCTACATTTTTGCCCCAATCATAAACCCTAATTTGTCCAAACCAGGGTTGTTGTCCATGTTTGACATCATTTTTTTTTTCTTCTTTTTGAATTTGCAGACAATCAAAGAAGAAGAAAAGGTAGATAATGATGAGGTGCTCATGAAGATTAGGACGGTGATGAAGGCTGTCGCCTCAGTCGAAGTCATACTTGGGCTCATCGACCTCCCAAATCTGGGCTCATATCCCAATCCCCATCGATTCTCCACTCTACAGCGATGAAGAGTTCCATCTCCAGATCAGAAGGAAAACGCTGCTGCTCAAATCCGTACAGAGGTTGAAGGGCTCACCAGAGAAGCAATCCAACTTCAAAATATCGCATGATGTGTATATATAGACACGCACACACATACGAACTTGTTTCTAAGCAAAGACAAAAAACGTTCATGGACATTTGTTATGCTAATGAATGACAAAATACGGCGGGCATTTGGTCTCGTCACTCTTCTAGAAATACACGAAATTTTAATGAATTTATATTAAAATATATAAATTATGAAAATCCAGAAAAGAGAACCACGAAGAGATGTTCCCAAACAGGGGGACTGAGAATGGACCCGAAAAGAAAAGAAACAGAAATAAAAAAAATTAATGGAGATTCCAAGCACAATAAGCAGCAGCATTGCAGGTTGACAAAAACCCAGAAGAGATGAACTAATAATCTAATTTACATTTTAATTCTCTTCACCTCTTCTTCACAGAAAGCTCAACACGGTAACCATGTGTACTCAGCGGCAACCTCAACACGGACTCTACGGGCAAGATGTTCTCGCTCGAGTCCTGCAAGAAGTTTGCTCTCCACACAAGTCGCAAATGACTTGATCTGCACTAAGTTTGCTCTCCACACAAGTTGCAAATGACTTGATCTGCACTACCATATAACAAATTTTTCGCAGGTGCACTGTCCGTGTGTATTAATCTGAAAACATGCACGCCAGATGCAAATCAAGACTAGCCTGAGGCGACTAGTGAAGAAAAAAAGGAAGAAAAGCTCAAACAACGACGTTATGAAAGAAACCTAAATTAGGAGGAACTCCAGCAACCAGAAAACTTCAAGCGATAAACCCATGGCAACCCGCCAATGTAAGAAAGCATTGGGGCATGATACAACTAGTTACATCTAGCAGTTAGCAATATACAATCATCTAGAATCAACTCGTACAACTTGCAGGTGAATGCACTTTACAGGAGCGACACCAACTTTGCTGCTCTACCTAAAAAAGAATTGACTTCATGCTTATATGTATATGATATGCGTATCCCCTACGTATATACATATACATATATCTCAATGGTCAGACGAACTGCTAACCTAACAAAACTGTGCCAAGGCTCCAAAGAATGTCCATAGAGAAATCTCAAGTGGGCGACTCTGATAAAAGTAGAGTGTGCCACCAGCCGCATGCAACCTTTCTTGGTAAACCACCTTCCATGTTGACTTGTGAGGGAATATTACGATCGATCACATCACCCAATCCGAGCTGATTGGTTCATGTAGTCCATGGCCAAAGT
Source organism: Eucalyptus tenuipes (assembly GCA_014182365.1). Classification (NCBI taxonomy): domain Eukaryota; kingdom Viridiplantae; phylum Streptophyta; class Magnoliopsida; order Myrtales; family Myrtaceae; genus Eucalyptus; species Eucalyptus tenuipes. The sequence goes on along the minus strand of CM024546.1, from coordinate 13,829,248 downwards.
AATGGAAATCGGCACATTAGACTGGGAGATGAAGAAAACTGCTACAATTAAAAAATTCAACGGTATAGCTATGAGGTTACCTGACCATATTTGTTCCATCCCCAGCAAAACACTTTTCCATCCTCTTCAAGAACAAAAACAAAGATAAGTCATAATGCATGCTATGGCCAAAAGAGAATTATATAAATGCATAAATTAAATAGGCAAGTATTTAGCTAGAGGCAAAGATAAACATAGTGAATACAGTCTTGGTAACAAAGGATGCTGAATTAAGAGATGGGCACAAAAAGTCAGACATAACAGGGAAGAAAAACCTTTCTTAACATATAAAATTTCAAACAGGCCTGATGGCCTTCACCATTTGCCCAGGTCACACCCTTAGTTTTGAGCCACTGCTTAGTACTCAATAATGGTTGAAAACAGACCAAAATGGCCAGTTAAACCCATTCGACTTGATACAAGAGCCTAGTCCAGACCAGATCATTTTATATATACCAGCTGAAGGTTGAACCAATTAACAACTGTGCTGATCCCACATTAGACCAGATCTGATTTTAGAAAAAAAATTAAATGATTGTGTCTGCGAGCCAGGGGAAGCAAACACCTAACCTTTAAGATGGGAAGATGCACAGCCACTCAAGCTGTGTCCACTATTGAGAAGTTATGGGCAACTAATTAATTTTCCAATGTACTCACTTTCCTACTCTGGAAAAATGGCACACGGAGAACTCAAACACTGGAACTCTAGTTTGAAAACACGGGGCTTTACCATCTCAGCTAAAGGCATGCCTGTTCAACCGGTTCAGAATTACCATGTACAACTGATTCATCTGGTTTGGTCTTCAGTATGGTTTTCAAACATTGGCACTTAAGTTGAGACACTAACGTTACAAGAAATTCCACAATACTTTCTATATTCATGTTTTTTTGTCATCTAAGGGCGGCACCAAAGCGTCTTGGTTAACAGTCAGTGAGCAAGAGATGGTATCTGGAGTTGAAACCCCACCAGAGGAGTCCAATTATGCAGTCTCACCTTGAAGCAATCCATACAGGACAAAAGGAACCAAAGATCTAATTGTGGATCATTAACAGGAGTGACCAAATACTTCCTACTTCCTTTGTTTGATGAGAACTCAAGGTAGAAAAAACTAAGGGTCTCTCCAAGAGCAAAGATAACATTCAATATTTGTGACATTCACTCACTATTGAGTTCGTGAAATTCTTCACCTAAATTTATTCAAATTTCATCTGAAAGATTACCAATTTGTTTATTCATTAAAAAAGAAGAAGAAGAAGAAGAAGAAGAAGAAGAAGACAAAAAGTCACTAGTCAATTGACCTGTAATTAATGCAGTATGACGAGCTCCACAAGATACAGCTTTTGCATTGATATTTTCCAAACTCGGAGCATCCAAGAGCCTGGGGAGAGTCTGATTTAGAAATACAGGAGACAATTAAGATCATATTTAAATATGTCCACTAGTTGAAGAACAATATAAAACTTGGATTGGGGCTTTAGTCAGCTAAAAAGGAAGGTTCCCAAAACACCACGTCAAAATGCCCAGTGGAATGAAAATATCATTGTGCTTAAATGATAGCTCCTTGGAACTCGACTAATCAGTAAGTTAAAGAAACTAATTATATCCCTATATAGAAAAACATTCATTTAACTGATTCTAGCGTACCTCAGCTTGATCTACCCCAGTTCCCAATTGCCCAAACTGATTCCCACCAAATGCATAGACATCACCATCAGCAGAAACACATACGGTATGCCAAAGCCCCGCAGATACTCCGACTATTCTGATGCCCAACAGAGAAGTTACGCATGTTGGGCTCAATTCATCATCCGTACTCCCTTGCCCACACTAAACCAAATAACATAAAAAAGAAACCAACATTAATCCTCTAAGAGACTAAGTGAAAAAGTCTCAGCCAACTTATTTACATCAGACTAAACAGAGCTTTATATTCAAGAAGAATAGAATAAGTATTCCCTTTTATAGTGGTCCTCATCTTGAACATATAGTGTGCTTTTTTCTCCACCATTTTCTACTTTACCTGCATGTTGAGCCCAGACACAGTTAATACTATAGAAAATGATGGCTACTTTCACCAACGTAGCTGGAAGTGTTACGCATGCCACTATAGCAATGAGATCTGTATAAGTAGCAATGGAATATTGGACTCTGAATAAGACCAAATAGTCAGAAACACCAGAGCTTTTTAGAACTTGGTAAATTCATTCAAGCATTGCACATGCGAATATGTATTTGTGTCAAACAGAGGTTTTTCAAAAGCAGAAAATCTATCCTCTTTATACAAAATAGAATTGCTGAAAGTGAGAGAACAAGGCATAAAGCACTAGTTCATAATGACGACTTTTACGAAAGACGATATAAGGCATCTTATACCATCATCTTTTTCAATAGTAATTAGCATTCATGTTTTATTGAAAAGAATGCCATTTAGCTACACTTCGTGGTAAAGAAGGGTCAAACACATCATTCCCGAAAACAGAGCAACATGGGAAATTCTTTTAAAATGATGTCCATGCATAGCCTGCCATAAAAGATCTACATACAATTCAAACAGCTGAAGTTTATTCTCAGGTTCATAGTGAAGAATGCCATTACATGACATGGACCTGGACCAACCACAAATTATAAACTATAATGGACGTGGTTAGGTTAAAAGCATCATACAATTCAAACAGCTAAAGCTTATTCTCAGGTTCATAGTGAAGAATGCCATTACATGACATGGATGTAGACCAACCACAAATTATAAACTATTTAAGAAGGAGGAGGTGACGGTTAGGTTAAAAGCATCATTGCCGCGAGAGAGAGAGAGAGAGAGTATCAATTTTTCCATTATCGACAATTCACCTGTCCGTAGAGTCCCCAACCAAATGTAAGCAGCGCGCCAGCATCTGTTGAAGGCAATAAACAATATCCATGTCAATGTTGTGTAATTATGCTTACCGACAGGAGATCATTGCCACACATAACTTATGACTCACTTACACGGCCAATACATAAGACGAGGGCCAACAATGATCTAGATGGCAGATGCTAAATGTAGCAACAGCAGATTAACTATCAATCACGTAAAAAATTTCAATATCAAAGCTGCCTCGGTCACAACTAAAAGAGTTTCTCCTACGCAATTGGCCATAGATTTACATCATAAACTCACTGCCAGACCAAGTCAACTAGAATATTGCCAACTCCAGAAGAAAATTATTTTTGTAGGTTTGTAGAATGTGTCAACCACCTTTGGTTTTGATGTTCTCTAAATACTTGGACTTAAGTCCCATGGCTTCAAGATGACCTCAGTCTAATAACCCCGACATGATCACTCTCTACAAAAAATATCTGCTAAAGGAACCAATGCTTCCTCGGTTTTTCAAAAACCTATTGAGCACGCACCTGTTATTGCTGCACTATGTCGTCCACCACAAGCAATTTGCTTCACATAGCTCCCAGGAACTCTAAAGTTCTGCCCTTCAGAACTCATGTTTCCTCTAGAAAAGCCCATAGATCTGTCTTTTACATATGAAGACTCAATACAAGGCACAGGATGTGGAGAGGACACCATTCGTATCCGAGATCCCAAACCAAGCTGTCCCTCACCTCCATATCCCCAACCCCACACCTGACCTACATCTGGAATTTTCAGAACTAGGATTATGAGCATGGCAGTATATATGATGAAATTTCAAGATCAAATACTATTTCAATTAAGAGAAAAGTACGACCAAGATGTCATCATGGGAGACTAATAATTCCACTTCTGCACAATTACCTGACAATGCAAGAGTATGGCGCCCACCTGCAGCAACAAGGGCAATCCTCACTCCTGGACTCAAGGACACTAAACATGGGAATGCCGACAAAGTCTCATCAGCAGATGATGAGCTTTCAGCTGCTTGCTTAGCTGTTGCTATTCTCCTTCGCTTTGTACTCTCTTCTCCAGCACTTTTACTGTCTACCCCAGATAAGCTTCCCCCACTTGACTTCAAGCCTTGAGATTGCGGGCTCACTAAAAAGGCGTCGAACCACAAATTAGTCTATAACAATCCATAAAACAATTTGATTTTGCTGATAAAGAAATCACTAAAAATCACCTTGCTCGGTCAAGAAAGAAGTTTGCCTCTCTAGAGCTTCCTTTTCCAGGTTCCCCCCAATTGTTGGGTCACCAAAAACCTTCCCAGAAGGAACACATTCTTTCCACCCCCATGTATAAACTTCTCCATTATCTGCGCTTACCAGCTTAAGATGTTAATGAGCTGAATCATGCCGTAAGAAACACCGAGAAACAGGGCAATCAGAAAAGCAAGTATTTGGAAAATACTCATATACCAAAACTCCTGGTGGCTTACCTAATGTTTTTAAAAATCTCTGTTATGTACTAGACTAACAATAAGGGAAAAAAAGTTAATACCTGTAACGGCAATGCAGTGGGCCCAACCAGCTGCGGCGTTTACTACAGTGGCATCAGTAGGCAGTGGAAAAGGCTCTGGTGTTTCCTTCTCAAATACAATAGCAGAAATGCAGTCTTAGATAATCAGGAAATCAAAGATTAAAGTTAATGGACTAGAGCATCATGCATTCGCTTTAAATACCCCATGCTTCCCAGATGTCACATAGCTCTGACCAAGATCATCTGTGGATCCCCATGTTATAAGCTTCCCCGAATCTGTTTAAATGACAAATGTGAGAAAGAACCGGCACAACTTACTCGGAAAAAATCCAAAATTCGAGCCGAAACACCCTTTGTGAAAATGTACAGAACATGGTCCAAAATCTCATCAACTAAAATTCAAGAATAGGATCGCCCGGAATTAGGGGCGTTGACCATACTAAGTAAGAGTAAGGCCTGCTAGGTCGAAATAGCCGATTTCCATCGTGATTTCAAATCATAAAAGTAGAGGCGGACAAGGAGAATTGATTCCAATTCACGTGACTAACTTCTGTAAAAAGAGATCAGAAGTTGACGAACCAAAAGCAGACGGAGAAGATAGTGAAGTTGAAAAAGCTCTCCATCAACAGTTCCAAACTAATATTCAATGGAAGAGTCACGCGCAAAGTTAAAAAATCGTCACTTTCTCAGAAATGTGGCTCCTGAAAGGGGAAAAACTCCTAAAAAAAAAAAGAAAAAGAAAAACAGCTATTGCAGCTTCCTCCACATATCCATCAATCAAATTCCAATAAAAGCAAATGGCAAGAAGAAAAGAGAGAAAACATTCGTCTTCCTACACCTCCCATGTATTTTTTATTACCATTGCGAGGAAGCTGTGAGCCTCACACACCAGAGAGAGAGAGAGAGAGGGGAACCTGAAATGGCCATGGCGAATCCACAGCCGCCCCCGCAGACGTCCCTCCAGGCGGCGGCGGCGGCGCTTGTCCTCACCGGCACTGGCGAGAGGAGGGGTGCCCTCTGCGGCAGAGCGCCGGGCAGGTAGCCCCACATGTGGACCGCCCTCTCCTGGGTCTCCTCCATTTTCACGGTCCCGTCTCCGTCGCCCGTCCCCTCGCCATTCATCTCTGTTCGCCCTCCGCTCCCCGGCGAGTCCACGAGAAGAAGGGACAGAGCACGAAAACGACGAAAAACACTCAGCACGCACAGCCTTAGAGAGCGAGAGAGAGAGAGAGAGAGTCGAAGTGGCGTTGGGTGGTGAAGAAGTGTCTCGTTCGCGTTTTCTCGTGAGCGCGAGAGGGTGCCCTAAAATCGGAATCCGTTCCTCTTTCCTTTCAATCGCGGGTTGGGTTTTTGCACGCCCCGAATGGGGTGGGGCCCGCACCCCCGCCGGGGGGGGCGTATCATTTTCAGGAATATGGGGGACGCCACGTCGGATGCTCGCGTGGTCACGAGGACACGTGGCGCCGTCCTGGCCGGTAGATCCCTCGGCCATTCTCCGCCACGAGTTCCCCAGAAGTTTCTGGAAGCGCACACCGTCCGCTTCCCCCTGTTTTCGGTTATCGCCCTTTATTTTTCTCCTCCCCCACCCCACCGCCGCCCGAAAGCGGAGAACGTTCCCACCCGCGCGTTGGAGAAGCCACGCGCCTTTGGTGGCGTGGCCCGATTGTCGCCGCGACGCGTGTCGCATCGCGCCCTTGGTTCTCCCAATCATAGTGTCCCGCCACGTGTCCGAAGCAGCGCCCGTGGGCCATCCTTCCTTCCTTTTTTATTTTTTATTTATTTTTTGTTGGAGGAGCACTCGGGAAACGTCATCGGTGGGACCCTGCAAATTCCCCAGCCTCCTTTCTGGTATTGTGCGCTTCTGGAATGCACGCTGTTGGTGCGTGAACTTCCAACGCCGTTCGGTTCGAGCCCTTGGAATTTATTAACTCCCCAGTCCCCACTGTTTATGCTCCTCTTCCAATTGGGAATTTCTCCCCAGCACTCGGACCTACGGGATTATATCAGTTCACATGCGTTCATCTTGTGGATCTCACGTGTACTTCATAGGCGGGTCCCACAATACCAACGGTTTTTTGGGCAGTCAGCCCGCTATAGGTTTTTTCCCAACCAATTAAAGTAATTGTTGTGACCTAAAAAAACTTCGATTACTTTTTTCTTAGGGGAAATTTCATGATATTATTTTTTAGAAAAATAATTAGCTTTTTTTTAATTTTGTGATATGTGATCGGAAACATTTTTTGATGTTTCAATCTCCTTTGGAAAATAATTTAAATCTTATGGCTTTATCTCAGGCTTACAAAACATTTGGATTTTTAAATATTTTTTTAATTATATTTTTTCTTTTCTTTCTTTTCTTTTAACTTCTTCTTCCACTAGTCGCTAGCTATCATTGAGGCCCTGCGCCCAGAAGAGGAATATGGAAAAAAATAAAAGAAAGAAAAGAAAAGAAAAAATAAAATATAAAAAATCCAAGATGAGCAACTTTCAGAAGGTGCTTTCACTTCTTTAGATTTATGAATTTACTTTCCTAAATTTATGCATAAATGTTTTCATTGACTAGAAAGTATTTTTCAAGAATTAGTTTTCGGACTGTCACATGTTTAGTTCGTAAAAAATGACTAATCAACTAAAAATATTTTCACCAAAACAGACGTACCCTTAAAGTAATAATTTACAGGAGTGAAAATGTTATATATATGAGATTAGGTTAGTTTTAGTTTACATTTATTGTAATTAAACCTAATTGCCTTCTCACCCTATATATATATAAGGGAGGGCTTATATTCCATTTGGTATTGGGAACATACTAAAATTTGCTCTCATTTATTATAAACCGCATATCTCAACTTGATATCAAAGCCATTGTTACTTGAGGAGTGGCCATCTAGTCTGCTATATGGTGGCCGCTGTGATGCTAGTCACACCGGCCATGTTACTCATTGTTTTCCGCCAAGATTGAAATATTTAGTTGCTATTGAACATATTTCCGCTACTCATTTTAAAAACCCGACACCACCGTTAGACTCACCACCCTTGAACAAACCAAATTGTGAACTTTAATCGCCGACGGATGCCACCACGCGCTATTGCATCTCAGACCTGGGGAGCCCGCCACTATTTAGTAGTGATTTGGCCATCTTTTGCCACATATTTCAAAAACCAACGCCAACCCACAACTCACCGCCTTCTACCAAGGCAGCTCATGAAATTTCATATCCAATCGCCACCGAATGCATCTCCACCAAGACATCTACACGCATCAATTGTCTTGCGCGATGTTGACGTCATCCTCTACGTCAGTGCCACGTCATCTCTAACCGTTGACTATTGACTAGCCATTGGTTGGTTTAGGTCAGATCGGCCAGACTGATTCCATTGCATTTCTGACCGGTGCGATCGTTTTCAGACCTGTTTTTGGTGTTCTTGCCCAATTCGTAAGGTATTATAACATCCTATATTCGTTTTTGGCCTTGTTTTGTCCATATCTGCTCTTTACGTATTGTATTTTGCTGGTTTATACTAGCAAAGTGCTTATCATGGATAAATTGGACGTCTCAATGCCCATTCAGACTATTTGAATGGTTTCAATTATATTTTTATGGGCTCATGAAATATCTAACTTCTTGAAAGGATGTTAGTTTTGACATTATATCACTGGAGATATTTGTACACCTACTAAAATTACTGAAGAAACAAAGGCTAAGTTTGTGGATTGTTTGGAAGAATAGGATAGCAAAAATCATCAAATTCTCACATGCTCGATCCCATCTATCTAACTCCAATTTGGCCTTTTTAATATGACAAAGGAAGCTTGGGGTCTTGTTGCCAATCGTTATTCTAGTTCAGATATCGCCCGTTAGAATCAGCTATTAAGGAATTTATGTCACATGCGTCAAGAGCTAGGTTAGCTGTTAGGGATTAGTTAAGTTTGTCTGTACTACACTTGGAGGGGGCTAGTGATGCTTGCAAATTTTATGAATATATGATTGTATGTGTCATGTAATTTTTATGGCCCTAAATGATGAGTTTGAACTTGTGAGAGCCTCCCCTCTACATAGAAATGCCTTTCCTCATATTGAGATGGTTGTGTCATAATTGAGATATGTTCTTTAGAAGTCAAAAACTTGTCATAAAAGTGCAATTGAGTTCTAAAACTTACAAAAAGTGTAATTAAATCCTAACACTTGGTAAATTGATGCAATTAAGTCCTAAAATTAATACTGTCAATTTGACTAATGAAAAATGCTGATGTAGCATTTTAAAATTAATTTTTATTTTCACGTGTCATTTCTGATTTTTTTTATTCATTTTTAATTAGATTTAAAAAGTAAAAAGTAAAAGGTAAAATCTATTTAAAAAACAAAACTATATAAAGAAAAAAAGGGCAGGGTCATTGTTGGGCACTTCCACCGTCACCACCCATCATTTGGAGGGGCGATAACGGTTGTTGGCCTTGGGTGAGGTGGGCGAGGGGTGAGGCTGGCAGCCCTCGCCTGACCAAGGCGAGGCCTCGCGGCGATGTGTACTGGTAGCAAAAGCACTTACTGGTGACCCTGCCCTTTTTTTTACAATTTTTTTAAAATAAATTTTAGATTTTTCTTTTAGTTTTTAAATTTGATATTAAAAATGCCATGTGGAAAATAAAAATTAATTTAAAAATACCACGTCAGCACTTTCCGTTAGTCAAATTAATGATGTTAACTTTAAAATTTTATTACATTTTTTGTAAGTTTTATGACTTAATTGCACTTTCATGACAAGTTTAAAGACTTCTAGTGAACATATCCCTATCGGAATTTTAGATTGAGGAGACTCAAATGGCTACATTAAAAATGCAACGTACTATTGTGTCCATCTCCATACTTATAAATGCGGTGCTTGCTACTTTTCTTCCTCCTTATGTAGCCCATTTTGCAAACATCATCCCTGACATGGTCATGTGACATCTAATTGTTATCGACTACAACATATGCAGTCCATACGATTGGCCAATTAACCTCGCAACTGAGGTCCTCCTACCTGTCCATGCTAGTTCTGCCGCTATAGAGACTTCTACCCATGGATCATCTGTCACGCTATCCTTTAAAGATTTTAGTTCTATTCTCCAAGAATCTAGTGCCTTTTGCTCCTTTGTTCCTTCACTTCTGCTATGTTTGCCACTCCAAGTATTTCTGATTCATGGTTTTTTTTTTTTTTAACTACTTGGTACAATCACATGAAATCCAACTCTACTTTATTTCAGTCTAAATCTTTCACTTCACGTGCACTTCTCATTCATACAGTTGAGAGTTAGTCATACTAGAAACATTAACACATCTACATTATTCTCACCTAACATTTTTTTGTTCCTAAGTTCTCTTAAACTTGATATTTGTTAGACGATTGTGTGAACTTGGCTTTGATATTCATTTCTCTTTCCATGGTTGTCATGTGCATGATTCTTGGATGAGACAGACACTTGGGATAGGCCATAAAGTGGGACGCCTCTTTAGCTTTTTTTCCCTAAATATTCCGACCTCTTTTCATGGTTGTGTTGCCACAATGTCATCCGAAACTTATAGGTTTGGTAATGTTTCTTTCTCTCAATTTAGTTCCTTGATTTTAAGTGGTCATTTGGGTTCTATCAATGTTAAATATTTTGGTTGTCTGTCTTGTAAGTTGGGAAAACATCATATTTCACCATTTTAGACTAGGGAATCTATATCTCATGCTCCTTTTGATCTCATTAACCCTAATACTTGGGGACCATCTCCCAACCCCACTATGGGTGGCTCTCACTATTTTTTTTTTTTTTTTTTTTTTTTTTGTAGATGATCACTCTCGTTATACTTAGTTTTTATCTTATGAAAATCATTCTGAACTTACTCATATTTACCGTGATTTTGTTGCAGTGATCAAAACCCAATTTTCATAAGATATTAAGGTTTTCCGTACTAGTGATTCTATGGAATATAGAGACAAATAATTTATTAGAATTCTCTTGCAAAATGTTACCATCACTCATCGCTCTTGTATAGGCACTTCCAACAAAATGGTAGAGAACATTAAAATAGGCATATATTAGATGTTACGCACTCTTCTCATTTGTCTCTTATCCTAAACAGTTTTAGAGGGAAACTTGTCACACTGCTATTTACACTATCAACTGTACCCCATCACTCATTATAGGTAACATTTCTCATTGCAAGCGATTTTATGGTAGTGTCCCAAATCATAGTCTTCTTCACCTCTTTGATATTGCTTGTTATGTGCACCTTCTTCCATGTGAATGCACGAAATCATAACCCTAAGCCCATTTATGTTGCTTCCTTGGTTATAATATTGAGTTTGTGGCACTATTCGACATGTTTCCACTTCATTCGCCAAACAAACTACTGATATTTTCACCAGGACACATCCACCTAGGCGCTAGTGGATCTTTTCTCCAAACTCTAGTTGACTTCTTTCCAATCACCTTGAGTTCAAGAGGGATATCACTGACGTAGCAATCTAATTAGCATTAGCATTGGGCATCTTATGTGGTATAACTGGCACTAACGTGAACAATTTTTAAAATTTTAAAATTTTATCGGATTTATTGTTATTTTCTTTTCTTTTCTTTGACTCTTTTTACACAGGGCTGACGGTCCTACCAGCTCTAGGAGAAGACTGTGAAGACCTCACTAGTCACAAGGAGGGTTGTGGCCCTCATTGAATCTAGTTCGGGTTTGCCAACCCTCGCTATGCCCAATGATGGCATCATGAGTCCTCGCGGCCCATAGCAACAGCGTTGTGAGCCCTCAAGGCCCAATAACGAGAGTGTCACAAGCCCTCTCCCAAGCCATCGCAGCCCATGATGAGGGTCGTGACGCTCGTCTACTGTTGGCAAAGGCTTCACAGCCTTTACCTAGGTCGTTAGCCCTTGCTTAGTGGCCACCTTTTTCAATAGAGGAAAAAAAATAGAAGCAATAAAATAATTTGATAAAAAATTAAAAATTAATAAATTGTTCTCATTAGCATTGGTCGATGCTGACTAGACTACCACGTCAATGATATCCAACCAAAATAAGCCAAAAGGACTAAATTTGCAATTCGTTAAAAGATTTAGAACTAATTTAACAAATTGTTAAAAGATTTAGGATTAAATTTGTATAATTGAAATGTTTAGGACCGCATTGGCAAGTTGTCTAAAGGTTTAGAATTGAGTTAATATAATTGAAAGGTTTAGGACTTTTTGGACAACTTTCCCGATTTTGATGGATTTTCATAATAACAAGCAAGAAGCTGAGGCATTGCGTGGATTTCTATAACTCCATCCTTTGCACACAGAAACTTTTTTCAGGGTGACCATGTATTAAGAAAGCGGCATATATACATTCAATAAATCAATTATGTGTCATGAGAAAGCAGATCGCACGATACCATTAGAAAAGGTTTTCATGACATCAAAAGAGTCGGCACATGCAAAACAAAGAACGTGGTGAAATTGCACTTTGCTTCATTGACATGAATATTATTGTCTCCGTTGAAAACAAAAAGATCATGAATTGCTCTTAGGCTCTATTTGATAACCGGTTAATTGTTGACTATTTTTGTTATTTTATTCCTCAGAATAAAAAAAAAAGAAAAAAAAAGAAGAAATTTATTTGGTAATGTCAACTAAATTTTCCATTCTTGGGAACAAATCAATAGTCGGGAAATAAATTTGAAATAGAATTAATAAGTAAAAAGTTTACTTCTTTGCTTTTAGGAATAATTTTAAAATTAAGCCATTTTCTTTTTTTTTTCTTTTCCTTTTACTTCCTCCTCTAACTGATCGCTAGCCATCCCAAGCCAAAATCACAAATGAAGTCCTTTGACTAGCTTATATATCTACAAGTGTTGTACTCCTCTTCAAACTAAAAACAAAGATGCCACGAATGTCAATTTAGTCCTTAATATTTTAATGCGATCAATTTAGTCATAAATCTTTTAATAATTTGCTAATATAATCATTTTAATCAATTTTGACCGGAAATTGATAATGTAACCACTATTGTGACCATGATAACCACAATGTAAGGAAAAGAATAGATAAGAAAAAGGAAAAAATATATAAAAGATTGTAAAAATTATCAATATCAATGACATACTATAAGATGATCAGCGTTTATATTAACGATTTTGATCAAAATTTCGATTAAATTACCACATTAACAAATTATTTAAAAGTTTAGAACAAAATTAATCAGATACGTACTCATTTTCCACTTAAAGACCCGTTTGAAGAAATTTTTGAACTATCCTTATAGTGCGATAACTAAGGGGCTTTTTGTTTAAATTTGTTTTTGTTCCCAGAACACAATTTTTTGTTCTTTTGTTCCGGGAAAAAAAAACAGAAATGCGTTTGTTTACACTTTTGTTCCCGAAAACAGATTTGGAATAAAAACAAGAAGTAGAAAAATTTGTTTTTTTTTCTCGGGAACAATTCCGAGAAACACTTCTTCTTTTTCTCCTTTTTCTTCTTCTTTTTTCTTTGGTCAGTCACCAGCCTCGGCCATGGCCGGCGACCGGCCAAAAGGAAGAAAAAAAAAAAAGAAAAATAGAAAAATAGAAAGAAGAAAAAAGGAAAAATAAAATAAAAATATTAAAAAATTAAAAGAAACAAAAAGATTGTACAAGTTTACTAAACGTGCTTATGTTTTTTTTTATTCTACGAACATAAATTTTGTACAGTTACCAAACGCATTTTTCTATTAAAAAATTATTCTCAAAAGTAATTTTTTAACAGAAATGTTATCAAATATGTCTTAACTCATTTCTTGAACTGTCCTATAGGCGCTTGTCAGCAGACACTGAATTTGCGTACAACACAAAAGGAGGGTACAATGGACACTTCCTGTACTTTGACTCATTTGCGAAGTCCTTCTTGATTGTACGTACTTTTTTTTTCGGTCAAAGATTGTACATATGCTGAACACGGGGCTTTTATAATGTTCAACGCCTCAAGCAAATTCCAAAATGAAATCAAAGTCACACATTTTCTTTTCAACAGTTGGGACTGAGATGAACTTCAACAATCCAAATTAGAATGAAGATAAGGCTCATTTTTTATTATTTTTTCCGGCGAGTTTGTTATCTAAATTTCTTTACTTATTGTGCCATGTCCAAATTTTTAGCATAAACCCATTTAAGAAATTTGTTGAAAGGAGTTATCATACAACCATGCAAAGTGCATGGGATCAATCATTGGGGGTTGTTCTAATAGCCACCATTCTCACATAGGAAAGGGGACTTAAGGAGTTTGATTCCTACATTGTCAAGCGGTTGTAGGTGAGTGTTTGATTTTCGGTGTGAGGTTCGACTCTCACGCTTTGCAAAGAGGCATGACAAAAATCTGAGAATGAGTTGAGAGTTAGATTAGGAAAAAAAAAAGTGCATAGGATCCTTTTATAGAGAGGAAAGTGCATGGTAGCACAAGTGATAGTTTAAACAAATGACCAAATTAAACAGATAAGTTTTTCAAGAGGATTGCCTATCGCCTACCTTCGACCACAAGAATTTTTTGTCACTCCGCAAAAGACAGGCTTGACTTAAGTGTGTTGCTAGCATTGTGTTTCCCACTCGCATTGGAGTGAAGTAGGGGTGATGGGCTTGTCCAATGAGCAGCCGTGCGTGGCCAGATCTGCAGTCAAAACTGAACACTATCCCACGAGCAATCTATAGTTTACCAATTCTACATACCCTTACCCCTTTAGAGCGTACGTCAAGTGCATATGAACCTATTGCACCACAATTGCTTGATTATGTGGGATCCACGTGACATCCGTTGAAATCAAGGGCCGTGGTGCACTAGGGCATTCGGCACACCTAATGAAATCTTTTTTCTCATTTTCTGGCTCCCGGGACAAGCTCTACCAAGTGCCGAGCGTCCCAACCCCAAAGACCTTGACCAGTGATGGAGGCGCACGTGTGGCCAGCAAGCCCGGCCCATTGTCCCTGGCCGATTGAACACATCGACCGTATTGCGAGACACAAACAGGAACATCTTGAAGCAGCAACAAACCCTAAGCCACTAGTTTTTAAGCGGTCGATTGAGTACGGATCCGTGAGGCCATTCGTTCCATCGACGCCGACCCCAACCCCAGTATAGCAAAAAACCTTGGGCCTCATGATTATCAACATCCTATATGGGCCCAAGGGAATCGGTCCTAGGGCCCAACTGGAAACACGTGTCCGCCCGGTCAATCGTTTGATGGGGTCAACCAATCATCCAATCTAGGGCTAGAGAAGGGGCGCGTGCGGTGATTGGTGGGGGCCCGAGCGTGGGGCCCGCGAGAATTTGAGAGGTAGATCTTCTTCCACGCCGGTGAGATCTTACAGTCTATAGAGGAGATCGGCCATACTTGGGACGCACGTTACTTTGTTGCCCACCTGCGGCTTCCATTCAATTTAGGAGCTTCGATGACACAAACTTTTGTACGATCACATTTGGATAAGAACTCTGAATTGGGGTCCCATCATCACATGGCTTGTATTGAATTGCCAAAATACTTTTTCAACTTCGACAATATAATAATATATACAGCCCATCTATTTGGGTCTTATTTTTAGAAAAATATACCTAGTTTACCATCACATAAAATGTATATTTCTTAATTTTGAAAAAAGAGTATTCGACATGATGTATAATAGATCAGTTACCTTGGGATCTCCACGTGCTTATCAAGGAATGCCATAAGCTATTTATTGGTGTTCAACGTCTTCAATTGGCCCATTACTCGCGGACTAAATATAAGGTTGCGGATCGAGTCGTTGAAGCCCAAATCCAAAATACCCTTCCCTCTAATTGGGTCTCTAACCCATAATACTTGGTGTATCTATCAACTTTTCATTATGAATGATGAATGAAACTCTTTTTCGACAAAACAAAAGCCTTAAACATTTATACATTTGATTCCGTGCATGTTTATTTAGATTCAAGTTCTTTCTTTTCTTTTCTTTTTGTCATGTGAGATTTGGGGCATTTCTGAGAGAGAGAGAGTCAAGTTAAACTAGAACTACAAATAGATAATCATTTAACTTGTTTTTGATGGGCTTAAACATTTCTTAATTAGAAAATCTTTGATTACATGAAATAACAAAATGTTAATCAAGCATTATTTTCACTAAGCCGTGTTTGTTATCTCCAAATGCTAGCCTATCTTTTTTTACATATTTTGTTGCTCCATGAATCATAATTTGTTTCATTGTTGAGCCATTTAGTTTTTTTTTTTCCTTCTTTTTTACGACTAAAACCTTAAAAAGTGGGAAGGGTGACCGGAGCTAATGATCTCTTAGAGCATTACCATAAAAGTCAGACACATGCTATGAATTGTTCAAAATGGACAATAATTGCTCCATACCACTTGGGACTCGAAAGTCCAAGATCAACAAATTCCATTACTGACTCTATCAAGATACTAACAGTTAGAAATCTCTTTACACGATGTCGCACAAGCCAAGTTAAAGGTTCGCTCAAGAAGTGAATTTAACTCGAGCTCTCATGAAAGCAATTTGATGAATGAATATCAAGTGGTTAGAATTCATAAAAGCAACATAGTTATTTCTTGATAACATTAAAAACTACTCTTTTTCTCGTAATTCAAACAATGTCTTTGCTGCTTACACATATGTAAATTGTAACTATTAAAGATGAACAAAAATTTTAAAGGCTGCTAATAGAAATTTATTATTGTCTTTCATTCCAAAGTATAACCGCTTAAAGTTGTAAGAAAAGATAAAGAAGATATCTCAATCATATGAGAACTAACAAGATGGCAAAGGTGTGAATTACACGAATACTATGGCCAAAAAATTGATACAAAATGAAGAAATGGCATATATATATATATATATATATATATATATAAGTGGAAAGAAAAAAAAAGTTTTGAGATTTGAAATTTTTTTGGTAAGGTTGTTTATAAGAGAAAAAATGATTCAAATTTTAAAATTGAAGCATGTGATGGATGAAAATAAAACGATTAATCCACACATTTTCCCATTATTGGAATATTCTTAAAAATAACAAATTAACAATTCTTTTTGGAAGAAAAAGATAAAGTGTGATTCCTTAATACCAGGAATTGCTTCTTTATATTATTGCATAGTCCATACTACTTTTCACGTTTTCGCACACATGTAAGTGTGCCATTTTCGGTTGTATCAAAAAATGATCTTCCAAAAGTGGTCCATATAATTTAATTGATTCATAATTTATTTGTTTAAATAATTAGAGAATGATGTTTTGTAAACCGTAACTTCACAAGGTATGGAGAGAAATGCCTAGGTGCTTTTAGAACACCGCATCGATAAACATTAACATCAACTTGAAAAACTCTTTTTCTTTTTTTGGGAAAGAAAAAGATATGATTCGGAATGCTTGGCATCGGGTGATTGGCGTGTGATGTGTTGCTCTACATAATTTCTCCATGATTGGACTCATGGCAGGTGAAAAAAGGGAGTCGACATTGCTGACCCCCCGAAGCAGCAAACCACCAGAATTTTATTTTAAGTGGTGGACGATGATGGAGGGCTCACCGAACCACTCTTTCACGTAGACGCGGTAGACCATTGACCGGCCAATGCAAAATGCAATTTGAGCCTTGCAAAAGCGGGGGACGACGTCGTACCCCACTCAACATGATCCGGGAGGCCCTGCGCCGACATGCCTAGGCTTTGAATTCAATCATTTGGATCGAATAGTCTGCTAAGCCCCTAATGATTTGATATGATTGCTTTGTAGCCGAATCAGATGAGGGGAACAAGTTGATCTTCAAGTGTACGGGAAAAATCGGGCCAATTATGTCACTCTATTTGATCCTTCCCTTCCACCGGAAAAATCTCCGTGGGACCTTATCCTTGCCTTCTTATTTTTTCCCCATTTTCTTAATTTAAAATATCAAAGCATATTTAGGGTAGAGCACCTATTTTTCATTGACAAGGTGTTTGCCCAAGGTACAAGCTAATATTCCTACCTACCATGCCAAGTCACGAGTTCGAGCCCACTTGCAAGATAGTGAGCCTTACTATTCTTGGGGAAAATTGTCCAAAAAATCCTACAACTTATAGCATTTTTATTTTATCAATTGAATCATAAATTTTTTCACTTTTTGCTAGTTGAATCCATTAGACCAATTTTGGTCGAAAATTACTAACGTGGACGTCATAGGTGCCACATAGGCGCTAAAGTTGATTTTTAAAAAAATATATATTTTAATATTTTTGAATTTTTCAAAAATTTCAATTTTTTTTATTTCTTCTTCCTTTTGTCGATGGCTGACTCCCAGCCACCAGCAATGGCCAAGCCAATTGGCCTTGCTTGCCATAGGCAAGACCCTTTGGCTGTGTTTGATTGTCTCGATTTTTAATCAGGATATGACTAAATATGATAAGATATGAATTGTAGAGATTTTGCTAAAGTCAAATATATTCACATCATATTATGTAAATTATTTGATATAAACGACATATCAATGTATATGAATGTAAAATTTTACAAATGAAAATGGTAAAAATCTCTCGCGATACTCTTGTCTACTTTATTATTATTTGCTTTTTTTTTTTCCTCTTTCTTTTTAATTATTTTCTTTTTTCCCCTTCCATCATTATCTGATAAAATTTTATTAGATAGTATATTGTAATAATATACCCAAATATATAATAAATATAAATATATATTTATATTTACATATTGAATTTATATTATAAGATAGAATTAAATTCAAATATATAAACAAAAATAAGATTAAATTAAAAAACTAAATTGTTATTTTTTTATTTTGAATTTCTTATATTAGAATTCAAATATTATTTATATTGAAATATGATTTTACTTTTTATTAATTTAGAAGATTATTATTTGAGAAAAATAACTTCCTTATTATGAATATTAAAAATCTTATTTACCTTTATCTAACCTCTCCCATAGGATAATTTTATTGGGATTGTATCTCACTCATATTCGATTTTATCCTGTCTTGAGTGTGCACCAAATGTAGGATACAATAAATTTTATCCTATCCCAAATTTTATCTTAACTGTCAAATGCAACCTTTGGGATTTATTATGCTTTGAGATTTTTTGGTATATCTATCAACTTTTGATTATTAATGATGAATGAAGCTCTTTTTCAACAAAATAAAAACTAGACATTTATACATAAGATTTTGTGCGTGTTTATTTAGATTCGGGTTCTTTCTTCTTTTTTTTCCTTTTCTTTTTGCCACAAGAGATTCAAGGCATTAATAGAAAGAGAGTGTCGTTACAAATGCTTAAAGTAGAGCTACAAATAGATAATTGTGTAACGTGCTTTTGATGGAACCACACCACCCTTTCAATATGGGAAGGGGGAGGTGGGGGGATTCGAATTCCCACATTCTCAAGAGGATTGAGGGTAAAGACGATTTAATTTCATGCATAGATTTTGACTCACATGCCTTGCAAGGAGGCAAAACAAAAGTTTGAGAGTGAGAGTTAGAGTAGGATCGACCAAAAGAAAAAAAACTTGCTTTTGATGGGCTTAAACATTTCTTAATTACAAAATCTTTGATTACATCAAATAACAAAATGTTTATTCGGCATTTTTTTTCACTAAGCAGTGTTTGTCATTTCTAAATGCAAGCTATCTTCTAACATATTTTGTTGCTCCATAAATCATGATTTGTTTCATCGTAGTGCCATTTACTTTTTTCTTCTTCTTTTTTACTATTAGAATTTAAAAGGGTGGGAAGGGCGATTCAAGCTAATGATCCCTTAAGAGCATTACCATAAAAGTCCAACACATGCTATATGAATTGTTCGAAATGGACAATAATTACTCCGTACCACTTGTGACCTGAAAGTCCAAGATCGACAAATTCCATTGCTAGCCCTACCAAGATGGTAATAGTCAGAAGCCTCTTTACATGAGGTATGTCATCACAAGGCAATTTAGTATAAGCTAATCAAAGGTTTGCTCAAAGATGTGAATTTAACTCGAGATGTCATGAAAACAATTTAGTGAATGAATATCAATAAGTTAGAATTAACAAAGGCAACACATTATTTCTTGCTAACATTAAAAACAACTATTTTTCTTAATTCAAACAATATCATTACTGCTTACACATAAGTGAATTATAATTATTGAAAGATGGACAAAAATTTTAAAGGAGTTAATAGAAAGTTGGGTTTGTTCCCGTACTCTTTTTCCCGATTTTAAAGGCGTTTATTCCCAAGCATAACTGCTTAAAGTTGTAAGGAAAGATAAAAGAAGAGATCTTTTATCTCTTGATACTCTAAAAAATCTGAGAACTAACAACATGGCAAAAGTGTGAATTACACGAACACTACAGCCAAAAAATTGATACAAAATGAAGAAGTTGCATACATATATGTGAAAAAAACTATTTAAAGATTTGAAATCTTATTGCTAAGATTGTTTGTAAAAGAAAAAGTGATTCAAATTTTAAAATTGAAATATGTGACAGATGAAATAAAACGATCAATCTACACATTTTTCCATTAATTGAATATTCATAAAAATGATAGATCGACAATTCTTTTGGAAAGAACAGATAAAGTGTGATTCCTTATTAGGAACTGCTTCATTATATAATCGTATCCTTCATAGTACTGTTCATGTTTTCATACACATGTAAGTGTGCCATTTTCATATTATTGAAATAAGATACTTCATGTTATCATAATTAGAGTAGTTCATAAATTTTAATTTGCTCATAATTCATTTGTTTAAATAATCAGAAAATGATGTTTCGTAAATTCATATCTTCACGAGATATGGGAAGAAACAACCGAGTGCTTTCAGAACACTGCATCCACAAATGTTAACGTCAATTTGAAAACATCTCTCTTTTTTTTCCCCGGGGGGAGAGAAGAAAATTCCGAATGATTGGTATCGGTTGATCGGCGTGTGATGCGTTGCTCTACATAATTTCTCCTTGATTTGACTCCATGGCAGGTAAAAACAGGGAGTCGACATTGCTGACCCCGAAGAAGCAAACCCACCAGAATTTATTTTACGTGGTGGATGATGGCTACGGGTTCAGCGAACCACTCTTTCACGGAGACGCGGTGGACCGTCGACCGGCCAATGCAAAATGCAATTTGAGCCGTCAAAAGCGGTGGTACGACGTCGTACCCCACG